>OX422208.1:666748784-669148784 GCA_949130495.1 Sambucus nigra | reverse complement strand
CTATAAATACTCTCCATCACCTCGGTAAAAAATCATTATTGATGCAAAAAATTAAACTATATCTAATTATTTGATCACAGATAAATAAGTAAATAAGACACACAAAAGATTTTTAAAGTGGTTCGGCTAAAGGGAAAAGCCTACGTCCATTGTTGTATATTGCCTTGTGTTTGTTTAGTTGTCTCTTATTTTCTCTCCCCTGGATGTAGGGATTACAATGTATTTATAGTCCCTGAGGTATACAAGAATCGTAAGATTAAAGGATGGAATGATTTTATAACGTATGCATTAACATTTGTACAATGTTCATAATGTATACAACTATTGGCATTTTATTGCCCCTGTTTGTTGGTATTCCTGGTATTGGTCGGGCTTCTTTTGTATGCTGGTCGGCATTCTACACTGTTGGTCGGCATTCTTGGACTCATTCTAAAAATTAGGCTTTGCTGACTAGGACTAATGCCACGAAGAATAACACATGTCTATTTCTTATTGGTCCATATAATAGGATATTTTTTTGTATCAATAGAAGCCCTTAATGTTTCACGCTTAAGGTTTTTACAAGAGTATGGAACATTTAGCTTTTAAAGTTGCTCAGGCAAAATTTTTGAGTCTTGGTCGGCTATCGACTTCCCATACTTGTAAAGTTAATGATTTGATTATCGGCTCATAATGTGTATGGCATTTTTGTAATTATCTATAGTTTTAACGAATTATTTTTGGGAAAATGTGTATTTTTTGGCTTTAGCCGCCAACAGTTCAATCGATGCTTCTTTTAATTATTATATTCACCAGTTTCGAGGCAACCTATAAAAGGAGGGAAAAGCCACGATTGTCTCTTACCTCCAAATTTTTTGAGTTTTTTCTTGTTATCTCTTTGAGCTCTCTGTGCGATCGTTTCCCCTATTCTTCAGTTCTTGCTGAATCCTTAAATTCTTGTAAGAATCTTATCTCTTCCTTTTTTCTTCTTCTTAGAATATGGTTTATTCTGTAACCTCTTTAGAATAATTCTAAAATGAATGGAATATCCCTTATTGGGTGGAATTGGAACTTCCTAGTCTTCCCACTGATCGTTTTTCTTTCTTTTTCCCACCTTCAGAATAATAAAGCATAGGCATTCCCCCCTCTCGTTAGAATTCTCTCAAAGGAAACTATATGGGTTTCATATAGAAATTTATATAGAATTTTTTTAAAAGACTTTCCTTGATAAGAAAGAAAAGACTTACTATCTTTAGGATCGGATCCTACACCGCTCCTCAATACCTTAGTGGATCTTGCCTAAAAGCCATTGGTTACCTTTCATTTTCATTGCTGGGTGTGGGTTTAGTTTTCCCCCAAATCCATTTTGTCTTAAATTTTGTCAGCACTTTGATGTCGTTCCTGTTCAAATAGCCCCCAACACTTGGAGAGTGGTTAATGGGGTTTTCAGGTTAAAGCAACTCCATGGGACCCATATAGGGATCCCAGAAATTATATTTTGTTACAAATGGGTCATAAGTAACACCACATACTATTAAATAACTAAGGTTGTAAACAAAGCTTTAGTTTTTAATCTTCTTGACTCCAACAGAGTTTACTTTGATCATAGAGTAATTGTCAAAAATTAGAAAGATGCTCCCATGACTGAAAATGCTGAGTACCAGGGGCCTATGTTCCCATCAAATGGTAATGGGATAAGTTGCATTTGTTTATCTATTTTTCTTTGCATATTTTGTTAAATTCTAATACTGATGTTTACCTTGTGAATTTTGAATGCAGTTGATCAAAAAAGAAAGTGTCCCAAAGAGAGTGACATCAACCTTAAAGAGTTGAAGTTCGTCTGGGGCATTCACCATAAAATTAGGGAGGAGCATATTAGATCATCCTCATATCTGTTGCAGTATCTGCAGACACTCCATTCTAATACCCCCTGACCTCTCCTTAGGTCCCTATGCACCTCCCTTCATCATTACAAGCCCAAGTCATACCCCGGGTACTGACCTAAAGGCCATCGAGCACTCTCAGGATCCGTTTGACCAAAAGTAAAACTCTTCAACTTGAATGAGACTAAATGAATCTTTGAAGGTCACTAAATCCCCTTTCCAATGGTCCATCCCGTGCGCAATTCTGACTTACGGTGCGGACGAACGACCCATTTTCCCCTGAAACTCGATCAGGAGATCGTCGGACGCTCACAGGCTCCGTTTGACCAAATTCAACTCTTCTGATCAATCGAGACTGAATGAATCTTTGAAGGGCACTGAAACCCATTTCCAGCCGTCCACCCCATCGGTGATTCTGACTTACGGTACTGATGAACGATCCGTTTTACTTCTAAAAGTCATTGAACGCTTCTAGGCCCCGATTGACCAAAGTTAATTACTCGAACCAGGTTAAACTATTTGGAATGTCGAATTAAATCTCCTAAAATTTCCAACGGTCTGCCCCGTGTGCGATTCTGACTTACCATGCGGACAAACGATCCATTTGTGTCCGAAATTTCCCCGTCCAAAGGACCGACGAGCGCTTCCGAGCCACATTTAACCTAAAGTCAACTCCCGAACCTTATTGGGTGGAGTTGGAACTTCCAAGATCAAGCTCAAGATCTTCAAGAAGGTCCAACTTTCTCAACTCTCTCTTTAAATTCCCCTAAATTCGCATTAACTTGTTTTATTACTTAGCAATTTTATTCTCTCGTCTCACATATCCTAATATACTTTTTATTTAGTATTTTTGCACATCTCTTATTGTCACATAAATAAAACCCAAAAAATAAGAAAAAGAGGGTTTGCTCATAAATTCCAAACGAGAATTCTCACACTTTTCTCACAACTAAAACACTTTTTTACACACACACACATATAAGAGAAGTCCCCGGTTGTATTTATGGGATAAATCCCATCCCTCATTTTTCATACGAACTACGTGGACTTTGATGCCTCTATAGGCTACGTAGGCATCTCGGGGTAAAACCCGTGACTCGAGTCATATTCCTATTTTTGTCTCATTTTCTATTTTTTCTAAATTCCTTGAACTCAATTCTCTTCAATTCTATATATTTACATATACATATATTTGTTCTTATTGGCGTATTATTCCATGTGCGTTATCGTCCCGTTATAACAATCAACGCGAGAATAATTGCGTAAATCCTAATTTCCAATATTATTTTTAGGAACATTGCTATGGATGACACGCTTTATCTCTTCCATGATACAAGTCGATGATTCCTATCTCCACTACGTATACACATGCACACATATCACGGGGAAATAAAGGAAAATAGAAACAACCCATGAGAGACCGTAAGGGAGGAATGGGTGCCTAACACCTTCCCATTTCGTAACTTAGCCTCTGGAACCTTTTCGAATCATTTTGGTTTCGTATGTATCAGTATATCTTTGGATGTTGTCCTTCGGGACGACTCCCTTTTCTTTTGTCTTTTTTGAGTAAAATAGATTGGCGACTCCATCTCTCTACATTTTTCACCTCATCAAAAATGTCGGCCGAAGCGCTCCCGAGAGGGACACGCAGGACCAGGATCTTCTCCCGCCATGAGGATCGGGGATGGCGACATTGGTGACTCGGCTGGGGATTTTCACTTTGAGGGCTAGACTCTATTTACATGGGCATTTTATTTTCTTATATATCCCCTTATTTTCCCCTTTACTATTCATGTGTACCTCATGCTTATGCTTCTATTCATACACTTGTAGAAAATTCTCCATGTACACTTCACACCACGTGCACCTAGGATCACATATATCCCCATGTTGAACGCATCACCCATTCATACTTGGTATACGATTGGTACTCTTACTTTGCTCCCTGTTGGGAATGATCAAGAAAGATACTCTCATAAGATACTAATAAGAGAATCATGCATGATTCACACGATATCACTAAAGAGCACTATGATTGACAAAATTTTATCCAGTAACTGGAGGGTCACTTTGTGATGGGCATTGGTCCGGCAGGGTGCAGTTGGCCTAAGCGATATAACTCTCACCTTCCATTGGCCAAGTACCTTCGACTTATATCGAACGATTCCCCCGCATCTTACTGCTTGACCGAAGTCATGACGGGAGTTATATCGGAGGGAACTCGTTCACGTACGCCGAGTATATTAAATTCGCTCTCACACGTACCGTCCCCACGAGGTATATAGCGAGGCAATTCACATACACTCAGTTATATCAAATGGCTTTTCCACACGTACCGATTGCCCTCAAAAGCAATACGTATATCGTGGAAGCCACGCCAAAGGGGGGAACCCTATTCGATTCAACCAACGAAGTTGTATACCCGCATATAGGTGTCAAGCCTAGGACACACATGTTAGATTGTTGGTTTCAACCCAAAACTCTGCCAAAATTCCAGGTCGGTCTGTCGTCTAAATTTTCACGCATTTTTAAAATGGGACCATGCCCGTGATCCTGTTACAAGTCCGACCATGGCTTTACATATGTTACAAACCCAACTTTTCTAGGCTCGGGTCCCGTCCGGCATTTTATTTTTCATTTAGTAGAATTTAATATAAGTGAAAACATAATAATCATGCTGAGACCCGTCTTCCGAAAACATTTCTCCTTTCTTTATCAAAAATCCAAAAATATTTCTCCTTTATTTACCAAAAATCCAAAAATATTTTGTCTTTCAATCTCAAAAAGAAAAATGTCAAAAATATTTTCATCCTTTTTTGTCAAAAATAAATCCCATTTTACGCCCTCTGAGGTCGATCGCACGTCCTTGGACTGGCTCCTTATTGGCTTCGGTCTTCAGTCAAATCACCCTAGAGGTCCATGCATTAATCTACTACCTCTTTTGAGTCCGGTATCCATCCACTTTCCATGGAGAACACAGATCAAGTGCCAGTCGCGTAGCCAGATCTGATGACAGCTTTAGCTTAGCTCATGTCCAAGATTGGCAACCTTCAGACTGAGGTCCAAGAGATGCAACGAAACTAGGTTCTTGTTCCTTAAGAGCCCGAGGTCTTATTCCCTTGCGTTATGTGTCCACCCGAGCCTATCTGGGCTTTCGAAGAGTATTAGCACGCTCCACATGCCCCTCTTTTTAATGGGCCACCGCCTGCCCAGCTTCCTATGCCGAACCTTACCCAACATGGGGCTAACTTGCCTATGATCGTTGATCCAAAAGAGGAAGAGTTGAACAAGGTCAAAAAGATATCAAGATGCTTACTAAGAAGTTTGACCAAGTCAGAATCTCCGAAAATTACATGGACTACACCCACATGTCTTCTTATCCAAAAGCGAGGTTACCCGAGAAGTTCAAGATGTCAAATATCGAGAAATTCGGAGGAAGTGGACCACCTATTGTTCGTCTTCGCAGTTATCACCGTTCCATGACTCTCCTAGGGGCTTCTGAAGAAGTGATGGCCCAATTATTTCAGTAAAATTTGAAGGATAGCGCTCTCCGATGGTTTTTGTCTCTTGAGGAGTCCATAATCCGTAGCTGGGAGGATGTAGCCTGAGAATTCATGTCGTAGTATAAATTTAACAAAGAGATTGAGGTTACCCGTCGTAATTTAGAGCTGCTCAAACAGAACTCTGAGGAATCAGTCAGTAACTTCATAGCCTAATGGAGGGAAAAGGTAACCACTATCACCAATCGGTCATCCGAGGAAGAACAAGTCAACATAGTGAAGAATAACTTCTTAACCCATGTCCGAGCAACCATGGGAGAATAATACTATCCCCTCTTTTGAGATCTCAGAGCAACAGGAGTAGAAATCGAGGAATCTCTTGCTACAATAGAAATTGAACCAAAAAGAAAGTGTACGGATAGTTCACCCCCAGAAAATATGACAAACCTGCCAGTGCTGCAGTCTCAACCATCAATAACATCTCTCAACCAACCAATTCATGGGCACAAGAAAGCCTTCATGTCCCAGTCCAAAAGGAATACACCGCTCTCCATGCTCCCCTTTCTAAAGTTTAGCAAGCCCTGTTAAGCCGAAATCTCATCAAACCTTTGGATCCCCGTCCATTGCCCAATCCACTACCAATAAACTTCAAGGCAGATACCCATTGTGCCTTTCACCAAACTACTAGTCATACCACTGACTAATGCTTTCACCTCTGAAACATAGTCCAAGGTCTAATTGTTTGGGGTACCATTGCCCCACCAACCAATCCTAAGCCAAACATTACTCACACCCATAAACCTCTCCAAACTTGCCCATATTTCCTCCTACACCCTATTAGCCTCACTGATCAAGCACCGTCACTCCTTACCAGAACATGCATCACTGTTTGTACCCGTTCTGAAAATGGAGGTATGGAATTATCAAAAGTATTAAACCAACTCCTAGAGTTCGGGCTGAAATTTCCCTCACAGATGATTATTGATTGCCAGAGGTTCAGCACGTTGTTCTTGGAAGCATGAAAATGGGCCCAAGAGTCAGACAGTTGGGCAGTACCGACCGATGAAGTCAACCTAGATGACGTTGTCCAGATTATGGCAAGATTATTCAGGCAAACCAATGACATTTGTAGTATGACAGAGTTACTTGATACTCTGAAATTACAAGGGCGCCTGGTCCAATCACCCTTACATATCCCCACAGAATGGGAAGACATGTATGAAGAAGCCATTGAAGTTGTGGAATGCATTGACTTTTCAGGGAAAGATGAAATTATTGCCACCGGATAGGGGGGAGAATTCGAAGATCCGAATGAAGAATATATTTTCGAGAAAACTGGTCCAGTAGGCGACATGTGTGGAATGATATCATTTGAGGAGATCCTCAAAGAAATAAAAAAAGTGGAAGAACAACCCGACATCGATGAAGAAATAGGGTTCATGTTCTTCCCTTCTTCAGTAAATCACATGACCAAATCAAGGCGGCATTACCAGATCCCATGCTCACTACCATCCAGTGACAAAGGGAAGGGCGTTGAAAACCTTCTTATGCCATAAATGACCCTCGAGGAGAGTAAGATCCTCGATCAGCTGAAGAAAACTCAAGCTAACATCACTCTATAGGGGCTTTTCATGTCTTTCCAGATGCACAGAAATGCTTTGATCAAATTGCTCACTGGACCCACAGTTCCTCCTTCTACTACACCAAGAAGAAGCGATAAATTTAGTCGGATCCTTGACCTCTACCCGAATGCTATCCTTTTCTGAAGAAGAAATCCCTGGAATTGGGCTGAACCACAATCATGCACTCAACATCTCCGTCGAAGTTATGGGGAAGATCGTACCACTCTTTCTTGTCGATAATGGATCCGCCTTAAATGTCTTCCCATTAAGAACCTTCAAATGCTTAGGACTGAAGGAACGTGATCTCGCTCAAACTTCTGCTGTTGTACATGCCTACGATAATACCCACCGGGAGGTGATGGGATCCATAAAACTTATAATAGGAGCAGTCCCTAAAAACCCCATCGTTGAATTCCAAGTTATTGACATCCCAACTTGTTTCAACCTGTTACTCCGACGACCTTGGCTCCACAATATCAAGGGTGTATCTTCTTCACTCCATCAAATATTGAAGTTATTCGGTGACGGACGAGTTATCACCATCTTGGGCGATGGCCACAATACCGAGGGTGAAAGTACCAGCAATCCAATCCTTGAGATACAACACGGGTTAAATGATATGCTCCTATTAGGATTCCGAGTTGAACCACTCCTACTCCAGGTAGGGGATGATTTCAAAGAAAGGGTTTGTCTAGAATATGACCCTCATGGAAACGTCAATGTGATTCAGATGTTCAGAAACATTCACTCCATGCTCGGACTGGGTCTAGGGCAAAGACAGTAAGGGATACTTGAGCCCATTGAACTGAAGAAAGCTTTCCCTCCTTGTGGTTTAGGGTATCAACCATCAGAACAAGAGCTAGGAATGATCCGCCAATCTCGACCAAAGAGAAGATTAGACTGCTTCCAAACCATCTCAGGTGACTCCTTCAATGGACGATTCATCAAAGAGGGTGAGGACCTCCCCTTCTGCGGCTTTTCGGAACCATGGTATTACCATACAGACAAGAAGATGAAACCTGGAATGGAGATCTTTTTCCAAGACAACTACCCATGGGACAAAAGTTCCCAACACCATGTACAACCGTTCATCAAAGATACCGAAGAGACTCGGGAAAGTGACTCCGAGGACTCGTTCAACTTGCAGACACTGGGGCTGGCACCCTTCATCGTTCATTCAAGCACTACATCACTCGATCCATCCCACTTGATTAAAGCTGCTGATACACCTCTCCTCAACTGGCACGCTAGGCCAGTTCTACCTGTTGAAATCCCACCTAACCCTAATGTTTACCCCATCTCTTCTTCTGTTGTCTATCCTTGCTCAAATGTAATCGAGACCTCCTTTGATGAGATTTTCAATGCTGTTTTTCCTATCAATGAAATAAATGAAGATTTTAAGTATTTATTGTGCCTTAAATTAATTGTTTAGATTCTAATCAAACTTTTGATGATGATGATTTTACAAATGAACAATTCTTAACTGATCTAAATAAGGTTAATAACAAACAACATAACTGCATTCAATTTAATGAAGAAGAGATTTTTATTATTAACCTCAGTTCTAATAGCCAACTACGCGAGATTAAGATAGGGGCTATGACTCGCTTAGAAAATTGTATAGCGCAAGTGTATGCTAATCGCGAGAGTAATAAAAGCCCGGTAAGACCGGGGTCGATTTCCGCAGGGAATTATATGAAGTACTGAGGATATTCTTTCAGTTAAAAATCAATAAACAAGAATAAAAGATAAAAGAAAAGATGATTTAGGTTATACGTGTTGTAATGAACCAAAGCGAACCAAGATAAATGGAACGCTACACAAAATAGAAACAAGACAAGCGAGATTTATAAACAGGATTATGAAACGATTCTTTAACAAAAGGCTAAGGAGCATTCCCCCACCTCGAATGCGCACAACTCAACGAGTTCTTCCGATTAAATCACAATCAAATGGGAATAAGATATCAATATCAACAATCCTACATGAAGGATGTCAACCCAACAATATAAGATGAAGGTAACGATATATTATCGGACAAATGCGTTGATGTTGGAGTTAAGTCTCAAAATACAACCCTTACATGATAAGAGCAGATAAAATCCTATGAAACTCCCATCTCAACCCACACACCCATTTATTGGATTTAATCATTGAACCAAGCCAAGAAATGAACTCTCCAAGGTGGGTTTATGCTCCCAACCTAGGGAGATTAGCTACTCATGACACCAACCATATCAAAACACATCATTAAACTAATAGTAAGTGTAATAACCATAATGAGAATAAGCATTCAATGCACAATCACAACATTAATTGCACCAAATTGTACCAAGGATCAACAAGAAATAATAAAGGAGGAAATTTACTTGCAATAAATGAAGTTGATGATGTAAATGACAAGCAAATTATCGAGCCCTAGGAGAGAGAGAGAAACCAACAAAATCTCTTTTATCTATTTCTTTGCACCCGAATGTAATCCCCGGTCCCCTTTACAAAATAAACCACTACAAATATATACTAAGTGGAAGAAAACCACAAAACAAGGGTGGTAAGACCAAACCAAAACCGCGGGGGTTTTGCGGAAAATGAAGTACCGGTCGACCGCTGGTCAGGTACCAGTCGATCTCTGATCAAGGAGATGGCACACTGTCTCAATTCGAAGGCAAAATGTAAAACCCCCAGTTTTGTGACCGGTCGACCGCTCCTGCAAAATCAACACTCTCCCCTCTTTTGATACACAACAAAGGGGCTCGGGAAAACGCCCATAACTTGGTCATCGTGAACCGGATTGACAAACCGTCAGGGGCTACGCGAAGTTGGCAAGAAGAACTACAACATCCGTGAAGGGTTCGGGCACAGAGCTCGAATGTAGGAATGACAGAATTACCCCTGAAGTTGCGTAAAGCACTGAACGTTCCCGGATGACGCACACTTGCACCGTTTAGCATTCCAATCCCTACAAAAGCTCAAATAAACCTCGCAAATCATATATATATGGAAACCAAAGGTTATACAGTACAAGAGCTTAAATACGTGAAATAACGTCGCAAGCGTACGTGCATGCATAATTAACGGGCGCAAGATATACAATATTTGCTACTAATCACACCCCCTAACTTACACATTGCTAGTCCCTGGCTATGAAACAAAACAAAACCCGCCACAAAAGTGCGGTAAGTATAACAACAATATATACACAGAAAAAGTGCCACTTTCGCGGGCGCACGGTTGCATTTAGCGAATGCAACAAGCCGTTAAACCGCTAGGTTACCCTAGCGGACGAGTGTTGTCTCGTGAGGGTTTTCAGGGATGATACCCACAAACATCGAATTTCCTTAAAACATGCATGGACAAACACCCAATATGCCAAACTCAACAATAATTAGATATTTCAACATATTATTAACAAAGCAAAGGAGAGGTTCTGCCCAATAATCCAAAACTATGAACATTAGAAGAATAACTGAATGGAATTGAAACCTCAAATGTGAGTGGAAGCATGCTTTAATGGTTATCCGGGTTGTAGGCGTTTTTACCGAATCAAATCTTTCCATTTTGATTAAGTGCGAAAAGTAGCGCGTGTAAAGACGCTAATCGTTGTTTTCGTTTCGCCAACTCAATACAAAAACCTAAGTTACTACTACACTTGTGAGGCAAGCACAGCGGTAAGTCGGGTATCGAGAATCCACAGGGACAAGTTGTTAGAATTTAAGTGATTTAATACTCCGAAATAAAAGTGTAAAAGATGATTACAAACTAAAAGGAAAAGTTAATCTAGGCAATGTGTTGAAACTAGATTATGAAAGCGAGTAAAACTATAGGTTGCGTCGAATATCCCTCACCCGAGTTAAGTAGTATAAAATGGTTACATGGGTCGACGAGTTATTACAAATGCGTCTCGTTTCGACAGTTAATTAAATCAAGGGTTGTTACGCCCTAAATCATCATAAAAGCCTAATAAGATTTTAGCGTCAACAAATATCCCGAAAATTGTGCGCGAAAGGTCGTAAGCACGGGACATACATGATATGCCCCTTCAAATCTCCTAGGCGCAATAACTAGGACAACGCACCCGAAATAAACCCGTAAACTCCATCACTAAAGCAAAGCAACGCGTCAACTCGAGTGAGTTCAATTCAGGCACAACCTAATTTAAATTACCTAGAAAGCATGTTAAAAACACGGTAAATGGAAAGCGGGAATAAACGCGGTAAATCTATACTAGAAAGCAAGTAAATCAAAGCATGTAAACCTAAATTAGAAAGCTTGTAAATTAACTAGAAAGCAAGAAATGAAGAAATACAACTATATTAATTGGTAGAGGAGATGAATAGTCAACTTACACAACAAATGGGGTGTCAAACCAAGAAGAAATGAAGAAGAACTAAGCAAATCACCCAAACACTAACTATTCTATCTTCTAAAACTCTCTAAAAACGTTCACTTATGTTTATTACATCAACATTGGCTTATATACCAAGTGGGAATTAAATTAGAAAAGAAAAGAGAAAAGAAATGCAAAATATCTGCTGAAAAATAGGGGGTCGATCGATTTACCATTTGGTCGATCGATCGATTATATAAGACGGGGAAAAAATGGGAAGGGTCGATCGATCTACCATTTGGTCGATCGATCGATCAAGCAGGGGCAGACTGCATTTCCCCCTGTTTTGGCCTGCATTTCTTCTCCGCTAAAATCACCGTAACTTCTTCGTTATGAATCGGAATCGTGCACCGTTTGCGGCCACGCGAAGCTTGTGAGGAGGGATACAACTTCCATGAAGATGTTGGGCTAGGTGCCCAATCTGTAAAATGACTAAAATGCCCTTGAACGTGCGATTATGTACGGGAATCGAGCGAAACGCGTCCGAACTTCATACTTAGTACCTCAATACCTACAAAAGCCCAATTATACCTCATATAGCATGTTAACAATATAAACAAAGGTTGTCTGGTTAACGAGCTTAAATATAGAGATTAAGGCACCCAAGGGGGCTAAAATGCGTAGGTTCGGAGGATGAAATACGCAATATTTGCGTATCATCAGGCTACCCTTAACAAGCATGAGCGCACACAACTCAAAAAATTATTGAAGGAATTCATGGATGTCTTCGCATGGTCCTATGACGATATGCCCGGCATTGATCCTGAAATTTCTCAGCATGAGATCCCCACTCTTCAAGATTACAAGCTGGTTAAACAAAAGCTGAGAAAGCTCCGCACCGAATGGTCGCTCAAAGTCAAAGAAGAGGTGGTCAAACAGCTGAACATGGGTTTCATTCGTGTGATCGAATATCCCATGTGGATAGACAACATAGTGCCTGTGCCAAAATCAGGAGGGAAAGTTCGGATGTGCGTAGACTATTGGGATTTGAACAAAACCTCTCTAAAGGATGATTACCCGCTACCCAATATCGATATGATCGTGGATAACACATCCAGTCATGATCTCAAGTCATTCGTCGATGGATTTATCGGATACAACTAAATTAAAATTCATCGACATCATCAAGAAAAAACCGCGCTCATCACCCAATGGGGAACCTTTTACTACACTGTTATGCCATTTTGTATCAAGAATAATGGGGCTACCTACCCCCCAGAGGGTTGCCACAACCATCCTGCACGATCTGATTCACAAAGAAGTCGAGGTCTATATGGATGATATGATTATCAAATCCAAAACTAGAGAAGGTCATGTTCTCGCTCTCCAAAGTTCTTCGAATGACTGAGAAGATATCAGATGGGACTCAATCCACATAAATGTGTCTTCGGCATTACAAAGGGAAAACTCTTGGGATTCATGATCAGTGAAAAAGGGATTGAAGCAGATCCTGCCAAGCTAAAAGCCATACTTGAAATGCCACCTCCCCGAATGGAGAAAAAGGTCCGAAGTTTCCTTGGAAAATTGCAATACATCAGCCGATTCATCAACCATCTCACCTCCATTTGTGAATCGATTTTCAAACTCCTCCGAAAGGATTCAACTAAAGATTGGAACTAGGCCTGCCAAGAAGCCTTCGACAGAATCAAACAATACCTTATTCAACTTCTGGTACTCATGCCACCACAACCCGGTCTCCCCTTGCTCCTATACCTAACCATAATCGACACTGCAGCTAGGGCTTTGCTAGCCCAATACTTTAAACATTCCCGCAAAGAAAAAACCATCTATTAAGCCAGTCGTAAATTGGTCAGGAACGAAGTCAACTACACTGCTTTGGAAAAAGCATGCATCGTGCTTATTTGGGTCACCCAAAATTTGCGACACTACATGATCGCCTTCCCCATTAAGCTTGTATCCCTAATGGACCCCATCAAGTACCTACTTGAGAAACCCGCCTTATCCAGCCGAATGGCTCAATGGTTGATGATCTTAGCCGAGTTTGATATCGTGTACGTCACGCAGAAAGCCATGAAAGGAAGAGCCATCTCTGACTACCTCATTGACTACCCCATGGAAGAGGCTGATGACTGGATCTCCGAATTCCTAGATGAAAAGATCTTCTATGCTACTCAAGATGACCTTCGATGGCAAATGTTCTTTGATGGCGTGGCCAACAAAAAGGGATATGGCATTGGGATATTTTTGATCGCCCCATATGACTCCCACTCTCCATCGCCATCAAATTGTATTTCCCTTGCACCAACAACATGACTGAATACGAGGCATGTACGGTAGGCCTCAAAGTTGCTCTTAAGAAAGGTATCCAACGCCTAGATATCTATGCGGATTCTGCCTTCATCATTGGTCAAGTGCTCAAAAAATGGAAAGTCAAGAACGAGAAACTTCAACCCTTCCATGCCCACTTAGAAGAACTATCCTCCTAATTCCAAGACATCACCTTCCACTACCTACCTCAAGTAAAGAATAACCTAGCTGATGCCCTTGCTACCTCAGCTTCCATAGTTAACATGCCCGAAGGAATAACAATGGCCCCCTTCCTGGTCCAAAAGCAAGATAAACCAACCCACTGCTACCACATTGAACTCATTACCAAATAAGATCCCAAGCTAGACAACTGCTGGTATTATGACATCTGACACCTCCTAAAGCAGGGTAAGTATCCTGAGGGTTCCAATAAGAAGGACCGGGTAACCCTCTGAAGACTAGTCGCCTAATATATCATCTATCACAAAGCATTATTTAAGATAAACTTTGATGGAACCCATCTACACTGCATCGCATGGGCTGACATTGAAGAGGTAATGCAGAAAATCCACAGTGGGGAATGAGGACCACACATAAATGGTCACATGCTTTCCAAGAAGATCATTCAACAAGGCTACTACTGGACCACTATGATACAGGATTGCACCGCCTATGTTCGGAGATGCCTCAAATGCCAACAGTTCTCCAACCTTCAACACCTGCCTCTGCGAGAATTATACAACATGACTTCTCCCTGGCCGTTCTCCACCTGGGGCATCAACGTCATAGGGAAGGTTACACCCAAGGCTTCCAACGGGTAAGAGTTCATCCTAATTGCCATTGATTACTTCACCAAATGGGTCAAAGCTGAGTCATACACAATTCTGAATGCCAAGAAAGTGTCCAAGTTCATAAAAAAAATCATCTGCCAATATGAGGTCCCGCACGAGCTAGTGTCAGATGACGGGTTGCATTTCGAGGCAGAAGTCACAGAAGTGGTCAACGAGTATGGGATCCAGAGACACAAATCTTCTTCCTACCAACCTCAAACCAATGGCACAATCGAAGTCGCCAATAAAACCTCAAAAACATCATAAGCAAGATGACCAAAAGTTGTCGAGATTGGGTTGATCGAATCCCATACGCCCTCTGGGGCTACCAAACCTCAGTCCGAACCTCTACTGGTGCTACCCCTTACTCTCTAGTCTATGGCATGGAAGCAGTCCTACCCGTGGAGCTAAAAATACGCTCGTTATGCGTCATGCTTGAAAGCAAGGTCAGTGAGGAAGACAGGCATCAAAGCCGCCTGACGAGCTGTCACTCCTGGACGAAAAGAGACTGAAGGTGATATATCAAATATAAGGGTACCATCGCCGAATAGCACGTTCTTTCAATAAGAGAGTCAAGGACTGTAGTGTCCGAGAAGGGTATTTAGCCCTCAAAGAAATAATAGAGCCCATCTGGGACCCCAGAGGGAAATCCAAGCCCAATTGGAGCGGCCCATACATTGTCAAAAAGATTTTGTCCGTGCCGCCATGATCACCGACTTAGATGGAGAAGAGATGGCTCATCCAATCAACCTAGACCGTCTCAAGAAATTTTACTCCTAGTTCCAAATCTCAGTGCGCTATGACTCTTCTCATCTCCCTTATATTCTAAAAAAATCTCTTCATTTCCCTCTGCCCAGAACTACGTGGGCCTGATCCTCTACAAAAATCATTCCCAAAAAAATTGAAAATTTTCAAAAACCCCCAGAGGTACGTAGGCAGCTCATACATCTTATATGAGCATGGCCCTTTCTTTTTCATAAAAAACTATTCTTTTCTTATCTTCGAGAATAACAGTTTATTCTAACATATACTTGAACAAAAGGATTATGTATGACTTAGCGATCAGTATAGATAATTCAAAATACAAAATTCATCAAAGGGCGCAGCTGGATGATCAAAAACTTATTTATTTTACAAATAAGAAATTGCAGTACAATTACATAAAGGAATGGATAACTCCCTTCCCCCTACCTTCCTAAAAAAGCCAAATAAATTCCCAGTACAAAATAAACTCTCCCCAAGAACCCTACCCACAGCTACCAGAGGAGCCCGCTCCATCATCGTCATCTACATCCTGGGGTCACCAAGCTCCCCCTACCTGATTGGAGTGTCGCAGACGCTCTAAAGACCGATAATCTCGAAACAGCGTCGGAAAAACTACCACACCTCCCTCCATAGTATCAGATAAGGCAAGCCACCTTTGTCCAGTCTCCACTTCCAACATCTTGCTGACTACTCTCCTCCATAACCACTTCATATAATCCCCAGGGATGTGCCAAACTCTCCCAACCGACTGAGAGGGATGGGTCGACGGACGTCAACTCTCCCACAAAGAACTAAGTCGCATGCACAAACGCTATGTCAAATCTTATACCGGAAAGAAGTTTAGTGTCTGAGGTGGCATGATCTGCTCCCAGCCAAATTGGCACAGAAGCCGCCAAGGAAAATAAAAAGAGGTCTGTCTGAGACCAACCATCCAGACACACGGGTATTCTCCCAGTTCCAAAATAGGCAGCAGCTGTCCCCACCAAGGCACTGAGCAGTAGAGATTTAGAGCCCCATGCTCCACAAACCAGTTCTCCCAGCTCTTAATATCAAGACCAACACTGATGAAATGGTGTGAAAAGAAATTGGGTACAATCGACAAAGGGTATTCCGGAGGAGTCACCAGGCGGAATCTTTCAGACAACCATATGAACAGCATCATAGGGATACCCCTCAGGAAGTCAGAACGACCTTCACGCCAGGCATCCAGACCATTTAGAGTCTCTTCCAGTATCACCGCCGTAGGATTGCGACGGTAGGACATCCATGAAGTAATAGCTACAAGTTGTGGGTCCACCAGCCACTACACCAAAATGGGCAAATTGTCACCTTTCAGCCGGCCAGCCTTGTCAAGGTCATTGACCGTGACAAAAAAATACGCGTTTTATGTCACGGTCATTGACCTTGACACGACCATGACAACTAATTGTCACGGTCAATGACCGTGACAATTTGTGTCACGGTCAATGACCTTGACACGACCGTGACAACTTTTTCAGCAAAAACCCTTTCCCCCTTCTTTTTTCCCTCCCACCGTTCCCTCCCTCTCTCTCTCTCTCTCTCTCGACGCTCTCTCTCTCTCTCTCTCTCAGGTCCAATTTCTCTCTCTCTCTCTCTCTCTCTCTTCCATTTATATATATATATTTGTCTGTATAGTTATGTGTGTGTGTGTATATATATCTGTGTGTATGTGTGTGCGTGTGTGGGGGGTGGGGCAGGGTGGGGCGGGGTGGGGTGGGGTGGGGCAGGGTGGGGGAGGGGCTGGTGGAGGGGGGCAGGGGGTGGGGCGGGGTGGGGCAGGGTGGGGGAGGGGGTGGTGGAGGGGGCAGGGGGTGGGGTGGGGCAAGGTGGGGGAGGGGGTGGTGAAGGGGTGGGGCGGGGGTGGGGCGGGGTGGGGCAGGGTGAGCGAGGGGGTGGTGGAGGGGGCAGGGGGTGGGGTGGGGTGGGGTGCGGTGTGTGTGTGTGTGTGGTGGTGTGTTTTGGGGGAGGGGGGGAGGGGGTGGTGGAGGGGGGCAGAGGGTGGGGTGGGGTGGGGCAGGGTGGGGGAGGGGGTGGTGTCATTTTTCATAATTTTAGCATTAGTAAACATAGGATAAAAATATCTGATTAATTCCTAGGTTAAATTAAATTAAATTAATTTTAGTGCTTAAATATTATTAAATGGTTTTGAATTTTTTAAATATTATTAAATGGTTTTGTAGTGTAGTGGATTCCACCATATTCTGTTATGTCTTCTTTACTAACTAGAATCTTGTTGCAGATAGGATTCCCTTTAGGGTCTTATGTCTTGAATTAATCTGAAGGGGTGGGGGTGGGGGGTGGGGGTGGGTGGGGTTTTGAATATTATTTACATTCAAAATAAATAATTGATAATAGTTGGATAATAATTGGATAATAATTGTTTTTATACCTATAGAACAGCTTAGATAGTGTGTGTGTGTGTGTGTGTGTATGTGGTCAATACATGAATTTATTTTTGTATTTGAATTATCCCATGAATTTATTTTTGTATTTGAATTATCCCATGAATTTATTTTTGTATTTGAATTATCCCATGCTAGCAGCTCCTCGATCACCAGTAGCAATTTTGAAACCAAGCCTAGAACGAGAGCTCCGGCATATCCAACATCACCAACCTCCTACAAATGCACAGACCACAATACCGCCGAAAGAGAAATCATACCTCCAGCCACTAGTGATTTGGCCATCAAGGACGAAACACAAAGAAGCCCGGCGAACAACTCCCGGGGAGATCGGGAAAACTCAGGCATAACAGCCACCACAATAGGATTTACTCCCAATAGGGAAGAAAATTCCTCATAAGTCGAACAGACTTCTTCAAAGCCAAAGCGGAATACATGGTCTTTGGGGTACCAGAATTGTACCGTCGCCATCAGCATGTTCCACTCTATGGGCCGATTACGCCATAAAGAAACTCGACGCACGTTGTAAGCAATGTAGTCGGCGTTATAAGAGCACATCGCCTCCAAAGTCTCGAGGTAGTTGGCAAACTCAACACTACCAGGGAGAGCCATCGCACATAATAAGAAAGTCAAGATGTGAAGGTATGATGAAAACTCTCCACTCTTACCCCTCTTTTATACTTGAAAACTCCCACAAAAGGCATAACCTCTGTAGAAATCAGAAGAAATCCTACCCCACTAGGTACCAAAGGCTCAAGAGGGTACTAATCAAAGCTTTGAATTGATGGTAATGGATTGACTTGCCGATACGCAAGACAAGGTGCTTGCCGATCGGCAACCCTCTACTTTTGGAAATTTTCCTTTTTCCTCTTTTGTGAAAATTCAGAAAACTCAAAATAAATTGATATTCTCAACAGAATTCCAAAAATCCCCTTTTCATCTTTATATAAATTCTCATTTTGAATAAAAATTTCTTTTAAAGTCCTAAAAATATTTCTTTTTACGGTCTCAGCAGCAAAGTAAAAAGCGCATATGCATGCATTCATTCATCATTAACAAAAGATAATAAAAAACTTCATTGCATTGCATAGATATTTCTCTGTGTTATATCAATCTTGCAGGAAAATAAAGAAAAGAAAAAAACAAAAAAAACAAACGGGACTCAGCCCGAACCCACATTCTCCCTCTCTCTCTCTCACCTAATCTTCACCTCTCTCTCCTAAGAGCTTCCACCCCTGTGACGGACTCCCTTTCCCCGATGATGAGATGACGCACCACCGCTACCTGAACATGGCTCCTCCCCGAATGAGGCAAATGACACCAAGCAAGAAGGAACAGGAACTGCGTCCCGAATATGGGCAGTCGCCGAAGATATCCAGTCCCTAATATCCCTCAGCCAAGCGGTGGACACCCGAACATGCTGCAAGAAAAGGTAGAATCAGTGTCAAGCAGAAAAGATCGAAAGAAACCAAAGGAGAAGAACATAAAAGATATACCTCAGGACGAAGAACTTCCTCTGTCAAGCACAACTCCTCCGGATCCATCGTATGAGGACGATGAAGCATAGGCACCATCCCTCCATTAGCCCGCCAGATGTTGTATGAAGGAGTATACAACTGCACAAAGGGGACCTCTGAGGTCTCCTCTGTCGCCGATGTCGACGGACTGCCACCGCTGTGGGAGGACCCCACTGGCCGACTCAAACGCACAGGAAGGAAGGGCAGTGTATTATATATGTTGGGAGCCATCCGCTATCTCGTCACAAAGTCCATATAATCATACGACACAGCCATATCGGTGTACAGTAGGTAGGACTCGCGAATCATCGTTATGATCCTCGCACCCTCTGGCAGCAGCCAGTCCTGCCTCATAGACACAGGGGGCCTCACAGGTGGCACCACCACCTCCCCCTCAGCAATCTGTCGGACCACCCTCTCCCTGAGATACCAAGAGTGGCCAAACTCATGCGCCAACAAACGCCTCATCTGTGAATTTACTCCAGTCAACCCTGTGTCCTGAACGACCACCCTTAAAGGTAAAAGGTCACCTGAAAAATCAATAGTAAAATATAAGGAAATATGGAATCAGAGCACCCAAAAGTCTTAGACTGAAGAAAGAAGTCTTACCCTATCACTGGTCAGGCCATTCAAGACCTGGCTCACCGTCTCCAGAGAGAGAGACCTCCTCGACTGTCGATTAGCCTTGCGCCATCGATACAACCCGTAAAAGTCCTCAACAGTCTTGTCCTTCGAATCGATCAGCTAGGTATTACACCCGATCACCTCATATAACAATGTCTGCCAAAGACAAAAAAAAATCATAATTAAAAAGAGATGCATAAGGAAAATGCGAATGCATGAAAGGAAAATGCGCAAATTAAAAGAATTCCTCAAGAAGATACATGGCTCCAGTGAAAGTCTGCCGACAGCACCGGTTGAATGCATCCAAGGAAAAATAAAGGGTCGCCAAAGTCAAACTCCCCCAATCATAGAGAGGGAAGTTCAAAAAATCCCTAAATATGGTAAAAACCATAAGTGGACAACGTCGTCGCTCGACGCCACCAAAAATCCCCCCAGAACCAGCAAAATGAATAATCGGGACATCTGCCTCACCTACAACCCGTCCTCCACATCGATCACCCTGCCTAATAAAACATCCTGCAGCAGCGGTAGACGAATGGAGTCCCGAGACACTATCCTCCCCATATCACCAAGCGTTGAGCCCCCCGCCTCTGGCCTCACTCGCAAAGCGCGATCCACCTCTATTTGTTCTCCATCATAATTCAATCCTAGCAGCTGCTGCACATCTATGGGAGTCACAGTCATCTCCCTAAAACCAAAATGAAAGGTGTGGGTAGTGTCCCACCACCTCTCCCCCAGAGCGCATAAGACTGCCGTCGAACAAGGCGTCTCATCTTGCCCAGACGCCAACCTCCCAAAGCCTGCTGAGGATACCACCCAATGCACCACAGGTGGAAGATGCTCTCAGACATCCTTAAACCCCGACGTCCCGCGAGCACGCATATTCGACAAAGAAATATCATACTGGCAAAAGAGAAAAACCTTGTCAGAATCCAAGAAAAAAGGAAAACTATAAAAAAAATAATGCCAAAAGTCATTTTACTTACATAACCGCCAGGGTTCACCACCCTCGAAGAGTGATGACACGACAACTCCCGCAATAAGGTCCGCTCATTTGCAACCGGCTCGAATGCATCAAAAGAGTTCTCACTCCCCAAAGCAAGAGGCACCCTGGCCCTCCACTCCCCGTTCGTCCAGTCATCAATGGCCAATCACTCCCTGAATACTGCAGTGCTCACAAAAGTGAACATTTTTTAGACTGTGGAATGCTATAATGATTCGCAGAAGAAAGTTGCGGAAAGAGAGCAGGCAAGAAGCTGTGAAAAATGAGGGGAACCCGCCCCTTTTTATTGGATGCCAAGGGTCATGCTGATCGGCACTATACACCCACCTACCGATCGGCACTGACCCTTTGCCTTCTCGAGGAAACTCAAAAGTCCGTGCCATTGCCGATTGGCACCCTCCACACCATGTCGACCGGCACCCCCTTAAATTTTCGTACAGAAATTCCTAAAAAATACCAAAAAACCCTGAAAAATCCTCAGAAAATTCCTAAAAATCCTAGAAAGGATTTAGAGCATTTTCACCAAGAGAAATTTGCACTTCCTCAAATGAAACCCCTATTTCCCCAACGAAACTCTCAAAAGTTAAGCGAATCTCTCCCCGGCAATCTCCCCAGAGGACCTCCAAAATATCCAAAACTTCAGGATCACCTCCTATTCCCCAAAGGTCTCAATTTTCCCCGAGAAATACGTCCAAACCCTGGACCACCTAATCATTTCCCCAGCAATCGGCTCCCTAGCTCAAATCAAAATCATAAGGTAATTTACTCGACAGAGTTCCTCGAGGTCATCTCAACTTAAGCCCGCAGAATTAGCTTCGACCCGCAGAATTGGTCATCTCAAACCTAAGCCCGCAGAATTGGCTTCGACCCGCAGAATTGGTCATCTCAAATTAAGCTCGCAAAATTGGCTTTGACCCGCAGAATTAGTCATCTCAAACCTAAGCCCAAAGAATTGACTTCGACCCGCAGAATTGGTCATTTCAAACTTAAGCCCGCAGAATTGGCTTCGACGCGCAGAATTGGTCATCTCACCTTAAGCCCATAGAATTGACTTCAACTCACAGAATTTGTAATCTCACCTTAAGCCCGCAGAATTGGCTTCAACCTGTAGAATTGGTCATCTCAATCCCACTGAATTAGCTTCGACCCACAGAATTGGTCATCTCATCTCAAGCCCGCAGAATTGGCTTCGATTCGCAGAATCGATCATCATAACCTAAGCCCTCAGAATTGGTTTCAACCCACAGAATTGGTCACCCCCATCATTGTTGTAGTTCATAGGAATTTACCTAAATCTTTGAACATCATTTCCTTTAATACCAACCCCAACATGCCCCTTTAAGACTGCAAAATTGGCTTCGACCCGCAGAATCAATCACCCTCATCTCCAAGCCCTCAGAATTGGCTTCGACTCGCAGAATCAGTCATCCTCATCTCCAAGACCTTAGAATTGGATTTGACCCACATAATCGGTCACCCTCATCCTTAAGCCCTCAGAATCGGCTTCAACCCATAGAATTGGTCACCCTCATCTTCAAGCCCATAGAATCGGCTTCAACTCGCAGAATCGGTCACCCTCATCCTGAAGTCCTCAGAATTGGCTTTGACCCATAGAATTAGTCACCTTCATCTTCAAGCCCCCAGAATTGGCTTCGATCCACAGAATCGGTCATCCTCATCCTTAGGTCCTCATAATCGACCACGACCCTCTGATCATTCGCTTTTAAAGGCATCATGTGGTGTCTATTCGACGGCTATCATTTGTTCCAAACTCACCCATCGAGGGGCTCTATAGACACCCCATTTTAATACCCCCAACCTCTCATTAGGTCCCTATGCACCTCCCTTCATTATTGTAAACCAAGTCATACCCCAGGTACTGACCTAAAGGCCATCGGCACTCCCAGGCTCCGTTTGACCAAAAGTCAAACTCTTCCGCTCGAAATAAATACTCAAAGGGCACTTAATCCCCTTTCTAATGATCCATCCCGTGCACAATTCTGACTTACGATGCGAACGAATGACCCGTTTTCCCCTGAAACTCAATTAGGAGGTCATCGAACACTCACAGCCTCCATTTAACCAAATTCAACTCTTCAACTCCACTGAGACTAAATGAATATTCAAAGGGAACTAAAACTCCTTTCCAACGGTCCGCCCCATGCATAATTCTGACTTACGGTACGGACGAATGATCCGTTTTACTTTGAAAGGTCACCGAACGCTTCCAAACCCTCATTGACCAAAGTTAACTCCTCGAACCAGGTCAAACTCTTTGGAATGTCAAATTACATTTCCTAAAATTTCCAACTATCTACCTTATGTGTGATTCTAACTTACCATGCGAACAAGCGATCCGTTTGCGTCCAAAGTTTCCCCGTCCAAAGGATCGACAAGCGCTTCTGAGCCACATTTGACCAAAAGTCAACTCCCAAACCCGGGAGCAGTCCAAAGTACTTTCGAAGGTCTCTAAAGTAACTTTCTAATGGTTCACCCTGTGCGTGATTCAGATCAATGGTTTGCACCCTACGAACAATTTTCTGAAGGAACCTGAAAGAGACTGCCAAACGGCAGGTCCTAGACCCTGCCTATCGGCAGTGTGCCTAAACACACTTGCCGAATGGCAGGACCAGGGCTATGTCGATTGTATATGCCCTGGGAATATAAAAAGGAGGGCCTAACCTCATTCCAAGGAGAAGAAGATCATAAATCCATCACTCTCAGCAAGCTCATAAAACCCCTCTCGAAGTCAACGTAATTTCCAGATCCAAATCCCTTTCCAACCTTCACCTTTCATCACCTTATTCATCAAACTTGGTGAATTAAGTATCCTCCATCATCACCCTAGTGCAAGGGCTGCTCTCCAACATCCAAGATCAAGCTCAAGATCTTCAAGAAGGTCCAACTTTCTCAACTCTCTCTTTAAATTCCCCTAAATTCGCATTAACTTGTTTTATTACTTAGCAATTTTATTCTCTCGTCTCACATATCCTAATATACTTTTTATTTAGTATTTTTTCACATCTCTTATTTTCATATAAATAAAACCCAACAAATAAGAAAAAGAGGGTTTTCTCATAAATTCCAAACGGGAATTCTCACACTTTTCTCACAACTAAAACACTTTTTTACATACACAGACATATAAGAGAAGCCGCCGGTTGGATTTATGGGATAAATCCCACCCCTCGTTTTGCATACGAACTACATGGACTTTGATGCCTCTATAGTCTACGTAGGCGTCTCTGGGTAAAACTTGTGACTCGAGTCCTATTCCTACTTTTCTCTCATTTTTTATTTTTTTCTAGATTCCTTGAACTCAATTCTCTTAAATTCTATATATTTAGATATACATATATTTGTTCTTAGTGACGTATTATTCCATTAGCTTTATCGTCCCATTATAACGATCAACACAATAATAATCGCGTAAATCCTATTTTCTAATATTATTTTTAGGAACATTCCTATGGATGACTCACTTTATCTCTTCCATGATACAAGTCGATGATTCCTATCTCCACTACGTATACACATGCACTCATATCACGGGGAAATAAAGGAAAATAGCAATAACCCATGAAAGACCATAAGGGAGGAATGGGTGCCTAACACCTTCCCATTTCATAACTTATCCTCCGGACCCTTTTCTAATCATTTTGGTTTCGTATATATTAGTATGTCTTTGGATGCTATCCTTCGGGATGGCTCCCTTTTCTTTTGTCTATTTTGAATAAAATAAATTAGCTACTCCATCTCTCTACATTTTCCACCTCATCAACGACGTCGGTCGAAGCGCTCCCAAGAGGGATGCGCGGGACCAAGATCCTATCCCGTCACGAGGATCGGAGATGGCTATAGTATCGAAATACCATTAATTCTTTCGTTACTAGCCCCACTATTGCTATGCCTTCACCCTTGATTGATCTTGACCAAGATCCCATCTCCACATCCTCAACCACTGCATTTGGCAATGGTGAACTTGCTGTTGTTTCCTCCTCCTCTCTGGACTCAAATTTACCTCTTGCTACTGCCATGGGGAAGAGAAAGTTTCCCAACATTTTGGGTGATATTACTCCCACTAGTTCCTCTAAGTAGGCTGCTGATGGGGCCAAAATAAAAAACAATGCTGGGAAGAAGTCCCCAGCTAATAAGGAGGATGTTGGTCACAAGTTCCCAACTAAGAAACGTGATGAAGGCCATCTCAAGTGGCTAAAAAGAGGGCTCCATTCTAGGCTCGCTGAAGGGTCTTCAGTCAACACCGATCAATAAGATTTGGTTAATTTATCTGCGTCTGTATCACCAATGACCCTTGGCCCTGGCTTGGATAGACAACTAATAAAGTCTTGTACATTGCCAAACCACATGGGTGCTACTTCTACAATGCCCCGATCAAAAATTTTTAAAAGGGCTGCTCAAAACCTGGCTATGGTAAATACTATCATATCTTCTTCTTTTTACTCATTTATTTGTTAATATTTACACTAACTTGTTATGTTTTCTTATTGCAGTTCTTGGTCGACTTCAACAATATATTGGAGAAGGATGATGCTCTGCATTCTTCTTTAACTGAGGTTGAAGAGGCATTTGATGAGTTAAAGAAGTCAGTGCTTGACTCCCAAAAATTATTGGCTAATGAGCAGAAGAAGTGGGAGTCCAAAATAAAGACCACTGAATAGGATGTTGCTGTGGCTCGAAGGCCGGTTGCTGAGCTGCAGAAAAATTTGGATGCTGAAAAAGCCAAGGTTGTTGAAGAGAAGGCTAAAAGAGCCAAGGTCAGGGAATCTAATTTCAACAAGGGATGGGATAAGGCAATTGGAGGTTCTTTTATGCAAATTGAATTTGTAAAGAAAAATGCTTCAACGATGGATGGTCTGCAACCTTAGTGAAGGTAGGCACTCCCCAAGAATCTGAACTATTCCTCAGACATAACCCATGATCTCCTCTTAACATAGATGAGGAGATTAAAGATGATGGGGGATCAAGTGAATCCAATTTGGTGCTGAAATATGCTCACCAACACTAAACTGCTGCAGTTGACTCCTCTGCTCCTCCAACTGGTGATCACCATACCTTGCCTACTCTTTCTTGCAATCCTATTCGGTCTACTTCATATATGAAGAAGGTATAGACCAATTGCCTGGTCAACTTTTATTTTATTTTATTTTCTTCTACAGTTGTAATTTTTCTTTTCTTTTATGAGGATGTACTTGTACTCAACATTTTGTCAATTAAAAGAAATTTTACTTCTCATTTGCCTATCTTTTCTCTATATTTCACATACTATTGTTGATTGGAAACTTTTCTTGCTCTTAATAGTTCATATATAAATGGACCAATTCTCCACAACTGACATCAAGATACTTCAGAGATGCAATGAACTCTTGAAAGATGGTCACATATCTTTGACCGAGGAAAAGCTATCGAAGTTTCTCCAGGAATATGTTTCAGATCAAGCTAAGAAAGCCTACCTTTATCTAAAATGCCTCCTTGATCGGGCAGTGGCCAACAACGTGGCTTAATATGAAATTATTGAGGAACTATAAGAGGATCATAAGGAAACCAAGGCCCTTTGGCATGCTGACTACGAACAAAAATATGAGGCTTTAAGCGAAGGCTGGGATTTTGAGCAGAAACTAGAGAAATATGCTTTCCATTTCAAAAGATAAGAGTTTTTGCTCAATCGTGAAGTGGAAGAAGTTAGGGTTATTCCCAAGTTACTTAAGGAGGAGAACAATAATTTTAGGGATGAGTTAAACGCCTTGAAGACTTCCTCTTCTACTACTGCTACTACTGATGAAGGGTTTTCATTCTTGGAAGCTGAAAATGCTAAGTTAAGGAAAAAAATGGAGGCACTGAAAAAGACCAAGCTTGTGTCCTCTTCCCAAGCAAGAACTAAACTTAGTTAAGCAACTACAGATGAGGCAAAGACACAGTTGACTCTTACAAATCAAGTTGCTCAATTTAAATCCAAAAATCAAGGCCTTACTGAAATGTCCTAGAAGCTTAAAATGCAATCCGAGCATCTTGTTACACAGTCTACTCAGTTACAAGCCAAAGATGGGGTGTTGAGGAAGTTGTAACACCAGGTCTATAGGTTAACCTTCCAATTCCACAAGTAGCCTATGGAAATATGGATAGAGGCGTACAATGAAGCTTTAGGGAATTTTGATGAGCGGTTTAAAGAAGCCCAGAAGCCCAGAATGAAGGTTATAAATGGGGATGGACTAATTGTCTGATGGTACTGAAGGTGGAGCAGAATAGTCCTTTTTGGAAATGGTATGATCCTGGGTTGCTGGACCTTGAAGATTGTCCCTTTAGGTTGGATGTTGATTGGATTCCTATCAACACATTCCCCAGTGCTTAATTTCTAACTATTTAGGGGACTATGACCTTCACGATGAGCTAGAAATTGTTCATCCTCCTCATCTGTTAGATCAACCAAGCAACAGCAATAAAAGGATGCTCCAAGACTCAACTTTATCAATTCTCCTTACACCCTAGATGATCCTCCAACTAGTATAGATCCAGTTTCTAAGGTGGGGGGAAAACGTACCTTAGAGTTATTTTCAATAATTATGTTATGAACATTATCATGTAATGATCATTAAATGAATGAAATATATTTGATCAACTTGTCTCGTCAATCTTTGAATGTGATTGTCTTCTTTTTTTCATTAGTTCTATTGACACTCTTAAGCATCAATTACTAACAAATACATAGATTTTACTACTATACTTAGATTAAAATCTAAATTTAGCACTAGTTATCCATGTGTCTCCATAGGGTCTACTAATGCACTTAAATTTTTAGGGTTTTTATATTAGTTACCAGTGGTGTGACCAGGCGTATGTGGAATATGTGTCTATATTCCTCTTGAGGAATCTTCACAACGTTCTTCCTTCACTTTTTACAAGTAAGATAAAGATATTATTTTATCCTTATCTTTGTTGATTAAGTTTTTTAAGGACTTAATATCCAGTTGTAGTTGGGTTTTTATTCGTTGTCGATCAAGTTATGTTTATGCCGAGCAACTATTTGCCTGTGCCGACTAACATTCGATATCAGAAATCAACTATGTTGTTGTTATGAAGGACCTATTATGGGTGCCGACCAATAGCGTTGTGTAACTTTGGAAGTTTTTCTAGTAACTTTTAACCTTCGTCGATCAAGTATATCAAGTATATTGTAGTGATTACTCCTAAAAAATCAGAAATAGAAATGGATGGAATTATCATTTTATTGATACTAAAAATTGATATTGAACTGAGTACAATTGATTAAATCATTGGTAGTACTTACTAAGGTGCTCGGCATGCCATGGATTCTTGAATTCTTTTCCCTTCAAAGTCTCAATTCTATAGGTTTCAGGTCGGACAACTGCTGAAATACGGTATGGCCCAAGTCAATTGGCCTCAAGTTTGTTATTCTTTTGGATAACCTTCTTTAGCACATAATATCCTTTATTTAGGTTGGTCGTCTTCATTCGCTTGTTGTAGAAACATGATGTCCATTGCTGGTAAGTAGCGTTTCTCAAAGTAGTATCTTTACGTGCTTCTATCAACATATCCAAATCCAATCTTCGCATTAAATCATATACAGGAGAGTTAAATTTCAAAACTTTATGGGATAGAAGGCCCAATTCAGCAAGTATTACAGCTTCAGTCCCAAATGCCAGCATGTATGTCAATTCTCCAGTTGCAGTCCTCTGGGTTGTTCGGTATGCCCACAGAATAGATTGTAAATCGTTGATCCAATTTCCCTTGCATCATCAAGTCTTTTTTTCAACCCATTGAGTAGAGTTCTATTTGTAACTTCAGTTTTACCATTACTCTGAGGATGACCTGGAGCAGAATGTAGCTTTTGGATATTGGACTGAGCACAGTAGGCAACAAATTTATCATTGTCAAATTTTATTCCATGGTCAGTGATAAAGGCATAGGCAGCCCGTATCTACAAATGATATTCTTCCAAATGAATTGGTATACCTTCTCATAACTCATGTCTATCAATGGTTATGCCTCAACCCACTTCATAAAGTAGTCCACAACAATAATCAAGTACGTGAATCTTCCTCGAGTGGTCGGTAATGGACCGAAGATGTCTATACCCCATACGAAAAATGGCCAAGGTGAAATGATTAGGGTTAGAGTAGGTTGCAGAGTTTTGCGAATGCTTAAATACCTTTGGCACTTGTCACATTTTCTGGTAAAGGATGCACAATCTGCTCGCATTGTAGGCCAGTAATATCCCTGTGTACTGATTCACTGTAGTAGTGTTCTTCCTGCTATGTGGGCTCCACAAGATCCTTCATATACCTCCTGAATCAAGTCTAGAACCTTTAATAGGTGAACGCAATATTGCAGGTTAACTGTCAACCCTCTCCTATACAAGACTCATTTATCTAGCACATATCTGGCAGCTTTATACTTTAATTTTTTGGCTTCAATCATATCTGCTGGCAAAGTTCCTTCTTCAATATATGCTTTGATAGGATCCATCCAAGATGGCCACTTGTCTACTTCAATAAAATTGATCATTAAATCTTCATCTATACTCCGATTGGCCAAAATCTCAATAGGAATATTTCGTCAGAGCTCGATTCTTATTGTTGAAGCTAGCCGAGCAAGTGCATCTACTCGGGCATTTTCCACCGTTGGAATTTTACTCATCTGAATAGATGGAGATTTCGTTATTACCTCCAACGCTTTGGATAGGTATCTGGTCATCAATTCTCCTTTAGCACTATATAAGTTTAATATTTGATATATCACCAATTGAGAGTCCCTGTGTGCCACAACTTGCTCGGCATTCAGTGATTGGGCTAAACTTAAACCCATAATGAGAGATCCATACTCCGCTTTGTTGTTTGAGGTCTGAACTTGAATCGCAATGCATATTCAATATCTATCCCATCAGGAGTGTTAAGTAATGTATCTGCTCCACTTCCGATTGTGCAAAATGACCCATCAACATACAGGTTCCATATTGGGAAATTATCGTCAAATGTTTGGTCTATTAAATTCCTATAGTGGAATGTTTTTCTCTATGCTTCCTCATACTTTTTGGACATCTCTTGTGTTTGGGAAGATAAATCTGGCAGGTCAGCAGCGGCTTCTTCTGATTTTTCCTCTGATGAAAGTTCCTCGAAAGTTTGATCGTCATCAGCTCATTTCGAACTATTTCCTCCTAATTTTTGTTTAGCCTAATTATTTTGTTGCCCTGAAACCTCGGGGTAAGTGAATTCAGCTATAAAATCCCCTACTACTTGGACTTTTAGAGAAGACCTTAGTTCATAAATGATATCATACTCCTCAAGTTCTACTGTCTAGTACATTAATCTACCAGACTTCTCTGGTTTGTGTAAAGCCCGCCTTAGAGGCATATCAGTGTATATTACTATCGTATTGGCTTGAAAGTAAGGCTTCATTCATCAAGACGCCTTAATCAACCCCAGTGCCAACTTTTCCAAACGAAAGTACCTGATTTTTTCTCCTTATAAAGCTTTATTGGTGTAGTAGATAGGTTTTTTAACTCCATTCTCTTCTCTGATCAAGGCAGAACTTACGATTGATTCAAAAACATCTGAGTACAAGTACAATCTTCCCCCAGAATTGGTCGAGAGAGTAATGGAGGTGATCCCGAGTCCGAGGTGACCCCAAGTGATCTTTCAACTCTAAAAAATCTTTCTTGCATTCTTCATTCCATTCAAAACTATTTCTGATCACTTTAAAGAGTGGCAGGCACTTGTCTGTAGCTCCAACCATAAATCTGTTCAGAGTTATTACTCGCCCAGTTGGCATTTGTATATCCTTCTTACAAGTAGGGTACTGCATCTCGATCAATGCCTTGATCTTATATGGGTTTGCTTTAATTACCCTTTAATTTACTATATGCTCGAGGAACATTCCCTCCCGCACTCCAAACACACACTTAGTCTGGTTCAGTCTTATCTGGTGTTTCTCCAGTTGATCGAAAGTATGGCTGATGTCGACAATATGAACAGACGCTTTCTTACTGTTTATCAGCATATCATCTACATATACTTCCATATTTTTGCTTATTTTCTCCTCAAAGACTTTATTCACCAACCCCTAATAAGTAGCACCTGTATTTTTTAAACCAAATGGCATCACATCATAACAGTAAGTTCCTCGAGGAGTAATAAAATAAGTGCTCTCTCTGTCTTTAGGATTCATTTTGATCTGATTATAACCAGAATAAGCATCCATGAAGCTTCACAATGTATGTCTAAAAGTGGCATCAACAAGCTTATCAATTCGAGGAAAAGGAAAATGATCTTTTGGGGATGCTTTATTAAAATCCATGAAGTCTACAAACATTCTCCACTTATTATTATTCTTCTTGACCATAACTACATTGGCTAACCAATCTGGGTACTTTACTTTATCAATGAAAGCGGCTTTTTCAATCTTTTTAACTTCCTCTTGTTTGGCTTAACTCCTCTCAGGACTAAACACTCTTCGCCTCTGCTTTACAGGCTTGACTTCTTTATTGACATTGACCTCATGGCAAAGAAAGTTGGGATCAATCCCAGGCATATCTTCATGACTCCATGCAAACACATGTTTTCTCTATATAAAGAAATTTTCCAGTTCCTGTTTAAGAGCAGGATCCAGTGTTATTCCTATTTGAGTGGTGCGTTATGGATTGTCATCGTCCAACAAAATGCTTTCTATTTCCTCTACTATCTGGCCCTTCACCAATTTTGTTTCCTCCCTTGGATCTAAGGTTTCAACCTAAAATTCTTCATCAGGTTCAGAGGTTTGGTAAGTGGTGGTATTCTTCTTTATTTATTCTAAATCTTCTTTCTCTGCAAATGAGTAGTCGCATTCCCGAGCTACTTCTTGGTCATCCTTTACAATGCCTACTCAAAAGTTAGTAGGGAACTTCAAACATTGACGGACTGTAGATGGAACGACTTTGAACATCTTCGAACTTACACTTCCAATAATCATGTTATAGGTCGAATGAACATTTTTGTCCATTATAAAGAAATGTATCTTCTCTGTTCGGCTGGCTGGCCATATGCTAATCAACACCTCCACCTTGATTGTTCCCAAAGGGAATACTTTTCACCAGAAAAACCTATTAAAGGTTTGTGGTAGGGCTCCAATTGGCTGAGCTAAAAAACCATACTTTCAAATCAAGGATAGAACATAATATCTGACCAACTACCATTATCAACTAGTACTCTGGAAATAATGATATCCTGCTTTCTGACTTTGATTACTAGAGGATCATCATGGAGTTACAATACTCCTGAGAAGTCATTTTTAGAGAAGTTGATCATTAACTTATCTTTGCTGACCTTCCTCGATTGATCTTCTTGAGCTAGATTGATTCTCTATATATAGGAACAAGCTTGTGCCTCATTGAGGTAAGCCTTCATTTCATCAATATGATTTCCTTCTCTCGCATCTCCACCAGTAATCATTTAACAATCAAAATTACCAAAGCTGAGCACGAATACCTCACGTTCTAGTTGCCTAGGTTTCTTGGGTAGGTCGGGATCATTCTCCTGGTCTTCTTCATGGGTCCTCTTTTTCTCATTTCTGGGCTTGCAAGGAGATTTTGACCTTTATCAAGCTCCATCATTATTTTATCGATCAATAAACTTATTTAATTTGCCACTTCGGATGAGAGTTTCAATTTCATTCTGCAGAGTAATATAATGATCTATCGTGTGACCGTGGTCTCTATGAAATTCATAGTATTTCGATTTATCCCTCTTGATAGGGGAGCTTCTTAACTTCTCAAGCCAACGTACGTCTTTTCTATGTTTAATTTCCTCCAAAACATGGTGAATACCCATTGTTAATGGAGTGTAATTATTGTACTTCTTAAGACGGTCTATAAGCCCTTTTTTCTTCGATTCCCTATGCTCCTTGGAATCTTTTTGCTCCTTTTTTGTCAGTTTTGCTTTCACCTTATCTCGGAGCTCGGCTTAGTTGCCATTGCCTCCTCTACTTTCATGATCTTGGCTACCTTTTCCATTAACTCTGTTTTTGTCTTTAGATGATCTTTAGGGAGCGTGTAGTAGAGTTTCTTGGGGATCATTCCACTCATAAGAGTTGTTATAGAAGTCTTCTCATAATAATCCATAACCTTCAACTTCTCATTATTGAAACGAGTGATGTAGTCTCTAGTACTTTGTCCTTTCTTTTATCTCACACTAAGCAAATGAGATACCCTTCTTACGGGTTTGGACCTAAAGTAAAAGTGGCTAATGAATAGCTCGGCCAGTTAATTGAACTAGAAATTTACCCCCGAGGAAGGTTATTGTACCAGATTTGAGCAGGGATAGAAATTGTATCGAAGAATGCTCTACACCTCATCTCATTGGGGATGGCATATATATCAACTGTTGCCTAATATTTCTCGATATGAAGGATAGGGTCAGTCTTCCCATGATATTTGGGTGTAACCACAGGGGATTTAAACTTCGCATGAGTAGGGAAATCCATAATGGTTTGAACAAAAAGATACCCTTTTACAAAGATTCTTTGTAAAGGATTCTAAGCCTTAACCATTTCTCCTAGTCTATCTTCCAGTCATTGGATTGAGCCTTTCCACGCATTATTACTAGTGTCAGACTTATGTGTTGCTACTTGGTTATTCGCTAAACTTTCTTCCTGGGATTATTGCTCGTCCTGAGCGATTCATCGAACATCAGATCTAGACTGGGCGGAGCCTTCCCTTTGATTACCTGGTCGTTGAGTGTTTATCGATAATTCCCTAGGAATATTTCTATTCCCCCTGGGTCCTAAACGATCGAAAGAAGAAGCTCGGCTTAGCCTCTCTAAGGCAGTCAATCTCTTAGGAGAGTAGGATTGTTCATTAAAGGACTTTGATGCCCTGAGCAACAAATTTGACCCTGGACGATAAGAAGTATCTCTAGTGGTACTTGATTGACTATGCATGCTACCTCTTGGGGGTGGCGGTGGCATGTTTCCACGAGCATATAGGGCAAGTGATCCAACTTAAAGAGTTTGTGTGAGTTTCTTGATGTTGTCCCGCATAGTCTCTTAGCCTCTAGCGAGACTGTCCAGGATTCCAGTTAATTCATTTTCTACTAGTGGAGCGAAAGGAACAGGAGGGATGCCATCGTTTATGAGGTTTTATTCAAGAATATCAGCCATTTGAATAAATGAAAACGGTTAAAAACACGTTCACATAGATGGGGACAATCTGTTGATGCAAAAACTAGACTATATCTAATTATTTGATCAGAGATAAATAAGTAAATAAGAGACATAGAATATTTTTAAAGTGGTTCGGCTAAAGGGAAAAGCCTACGTCCACTATTGTACATTGCCTTATGTTTGTTCAGTTGTCTCCTGTTTTCTCTCCCTTGGATATAGGGATTACAATGTATTTATAGACCCTGAGGGTGTACAAAAATCGAAATATCAAAGGATGGAATGATTTTATAACATAGGCATTTATATATGTACAATGTTCATAATGTATACAACTATTGGCATTTTATTGCCCCTATTCGTCAGTCTTCCTGGCATTGGTTGGGCTTTTTTTGTATGCTGGTCGGCATTGTACACTGTTGGTCGGCATTCTTGGTCTCATTCTGATAAATACGCCTTGCAACTAGGACTAATTCCACTGCGGACAACACATGTCTATTTCTGATTGGTCCACATAATAGGATAATTTTTGGTATCAACACTCATCCCAGCTTAGAACTTTTCCAATGTAAAATTTTGAAAGTTTCTGCATTTCTGTTATTTTATGCATGAATGTTTGTTTCTTTAATTTGGCTACATGTATATAGAATAGAATTATGCATTTACATGTGTTGGTTTACGTGTGTATGCACTGAAATAACTCAAAAACTAGAAAACTCCATTAAAGCTTGAGCTTCAATGGTGGATTTTGCCTCCTTGACTTTGAACTAGTTTAAAAGTGACGTAATTTTATCTTAGTTCTCAGGATCCTAGGTGCAAGGTTTAATTGAACCAAGAGCAGTCTTTGATACCTTAAATCAAATCTTGAAGTTTTCGAGCCTGAAATTTTTAGAAAATAAATTCAAGATTTTTACTCGACCAAAATCCCTCAAACCAGGCTTATTATGCTAGATTTTCAACATAAAACAAAACCCTTATGATGCCAGAGGAAGAATCATAGATTTCATTCATTTATATTTAGTCATTTTTTTTCCATTTTTATAGAAACTCAATAGTTCAATTTATCCCACCAAAATCCTTGTAATCAATATGAATGGATTCCTCTTCAAAAGTTATGCAATATTTATGCAGGTACTAACTCCAATGGATTCCTAAAAGGTATCAAATTTAAGGACAAAGTTTTAAATCCCTAAAGTCAAATGGTAGAAGGTTAAAGATGAGTGGGAAACACGCGCGCGAGTGAGGGTCAAACAAGGTGCGTGAATTGTTGTACTAAGCGTGAGGGCGCGTCTCTAATCAGAAAATTTTGATTTTCTTCCCAAAATTTTTATTTTTAATTCTGAAAAAAATGGTATATTGCATTATTTGGATCCCAGGAAAGTATTTTCTAGAGAAAACTAGTTTTAAAGTTTAAATTCAAGTTTTAATTTTACACATAACCCCCTTACCAAATTTCCAAGTATTTAAAAAAAAAACTTTTTCTACAAATTCTTTAGTTCAAATAAAGCTTTTTGTCTCTTGTCAATAAATCCAAATCCAACTAAAAATAAAGAAAAACATTATTCTAAAAACCTTTAAAAATTATATATATACTCTCCTAGTTATTTTTACACTAAAACTTCTTAAAATTTAGTATCGTACTGCATCATATAAGCATTCTTTTAGTCCCATATGACTTGCTTATACTCTCCATAATTTGAAACTATCCAGTCAACCCCAGTAAATTAGACTCACAAACCCAAAATTCAAAAATTTAAAGTTGGTGATTATAATTTTAGTATTAAACAAATTAAGCTTATGTTTTTCAAAATTATTGATTGTTATATCACTATGTGATAATTTTAAACTCGTGTTTCAATTATGAACTCATTTCTGTAGTTTATATTTATTCTGTGTATTGATTCTCTCGATATTTCAGTTATCCCTAAACTTGATAAAACATTACCACCTATGACTTCAGTAAAAGCCATTAAACTCTTTTTACCCTTAATTGTGGTGTATCCCTGTAACCTACTACAATAATGGCATATTATCATGCAATTTATGGCCATTATAAGTGAAACCCCTAGCAGCATACCTTATGATTCTGGGATTAGACCCTGGTATACTACGACCGTTCTAATTATCATGTAGGACTCTGATGTTGAGTGCCTAGTTTATTTTTGCATATGTATGAGTCCCACTCTAGGTGAGTGTCCAAGACTTATTGTTATTGTTCGCCAATAAATTGGAATTGCATGTCCAAGTGTATGATATGCTTTGGATGATATTGTAATGGTATGTCTACGCATTTGAAGCCCCTATAACCGATAATTTATGGGTTATTTTGTTATAGTCTTAACCCTTATCTTGATAGATTGATACACAACTTATTCAGTTACATATATTATTCATTTACCTATCATTAGACTCCAGTATACCCCAGGCCGTTCTATGATGTTTTAGTTTGTCTCCATATTTTTATTATATCAATATTAAATCTAGTTACTCTTTACCAATAAAGTTTCTCCCGTACCTTGTATAGAAATCAAATTATCTAATTATCATGTTTGCTTAATTATTTTCCTTCCATATGGATGACGAACCTGAGGAAGAGGAGATATCTCCCGCATGATTAGACTTTTATTCTATATTACCTCAAAAAATCTTTTCGGTTACTTGCGTATGGGTGGTAGAAGATAAAGATGGTAGTCCCCACTGAAATATCTACACCGCAAATTATCAAGTCTTATAATTTTCTAATGTTTTCTAAAAGTTTTACGTTATATATGGCATGTACGAATATTTATGTATTTCCATTTATTTCAAACTCAGCTATGAAATAAGATGATAGGCATCTCCCAAATAAAAAAATTTAATTTCTATTGTAAGGACATTGTCCGTCACATTCAGTATGTCGTATGCCGCTACAAGTTTGTCAAAGAATTGGGAAGCTTACATCTACAACCGACAATCCGAATTTCAAGGCAATTTCAATAATCATGCCCAACAAGGACGGATTTGGTAAATGTGTTTAAGTTCCATTTACAATTTTCATAGAACTGTTGGGATATTTTTAGGAAAAATAAAATATTTTTCCTATTATGAAAAATGATTCTTGAATAATCTTAAACGGTTTTTTATTTATCAAAAGCATTTTTATCATAATTTTTTTTGGATAATTGTTCTCAGATTCTTAAGCGTTTTGGTTTTAAGGTTTTCAAAAGTTTTAAAATCTGTTAATCGAATCTCAAGATTTGTGACTGGTCGTTCAAACGAAATCCTATCTCGTTCGAATGAGACCAGATGTCGTTCGAACGACAAGACAGTTCATTCGAACGAGAAGTCTTTGTTTTTGACATGTCACCGCCTTAAATGTTTTTATATAAAGGGTGTCAGACTTTTGGTTTTCGTATGGAGAAAACACTCGTTTTCAGATAATACGTTTTTAGTGTTTTTGGTTTATTCTCCATCACTTTTGAGGGTTCAAAATTTGTTTTTGCAATTCACAAAATCCCTGACTTTTTGTGTGAGTTGTTTTTGGAACCCAAAGCATAGTTTTGTTAGGATTTTTGATGTTGAACCATACGTGCCTTAGAAAGGTACTGGAGTGAGCATAGGTGCCACTTGTGGGAGGTACTAGGCTGATCGACTATGTGTCATAGGGAGTGTTGTGGTATTCGTAGGCTGAAGATAGGATTACGATTCTTGTGGAGCTTCTGCAGTTGTTCTATTGTTGATGACTACGAACCGACACTTGCGAAAATCATTTATACTTTGGTTTTGTTGACAATATTGAGATGATGTCATCTAAAATCAACAATTTTACACCAAAGGACTCATTCGTTAGGAGTACACTTATGAATCTTGCACATATGATATGATTGAGTTGATTTTCCTATCGAATTTTTTCACACCCATTCATTCCGTTTCCATGATTTGGTGGTCTTAGTAAATATTCATGGTGTGTGTTTTTTTGTAACATCATATTTATTGCAATTTTGTATAAAAAAAATTTGAAAAATACAAAAATAGTTGGTTTGTTTTGGTTTCCCGTGACACCCCAATTTGCATTGACTTAATTTATTCTTTTCCTTGTCTATTTCGGACAAATAAAAAGGGGGAGAACGAATTATGCTATTATGGCGGAGTTTAAGTATGGGGGAGATTTTATTATGCTTACATGTTTTACGTATATATCATTTCAAACTCGATATGTCACGAGGTTTTTCTTTGTCTCATGTGTGTAGATACGATTGAAGATTTTGGATTACACACCCTGATGATAAAAGCTTGGAGTTTTGAAAAGTTGATTATTGAAGCAAAGTTTTGAAGTTTGAAGACTTGTTCACTTTATCTTTTCTTTTTTATTCATGGGAGGGTAGATTTGTATAGGTCATATTTTGATTGATAATTCGGATATTTTAATTTTGTACCAGCATAGGCATAGGGGATATTTGTACGGACATTGCCCGTCACATTTAGTATGTCATATACCGCTACAAGTTTGTCGAAGAATTAGGAAGCTTACATCTACAATCAACAATCCGAATTTCAAGGCGACTTCAACAATCATGCCCAATAAGGACGCATTTGGTAAATGTGTTTAAGTTCCATTTGCAATTTGCATAAAAGTGTTTGGATATTTTTCATGAAAAATAAAATATTTTTCCTTTTATGAAAAATAAATTTTGAATAATCTTTTATGGTTTTTTATTTGTTAAAAACATTTGTATCATAAAAGTTTTCGGATAACTGTTCTCAGATTCGTATGAGTTTTGGTTTCAAATTTTCCAAAAGTTCTAAAACTCCATTAATCGCATCTCGAGATTTGTGACTAGTCATTCAAACGAGATCTTATCTTGTTCGAACGAGACCAGATGTCGTTCGAATGACATGACAGTTCATTCGAACGAGAAGTCTTTATTTTTATATAAAGGGTGTCAGACTTCTTGCCGCCTTAAATGTTTTTATATAAAGGGTGTCAGACTTCTTGTTTTCGTGTGGAGAAAACACTGGTTTTTAACAGAATACGTTTTTAGTGTTTTTGGTTTATTCTCCATCACTTTTGAGGGTCCAAAATTTATTTTTACAATTCACAAAATCCCAGACTTTTTATGTGAGTTATTTTTGGAACCCAAATCATAGTTTTGCTGGGAGTGGTGTTGCTGAATCATAGGTGCCTTAGAAAGGTACTGGGCTGACCATAGGTGCCACTTGCGAGAAGTACTGGGCCGATCGATTGCGTGTCATAGGGAATGTTGCAGTATTCCTGGGATGAAGATAGGACTGCGGTTCTTGTGGAGCTTCTGCGATTGTTCCATTGTTGACGACTACGAACCGACACTTGCGGGTATTTCGTAAGTCAAATTGTAATTTCATTGTAATCCGATTGTAAACCGTTCCTTTACAAATTATAGTGGATTTAAAAGGATTTTGCCCTGCGGTGATTTTTTCCTGAGAGCTGCTTTTGTCAGCATTTGTCATCGCATGACTTAATTTGAGATTTGAATTGTCACGTAGTTGCATACATTGAGGATGAACTAAAATTGGTTTAAAATTGGGTTTTATATAATTTAGAATCAAAATGTCTGAAACCACCCAAAGGCAATTATTCTTGGGCTAACATCTGTTGTCTTTAATTTATTTGTTATATTTATTTTACTCCCTACTTACCATTAAAAACATTGAATTCTCGGATGAGACAACATGGTATCAGAGAATCACTGGTTTTATCCCTTTATCTCCTTTTGTTAATCATACTATTTTGTAGTAATGAATATTGAGGACGACATATACCTTTATATTTGTGATTCAACTCACGAAAGGTTTGAACGAGCAATTAAAGAGGTCGTCTATGCAAAGCTTTTTTAACACATAAGGAGAATTGATCATGACTAGGCGATTGCTACTCCTAAGATCAAACACAATCTACTTATTGGTCACCTTTAGGAGAGGCTCAAGAAACCCGACCGACTAAGAGATTCTCTGAAGACTCTAACACTCTTCAACAAGAAACCCATCTCGCATGGGATATCATACCACCTAATGAAGTCATAATTACTCCCCCTGACTCGCCGATCGACTATGGTTCTCTTTCTCCCGCCACTACTATCCTTACCTCCATGAATACCAATACTTCCCCACATGATTCAGATCCATTCGAAGTTGATTCAGATCCCAAGTTTGAATGAATGGTTCCTCAAATGACTTAAAGACTATTGTGGTAATATGGTTGTAAATAAATAAAATTTATAGGGGTGTGTGTGCAAGTAGACAAGACCCATATTCCCGAATGGTTGCAGTAGTTTAAACCAATAGTTCTTTTGTATTATTTAGGCGTTCTTTTAATGTAAAATAGTTTTTAACGGTTACGTAATCTTCGTTGTGTTTTTTTGCTTGTGTATTACTATTTAACCCAATGTGATATAATATAAAAAGTATATTTCTATATCACTACTTGTAATTTATACCGTGATACATTATTTCTATATGATGTTTAATACTCGAGCAACTACTAGTGGAACTCAGGAGGAACAATTTATTCCACGAATGCCTAACCCAACTACCACCAATGAAGGAATTTTACATTGTTTACAAGAATTAACTATACTAACCCAACGATAACAAAATATGCCTCCATCCCTCATTAATCATGACCTATCAGAAGAAACTTGGAGAATGAACAACCTTAAGGAATTTCTGAGATAGAAACCCCCCAGAATTTTTAGGGAAGCTCGATGTGGTTGAAGTATTAAGATGGATCCGTCAAACACTTAAAGTAATTATTGAGGTAGGCATTAGACCTGAACTTAGGGTAAGATTGCCTCCATCCCTATTCAAAGGAGAAGTAGATTTCTGCTGGCAAGCTATTTTATGCTCACGAAATTTAATTGAACTAACCTGGGAGCAGTTTGAAAAATCTTCTTTAACATATTATTTTTAGAATCCGTAAGAGATAAAATGACCATAAATTTTTCTAAGCCTACAACAATAATAAACGACTGTAGCCCAGTATGTGGCTAGGTTCACTGAATTATCCCGATACCTTCTGGAATACATTGACACTGAATCTAAAAGGTGCAAGCATTTTGAACGCAGTTTATGATAGAACATCAAATCCTCATAATTTCTTTACAAGTCCGAGAGTTTAACCGGATGATTGAAATAGCCTCCTTTATAGAAAAATACCCCTCCTATATCAACACAACCCTAATCTCTACTCCTTCTCGAAATCCCTATGTTATTAGGAATTAGCCTAACCAACGAGATCATCTCTATAATAATCCCAGGGATGGTCGAGTACTTAGCCAGATTCAGTACAATCACAGTAGAGCTTTAATGTTTTGTCATGAATGCAACCGGGTAGGACATGTTAGACCCCAATGCCCTATTATACACATGCCTCCTCCTTCTACCTCCCCTAAATTTATCAAATCTCCTATCAAGAATCCAACCACTAACTCTAACGGTTCACCATACAAAATCACCGTGAAAGAAAACAAGAGCCACTCAATAAGAACCAAGGTCGGAATTCCTCTTTTCTCCCAGCGAAAAATCCAAATTACCACGGTGTGATCGAAGGTAATCTTTCTTTTTATAATATTTTCGCACATATATTATTTGATTCTGGATCTACACATTATTTCATTAGTTGTTCATCTATGGCTCGTTCGTAATTATCCTCCAGTCCATTCGCTCACCCTTTTACTATAGGATTACCAAGAGGAAAGATGGCCACTACCAATAGGATTTGTAAATGCCACACTTTCCATTTTGGAACCAGAACATTAACCATAGATTTAACCATAGATTTAATAGTAATTGATTTAATGGAGTTCTATTTAATAACAGGAATGGACGTTTTATCCCCGAACTTTGCTCACATTCACTGTCAGCAAAGACGGTGCCATTCAAACCATCCCATCAAACTTCAATTCATTTCCAAGGACAAAATCCCCATTAACCTCCACTTTGTCGAATAAGTGAAAAATAAACCTCCTCCCTTTCTCACATCTTGACCCATTACAAAGATGTGTTTCCTGAAGATTTACCTAGAATACCCCTACCTCGAGAAATTGATTTTTTTTATCAATTTGTTGCCAAATACCTCCCCTATCTAAATACGCCCTTATCAATAGCTCCTCTAGAATTATGAGAACTTAGAACACAACTGGAAGAACTACTCAATAAAATATTTATACACCCTAGTACATTACCTTAGGGAGCTCCATTTTTATTTATGCGAAAGAAAGATGGATCATTTCGATTATGTATTGATTACCGAAATTTGAACAAAGTGATCATCAGGAATAAATATCCATTGCCCAATATAGGTGATTTATTTGATTAGTTATGAGGGTTAAAGATATTTCAAAGATTGATTTTAAGATTTGGATATCACCAACTTCATGTTATGGAATAAGACATGTCCAAGACTATTTTTTGGACACGATATGGCCATTTTGAATTCTTAGTGATGTATTTTGGATTAACCAATGATCATGTCTCTTTCATGGACCTAATGCATAAAATATTTTACCCTTTCTTATATTAGTTTTTGATCATCTTTATAGATGACAGTTTAATTTATTCCATGACCAAGATAGAACACAAAAAGCACCTATATATAGTGTTGGAGAACTTTCGTAAACATCATCTTTATGCAAAATAGAGCAAATACAATTTTCTCATGAAATAGGTAAAGTTCCTTGGACATAGACAAAACCACTGTAGTATTTGAATGGCCTCAACCTACCACCGTCACAGAACTTCATTTCTTTCTAGGACTTGTCGGATATTATACATGCTTTGTGGAAGGATTTTCCTAAATTTCCCTGCCTTGAAATTAACTAGAAAGGATGTTTGATTTATATGGATCTCTGAATGAGAACAAGCCTTTTGTACCTTAAAGGAAAAATTATCCATCGCCCCCATCCTAATCATTCCTTCCAGCAACAATAGCTACAATTTTTATACAAACACTTCTTTATAAGGACTCGATTGTGTATTGATGCAACAAGGGAAAGTGGTCGAGTACGGATGATGAGAATTAAATATTCATGAGCATAACTATCCAGTACACGACTTGGAATTTGTAGTAGTAGTCTTTACCCTGAAAATTTATAAATGTTATCTGTATGGAGAAGAATTTCAGGTATTTTCTTGTCATAAGGGTCTTAAGTATATCTTCATGCAAAAGGATCTCAACCTTCGACAAAGATGATGAATAGAATTCTTGGAGGATTATCAGTTTAACTTACTCTGCCATCCAAGAAAAGGTAATATAATCGCTGATGCCTTAAGTCGTAAAGCCCAGGGAATCATCCATAATATGTTTATATTAATAGAAACCATTAGAGATTACAATCTACAATGATACCCCTCGAAGAACAAGTTGTTCTACGAAACATTGTCGCTCACCCCATTCTGTATAAGAAAATCGTCGATCTCCAAGACTAGGATGAATTTTTGCATTCTAAGAAGCATGAACTTCGAAAAAATCTCCCTGATAAATATTTGACTTTGGAACCCGAGCATGTTAAAATTAAAAAATCAAGCATTTATTCCTCTCATATCCTCATTATGAGAAAAAATCCTACAGGAAGCTCACCATTATAAATTTATGATTAAACCTAAAAGCACCAAAATGTATCAAACCCTCAAGCAACATTATTGGTGGCTCGGTATGAAGAAATATATTATACACTTAGTAGAAAAATGTCTAACTTGCCAACAAGTGAAGATTTAACATCAACACCCCAGTGATTTACTCCAACCACTCCTCATCCCAGAATGGAAATAAGATCATATAACCATGGATTTTTCAGTAGATTGCCCTAAAATTCTCAAGGATACATAAATATGGGTTATCGTTGATCGTCTTACAAAATCCGCCCATTTTCTACCAACCAGGTCCACCGGTTCTTTCCAACAACTAAGTGAACTTTACAACCAAGAAATTATTAGGCTTCATGGTGTACATATTTCCATTGTGTCCAATCAAGACCCCACAATTATTAGATGATTTTGGCAAGCCTTACAAATCTCCTTAGGAACCAAACTCTATCGAAGCAACTTTTTTAATCCTCAAATCGATGGACAATCTGAACGAGTAATTCTAACTCTAGAAGATATGTTACGAGCGTGGACGTGAGACTTACCTGGTTCATGGAATAATTATCTTGCCTTGATCGAATTATCCTACAATAATAATTATCAAACCATCATTCAGACCACTCCCAATTAAGCCCTCTATGGACAGCCTTGTCTTTCGCCCTTAAGCTAGAATGAATCAAGAGAAAATCACACACTTGGACCCAATATCATCATCAAAACCATAGAAAAGATACGTCGTATTCGGGAAAGGTTACATTCAACTCAATTTCGATAAAAGAGTTATGCTAACATTCATTGAAAAACCTTAGAATTTGAAATAAATAACCAAGTTTTCTTATGAGTATCTCCAAGAAAGGGTATAATTCAATTTGGAAAAAGAAAAAAATTAGCACCTAGCTACGCTGGTCCCTTTAGAATCATCAAACGTATTGGACCGATAGCATATCGTTTAGAATTACCTCCCGAATTATCTAATCTCTATGACGTGTTTCATGTTTCACAATTAAAAAAATATATCTCTGACCCGGGTCACACCATTACCTAGAAGGATATGCCAGTTGAATCAAACTATGAATTTGAGGAAATTCCTATTTAGATTCTCGATCGACAAGAAAGGGTTCTTTGATGTAAAACCATACCACTAGTCAAAGTTCTTTACATACATCACGAAGATGAAGAAGTAACATGGGTAACCAAAAACATTATGAAACAATAATACCCCGCTATTTTTTTGAGTAATTTTGTGGGAAAAAAAATTTTAGGTGGAAAGAATGTAACAACCTACTATAAATATACTCTAAATATACCATCCCTCTGAAGGTAATAAATCCAAATAAACCCTACCTTTTTACCAAATTGCCAAAATACCCATTGTAAGATGTGGGTTCTTCAAATACAGTTAGTATTAAGTGAGGTGTAACCCTTTATCAAGATAGGGATTAACGTCGTTAAGTATTAAATGTTGGTAGTGGCCACAAGTGAGTCAGAGATAAGAGAACTCAATATTCAGACTTATATTAAATAGCATATTGTCACAAAAGATGCATGACAAGCACAATAAATAGATGGGACCAGTAGGAAGCGTGGTCGGAGGGAGAAAGAACAAGCACTCTAGGCACAATGAAGGCAAGACAGGAACTTCAAGCTCAGTTAATGGTCAATGATGAGTGTATTAGATGGGTGTGGGGATTTAGTGCTCTCTCGGGGGGTTCTCGACTGTGGAGGAATTTAGGCATAAATTCCAGGTTCAGAATGCTCTGCCTCCAACTTGTTCATCTGGTGTATATATATGGGGGGCATGGCTGCTCGAGTAAGCTTGCCTACGATCGGTTTGATTGGGTGCATTAAATGCACAATATATTGCATTAAATGCATGGGATCTCATGGTTTTGGTGGGAAGGAATTCTATTGTCTAGAAGTATTAAGGGCATTGATGAGGGACATGACATGTCACCCTGAGGCTTATTTGAGGTGACTAAATGGCCAGGTTTGGTGAACTAGGCCTGCCATCCTAAGGATAAACCCACTTAAGTGCTACATTTTCGAGTCCTTAGATGCCAGACGTTAGAAAGTGGTTTAAATAGTGACTCAGTCAGGTATCTGGTCACATCAGTCAGGTGGGCTGGTAGGTGGCTCAAGTGTCTTGGCATCTATTTGTTGGTTAAGAGTTATTTGGGGCACATAGTGCAAGATAGAAGTCCCTCGAGGAGGTTCCTTCGAATCGGTAAGTGTTAAGGTGGCTTGTCTGTTATGACTCGAGTGACCATTTATTGTGAATGAAGTTTTGCCCAAGTGTGCCAAGAGGGTTGGTAATTGTATTCCCAACATTACCTTGTTCTTAATCCTCCAAACCATGTCCTTGTGTGGTTCCTAAGAGGATGTTGCTCTATAGAGCATGTTATCTCTCCCATGCCCTGCTAGGCATGGTCCCTCGTGGGTACCAAACAACCTCACTCAACATGCATTTACAAGATAAAGTAAATGCCACACTATTCTATTACTTATTACAAACTATTGTCATCCAGGTGATACGGAGAATCTTCGAGGTGGGTCCTTCGAGCCACTTCTATGGAGAATCTTCGAGATGGGTCCTTCAAGCCACTTTTGTGAAAAATATTTAAGGTGGGTCCTTAGAGCCACTTCTATGAAGGCTCTTCGAGGTGGGTCCGTAGGGAAGCCTTCCTTCTATTTCTTCCTGAATTAATCAATCTGTTTGACTAAGTTAACGAGCCTTTGGTGGGGACACCCCCTACATTTGACCCTTCGTAGAGATATTTATTTATTGCATGAAGAAATATCTATACGAAACCCTCAATAGATCTTCAGTCTTTTCTTTGGGGAAAATGAAGAGGTTTATTTAAATTTCCCCCAAATCTCTTCATTCCCTAAGGCGGACAAGACTCCAAGCATGTCACTTTAAATATAGTTATCGTTTGTTCTTCCGTATTGTGACACCTGGCAACCCTAGGGTGCGCGCATGGAACCAATCGCCTCTAATCCGTCCGTCAACCTCTGAAGCATCATCATTGCAACCTTTGATTTTCTATAGTCGTGCATGTTTGACGGCCATGCAAACTAAATCTTTCATAATTACATTTTCCAAAGCGTAACCTTTTGTTGTCTTTTGGGGTCCGTGTTGCCCCTATAAAAAAGGGGTACCCTTATTTCAACCAATCACCTTTGGGTTTCTACTCTCTTGTATTGAGCTTTTGCGAAAGTTTTCTATCTTCATCTCTTTCACTCTTTTAACTTGACCTTTGATCCCCATATTTCCAGACTTTCATGGCACCTGTGGTGAAACGAACCCACTCCTCCAGGAGTGCTTCTCCTGAGACTCAAGCCCGCCAACACTAGTGGGTGCGCTACCACCGTGCTCCATACTTTGGCGAGGAAGAGCGCTTCTGGCAGACGGCGGAGAGATTTCCCAACGAACCGGTGCCAATTAAGGAACCTAACATGTTAATGGAGGAGGGTAAGGACGCTGAAGACTTTTCTTATATCCCCACCACTATTGTTACTCATTTTTGTATTATACGTAGTGATTTCCCCTATTCGAAGGTAGATTTTGAAGCTTCCTATGGTGCTTGCGAGGGTATGGGCCCTTGGATGCAGTATATTCATTCCAAGTATTTCGTTCGGTTAGCTCTTATTGGTCTCTCTTTCTCTCTCTAGCTGGGTGATCTTACCCTTACCAAAAATAACACCGCCCTTCAATTGTTGATTTCCTGTTGGAGCCATAGGTCACACACTTTTATGGCCACATGGGGTGAGTTCACCATCACCCTGGAAGATGTTTGTGAGCTTCTGGGGTTAGAAGCTGTCGGTTTTGATACTTTCTTCGAAGAGGCCACTCCAGCTCGCAACAAAACTTTGGTTAGATCGTGTGGCGTCGGATTCTGCACAGAGCATCAGTAGATTTGATGTATCTAATTATGCCAACAATGTCCTTTTAATAGCTTTCCTTTATGCCCATTTTCCCAATTATGCTCCTGCTAGCAACTACTCCCGTTCTCAACCCATAAGGATCCCCCGTATTTGTTGTTGGAAAAATAAAAGTGTTAAAAAGCCCCTTGTTTCCCTGATTGATCGAGCAGAAAGGTCCTTACTTCGCCCCTATGTTGGGGTGGATCATTTTTTTACAAATGACTTTTTTATTGAGGAGGAGCGCCCCATTGCTCCTATTGATGAAGCTCTTGCTAGGAATTTCCCTGAGAACAGTATCCCACTTTTATTAATTCCGTCTTACTTGACCTTATATATAGAGTGGTCTTCTTTCTATTATGTTTACATTCCCCACAATGTAGCCATTAAATTTGGCTTTGATTAAGGATCCCGTTTATTGAGCCATTTCACTCATGAAAAACCCACAAACTTTTCTTTTGCCTAAGCTAATTGTTTGACTTCAGCTGTCGTAAGTCTGTGTGTAAGGACACAAGTCTTCGATTGAGTCTTAATGTAGTGTTGGCTCAATTTCGGACAAAAACATTTAAGTCATAGAATATTGTTCAGGTGTATCCTTCAAGCCTATGGCAAGTGAAAGTTGAAGACGTTGCGGCATTACTTTTCAAGAGAACATCATTACCGATTTTTGTGACAAGTTTCACGTCATCAACATGTGGATTCCAATGTCTCCTAAAGGTATGAATGCATTAATATATATATAGGAGATTGGAAATTTATTTTGGGTGTTAGTATTTTTCTGTTATTTTTTTTGAATTCATAGTTCTAAAGATTTTGTTCTCGGACACCTTTCAGTTAAAAAATCATATCAAAACCCAAAAAAATTAGAAAAATACGAAACTGACGGCCACGCGTTCGTATCAGAATTATCTAGAATCATGGCCTGCAATCTCATTAGAAAATTCATTCGAACGACCTCGTTCAAATGAACTTCTAACGAGATTCAGAAATTGTTTCCGTTTTCTCATTAGAACTTTCGTTCAAACGAATTCAAACTCGTTCGAACAAACTTCTAACGAAATTTCAGTTTCGAGCAGTTTTTTGACAGCTTTTTTATAACTTCCCACTTTTCCCACTAACTTTCACCACCTTTACATAGTGCGGGAAAGACATTTTCTAAGATAACTTTTTCACATTCTAAGAGTCTTTTGAGAGCAAAACTTTTAAGAAAAAGTTCCATGTTTTGTGTTTGATTTTTATGGATTAAACTCATCAAAAAACACATACACACCCATTTGTTTAGTTTATTCCAAGTACCTATTGATATATCATTGCTTGGAGAGTTTTGGCACCTGGTTTTCTCTACACCAACAAGAAGAGAGATTGGGTTCTTCTATACCCCAAAAAGGAGAAAAGTTTATTGCGGTGTTCTCACTCGAAGAAAGGCTTCGCGTGTGGGTTGACGGTGACCATAACCCCATCGATGGAGTTCGAGACTGTGGACAAGTCCACGATTATTCACTAGGCGGAGGTTGAAGACCAAGGAGCGCGTCAAGGCTTGGACGGACACAAGTCAGTTTGTGTAAGTCCTCTTGTGTCGAGTCTTTGTAAAAACTACCATACTTAGTGAATTCGTGGCTAGGGCCGTCCGAGGTTTTTTCCATTTGGGTTTTCCTCGTACATCGGTGTGTCGTGTGATATTGTTTAATTTTATCTTGCTTAAATCACGCAGATGCATGCTTAGGTAATTCAAGATAAAATTTGATTTAATTATCACACTTATGTTCTTTGGTGTTAAAATATATTTAGGTGAAATTGAAATTAATTCAATTTAAAGAGAATTTATTTTGGTAAAATTTGGTTTGGCCTAATTTGCAAAATGGATTATTTTTGTTAGGCAAATTTCTAGGACTTGAATTGAAATATTTGGTTTAAGTGAAAAATCAACTTGTGTGGATTTAATCTTATTTAACTTGGTTTAATTTTAATTTGAAAAGAAATTAAAGTTTGTGAATTTGTTTTTTTTAATTGAACCATCATCTTCGCTTCCGCATATCTAAAAAGAAAATTATTACTTTTTGGAGTATAAAAAGGTTTTAAATTAAAATTTGGGGGCCTATTGCACTTGCACTGTGTGCTAGTTATCTAACCAATCCCGTGGTCCCGAGCAAAGTGGCTCGAGGTAAGAGATCAACTATGTACCTGAACATATTCTAGTAAAACTAACTAGTTCGTTTTCAAACCAACATTTTGAAGGAACCCCAGTACCCTGAAGTTGAGAGATTCCCACCCATAGAGTTGGGTTTAAGAAATTGCACCACCTCTTCATTTATTTTCCCTCTTAGTACTGGTGTTCCCTCCAAGCTTCCCCCAGTAGCTCCCGTGGACCAGGCAGTTGTAAAAAAGAAGAAATCTTTCCTTCTAGTCAAAGTTGTTGCCATTGCCCCTGGTCCTTCGAGACCAATTGAGAGAATTGAATCACTGCACATTGCCTCATCTGGGGCAGTAGTTAGGGCCACCCAAAAGGCGCATGTGAAAAAATTCAAAACCATCTAACAGCCTCTAGTTGAACACACCCCCAATCCTAAAGTCGCCCAAGAGGTGAGCTCGATATATGATCAGCTTCTCTAAACCTGGGATAATTTTAGCGAAGAGGATAGGGCATTTATGTCAACTCATATGGCTTCTCGGGGCTTTTCATATGATCCTTGCATTACTAGTAATGGTAAGAATAGAAAGGCGATCAGTCCTCTTAAGCTCGTGATGGAGGACCTGTTTGAATCCAGTGAGGAAGAACTGCTCGAGGAGCGTGCTACTATTGATGATGGTGATGATGATGATGAAGATAACGAGGATGAGAAGAAGAAGAAGAAGAAGAAGAAGAAGAAGAAGAAGAAGAAGAGGAAAATGAGAATGCTTTCTCCTTCCGAACCCGCCTCGCCTCCCCAAGATTATGAGATTTTGGAGAATCTATTATAGGAAGAAGTAAGCCCCTTGATCCCTCTAGCTCTGAATGTTTTCTTCCTTATATTTCTTTTTTTTGCTAATAACTCCATTCTGCTCCAACTTGCCTTGTCCCTTTTTCAGGTTGATGTGCCAGGTGATGCGCACGATGATGTTGGAGAGGATTGTCCCTTCGAGAGATCTTCCCCTAATACTTCGCAGGTAATTGTAAAACCCCGTAATTTTATTGATTTTTATCAACCTAATGGTCATTTTTAGTGAGCCAACATGTTCGGAAGGGTCGAAATAGTCAGAAAACACTAGCCGGGGGTTTAGTTTGGGTCCCGGGGCATCTTTAGGCCAAACCGGCAACCTAGAAGGGTATTTTGGTAATTTTAAAAATAAAGGAATTAAAACACACCAAAATTAGAGTTTATATTTATATTTTTAAAGGGTCCACTAAGGCCATTACCAGTCAAAAACATTAGAAGTGGACTACGGGAGTTAGAGAGGAGTTACCATAGGGTTCCAAACCAAAAACACTCACCACCATCAAATTGGAAAGGATTTGTGACCGGAAAAAGGAGAGAATCAACCTTGAATCATCGACAACACATCTGAAGAACAAATCTGAGGCAAGTGATTTGATATTTTTATGTGCATTGAATATTTCTATTATGTTTAGTGTAGGAACTGTTTTGTCTTGAAAGTTTTGAGGAAAACTAACGAAATTATTGTAGAAACTCTAAAGTTGGGTTAGGAATTGCATGTAGAATGGTTATGGACGAATTTGGTATTCGAAGACTTAACTTTGATGATTTAAAAACGAATTTATGACGAGTAATTTGGCATAAAAAAAATTGGGTTCATGTTCGTAAGGTTTGGGGTAAAATTTGGGGATTAATGATAATTTTATGTTGTTTAGGAGGATTTGACCCCAAAAATATGTTAAGAAACGACCTAAGAGGATTTAGAGAAGTTTAAGAACATTAAAATGATATTGGGATAATCTGAGGATGAGTTTAGAGAAGAGAAAAATTGAGAAAAACGAATTTGGAATTTTCCGGGGGTATTCTGCCATCTCGTTAGAAGACCTGCTCAGGTCGTTCGAACGACCTCGTTCAAACGACCTCGTTCGAACGAGATTTCTAACGAGTTGACAGAATGACCTTTTAGGCCTGATTTTATTTCAAACCTCCAGAAGACTTATATAATTGAGTGTAATCCTTCCCTTGTTGATTTGTGAATATAGTTGTGAGATTAGAAGTGCGTCAAGGACTAAAACTTAGAGTATTGTAGTAAACCTGGTGATATTTATGGGTTATGATATAAGTATCTAAAAACTTCGACGCGAGGAGAGTTGATAACATTAACGTTTATAAATCGGAGACTTGTAAACGTGTAACATGAAATGACGGTATAGGAATGAGAAATATACCTCTATTAATATTATGGGATACCGAAGATGTGTGAATTCTTGGTATATGTAGTTAGTTGTGTATAACATACCTACCATACTTGCTATCGCGGGAGGTCGGCGTTCGATCAGGGCCATCAAATCTTTGTGTGCCTACGGGGGGATTTAGATTGGTACCTCGAGGAGATAGGTCAGAGAAGGACTTATTGAGAAGTTAATAACTCTGCTGATCATGGGAGCGTAGGTATGTGCGTAACTCATGTGATGTGAACTATGTTCGCCTCCATTTTGTGTGATTGTTGTTTATTGAAAACGACTCCTGAGGGATTCGGAATACGTGGTCCTTATGTACGTGATGTACCGGGATTGGATAGCAGAGTATGTGTGCACCATAGCTTAGACTCGGGGTGCCAGTATTGTATATTTATGATGAGAATAATATACTGCTAATTGAAATGAATTGTCATGAATAAATGTAAGTGTGAAAAATAGTAACATTTTAGTAGAGTTAAAAATGGAAATCGCTCGTGATTAGCATTACTAATATTGGGAACTAAGAAGAAAAGTAAAACTCTCTGTTTAAATTAAGGTGTCGGATAATAAATCGTGAATCGTATAGTAATGTTAGATTGTGTATTGGACTAGTTAGATATGAGAATATCTAGAACGGGTACGGGTACGATAGGAGTGGACAATTATTTGAGAGGTGAGGAACTCATGTCAGTGCACGCACTATCATGTACTTTATATTCACTGTTTAATTATATTAAACCACTTGCTCTATTTTAAACTATTTTCACAATCGGGCTCTGACCCGTTTGCTTTCAAATCTATTTTTGTAAAAAACTTTTTACGTGCCCAACCATAAGGACACCAAGCATAGGAGTTCTATTCCCGCGACGTGCTGTAGCTGCTGTGGAAGTTACTGGACCTCGATAGTAAACGCATCCACTCTCTACCTTGACTCTATCTTACTTATCTGTAGGGCATGTCGCCCCTTTCCTTTCAGAGACATCTTATTTACTCAGTTTTTATTTTATATTTTGGGTTGTAATTAAATTAATGATTCAGGCTTGTGTTTGTTCATTTCAGTATTTGGATTGTTGTGAGGTGTATTCCTCCAGATTTAGTTTATTACATCGTTATTTATTTGCGACTGTGATGTGGTTGTGGTATCAGTATTTCATAATTTAAATGGATGTCATGTTAATCGTATTTAATTAAAATTGACAACTCACTTTTTAAATATTAGGTGGCTAGTAATTATTAAAATATTTTCGACAGTGATGCTATGAACTGAACCAACTTGGCATTTTGTATTAATTTAAATAAAGGAGTAGCTACCCGGTATTTAATTAGTCGAGATGTCACAGTAATCTCCCATTTACCATAGGGGCAGTTATATATGATTCTTCACTTGAGTCTAGTAGCTACTATTCCGCTTATCCCCCTTTTTTGCGCGAACAGGATAGCGACTTCAAAGGGATGTTCCCGATATGAGAGTTATTGAGGATATACCCAAGTTTCCCATGCCTATTTCTTCACTGCATCTGGTAAGTTTAACTTTTCTTTTTTAAGCTATTGTGGCTGCTTTGACTTGTTATTCTAACTTGTCTTTTTCTTTTTTATTTTATTCATCCTTCGCAGGCTCCTGAACCTGTTCAAACTACTCCATCAATTCTCGCTCCTTAAAATGGCCAAGTAATTATCACTCTATTCGGGCCTTCTATCCTAAACCAGGAAGGTGTAGATCATGCTAGAGCTGGTCAGGGAGAGGGTGGAAAAGAGCAGGTTGCTGAGGCAGGGGGGATGTGATTGCCCCGTAAAGTCAACATCCTTTGGTGGCTCCTGGTCCAATTGTGGAGGAGGACGTAGTACAAATGGCCACTTGTGAATTTTCCAGCGAGCAGCTTCTAGAGGTACTTTTCTTATCCATCTATCTCCTGCATATAAACTTATTAATTTTTCCAAGCAATATTGGGATTTAGAAATCTCCCAACTCTGAGGGTAAGGCGGGCCAAGTCTTATTGGCATAATCTCCCATAACCGAGGATCAGGCGGGCCATGTTTTATTGGCATAATCTCCCATAATCGAGGGTCAGGAAGGCCAAGTTTTATTGTCATAATCTCCCATACCGAGGGACAGGCGGGGCAAATTTTATTAGAATAATCTCCCATAACCAAGGGTCAGGCACATCAAGTCTTATTGGCATAATATCCCATAACCGAGGCTCAAGCGGGCCAAGTCTTATTGGTATAATCTCCCATAACCGAGGGTCGGGTGGGCTAAGTCTTATTGGGATAATCTTCCATAACCGAGGGTCAGGCGGGCCAAGTTTTATTGGCATATTCTCCCATAATCGACTATAACCGAGGGTCAGCGAGCCAAGTCATATTGGCATAATCTGCCATAACTGAGGGTCTGGCAGGCCAAGTCTTATTAGCATAATCTCCCATAACCGAGGGTCAGGCAGGCCGAGTCTTATTGGCATAATCTCCCATTCTTGCAAGATACTTTGTTCATGTTTTCTCATTTTGTTTCTTACTTGAGTTATTTTTTTTATTTCATGTGGAGGTCGACCAACCTGTGGCCCGTAGGCAAGAAGTTAAGCCTGTTGCTTAGGAAATGTTGTAAGCGAGGACCTTAGCCGAAGTTTCTTCATTGGGCGAGGCCCCAACTGTGTGGGCGCAAGAGGTGGCCCCTAGGGTTGGTGATGGGCCTTAAGTGGTTGCTCCTCAGGTTCAATCAAGTGATAGCGCTTTGCATGCTCAGCGTCCTTCTGCAAGTGATAGAGTTTTTAGCGTTCATCGTCTTGAGGCATCCCCGAGGTGGTTGTGAGGTAGACTTTGGCTAATTTTCCTTATATTTTAACTAAGGGTCCTCGTTTACTAATCGAGTAGTTATTAGTCCGTTTTCCTTCAATATTTACCACCCGCTAACTTTAACCCATTCCTGGAATGATGGCATGTCTCTTGCTTGGTCTCACCATGGTCTTGGATAAAATCCTCAATCCTCCCCTCGAATCTCTTAGCCCTCATAAAATCAAGACTTTATTGGTAAGAGTTAATGTGATCACAAATGATGGATTTTCCATTTCCTGGTTGGTGGAGCTACTTTATTGAATTAAGAAGAATGACCTTTTCTACCCTCTGTCATCGGCTCAAAGTTCACATCGCTCGCAGGTGTCCATTTCAAAAGAGCTTGTAAGCCTAGAGACTAGGTTGGTGGAATCTAAGCAAGAGGTACAGGAGGCCCGTGAGGTCGTTGCCCATGCAGAGGCCGAGATAATCAAGAAGGAGCAGGATTTGGAGTCCGTTCATTAGACGATGGAGCTTCACCATTAAGATTTGGCTGACCTCATTTCAGACCAAAGCGACCTTGTATAGATTCTTCCCCCACATCATCATAGTTTTCTTGGATTAGCGAACCTTCATTTTATCATGGAAAGCCCCTAGCTCCTTTGTTCAATGTTTCTATTGTTGATGTTTCTCATTTGTGGGTTTTTGAATTTCCTTGCTTGCGTGTAACCACATATATATCTTTTATTTAATAAAGAAACATTGGTGACTTTGGTGACTTTGGTGACTTCTTCCATTTCCTTTATTTTCTTTTAAAACTGGATAAACTTATGACATCAATGTGAACCATATCATTCACGATGAAGAAAATAACAGTCATTGTATATATATATATAAAAAAAGGAGTAGTGGCCTAACATTTTCCACATGAACATTGCTTCGAGCTATATTAAATGGGCAAACCCAATTTCTTTAAAGCGTACGTCCCTCTTTTCATTTAATTGAAAAAAATAAGAAAATAATTAACAAGGTATAGCATAATGAACAAAAATGTTAACCCAAACATACATTTTAAACGTAGTAGATCTTCAGCCACTTGTTGTTCAATTTTAAAGTAACATTTTCTTCCATCGCAGTAACTCGAATTATGGGTTTCTTGAATGATGTAAGGCCCCTCCCAATTGGCCTCGAACTTGGGTAATGGAAATCCCCTAATATGCCTCGTGTAGGCTTTCAGAACCAAGTCCCCCTCTTTAAACTTCCTCGGCCTCACCAGCTGGTCGTAGGATCTAGACAACTGCTTTCTATATATCTTGAAGTGCCTCACGGCATTATCCTTATGCTTTTCTAGGGATTTGAGTTGTACATGATGGTTGTGGGGGAGCATGGCACTTCGCAAGTTATAGGGAGCGAAAGGTACCGAGTTCGACCGATAATACAACATCTGCCCCCAAATACTAAGGAAAATGGTGTGTATTCCATTATTTTCCTTTTCGTAATTCAATAGGCCCATAAAAATTTTGGAATCTTGTCATCCCATGTGCTCAAAAAGTCGCCAGAATGTTTATTAAAGTTTTGTTGGTGACCTCTGCCTACCCATTGCACTTCGGGTATGCTACTGTTGACTCGTGATAGATGGTGGAGTATTTTTCTATTAGCAGATGCACCTCAATGTTCATAAAGGGGGTACCATTCTCTGACAAAAACACCTTCGGGATGCCAAAATGACAGATAATGTATTCCTTCGTGAATCGTGCTACTACCCTCGTTGTGGCTTTCTTAAGCGGTATAGATTCTACCCACTTCGTGAAACATTCTGTGGCTACTACAATCCATATCTTTCCTCGCAACGAACGGTTTATGGCCAATACCAAATCAAATGCCCAATTATGAAATGAATCTGGTGTAGAGAGGGAGTGCAGGTCCACTAAAGGAGCACGATTCATATTCTCATGTAGGTGACAAGCCTTAAACTTTCGAATGAACTATGCCGAATATTTCTCCATCGAAGGCCAGTAATAACCTAAGGTCATTAGTGTATCATAAAGTTTGGCTCCTCCGATATGCCTCGATTCATGAGATTTCTTTAATACTTCTTCGGCCTCTTCTCCCCTTATGCACCTTAGGGGCCTATTATAATAGCCTCGTCGGTATGAGCTGCCCATCTTTTATGAAGTACCTAGGTGTTCGCCCTTTTATCTTGGTAGAATCCTCTTTGTTTATCGGCATCACTCTGTCTATTAAGAAATCAATATAGGAATGTCTCCAGTCTTACGGCTAGCCAATGAAATTGCTTTATGTTGCCTGATAGAACATGCAACACTTTGAACATTCCCTTTGCACTGTGACTACTTCTTATCTCATCGAAGGCCAAAAGTACCCTGCCTGTTTTATCCTCCTATACAAGGGGATCTCTGTGGTTTCATAACTATCTTCATGCACCTAGATCAATCTTCATTTTGCTTATTCGGGATTTACACACTGGGATAACTAACCTCCTTTATTCTTGTAATACAGGTTGCCTCTGGTAACAAAGTACTGTGTCAAATCGGCTAAGTTAAGTGGACCTTCACCACTCTCCATTTACTTTTTGATCTCACCCCTCCAATCATCTTTATCCTCTGAGGGTAGCATTTTCGACAACATCGAGGGGGTCATTCTCTTCGTTATTCGTACCACAGTTCATTCCCCATCAAAGGTAATTTTATGTACGATGGTTGTGTAAGAATCTTCATATCTGTTCATCATTCGAGGGTGCCTTTTTATCCTCACCACCTCGAACTATATAAGAAGTTGCTGGATGATCTTTTGGTAAGGTGCCATACTCATGTGCTTCAAGCAAATTCCCTCGTTACCTGTTTTACCATCAAGTAGAATCCCCTTTGACTGTTAGGACTTGGATACCTCTTCTTAGTACTTCGAGTAACCCCACGACCAGTGCCTCGTATTCCACCTCATTATTCGAGCATTCAAACTCCAACTTGAAAGATAAACGGATTTCTTTGCCATCTATTTATAGGATGACTACAGCTCCCCTTTTTTCTTGATCAAAGATCCATCAAACTCCTTACTCCACTTAGCGAAGCTGGATGCTATGAAATTGGCCTGGAGATCATCATTCGGGAGCTCTTCAACAGGTGGCTCGAACGTCCCTGATGGGAAGATATCCAATAAATCCGCATATGCCTAGCTTTTGATGGCTCACGGGACCACAAACTTGAGGTCGTACTCTGAGAGGATCAAAAACCACCAAGCTTCCCTACCTATGAACACAGTTCTAGCAAGAAAAAAATTTATAGGATCACACCTAGTTACAATATGAATCGAAAATGATAGCGGGTAATGCCTATGCTTTTATGCTATAAATGCAAGGGCTAAACGATCCCTCTCAATACTAGTATATCTAGCCTCAGGCCCGTGTATGATCCTACTAAAGTAATAAACAAGTTTTTCAATGCCTTCCATCTCTTGGGCCAATAAGGCCCTAATAGATCGTTTAGGTGATGTAAGGTATAAACGTAAAGGGATACCTACCTTCGGGGGGATCATTGTTTGAGGAGAAGTGAGGAGTGCCTTCAACTTGTCTATGGCATCTTGGTGTATTATTTCCCATGAAAACTTTATGCCCTTTCTCAACAACTCCATTAAGGGGTGTCTCACTTCGGCCAGCCCCGGAATAAACTGCCTCAGGTAGGAGAGTTTTCCAAGAAAACTTTTTAGTTATTTTGCTGATTTTGGTCTCGGCATATCAAGCATGGCTCGTCGCTTGTCCAAGTCCATTTTTACCCCCTGACGATTTACCACGAATCCCAGGAATTTCCCACTTATCACCCCGAACATACATTTGAGAGGGTTCATCTTCAGCCTGTACTTCCTACAGCGAGTGAACACCCTTCTCAAATTATCCAGATGGAACCCCTCCTTCTTATATTTAATCACCAAATAATCAACATAAAACTCCACAGTCTTATGAAAAAGGTCATGGAAGATGGCCATTATCGTCCTCTGATAAGTAGCCCCTGCGTTCTTCAATCTAAAAGACATGACTGTATACATGAAATTTCCCAAAGGCATTCAAAAAGCGGTTTTCTCTGCGTTGGTCGAATCCATTTTTATCTGATTATATCCCACATAGACATCCATGAAACTGTACATCTCATGGCCTGCTGTTGCATCAATCAGGCTATCAATGGAAGATAACGGGAATTCATCCTTTGGGCATGCCAAATTTAGGTCTCTGAAGTCTACGTATATTCTAATTTGGCTCTTATCCCTCTTTCCCACAGGTACAATGCTAGAGATCCAGATCGGATGTTGGATTGGGACTATGAAATCGGTCGTGAGAAACCTATGAACTTCTTCTTTAATCTTCAAATATAATTCCATCTTGTACTTTTGAGTGGCCTGTTTCATCAGAATGGCTGAGGGTAAAACGTTATACCTATGGCAACTCACTTCTTTCTCTACTCCAGGCATCTCAATGTACTTCCATGCGAAGACGTCTTTGAACTCCAACAGCAACCTGATCAGTTCCTCTTGAGGAGCTCCCTCAAAGTCCTTCGAGATAAAAATAGGGTTCGTATCTTCACCCTCTCTAGCCAAGTGAACATTCACCAACTCTTGGATCTGCGGCCTGGGTCTATCCCTCATGATTTATGGTTCTTATTTTTCCTCTTCCTTAAACTCCTGTACCCCGGAGTTATCAATTACCAGGAATTGCCCCTGATTATCCACTAGGAAGCATTCATAGATCGGTTCAGCTTAATTGTCCACACTCTCGACTGCCCACTCACACCTTCATAGTTTATAGATCATTCTACCATTAGGTAAAACCACTCGTTTGCATTTTTGGGCCACTTACTCCTGAAAAGGACTCTTCCTATGATTCTCATTTGCTTATCTTACTGTTTGTCTACTAAAAACACTCTGCATTTGGACTTAGTGCTCAATAGGGTCAATGCGCGGGGTCATTAGATCACGGGGTTGCCTTGATAGACTAGGGGGCCTCACCGCTCCCATTTTGTGCTTCTCTTCATAAGTTACAACCGTGCGAGCAGGTGACCTCACCCTCTATCAAGTTGATGGGAACCTTATATCCTCGGTATACCTTGTTACCGTGGTATCTTCTTCGGTCAGATCAGTATGAAAAGCAACATCCACCATGTGAGCTTCCTCCTTTGTAAAAGGTTTCTTAGTAGCTCGAATCACCACATCCTTACCCTTTATGTTTTCCTTAGCACATTAGTGATAAGTGGAGGGTACCAACTCGTGGTTGTGCATCCATACCATGCCCACCAATAATTGGTATAACGGTTCACAATTCATGATATGGAATTTAATATGGGAAGTGATGTTTCCCATCGTGATGCCCACGTTAACATAGCCCATCAATTTAGACGAATGATTATCATACCCTAATATTGCCAATGAATGAGGTATTATCCTTATTTCCGATAACTCAATAGCATAAAAGGATCCAATGGGCATTATATTAATGGATGCCCCTCCGCCCAATAAGACTCGTGAGAAAAATAATCATTTACTGATGCGGTAACATACAAGGGTCTATTGTGGGGATACCTGATCAGTCTATCAGCCTCTGAGAATGTGACTTCTAAAATTTACCTCCTCACGAGTTTAGCCATAGGTCCCTTCCACTTTAGGTGCGGCACCATATTTTTGTTCGCGATCTCCAAGATATCTCGCTTGACCTCCAGTCGAGAATCTTCAGGGAGGCCAATATGGTCGAAGAACCAGTCGAACTTTGGAGAGTGAGCAACGACTGCATATTCAATCCACGGGTCTGCCTGGTCATCTTATAATTCATAAACTTCTTCTACGTCTCTATATGCAGCCTCATCATATGCTATCACTGTGTTTACTTCCTCCAAATAGTAGGCTCCTAACTTCCTACTGAGTCCTTCAATGAGGTCGTATGTTTCTTTCTTTTGGTCCTCTATCTCTTCAATCTCGTCACCCAAATGGATCTAATCCAACTCAAAGGCTCACTCTTCTAGAGACTCTTCGAAGTCGTCCTCAAGAGATTCTTTGAAGCCACTCTCTTCGAACCACCGTTCCATCGTCGAACGCTCGGCCTCTTCATCAAAAGTGCTAGCCATATGGGCTCCATGAGGTGGTAGAGGTTTATCATTTACATTAGCTTACAGAAACTCAATGTCTCTGTTCTTCACGTGATGGTCAATCAGCCTCCTTAGTGAAAAACACACTTTCGTAGGAAGGTTTACCATGTTCTGGAGCACGCAATAATGAGGCTTCTCCCTGTCTTCCCGCGAGAGTTGTGTAGTGCTGACATTAATCATCCTACACACTTTGTCACGGACCATGAGATCAGAAAGGTTCAAATCTTATTCCACCGTGCAAGGTATCTCGGGGTGATCCTCTTCGTCTTCACACCTTCTCATGTTGTTTTTACCGCTTTTACCTCCCCGGCCACCACTATTCTCCTCTTTGGTCCTGTCTTTGCATAGTTGACCCTCGAGGGAATTCCCCTCCCTGAGGTAACCGTTGTCCTGATTAGCAAACTTGACAAAGTAGGTGGGGGTTCTACGGGTTTTACCACTAAATAAATATTCCTTGTCACTTTTAAAAAGGCTACGAACGTACCTTCTCGCATTTCGTTAATCAGATGACATAAATATTCGGGGGCAGCAAACCCTCTGCGCACACTTTTAGAAGTTTGTCTTCTCGCGTCTCCTCCCTCACGTACAGAGAGACTTCACGAAACCTCCTGATATAAGCCACAATGTCTTCACTCGACTTCTATTTCTCACGTGCGAGCTGGGTGAGTGTAAACTCATCCTCAGCCAAGAAGAACTTTTGCACAAAAAAACGTGCAATTCTTCCCAAGAGATTACACTACCTGGGGCCAAGTGGGAATACCACATGTAGGCATTCTCTGTCGGGGATTTTAAAGACGCCCGCAGCCTTAGCTTTTTATCATTGCAATGGACCCCAAAGCTTTCAATAAACTTCTTTATTGTTGTATACCTCTGGGTAGGGGGTATGGAAGTCATCATACACCGAAGAACTATCTCCTTTAGATACAACTATAAACTTTAGAAGCTCTTTATTCATTTCCTCCAAGATGGTCAGCGAAAGGGCTAGCTGGCTACATCGTTGCTACCATCGGGATCATTGAAGGTAGTATGCTTACTCCATGGTCGGCTGTTGTGGCTAGGGCCTCGGAATTTATTCCCCCACCTTGAAGCATTGGCCCCATTGTCATGGGTGGACCACGGTAGGGGGCACACTGCCCAAGGGTGGTGAGGTGGTGGGGAAAGCATTATTAAAATCAGATGCAACCATGCCTCCTGTAATAGTGGGAGCTGGTATATCTGCAGGTGGTGTAGTAAAAGATCTCTCTCCTATGGGAACTCCCAACATCGCCTGGGCTGTCGAAGTTTTAATAAACTCAGCGACCAAACCCATTAGTCCTTTCATTTGTGTCGGACCTATTCCCGCTTGCGTGGGGATTATTTTTGTAAAGCCAATGCTAGGCATGCTTGATTCCTCTCTTATCACTCTCGCCCCTCTAGATGGCACAGAGTTGTTTGTCTCTTCTTCACACTGTCTGGCATCAAAGTCAATGACTCTAGTGGTGTTATCCTCTGGCATCTTTCAAAAGAGAATACCGCCCCAGCAAAGTCACCAAATGTAAGATGTGGGTTCTTCAAATACAATTATTATTAGGTTAGGCATAACCCCTTATCAAGACCGGTATTAACATTATTAAGTATTAAATGCTGACAGTGGACACAAGTGAGTCAAAGACAAGAGAACTCAATATTCAGACTTATATTAAATAGCATATTGGAACGAAAGATGCATGACAAGAAAAATAAATATATGGGACCAGCAAGAAGCGTGGTTGGAGGGAGAAAGAACAAGCACTCTAGGCACAATGAAGGCAAGAAAATAACTTCAAGCTTAGTTAATGCTCAATGATGAGTGTATTAGATGGGTGTGGGGAGTTAGTGTTCTCTCCGGGGGTTCTCGATTGTGGAGGAATTTGGGAAGAAATTACAGGCTCAGAATGCTCTACCTCCAACTTGTTCATCTGGTGTATATATATGGGGGACAAGGCTGCTCGAGTAAGCTTGTCTGCGATCAGTTTGATTGGGTGCATTAAATGCACAATATATTTCATTAAATGCATGGGATCTCATGGTTTTGGTGGGAAGCAATTCTATTGTCTAGAAGTATTATGGGCATTAATGAGGGACAAGACATGTCAGCTTGAGGCTTACTTGAGGTGACTAAATGGTCAGGTTTGGTGAACTAGGCTTGCCATCCTAAGGATAAACCCACTTAAGTGCTACATTTTTTAGTCCCTAGATGCCAAACCTCAAAAAGTGGTTTAAACAGTGACTCAGTCAGGTATCTGGTCACATCAGTTAGGCGGGTTGGTAGGTGGCTCGAGTGTCTTGGAATCTATTTGTTTGTTAAGAGTTATTTTGGGGCCAAGGTGCAAGATAGAAGTACCTCGAGGAGGTTCCTTCGAATGGATAAGTGTTAAGGTGGCTCGGCTATTATGACTCGAGTGACCATTTGTTTTGAATGAAGTTTTGCCCAAGTGTTCCAAGAGGGTTGGTAACTGTATTCCAAATGTTGCCTTATTCTCAATCCTCCAATCCATGTCCCTGCATGGTTCCCAAGAGGAGGTTTCTCAATAGAGCATGTTATTTCTCACATGCCCTTCAAGACATGGTCCCTCATGGGTACCAAACAACCTCACTCAACATGCATTTATAAGATAAAGTAAATGCCACACTATTCTATTACTTATTGTGGGTACCTCGATTAAACATTCTGACCCAAATAAGTAGCCCGCTTTAGTCCGGCCCAAAGTCTGTAGGTCACACGCATAACTAATTTAGTTATGACCCATTCAACCCCTAAAATCTCTCAAGAAATATTCTAGGAGTTATGGTCTAACATAGAGGAATCCAACACCTCCACTCTCCAAGAAACAACATGTATATATTAAACCCTTAGCCCGAGGCAAAGGGCATGCAATTTTGTAAACACTCCCCGTGAGTAAAGAGAAATAAAAGACTGAGAGCACCACCGTGGGCGTAGGCCTTTTTGTCGAACCACGTATATCTTTTGTTGTGTGTGATTGCAATTATTTCAAGTTCTTTATTTATTCTGGTGATTTCCTTTGCTTATTATTTTGTGTTGAGTTTAATTCTCACCACAATTGGCGTCGTATATAGGAAGCGTTTGTTTTCCTTTAAAAACACCTTCACCAATAAGAATTTGGAATGTATGGTCACAGCAGCAATGCCCCTCAAGCAGGGGATATTCAAGAGCAACCTTCCCCTCGCAGGATCAGATCTGAAGTTCGATGTTCAAATCCTAGGGCTCGCCAGAACAGTAAGCTTCGGAGGAAAGCCAAGGACCATCCAGGTCCACATAGGTGTCCAGGATAATCGACGCCTATGAGGCCAGGCTCCAAGAGCAAGAGGAGGCCACTTGCAAGCAAGAAGCTGAGAATGCTCGTCTCAAAAGAAGATTGGAGAAAATGGAGAGAGAAATCCATCGTAGCACTAGGCAACATCAATATCGCACTCCTAGCCCTCAGGCGAGCAAGTCTCATAGTCGAGGAAGGATCCCTAGATGTGGATCTCAAAGATTTGAGGAATGCATGTCAGATGATGACTTTCCCAAGCAACGGTAACCAGATCGCCGTTACAGGAGTCCAGGTCGAGGAAATGATGACATACGGAATTTAGTCCTAAGAGAAATGGACCAACACCAAATGCATCGGGGTGCGAGATTGACCAAAGAGCTAGTCAGGTGAGCTCTCAGGACCCAGATGAAATCCCCTTTCTCAAGAGAGATAAAAGAGCAAGAAGCTCCCAAGAAGTTAGGGATTCCCAGATTCAAGATCTATGACGAAAAGACTGATCCTATCGACCATGTTAGGCAGTACAGGCAGGCCATAACCCTCTGGAACCATAAGGACGCATTAATGTGCTGAATCTTCCCCTCGATCTTGCACGATGTGGCCCAGAAGTGGTTCGAGAGACTCCCCCATAGATCCATCAGGAGCTTCGAGTCCCTAGCAGAGCTCCTCACAACTCGCTTTATTACCAGCATCTCTCATTCGAAGAGGATAGATGACTTGTTGACAATGAAGAAAACGCCTCAGGAGGGACTTAGAGACTATGCGAAAAGATATTGGGAGTTATTCAAAGAGGTCGATGACTGCTCGGAGCAGGTCACTGTGGCATCCTTTAAGATTGGCCTACCCAAATCCTTACTCTTGCACCAGTCCCTCACTAAGAAGGAGTCCACGACCATTGATGACATAATGGCTCGTATTAAAAAATACGCCAAAGTTGAGGATGTGACTTGCCTCAGTGAAGGAGAGAATGTTCGTGCCAAGTTTACTGGTAAGAGCAGCGACAGAGCAGAGAACCAAAAGAAAGGAAGAAAAAAATAGGGGCAAGGGTATCCCCAAGAGAGGGAATAAAAATGATGCTTCAAAAGCATTTTAGGTAGTGAACATTATTTTTAAAGAACCAATCTAGAAGATTCTAGCAAAGATCAAGGACGAGCCGTTCGTTAAGTGGCCCAGAAAGATGGGAGGAGACCCCTCAAAAAAGAACAATGCACTAAGATTTTCTTTCCATAAAGAGGGGGCACAAAACCCAGAACTGCAAGGATCTCAAGTCTCACCTTGAAGAGTTAGCCTAAACTGAACATTTGAACGAATTTATGGAGAAGAAGGCAGAGAAGGTCGCTGCCAATGGAGATATGAGGCCTGAAAACGTGCTCGAGGAGGATGTTGGCCATGAGTTCACAGTGATTCATATGGCATCGAATCTAAAGAAGATTCAAGGAAACTCATATCGAATGGAAGTTAAAAAGCTCACAGTAGTAATGCAATCTTTTGAAATCAATCCAGCTAAAACACAGATAGGAAAGCGTCGGAGAGCAGATGACGTCGACTACAGCAAACACATTGTGTTCACGAATAAAGACCTAGTGGGAGTAAGGACCCCACATCATGATGCCATGATCATTACACTCAGGGTAGCTAACTACGATATTAATAAGTTGCTCGTCGACCAAGGTAGCTCATCCAAAGTAATGTATCTCGTCCTATTTAGGAAATTGAAGTTAAGCGGCGTTGACTTAAAGGAAGACACCATTCCTCTAGTTGGCTTCGCCGATAAAATGACCATCCCTTTGGGAAAGATTGTACTGTCAGTAAGGGCAGGAAGTGTCTCCAAAATGATCCAGTTTCTGGTGGTCGACATTGACTCACCCTACCAGGCCATCCTTGGCAGAAGGTGGCTACATGCAATGAAGGTCGTCCCCTCTACCTACTACCAGAAACTCAAATATGTAACTGAGCGAGGAGTGATGGAGATCCATGGAGATCAGGCAATGGAGAGAAATTTCTTTATAGCAGCCATCTGCCCAAAGCCGGAGAAGAAGGTCGAGAAAGCCAAGGAGAAGTTGAAGAATAGGAAGGTTTGGTACCTTCCAAATAGCAGCTAAAATATATAAGACATGGGGTGGCGGAGACCAAGCTCCTCCCCTCTGAGTGGGTCATTGAGAACCTGTAGGAAGTCGCAGCCGGTGACAACAAGAAAGATAGGATGTTCTTGATTAGAGCCTTTCTCATAGATCGAGAGAAGAAGGAACTAACAGTACTTTTGCGGAATAACTTGGACATTTTCACGTGGGAACCCTACAAGCTGCCTGGGATTGATACCAATGTGGCTTTTCATCATTTGCATGTTGATCTGGCTTTCAAGCCAATCACACAAAAGGCATGACGTACTGCATCCGAGAAGGCCAAGGCTATGGAGAAAGAAGTGGAGAAGCTACTAGATGCAGAATCCATATGGGAAGTTCAATTCCCTAAATGGACGTCCAACCCAGTAGTGGTCCCAAAAAACAATGGAAAATGGAAAGTCTGCATTGACTTCATCGACCTCAATAGAGCGTGCCCTAAAAGACAGTTTTCCTCTCCCAAAGATTGATAAGTTAGTGGATGCCATAGCATCTCATAAAAGAATGAGTTTCCTAGACGCATACTCGGGGTATCACCAAATCCCTTTATACGAGCCAGATCAAGACAAGACAACATTCATTACCACCATCGAGTTGTATTGTTACAAGGTCATGCCCTTTGGGCTAAAAAATACGGGAGCAACCTACTAGCGGTTGGTCACCAAAATGTTTAAAGACCAAATGGGAAACACCATGGAGGTCTACATCGATGATATGCTCGTCAAGAGCAGGCATAAAAAATAACACCTCTCAGACCTATCAAGGACCTTAGAAATCCTCAGGAAATATCGAATGAAGCTTAAAGCAAGTAAGTGTTCCTTCGGTGTCCAGTCAAGGAAATTTCTCGGGTACTTGGGTAGCAAGAGAGGCATTGAAGCAAACTCGGGCCAAATTGATGCCATCAATAGGGTACAGCCCCCCCCCCCCCCCCCATACGATAAGAGACATGAAAAAGCTCACAGGAATGCTCGCCGCCCTAAACCGATTCATCTTAAAATCATCCGAAATGTGACAACCGTTCTTCCAACTTTTGAAGAAAAGCAAAAATGTAGAGTGGAATGGGGATTGCTCGAAGGCGTTAGAATGACTCAAGGTTTACCTTAGTAAACCACCGTTGCTCGTAATCCCTCATGAGAATGGCTCTCTATACCTGTACCTCACAATTTCCAGTCACGCTGTAAGTTTTGCACTAGTTTGCGAAAGAACAGGGATCCAGCACCCAGTCTATTATGCGAGAAAAACCCTATTGGACGCCGAATAGTGGTACCTACCCCTAGAAAAGCTCACCTTTGCACTAATGGTAGCCTCGAGGAAATTGAAACATTACTTCGAGGCTCACTCCATCATCATCCTTACATCTCATCCCCTTAAAGCAGTCCTACGAAAAGCAGATCTGTCAGGTAGACTATCAAAGTGGTTGGTCGAGCTTGGGTGATTTGACATCCAGTTTTGGCTTAAGAATGAAATCAAAGGACAAGTCCTCGTCGACTTCAACATAGAATTTATAGGAGAACATCCTTGCGACCAACTTTAACCTACTGGTCAAAGGGAAAACCCCTCAACACTAGGTGTTTGGTGACTGTTTATTGACGGAGCCTCAAACTCCAAAGGGGAAGGAGTGGGCATCGTGCTGGTTTCCCCTGAAGATGCAATCCTCGAGCAAGGAATCAGGCTTGGATTTAAAACCTCCAACAATGAAGCAGAGTATGAAGCACTGATAGCAGGACTACAGCTGGCACAGGCGCTGGGGGCAAAGAAACTCCAAGTGTTCGGCGACTCACAGTTAGTTTCTAACCAGATAAGCGGAAACTTCAATGAGAGGGATGGGAGAATGGCGACCTACCTCGCCACGGTGAAGAAATTAGTGTCTAACTTCAAACAGGTCAGCGTCCAACAGTTTCCTAGAGGATAAAATAGCCATGCTGACGCCCTCGTGGCCTTGAGCTCAGCGATCCATTTTGACCTAAAGAGAATAATTCCAATTGACTTCCTTGCCCAGCCAAGCATTACCCAGATTAAGAAACTCCCAAACATAGGTCATGTTTTCCAGATTGAATTATCCCCCAGTTGGATGGACCCCTTTAGGGATTATTTGATAGATTGTGCCCTACTAGACGATAAGAAGTCCACTCATCAGATGAGAGTCAAATCTATTTGCTTTCACTTATCTCCTGGGGGAAAACTGTATAAGAGATCTTTCACCGGTCCTAACCTCCAATGCGTTCACCCGAAGGACATCGAGCAAGTTCTATATGAGCTCCGTGAAGAAATATGTGGGAGTCATATTGGGGACAGGTCGCTAGCTTTTCGAGCAATGAAGGAAGGCTACTGGTGGCCGTATATGCAGAAGGATTCTGGGATATATGCTCGTAAGTGTGAAAATGTCAACTTCATGCTCCTATGGTTCACCAATCGGCTAGAGACCTAAAGTCACTTACTAGACCAAGGCCTTTCGCCCAATGGGGAATGGACATAATAGGCCCTCTTCCTATCATTGTCGTTAATCGTAAGTAATTATTGGTCGCGATAGACTACTTCACCAAAGGGATAGAGGCAAAGCCGCTTACAAATATCAGAGACGCGAATATGATAAGATTCATATGGAAGAACATTATCACCCACTTCAGGATCCCCAGGACCATCATCACTGATAACGAAACCCAGATCGAAAGTGACCTCTTCTAGGGCTTCTGTAACGACCACGGGATCAGGCACCATTTCAGCTCGGTGGCATACCCTTGGAGCAACGGACAAGATGAAGCTTCTAACAAAATAGTGATTGATGGATTAAATAAGTGATTGGAGAGAGCCAAAGGGGCATGGGTGAGAATGCTGCCACACATCCTATGGGCTTATCGCACTACCCCATGACGAACAACCGAGGAAACACCATTTGCACTGACATATGGTATGGAGGCAATCATTCCATTGGAAGATGGCCTACCCACCATGAGGTCCACCCTGGTCGACCAAGGCTATAACGATGCAACATTGCTTGCTGAGCTTGACCTAGCTGAGGAACGAAGAGAGCTGGCTCTAGTGAAACTAGAAGGTTATCAGCAACTTCTAGCAAAGCACTACAATAAGAAGGTCAATTCAAGAGCATTCCAAGTTGGGGACTATGTCCTAAGGAAAGTTCTTGGCAGCGCAGTAAAACCATCATATGGAAAGCTAGGACCAAACTGGGAGGGACCATTTAAGGTGATAAGGGACAACCTGCAAGGAGCTTATCACTTAGAAAAGCTGGAGGGCAGGGAGATACCTCGAGCTTGTAACGCAACCAATTTAAAGAAATTCTACTTCCAGTTTTCTGTGTTGATCTTTTATTACAATGTTGAAATTTTCAATTCATTTCTGATTAATAAAAGATTGTTTGGCAATGGCATTCTACAAACTGTTGATTTTTTCTCAAATACTTTATAATTTATGCACCTTTTCCAAATTACAGGCTCTCCTCTTAGCATAAAATCAGGGTATTGCCCTCCTCAAATTTTCGTCATCAAACACAAACAACCTCCTAGTATTTCCCCTAGCAATATATGAAGCCCTATAGGGGACCCTTAGGCAGCTCGGCCAACTCAGGTTAGTAACCAAACTATGTTTGGCTCAAAAAACCTGCTCGGACAGAACATCCAACACCAGGTGTGTCCTCGCCATTGCCACACTTAGGCTTAAGGGAGTGTGACGACACAACCTAAAAGGTAAAGTGAGGCAGAATGGTATCTTATAAGCATACTGGACTGGGGGGATACTCACTCAATAAAATAACTCTGCCTATATCAAATCTAGTCGGCTAAGAAAAGCCCAAGATAGTCGAACAAGAAATCAATGAAGTAAAAAATACACATGTTTAGTCTGCGAATTGCCCAAAATATAATTATTTTATTACATCATTACATATACAAAGAGTTACATGTGCTGAATAAAGTAAATCCTAATGAGGATTAGGTCTCCGAGCAAGATAGTCACCCACTTACACTCTTCGGCCATCATCTGGCTGAGGAGATCATTCTTCCTCGACTTCATTTGAATATGGTTCCAATAGCTGCCTGGGGATAGCATCTATGGGAACCCACTGATCATCCGTCCTAAATGGGTTAGGCATCAAAGTTGAGGGGGAAATCTCATGACGATACCAGAGGACAGAGTTCCTAGGGACCAACAACTCCTTAAGAGAACTCAACCATCCCCAAATAAAGGATAACTCTTCAACTTCCCCCAACTTCTTCGGAGCATCGGTACAACCCTGATCATAACCATCAGCCCCCACACTCGTCGAGGACCTTTCTTGAACAGATGCCTCAGCAAGGTAACATCCCTTTGAAGACCAGTAGCTATCACATACACCCGACGAACATCGCCTCGAAGCTTGGAAATCTCACTAGATGAACCTCTATCATCAGTACCAGCTCGTGGTCTAGACGATGAAGAGGAACCACGTAGAACTCAAGGAGAAATGCTAGGCGCATTCTCCCTGAGTCGCAATACTTATATCCTCAGAGCATCATTCTTTTGGTGAAGTACCTCTCCAACCTGATTAACCTCGGAGGTATCCAGGAGCTTAGCCTTCAGAGCATCCACTTCTTCTTGAATAGAAGAGCCGATTTCCTCCGTCTCTTGGAGCCTGTCCTTCATCTTGGAAACGATCTCTTACTGGTCCTTATACTCCCTATTCCTTAACTGAAGAGACTTGCAGATCCTTACGAAGGCTCTACGAACTTAATTACTCGCATCAGGTCTAACAATCTTTCCTAACTGAGAGGTAGCAGGAATATAATCCTCAACATCGATGAGCTACAAACCATATAAGCATTAAAAAAGAAAATAAATCAGTACGCGGAAGGGAACTGAATTTCATTTCATTTAAAGAAGGTTAATAGTACATCAGCGAATAGAAAGAGTAACTGAAATACAAAAAATACAAAAAGCTCCCTAAAGAAGACTAGTTAGTAACCTCAGTCTGCTCTGAGGTCACTGGTTGCTTCCCCTTATCTAAAGTAGCTCCAGGCACACCTCCTTTAAACGGATCAGTCGTTATCCCCTAGACAAAGGGAGCATCAGCAATTGTCAGAACAGCAAGGGCACCTTCATTGGCAGCAGGGAGAGGAACCTCATCTGTGACAGGCTTGGGACCAGGGTCGTGCTCGTTAAAGAGGGTGGATTCAATATCCACCTCGGTAGCGAGTAAGGCATTGTCCCAACCATTCTTAAAGTTGAGATGGCCAATATAACTAATCTGGGCCTCAGCATCCTTATACGCTATAACCCATCCAGTATTGTACGAGCTCTCATTGAGGGTGGTTGGCTCAGATTCCACCTTCTTCACCTTCCCAGCAAGCACCTTATTCTCCTCTGCCACAACTAGCTTACTCGAACAGACCAAGTCATAGGACTGCCTCAGCTCTTTAAGCTCCTTGGTCGTCGCCTCCTTCGCTTTGTTGTCTTGGGCTAAGGCGAGGTTAGAAGACTTTTGAGCAGAATAGGCAGTCTTCAAGCTGGCCTCCAACTCCACATTTTTCCTTTCTAGCTTAGCATTCTTCCTCGTCAGCTCGTCGCGGCTGCAGTAGAGGATAGTAAAATTAGACACAAACTGCAGAGAAAAGGAAAACATCAGCAGAGAAAGTATTTAAATAAGCATTGCAAGTGAAGAGAAGTGAAAACATACTTACCAAGGCTAGCACCTGACTCGCCTTCAAGGCTAACTGGTCGATCCCTACGTTTGTTGACCTCTGGCGATCAGTTGGCGGCACTGCCCTCTCAAGCACCGCTGGAGCTAACTGAGGGGTAAGAGCAATAGAAGCCCCCTCAGCCAAAGAAGACACAAGCACCAGAGACTGTCCCGCCTTTGTCCTCACCTTTTCTCTCCTCCTCTCTTCTTCCCTCTCCTTTTTCTCCCTCTCTATCCTCTTTCTCTCTTCTACCTTATTCTTATCCTCTTCCTTCTTTCTCTCCCTCTATCTGAACAGTTCCTCCTCTTTTTTCTTCCTCTTCTGCTCATGAGAAATAGTCTGGGAGCCAGTGGCGGTATCCCCTCTCCCAAATTTTTGCTTCTTCAAACGGCGAGAAAGAAGCACGTTGTTTTCATCATCATCTCAGATCAAATTCTTCCTAGGAGGAGCCATATCTTCCTCGCTGGAGCTAATTGATTCCCCTAAAGACTCCTGAGCCTATGAACCCTCCTCTGAGCTGGAAGATTCTTCTCTACTTGAGATCTCCTCACTGTAATCACCTTCATCACCACCCCTGTTAGCCCCCTCTCTCTCTCTTCACCATAGCTTCTTTCCTCCTCGTCTAATTGGATTAAGTTAGCAACAACCTCTTCTGTAATGTCTAGCTGACGAATGCTATCCATAGGTCGTGAGATGAAACTGGTCCCAATATTATTGTATTCCAAAAGAAATTCCGTTGATCGAGGATGCTCACCATCAGCTAAGAGTTTCCTGACTTTCCAAGCCTTAACCAGCTCAGCAGCTCGAATCTCGCGAAGAGCGAGTTCTGAGTTCTTTATCTTCACTGAAAAAAGAAAGAGAGAAAGAACATACACTAACAGAGGATCAATGATCAGAACAAGAACTATACCTACCTATATATTCCTCCCCATAAAAGGGAATCATGAATCTCCCAGCCCTCGACCCTTTAGTATGGGGAGGGAACTGTCAATTTTTGGCAATAAACCCCTCGTGCTAGTAGTCCTTGTGGGAATTAGGTAGATTCACTACGAATACCCTATCAGGACTCCTAGATTTGAGGTAAAGAAAGCCAGAGCTTATTCGAGAAAAAGAATAGCAATAGTAGATTTTAGCAAGCCCTATATTGGTGTTATAGAGCTGATTAATTCTATGCACACCATTGATAATTTTTCAAACATTTGGCGAGCACTGTGTAGGAACTATATCGAAATAACTAAAAAATGCAAAAATAAGAAATTTGGGGGAAAAGTAAGACCCCTTGGGATAACAAAAGAACATGTATCCAGTGACCATCCTCAATGTCTCTGACATTACGAGGAACAAGGCCACATTTGATGTCTACCCAGTTTGGAATATTGTAGAATTTCCTAAACTCAGTTATCGACCTATTGCCTATTTTTGTCATTAGAAAAGAGAAACCCTAGTATCGAATATGAAGAAATTCCAACAGAAAAAGAAAAAATAAGGAGTGAGAAGAACTTACGAAGTAAGAGTCAGCTTGAGACAATGCAAAGTTGCATGCAGGGAAGATGAGAAGATAAGGAAGAAGCTTGAAGATGGAAGACGAGACCTAGAAGTAAGAAAGCAATAGTGGGAGGTTGGAGAAATCTAGAGAATGGGGAGAAATTTGAAGCGACGTCGGAGAACGACCTCTCCAAACTGTTTTGAACCTTTCTAATCATAATGCATAGGAAATGAAGCAATCTGCCGCCTAAATCAACTCGAGAAAGGCGCTTTAATCCCAAGATGTCATGCGATTCACAAAAATACAACTAAGGCTATTATTTAAAATTATTGAGCCCAAATTGTGACCCAAAATTTTTAGGGGCAATTGTGGGTACCTCGATTAAACATTCTGGCCCAGATAAGTAGCCCTCTTCAGTCCGGCCCAAAGTCTGTATGCCACACGCATAATTAATTTAGTTATGACACATTCAACCCCTAAAATCTCTCATGAGATATTCTAGGAGTTATGGGCTAAAGTGGAGGAGTACAACACCCCCACTCTTCGAGAAACAATATGTATATATTAAACCCTTACCCGGGGCAAAGGGCATGTAATTTTGTAAAAACTCCCCCGGAGTAAAGAGAAATAAAAGACTGAGAGTACCACCGTGGACGTAGGCCTTCTTGTTGAACCATGTATATCTTGTTTTGTGAGTGATTGCAATTCTTTCAAGTTCTTTATTTATTCTGGTGATTCCTTTGCTTATTATTTTGTGTTGAGTTTAATTGTCACCACACTTATTACAAACTATTGTCATCCAGGTCGCTTGGAGAATCTTCGAGGTGGGTCCTTCGAGCCACTTCTGTGGAGAATCTTTGAGGTGTGTCCTTTGAGCCAATTATGTGAAGAATCTTTGAGGTGGTCCCTTCGAGCCACTTCTGTGAAGGCTCTTCGAGGTGGGTCCGTAGGGCAGCCTTCCTTCTTGTTGGAACACGAGGCCCCCAATTTTAAATTCTTACTGAAAAGATAATTTTAAATATGCGGAAGCAAAAGATGGTTCAATTAAACACACAAACACCAAATTTTAATTTTTTTACAAATTAAAATTAAACACAACTTAAAGTGAAATTAAATTAATTAACAAATGAATTTTTCATTTAAACCATATTAACACAACTCAAGTCCTAAAAAATTTCCCAAGTCATATTTTCAATATTACCAAATTAGGCCAAACCAAATTTAACAAATTAAGTGATGACTTGAATTAAATTAACATAAACATTACCCAAATTAATTTAAGCACCAATTTAAGTATCTAGTGATTTAAACCAAATTTTATCTTTTTACTTAAGCATGCGTTCTAGGTGAATTATGCAAAAGAGAAAATAAACAAATAAACCACTACGCCGCGATGTACGAGGAAAAAACCCACAACGAGAAAAAATCTCGGGCGACCCTAGCCTCAAATCCACTAAATACGGTTTTACAAGTACAAGACACGAAAGACTTACAACACTCGACTTGACTCCGTCCAAGTCCCGACGCTCCTTCTTGTACAGACCTCTTTCTAGCGGATAACCATGGATTTCCACCGCAGTCTCAGAATCCACCGATCGAACTTTTTGATCACCGCCACCCGAACAAGGAGCCTTTCTCCAAGTGGGTATGTCACAGCAAACAAGCTTCTTCTTTGGGGGATGTATAAGCAAACCCAAACTCTTTTCTTCTTAATGGTGCCAAACACTCCAAGCAAGATATATATATGGTAACTTGGAATAAACAAACTATTGGGTGTAAACAAAAGTGTTTAAACGATTTTTCTTTGAAAAATGAACACTCAAACTTGAACTTTTTCTTAGGAAAGTTGAACTCTCTAAAACTTTCTCTAGATAGTGAAAAAGTTAGATAGAAAAAGTTAGTCCCCGCACTTAACTATTCTGGCAAAAAGTTAGTGGAGAAAGAAGTGGGAAACATGGAAAAACTGCCAAATAAACTGTTCACTTCAAATCTCGTTCGAACGAGATTTTCTTTTGAGCGAAGTCTCATTCGAACGACCCTTCTAACGATGTTCCAGTGTATAAAATATGAAGTCGTTAGTAAACTCGTTGGAATTCTCATTCGAACAGCATTTTTGTTTGGACGATAATTCGAACGATGTTCCATTGGCCAATCAGGAAACTCGTTGGCAAAACATCGTTCGAACGACATTCTCGCTCGAACGAAAAACTCGTTCGAACAACAATATCGAACGAACTTCCAGAAAGTATAAAAATTCAGTTTTAGCCCAGAAACTTTATTTTAAAGTTTTAATGAAACTTTTTAAAAATAAACAACAGTTTAAAAACAAAGTACACTCAATACTAATTGTTTTAAGCTCCTATATAAATATGTAATGCATTCATACCATAGGAGTAAACGGAACAAATGTCGCTGACGTAGAAACGAGGCACAATAAACTCAGTATTTTTATGAAGCTTTAAACTTGGCCGCTACGTCTTTAACTTTAGAATGCCATAGGCTTGAAGGATGGTGAAGAACTCTACCCTATGACTCAAACGTTTTTGTCCGGAATTGAGCCAAAACTACAGAGGACTCAATTGGAAATTTGTGTCCTTACACTTCTCTTTCTTCGTGAACCAATCAATCTGATTGACTAAGTTAACTAGCCTTTGGTGGGGACACCCCCTACACCCCTAAAGAAAGAATTAAGTTAACTTACACTTTTATATACCAATTAAAACCCAACTTTCACTTAGTTTGACCAAATGACTAATGTTTTGTTAGAATATCATAACTGTGAGTGAAAATAATATCACAATAAGAAATTTAGAAAGCAACGTAGAGATGAAAGAATAAATGATCACACATAACACAAGAGATAAGTGGTTCGACAACTTGTCTACATCCACGGAGAGGTTACTGTATTCTTATCAGTGTCTCTCAAATAATTAAAGTTACATCCCTTTGCCCCGGATCAGGGTAAATATTTATAGTTGTAAAAATAAGTGATTAAATTGTACAAGTAACACAACCAGCTTGTAGATAACTCATAGGTGTCCCTCAATATTTCATCTGAGATTGTTGGTGCAAAAAGTGTGAAAGACGCGTCATGTGCGATATCGATTCAAATAAATTCGTAAATTCCAACTATAAACTTAAGTATTTAGAGTCCGTTTTAAACCAAATAAAATCATCCCTTAAATAAGAAACTACGTGTGTGCATGTGTAAAACCATCATAAACACAAATATGCTAACTCACAGATTTCAGGAAAAATCCCCGAAGGGAAAAATCTTTTATTTCACTATCAATTAAATCTCAATTTACAATCATAATGAAATCTGCAATAAGTTTACCTCTGCAAACCTACATAGACACGCAGCCTAGAGTCATCCATAATCGCAGCTCCAATTCAGCCTAGGAATGGCCACCATCACTCCATATTGATATGTAGTCATCTTCAGCCCAGTACTCCCCTCAAGAGCACCTAGATCACCAGTAGAGATCTTCTCTACAAGAGAAACTTGATGCAAGATGTGTTCTTGGGTTCCAAAATAATCACATAAACTATTGGGATCTTGTGAATTAAAAATAAAAAGGTTTAAAACCCTAAAAGTGAGAAGAAAGTGTATTCTGCAAAAGCAAGTTCGTCTCTGTTCAAAATATTTTTGACAAAAAATTTAAAAACTCCGCTCCAACACTTAGAAAATATTTGATGAAAAATATCCCAACACTTTAAGTGAATTATTAAGGACTTAAAAAAAACTTACCAAAGTTAAACTTGCAGACTCTTGAATGTTGAAGAACTTGATATTCAAAATCGTCTTGTTTCATATGTGATCTTGAACATTCTTCTATGTTTGTAGCGGTATACCAATGTCCTTACAAATCTCCCCTATGTCTATGCTAGTACAAAATAAAAACATCTGAATTATAAAAAAATGCCTATACAAATCTAATACCCTCCCATGAACCCAAAACTGAAAAGGTACTAAAACTGTAGGTCTCAAAACTTTTCTTCCAAATCTTCAACTTCAAAATCTTCAAATCTCAAAGATTTTCTCATCAGGGTGTGCAACATAATGATCTTCAATTGTAGTACCTACACACATGAGACAAAGCAAATACCTCATGACACATCGAGTTTGAAGTGATTTAAAAATACATCAATCAATATAATCTAATCTCCCCCATAATAATGCAAAAACTCCCCCATAATTCATTCTTTCCCTTTTTATCTGTTCAAAATAGACAAGAACACGAATAAACAAAAGGAGCATGGAGGTGTCACAATAAATAAGGTGCAAACAAACTACGGTTGTGTGTGGGTGTAACTTAAAAGCATCCCCAAACTATTTTTTTATTTTTCAATTTTTTCAAACAAAAATGCAAAAATAATTTTACAAAAATCACACCCCATGAATTTACACTAAGGCAACCAAATCGTAGATACGGAATGAATGGGTGTGAACATATTCAATAGGCAAATCAACACAATCAAACATAACATGTGTGTACATTGTAAAAGTGTACTCCTAACGAATGAATCTCAAAATCGTCCTAAGGTGTTGAAAGTGTTGAATTTAAATGGCATCGACTCAATCCATCAATACATCAAAGTCAAAAGTGATTCCCACACCAATAACGTCTAAAACTATGAATTTTTTTCAAGACGATGTCAGGACATGCAAACCCGTTTTTCATTTCTTTCCATCCAAACTCCCTCATAAATAATAATCATTATATTTTTCTTTTGAGGTGTCCCCTTTTTGGCATATTTATCTTTTTATTGCCTTTAAATTTTTCGGGCTCTTTTAAATAGTGGCTCTCATAACGAGTTAATTTTATACTCTCCCAGCCCTTTCTCATGATTCACTCGTCATATTTTGTTGCAATTAAATTCCTCACGGTAAACGGTTATTACATGCACTACTTCCATTGTTAAGTTTTCTCGCATATGGTTAATTTTAAAGACAGAATTGAGATGAAAACACTCCAACCAATAGGTGATAAACAAGTACAATAATAAAAAAAAATCGTGCAAGTGTGCATTAAAGGAACTCATGAGTCAAACATGTAGTTAGTAACATTAAATAACATCTCAATGACTCCAAACATTGTAAAGCATAAAATATGAAATAATGATGCATGTCAAAACACCATCAAACAGTCACATGGATATGGAATGAAACTGTGACTCGGTCATCCTAAATGTCCATTCATGTACGGTGTAAAACCAAAACACAAATTTTTTTTTGTCTTTTTCAAAAAATTTTAAAAAATAAAATCTTTTTGTATTTTTCAAAAGAAAAAATCTAATACAAAAAATTTCATACTAGCAATAGGTAAAAATTATCATCTTGTCCTCAACTGTTAGGTGTGGTGGAGTTTTCCAAAGGTGGTGGCATCCTATGAAAAACCTCCATAAAATCATGTGAAGTCTTGACTAAAAACTTTACTTGCTCCCTAATACGTGCACACTCTCTCTCATGTAGTCATTCGGAGCGTCGGGTGTGGGTGTGTGCGTGTGAACACATGTAGTAGCAAAAAAATGACACATGACACAATTTAAAAAAAACTTCATAAGGTGTCCTCTCTTCTTGCAATGCATGCAAACATAAACAGGCCTAGGTACACCTCTCTCAAAACGTCTCATACGCGTTCTCCTAACAGGTTCGGGATACATATGTGAATCAAACACTAAAGTGGGAATCGGCTTGGGTGCAACTTGTGAAGTAGAAGCACCATCGTGACTTATTCCTAAACTCTCACATTGACCCAAAATGGGATTGATAACCATTTTTCCAACCTTCTTAGATGTGTTCTCAGAAGAGATTTTGACCTCCAGGGAATGTTTGAGATCACTCTTGAGTTGGTATACTCATGTCATCAGACTAGATACCATGTTGGTCAAATCACTCCTTTCCTGGCCTAACGCTATCAACTGTTCACTCAAAAAAACCTTCACCTTCTCAAGTTGACTCGCTTTTTACTTAAATTCCCTCTAACTCTCTAACTATGTCTCCAAATCTCTCAACCTAAGACTTAACTCCTTATTCAATTTTTTAGTCTTTAAAGACTCGACGTAAAAATCTCTAAATGCGATCTAGAGCTCACTTGTGCACTCACTCTCAGACTCACTAGAAACACTCAAATCATCCTCGGGGGTCTCACGTGCACAAGTATCCTCATCATCATGGGACAAACTAGGTGTGCACATGTGACTTGCAGAAAAGTCAACAAACTTTCCTTGCGAAGACTCATCCCCAGAATCTTTCACATCATCCTCACTATCACTAAGGGTGACTGGCATAGCAACTTTCTTGCCCTCTCTCCTAAGTCTAGTGAGACACTCAAACGACTTATGCCATTTGCCCTCACTCTCAAAACATGTTAATTTTTCTAAATCTCCCTCACTGATTTCTCTTTCTCATCGCTTTCTTTGGCCTCGCCTTTCTTTTTCTCAAAAACTTTTTATTGGAAGAATTTTGTTTTAAAAACTTGAGAAATTTTTTTAAATTCTTTGCAAGCACGGCCATATAAAGATCAGACTTGTCCTAGGACTCGGACTCACAAAAACTCACTTTCTTTTTCCTTTTAGACTGGGCTTTAAGTTCTATCCCTATATCCTTAGGCTTGACAGTATCAGGAAACATGTCAATCTCATATGTCTGGAGGTCTCCAACCAACTCTTCTAATTTTAGACAGTTCAAATTACCTAAGGTATTTAAAACAGTCACTTTAGGGATAAAACGTTCTGGTAGCAATCTTAAAATCTTTTTAACCACTCTTGCGTCAGGTATAGGCTCATCAACATTAAAACTAATGTTGACAATGTCAGATAAACGTGCATAAAAGTCGTCAAAAAACTCAGTCTTAAGCATGGTAATCGTTTCAAATTGAGTAGTTATATTTGGAATTTTAGACTCTTTGACCGCGTTAGTGCCTTCGTGGGTGAGTTGTAAAACATCCCATGCTTCTTTAGACGTAGTTCACGTCATAATACATTGGAACTCGTCGGGGGTGACGTGTTCAAAAATTGCACTAAGCCCACATGAATTAAAAATGATGCACCTAAACTCATCCTCATTCCATTCTGACACGGGTTTTAAATTCAAGACATTATTCACGGTGACAGTGGGAGGAGTTCAGCCTCTTTCACAAATGACCCAAACTCTCTAATCGATTGCTTTTAAATGAGATTTCATGCGAGCTTTCTATTAAGCATAATTAGACCCGTCAAAAATTGGCAACCGATTATATAAGTTTTCACTTGGAAACATTGCGACAATTGTTCAAAATAGATTTTTCAAAAAAAATTAATATCACTTAATTTTTGAAAAAGTATCACTCGATAAATTAGAGTAACCTACTCTAATACCAATTTGTAAAAAAGTGTCTGATATGGGTTGTGTATGACATCGATTCAAATAAATTCGTAAATTCCTACTATCAACTTATTTAATTGAAGTCAATTTTAAACCAAATAAAATCAGCCATTAAACAAGCAACTATGTATGTGCGTGTGTCAAACCATCATAAATACAAATATGATAACTCACAAATTTTAGGAAAAATCTCTGAAGGGCTAAACCTTTTATTTCAATATGAATTAAATCTCAATTTACAATCATAATGAAATCTACAATAAGTTTACCTCAGCAAACCTACATAGACACACAGTCTAGAGACATCCAGAATCGCAGTTCCAATTCAGTCCAAGAACCCCCACAAGCACTCCCTATTGACAGGCAATCGCCTTCAGCCCAGTACTCCCCTCAAGAGCACCTAGATTAGTAGTAGAGATCTTTTATACAAGAGAAACTTGATACAAGATGTGTTCTTGGGTTCCAAAACAATTCACACAAACTAATTGGATCTTGTGAATTGAAAACAAAAAGGGTTAAAACCCTTAAAGTGATAAGACAATGTATTTTGCAAAAGCAGTTTCGTCACTGTTCAAAATCGCAGGTATTCTAATTAAAAATGAAATTGGAAAAAGCTTTTTATAAAAAATCTATGGCGGCACGTCGCTCGAACGTAATAGGGTTATCGCTCAAACGAGGACACGCGTCGCTCGAACGAGTTTCGTACAACATGGCTATGTCGCTTCAACGATAGCCACTATCGCTCGAACGAGCCAGCACCTAAAACAATTCATTTTTTTATTTTTGAAAAATTCGCCTTAACACTTACAAAAATATTTTTGGCGAAAAACTTAAGAACTCCGCTCCAACACTTGGAAAATATTTTATGAAAAATATACCAACACTCTAAGTGAATTATTAAGGACTTAAAACATAACCTTACCAAACTTAAACTTCCGGAGGCTTGAATGTTGAAGAACTTGATATTCGAAATGGCCTAGTTGCATATGTGATCTTGAACATTCGTTGACGTTTTTAGGGGTTTACGACATACTCTAAAGGTAACGGACAATGTCCTTACAGTTGGTAACTAATTTGAGTCTATCTCCGTGAATTTAAGCACATGTCAAATACACAGGTACAAAAAAACTATTTTTAGTTGGGCAAACAGTCTATTATGCTTGCTGGGATGGTCGGATAAAGTATTAGGCTAAATTAAAAAATCCACACAACCGTCCCTAAATCTTTGGCTAAGGTGTTTGGCCAACATATTTTAAGTGAGTTCAAGGCCCAAGGCCTGGAATCATTTTAAAACCGGCGCAACATGTCTATAATTTTTAGAACCGTCGAGGGAACGCTCATCTGGGAAGAACTAAAAGGGACATCATGGAAAACTTGTGATAATTTTCAAATGACTGGGGCACGTTCCTCCGATAAGAAATCTGAAGAGCCAAAATCCTCCTAGGGAGTCGTTCGTCATCATTTATACACAAAGTTCAAACGAAATTTGGCAACCGTTGTTTCAAACATTTCTTCTTCACAAATTCATCTTGTTTCCTCTTTCTAGCCCTTCATATTTCCAGAGCTTTGCCCGATCATTTCTGCTTGTAAGTTCTTTGATCTGCTTCTTTAATTCCTCATTTTTAATTAACATTATTTCTTATTTGAAACCTCTTTCCTTCATGGCTCTTCTTGATGAAAAAATCGTAGAAGAGTGTAGGAAAACCTACAGTATTCCTGAGTGGGTGGGGATCGACTGTGCCCCTATGCCCACAGACGTCAAGGACGCAGAAGATGGGAACTGGATCCACATTCTACTCATAGTGCAGGGGGTTTAACTTTTCCCCCAACCCTCTATTCTTGAAATTCTTTAGCTATTTCGAGGTTGTCCCTACCCAATATGCCCCAAACATTTGGAATATAGTGAATAGGGTGCATTGATTGACGTACTATATGGGACCAACTTTGGGCTCCTAGAAATTTTCCACTGCTACGTTTGGTCGCACACTTCTATATCTAAAGGACAGGAAGGCTGAGAGGGTTCTGGTTGTAAAACTGCTCAATCCATACAAAGGGTACTGAGAGCAAGGTTTTATTACCAGAAATTGGCAAGATCGTCCCTTGCCTGAGGGTGTGATGTACCGAGGTCCCTAGTGCTCTGACTAGGGAGAGGATTATATAGGTTGATGCCATTCTTCTTGCAGATTTTTTTTGAAATCTTACTCTGTTATTTCCTTTCCTTTTATTTATATGTGTGTTTCTTCTTCTGTTTTGCAGCTCGCAAAAACAACCAAGAATCCGATCTCTGGGAGCTTAATGTTGCTGACTCCTTAATACTTGGAAGGTTAGGATAGATTTCCTGATGGTGAGAACCCTCATTGAGTAGCTTATCTACTGGAATATAAGAACACAACTTCCATATTTATTGCTCGATCGGTCGACGACATCCTTGAGTTAGATCTTCCTGAAGAGGATTCCTCTGGTCCATCTGGGCTAATTGAGGTAAACAATGAGAAGGAAGAAGAAGAAGAAGAAGAAGAAGAAGAAGAAGAAGAAGAAGAAGAAGAAGAAGAAGAAGAAGAAGAAGAAGAAGAAGAAGAAGAAGAAGAAGCACTAATGACGGGGAGGTTACTAATTATGGATGATGAGAACCAGCCCCATTGTCCGATATGATGAAGCTCTTAAAGAAAGTTGAGGGGGACTCCCCTAGGGTTGGTGATTCAATCTTGGGAACTAATGGCAAAGAGAATGAAACAGAAAATAAGAAGAATAAGGAAGAGAAGAGAAGAGAAGAGAAAAGAAGGAGATAGAAATAAGGAGGAATAGAGAAAAAAGAGAGGAAGAAGAAGTTAGCTCTAAAGGGATTAATTAAATCCTCCTTCTCCATTGCTATTGCTGCTGAGGGGCCTAATGTGGTTGATACCCATCTGTTTCCGCTAATTTGTTGAAGGAGGCAGTGCTCGAGACTGACCGCAAGCATTCATCATGGATTGGAGTAGACCAATTAGCCTTGAAATATGCACAGGCACTTACCCTGATAAGTATCCTCCTTTTTTTATTATTTCCTCTTTATCTTCTTTTCTATTCTGATTCTTCTTCTTTTTTCTTTATAGTTTTAATCTGACTTTATCACACTCCTTGATGGTCATGTTGATTGGTCCAGAAAGAACCAGCAGCTGAGAGAAGCCTTGATGAAGTCCCAAAAGGACTTAACTGATGCTCGATATGGTTTCGAGTGAGAGAAGGAGAGGGAAGAGAATAACCTGGTCAAGATAAAGGTGACCAATAATATGGTTATCATGAAGAAGGAGAAGATAGATGGAGAAAACCTAGACTTGGTCGAGAAAGTCTAGAAGCTGGAGGGAGAGATCCTAGGCATAAAGGAGAGTAGCTACTCAGATAGATGGAATGGGGGCTATAATGATGTTGAGCTCCAAATCACCTATGCCAAGAAGATGTACTTAAATAAAGGGTGGTATCAAGCTCTTGGAGAAGCGAGAGTTCCATCAGAGTCTAATTTATACCGTCTTCATATCCTAGGCCTCTTTCCCCTTACTGCTGAGAAGACACATGTTGATCAGCCTGTTGGCGCTGCTAGAAAGGAGTCAGATGAGGTCGGGATGGCTGCCTACCAAATAAAGAAAGCTACTGGGAAGGGGAATGAGTTAGAAACCTCTGAGATGGTGAGGGAATAAAGATATGTATCACTAATGATTTTTCTTTATCCTGATCCTTACATTGTAATGTCTTTTCCTTTTTTATTACAATGCCTTTTGCCTTCTCCTTGGAATTTTAATGAAGAAGATCTTACTTTTTTCTAAGATTCCTCTTTTTGTTATGCTGATATTCTACGTGTTTATAATTGTTCTGTTGTTTGTAGCTTATTTTTGTAGAAGACTATATATCCTTCCTCAAATTTGGGGAAGGTTTTGGGCCTAAGTGTGAGTGGCCAGACTCGTCGGGCCTTCTTGAATATCTATAAGTATTTGAAAATGAGGACTGCAACATATAAAGGGCAACCCGAGATGGTGAAAAGCTGAAGGATGATCTCTAAGTCATGGAGAAGATCGGTTCCTCTATGTAAGAGAAAATAAATGGCTTGACGGCCCAGCTTGTGACAAGCAAGGATGTAGGCCCGGTGGGCGAGATAATTCAATCCAAGAATGATGCCCTGAAGAGGGAGGTTGCCGAGATGAAAGTAGATGTTCAGTGAAAGTATTCCATCAAAGTTGGCCTCTATAGGAACATCCAAATGCTGATGCATCTCTTTAAGATGGGACCTCGAGAAGCCTGGGAAGCACGTTATGAGGAGGGATAGACAGGTTTGCCATTGAGGCTAAAGGAAGCTGAGGAGATAGTGTACAAAAATGGGTGGCTGAATGCCCTTAGAGAGATCTAGACACCCAAAGATTCAGCGTTATGGTTCAAATACCAAGTAGATTGTCCAGCTTACTGCCAACCCTCCTTTTTAAAGGATGAGAAATGGATTCCCATTAATTCCATTCCTGCCCAGCTGATAAACCACTATCTTGAAGACAATGAGGAAGAGTTTGCCGCCAATCCAGATGATGGTCGAGAGCACGCATGGCTGAATATCTAGTTCATCATCCGTAGTTGATCTGAGTCCTTGAATGATTTTTAAAATATCTTTGTATAATTGTTCTCTTCAGTCTTTTGTCAAAATATATAAAGAGTTTTTTATCAATTGCATCATATTTTGAGCATGCACTGACTATGTATATAATTGATAATTACTTATGTATTTTGGTTGCCGACCATGAAAAGTTGATGTTTGCCAATCATTTTGGACTTTTACTAACCAAATAATATTGTTAATCATTATGAACCTTTCACCGATCGAATGAGATAGTATTTAAGGTTAATCATTTTGGGCCTTTGCCGACTAAATGAATTAGTGACAAGTGTTAATCATTTTGGGTCATTGCCGACTAAATGAGTTGATAAATTATGTCAAACATTCTTCCAGTCCAATAAGCCTTAGTAATATCATTCTAACTGACTTACCTTTTAGGTTGTGTCGTCACACTCCCTTAGGCCTAGGTGAGGTGATGTAAAGAATGCACTTGGTTAATAGGTTATCCACCTGATCAGGTTTAAATGACCAACATAATTGGTGACCAACCTGGGTTGGATTTTGCCCTAAGGAACCGTTATAGGGCTTTTGTTTTCATAGAGGCAACTCATGAGGTATGCTGTGTTTATTTATGACAAAGACCTGAGGATTCCAGCAATTGAAATAAACTCAACAGTTCATTGTAATTACCATGAACCCAGCTCGGCATAAGGAGATTCCTTGATTGAGAATAAGTTTAATGACCTATTGTAATCAAAAGGAGTTCCGTTATGTGCGAGGAAGTCCCTTGGTTGAAGTAAACGGAGAACCTTACCGTAACTAATGGTGATTCTACTTAACATTGAGAGACCAGAGCTATCGTTTAGAAATAGTTCATGATATTGAGGTAAATAACATAAAATTGAGATATCCAATATGCAAAAGTGAAATGCGAGAGCCAATGGACCTTATTCATTAAATAATAACATTAGAGCAACATAATTTTTAAATGAAAATTTGTGTAAAATAAATGTGCTGAAAAATATAAAAAAGACTGAAAGTATAACTTTTTAAGATTGGATTCATTCCATGCGCTTGGCATCTCCCTGCCCTCTAGCGTTTCCAAGTGATATGCTCCTTGAAGGCCGTCCCTGATTACTTTGAAAGTTCCTTCCAATTTTGGTCCCAGCTTTCCATCTAACGATCTTATGGCACTGCAGAGGACTTTCCTTAGGATATAATCCCCTACCTGGAATTTCCTCGGATTGACTTTCTTGTATACTATTTTGCTAGCTACTATTGGTATGAAGTTATCTTGATCATGGCATGTTTTCTTCAATCATCTACTAAGTCAAGTTCAGTGCACATGGCATCGCCGTTGAGGCCTCAGTCGAACAAGTTGGTTCTCATAGTAGGGAGACCTGCTTCAAACATGATAATAGCTTATATTCTATAGGGCAGTACGAAGGTTGTTTCCCCAGTTGGTCTCCTAGGAGTGGTATGTTAGGCCCCAAAGACATGGGGGAGTTCATCCACATAGGTACCATTTGCTCTTTCTAGCTTCTTCTTTAGGCCGTCAAGTATTATTTTATTGAAAGCTTCCGCATGACCGTTGCTCTGGGGGTATGCCACAAAAGTGAAATAATGCTTGATGCCATGCTCATCATAATAGTTTTTAAATAAAATACTTTAAAACTATGTCCCGTTATCGGTGATGATAATTCGTGGTACCCCAAAACATGTTATGATGCTATTCCAGATTAACCTTGTTATATCAGCATCGCGGATGTTAGTTAGTGGTTTTGTTTTAATCCACTTGGTGAAGTAGTCTATGCCGACCAATGGATACGTATGATTCCTATGTGCCGTAAGTTGTGGTCCCATAATGACCAATCCCCATTATGTAAATGGCCAAGGACTGGTAAAGGATTTCAGGTCGCTAGCAGGCTGATGAACCATAGGAGAGAATTTTCGGAAGTTTTCACATCTCCAAACATAGATACCTGCACCTTTTTGCATGTGTGGCAACCAGTAACCTTCTTTGATTGCTATAAAATCAAATCATCTCCCTCCTGCGTGACTCCCATAAATACCATCATTAAGTTTCTATAGAAATTATTCGGTGTCTTGTGGGTGGATGCACTGGAAGTAAGGGCCTGTGAAGGATCTTTTGTAGAGATTCCTCCTAGGTCAAGGTAGAAACAGGCGGCTTTTACTCTCACTTGATGAACCGATTTCCTATTGTTTGGTAACGTGACCCTTTGTAAATAGGAACGATGGGATCCATCCAACTAGGGACTCTTTCTTCAAGGAGGACCTGCTCGGTGACCAATGTTTGGTCAATGCTAGGCTGGGCAAGGAACTCTACCTAAATAGTCTTTCTGAGATAAGAGTTCACTACTAAGTTTAGGGCTGCTAAGGCGTTAGTGTGACCGTTTTGCCCTAGGGGACACTGCTGAATGTGGACCTTCTCAAATACTTCCATAATACCTTTTATTAAGGAAAGGTAGGTTGCCATCCTATTGTCTTTTGTTCTAAAATCTCCACTCACTTTCTTAGAGACTATTTTAGAATTTTCGATCATGTTAAGGTGCTTTTCCCCCAACAGTTGGGCCTTGCACACACCAACTATCAGTTCTTTGTATTCGACTTCGTTGTTGCAGGATTAAAATTCCAATGTGATGCCTTGCCTAATGACAGTGTCTTCAGGCATGATGAGGAAGAGTCTTACTCCTTCCCATTTGGAACTAGAGGCTCCATCAATGTATAGGGTCCAACCCTCGGACTGTTCTTCTTCAATTATTGATTTCTCCATTACCTATTGGTCAGTGGGCTTATCCTTCACGAATTCGGTGATAAAATTATCCAAGACTTGTCTCTTAATCATTCTTTTTGGCTAAAAGTAAATACCAAATATTTTCAGTGCGATCGACCACTTTAAGAGTCATCCAGATAGGTCGACTTTCTAAAGAACAGCTTTGAGGGGGAATGAAATGATCACCATTATTGAGTGAGCTCCAAAGTAGTGCTTTATCTTCCTAGAGGCAATAACTAATGAGTAGGCTAGATTTTCAAAAGGCAAGTAGCATTGATATGCATCTAGAAGCATCTTACTGGCATAGTAGACAGGGTACTATTTGCCTTCCTTACCAGAGCTGAGATAAAATCATGGTCTGATACTACGAGGAAGGGGTACAAGGGATCTTTGTCATCGAAGATCACCAGCAAGTGTGGTTTGCTAAGGTAAGACTTATTTTCTTACAAAGATCTAGAGCAGTCGGCATTCCATATGAGGCCCTTATACTTTTGTAAATAGCATGAAGAAAGGTTGGCAGCATTTCGAGGACTTTGAGATGAAGCGATTGAGCGCTGCAAGCATTCTAGTAAGCTTTTGAATATCCCATAATGTCATTGGGGGATGGACCTTATTGATAGCATCAATATAATCTGGATTGGCCTCAATACCTCTTTTACTGACTAAGTAACCCATAAATTTACCTAACTGGACACCGAATGGACACTTTCTTTCGTTAAGTTTCATCCAATACTTCCTGAAGGTTTTGGATAAGTCTGTGAGGTGGTCATTTTTATTCTTGCTCTTGACTAACATGTCATCGATGTAGACTTCCATGGTGTATCCCATCTACTTCTTGAACATATTTGTGAAGAGCCTCTAATAAGTTACCCTTACATTTTTTAGGCCGAACAACATGACTTTGTAACAATATAGACTTATTGGAGTTATAAAGGATATTTTGTCCTGATCGGGGCTGAACAGCAGGATTTGATGATACCCAGAATAGGCATCCAGAAAACTCATTGTTTCATGAGTTGTTGTAGCATCAACTAGCTGATAAATCTTCGGTAAAAGGAAACTGTCTTTGGGGCATGCTCTGTCGAGGTTCATGAAATCAATGTAGACCCTCTAGCTATCGTTACACTTTCGTACTACTAATGGGATAGACAACTATTTGGGGAACTGAACTTACCTAATAGATCATGTATCCAGAAGCTTCTCAACTTCATTCTCCATCACTTTAGCCTTCTCAGGTGCTATTCAGTGTGACTTTTGAATGATCATCTTGAAGGCTGGGTCAACATGTAAAAGGTGGCAGGTGACGCCGAGATTAAACCCAGATAAATCATACGGCTCCCAAAAAAAAGATTCAAATTTCTTCTCAAGAAGGCAATCAATTATTTCTTTTCACGGTCGGTAAGCACGGTTTCGATCAAAAACTTTCTATCAGGTAGGTTGTCATCAACATCTACTTCTTTTAGGCTTTCAACGACCCTATTAGCGGGACGAATCCTGGTCTCTTTCACCCCTCATCGATCGTACTATAATTTCTATTTAAAAGGTGTATCCCCATCTTGGGCTTCCTCTGGGATGTCCTTTGGCTCTTTTTTCTTCTCCTTCCAGGGGATGAATGGAGGTGAAGAAGCACTTCCTTGCAATGGCATTGTCTCCCCACATATCGACCACGCCTTGATCGGTGATATACTTGAGTTTATGGTGGTAGGTAGATGGTACGACTTTCATGGCATGTAGTCAGTCTCTGCCTAGAATGGCATGATATGGAGACTATATATCCACCACCAAGAATTCAATCAACTTTGATATATTACTTATTCTAACTAGCAAGACTATAAGAACAATTTTTCTAATATTGTTCATAGCATAGCTTTAGGCTAGCATGGCATATTCCATTACAAATCATCACGCACCGTCAAGACGAACCGAACACAAGCATTTCCAAGTTTGAATACTTCTCAATGTCCCGTTAAGGTATAAACAATTTAGAGTTTGAATTAATTTACGGAATTAATTTTTGGGATGCTTATTGTTTTTACAAGATGAACATGAACTTTTTATTTCGAAAATGAAAAAAAAATTGTTTTTAATATCGTTCAAATGAGATTTTACATATCATTCAATGAGATTGCTAAGTCGTTTGGTAGGTCATTTCTTTCATGCTTTTAATTGAGGATAAAATGAGGCTTAGTGTTTTGAATTTTTTTAGGTCGTTAGAAACTAGACCTTAAGGCATTCTAAAGACATTGACATGTCGTTATAATGAAATAAGGAACTCGTTCGAACGACCGCCCCGCCTCAAAATTTGTGAAACGCATATAAATGCCTGTTTCATGTTCAGAACGTTTAAGACTTTTGCCAACTTCATTTATGCATAAATTTTGTGAAGGTTCTTCACCTTTTGTGTTGAAAACCACGGTTCAATTCACAATAAAACATCCTTGAATTTTATTCTTGTGGATTGTTTAAACCCTCGAAAGTTTTTGTATCCTTTGCATACACCTTTATAAGAAGGCATCTCCATGGATGACTTGGGATACATGTGGGGACTCACGGCTGAAGACGAAGGCTGAGGCCAATGGAGGACTGGGGACTTGTGATTCTTGCGAGGATCATATTTGTTCATTAGATACTTTCGAAGATTTGCGCTTTATGCTTGTGGCGGTTATAAAGTAGTTTGTAAGTCGACTATTTTGTAGATTTCTACGTGAATAAAGGTATTTCCCTTTGGGTTTTTTTCCTAAAACTTGACCTAAGTTGATTTCTTGGTTTGATTTATCTGTTTTATCACAATAAATGCATGTGTTAGGGTAAAAAGATCAAATGAATTTAAAATTGGCCTCCCCATTTTCAATTAGTGTTACAATCTTTGTTTAGAACCACCCTGAGATTATTTCATGTTTACAAATTGGCATCAGATATTTTAGATGCTTTTACCCCTTTACAAATATTATATTTTGCAATGGCATCGTAATTTTTCCTATGAAGCCGATCAATGGAACTGTGCCCTCCTTGAGTTCGGTTAGGTTTAGCTTCAACTTATGGAATAGCTTTGGGTACATCACCTCTGAGGAGTTTCCCTGGTCTACCAGAAGCTTGTTGTTGTCCCTCTTCATGATGGAGTGCATCATGGTGGGGAGTCATTACCCTCACCAGATCTTCCACTGTGAAGACAACATTTTTGGTGTAGTCCACATCCTTTGGTCACTGGCATTTGCCATCTTGGATTTTTGTCGGGTTAATCTAAAATGCCTTCATGACAACGGTGATCATCTTTAGTTCCATCCGAATGGTGTTCCCTTGGATCTTCTTTCGTTCGGATCATTGTGAACTCCTGTTCTATGTCGTCGTCAAGGACATTATTCGAATAATGGTCATCATTGGTTGTGACCTTATCGACTTTCTTCCCTATGTATTCCTTAAGATGTCAGGCCTGGGCCAGCTCTTCCGAATGTGACTTCGATCCTTTGTACTGTGGCCGCCTTCCTTGTGGAATGCGTATCTCAGTGCGTTATTCCTTTTTGTCAGGTCATCACTTATCTTCTTGGGCCACTTGACAAATAACTCATCATTGATCTTACTGAAAATCTTGTAGAAGGGTTATTTGAAGACTATGTTACTAGCCTGGAATGCCTTTGAAGGATTAGCCTTTCTTTCATTTTTGTTCCCTTTTTTTGGAATGTCACTTGTGTCTCCTCTTTTACTTAATTTTACTCGACCTTGGTCTTCTGGGTTAGAGTGAACCATGTCCTCAACCTTGGCCTATTTTTCAATATGCGCCATTAGGTCACCAATGGTGTTAGACTCTTTCTTCGTCATATATTGGTGAAGAAGAAAAGTGGTCGGAAGACCAATCTTAAAGGATGCTACAGCAACTTGCTCCGAGTAGTCCTTCACTCTTAGCATAATCACGAAGGTTCACTAGTGATTTTTTCTTCATAATGAGCAATGCATATATCTTCTTAGGGTGGGAACTACTGGTTATGAAATTAGTAATGAAAGCCTCTACTAGGGTATTAATGCACCTAACTGACCTATAGGGTAGCTTCTCGAACAACTTTTATTCTAAGTCATGTAGTCTAGAAGGGAAGATCCGACACATCAAGGTGTTGTTATGGCTCCAAAATGTCATCACCTGCCTGTATTACCAAACATGGTTTATGAGATCTATCTTTCCATCATAGATTTTGAATTTGGGAATGACGAACTTCTTTAGGGCTTCCTCCTCCTTAATCTCCCTTGAGAAATGGGATTTTATCGGGGTGTTGAGATCTCTAGGCTAGCTCTCTGGTGGATCTTGCCGATTAATGGGCTGGATGTTAGTCCATCTCTCTACGGACCAAAATTCTTATATCCTCATCTTGACGATCATTAATTTTTCAGTGTCACTCAAATCGGACACGTTCTGATCAATCACGGTTCAACTTATAGCCCTCAGATCTATCATGTTCATGCCTGGAGCTCCTCCCTCAGTTGTGAGTATTTCTCTCCTAAGGACTAGGATACCTATCATGAAGTTTCTTGGTATATCTATGGAGATCTCTCTCCATCCTTTTAAGTTGATTTTGCAAGCAAGCATTTTCTTCCATTAGGAGGTGTGTTGCCTCCTCATGCTCTTAAAGCCTGGATTCATAAGCATTGACTAGTCTGGAGATCTGAGTAAACCTAGGGGGTTCCTTACTTCCCTCATAAGGTTGCCTCTCTTGGCAAAACCTAGGATTTGGCAGTTGGCAAATCTCCGACATGACCCTGGGCGGCACTAGATCATCCTGCGCCAACTTGAGGAAGATTACTTATGTGGTGAGATACCACGAACTTTCTTTCGATAAGTGCTTTCATAGGAAAAATAATCCTTTCCTATAGACGACCCCAATTATGAATGCAAATATTATCACAATAAGAAATCTAGAAAGTAATATCAAGATGAAAGAATAAATAATCACACAAAACACAAGAGATACATGATTCGGCCACTTGCCTATGTCCATGGAGAGGTTACTGTATTCTTATTAATGTCTCTCAAACAATCGAAGTTACATCCCTTTTCCCCGGGTCAGGGTTTACATTTTATAGTTGTAAAAATAAGTGATTGAATTGTACCAGTACCTCGAACAGCTTGTAAATAACTATTAGGTGTCCCTGAATATCTCCTCTGAGATTGTTGGTAACAGATTTAATTCTATCTCCGTGCATTTAGTCACATGTCAAATACACAGGTATAAAAATAACTATCATCAGTTGGGCTGGGTAGTCCATGTTGCGTGCTTGGCTGGTTGACTGAAGTATTGGGTTGAATTGAATAAGCCCCCATAATAACCAAATTCATTAGGTTTGAAAAATTACACAAAAGTCCCTAAACTTTTAAAAAGTAACTTAAAAGCCCTTAATTTTATAGAAAATCTATCAAAGGACCTAAACCAAAACCAAACTTGAACATACTTACTCCCCTGGTGATGTGGTACTAGCTTGGCTGCCAACTTGGCATGTGTTATGTGGAGTACCATGGGTACCCATTTTCCATACACATAAGCCTTATTGAAACTTGTGCAAACTCAGCCCCATCTTCACCTCCAATACCACCAATCAAATCCTCTCCAGGAACCCTATAAATAACATCATTCACCTCAGTAAAACCTCATCCCAGCTGAGAGTTTTTCCAATGCAAAATGTTGAGAGTTTTTGCACTTATCTTATTTTACGCATGAATGTTGGTTTCTTCAATTTGGTTATGTTTATGCGTGTCTAAAGAATAGAATTACGCATTTAGATGTGTTAGATAATGTGTGTATGCACTGATATAGCTCAAAAACCAGAAAAAATAATTAAAGTTTGAGCTTCAATGGTGGATTCTACTTCCTTGACTTTGAACTAGTTTCAAAGTTAGGAAAGTTAAGCTTAAGTTCTCAGGAACCTAGGTGCAAGGTTTAATTGAACCAAGAACAGATTTTGATACCCCAAATCAAAGCTTGAAGTTTTCGAGCCTAGAATTTTCTGAAAACAAATTCAAGAGTTTTACTCGAACAAAATCCCACAAACCATGCTTGTTTGGCTACAGTTTCAGCATACAACAGAACCCTTATGATACCGGAACAAGAATCATAGCTTTCAGTCACTTATGTTTAGTCAAATTTTTGCCTCTTTTACAAAAACTTCAATTTAACCCACTAAAATCCTTGAAATCAATATGGTTGGATTCCTTTTCAAAGGTTATGCAATTTTCATTCAGGAAACAAATGAAATAGATTCCTAAAACGTCTCAAATTTAAGGAATAAGTTTCAAAAACCTAAGATCAAATGGTTAAAGGTTGAAGATGACTAGGTAACGCGCGCATGAGTGAGGGTCAAACTAGGCATGTGAATTATTTGACTTAGCGCGTGAGGCCGGGTCTCCAATCTGAAAAATCTAATTTTTTTACATCACCATGTTTGGATCCAGGGAAAGCATTTTCTCGAGAAAACTAGTTTTAAAGTTTAAATTCAAGTTTTAATTTTACACATAACCACCTGACCAATTTTTCAAAGTATTTCAAAACACCCCCACACTTTTTATACAAATTCTTTAGTTCAAATAAAGGTATTTTGTCTGTTGTCACTAAATCCAAATCCAAACATAAACAAAGAAAAAATATTATTCTAAAAACTTTTAAAAATGATATATTATTCCCTCCTTGTTATTTTTACACATAAACTTCTTACAATTTAGTATCCTACTGCATCATATAAGCATTCTTTTAGGACTCTATGACCTGCTTATACTCTCCATGATTTCAGATAATTCAGTCAACCACAATGAATTAGACGCACAGACCCGAAATTCAGAAATTCAAAAATTCAAAGTAGGTGATTTTAATTTCAGTATTAAACGAAGCTATGTATTTCAAAATTACTGATTGTTATATCATTGTATCATAATTTTTAACTCATGTTTCATTTATGAACTCATTTTTGTAGTTCATATTAATTCTGTGTATTGATTCTCTCGATATTTCAATTATCCTTAAACCCGATAAGCTGTTATAGCGTACGACTTCACTAAAAGTCACTACACTCTTTTTACCCTTAATTGTCATATAACCCTGCAACCTAATACAATAATTGCATATTACCCTGCAATTTATGACCATTATCAGTGAAACCCCTAGTAACATACCTTACGATTCAGGGATTAGACCCCGATATACCATGGTTGTTCTAATTGGCCTATAGGACTCCTATGTTGAGTGCCTAGTTTTTATTTACTACGTACGTATGAGTGTCACTCTAACTAAGTGAGCAAACTCTTATTATTATTATTATTATTATTATTATTATTATTATTATTATTATTATTATTATTATTATTATTATTATTATTATTATTATTATTATTATTATTATTATTCGCCAACAACTTGGGATTTCCTCTCCAAGTGTATGATATGCTTTGGACTATATTGTAACAGTATTTCTATGCATTTGAAACCCCTATAACCGATAATTTATGGGTTATCTTGTTATAGTCTGAACCATTATCTTGGTAACTTGATACACAAATTATCCGGTTATACTCCACCATATTATTCATATACATATCATTAGACTCTAGTATACCCCAGACAGTTCAATGATATTTCACTTTGTCTCTAGATTTTTATGATATCCATATTAAATCCAGTTACTCTCTAACAATACAATTTCTCTTGTACCTTGTTTAGAAATAATATTATCTACCTGGCATGTCTGCTTAATTATTTTCTTTCCAAGTGGATGACGAACTTAAGGAAGATGAGATTCCTCCCACGTGTTTGGACTTTTATTCTATATTACCTCGAAAATTCTTTTCTATTACGTACGTATGGGTGGTAGTAGACAAAGATGGTAGCCCCAGCTGGAATATTTACACTTCAACTTATCAGCTCTTACTATACCCAAATATTTTCTACAAGTTTTGCCTTATATACGACATGTATGAATAATTATATATTTTTGTTTATTCAGACTCAGCTGTGTAATAAGATGCTAGGTATCCCCTTAATAAAAATCTTTTAAATTTCGTTGCCTTTAATTTATTTGTTATATTTATTTTACTCCCTACCTACCATTAAAAACATAAAATTCATGGATGTGAAAAAAATAGAAAACAATGATGTAATGAGTAAATAATTAACGTGTTAGTCTCGACAAGAGAAAATAATGAGAGTAAAGGCCTAAGATCAATGAGTTAAACTAAACTTAGGAAGAAAAAATATATCAAACAAAGATATGTGGAATGCTAAAAGATGATAAGCATTCGAAAGTTAAGAGTTTACAAGGATTACAATGCATATGATCAATATAAATAAAAATCTGAATAACACTAAACAATATCCAAAACAAATAAAATTTACATCACTTCTTCTTCCTCTTAAACATCCCAAAGACACATAAATCAATAAGCTCGCTATTAGTGTTACGAATGATGTCCCTTACATTCTGCACACGCATATCAAAGTGGTGTCGAAGGTTATCATATAAGGAAAAGTTTATTGGAGCAAATAATAATAGCAAACTAAAACCCTATTGAGTAGATATCTGAGAGAGGGTTCTGAGAGAGGGTGGAATCCAACTCATTTTTAGTTAGAGGGCATGAACTATATGTTCGTGATATAGGGGAAGGATGAGGAGGTGGTGGAGGAGCGATATGCGAAGGTATAGTGGGGTCATCAAGGTCGCTAAGTTGAGCAATTAACATAAAATATGAATGAATATTCAATATAGACTATGGCTTTTCCTCAACTCCCCTTTAAATCAAAGGAAGTCCACACTCCACACTCCAAAAGCAAATGCATGATCAAACGACCATTCGGCAAAGCATGAGATTTAAAATTGTACTTATTGTGATAAAAAATCCAGTCCAAGAGCAAGTCACACAAGCACATACCAATACCCAAACTAATAGCGTATAACAGTTATGCACGTTTAAACGCTACGGTATGAGTGTGGTATGTGAGAAAAATACAAGAACAAATAACCAATTCATGATGTAGAAGTCTTTATCAATATAAACATACAAAAAATTCCTGTCATTCCATTTTGACAATAATTGTCACTCAAAAGAGTGATAGCATCCCGGTTGCTAGATTCCCTCAAATACTTATCATAAAGAAATTTGGGATATTTTTCTTCTAGAAGAATAAAGTGGTTGCTTATATACTTATAACTTTGGCACAAATATTCTTTTGCCATAATCATACGTACCATCTGTAAGAGTAAAATAAAATATTCTCACCATGTTGTGGTAAAATGGTCCAGATTGAGAGCAAATACCAAACAAATCTTTTTAATCCAAAAACTCATGTAAACGTGTGTTGGAAAAAGATTCCAAATCTATTTTCCTCCCAATGCATAGAACGTTTGGGGAAGAGTTCATCAAATCAAGACTGTTTGATGGAAGTTGAGGCATGTGAGCTTGGCTTTAAAGCCATAAAATAGCCTGAAATCACATAATAAGAAACAAATACGGAAATCCTATGAAATGTGGAAATAAAAAACAAGGATACTATATTAGAATAAGAGTGGACAAACCCCAAAAATGCCAAACAGAAGATTTACACGCTAAAAGTCACTCAAGATAAGTATAAACTCATCAATCATGGATAAGATTTCATCCAAATCTTCCAAATCAACCATATCCAAGCCCTAACTCTAAAAAGTAGTATATCAGAAAATCTATGGAACAAAAACTTACCAAGATGATGAGTAATCCATGAATGAGGTAAAGACAACCTAGAAAATTTCTAAGATGCTAAAAATAGGAGGAATGTAGAAGGTTTCTCTAAGGTGAAAGAGTGTCTGAGAGATATATTATGAAAAAATCCTAAAACACTCCCAATTTGGGTATTTTATTACTCCGATGTGCTATCGCTGCAACAAGACAGTTCTTGCAGACTGCCCAGCATCATTGTAGTGAAGCTCCGATGACATAAGTTGTAATAGCTTCCAGTGAAAAATTATTGTGCAAAAAATAGCACAAACAATAAGGAAATGTACAAACAGATTCTTAGCTACAAAATAGGTATATTTTAATCCCTAAAGTACCATTTCGAATGACTAAGCAAACTATAAAAAGATCATATGATGGTTATTGGTTATGTCAAATACTCTATAAAAAGAATGGTTTTAGCATTCAATAGACAAATTAAAGCCATATAAAAATACAGTTATTCAAAGACATAATTCGTGATAAAAAAAATGAGAATTAACCTGTAAAATCGAATAATGAAAATCAATGTTAGAATTCACTTTTGAAAAATTCAAAAGCCTCACTTTTTTTAAAACAAATAAAATTTTCAACTATCATTTTATTCTCTCAAATAATGATTTATGATTAAAACCCTTTAAGTCTCAAGTCATTGATGCTACAAAATTTTTGGATTGATAAATTGTTTGAGACATCAAATTTGATAAAATTTTACATGTGACGGTTTTTGCTCATTCATTACAAAGGGTGGGGAACTGTTTTTAATTTTTCAAAGGTACTTCGCACCGCCCAAAGATGAAGCCCTTACTATATCATCACTCATGATTTTGAAAACACACACACACACACACACACACACACACATATATATATATATATATATATATATATATATATATATATATATATATATATATATATATATATATATATATATATATATATATATTCAACTCTGCAATAGCAAATTTTATAATTTCTCATTTTTATTTTTATTTTGGCTTATCTCGTTACATATATACTGAACCTACATGACTTCTCTGGATTCGAAGACAACTTCGAAGACATTTGGAAGACTGAAGAATCGTGTGTCTTAACAACCTCAGAAGAAATTATCGATTCATTTGGTAAATAGTTACTTTATCACGTTAGGTGTTTTAAAAATTTTAAAGAAGTTGTTTTTCAAAATGTTTTTAAAATATTTTTAAAGAAAAGTTTTGGAAAATTTGTCGCCTCGTAAGAACAAATTGGCTATCCAGTTTCAACGAGAATAACAGGATCGTTAGAATGAGCCTCTTAAAAAATCAAACAATCCAATTTTCATCATTCTCTGAAATTTTGGTTAGAATCCTCGTTAAATACCTATTCGAACGAAAACAGGTATGTCGTTCGAACGAGGTACCAATTGTTCGAACGACCGGGCAGCGAGATTTTTTTTAATTAGTTTTAATCCAAATCTTTCATGTTTATCCTTTTATAACAAACCTTCTTACAAACAGGAGCAGGAGATTAGACTTCTTAGAAACTTTTTTTACCATCTTTAAATACCCTTTTTTAGTTCTCTTTGTGATCAACTACTTTTATAATCATTCCAAACACCTTGGAATCTTAAAGATCACTTTACCAAATCAAGAAGAAGATTTCTAGTTCAAAAACCTTTGTAGAGACAAATCTTTATTGCTGAATTATGGAACTAAGGTTTCACTACTGATGAAGGAAAGGTTGATCGGTGGATACCAAGGGAAGATTGCTTCTTCTTGACGGCTCTGGATTGGGTCGTTTTTTATAGAAGAATTAAAGATTTTGTGCATCATACTTAGTCTATTTAAGTTGTTTGTAAGTCGACTGTCTATCAATTATTCCTAAATATGGGTTTTTCCATTTTTAAGGGATGTTTCCTCACTTCTCTGTGTTGTTTGCATGCTTAGTTTATATTTTTATTATTGAACTACATCTCGTATGCATACCTAATTTAATCAAAGATAAAATTTGGTAAAAATTAGATTTATGTGTGGAAAACTAATATACAAATCAAGTCCATTCAATCCCAGCATTCTCAAATTGGTATCAGAGCCGGTTGCACTAAATTACCGCGTGATCCTTTTTACAAAAAAAAATTGATATCAATTTTTTTCACAACTTGTTGATCTTTAAAAATTTTGGATTTAATGGATAATTTGTATAATAGGATGCCTATTTTTTATGAGTCAAATTATGCCTACTGGAAATCTAGAATGAGGTCCACCTAAAATTCTATTAATGAACATGTCTAGATATGGTGTAAAAGAAGGTGGACACCACCCAAAGTAACTGTTGATAATGTCATAAGTCCAAAACCTATTTCTACATGGGCAGAGGACGATTTTAAATGGAGCAATTTTAATTTGTGCGGTTTGAGTTCCATCTCTGGAGTCGTCACCTCTAATAAGTTGTACATCATTATGACATGCACCATGTCTCAAGAAGCTTGGAATACCCTTTAGCTCACTCACGAGGGAACCAATGTTGTAAAATCTTCTAAGATGAAAAATCTCACCACACAATTTAAAACGATCACTATGCTTGAGTCTGAATCTTCTGACGAGTTTTACACATGTCTATCTGATGTAGTAAACTCGAGTTTCAATTTAGATGAGAAAACCCCTAAGACGCGTGTAGTTAAGAAAATTTTGAGATCACATTCATCCTGCTTTACTCCTAAGGTTACAGTGATAAATTCATTATGGATACTAGATACTCTGAGGTTAGAAGAACTTGTAGGAGACCATCAAATGTATGGGATAGATATGTTACGTAAAAATATTAAACCTAATGAAAAGTTAATTGGATTGAAAGTACAGTCTAAAAATAAAAAGGAAGTGTCGTCTAATTCTGATTATGATTTTGACTTGGATGATTTAGCCCTTTTTGCTAAAAATATTTACAAAATTCTCAAAGTGAGATAAAAAAATAGTTCCAAAGATAAGAAAAGTTTTGAGAAGGATAAAAAATATAAATCGAGCAAGAAAAATTTTGAAAAAAAAAAGAAAGATTACCCAAAGAAAGATGAAAAGAAATGTTATAAGTGTGAGGGTAAGGGTTACAAAGCTCATGAGTCTCCGATGAGGTTAAAGAGACAAGGCAAAGGCAAAGCTGCCTTAAATGCCACGCTAGCAAAAGCGAGATCGAGTCAGTGGATTTTGGGGATGAATCACCACATGGGCGTAATTCCATCGCGTTTATAACTAGTTATGTTAGTACATCTAGTGCGCCTCACGTCGATGAGTAATGTACTAAACATGAAGACCTCGATAGTAAGTCTAGTCATTCCGACGAGAGTGAGGGAGATGACAATTAAGTGAGAGAAAGAGTGGCCTACAACATGCTTACGTTGATCTTTATGCTGAGTCCTTTAAAATGAAGAAACAAAATAAAGGTTTAGCGATTAGAGTTTTAGCCTTAAAAAAGAAGTTAAGAGAGGTTAGAGCGAGAGATTCCTCGGTGAGATAAGCTTTGGGAGAGAGGGTTATTTTAGTTGAGAGGGAAAATAGTGACTTGACCAACAAGGTGGTTAGTCTTACGGGTGATATCTTCAAGAATCCATGGAATCTTGTGTAAAACTTGAAGCCCTTGTATCCCAACTCGAGAAATATCTCAAACATGCCTAGGAGGTTAATATTTTTATAGAGGATACATCGAATAAAGTAGCAATGATGTTCCTCGATCCCACTTTAGGTTTTGATGAGAGGTGAGGAATAGTTTATGATGGTGCATCCACTTCCTATGCCGCACTGGAACCGGTTCTTAATTTTTTGATTAATCCTTTTGGGCCTCAGCCTAAACCACAAAAGAGAGTTCAACCTAAGAAATAGAACCAAGGTAGACCCAAAAAAGTCTATGTTTGAATATTTTGCAAAAGGATAGGTCTCCTTAGAGAGTTTTCCTATAAGTTAGGAAGAACTAAACATACACGTACTCCCGCGCACCACTCTAGCGACTTTCCTAGACTTAGAAAGAAAGTTGAGTATCTAGTCGCTACTTCGCAAAGCTTAATGGAATAATTTTAATGGATGTTTTTGCCATTTTAGAACGCTTTTAATGCTACGACTAGAGTCAATAACGATAAGGGCAAACAAAAAGTTACCTCCACTTAGGTACCTAAGTTAGACGTCAAAACTAGGGTTGCAATCGAACCGAGCCGAGCCAAGCCGAACTTCACCATGTTCATATTCGGTTCGTATATTTTAATCCTTGTTCGAGCTCGGTTCGAGCTCAAATCGAGCTTGAGTTATTATGTTCGTGTTCAGCTCGATAGAGTATGGCAGTGTTCGAGTTCGGCTCGTTTCAGCTCGATTACTTAAACGATCAAGTTCGTATTCGTTTAGTGTTTGAGTTCGTTTTCGATTACCTTTATTAAGCTCATTTATAAGCTCGTGTTCGTTTTACTGTACATTTTTTTTACTTTTTGGATAAATATAACCTCCTGTTGCAGTTTGAAAAAAAATAATAATTTATAACATAGCTTGATAAAAACCCTTAATAAAGGTCCAAAAATAAATCAACACATTTATTTTTGGTTAATTAACACAAATTCATACAAGTCCAAAATAAACCAACACATTCCATACATGTCCACAATAAACCAACAAATCCATACATGTCCAAAATAAACCAACAAATCCGTAAGTTTGAGCCACTTAACATAAATCCATACATGTCCAAAATACTAGGTTACACGTCCATAATATGTCCAAAATACTATGTTACAAATCCATAATAACAATCCAAATATACAGTTTATATAATTGTTCCTTCACATCAGCCAAAATACTACTTCAAAATAATGCTCCTCCTTCGGGCATCGTCCAAAATACTTCTTCAAAATACATTAAAACCTGCATAAAACAAAAATACAACCATATCCAAAATAAATTATTAATAAAAATGCAAATATAACAAGTTATATAACTTGTTATATTATAACAGTTATATAACTTGTTAATATAACTTGTTATATAATAACAATTATATAACTGTTATATAACAAGTTATATAACAGTTTATAACTTGTTATATAACAAGTTATATAATAACAGTTTATATAACTTGTTATATAACTGACAGTTATATAACTCACAGTTATATAACAGTTACATTTGTAATATAAAGTTTATAAAAAAGCTAGTTAGTGAAAAAAAATAGTTATGTAACATACTGCAGTTATATAACTCAAAACCCTTATTGTTCATATTGCTCTCAAGGTTCAAAATACTTCATAATGGTATTTTGATAGTTGGTGATCTAGGCACGTGACTAGTGAGCCGTCCAAGTAAGTAAGTACTGTGAAGATCACCACGTAGGAGAACAGGTGTCCATTTCTTATTGGTCCGCATAGATGAACAATTTTTACATACAATAAAAGACCACAATGCTCGATGCTTGATGATTTAGTGAAAGGATGGTGTATTTATTCTGAAAAGTTAATCGGTACCCAAAATTATGGAGGTCGGCCACCGACCTTCCAGTGTATCAGTACAGTGATGTAGTTAAAAAAATTGCGCACTGCCATAGGGTACTCCAGTGTCTCTGCCCTTGATGTTCCTCTTTATAGGATGAATAAGGCCAAGGGAAAATGTACAATAGAATAACTTATATTTTGTACTTTGTTGATCTTTCTTTTATAATTCTTATTCATTGGAATGAAATGATGTTAATTGAGACACTTTATCTTTTTTCTTTAAGCTTGTGGTTTTATTCATCTTGTTGTCGACTAGGTAATCTATACAATAACAAGTTAATCGGCCTATTAATTAAATGTCCTGCTTAAAAGTTAGATGTTTGATTCGTGATTTAATCTGATTCTAATGCCTTAGATTCTATTGGTGTTATTCTTAGATAAACTACAAATAGTTTTGTTGAACTAAGTTGTAGCATTAGTTATCAAGGGTGACCAAGTGTATTAGAAATGTATAATTATCCTGTATTTTAACTTAGTAGGGTAAAATCTATTATGTTTGACTTTAAGTCTCATAGGAGATTTTTTTAACTTCTAGTTCATGATTTGTCTAAGATAAAATCATACATGAAGTTACTAATGATAAACTTTTCTGAATTTGGAAAAGTTTGACAAAGAACTTTTCTGAAGTAGGAAAAGTTTGATAAAGATAAAAAAAATTCTAAAGTTTGAAAATTTTGACAAAAGAACTTTTCTGAAGTTGGAAAATCTTGATAAAGATAAAGAATTTTTCTGAAGCTGGAAAATTTTGATAAAGAGAAAGAACATTTTTGAAGTTGGAAAAGTTTGAACGTGGTAGACCTAGAAATAGCTCAGGGTACTATAAATGTTTATTCTTTAGGAGAGGGTCACTGGATTACCACTCTTTTTATTACTAAGTGTGGTATCACTGTTCCCCCAAACCCTTTGTTATACAAGTTTGTCAGTATCATGATGTAGTTCCTGCTAGAATAACCCCAAACATGTGGAGGTTGGTAAATGGATTTCATAGTTTGAATGATATTTATGGGAAAAATATTGGGATCCCTGAATCGATGTTTTGTTACAAATGGGGAACCATTAAAGAGAGAACCTATTATTTGAAGACTAGGAAAGCCAATAGGGCTCTAGAAGTTAATTTATCGGATTCTAATAAATATTATTGGGGTTAAAATGTTATTATCAAGAATTGGCAATACACCCCCTTCCTGCGAGGGTATCCTATATTGGACCAGGTGCCCGCATGAAGGGCGTGGCATATGTTATAACTTTCCTCTTAACTTCTTCATATATATCATCTACTTGTAAAATTTCTTACTAACTTTCTTTCTTTATATTCTTTTACAGAGGAGATTAAGAAAAGGTGTCCCAAGGAGGGATAAGTCAACCTTATAGACCTCAGATTTCTATGGGGTCTCAATCAAAATGTAGGAGATGAAAACCCAAGATTTGATTTAGTGATGTTAGAGTACAAGAGTTAAATTACATCTTAAGGAAGGTAAAGTCACTTTTGGAGATGGGAGTAGGTCTAGTATTTTAGGGCAAGGATGTGTTGAGATTCCAGTTTTCCTAAATTAGACAATGTGTTTTGCGTGAAAGGGTTTAAAGCAAACTTAATTAGCATAAGCCCACTGTGCAATGCAAACTTTGCGGTAAAGTTTGACCAGTCTGAATGCAATGTTTATGATCAATCCGGTGAACTTCTACTATAAGGTGTGAGAACCGAAGATAATTGATATGAGATCATTCCCAAGTCCTCCTTTGCGTGCAATAGTGCCACGATCTTCTCTATAGACCTTTGGCATCAACAACTAGTTCATGTGAACTTTAAATATCTTAAAGTTCAATGAAAAGGGACCTAGCTTGTGGTTTACCATCACTTGAGAAACTAACTTCCTCGATTTGTGAACCTTGCCAACAAGGAAAACAAATTTGAAGTCCCTATCGGAAGTTGAATACTATTACCACCCCTCGTATTTTAGATTTGATTCACATGGATCTTATGGATCCTACTCGCTTAGAGATCTGAGGTGGTAATAGATATATTATTGTGATGGTCGATGACTTTTCTAGATACTCTATCATGGGATTCCTTAAACAAAGTATGATGCGGTTGAGTTCCTAACAACCAAGTGTTGTGTCCAACCAAACTAACATGGTGTGACTGTTAATCGGATGTATAGTGATAACAACACTGAATTTAAATAAGCCAAGGTGAACAGATATTGTGATGGAGTGGGCATTAAATATGATTTTTCAGTCGTTCGTACTCCTCGCCAAAATGGGATTGTTAAGAGGAAGAACCAGACAATACAATAGATGGCTAGATCCATGATTCTTAGGAGAAATGTTCCTAGATATTTTTGGGTAAAGGCGGTGAACACCGCATTCCATAAGGTTAATAGGGTGTATCCTCATTCGCACACGCTACACATGCCTTATGAGTTGTGGACAGGGAAGAAGTCCAACCTATCATATTTATGTGTCTTTGGGATTACTTGTTTAATCTTTATAGATAGATAACACTTGGTTAAGTACGACTCTCGAAGCAACGGGGGGTATTTTTAGGTTATTCATCGATGAGTAGGGCTTATAAGGTTTTTTAACCTTTCAAGCTCTAAGGCTATGAAGTCAATAAATGTCACGATTAATGATGACGACCCACCAAAATTTATTTTTCCTAACCCCCGGGGTGAGGATAATGCACTCTTTGGTGATGATCCCATCCTTCCTCATATTACCTCGGTGACCCCAGTCCTAATTTAAAGGATTTAACAACTTGGATTCGGATGATTCATGACCCTTTCTCTATTCTTGGTGATCCCATACTAGGTGTCAATACTCGTGCTCAACTCGAGAATGTGGTTAGCTATATGTGCTACACCTCCTTAGTCAAGCCCAAGAATGTGAAAGAAGCACTCAAGGATGAGCATTGGCTATCCTCTGTGCAAGATGATTTGTTTTCATTTCACAAGAAGGATGTTTGGGAGTTAGTTCCCTGACCTAGCGAGTCTAATTTGATAGGTACCAAGTGGATTTATAAGTATAAAATGGATGATAATGGCACCATAGTTCGCAATAAGGCTAGGTTGGTCGCTCAAGGCTATACACAGATTATGGATGTAGACATTGACGAGATATTCTCTCATGTTGCTAGGCTAGAGTCTATCCTCTTATTACTCTCTATATCATGTCATCTATGCTTCAAGTTATATCAAATGGATATCAACAGTGCCTTTCTAAATGGCATTCTATAGGAGGAAGTTTACGTGAAATAACCAAAAGGGTTTGAAAACCTTAACACTCAAAACATGTCTATTATCTTAAAAAGGCCTTGTATGGTTTGAAGCAAGCACCCCGTAATTTGTACGAGAGGCTCACTTCCTATCTCTAAGCTCTTGGATTTAAGAAAGGGGAGTAGATAAGACGTTGTTTGCGAGGAGAGAGGGTGTTGTTATTTTGGTTGCCTAAGTCTATGTGGACGACATAGTATTTGCATATATGTGCTCCCGTCATTCTCACACTGTTGAGGAGGAGATGAAAAGAGAGTTTGGGATGGTCATGGTTAGTGAGATTACATTTTTCCTAGTTCTCCACGTTCGTTAGCTTGAGGATGGGATACTCATATCTCAATCCAAATATGCAAGGTACATAGTGAAGAAGTTTGGTCTAGACTCCGCTAAGCACCCAAGCACCCCTATGAGTACATAGATAATGCTTAGCAAAGATGTAATGACCCAACCTAGATATTTTATCAGTTTTTATCAATTAAGTCCTCTCTCTCTAGCCGCCTCTCTCTCTCTCTCAAAACCCTATCTAGGGTTTGCATGGCAACCCAAAACCCCCCTCCCAACGTTAATCCAAAGCCACCAGATATTCCAAATATATGGAATCGATCATTTGCAGCAGTTGTGGCTGATTCTACAGTTTCTCATGACCTGGGCCTTAAACCTCCAACAACGTTCAAAGGGGAACCAGCAGTAATATTCACAGAAGAGGATATATCTACTCTTTCAAAACCTTTCAGACATGCGTTAGTAGGAAAGTTTTCACATGGTCGACCCTCGATGGATGTAATCAGGAAAGTTTTTCAAACATTCTCCCTCAAAACTTCTTTCAATGTTGGCCTCCTTGATCATAAACATGTTTTGATTAGACTAAATTCAGATGAAGATTTTTCTCGTATGTGGATGAGAGAAACATGGAATGTAGGTAAATTTCCTATGAGAATCTTTAAATGGACTACTGAGTTCAGACCAGACATTGAAAGCAGTATTGCTCCCATCTGGATATCTTTTCCCCATCTTCCTATCCACTTCTTTTCCAAATCATCTTTATTTTCTATAGCTCAGTTGATAGGTTCCCCTCTAAAACTTGATGCTTCTACGATTGAAATCAATAGACCAAGCCTTGCCCGGGTATGTGTTGAAATAGATCTTACTAAATCTATTCCAAGGAGGGTTTGGATTGGATGCGGTTCAAAGGGCTTCTGGCAGGAGGTGGTCGCAGAAAATATTCCAAAATATTGCACCTGCTGTTCGAAAAAAGGCCATGACGAAACATCTTGTATGTTTAAAGCTCCTTTCTCTTCAAATCAACCAAAGAAGTCAACCCAATATGTGAGTAAGAAAGCCCCTCAAGATGTGCAAGAAGCTGTCAAAGCAGGTCCTTCAGCTAAAGGTAAAGAAGTGATAAAGGAGCAATTTCCTGTTACAGGTTCTACAGAGGTAATATCATCTCATACTATTGATGCTCAGGAAGAAGTTCCTACTCAGATTGAAAAAGAATTTTTGGATACCCAAGCAAAGTCTGTCCGGATAAAAGAGTCAAACATAGTGGCTAGAGAAAATAACGAAAAAGAATTTTACGCAGAAGAAGGAGAAATAGCAGTTGGAGGTAACCAAGTGAACAACTTAATGCTGGTTCCTTACAATGGTAGTAGTACCATAGATGATGCAGTGCTGAATTCCAGTCCCAAATTTCTACAAGATTGCATTAATAAGGTTCATAGTGAGAATATCAGTGCCGATGCAGTCCTTATTGTTAATTCTTGCTCTTTGTCCCCTAGAGCATCTTGCCTCCCTGAACACGAGATAAATAAGGCTTCATTGCCTTTGTATATCTCATATTTAGAAGATAGTGAATCTATAACTGTCATGGCATCTGATCAGTGTGATTGGCAACTGGAGAGTAAGAATAGTCTCAATTTGTCCACTCCAAAAGAAGACTTTATAAAAGTGAGCAGTGATGAAGATAATCTTCTGCCCTTTAATAAATTGAAAGTGACTGATCCGCTATTCAGAAGGATAACCAGAGCTAGAACCAAGGGTATCAAACACTCCCACCTCTCTACCTCTAAATGATCAATATCATTGTGTGGAATATCAGAGGGGCTTCTAAAAAGTCATCTTCTAGAAGAGTTAAATTGCTTCTTAAGCTTCATAAACTGCCTTTTATTGCTCTGTTAGAGCCAAAAGTGGCTGCTCAAAAAATTGATATCTATAAATTTAAATGGGGATTTGAAGGAGGTTGTTCCAATAACAGTGGAAAAATCTGGTTATTCTGGAGATATAACATTTCTGTTAAGGTGTGTGTGGATCATCCTCAACACTTAACTATTCAGTTGGACCATCCAGCTTTGAAATCTCCTATTGTCCTGACCATTATTTATGCTAAGTGCTCTGTAGAAGAAAGAAAATACTTATGGCATCAGTTGCTGGAGGTGTCAAATAAATTTGTAGATTTTCCTCATTTAGTTATTGGTGATTTTAATGTTGTTTCTTCACAAGCTGAAAAGGTAGGGGGTAATGACATAAATTTCCAGGCTGTTAATGATTTCAATGAAGCTATAGATGAATGTGGCCTGAGAGACTTGGGTTATTATGGCTCTAGATTCACCTGGATCAATAATAGAAAGAAGGAGGATCTGATTATGGCTAGATTGGATAGGTGTCTTTATAATTCTTCTTGGGAAGCTTCTTTCCCAAACTCTAGAATTACACACCTCAATAAAGCTTCTTCAGATCATGCCCCTCTTCTTTTATCTGTGAAAACTGTTATGGATAACTGTTCTAGACCTTTCAAGTTTCAAACAATGTGGTGCTCTCACTCATCTTTCATAGATACAGTTAAAAAATCTTGGGATGCAGATTGTCAGGGATCAGATATGAGGAAATTTTCTCTTAAACTCAGAAGGCTTAAAGAGGATTTGAAGAGTTGGAACAAAGAGGTCTTTAAAGATATTTTTCAATCCCTGAGGAATCTTGAGGATGAAGTTGCTCATCTTGAGATTAATTATGAGATGGACAAGTCAGATTCTAATAGAACAATACTGAGTCAAACTCAAGCAAAGTTGCTGGAAGCTATTAAAGTGGAAGAAGAATATTGGAGGCAGAAGTCCTCTATTAAATGGTTGAATTTGGGAGATGCCAACACAAAGTTTTTTCATGCTACTGCGAAGGCCAAGCAACAGATTCTTTATATTCATTCTTTAAAATCAAATGATGGTCAGTTTATTGAGGATCCTCAAGAGCTGCAGACTCATATAGTTGATTTTTTCAAAAATCTTTGGTCTCCTGCTTCTCCAGTTCAAATGCATGATGTAACTGAGTTTATTCCTTCATTGATATCTGCTGAGATGAATGCTTCTCTTGAAGAGTTCCCTTCTGAATTGGAGATTTTCACAGCCATTTCAGACCTTAACGAGGAAGCAGCTCCTGGACCTGATGGCTTTGGTGGATCTTTTTACAAAAAGTGTTGGCCAATAATTAAAACTGACTTTATATCTGCTATCTCTTCTTTCTTTGCAGGTACATCTATTCCTCAAAGTTGGTCTAGCACTTCTATTGCCCTTATTCCTAAAGTCAAGTGTCCAAAGTCCTGTGCTGAGCTAAGACCTATTAGTTTATGCAATTTCTCAATGAAGATCATCTCTAAAGTGCTTTCAAACAGATTGGCTAGAGTCCTTCCTTTTATCATCTCTTCTAACCAAAGTGGATTTATTCAAGGGAGAGCTATCCAAGACAATATTCTTCTAGCCAAAGAGATGGTGGAAAACTTAAACAAAAAGGTTCATGGAGGTAATGTTATTATTAAACTGGACATGGAAAAATCCTATGATAGAGTCAATTGGGGGTTTCTCATTTCAGTGCTCAGGGGCTTTGGTTTTGGGGAAAGATGGATTGATTTTATTTGGAGGATTATATCCTCTAATTGGTTCTCTATTCTTTTCAATGGGCAAAGTTGTGGTTTCTTCAAATCCACTAGAGGATTGAGGCAGGGGGATCCTATTTCTCCAGGTCTTTTTGTAATTGCAGCAGATTTCTTGAGCAGAGGGCTGAATGTGCTTATGGAGAAAAGGAAAATTTCTCCTTTCTACTTACCTAGTGGCAGTCCCTTAATTTCTCATTTATCCTTTGCTGATGATCTTATGATTTTCTGTAGAGGGGACAAAAAAAGCTTAAGAAATGTTATGGGATTTCTTGCTTATTATTCATCTATATCTGATCAGAAGGTCAATTTCAATAAGAGTAGCTTCTCAGTTGATTCCAAGTGCTCTTCTCAGTTCAAATCCAAAGTTGCTGATTGTACTTGTCTGAAGTTTAAAGACCTACCTATTAAATATCTAGGTTGTCCTATATTTAAAGGTAGAAACAAACTTAAATATTATGACAGCTTGCTTCATACTTTGAGATCTAAATTGGCAGGTTGGCAGTCAAAATTTTTTACTACAGGGGGCAGATTGATTCTCTTAAAACATGTTCTATCATCTATCCCTCTTTTCTTATTGGCTTCTATATCCCCTCCAAAAACCATCTTCACCGGAATTCATAATCTTTTCAATAAGTTTTTCTGGGGTGGTTCTTTTGCTATGGGCTGGAAGTTCCAATGGAAAAAATGGGAAGTGTTATGCAGAGATACTCATGCAGGAGGAATGGGATTCAAGAATTTTAATAGCATTTCTAAAGCTTCATCCATGAGGCTTTTTTGGAAGCTCAAGACAGAGAAATCTCTCTGGTCATCTTTTATGGCCAACAAGTACAAGAACCTAAAGACTGCATCTAGTGGTGGATCTCAGACATGGAAGAGAATTAAAGCAGTTGAAGATGAGTGCTTGGACAACATGATCAAAGAAGATGGTTCTTGGATATGGAAGCCCAGTATTTCCGGTGAATTTTCATTTTCTTCAGCTTATGAGTTGTCTATAGATCATTTTCCTTCATCCAGAGTTTTTGAGCAGATATGGGATTCTCATATCCCAATAAAATTATCTATTCTCTCTTGGAAGCTATTGAACCAGTGTGTTCCTATTGACGACTGCATTCAGAAGGTGGGAGTTAGGCTTTGCTCTAGATGCAAATCTTGTTATAACCATGCAGAATCCATTTCTCATTCATTTATTCAATGTCCTATCATATCTCCTATTTGGAAGTTTTTTGCTGATTTGATGGGTATGTCATTAGACATGTCTTCTATTTCTTCTCTTATGCACAGTTGGTGGCTGAAAGCAGGGTCCAAAGATTATCACAAATTCCTCTGTAAGTGCATTCCTACAGTGACTTGTTGGGAGATTTGGAAAAGTAGAAATAATTCTACATATAATAATGTCAATATGGACTCTCAGTATATCCTCTCTCAAGCCATTTATTTAATTTCCAAGATTTGTTCAGGCCTTCATTTTAAAAACTCAATCTCTCAGTTTGATGTTGGAATTAAAGAGATCTTTCAATTAAAGTCATCATATAATTTCAAATTATGCAAGCCTATTAAATGGTCATCTCCCCTTTCGAATTGCTTCAAACTCAATATTGATGGTGCTTCTAAAGGCAATCCAGGTCCTAGTGGTTGTGGGGGTATTGTTAGAGATGATAAAGGTAATGCAATTCTTGCATATGCTCATTCGACAGATATTGCTTCCAATTCTTATGCGGAATTATATGGCCTTAGATTGGGGCTGAAGTTATGTATTGAATTTCATATTGAGGAGATCCACATTGAGGTAGATTCAATGTTCGTGGTGAATCTTATCAATAGGAACTGGAAGCCCCCATGGAGATTAAAGAATTTGGTTTCCGAGATCAAAGAAGACTTGAAGTTCCTTAAATTTTCTTTATCCCATTGTTACAGGGAATCTAATATGGTGGCGGATTATTTAGCAAACTTTGGCATTCATTGCAAGAATTCTCAAATCTTCTCTTCTATGGCAGAGCTTCCTCCTTTGGTCAGGGGGGCTATTAGGCTTGACAAGATGGGCTGTCACTACATCAGATCTTCTCCTATCAATTTATAGTTTCCCTATTCATTTCTTAATTTTGTAATGGGGTTGTTAATTATCCTCTCATTTATTGCTTTAAAGCATTTTGTAATGGGTTTGCCACTTTGGAGAGGCTGTTTCTCCTTGATTTATAATAATGGTGGGGGTTCTTTCCCTCTTATATAAAAAAAAAAAAAAAAAAAAAAAAAAAAAAAAAAAAACCCAACCTAGATTTATGGGTTACCCGTGAGTCAACCCGATCTGATCCGAGCGCTAGGTGTGCAGTGCAATGAAACAACCTAGATAATGTTGCTAGTCCAATTTTATTTTAAACTAACATTTCACTTATTTATCATGCGAGTCTAGTTTCAAGACAAGCTACGTGTAGGGTCCATGGGGAGAACCCTGAGCCCAAGTAAACAGAGCTACTAACATAGAATGAATAAAGTACACTTACCTGTACAACGCCCTCAAAATACGAACCCGCACCCAACCTACCGTAACAAAGCTAGAGTGTGAGCCTATGCCTAGTGGGAATATACAAGTAGTATAAAAACGAATGGCAAAAAGGAATACTCACACGCTACAATCACATGCATGCAAAAATATATATGTATATACATACATATAGATTTACCTTTGAAAATACATATTCAAACGCATTAACCATTTTACTTCCAAAACTTTACATATTAAGATTAATTTGTCTTAATCTTGAAAAGACTTCATGTATTCATACTTAGCATTTCTTATTTTTCTTAACTCACCCGGTTCAACACATGAAACCAATACTCCTGATTTATTAGAACCCATTCTTTTACCGGAATTTAACCCCTTTCATTTGTTTCAATACACTTTAGTATTTTCATTGAAAATCACCATTTCAACACACTTAATTTCAATGATAGAAAATACTTATTTTCTCTTTGAAATCCACCTTTGACACATTCTAGTGTTATACATGGGTTTAACCGGTTAGGTTGCTTGACCACCCATTTATATACTCTTTTTAACCCTTTTTATCTCTTTATGGACATTAATAGATTTACGCATTTACTTATCCATTTCACTTTTATCGGAATATTTGTTACATTCATTCAAGTTAGGTTGTATTAACACATTTTACCACAAAACCCGTTTCTAGATATGTTCCATATTTCCTTTATTTTTTCTCGGAATCTTTCAATACCGCATACTTACACGAGCTCCACACCAACGGATATACGCACCATATGCTCTAGCTAATGTTTAAGGGATTTTCACCCAAGGGCTCCTGGCCCTTCTTTCTTATTCCGGTTTCATCCGAGTTCAATAATGTGTTTAACATTTTAAACATGTCCACATTATTCCATTTCCTTACTTTTACCTGGCCGAAGTCAAAACCCGGACTTAATAGTCCTTTTTTCCATTAACACTTGGAAAATTATTTATTTCTTCTATAACTCCCTTATTCACACACACGTGAATCATACTAAAATCATTCACACTTTAGGACTTAACTTATTTTCACAAACATTAGTGTAAAAACATTCTTAAATATTTTTAGTTCATAAAAATGTTCCACTTTAAGTAAATTACCAATTTATCATTTGTTTACCAAACTTGGTATTTAGTTCCCTAACAAGTGCCATTTCTCAAAAATAATTATTAAGTTTCCAACTTAACATTTAAAACACTTTGCCATCTTAACACTTGTTTAATACCACACTTTTGCCAACTTTCACATTTGTTACTTTAACATCATAAACACATAAAATTGCACCCTTTACAAAAGACTTCTTATATTTTTTAAAAATTAAATTTCTTCCATTTAGCATTAGTAGTCTCATACTATACCTTATTCAATATTTTGCTCCATAATAATCCATTTATATTCCAAAGTTGTTCATTGTTAGTCTTACTATAAAACATACTAAACACTATTTTAATCATTTTTGTTCCAGAATGCTTATTATTTTCATTTTACTAGAAATATACTAAAATAACATTTCTCACATTTTTACTCTATAAAAATATTTATTATTCCTTTCTACTAAGAATACACACAAATTCTATTTCCTTACATTTTTATTTCATAAAAATGTCCATTATTTCTTTTTACTAGAAATACACACAAATACCATTTTCTTACATTTTTAATTCATAAAAATGCCCATGAATAGTATTCTGAATTTTATAACACTTTTAAAACTCATTTAAACCTTTTTTAAATGCCCATTTTTATTTAAAACATCAGGGGTGTACTTAATAAACTCATAAATACATTATATCCATTTTCTACACACTCTTACACTTAAATGGTGGAAAATAGTAATCTGAATTTTTGTCTAATTCATAACTCACTTTAAAACCTTTATTTGAGACCCATTTGTTCATGAAATCATAAAAATCAACCAATAAACTTCATGGATCCAAATCCTAAATATTTTAAGCCTAAAATATGTAAATAATAAATCTTAACTTTATACATAACACCAACCTTTAACCAAGGTTGGCAAAACCCACCTCAAGAGATCTAGAAATGGTATAGATGTTGGAGAAGATGAAGGACCCCCACCTCCAAAGGTGGCCTCAAGGGGGTATCTAAAAGCCCTCTCAAACTTGTCTCCATTGTTACTCTAAGAATGCTCCACCCAAACCTTCAAGAAATTTGTTTCTTCCTTCTTAAGGATACCCCTCTACAAATACCCATCAAAACATCTCAAGAACATCATCTTCTTTCTGTTAACAAGTTATGTTAAGGTTTATACAAGGGTTAGGGAGCTTGGTTATGGTCCTTAATGGTGGTGAATGGTGTATATATTGGTGTAAGTGGGTGGTTTTATTCCAAAGAAATCTGGCAAGAATTATCTCTTATGGAAGTTCAAGTTTTAGAGAGAGAGAGAGAGAAAGAGAGAGAAACTACTAAATGGGTGAGAATATTAACCCTTAACACCTCACCTCTAGTCTTTATATACTACCAAGGATGCCTAACCCGGAAATAACATGGTCTAGACCTCCTAAATGATCTACACTTCATCAATATTCAATGGACAAAAGGTGACGTTTCAAGAAAAGTTCCTACCTTGGGCTACCCTAGGAGGCACGGTCGATCATGACCTCCTGGCAGGTCGACTAGCCATGGCATGAAAAGCCCTCTATTTTTCCTAATTTTAGCGCCATAACATTTTGTATATATTTTTAAGACTCTAAAAACTTGGTTAAATAATTTTTATCGCCAATGAGGAACTCTAGAAAAATCGCACAAAGTTCTACTTTGTTATATCGCGTACTAGCACTATTATTGTATAATACTAACCATGCCCCGGGTCACCTTCGTTCCTCGACTAATTCATGTCAGACTTTAAAAATATATTACTTTTAACCATTAGAACTTAAATGTCCCTCCATGCGGACCATGCAATGTGAAATTTTCTTTTTAATCCCTTTGTACGACACGTCACTTTTGTATAAGTTTGGCTCCACACTCATGCACCTATTTTCTCCAAATATTTTTCCAGGATAAAATATATAATTTGTGTAAAATATATTTATTTATAGGGCGGGGTATTACAAACTTCCCACCTTAGGGAATTTCGTCCTCAAAATTATTGGACCTCAACTTTAGGATCTAGTTACCTATAACCCGTTTTGAGACCTAGGGTGTCCTCTAACCCATGGTCTAAAACCCAAAGACTTAAATTTCATCAATCACCATTACCAATTCAATCACAACAAACCCTAAGGCTTTACTGTCAATACTCAGGCATGCCTAACATGTCTATCTAATAAGAACCTCGGGACATTTGATCTTTAAAAAATATGGTTTTATCACCAATGAACTCATTATCATAAATCATTTTCACGTTAGAGTTTACAGCCTTCATTTCCTCAAACAAAATAATGGGTCACACCTAGCCTGGGCTGGTACAACCTCAACACTTACGAGTATACATGACCATGATTGTTAAGTCAGTCACCTTATCATAAAGGTCTACCCGATCGCTATCTCCTATGAGATCCTTATGCTAACATAGAGTCATCCTAGGAGTCATAATGTAAACACATACACGAGTGATCATGTCCTCAACCTACACAACTCACAATAGGGTAGCAACACCAGCACCTAATGTTTCATAAAGTCCTGATACTCATACTATTCTCAAGTCACAACCTCGGGACACATGACCCATTCGTAATTATCCATATTGGTTAACTCACAAAGCATGTTGACCTAAAGAAAACAAATACATATGCAAACTATATGCAACAACGCGAGACCACACGTACACACAAACTGGTGTAGAATAAAGGTGCATATTAAGAAGAGCGTAGTCAGTTAGCGTGATGCATCAACCACAACTAGCCTAACCCGCGTCACTACTGAGATTATGCAGCGCCACACCTGCATCAGAACTAATCAATAACTTCCCATTACTGGGATCAAGGAGGACACAAGAATGCAACAAATCTGGTGACTGCTATGCCCAAAGAAAAATAATCAAATTCCAATAGTGAATCAAACCACCCGGAGTGCGAACCCACAATGTATGCTTGAATTCTATAACTCTTACCAATATCTTGCTAAGCATCATAGCCTTGCCACGTACCCTGGCTTGGCCTGCTACCTTAATGAGTCATGTTTAAGAATTATCCGTCCATGCCGAATGAATAAAACACAAACAAGTTTCCTTCTAGAAGTTAAAACATTAGGCTTACCTCCTTAGGACTAATGTTACCTATCCATCACCGGTAAGCACAACTGTACTAAAGCAGGACGAAGTTACCTCTCTTGACATTTGCCAGTAGTTATCGATCAACCACAGCTAGGCCTCCAAAATTTTCAACACACGATAGCTAAGCTCAGTTTTTGAGATCACTCTCTTCAAGTTCACATAGCACTCACACAGTTTCAAACATTCAATTCATGAACCATTGATACCACTCTTAGCATTGTCTACATGATACTAAACCATAATCACCCTAATGGCATCTCATTTTTTAAACATCACTCATACCTAATGATTCCCTCCAACACGATCATTATTAACCACACAGATAGCACACTTAGGTGCTATAATTATGCCTAACACTTCTCCCCGTGTGTTATATCTAAAAGCCATAATGAACCTCATCGTGTTCTAAGTCTCCCAGTTGCACCACCTACAATTGATCAACCTATTCTCGAAATTATCCTTGAAGGTCATATCATGACACGTGCTTACAAATAAAGACTGTGGCACTATCTCTAATTAATTATATAAATCAAGTAACCCAACCTACTACAATTATCAGTGATTTCCCATTACTATGCAAACCCCCAGTACGATAATGATTCCCAAATGCATTATGGATAATGACACGACAATCAGTTATCTCCTTAACAACCCACACGTCTATTACGAGAAATTGCAAGTCATATCATAACATATGCTACGCAACCTGGGGTCTACCAATATGAATGTGTATCACCATATAAACCTGGATGTAACAATGATTCCCAAGTCTTCTGAGGAGAGACACTATTATAATTGTAATTTACGGTATGCGACCTTAAATTCATTATTACTAGGAAATGTCTACCACCCACATTAACATCTCACTAGATAAACCTTATTATACATCTCTAAGTAATTTTAACACAGCTTCCTATGCTTATCCACACTACTAACCCTAAGTCCACCTCACAAGGCTAAATTAATGAATTCACAACGAGTGTTCAACCACGGAAACTAAATTGCTTCACTAAGAAATCATCTCACTATGTGTTGATCTAACAACTAATACAACTATATATATATACATATACATATATATATATATATATATATATATATATATATATATATATATATATATATATATATATATATATATATATATATATTTGTAGGATAAGGGGCATCGAGCATTGCCTATAAACACTAAGGCTCATGCCTACGAACGCCACAATGGATCATATCTCTCAATGCCAAGCTACACTCACTAAACTCTAAATTAAAATCATCTAGGTTTTGGTAGGACACGGGATGTCGGGTATCGTCCAAGAGGAGGCCCACCATAATGATGTCGTAGGAGGTCCTATTCTAACACATAATAACTCGTTTACTTACTACCAAGTCACCACGATTTTCTAGGTTCATTACTAGATTACCTCAAACCATTAAGATTACCTAAATCCACATTATAATCAAGTCACATAACTCGAGATATACTAAATTCAAGCCCATAGCCAAGGGACCTAGTATGTCCTCACCACAGGACTAACACTTATAAACACATTACCCAGTCACCTAATTTCAATCGAGGAATTCACATGCTTTCTAGTTAAGTCGAAACGAACACTACACGACTTTACTACAACTACTAAGGATTCTTGGGAGGATATAGGGCATGACGTATAACCCGTACACCCCAGGAATACACTATCGGTGTCGCTAAAGATCCTATTCATCAAGTATTGCATTATACTTTCAATCACTACCCGGATGAATTCTACCTTGCCACTACAGATCATCATTATCACTTACGTGACCCCTTGCCATAAATGGCCCATAATTCCAATCACGACTCACAAGATACATTCATTGGCTAACAACCACTAAGGTGATATCACCCACAAGGACAGCATCACACTTAACTAAGGCTGAAAGTGCCTACCCCTAAGTGTTGACCCACATAAATTTTTCATATTTATCGAATTTATCATCAATCACGGTATTGCCCCAAGGATCGAATTTACCTAATCATCACATCGATATTGACCTCTCACATCTGTCACACCCAAGGCTACATATAATTTAAGTCACGATTTCCCTTTACATAGTTTTGACACGCTAACAATCAATCTCTACCGTTGATTATCCATAATTTGGTGACACTTGCCCAATGGGCGTCATCACATCCTATCATTATCTCCAAGACTCTACGTCAATAAAAGCTGGAACACACACCTCACACTATGCACCACGGTGTCTCCACCTATTGGCTTTTGTGGACACTCATAAATTTTGAATCATACCGTATCATAAATGTGGAAGCGATTTATAAGCATCACTTTAATCGTGTGCCACTTGGCCCTAATTTACTTATCGTGCTAACCTCTTTGACTTTACCGTTGAGAACACGAACTAAACCATCATCAAACTAGCATGACCGTACAAAACCACACCAATGTTGAAAGATCCAATACCTACATAACCACGTCACACCCAAAAGGAACCTTGAACCTAGATCTTTGATACCATTTGTAACGACCCAACCCAGATTTATGGGTTACCAGTGAGACAACCCGGTCCAACCCGAACGTTGGGTGTTAAGTGCAATGAAACAACCTAGATAATGTTTCTAGTCCAATTTTATTTTAGACTAACGTTTCACTTATTTAGCATGCGATTATAGTTTCAAGATAAACTACGTGTAGAACCTATGGGGAGCACCCCGAGTCCAAGTAAACAGAGCTACTAACTTAGAATGAATAAAGTACACTTACCTGTACAACGCCTTTAAAATATGAATACATGCCCAACCTGCTGTAACAATGCGAGGGTGTAAGCCTATGCCCAGTGAGAATATACAAGCAATATAGAAACGAACGACATAAAGGAATACTCACATGCTACAATTTCATGCATGCAAAAATATATATGTATCTACATACATATAGATATACCTTTAAAAACACATATTCAAATGTATGAACCATTTTACTTCCAAAACTTTGCACATTTAGATTAATTTGCCTCAATATTGAAAATACTTCCTTTATTCATACTTAGCATTTCTCATTTTTCTTAACACACCGGGTTCAACACATGAAACCAGTACTCTTAATTTATTAGAACCCATTCCTTTTACCGGAATTTAACCCATTTCATTCATTTCAATACATTATAGTATTTTCATTGAAAATCACCATTTCAACACACGCATTTGTCGTGATAGAAAATACTTATTTACCCTTTGAAAATCCCTTTTGACACATTTTTGTGATAGACATGGGTTTAACCAGTTAGGTTTTTTAACCACCTATTTATCTACTCCCTTTAACCCTTTTTATCTCTTTATAGACATTAATAAATTTGATCATTTACTTGTCCATTTCACTTGTATCGGAACATTTATTACATTCATTCAAGTTAGGTTGTATTAACACATTTTACCACACAATCCATTTCTTGATAAGTTTCATATTTTCTTTATCTTTTCCTGGAATCTTCCAATACCCTATACTTACACGGGCTGCACACCGACGGCTATGCGCACCATATGCTCCAGCTAGTGATTTAGGGATTTTCATCCAATGGCTCCGGTCCCTTCTTATTTATTCTTGGTTGCATCCGATTCCTTATTAATGTGTTTAACATTTTACTCATGTCCACATTATTCCATTTCCTTACTTTTACCCGGCCGAAGTCAAAAAATCGGACTTAACCGTTCATTTTTCCATTAACACTTGGAAAATTGTTTCTTTCTTCTTTAAGTTCCTTATTCACACACATTTGACTCATACTAAAACCGTTCACGCTTTAGTACTTAACTTATTTTCACATACTTTAACATTTTTATTCCATAAAAATGTTTCGCTTTAAGTAAATTATCAATTTATCCTTTGTTTAGCAAACTTGCAATTTAGTTCCCTAACAAGTGTCATTTCTCAAAAATAATTATTAAATTTAAAACTTAACATTTAAAACACTTTGTCATCTTAACACTTGTTTAATACCACACTTTTTCCAACTTTTACATTTGTTACTTTAACATCCTAAACACATAAAATTGCACCATTTACAAAAGACTCCTTTAATTTTTTAAGAATTAACATTTCTTCCATTTAGCGTTAGTAGTCTCATACTATACCTTATTCAATATTTTGTTCCACAAAATATCCATTTATATTCCAAAGTTGTTCATTGTTAGTCTTACTAGAAAACATACTAAACACTATTTTCATCATTTTTGTTCCATAACAAGTTTATTATTTTCATTTTACTAGAAATATACTAAAATAACATTTCTCACATTTTTACTCTATGAAAATTTTTATTATTCCTTTCTACTGAGAATACACACAAATGTTATTTCCTTATATTTTTATTTCATAAAAATGCCCATTATTTTTTTTTACTAGAAATACACACAAATACAATTTTCTTACATTTTTATTTTAAAAAAATGTCCATGAATAGTATTCTAAATTTTATAAAACTTTTAAAGATCATTTAAACCTTCTTTTAAATGCCCATTTTTCTTTAAAACATTATGGGTGTACTTAATAAACACATAAATACATTATATCCATTTTCCTACACACTCTTACACTCAAATGGTGGAAAACAGTAATCTGATTTTTTGTCTAATTCAAAACTCACTTTAAAATCATTATTTGAGACCCATTTGTTCATGAAATCATAAAAATCAAACAATAAATTTTATGGATCCAAGCTATCACAAATCCTTAATATTTTAAGCCTAAAATATGTAAATAATAAATCTGAAATTCATTTATAACATCAACCTTAAACCAAGGTTAGAAAAACCCACCTCAAGAGCTCTAGAAATGGTATATATGTTGGAGAATAGATGGAGGACCCCCCACCCCCCCCCCCCCCCCCACACACACACACACCTCCAAAGGTGACCTCAAGGGGGTATCCAAAAGCCCTCTATAACTTATCTCCTTTGTTACTCTAAAAATGCTCCACCCAAACCTTCAAAAAATTTACTTTTTCCTTCTCAAGGACACCCCTATCCAAATACTCATCAAAACATCTTAAGAACATCATTGTTTTCCTCTTGACAAGTTATCCTAAGGTTTATACAAGGGTTTGGGGAGATTCTCCATGGTACTTAGTGGTGGTGAATGGTGTATATATTGCTGTAGGTGGGTAGTTTTAGTCCAAAGAAATCTAGCAAGAAATATCTCTTATGAAAGTTCATTTTTAGAGAGATAGAGAAAGAAGCTACTAAATGGGTGAGAAGATTAACCCTTAACACCTCACCTCTAGTCTTTATATACTACCAAGGATGCCTAACTCCGAAATAACATGGTCTGGACCTCCTAAATGATAAACACTTCATCAATATTCGATGGACAAAAGGTAACACTTCAAAGAAAAGTTTCTGTCATGGGCTGCTATGGGAGGCGTGGTCGACTGCGACCTCCTTGAAGGTCGACCGTCCCTAGCGTGAAAAACCCTTTATTTTTCCTAACGTTTTCACTGTAGCATTTTGTATATATGTTCAAGACTCTAAAAAGTTGGTCAAATAATTTTTAGCGCCAACGAGGAACTCTAAAAAAATCGTACAAAGTTCTACTTTGCTATGTCGCGTACCGACACTATTATTGTGTAATACTAACCATGCCTCGGGTCACCGCCGTTCCTCGAATAATTCATATCGGACTTTAATAATATATTATTTTTAACCCTTAGAACTTAAATGTCCCTCCATGCGGACCATGCAACGTAAAATTTTCTTTTTAATCCCTTTGTACGACGTGTCACTTTTGTATAAGTTTGGCTCAACACTCATGCACCTATTTTCTCCAAATATTTTTCTCGAATAAAATACCCAATTTATGTCATATATATTTATTTCTAGGGCGGCGTATTATAAAAGACCCTTTAGTGAAGGACGTTAAGAAAAACCTTTATCGGAGTATGATAGGTAGTCTCCTCTACTTGACCGTTGGTCATCCGAATATTGCTTTCGATGTTGGAGATTGTGCGCGATAACTCATTTGCTCACACGTAAACGTATCATCAAATACGTGAGTGTCACTCTTTCCTATGGTATTTGGTATTCCTTTGATACCGATGAACATTTGTTTGCTTATTTGGATGTTGATTGGGTCGCGGATGTTGATGGTCGTAGTAGCACCTCGAGTGGGTGTTTTTACTTTGGGAGTGATATTGTCTCTTGGTCAAGAAAGAAGCAAAACTCCATATATTTCTCCATAACGGAGTTTGAGTATATTTTCTTCTGTAGTTGTTTGCAACTCTTATGAACAAAGAAAATGTTGGAAGATTATGGGATTTCACAAGGCAGGATGACTATTTGCTGTGATAATACGAGTGCAATACAAATTTCCCATTATCCGGTCCAAAATTTGTGCACAAAACACATTATGATACGTGATCATTTTATACGTGATTTAGTTGAGGAGAAGTTAGTCTCCTTGAGCTTTGAGAGCACCGAACGTCAATTGGTCATTATTTTTATGAAACCTTTAGATGCACTTAGATATGAGGATCTTAGGAAATCTTTGGGTGTTTACATTGTTGATTGAGTTCGGGTATTTTATCTAGTATGGGATGTTTATCATGTTAATATCTGATATTCCTATTGCTAGATTGTATTATCATTGTGTTTATCTATTTTTCTTTTTGATAATTTTAGAAAATTCCAAAAAAAGTTTTGTTTTTCTTAAATTTGATTTAAAAATACAAAAAGATTTTGGGTTTTAAAGAAAAAAATGAAAAAAGTGAAAAAGACTTTATTTTGATAAAAATTTTGAAAAAGACAATGATTTTTGTATTTTCAATTGTTCACCGTATATGGATGAACATTTAAAGATTTTCGGATCACCCCTACATTCCATCCATTCACGTGACTTTTTCACGGTGCTTTAATACCTGACTTTGTTTCAATAGTGTGCTTAATAATGTGTCGATATCATTATGATGATCTTTGATGAGTACTTTATACATGTTAGACTCCTTGTCACCTTTATTGCACACGTGCAAGAGCTTTATGAACATTGTGCTTACTTGTCATTTGTCGAATATGATGTTCTCATCTCAGTTTTGCTTAATAACGACCCAAATGTAAAAAGAGATAAATTATGCATGTAAGAACCATTGTCGGTATTTAATCTATTTTTTAAAATATTGTTATATTTTAAGCAATGAAAAGGGGCTACGAAAGATCAAAATATTCTTTGCGTTAAAATCCACCATTTGCAAAAAAAAGAGCTATAGGCACACAAAAATAGAAGTGTCATGCCAATTTTGAATAGATTCATTGATGTTTCACTACATATGAGCATTATGATTTCTTCAAAATGATTGAGAGTGAATTCTTATATATGAGAGATTTTAAAGGAGTTAAAATAGAAGATCAATGGGTTTGCACAACGAACTTTCTTATAAAATATTAAATGGTTTGGCATTATTGGTGTGAGAATTATTTAATTTCATGACATATTGATTAAGTTGAGTCAATTTCATTTAAGTTCACTATTTTTACACTTAGGTAGACTTTGAGTTCTTTCTTTAGATATGTCTCATGACTTCGTGCACCTATGTTATGAATGTCTATGTTGATTTTCCTATGAAAAATAATCACACAATTACATTTCTCATTCATGATTCACATATTTTAGTGTGATTCCATGGTGTTGTATTTGTATATTTAATACTCTTTATTTAAAATTTTTGAAAAATGTTCAAAAATAGTTTGTGGACAAAAGTTGCCTTTTGAGATTTTCAATACATGTGTGTTATTTAATATCCTGTAATGATATCTTTCTTCTTCATGTGATGCTTATTTTTCATGATTAGTATCTACATAATTATCTATTATGAAAAAATGGGGAGAACAAATTGAGGGGAGTCTTATTTTTCTGTTAAAACTCGTATGTATCACGGTATTGTATTTGTCTCATGCGTGTAGGGCGTTCCACCTAAATTATGATCACATGGACACATATGAGATGGAGACAAAGTTAGGCAAAGTGGAAGATAAATTTCATTTAAAGACATGTACAAAAATACTTTTCTGTTTCTTGATTTGGTAAGGTAGTTATTGTATTAGTCTTTAGGATTCAATTTCGCTTGTTTGTATTTTGCACTGGAATAGCCAATGGAGAGATTAAAAAATTGAGGGGGAGTTTTATTTTTATTTTTAAAACTCGCATGAGTCACGGTATTTTGTCTGTCTCGTGTATGTAGGATGTTCCGTCTAAATGATGATCACTTGGACCCACACTACATGAAGACAAAGTTGGCCAAACTGGAAGATCAATTTCATTTGAAGACATGTACAAAAATACTTTTTCGCTTCTTGATTTGGGAAGGTAGTTATTCTATTAGTCTTTAGGATTCAATTTTCCTTTGATTTGTATTTTGTACCAGAATAGCCAAAGGCGTAGATTCATAAGAGAAAGTTTTATAATTGCTCTTTTAATTTTTATTATGGTTTATCCCGATACATATACACGGCACCTACATGACTTATGTTGATTCGAAGACAAGGTTGAAGACATTTGGAAGATCGAATAATCGTACATCTCAACAACCCTAGAAGGAGTCATGGATTCATTTCGTAAAGAGTTACTTTATCTTTTCAGGGGTTTTAGAATTTTTAAAGAAGTTATTTTTCAAAATGGTTTTAAAATATTTTTAAAAAAGTTTTGGAAAATTCACTAGTTCATTAGAATGATTTGGCTATCTCGTTCGAATGAGAATAACAGGTTCATCAAAATGAGTCGCTTAAAAAATAGAACGAACCACTTTTTTCTATTCTTTAGAACTTCATTTGAAGCCTCGTTAGATACCTATTCGAACGAAAATAGGTATGTCGTTTGAATGAGGCACCTATCATTTGAACGAATGGACAAGATTTCATTTCTTAATTAGTTCTAATTTAAATCTTTCATGTTTATTCTTTTATAACAAACCTTTTTATAAATAGGATGCACGGACTTATACTTATTAAGAACTCCTTTTACCATTTTTAAACACCCTTTTGAGTTTTCTTCGTGATTAAATACTTTTATAACCATTCCAAACCCCTTGGAATCATAAAGATCACTTTACCAGATCAAGAAGAATATTTATAGTTCAAAAAAATTTGTTGAGAGAAATCTCTATTGATGAATTGTGGAACTGAGGTTTCACTGATGAAGAAAGAAAGGTTGATCGGTAGATACCGAGGGAAGAATTTTGTCATTTTCTATAGAAGAATTGAAAACTTTGGGTATCATACTTAGTCTGTCTAAGTTGTTTGTAAGTCGACTGTTTGTTATTTATTCTGTAGTGTTGAATATAGGTTTTTCCCCTTTTAAGGGATTTTTCCTAACTTCTCCGTGTTGTTTTCATGCCTGGTTTACCTCTTTACTGTCAGACTACATCTCGTATGCACATTTAATTTAATCAAAGATGAAATTCGGTAAAAATTAGATTTGTTTGTGGTAAACTAGTATACAAATCAAATCCACTGAATCCCAGCATTCTCAAACTCCAATAATGACGATAAAAACTCTCATCCACAAAAGGATTAATAATGACATCCTATAACACCCCATATTTTTTAGCATTGTAAATTACAAGTGTGTACGTAATTTAATTAAATTGGGAAATAAAGTTAATTAAATAAATATTAATTAGAAAAAAAATAATTAATATTTATGTGTAATTAGATATACTTGTGTGATAAGTAAATGAAAATATTTTAAATTATATTCCGTCGTGAGTAAAATCAACGGGCTTAACGGTATCTCATTCGGGACACATGCATAGGGTCATGTCTGGAACAAGATAAAAATTAATGTTAGATAACTCGGATGGTAATTTTGAGTATGCCAAATGGTTTGAAATGGGTCAAGATAGTCGGAAATAGTTACTTGGGGATTATAATTGAGTTTCGGTGGCTTTTTAGGCTAAACGAGACCCGTAAAAGGGTATTCAGGTCATTTTACGCACAAGAGCTGACATAATTTCAGTATTTAGAGTGTTTAGGTTAATAATGAGGTAAGGTGGATGGAGGGGGAGGCCATCCAACCATTCAAGAGGCTAGGGCTTTGAGAGATGAGAGAAAAGGGAGAAAATTGATGAAAAAGTGATTCGGGGGGAAATTAAATTAATTAGGGCACAAGAACGTTGCCAAGTGAAGAACTCAAGGAGAGAATCTCATAATTTCTTCAATCTCAAGGCAGGTATTTAACTTGCTCTAATCTAAGTGTAGTTTCAATAATTCATGTAGAAATTTTGTGTAATGAGAACACAAATTTTTGGGTGGGAGAAACATGTAAAAAGGGAATTTGATAATTGAAATCAGTGAAGAAGAATCTTATTATATTATGTTAGATCTGATATGAATATAATGAAAAAGATGAATTCTTGAATGGTATAATCAATGAAATATGGAATCTTGAAATTTGGATTGAAACTATGCACGAATCTTATTATAGATTAATGATCTCACGAGTTAGATGTTTTTCGAGATGATTTATATGTAAAAACCTGTAAATTTATGTTTGGGATTGATTTAGAAATCATATTAGGTGTTTAGGTGAATGTTAAAACTCCTAAGGTTGAAGGTAAAGAGGAAAATCCCGTCAGAAGTTCGTCTTAACAGCCTAACAGACCGAGACGATTCACTAGGGGGAGCGAACCGGTTCGGTTTTGAAAGTTGAATAATGTTGTGCATAATTGAATTACGAAGGCGTGAACACCGTTTTCATATTTTTTTTAATTAGTTATGAATTTTATACTAATATGTGTGCAATACCGAAATTTAAAATTGGTGATTTTTGGATTCGGCTTTCCATTGAAAATTTTAAATTTGGGGGAAACAATCCAGCTCGATTTGCTGTGCTGGTCTCCCTTACCTTTTATTATTTTTCATGGACCGTTTAGTGTTCCACATGGATTATGGAGTCTGAGCGATGGAATATGACCTTTGGAAATATAAAGAGGAAGTTAGATTGTACCTTAGAATAAAGGGGATAAATTTCAGATAAGAAATTACGGGTGAACTAGGGTGAAAAGTACACAGGTAATAATTATGAAATCGGGTTAGGATTTCGAGAAGGATTAGTCTAAGTACTTAGATAGAATAGCATGTTGGCCAGAAATGTTAAGTTAGAGAATTAAATCCTTGACTAAAATCAGGAGTCGAGATAAACTTGGGATTTTTGGACTAGGGCTACGAGAGACATTATGCACGTATATATATATATATGCCCCCTCCTGTAAGGACTCCTTAAGGTGCAGACCCCGGTACATACCATTTTTTTAAAATAGTAAACAAATGAATTTTTCGATGAAACTTAATGGATATGATCACCACGATGAGAAGATCATCTCCAAATCTTTTTCATAAAAAAAACGTTGAAATGAGGTGATATGTAAAAAATGGCATAAATATGCATTGTCGACCGTTGAAATGTTGGCAATCATCTCACCCACTTTTTAATTGAATTTTTTTATGAAACTTCATGGATATGATCTCAATAGTGAGAAGATAATATCCATGAAGTTTCATCAAAAAAATTAATCAATAAAGTGTCTGGCGCCGCCCAACATTTCAACGGTTGAAAAATAATATTTCTAGCATTTTTTACATATCACCTCGACGGGTTTTTTATTGAATTTTTTGATGAAACAACTTGGAGATGATATTTTAACCGTGGACATCATATCCATGAAGTTTCATCAATAAATTCATTTTTCTACTATTTAAAAAAATAGTATGTACCGGGGTATGCACCATACGGAGTCCTTACAGGAGACCCTTTGTGTGTGTGTGTGTGTGTGTGTGTGTGTGTGTATATATATGTGTGTGTGTGTGTGTGTGTGTGTGTGATTATATGTGAACATACCTACTATATTTATGATATTGTTGTCCCGTAGTGTGCGGCCCACCTTGGCAGGTGTTGGATTGTTCCCAAGGTCAAAATACTATTACACGACCATTATTCGTGTGTGACGATAGCTGAGTTTCAAGTTCGGTGGGGTAACGTGGTATGGTTATGATCCACAGATATATATTTACGATTGCCTCTAGTATGTGTTTGCGATTTGCGTTCATTGGTGAGATTATGGCATGGGACGTACTTTGTGCCTGATAGCAAAATAGGGAATGCATCTTGAAGGACAATTCGGGGATGCTTTGTATATACATATAAATGAGTGTTGTATGTATATGTTTACTCAAATGAATGTATGAACATTAAATTATAGCTTGTGTGTAGTTACATTGACTATGTAACGGTGTGAATATAATTGAGAAAGAATACGTTATAGCTTATGTGATAGCTACTTGGCAAATAGAATAAAGTAAAATACGTGTAGCACAATTGGTCTAGATGTTTAGTGTAGTGGACAATTGACAAACAAGCTTTTTGCGTATGGTCGTTGTCTTCAAAAGTTGAGTCTCAAAATCCCTTGAATACCTACAAAACTTGTTAAATAACTCGTATTGTGGTAAGTATGGGTGTCAATGCAACTTTCAAGCGAAAAATAAATAATGTGAATGCTTGCAATTTCAATTTTTTATTAAAATCTTTTTTTATATATTTTTTTATATTTTTTTGAAATCAATTTCAATGGAGAATTAACTGATTAATGCTAAAAAAATGAAGTGACGAAATAACTAAAAATGATACGTAACCGAGTACGATAAATGTGAGAAGGTATAAGAGATGGGATTACAACACGTGATCAATTGTTTTAATTTCTTAATATATTGAATTGAAATATTTCGAGATAATATTAAATTCATAATCTAACTCTCGTTACAATTATAAATAGAATAATATCTTTTTCAGAAAACTAATTTTAAAATGTCATACTTTAAAAAATTGAGATTTATACTCGTTTTAATAAATTACCCGGTAAGATCAATTTAATAAAAATTGTATGAATTCTCAAATTTTAACACCAAATTAATATTCAAAATTTAGGAAAAATCTATCTCTAGTTCGATTCCAAAAATCAAATATTAAAACTAAATTAATTTACCATCTCTCGATACGTAAACTAATTTATGACAATTAAAAATTAATTCTTTGAAAATATTGTGACAACCCGCTCACCAAAATAAGGGGTGGCCAGCCCAATACTCCAATATAACGGAATCATGGATGGAATCATTCTCAGCATCATAACAAAAATATAGAGTATCCAGGATAACCACCCAATATTTCAGAAAACGGGTTGCCAAAAATTTTGATTTGAAAGTAAATAAATGAAAACAAACAACCCAATTCCTGAAAGATAAGGGAAACCCCAAGACATATATAAATAATACAACAAGAATGAAATAAAGAGACCGAATATGTAACCGGTCACTAAACTGATACACCAAATATACACAAGTACAATAAGTTACTTATTACATTACATTAGACATTTACAAAAGCTTTGGCCTCTTGCTCGAATAAAAGACTTGATCTTATCTAGAACAAAAAGGAAACGTCTATACCAAATGTATCCCGTAATACCCGCAATGCATCACGGCTCGTCGAAAACATCGGAATAGGAATTCAAATCAGGCATCCTTGCGGCGGAGTACCTGAGCAGAGAGAAGATGAATGTGCAACAAGAAATGTAACTAGGTCAGAGCCCTGTTCTATATGATTACCAGATGAATAAAGAGTATGACAGTTATATATAATAAATCGTGAAGAAAGAGAAATAAGAAGCAACCTATACAATTTGAAACATAAGCTAAGCAGGAACAAAAATAAGAAGCATTAAACTAAAGACTTCACCAAAGGTGCCAATTATTTCATATATCTTTTCCTTAGCAGGAAGTATATTTATAAACACTGTCTTTTGCTCTTTAAGGCAATTATATCTCAATTTTACCCTTTGTAAAAATCCTTTCCTTATCAGGAAAATAATCATTTTCAAATGCTCTTTGTGGCATTTATATGTGCTCTTTAAGGCACTCCATCATGCTCTTATGGCATAACAAATACATCAAGTCCCACTTGATTATGAACTGTTATAATTATATACATATAAAGAATTCTAAGACCACCCGTTCGGGTTTCCCCACTGGGCGCGCCCCTAAATGACCATCATCTTCCAGGGCCTATCATTAGACAACCTGGGCACCTATATCGCAAGACGTCGGGAAGCGGCCATGAGCCTGCGTGGTAGCCAAGACCACACCTGGAATCTCCCTACCCCCGCAGAAAAATATACAACCATAAGCGCTCCCATGGCCTAGGACTATATCCACCCTGCATTCATTAGCCAGGGGGCTTCACCTATCGTGCGGACTTCCCTTAAGATGGTATTTAGAGAGGTGTGTAACATCCATTTTTATTTATCATTTCAAAATCAAGTAAATCATTATTTACCGGTTTCATGATTAAGTAAATTATCATTTACTAATATCAATACCACTTCCATTTATATGTTTCATTTTATTCGAAACCATTACTGTTTACTTCTAGTAATAGATAGAACTTATTATCCGGAGCCATACGATAGTTTATATCAACACTACAACCTCAAAGGAGTAAATAAACTCTTCATTATCTCCAAGCATTCTAGGAGGTTATTTTAGAACCCCAAGGTTATCATCTTTCGAAGGAATGAAATGACTTTCAATTTATTCTCCAAACTCACCTTTATGGCGTTATTAAGAACCACCAAGGTTAACATAGTTCAATCGAACTTTTAAAGTCTCTTAATATTCTTTTGGGGTGGTAATATAAACCATCAAAGCTAGTATAGCTTAATTAAGCTCCTAAGGTCTCCCGAACATAACACTACATCTCCTAGTTTTATAATAATTAACTAGAAGAAAAGAATGCCTTATCCTTAATAGGCCTAACCCCGAAAAATCCCCACATAACCCATTCCTAATGTAGGGTAGACCTCTAACTCATCTCACACTCTAGGACTCTAAATTTACTTCATTCAAGAAGGTTCCTAGTCCCTATATAAAAAAAGGGATTAAAATTGAGTTATAAAAATTAACTCAAAACAGCAGGAAAACGAATCGATTCGCCCAGAAAGAGAATCGGTTTGGACAACTAAACCAACCTTATGCATTAGACCGAATCGATTCGGCCTCAATTCTGAATCGATTCGGGGTATGCAGACCTGCCAATTTCCCTTAGCGAATCGATTCGCCCAAAGGGCCGAATCGATTCGGACCTGCAAATCTGCCAAAAATGGCTACGAAGGGTTATGAACCCTAATTTCTCCAAACCCCAAATCTCTTCCATCTTACACACAACCAACAATATTTATCTACCCAAAGTGTAACCTACATGATTTAAAACCATTTTAGTCCACAAGTTCATCATCAAAACTAAGATTAGGGCTTAAATTCCATAAATTCCATTTTTGATCTTCAAATGAATTTACATAAATATCATACAAATTATTCAACTTAAATCATATATTAGCAAGTAGAAAACTTTCCTTGATGTAGGGAATATCAAATTTCTTTGAGTAGGAGCATCAATCCATCTTCAATCTTTATTTTCTCTTCTTTCTCCATTCTTTCTCTTCCTCTCTCTTTCTCTCCTTTTCTCTCTATGTTTTAAGACATAAAATGAGGGAATGAAATAAGAGGCAAGACCAAAAATCGGGGCTTAACCTAATTCTCCCAACTTAAATGGTTAATACCACATTAAAATGACTCGCAAATACGCATATAAGCTAAAACCAGGTAAAAGTGCCCGAAACACAAAAATACAATATGGCACTTATTTTGACTGTCTCGCACCTTCCGAGACTAACTACACCCTCTAAACTGGCATCCGGAAATTTATAAATTATTTCGAGTTCCAAAAATCATTTAAACTAAAAGGCCATATAAAATACATGACACTACAGACATGCAACCTGATGTTATTTACTTTCACATGCAGTAAATATGCATCAATCTAGCAAATATTAACTTTCAATTCATTAAATTAATATTTACTCCAGTCCCCACATTTTATATAATTACCTTATGCGGTAAAATTAGTATAAAATGAGCCTCCCAGAATCGAGGGTTGTTACATACTCCCCCCCTTAAGAGGGAATTTTGCCCCCAAAATTCGGGCATACCCAAATCTGATAAGGGTATACTACTCTAAGCTAGGATTCTACCATCCTAAACAAACTCCTCGTTAACGCAACGTCCCAGATGGACTCGGACTAAGGTCGACCCTGTCGATCTCAGTCAATCATCATTTGTTCTCTAGTCTAGTAGCACAAGGCGCTCTTCGCTATCCATCGATTCTAGCTTCCTACGGCGGAACACGATGCCCACATGACTCGGCACAATTAGCCAAATCTTCAGGATTATGTTACATCCCACCTCGGGGCATGCATACCGACTCTAAGTGGTTTAGCTTCAATGATACACAACTATCCCTCGTATCGACGTATCTCATCAAGGCGTATGGCTTAAAAGACAAATCCCTAAAGAAATGTTCTGAGACCACTCCAAGTCCAAGGAACATATTACCCATTGGTTCCATCCATCGAGTATACTAATTTCTCAACTGACCACGCTAGGCCACCCACGGTACCATGCCTTAGGAAATGATCCATAAGGCCCCTCCAAAACCTAATGGTTACATGAAAATCTCCATTCATACCATTACTGCTTCCATCTACGAGGTATACTAAGGTGCGCGTTCGTAATATGCCTTTCGGCATAAGTAAATTTCCTCCCTTTCATCCATCCACTTTAGGGTGGTAGGATATACGCCATATCCATACGGTTCCCATTACTTCGCGGAAACTTTTGCCAAACCTTCGACACGAATATCTAGTCTCGGTCCATCCTATTATAATAGGTACCTCCCACGGTTTTACCATTCCCCCATCGAGAATGGGGTGTACTCTTTTACATGTAGCCCGTCCATAATGAGCGGAAAACAACGATTAGGCCGACGGTCAACAATTTTCTCACTGGGGATCATGACCAGTTCGATGCCGGTAGTTCCCTGCAGACATCTATGAATACCCTTCTTCGTTCCACCACTACTCTCTTTACACGAGTAGGTGAAATTGTCAATCACAGATCGAAATGCTCTCTCTAGAGAGTCTTCTGAGTCATACTCACTCTATTTGGCCTTCCATGCCATAACCATTTTCTCTGACGAGTTCTCTACTCGACACGTCCACTAGCCCAATCGCATTTCCTTAGCGAATGGGAAAATATCCAATCACTAGTTCTTCTGAACTCCGAGCACCAACTCAATTCCTCCCACAACATATTGCAACAACTTGTTGCCTACGAGAAGGACCAAATTTCCTGCCCAGGAAGTAGTGCCTTATCTATTCAAGGTGATCACTACCACAATGAATCTTAATTCAAATACGGGATATTACTCTCCACAAGTTTAAACTTGTGAGACGCATAAACAATAAGTCTATGCCCTAGTATTATTACTCCCCAATCCTGGCAGAGCTTACTCATTAAACTCACTCTCGAGCTTACAATCATGACTCAGGAGTGAGGATCCACCCGTCCCTATTAACTCCCCAGAAATGAAGTTACCAATGTAACCTTTTCTCTAAGAAATGCCTCATCTCTTTCGGCCGAACCTACCAAACCTCTCGAGACCCCATAATCTCGTTCCTAAGGGATCTAATCTCTTATAGAGTTAACCCACGACTTATTAGTGGTCAACTCCCTAACGCTTTCCTAAACTAACACCACCTACCCTCAAGGTCTTACATCCTAAAAATCCTAAGGTCTATCTATATATATCCTACCTAAATCGTAAGCATATAATACTAAATATATCCCTAGTGCCCAAGACCTTACTCAACTTCCGACATTCGCTCGGGTTCATGCGTGGGACGTCTCGCCGAAGTGAAATCCAAACAAGGAACCCTCCCGTTACACTACTACCTCGCATCATCGGTCATTAAGATATGACGGTCTAAGACACATGATCGGGATCGGTACAATTCTAATAATAAGATTCTAATTCTAGACTTTACCTTAGCATTCTATAAATGAAATAAGAGAAGGGAAATATGACATCTCTCCACTCCCAACGTCGTTAAGGTTCACGCGTGGAGCGTCCCGCAAAAGCGGAATCCAAACAAGGAACCCCTCCTATGCATTACTACTTAACTTTGTTGGTCGTGGAGATAAGTCACAGCATCCACACACAATGCAAGTAAACAATAGAACACTCAAACCAAGTAACACATATGACACATATATATTTAAAAATATCATCACTCGCTTCATAACGAGTGAAGAAAAGATAGAACTTCCATACCACGGAAGTCAGGTAATTACCCTTCTATAATAGCGTAAATACTACTACAAGCTCAAAATACACACCCGAGTCTACCGTAGACACAATACTACTAAATCTTATCCTAAGGAATACACCACCCACCTATAAGGTGGAATTCCCACCACAGTTCGTACCAAGCACTCCGGGTCAATACTAATGGTTCTCAGACTCCACATTCGAGCCTTACACATACCAACATTATTTCTGCCAACTCCCCAACCAGGCACTTTACTCTTGCCCTTGCTCTCCACTCAACGAAGTTTAAAATGAGTGGTTCTACACTCCACATCATAGCCGTTGTTCCGACTCTGGCTGACAATAATTGCCCATGCAGTCCCTCTTACTTTCTCAGTAAAAGAGGACACGCTCTTGGCCTCCTCTTCCTCAGTTTAATGAAACTTCCCCAGGGGCGTCCACCGATGGGATTTCACGATTCTTCCTCCATCAGAAGTGTTAACAACACCTATTTTGGAGCCTATCACTTCATGGTGCATGGTCTCAACTCACTAACCGTACAACACCATATTCGCCATTGGTCTTTAACCGAACATTTTATGAACATTCGGGAATCAACCTTCTCCTCAGTCCAGTTATCCCAGAGAAACTCGCCATTGCAAGTATCCACCGTCTTCTCGATGGGCCAAACTACTGGCACCCACGAATATAGTGACCACATTTTCACCACCTCAACATTTCTTCTACGGGTGAAGGATTTTCCTCCGTTCTACTACAGGGCACTTCTCCACTTCAATATAACATCGCGTGAATTCTCAAGTTTAGTACCACTTCCTACTTCTAGCGGTACTTGGGAAACTACATCAACTAAAATTTGCAGTCGTAATAGCAAGACAAGAAAGTGCTACAAAAAGGGAGTGACCTCTAAAGCGGTCCTCATCCCAGACCACAACTTACAGTTCTCCACAAACCTTCCCATAACGCCCTTCTACTATCGACCTATTATTCTCACACGAATACGCAAAAGATTTTATAGATTCTACCTCATGGTAGAGGAACGAAATCTTACAAGAGAAATCAATGATCTTAATCCTAAGGCTTTACATCAAATCAAGGGCAACGCTGAAAACTTAAGGCGTCCACACAGATTCCTAAGGACTCTAGAACCTGATGCTCTGATACCATCTGTGACAACCCGCTCACCAAAATAAGGGGTGGCCAGCCCAATACTCCAATATAACGGAATCATGGATGGAATCATTCTCAGCATCATAACAAAAATATAGAGTATCCAGGATAACCACCCAATATTTCAGAAAACGGGTTGCCAAAAATTTTGATTTGAAAGTAAATAAATGAAAACAAACAACCCAATTCCTGAAAGATAAGGGAAACCCCAAGACATATATAAATAATACAACAAGAATGCAATAAAGAGACCGAATATGTAACCGGTCACTAAACTGATACACCAAATATACACAAGTACAATAAGTTACTTATTACATTACATTAGACATTTACAAAAGCTTGGGCCTCTTGCTCGAATAAAAGACTTGATCTTATCTAGAACAAAAAGGAAACGTCTATACCAAATGTATCCCGTAATACCCGCAATGCATCACGGCTCGTCGAAAACATCGGAATAGGAATTCAAATCAGGCATCCTTGCGGCGGAGTACCTGAGCAGAGAGAAGATGAATGTGCAACAAGAAATGTAACTAGGTCAGAGCCCTGTTCTATATGATTACCAGATGAATAAAGAGTATGACAGTTATATATAATAAATCGTGAAGAAAGAGAAATAAGAAGCAACCTATACAATTTGAAACATAAGCTAAGCAGGAACAAAAATAAGAAGCATTAAACTAAAGACTTCACCAAAGGTGCCAATTATTTCATATATCTTTTCCTTAGCAGGAAGTATATTTATAAACACTGTCTTTTGCTCTTTAAGGCAATTATATCTCAATTTTACCCTTTGTAAAAATCCTTTCCTTATCAGGAAAATAATCATTTTCAAATGCTCTTTGTGGCATTTATATGTGCTCTTTAAGGCACTCCATCATGCTCTTATGGCATAACAAATACATCAAGTCCCACTTGATTATGAACTGTTATAATTATATACATATAAAGAATTCTAAGACAACCCGTCCGGGTTTCCCCACTGGGCGCGCCCCTAAATGACCATCATCTTCCAGGGCCTATCATTAGACAACCTGGGCACCTATATCGCAAGACGTCGGGAAGCGGCCATGAGCCTGCGTGGTAGCCAAGACCACACCTGTAATCTCCCTACCCCCGCAGAAAAATATACAACCATAAGCGCTCCCATGGCCTAGGACTATATCCACCCTGCATTCATTAGCCAGGGGGCTTCACCTATCGTGCGGACTTCCCTTAAGATGGTATTTAGAGAGGTGTGTAACATCCATTTTTATTTATCATTTCAAAATCAAGTAAATCATTATTTACCAGTTTCATGATTAAGTAAATTATCATTTACTAATATCAATACCACTTCCATTTATATGTTTCATTTTATTCGAAACCATTACTGTTTACTTCTAGTAATAGATAGAACTTATTATCCGGAGCCATACGATAGTTTATATCAACACTACAACCTCAAAGGAGTAAATAAACTCTTCATTATCTCCAAGCATTCTAGGAGGTTATTTTAGAACCCCAAGGTTATCATCTTTCGAAGGAATGAAATGACTTTCAATTTATTCTCCAAACTCACCTTTATGGCGTTATTAAGAACCACCAAGGTTAACATAGTTCAATCGAACTTTTAAAGTCTCTCAATATTCTTTTGGGGTGGTAATATAAACCATCAAAGCTAGTATAGCTTAATTAAGCTCCTAAGGTCTCCCGAACATAACACTACATCTCCTAGTTTTATAATAATTAACTAGAAGAAAAGAATGCCTTATCCTTAATAGGCCTAACCCCGAAAAATCCCCACATAACCCATTCCTAATGTAGGGTAGACCTCTAACTCATCTCACACTCTAGGACTCTAAATTTACTTCATTCAAGAAGGTTCCTAGTCCCTATATAAAAAAAAGGGATTAAAATTGAGTTATAAAAATTAACTCAAAACAGCAGGAAAACGAATCGATTCGCCCAGAAAGCGAATCAGTTTGGACAACTAAACCAACCTTCTGCATTAGACCGAATCGATTCGGCCTCAATTCCGAATCGATTCGGGGTATGCAGACCTGCCAATTTCCCTTAGCGAATCGATTCGCCCAAAGGGCCGAATCGATTCGGACCTGCAAATCTGCCAAAAATGGCTACGAAGGGTTATGAACCCTAATTTCTCCAAACCCCAAAAATCTTCCATCTTACACACAACCAACAATATTTATCTACCCAAAGTGTAACCTACACGATTTAAAACCATTTTAGTCCACAAGTTCATCATCAAAACTAAGATTAGGGCTTAAATTCCATAAATTCCATTTTTGATCTTCAAATGAATTTACATAAATATCATACAAATTATTCAACTTAAATCATATATTAGCAAGTAGAAAACTTGCCTTGATGTAGGGAATATCAAATTTCTTTGAGTAGGAGCATCAATCCATCTTCAATCTTCATTTTCTCTTCTTTCTCCATTCTTTCTCTTCCTCTCTCTTTCTCTCCTTTTCTCTCTATGTTTTAAGACATAAAATGAGGGGATGAAATAAGAGGCAAGAACAAAAATTGGGGCTTAACCTAATTCTCCCAACTTAAATGGTTAATACCACATTAAAATGACTCGCAAATACGCATATAAGCTAAAACCAGGTAAAAGTGCCCGAAACACAAAAATACAATATGGCACTTATTTTGACTGTCTCGCACCTTCTGAGACTAACTACACCCTCTAAACTGGCATCCGGAAATTTATAAATTATTTTGAGTTCCAAAAATCATTTAAACTAAAAGGCTATATAAAATACATGACACTACAGACATGCAACCTGATGTTATTTACTTTCACATGCAGTAAATATGCATCAATCTAGCAAATATTAACTTTCAATTCATTAAATTAATATTTACTCCAGTCCCCACATTTTATATAATTACCTTATGCGGTAAAATTAGTATAAAATGAGCCTCCCAGAATCGAGGGTTGTTACAAATATGACAATCGACAAAAATAATTAATTAAACTAACATCCTACGTTGCTTCATCTCACCCCTTGAACGAGGTGTTTAGCCTACCATTCTCATGTATGCATAAACAACAATCAATAATATGTCAAGAATGATATAAATTAAATAGACGAGAAAGAAATACGATACACAATTTTTTTTCATAAATATGTCTTGAACTGCGTCTTGACATCCATCCAACTTCTTCCAAATATCCGTACTTGATTACACAAATAAATATAAAAAATAAACCTAAACATTTTTCTAAACTAAACTAATTTTTTTGTATTTTTCTGACTCTGTTTTTTATTTTAAACTGGACTGCCTTTTTCTCGTTGCAGTCTCTGTGTAAGTCTCCCCCTAAATGGACTGCCCTTATCTTTCTTTATAGTCCATGAAGTTGGTTTGAGAGCTATTTGGGATTTGATTTAGGCCAAGTCAAAGTATTTTGGGAGGGAGTCCTGAAATTTGGAGACTAACTTGCAGGTCGAATTTTTTTTTTTTTTGAGAAGCTGGCTTCTAAGGTTGTCCAAACTTTTAGGCAAATGGGTATAGGCTTGGGTTATGGGTTGAAATCGAGGTGTGGGTATGGATTGGTTTGTAATGGAATTTTGGGTATATTTGGCTCCGGGTTCAGTGGGGAGGTCCACTGATGGGTTTGAGTTCGCGATGTTGAGTCACCGGTAAGGTGAGAAATGATTGGATAGGGAGACAAGGATGAAACACCACCTGCTAGTGGTTTAATGTTGCGGGTCAGATGGGTTTAAAGGTTGTAGTTTGGGTATATGGTAAGTCGTGGGTTTGCTTGGTTTGATCCGGGTAATACCTTTGTAGTTGTCCAGAGTTTGGGTTAATAGCCGGAGGTCGTGGGTTTTGGTGTGGGGATGAGGGGTGAGAGGAGAGAGAAGATGGGGGTTAGGGGAGAGAGAGAGTGTTAAGTGCGGGTGTGTATATGGTAGTATGGTGTGTGTGTTTAGATTGTATAAAAATTGAAATAAAATTACCTAACACTTTATACTCGAAAAAATACAAATAAATAAGATAAAATAAACTAATAATAAAACTAAACTAATAAATAAATAAATAACTTAAAACAAATAAAATCTAATAAAATGCGCACCTATTATATTTACATAATTAATATAAAAATGCTCGACGCACAGACTAAAAATACTCAAACCCTAATATTTACAACTAAACGCACACAAATTACAAATTAAACACACACAAGACTCGGGTGATATCTTGGGCTCGATTTGGGCTTAAGTTTGATACGGGTAAGGGTTTAGGGCATCAGAACTCATTTAGTCAAGCTTAAAAAGGGATCTCTGCCTTCACGGTCACTTTGATTTCTTCGTTTAGCACATTTGACCGCTACTTTGTCGCAATTGACTTGACTTAGCACTATTTGATATCGCAACTATCAATTGACTTGCAATATAGATTTTACGAACATAAGGCCATTTTTATTAAAAATGAGTGACTAAAATGCATATATTTGGGGTATAAAATAGACACTTTTGGGTGCTTATCAACAATGTTTGGAGAGTCTAGACTAGTTATGCGGCATAGCAAAAATAGAAAATTATAATGCATGCGTTAGGAGCGCACTATAGATGAGGGGCAAGGATAATCTCATGTGAGTGCAACACCAGATGAACATTAATAATTCTTATGCATATTCGTTATTGCATTTATATACTTACAAATATTTTTGAAATGTTTTGGGTACTGATCCGTATGAAAAATATTTTTCAAAACCTTTTAGGCGCTCAACCGTAGGGACACCAGGGTTAGATTGTTCTTCCGGTCAGATGATGTTATAGCAGTTGTGGATGCATGCGGAATTTGCTTTGACGCCTCTATCCATTCTATCTAGTTAGGATGTTTATTCCAATTTTGATTTCGGGCATGTCTCCCATACTTGGAAAGTTTTCATTTTCAAACTTTGTTATATTATTTCATTCATTAATTTGATAAGTGTACTTGGAATTTATCAAGAAATATTTAGTTATTTTATTTATTCTTGCTATCATTACTCAGTATAACCCCTTGTGATGAATATTTATTTATATAATTGAATATTGTAATCAAGCAGGTAAACAAGTTTTTAAAATTTGACATCGGACTTAATAAGGTATTAGTAATTAATTTTGTTTTCGATGGTAACGCTAAAAATGAACCAGACTGGGATTCCTGTTTCATATTGGTAGAGGATTGGTCACCCGTTATTAGAATATTTGGGGTGTCACAGATGGTATCAGAGCATAAAGTTCTAGTGTCCTTAGGATCTGTACAGACTTGCTACGGTTTCAGCGTTGCGATTTTTTTATATAGAGCACTATGCTTAGGACTGTTGATTCATATTGCGCTTTTACATTCTTTTTCTATTGCATATAGTTGAATTGATTCTCATAAAAAATCAATTTGGCTCAGATGCCAAACAATAGGAGAGGATGACCAGCTCAGGACGCAAAGAGGTCCATAGAAGGAGAGGCTCAGTGGGAGCCGCAGACCACTCAAAGGACAGTGATCGCAGCAAAGGTTTCCACCATTATTTCATAAGCGATTAGTGCCGTAATAACTACCATGGTGAAATAGTTTCCCCAAGCACAACCATAGAATCCAATGGATCCAGTTCAAGCTCACCCACTTCCGTCAATGTGGGAGAGCTCTAGAGGAGCCTTTCATAAGGTTCATCCACCAGAGTATTAGGGAAATGTGGAAGTTATAATAGTTAGCTAATGGAAGAAGGACATCTGGAGGCATTTTCATATAGTTAAGTGGCGAGAGACTCAAAATCATGTAGTAGTTACGTTTAAGATAGTCTGGACAGCTCTACAGTGGTGGGAGTCGATTACCACGTCAGAAGAGAGGAATTCAATGACAATATAGGAGTTCTGGGTGCGGTTTAACCATAAGTTCTCTTCGTCAGCAATTCAGACAGAGATGTGGAGGAGGTTCCTAAATATTTCACAAAAGGGTCGAACTGTGGCCGAATATGAGGAGTTCATGCGCATGAGGAGTTCACGTGCCTTATGCTAATGTCGTCAATGCCACACTTTTACACTGCCAATATCACCGCTTCCACCTGAAGGGATTAAAGAGAGTTGGAGAGTCTATCCAGTAGGAAAAGATCTAGGGTAACAGTGCCACTAGGGCACCATAAAACTAGGGAAGGCATCATGAGTGATATTCCTAGTAGGGGGACTTGGCTAAGAGATTTAAGAAGGATAATGGTAGTTACACACAGGGCCATCTAGACTAGAGGAACCAAACTAAAGGCCAGCAGGGCCGTGGATATCATATCTAGAGACAAGGGTAGCCTCATTAGGGCCAGTAGAGCCAGAGTTCGGCATATTTCACAAGTAGGTTCTTTGTATATGGGTAGTAGGGTCACATGCGGCGTGCATACCCGAGTAGGGATAACGGTCAGGAATAGGGTGCCCAATAGGGGCAATAGTTGCAACAACTCTTGGGGCAATTTGGGCATGAGTATCACATTCGTGGACAGTTGAAAAATCAACACCTTTAGAAATTGAGTGTATGTTTTCTATCCATAGCAAATGTGGCGAGTTTTTTGAGACACGGGTTCGTCACAGTCTTTTATTATCACTAGATTTGCGCGTGAGATGGATTTAGTTAATGTTGCATCAGTTATTATTATTATGATTGTATATTTATCATTGGGTAGTGGGGACCTCTTTCATTCCATTTGTGGGGGAATACGTGTGGAAGCTAGGAGGATATGTGTTAGTGGATCTACTAGTTTAGAGATATGAGTATGATGTTGTAACACCCAGCCCGCCCGGGGAGAGCGAACGGAGTGCTAATGAGATAAAATAAATCCAAATCCACAAGTGATAAGGTATAGAGCATCTAAATAAATCCACAATAATATAAATCCATTAATCTCAATTCTTCAAATACAACAAGTCTCTCGAATTAAAATTACAACTATCTAACTCGAATAAAAACACAAATCTCCAAAGCTCTATACATCAAAATAATAAAAATCTTTCCCAAACAATCCTCACTAAAATCAATCTCCATAGCGCCCCAAAATCCGCGCTAACCTGCCACTAAAAGAAAATATGGGGAAGTACACAATACGACAAGAATGATGCTCAACAATTATATTAACGATGAACAAATCGTAACAACACGAGTACGAATATTCAAATCAAAATGCAAATCTCAAATCATTTATCAATATAATTTCTCAACAACACATCTATGGGTAACCAGGCCTCACCCCATTCGCATATGCTTTATCAAGCCATAGCTCGGGAAACAGGAATTTTGGTGGGTGCCCAACATCCGTGCCATCTTAAAATCTCATGACAACGTGTTCATCAACAATATAATGATACCACATGAATCAAAATAATTTCAACAATTATTTTCCAAATTTCAATGAATTTATCAATTCAAATATGAGTTCAATTAACAAGAATTCAAAGAGAATGACACTCGCGATATTTAAGGAGCATATTGTGTAAAATCCCATACCTCAAACCATGATGAGAAACCAATGATCACATCCTCAAGATCAACACAAAAGATCTACAAAATCTCCTCCAAGAACCTCCAACAAAATAGCCCTAAGAACACCTCTAATCTAAGGTTGGAACTCACAAATATCAAGGGCCAATGTGTATATAAAAAGAAGAGGAATATAAAATATATTTACTGCCAAAATTTGTGCCAGAAGTAGGTTAAAAGGGTTGCCCACGACTTCCTTTTATAATGCAAAGAAATGAAGAGTTGGAATCCAAAAGACTCCTTTCAATAAGGCAAAGAAATGAAGAGTTGGAAGCCAAAACAACTCTTGAAAATTACTTAATGTTCGTCGACTTAGAATTCCAAGAGTTAAAAATATTTAAAAATATTTAAAAATCATTTTAAAATCCGTTTTAACTCCGTTTTCGAAACCATTTGAAATTCTCGCCTTTAAAAATAATAACCAACATATTTGAGCAATAAAAATAATTTTATCAAAAACTTTATTTTCCTTCATTTTCCAAAAATTAATTAAAATAGCCCAAAATTACGCGGGTTGTTACAGATGTCATCCTGAGTATGGACTGGTTAGTGATGGTTAGAGAGATGCCAGACTGCTACAGTAAGGCTATCGTGTTTGATATTATAGGGCGGGATGTATTATTTTTATGATGCCTCGGTCATAGTGAGGGTCGAACCTCCATTTACATTATATTGGAGAGAAGACTTCAGAGGGTATAGTTGTCTCATTATATTCGATCCCTATACGTAGGGACTTTACTAATGTGATTCAAGGAATATCGGGATTAGCACTGAGCTAGGAGATTGTGTTCGTTATCAACTTAGTACTGGGGACTTAGTGATAGTGCGAGCATCGTACTATATGACTCCTTTAGAGATGTGGGAGTTGATAATCTGATTAAGTACTTTTGGCGATAGAATTTTCAGTGTCCTAGTTTCGTGCCCTAGGCCTATGGATCTTAAGGACTAACAACGTTGAGTAGTAATGTATCAGGAAGGTGGATTTTTCTTGCGAGACGTCCCATGCATGAACCTTAGTAAACGTCAGGATTTGGGAGACATCTAGGATCTAGGGCATTGCTTTGGTACATTCGTCATTACACGTGTGTAGACAATACTTTGAGCTATGAGATATTATATGATTTTAGGACAGTGGAGCCAAGGGGTGCTGTGAAACAAATGATAGAGAATATTTATAACTAGTGCTAAATATTTTTATCAACTTTAACCGATGATAATACAATTTGCCTTAAAATGAGGGGCTTTTTTCACATCCTCTACACATTGCCAAGATTCCAGCGTAAAGTAAATGATTGAACGGGAAGAGGAGTTAAAATTAAGTACCATTAAAATTATAATGTAATATTCAAATGAACCAAAATGTCAAGAGAAAAAGTTTTAATGGTGAACCCATTAACTATTAAAAAAGTATTTAAACGGACATTTCATTTAATAAAGAAAATGAATAGACAAGAAGTTGAAAAGACATGTTGTAATGTCCAATTACTTTTAGAACTAATTCTAACAAAATATATATTTGGAACTTTAAGTCTAAATAATAAATAATTATTTTGAGAACTTTCAAAATCCATACCCCACGAATAATCAAAACATCGAGTTTTGATTTATTGCTTATTTTTTTGGAGATTTAGGTCCCAATGTTATTTACATAACATGAGATCTTCGGGACTCGTAGTCTCAATAGTAATTGGAAAAACTATATCCCAATACAATAATAATTTGTCAAATTTTGGTAACAGAAATGATCATGGGTCTTCGTATTACAAATATAATTGGGGACACTTGGTACATATCTTGTCAATTAGACAATCAAGCATTCAGGTTTGATTGTGATATATTTTATTTGACACTTTAGAGTCGAATAATTTAGGAACTTTGGGTCCAAAAAATGAAGAAAACAGCATTTTTCCAAATCTGAATAATTATTGGCAACTTCAGGGCCTAATTTATAAATAATAATGGTGACTTTATATCACAACATTGAATATTTAGGGACTTTGAATGCCTTGCCCAGTTATATCCAAACTTCAAGTTTGATTAGGGTAAAATTATGTAGAACTTCAAGTCTAACCTTTAAACGATCATAATGGGACTTTTAATGTCCTGACCCTTATTAAAAAATAATCCAAATGTCAAGTCTGATTAGAAAGAAAATTTGTTTGAAGTTTAAGTCCAAAATATAAATAATAGTTGGGGTACTTTTATTATCCTTTACATAAATATAGAAATAATCAAAACTCCAGGTTTGATTTTACGGCATATTTTATTGTCGTGTCCAATCATTTGAATAGTCAATTGAGAACTTCAGGCTCAATTAATGATTTGGGATCTTCTAGTCCTAAATTAAAATCTCTATATGGGAACTTTGAGTCCCAAAACTGAATGATAATTAGAAATTTTGGGTCCCAATAATAAATAATGGAACTTCTGGTTCCAAATTTTAATTTTATCCCAACTTATAACAAACATAGGAATCATAAAGTAATTCACGAAAATTTATGAGTTTAACTATAAATATGCAAAGTTTTAAGTTTAAAATGGATCAGTATAAAAATAATCAAAGTATGACAAATCAAACTTTTATGAAAATGTGAAATGATATTGAATATAATCTGATACCAATTTGAAAAGGCTAGGTAGGAAGATGGTTCCGAATTTTCATAATTTTAATTTCTTCTAATCTTCACTTCTTAAATAAAACTTCACTCCCAGTTCAAATTGACACAAACGAAACTAAACATGAATTTTACCAAATTAAACTTTTTCTTTAACTAACACGATCCAAATTAACTAAGCACCAATTAAACCATTTTTGCAGTTAAACCAATTTTAACTTTTTAACCTAAGCATTGATTTTGCAAGATAAAATAAATAACGAGAACGCCACGATGTACGAGAAAAACCCAGAACAAGAAAAACCTCAGACGGCCCAGCCACAAGTCCACTAAGTACAAAATTACAAAAGCACACGATAGAATACTAACACAACAACTCGACTCCCTTGCAAGCCTTAACGCTCTTCGTTCCTTCAACCTCTGCATAGTGACAATGTTGGAGTCTACCGACAAGGCACAGCTACCGTCGGAGTCCACCGTATGTACACCAATGAACATGGAATCCTCTATAATAAACAATCCCCAATGATGTAGATAATGATAATTCCTGATCCAAAATGTGATCTCAAAACATATATATATATATGTCTTGGATCAAAATAATTGGATGTAAACGGTTGGAGTTTGATAAAAATTAATCGTAATGGATTAATATACATGGGTGAACTTTTTAGAGAGAATTTTTTCTCTAAAGGCTTGAAAAGGTCATATGTAAAACTGCACTCCTGTACTATATAAATGAGAGGAAAAAGTAGTGGGAATTTGAAGAAAAACTACCAAGAGAAAAGTGAAATTTTTAAAAAACTTCTTTGGTCGTTAGAATGAAAATCGGTCTTGTTCGAATGACAAAGACATCTCGTTGGAATGAGAGATAAGAACTAGACTTCTAATGAAAGTCATCACAAACCAAAAAGCTACCTCGTTGAAGTCATTCGAAAGAAAACCAAATCTCATTCGAACGACCTGGGGAAGTCATTTTAACGACCTGGGAAAATTTTTTTTAAAAATCTTGAAAAAATATAAAGTCATTTTAAAATAGCTTAGCAAAAATTATAACACCCAATAATAAATTTCAAAGGCTCAACATAATATAAGCATTTATTCCCTGAGAGATCCTTGGAATTTTGATGATGATACGAGGCACGAAATACGATATAGGATGAGATCTCTTTTGACTTGGACGCTACGTCTTCAATAAAAATTCCATAGGCTTGAAAGGTCACAAACACAACTTCTATCCTATGACTCAAATAGTTTTGTCCGGAATTAAACCAATACATACAAATTGACTCAATTGGAAATGTGTCCTTACAAATCTCCCCCTTTGACTATTCTGGGACAAAACCAGAAAATAAAAATCCTATGATCCGTCAAGCTCATCTAAAAGACTCAATCCCGATCCAAAAGAAAAAATACAGATGCTTAACCAACACATTCTCTGAGTACCTTGCTTGCATTAAAACTATGCCGCAAACTTGCACACTTAAACACACCAGAAAACACATAGAGAGTATAAAAATATAAATTTCATAATTAAATCCTCCCCCCTTGTCTAATTATATCTACTTAAGAAAGGACATCTCCCCTAAGTAAAAAATCTCCCCTGATTGAAAATAGTTCGATACCATTTCTCCGCCTTTTTATTCAGGAATAGACAAAGATTAAGGTGCATAAAATAAATAATTTCTCCCTAATTAAATAAATTCTCCCCATAAATGAAACAAGGACTAAGCACAAAGGAAAAACAAGTATTTCATGCAATGGTGTAGAGTGATAAAAGAAACAATGAGTAAACTTGGCAACATAAGAAAACTAATCCACATATAGAACAATATATATCAACTATGATGAGATAGCAAAATGATACCAACTAAAATGAAATAAAATGAGTACGGGATACCAATGAAAAATCGCAATAAGATAGATATTGATATGAACAAATAGCTTACAAGGACTAGATGAAAAGGCAAAGACTCAAACAAAAGATACCATATATATAAATATCAAAATATATCAATGAAGTATAAGCACATATACATAGGTATAAAAACTACATAAGACACTAAACACGATAAGCTTTCCACACTCATATGACATAAATGTGTCTAAATCAAATGTGGTAAACAGAGTGAAGGGTTTTGACCTAGATACAAAAAAATTATGACCCAATCACTTAAACATGTTCAAGGAGTTCTATATTATCGTAAAACTTTATCAACTTAGATTTAGCCTCATGTGAAAAGATAAAATGAACTCAAAGAACAAACAAGCACAATCTACACAAGTCTAGAATACTGATGATTCTAAAAATCATAGAGTCATGACAAAATAAGCATAACTAGAATTTATTGTGCAAACATGTTGATCTTTAACTAAACACCCTCAAAAGATAAACATATATGACATCTTTTCTTTTAATTTCTTTTCTCAATTCTTTTGAAGCTATTTATTTTGAATGATCAAATAAACTAAACTATTTTGACTTTTGGCAATTTTTCTATTTTTATTGCCTTTTATCTTTTCATTAGGCCCTAGCTAGCGGTAGTTTTTCCACAAAGGAGATTTTCTCCTTTCCTAGCCCTTTCATGTGCGCCCTCATCTATTTTCAATACAATTCAACTAAATCTCATAAGCAACCGTTCTTACATGCACAAATCTCCCACAGTCACAAAACATGTAGATGACAAAATTGATGGGAGAACATCTCATAAATCTCAAATATGCATGTGAAGTTAAAGTTCAAAAAAGCTAGTGCATGTCTGTATGGATGCATGTACAAAGAGAATCTATTAAGCAAATCAAAGTCAAACTAATCCATGAAATAATGATAAAGAACACTTTAAGAATTGAAGTTCATAACCAAAATTTCTAGACATATGGAAACAGGAAACGATATAGGATTCAAACACAAGGATATGCCACACAAAATGTGTAAAACTAAAATACACAAAAAAAAATCTTTTTAAGTTTTCTAATTTTTAAACAAATTTTAAAACAAAGACAACTCAAAGGACACACTAAATCTTTTTCTATTTTTCAATAGCACTCAATAAACAAAAAATCAAAATACAAACAATACACTTGTCATAATTCTTACAAAATATATGATGAAGCATAGGCTAGAATATGACTAACCAGCATACAACTAACAATTATATATCATAAAGTACAACTAGTGTATGTAAACAAAGCTAACACAATCAACCTTCAGATCTAACATGGGGAGTATCATCTGCAAACAAATGAGAATTATATAGTCTATCATGTAAAGCCTCCAAATCGGATCTCCTAACCCACATAGGTGTAATGTGATGCTCTTGGGTTTTGGTGAGCTTGGTGACTCTACACTTGGACTTCTAAGGACCATTTCTAAGTTTGAAACAAAACCTCCTAAGATTACCCTTCCTACAACAATGTGTGAAAGTTAAATCATGGTGAGAATTATTACCTAGTATTCCTAGACGATTCTCTCAAAATCATGGATTTGGCTTTATTAGCGTAAGAATTTTGAGTATCAAAGCCAATACCACACTTATCATTTTTTATTTGGATGATGGCTAACATCTTATCCAATTTTTCGAACCTAAACTCCAAATTAAACTTCACATCATACTTTATCCTCAAGATCCTCTATCTTAGACTCAAGTAAACTCCTAGTCTCTTTAAACTCAAGAATCTCTTTCTTCATAGCCTCCATTAAACCTCGAAGACTATCTTTCTCACCTTCAATATACTTTAGTTTCTCTCGAAGAGTCCTAGCACGATCCCCAAGATCTTCAATTAAAACACTTTCATCAATACCTAGGACAAGTTCTTTCATCCTAGCTTCCAACTTCAAGTTTGCCTTTTTCAATTTCAACGATTCTACATATAACTCATGGAAGGCAACTTGGAGTTCAGTCTCCTTATCCTCTTCTTCAGTCCCACTCTCTTTAACACTCTCTTTACCATCAAACACATGGGATTCACATATAACAACCTCGGAAGTGGCATGCAAAGAAATATGTTCATAGGAAGATTCATCATCAATACACACATGATTATCCATGAACGCGGTGAAGATGAGCTCAATGGGGGACTCGGGTCCCTCTTTCGATTCATTATCACTAAAGGGGGAATTATATGCAATAGGTTTCTTTCCCTCCTTCCTTAGTTTAGTGGGATACTCAATTATCCTATGGACATAACCCTCATAACCAAAACATCTATTCGACTCGTCTCTCTTTAGATCATCATTATGATTTTTAGGGAGTTTCTCGGCTTTATTATACTTATATATCTCAAATTTCTTATAATCATTTTAAAATTTCTCTTTATTAAAGTTAAGAAAATTTCTAAACTTCTTTGCAAACATAGCCATAACATCAGAGTCGATGTCAGACTCATCATTCGAAATAGGTGTTTCCTCCTTTCGGGTTTTAAAGTTAAGCCCTTATCCTTCTTATTTACATCCTTGTAGATAAACATGTCAAGTTCATAAGTTTGTAAGTCACCTACAATCTCTTCAAGTTTCATAGAGTTTAAAGTGACTAAAGAATTCAAAACAGTTATTTTTTTATTAAACATATTGGGTAATGATCTTAAAATTTTCTTTATGACACGGTTTCCAGGTATCTTCTCTCCCAAATTAAAAGATGAATTCATAATATCGAACAATCTAGCATAGAACTAATCGAGATTTTCACTCTCATCCATTGTAACGGTTTCAAATTGAGTGGTGCGATTTTGGAGTTTGGAAGACTTAACAGAACTAGTTCCTTCATGGGTGAGTTGGAGTATGTCCCAAGACTCTTTAGACATTTCTCACGTCATAATACGGCAGAACTCCTTTGATGTGACCGCACTAAAAAGAGCATTTAAACCACGAGAAGTTTAATTTGCAAGCTTATGCTCATCCTCAATCCATTTTTCTACGGGTTTATGAACACGAACTACTCCTTCTAAACACGTTGGTCGGGACCACCCTCTAAAAAACCGCTTACGAAACCTGCTCATATAATGACTTAAGTGTTGATCTCATACGCTCTTTTCATTACGGGTAATTTGAACCATTAAAAAGCGAAAAACTCAAATAAGATATATTTTACATATTCAAGCCTAAAAGGATCTAACACGATAATTTTGTGAACCTGCTCTGATACCAAATTTGAAAATGCAAAATGATCTTGAATATGTTTTTATACCAATTTGAAAAGACTAAATGGGATGATGGTTCCAAATTTTCTTAATTTTAATTTCTTCAGAATTAATTTTCACTTCTTAAACAAAACTTCAATTCAAGTTTAAATTGACACAAACCAAATTAAGCATGAATTTTTCCAAATTAAACTTTTTCTTCAACTAACACAACCCAATTTAATTAAGCATCAATGAAACCATTTTATGGTTAAACCAATTTTATCTTTTTAACCTAAGCATGCATCTAGGTGTGACGTTGCAAGATAAAATAAGTAATTATGATGCTGCGATGTACGAGGAAAACCCATAACGAAAAAAACCTTGGACGAACGAGACAAAATCCTATAAGTGAGAAATTACAAAAGGATATGACATAATACTTACACAACGACTCGATTCCCTCATAAGCCCTGACACTCTTCATTCATTCAACCTCTGCCTAGTGAAAACGTAGGAGTCCACCTATGTGTTGGAATCCACTGATGGGGCATAATTACCGTCAAGCATGCAGAGTCTACCGTATGCACACTAAAAAACATGGAATCCTCCGCAATAAACAATCCTCAATGATGTAGAGAATGAAAAACCCGTTGCCAAAATGTGATCTCAAAACATATACGCATGTTAAAACATGGATCAAAATAATTGGGTGTAGACTTGGGTTGGAGTTTGATATAAATTAATCACAAATGATTAATAAACATGGATGAACTTCTTAGAGAGAATTTTTTCTCTAAAGGCTTGAAAAGGTTCATATAGAAAATTGGAACTATATAAATGAATGGAAAAGGTAGTGGCAAGTTGAAGTAAAAATGCGAAGAGAAAATTGGAATTTTTGAAATACTGCTTCGGTCATTCGAATGAAAATAACTCCCGTTCGAATGACATACCATCGCGTTCAAACGAGATAAAAATGAGACTTCTGATAAAAAGTCACCACAAACCAAAAAGCCACCTCATTATAAGTTATTCGAACGAATATCAAATCTCGTTCGAACGACCTGGGAAAATTATAAAAAAAAAACTTTTAAAAAATATAAAGTCATTTTAAAATAGCTTAGCAAAAATTCTAACATCCAATAATAAATTTAAAAGGCTCAACATAATATAAGAATTCACACCTGAGAGATCCTTAGAATGTTAATGGAGATATGATGTACGAAACACGACATAAGATGACATATCTTTTGACTATGGCGCTACCTCTTCAATAAAAATGTCATAGGCTTGAAAGGTCACAAACACATCCTATAACTCCAAGATTTTTTGTCTGGAATTAAGCCAATACATACAAATTGACTCAATTATAGATTTGTTCTTTTACATTTTAGCACCCGTAATAGAATATTGTTAATATTCAAGAATCAAAATTGTATGGGAAGAAATATAAGCACTCAATATCTTTTTATGATAAGATACTAAAACTAATTAATTAAAATATTAATTAAAAAAAACTAAATGTCAAAGACATATCTAGATGAAATATAGGAATGCGCAAAAAAATCGTCAATGTAATATTTCAAGCATCAAAATGTGTAATGGACACATATATACCAATAGCGTTATGAGAATATTGATTAATGTAGATTATAAAAAAATAGTAAGATTCAATATAATATATACCAACAATTGCCACAAATTGAGACTTAATAGATTCATGTCTTCGATTATCCCAAAAAAATGAGTAAACTTAAATATTTATATTAATAGTTTCAATTTGATTTTTTTCACATATTTACTTACTTATTGGAGAAAGAGAGAGAAAGTATAATACCTCACATGGAAAGAATTCAAGTTTTATGCTCTAAAAAGAAAATAATTTGAAAAGCACCTTCAATTCGTTTAAAGTAATGATATGATCTACTAATGGATTGGATTGTAATGCATACCCATAACTCATACCCGATGGTCAAACTTCTAAACAATCATACCAAAAGTAAGATGATAGCCCTTGATGTGTGCTCACACTCAATTAAGAATTTATTTTAAGAGACAGTCTTGACCAAAATGGCTTCATGTCTTAGATAAAGAAATGTAACAGATAAGTGGATTGTGCAGTAAAAATGATATAGTACTTATACCGATAGCGTGTTGTAAAATAAAAGGGACAAAGAGATATTTTATAGGGAGATATATTTTAATTTCATTGTTATGTGAATACTCGAAGGTTACGACCCCTATTTATAGTACAAAATAAGATATCCCAACATAACCTTTAATAATTGTACAATACCAATGGATATCCACAAAATACACATTTTATAACAAATGTATAAGGAAACTTTGTGGCTTGGACATGGACTACATAGCCATGGACGTGAATTCTACCATACAAGCATATATATATATATATATATATATATATATATATATATGATGGATGTGTGTGTGTGAGAGAGAGGTATGATGGATGTGTGTGGATGAATATGTGTATATATATATATATATGCTCGTACCTAGTGCCAAACCCATGAATCCTCCTCCTCCATTCTTACAAAAATATCTCCAACTTATATATGCATCAACACTAGAAAGACACACACAACCCTATGTGTGTTTGTATATATATATACACACACACACATAACTAAGAAACCCACACATAGTAATATACATATACACGAGCAGCCAAATATCCATGTATAATAGACACTTAATTATGATGTGAGTAAATGACACACGTGCAGTTACTATATATACACATAGATATGAACTGACCCACTCTCTCTTTTGGCCACCATTCGTGTTCCTTTCCTCTCACAAATATATGTATATATTGAATGTAAGGAAGAAGTATTAAAGATTAAGATAGAATAAGGAAGATAGGGAAGGTGTGTGAGCAGGTTATGTTTAGTTAGGAGAGAGAGGAGGAAAGAAGACGGGGAGGAACACTAGAAACAGTATGGTTGTATAGCAAAGAGAGGGGGAGGGAGCGGAGAGAGAGAGAGACGTGTTTGATTATTTTTACATTTTCAACGGAGATGAGGGTATGGGTGACATTGAAATACTATTCAAATGTTGTGGGTAACATTGAAATATATAAAAGATAAAGAGATAAATTGAAATGTAACCCAAGATTTAGGTTTTTTTGTAATTAACCCAATAAAATATGTCCTTACAAATCTCCCCATTTAGCTATTCCGGAACAAAACTAAAAATATGATAAAAACTAGATCAGATCCAAAAATGGACAGGTCAAACTATTCTTATACATCAAAACTACCCGGTCCCAAATCCCATAGACTCGATATCAGAATAGGGTTCAAAACATTAATCCAATCTTTACTGCATCTTTTTTTGTACTCACGGACCCCCTATTCTACACACTTGAGTACATACCCATGATGTACAAAAGATAAAGGAGAATAGTAAATAAATAAGTATTTTAAAAATGAAAAGCATGCACTAAACTACTCTCCTTTATCAAAATTTCTCCACTTTTTGTTCTAAAAGGTAAAAGGAAAGAAACCAACAAAATGCAATCAAAAATCATCTAAACTGGCATAAATATGAATATGTCAATGTATAATGTGAACATTCTAGGAGATACCAATTTTATTCTTCTAAAAAACTTTTATGAAATACCAAACAAACTTGAAAATATGAATCACGTGTATATAAATAAATAACTGTGAACCGAATAAACCATCGGTCACTAATAGTAATCATCCAACTGAATCAAACTGATAAATAAAATATCATAACCGACATAAAGTAAAGTCCTATCCAAACTACGGACAACACGCCCAAAATGAAAATTAGAACAAAGGATCCTATCTAGATAGAATGAGCCGAGGCAACTAAATCAACCGTGTAGCGTTCACGACTACTGTAATGGTAAGAAGGATTTATTCGCACTATCTCAGCTACTACACACCTATGTTTTAAATGAAATAAAGGAAGCAAATTTGCCCGCGGGTCAAAGTCTGAAAATTTTGGAAAGATTTTGCAAGTAATTAAGTGTTTTAAATCGATAAAATGTGTAGTGTATTATTTTCATAATCAATTAACTGGTCGCACTCACGTGAGATAAAACCTCACCCCTCATCAATAGTCTAACGTAATCATTTTATTATCCTAATTATCTTGCCCGGTCTAACAAGGATAGTAACCATTATCCAAGCCCAATACCACTAATAGTCATAATTAGCTGAGTATATACTACCTTTACTAGGTATACATTCATAAATAATATTGTAGCAATGCGCGTGCTATATATAATTGTTCACATAGTATAATAGCAAAGCTACACTCATGCTATAAGTAGATATACTCATTATATGGTATAAACATACATATATATCACTCTTTGTATAATCATAATCGTATCCATGGACCTCACTATTACATCCCTCGTACGCTATCAGGCTTTAGGCATCACGCATCATATTGAGCCATTGGGTCAAAATTTCACCACTGAACCCAACTATATACAACGGAGGCGATCATAAACATATGCCCCGGCGTCGTGACCATACCACATCGCCCCAAATCGATCTCAAAGCTAACACCTATCCTCAAACATGGATAGTGGTCATGCAACATTACTATAACCTAGGAAACCAATCCACCACCTGCTGATCACACGAGGGTGGATTACTCACTACGCTCAACCTCCTAACGATAGCACTACCGAGTAGGTGCGTTGAATATAAACATATAGCAGTCACACACACGCGCGTGTTTGCATATAAGTCCCTCAATACATACATATATATATATATATATATATATATATATATATATATATATATAATATTGACCTCGTATGCAATACCATAAGGTACGAGTCTCCCAAATCTCTAAGTCTGAACTAACTTCCCGATTGTATATCTAAGTGTTCCTCACTTGAATTCCCGGTTCTCCTCACCCGAACCCATCTATCCGTTGGCATCCCCAGATAAAATTCCTAGTAATCCACTCTACCCGATAACCCCTACATTTATTCCCCAGCAAATCGAATCAGTTTTCTACCCAAACTGAACTGGTTCGATCAAGCAAATTGGTTTGGTTCACTAGGTTGCCTGTCATTTTCTTTCTTGGATTTTTCTCCTACAAACCCTCCGGTAAAGGTCCCAAGCCACCCCGAACATAAAATAAACCCCTACATCAATATACTAACATCCAAGAAGTATTATAACATATAATTAACTTTGAATCCATCATCAAAACCCTAGGATTCTAAATCTAACTTCAATTCATCAAACCCAGGATTTACCCAATTCGAGTTCTTATTAACATCCTACCATGGTTCTACATGATCATCATTGTAAACCCATATTTAATTTCAAAATTCCTATAAAATAATCATCAACTAATTATATATTCTAATTAGATTTTAATTATGATCTACATCTTTTAATTAATTTCTCAAGGTTTCAACCTTTAAATCACAGATTGTTATACCATTAACTATGAAAGTGATTAAATACATAAACATGAAATTTAAAGCAAGTAACCACTTGCCCTTGAGGATATAAATCCATAGTCTCTATGGTTACGATGGGTTGAATCCATAGATGGTTCCCTATCTTCTATTCTCCAAGCCTTTCTCTCTCTGTCCTCCTCTTTCTCTTCTCTTAAACTCTTTATAACTCTCAAATATGCAGATATTGAAAAATGGGACTCCCATCCACCCCTCTAAGCCTTAAATACTTCCTAATTACACCCCAATCCCATTTTTTCATTAAACCCTAGGTCTAAAAAGACCACACTGCCTTTATACGGGTCCAGTTATATCTAAAAAGCCCCAGAACCCAATTATAACACTCGAGTACCTATTATGGACTATTTTATCCCATTCTAGATCACTCGTGCACTCAAAAAGGTCATCATAGTCACCCAACTATAAATACACCCATATATCATTAGTCGGGCTCGACATGTGCATACAGTACGTGTCACTCATAAAATATACCAATCCACCGACGTAACACTCTATCGACATAATCTACTAAACTGTCAATTTTCACTCATACGTGATATGTAATATATCGTATATCTATTTACTTATCACACTCAAATAAATAATAATAATAAATATTAATCCCTTATCTTGCTAATTAATATTTATCCAAACCCAATTTAATTTTCCCAATTAAATTAATAATAATAATAATAATAATAATAATAATAATAATAATAATAATAATAATAATAATAATAATAAATGTAATAAAATAAAATAATCATAAAAGTACAGGGTATTACCTTCTCCCCCTAATAATGGGATTTCATCCTCGAAATTTGAATGTACCTGCCACAAAGAGCTCTGGATACTTTTTCTGCATGTCATCCTCATCCTCCCACGTCCACTTGGAAAAATTGTGGTGTCCCCACTATACACGCACTAATGGTACCATCTTTGACCAAAGCTTCCGCTCACTATGTATTAAAATGGAAAAAGGTCTCTCCACGTAAGAAATATGCTTTTGTCCAATCTTCTCCAACCCTATATGTCGATAGTCCATGTTATCCCTGAGATACGTCCTCAATGATGATACATGAAATACATCGTGAATCCACTGCAAATGCTCCGATAAGGCGAGCCTATACCCAACCGGACCAACCATATCGATAATGGTAAAAGGCCCTACATACCTAACTCTAACTTCACTTTCTTCCCAAACCTCATCACTCCCTTCGTGGAAGATACCTGTAGGAACACCTAATCACTCACATCAAACTTCGTAAATCCCCAATTCTAATCGGCATAACTTTTCTGTTGGTCCTGAGCTACCTAAATACGACTCCTGATCAACTCAATCCTCGTTGACGTGTCCTGAATTAAGTCATGTCCTAGAAGCTTGTTGTTCCCCACCTCTAACTAATAAGAGGGTGAACGATAAGGTCTCTCGTACAAAGCCTCAAATAATGTTGTGCCAATAGTGAACTGGTATGAGTTATTATACGCAAATGCTACCAAAGGAAAATATTGCTCCTAAATACCCTTAAAGTCCAGACTACATATCCTCAGCATATACTCCAACATTTAATCCACCCTCTCCGTATGCCCATCAGTCTGCAGATGATACGCCGTGATCAAACGCAACTCCATCCCCATCGCCTCATGAAAACTGTACACAAAGATCTTATCCCGATCTGGACAATAATGAGCGCCCCCTCCCCCCCCCCCCCCATTTGTATAAGAGAAGAGGGACAGTACCCCCACAAGGATTATTAGATATCATAGAGAAACAGCCTCCTTAGTGGAACTTACAAGCTCTAAAGACATAATTAAGAAAGCTAAAGTTAACTGTTGAGCCCAATAAGTTAACTTTGAGAAGCTAAAAATATGGGAGTTTATAGAGACTCCCATTACAAAGAGATAAAAATGAAAATTTGGTGTTTTATAAGTAACCCCATTATAAAACAAATATAGAAAGAAAGCATTACAAATAATGAACTGAAGATCTTAAGTAGTGGCAACACAATTTATCCAACTTGTAAGCACCTCTCACCAGTTTAGGAAGTCCTGAACATTGTGATATAGTTGAAGAGAAGGAAGATTAACACATGAATTAGCCAGAGAATCAGCAACCATATTATAAGGACACAAATTTCCAATTGAGTCCATGTATAGTGTTGCCTCAATTCCGGACAAAAACATTTATTCATAGGATAGTATGTAATTGTAATACTCTCAAGCCTATGAAGTGTTTATTGAAGACGTAGCGGCAAAGAGTATAAAGCCTCATCAAATATGCCGGTTTGCGTGCCTCGTTTCTACGTCATCAACCATAGTTCCATGCTCCCAAGGTATGAATGCAATATTATATATATAGGAGCTTGGAACAAGTTTATTGGGTGTTAGGTTTTATAAAAACTGCGTTTTGTTTTAAGAAAGAATTAATTAAAAATTTAAATAAATGTTTATAAAGTTTTCTGGGCTTAAACAAGAATATTCAAACTTTCTATTTTTTCGTTCGATAGAGTCGTTCGAACGAGATTGTCGTTCGAACGAAAATGTCGTTCGAACGAACCTGCCAATGAGTTCCCATATTAGGCCACTGTAAATTCGTTCGATATGTCGTTCGAACGAACCTTGTGTTCGAACGAGATATCCAACGAGATTCTAACGAGTTCAATCTGGAACGTCGTTAGAAGTCTCGTTCGAACGAGATTTCGTTGGAACGAAAATGTCGTTCGAACGAGATGCCAGGCGGGAACAGTTTTTGGCAGTTTTGCACCCATTTCCCCACTAAGTTTTTAACCAACTTTTTCAGACTTTATTATGTGCGGGAAGAACATTTTCCAATCCAACATTTCCATAACTTTTCCTAACTTTTCATCCTAGTTTATCTCTTAGAGAGAGTTTGAGAGCTAAAATGGTTTAAGGAAAATGTTCAAATTTTGAGTGCTATTTTTCAAGAGAAAATATTTTATCACTCTAGTGTTACACCCAAATATGTTTATCCAAGTTCACATATATACATATTAATTGCTTGGAGTTTGGCACCGATTTATCTCTTTCGTTTCAAAGAGAATTTTTGGTTTGCTTCTACATCCATCAAAGAAGAACACGTTTTGTTGCGATTTTACCCACACGGAGAAAGGCTCCATGTTCGGGTGACGGTGACCATATAAAGTCCTATCGGTGGATTCCGAGACCGCGGTGGAGTTCCGTGGTTATCCGCTAGGAAGAGGTGTCTAAAAGAAGAAGTGTCGGGGCTTGAGAGGGATCGAGTCGAGTGTTGTAAGTCTTTTGTCTTGTACTTGTAATTCCGTATCTAGTGGATTTGTGGCTAGGGCCGTCCGAGGTTGTTTCCCGTCTTGGGTTTTTCCTCGTACATCGCGGCGTAGTGTGATTGATTTATTTTATCTTGTTTAAATAATTTAGAACACATGCTTAGAATAATTGAAGATAAAATTCGGTTTAAATTATCACACTCATTTAATTTTGTGCTAAATTAAATATTGGGTAAAGTTTATTTAATTCAAGTCATTTGCTAAAATTGGTTTCGCCTAACTTTGTTGAAATGAAAAATATGACTTAGGCAAATTCTAGGACTTGAATTGAATTAATTGGTTTAAGTGAATATATTAATTATTTAATTTTACTTCACTTGGTTTAATTTTAATTTTGTTTAAGAAATTAAAATTTGTTGTGTTAAAGTTGAACCATCATCATCCTTTACGCTTTCGCATATCGAGTTTACATAACAAAAGGAAATCATAATATTTTTTTTCCAACAAGTGGTATCAGAGCCGGAGCGCTAAGTTATCGCTTTAAAGATCCGTTTTTCGGCTGTTTGTATTTCCTTACCTTTTTAGGTGGTTCAATTTTTTATCACTCTCATATTTTTTTTTCTCTCAATGGAACGTCTTAATGAAAATTTGTCCAATTTTAATGAAAATAAAATTTTTGATTTTCGAGAGGAATTATATGGGCTTAACAAATGTAACGAAAATTTAAAGGAATTAAATTTGAGATTTGTAAAAAGAATTAAATTTCTTGAAAATGAAAATTCTTGTTTTAAATCTCACATTGAGTCTTTGCAAATCTCCTTATCTCAAAAAGATATTTTTCGTGAAAAGCTCATGGACTTACATTCAAATTTTGATATTTTAGAAAAGTCCAAGAAAGAGAGTGAAAATCGTGAAAAGACTCTTAGGGACAAGTTTGCTCATATTGAGGGAGAGCGTGTTAACCTTCTAGGAATTATTGAAAATTTAAAGAAGGAGTCCCATAATTTTGAGGAGTCTAATTAATTACTTGAGTCCGAAATTTTAAAAATGAAAAATGATTTTCAAGACTCTAGTAGTAGTTCTAATGGTTCTAGCACATCATGCTCAAATTCTTCCATTGCTAAAGCTAAAACCATTGTTTGTTTTAGAGGGTCAACTTTGTCCAAGGTCTTTAAAAAGGGTCACACCTTAGGTAACATTCCTCATGTTTACACATGCTTGCATTGTGGTAGGAAAGGTCACCTTATGTCATTTTGTTTTGATCTTAAAAGAAGTCCAAGGAAATCTTTATCTAGCATTTCATTATTTCCTAATCCCCATAATGTTAAAAATAAATCTATATGGGTTAGGAAATCATTATTAAATGCGCTAGATACAAGATTTGTTGATTCTCATTTACTATCACATGAAACCTCCCTTGCTAAATTTAAAGGTTGAATGTGTTAGTGTTTTATGCATACTCTAGCTTTTTGTGCTTCATATTATATATCATTGCTAGATGTATGCACGTTTAGTCATTTTCTAGTCATTGCCTCATTTCATATCATATGCTAGAAATTATGACTTGTTTATCTTTTTGTATTATATTGTTTGAATTAACTGAATAATATAAAAAGATTTTTGTTTATCATTTGTGTTTTATCTGTTTCATTTGAGATTAATGAAAAATACAAATGATTTTTGTTTGTCCTTTTGAGTAAATATTTATTTTTGATTAAAAAATGTTAAAAACTCAAAAAGATTTTTTTGTGTGTATTTTTGTTTGACACACTTTATGTGGCATATACTTGTGTTTGAATCCCATCTTTTACGCTCCCACGTGGCTAGAACTTTTGGTTTAGATTTTCAATCCTTAAAATGTTCTTTACCATGTTTTATATGGAGTAGTTGGATTTTGTATTGTTTAAATGGATTCTATTTTTATATGCCTCTTTTCACACATGCACGAGCTCTTTTGAAATCTTAATGTCACATGTTATATTTGAGATTTTTGAGGTGTTCTCCTACCAATCTAGTCATCTACATATCTATGACCTAGGAGGACTAGTGCATGTCAAAATCCGTTGCACGTGAGCTTTGTGAGATAAAAAATTATATATCTAAATGTGCACGGGGAAGGGCTTCGAAAGGATGAATTAAATCCTTTGCGATAGTAAGCCACCGTTTATTGGATCTAAAAGAAATACGTGATCCAAAGGCCTAAAAACAGAATATTTGGCATTAAAAAGAAAACAATTGCCAAGGCCTATGTTTGTTTGATATATTCATTCAAAAACAAAAGAATATATATGCTTATTGAGGGAGAATTGGATGGTATATCAACGGTTTGCACAATGTCCGTTTATCCTAGTTGTCTTTAATGTCATGACTCTATTTGGTTTGTAGAATCATCATCATGCTAGGCTTGTATGCATTTTGTATGTTTGTTCATTGAGTTCAATCTTTATATTGTCACATGAGGTTATATTTAACTGTGATGAAGTTTGCAATCAAATGAGAACTCCGTGAACGTTTTTTAAGTGTTTGGGTCTAAATTTAAGTGTTACTAGTTCACACCCCTACACTTCCGTTTCCATATGACACATTTTTGCCATACGAGTGTGAAAGACTCCTATTATATGTTGTGTGTGTCATTTGTGTTTATATCTATACATATGTGCGTGTGCATTCTTGATACATTCATAGTACATATATATATGATATTTTGTTTTGCCTTTGTCTTGATTTTGTTGCCCATATGCTTTCATCTCTTATCACTTTAAGCTTCAATATGCTTTTATGTTTTGATTCTTTAGCCTTTGTCTATTCCTGAACAAAAAGGGGGAGAATGATGATAGGGGGAGAAATGGTATCTAACCCTATTATTATTGTATCTTCATTTGGGGGAGATTTTTCTTAGGGGGAGACGTCTTTCTAAGTATATCAGTTGTTTGATAAAGGGGAGAATTAATTTAGGGGGAGTAGTTCATTAATTGCATTTAATACTTTGATATTCCCTATGCATTTGATGAGTTTGCTTAAGTGTGCAGGATTTCTACTAAAGTGGCATTGTTTAATGGCAAAGCGTTTGATCCTTGGGTTGAGTCAATTTGGGTGGGTTATGTATTGAGTCTAGTAGATCTTGACGGCCCTTTAGGATTTTTGTTTGGTTTTTGTCCCGGAATAGCCAAAGGGGGAGATTTGTAAGGACACAAATTTCCAATTGAGTCCATGTATAGTGTTGGCTCAATTCCGGACAAAAACATTTATTCATAGGATAGTATGTAATTGTAATACTCTCAAGCCTATGAAGTGTTTGTTGAAGACGTAGCGGCAAAAAGTATAAAGCCTCATCAAATATGCCGGTTTGCGTGCCTCGTTTCTACGTCATCAACCATAGTTCCATGCTCCCAAGGTATGAATGAATATTATATATATAGGAGCTTGGAACAAGTTTATTGGGTGTTAGGCTTTATAAAAACTGCGTTTTGTTATAAGAAAGAATTAATTAAAACTTTAAATAAATGTTTATAAAGTTTTCTGGGCTTAAACAAGAATATTCAAACTTTCTATTTTTTCGTTCGATAGAGTCGTTCGAACGAGATTGTCGTTCGAACGAAAATGTCGTTCGAACGAACCTGCCAACGAGTTCCCATATTAGGCCACTGTAAATTCGTTCGATATGTCGTTCGAACGAACCTTGTGTTCGAACGAGATATCCAACGAGATTCTAACGAGTTCAATCTGGAACGTCGTTAGAAGTCTCGTTCGAACGAGATTTCGTTCGAACGAAAATGTCGTTCGAACGAGATGCCAGGCGGGAACAGTTTTTGGCAGTTTTGCACCCACTTCCCCACTAAGTTATTAACCAACTTTTTCAGACTTTATTATGTGCGGGAAGAACATTTTCTAATCCAACATTTCCATAACTTTTCCTAACTTTTCATCCTAGTTTATCTCTTAGAGAGAGTTTGAGAGCTAAAATGGTTTAAGGAAAATGTTCAAATTTTGAGTGCTATTTTTCAAGAGAAAATATTTTATCACTCTAGTGTTACACCCAAATATGTTTATCCAAGTTCACATATATACATATTAATTTCTTGGAGTTTGGCACCGGTTTATCTCTTCCGTTTCAAAGAGAAGTTTTGGTTTGCTTCTACATCCATCAAAGAAGAAGATGTTTTGTTGCGATTTTACCCACACGGAGAAAGGCTCCATGTTCGGGTGACGGTGACCATATAAAGTCCTATCGGTGGATTCTGAGACCGTGGTGGAGTTCCGTGGTTATCCGCTAGGAAGAGGTGTCTACAAGAAAAAGCGCCGGGGCTTGAGAGGGATCGAGTCGAGTGTTGTAAGTCTTTTGTCTTGTACTTGTAATTCTGTATCTAGTGGATTTGTGGCTAGGGCCGTCCGAGGTTGTTTCCCGTCTTGGGTTTTTCCTCGTACATCGCGGCGTAGTGTGATTGATTTATTTTATCTTGCTTAAATAATTTAGAACGCATGCTTAGAATAATTCAAGATAAAATTCGGTTTAAATTATCACACTCATTTAATTTGGTGCTAAATTAAATATTGGGTAAAGTTTATTTAATTCAAGTCATTTGCTAAAATTGGTTTCGCCTAACTTTGTTGAAATGAAAAATATGACTTAGGCAAATTCTAGGACTTGAATTGAATTAATTGGTTTAAGTGAATATATTAATTGTTTAATTTTACTTCACTTGGTTTAATTTTAATTTTGTTTAAGAAATTAAAATTTGTTGTGTTAAAGTTGAACCATCATCATCCTTTACGCTTCCGCATATCGAGTTTACATAACAAAAGGAAATCATAATATTTTTTTTCCAACACATATTGGATTCTCTAAAACAATGAGACAATGGACATTTCAGCATCTCCAAATAAGTCTTGATTTCCTCCACATATTTCTTTAATTTCCAGGGAGGTTTTCAATTGTGGTTGGTCGATTAACCACAAATAAAGAATCAAATTCAATTTGGACATTTCTAATATTGAATTAGAGACACAATTTTAGGCCAGCGCATAGACCTTTAAATTCCACACTAGCATTAGTAGAAATACCATTAGAATTTTCAAAAGAAAATAAGAGATTCCCTTTATCATCTCTAAGAATACCCCCATATCCACATAAGCCTGGGTTTCCTTTTGATGCCCCATCCACATTAAGCTTAGAACAACAAGAAGAAGGGAAATTCCATTTAATAGGCAAAGTAAATTAGATCTTAATAGAGAATTTTATGTCAAAATCTTATTGAATACCCTTATAAAAGGTTGATAGAGTACTTTTAAAAGTAATCCCTTTACAAATGCAAGAAATCAAATTTGAAGAGTTTTAAATAATATCCTTAGAACACATAGGAATATTATCAAAAAAGCATTAATTCTTCTTTTCCAAATCTCCCAACAAACAACAAGAGGAATACACTTACTGAGAAATTTTGTATAGTCTTTTGTACCTGATTTCAACCACCAGATGTGGAGAATGGATTCTATAGAGACGGTGCTAGTATCAATCCCTGTAATGCTTAAAAAGTGCTTCCAAATAGGGTAAATGATAGGACAGGGAAGAAACAAATGATTAGTGGATTCTTTATTTTGATTGCAAGATTTACATCAGGAACATAATCTAATTCCCACCGTCTTAATGTTATCATCAATAGGCAAGAAATTATTGAGGGTTTTCCACATGTTTATAGAAATTTTCTTTGTAATATGGTTATCCCAAATATTATTCATAACTGTAGATGAAGGGAAATGATGCTTGGAGACTTTATAAGCAGAGGATAAAGAGAACTGGCCTAATGAATCAGGTAATCAGGCCCAAATTCCTTTATTTTTCTCCATAAGATTACTGCTCATATCTTTAGCGACCATCATTATCCTCCATTTATGAGAAGCATCATAGGATTCATTATTAATGTGCTTGTACCTATAAAGCATATAATTAGACCAAAAGGAAGGCTCAGTACAGAATTTCCAGTATAACTTCATGTAGGCACCTCAAGCAATCTCACTATCTCTGCTATAAAAAGTTGTGCATACTACCTCATCATATAATCCATCCAAACTGTAAAGAAGTGATATACCTTGATCAATCGATCCATAATAACCCTGATGGAATCGTGACCCCTCTACAACGTCAGTAACCCAGTAATGAAGTCCATCGAAATACACTCTCATTTCCACATCGGAATATCCAATGGCTGCAAACCCCCGACTAGTCTCTGATGATCAACCTTCACCATATGATAAATGGTTCACTTGTAGACAAACTCTACTATGTCCAGCTTCATACCAGCCCACCAATACTCCCTCCTCATATAGTGGTATATCTTATCCATTTTGAGATGTTTTGAGAATCTTGACCCATGTGTCTCCTCCATATTTGCGTGTTCTTGGTCCTAATTATCTGGTGTAATTAACATCCTATTGAAGCGTAAGGCCCCAACAAAACTGACTAAGTACGAATCTGCTCCACCTACCAATAACTGCTGAATCATCTCCCTATAAGAAGGATCCCCTTCTTATGCCTTCAAAACCCTTAAAATGATATCGGGTGTGATGGTCATCACGAATATATAAGTCAGAACTACCTCATCCTCTTGACGAAGCTCAACCCACTTCCCATTCTACACTGCAGCTAACTGCTTGTCGGCATACGGCGTAATGCATATGCCACCACGTTAACCTTCCTTGGATGATACTGGATGTTAAACTGATAATCCTTTACGAAATCAAGCCACCTGCGCTACCTCAAATTCATCTCCTTCTGCATGAAAAGATACTATAGTGACTTGTGCTCCATAAACAATAAAAATTTCTCCCCCCGAAAGATAGTGGCTCTTAATTCTTAAGGCAAAAATAACTTTTGATAACTCCAAATCATGCATGGGATAGTTCTTATCATGGGGCTTAAGCTTGTGAGATACATAAGCTATATCCCATTCCTCTAATGTATAACTCACCTAACTACCTATAAGGATGCATCGATAGAAATGTAGTACAACACTCCCCCTAGATCACTGGTGTTGAAGTCAACTTTTCCTTTATCGCATTGAAAGTTAACTAAAAGTGATCATTCCAAATAAAAGGCACTCCCTTATGAGTCAAATTTGTCAATGGACCTACAATCTTCAAAAATTCTCTGATGAACCGTCGATAGTACCCTACTAACCCCAAAAAACTATGAACCTCCGTTGATGTTGTGGGTTGGACCCACTCCCTCACCGATGACACCTTACTCGGATATACATAAATCCCTCTCTTAGAGACTATGTGACCCAAGAAAAGCACCTCTCGTAAATAGATTCAATAATTCTCGAACTTAGCACACAATCGGTGGTCCATAAATTCTGAAGAACCATATGCAAATGCTCTGCATGCTCTCTTGCTATTCAAGAATAAATATGTGAACGCAATGACAAACTGATCCAAGAATCCCTGAACACCATGTTCATGAGATCCATGAAAACTTTCAGTGCATTTGTTAGCCCAAACAGCACAACTCTAAACTCAAAAGACTTGCATCTCGTTGAAACGTGGTCTTAGAGATATCCTGCTCCCTAATACGTAACTGACGATACCTTAATCTCAAATTAATCTTAGAGAAGTAGGCTGCCCCTCTCAGCTGATCGAACAAGTCATGGATACGTGTTAATGGATGCTCATTCTGAATCGTGACCTTTTTCAAGTCATGGTAGTAGATACACAACCTCAACGATCAATCCTACTTCACAAATAGAGTTGGGGCTCCCTAAGGTGATGTACTCTTATGGATAAAACCTTAACCCAAAGGTCATTGAATCTGGTCCCTCAACTCTTACATCTCTAAAGGAGACATATATATGGTGCTCGCACTATCGGCGTAGTCCCCGATGCTAAATTAATCATAAACCCAATCTCCCGACTTGGCAATAACCTCGGTATCACCTAAAATATATTAGCGTGTAATCTAACGAGATGAATACACCCTCAAAAGTCTCCTCCTTGATATAGTATAAGTGTGTGCTCTGACCTCCCTTCGGACGAGGCATCAAGACAAGTAACATGTCCCACCTTAGAATAGCAAACATGATAGTCCTACTGTAACAGTCCACTATTGCTCTATATGTTATTAACCATTCCATATCCAGAATGATATCATACTCATCTAGCTCTAAAAAGAACAGATTTAGTACTAAGTATAACCTCCTTATGTTCACACCCATTGCTTGCAGATAGAATAAATGGGATTCCTGCCACCCAACGGTGGATCGACGATCGTAATAATGTTTAATGCTAAATTTACTAAACCTACCACATGCATGAACCTAGTGCTAACAAAAGAATGCGACGCTCCCACATCAAATAATGCGTGTCCTATATGCCCATGGATAAAAAACATGCCCTTGATGGCTGGCGGCACTAGCATAAAAATTAAACCATGGACGTTATGCACATGTCCACATTGTATCTAACCCGACAAAGGCTGCAATGCTAGAATTGACGGTGGGACTCAAAGTTGTTTCAACTATTGCTCTGGTTGGGACTCATGCTACAGACCCCTTGACTTTTAGAGCATGCATGTCGCAAGTTTCCCTACTCCCCACATATGAAAGACATACTCATAAAGTTTGTTGGCCTCTGGAATTATTATCCTTAGCGGGACTACCCCTATCTCCGTCCCTATTAGACCTGAAAACCCTAGCCCTACTGGCATCCAGTCTGGTAACCCTAGCTCTGCTGGTCCTGAGGGATATGTTATTATTGGCCCTGATGTCCCTACCTAAAATTGTCATTACTCAACCTGAATCTCTTAGTCAAGTCCTCCTATTGGGAACCCCGCTCTTAACTCCAACCCTGTTGTGGCGGTGCCCTATTAGAACCATTTCCCCCAATTTTTCCCTATTGGCTCTAGTCTCCTATCCTCTTTGCTTCCCTCAGATGGAAGCGACGGTCTAGGTAGTGGAGCAATGAATATTCTACGACCTCAGTGTAAGTCCTCAACATTGGGTTCCCCAACAAGTGCTGGAGAATCTTCCAAGTAAGACCATCTGTAAAATTTAGAAACCTCTTCTCCTCAGTGTTCACCTCACCTGGCATAAATTTTTACAAGCAAGTGAACTCTTCCTCGTACTTGGACATAGTCCGTACCTCATGTGAGAGACCTATAAATATCCTCCTCATCTTCGTCTGAAATGTGGATGAAAATAACTTATGGTTATATCTCACCCAGAACTCCTGTATAGTCATGGTATATATCTCATTCGACGTGGTAACCGACTCCTACCACTGAAGAGCTGCCCGAACTCGTTTGAATGTAGATAGTACCTCCTTTTGAGTTTTTCTTCACTCAACTATACATAAATTCCTCTGGATTTCCTTCTTCCTTTGGCTAGTTGCTATAATATTTGCGCTCCTCGAACTCTGACAGATGGACCTTTTGGAAGTCCTCTCTGACTCTCTCCCAAACGAATGACATTGGGTGAGTCAGAATTGGTGCAACCACTGGTGGCTATGGTTGTGCCTGGGGAAAATTTTGTGCCAGGGTGGTCATACCAACATTAATTTCCTGGGCTACTATGGCTAAAACCTCTGACGTGGTCACAGTACCTTGAGTGACCTGTTGCTTCGATGAGCCTCCTCCTCTATAACCCTCCTCACAACATGTACTGGTCTAACTCTCCTGGCCTTTGGCATATAAAACTAAATTGAAATTTCATGATATTCACTTTAACCATATATAATAGCAGAAGAACGTAAATGCACAATACAAAACAATAGTACTAAGTATATGGCTCTATATTAAAGAAACGTATGCTCACAATGTCGCATGTTTGCAAAGATCCTAAGGATAGTTAAACCTGATGCTTTGATACCATGAAAACCCATCTATTTTAACACCGGGCACTACACCAAATCTGTCGAATTGTCACGATCATTGACCTTGACAAGTCGGGGGTAAAAAACTCCTATGGCAATGGTATACATTTTTTGAGCTATCGGAGAGATGAAGAGATTCAGTCTCCTCTCCACAAATTGGACACCCCAAATAACCATGTACTACACAACTGGATAATGTCCCATAAGCTGGAAAACCATGAATTGCCCACATCAACATAGCTTTCAGCATAAACTCTTCTTTTCTAAAAGAGTCAAATGATTGCACACTCTCTTCCCACAACTCATTTAATTATTTTACCAAAGGATCCAGGTAGACGTCGATGTCATCACTTGGTGCCTTTTGCCCAGGTATCAATAAAGACAGCATCGAAAATTCAGGTCTCATACACTGTGAATGAGGGAGGTTGAGTGGGGCTATGATCACTGGCCATATACTCTGATTAGTGCTTATATTTTCAAATGGATTGAAACCAACTGTTGATATAGCCAAACAAATGTTGCGTTGTTCTCGAGCAAAATCGGGATACTCATAATTTATTCTCCTCCAAGCTGTAGAATCAATAGGATGACGCATGATATTACCCCCTACTTCTGCCCTAGCATGCCAAGTCATTGCCTCCGCTATCCATGGTACTGTGAAAAATTGCTTTAATCTAGGCCCATCGGGAAAATATTTCAACACTTTTTTAGGCACTTTTGAGCTTATGCATTCCTTCCAGTAGATTGGACATATCTAGGTTCATCGCAGACCGGACAATGATCGAGATTTTCATACTCCTTTCGGTATAGTATGCAATCATACACACAAGTATGAATCAATTTATACTTCATTCCCAAACCTTTCAAATTGTTCTTCATAACATGATAGCTAGTTGGAAACGTATTCTCCTTGGGTAGTACGCCCTTCACCCAATTCAGAATTCCTGTCATACTATTGTCAGACAAATCATACTGCGTCTTTAAACTGGGCAAACCAACCATGGCATGTAAAGTTGTTTGATCTTTCTCACAGCCAGAGTACAATGGTTGGGTCGCCTTAAATTTTAAAGTTTGGTAGTCATCGTCAAGGTTTATCATGATATTTTCACAAGCACCTGAACCTTGTACATCATCAGTAACCTCATTCTCCTTCGGTTCATAAACTCCATACTTAGCATCAACTAAATCCTCTAATATATTATGATCTACGTCGTCCCCTTCTAAATCTATCCTACTTGTTGAAGGTTGTGAAGATTGTTCGGGGATAAAAGGAACTTTCAATTCACCGTGAAAACTCCAAAATCGATAAATATCTTCCATACCCCATCTTGACAAATGTAGTTCAACTGTTTTCCACTCAAACACCTTACCATTCTTACACCTAGCACATGGACGCAAAAACTCTTCATCATTATGACATCCCTTTGCGTATTTCACAAATTCATTAGCACCTCTGCGAAACACATCCACCATTCTATTTGTCTCACCTATCCACTCTTTGTATTTCGGATATCCCATCATAGCTACCACAACTAATCACATATTAAAGGTAAGAAGCGTATATTCATGGACTAGTATAAACAAAACTTAGATTTATAATATGTTTCATTTAATTATGTCTTATTTATATTCGATTTTTAAATTTCAAATTCAAATTCAATTTATAATAGAAATTCCTATTTCCTCCATCTCCTCTAAAGGTTGAGTGGTCCTATCCCATTCAAGACCGCATATTTCTATAATATACTTAAAAGCTCATGCACATTGTTATGATTTGAGAAAAATTCGACAGCGTATCCCCGTAGTTCCCGAAGTACACGACGTAGATTGGCAAGTGTGAGTGTTATTTCAATTGATCAATAACACTTATCAATCTAGTATGTACCCAGAGAACATTAGGATACGACTGCAGAACTTCCTCCAAAAGTAACAACTTTAAGCCACTAAGAATATTATTATACAGAAATTATGCAGTCCCAAACTATCCAAACGGGACAATTCGAGAGATCTCATTACAGGGGTAATGACTCTCGAACGGGTCTAAGGGCTATTGAATGCGTACGCATAAGAACTAGAAGGCTAGTATCTATGCGCACTATATGTAATTTCAAGTATGTTTCATTTAATTATCATACTATATATATATATTGTTCGTTATACATAGTAATTTTCAAAAAAAAATTGAAAAATCCCACCCCCATATGGACAATAATCCAGTGGTCATGCCACTTTTAAAATTAACCAATCCAACACCGGTCCACTATAATCCAACTGCAATGGAAACAACAAATGTATATCCCGTACTCCTTATAATTCATCTACTCAATTAATTTTTTTTATCAATTAAACTAACAATTAAAGTATACAATTATTAATTTACTAATTTACAATGAGGGGAAATCCTACTAAAAATTTAATCAATCAATTCTTTTACAAGGGGCACTACAATATGAGGGGCAATATCTAATAAACCAATAAAAATTTAATTAAAAAAACACACACACACGCACATATAAATACACACCCACACACCCTGCCCACCCCTACACCCCAGCCTTGCCCACCCTGCCCACCACACACACATATATACACACACACGTATACACACACACACATACATATATATATATATACACACACACGCGCACATATACAACCCCCCTCCCCCCAACCCCGCCCCATCCCCACACACACGCGCGCGCGCTTACATACACCACACATGCACATATACACACACATATATACACACATGCACATATACATATACATAAATGGGGGAGAAATAGAGATAAAACGTACCCAAATCGTAGAGAGAGAGAGTGTAGTCGCTAGAGAGAGAGAGAAATGGAGGGAATTAGAATCGGTGGAAAAAAAGAAGAGGGAGGGTTTTTTTACTGACAGAATTGTCATAGCCATGTCACGGTCATTGACCGTGATAACTTTACAATGTTGTCACAGTCATTAACCGTGACAAGTAAAGTTGTCACGGACTTGTCACGATCAATGACCGTGACAAGCATTTGTCACAGCCTTGTCACGGTCTATGACCTTGACAAAAAATATTTATTTTTTTGTCACGATCATTGACCGTGACAAGGCTAGCCGCTTGAAGGGTGTCAATTTGACCATTTTGGTGTAGTGGGATAGCCAATCCTGTACTGAAATAAAATACAAATCCAGTATGACTTCATTCTCAGCATCACTCTTGTAATACAATATAAATGTAATATAATATGAATGAAAAAACATAATAATAAATGAAGAGAATGAAACACATGCATAAATAAATAAATGTGAATCGAATAAACCATCGATCATTAATAGTAATCATCCAACCAAATAAAACTAATAAATAAAATATCATCACTGACATACAGTACAGTCATATCCAAACTGGAATAAAGGATCCTATCTAGACATAATGATTTGAGGCAGCAAAATCAATCATGTAGCTAGCGTCCACAACTACTCCAATGATAAGAAGAATCTATCCCTGTTGTCCCGGCTGCTGATGATGCACATCTGGGTTTTAAAAGAATACAATGAAACAAAATTTTCCCATTAGTCAAAGCCCGAAAAGTTTCAAAAGATTTTGCAAGTAATTAAATGTCTTAAATCGATAAAACATGTAGTGTATTAATTTCATAATTAATTAACTATTCGCACTCACATGAGAAAAAACCTCGTCCCTCATCTATATTGTGCACCTAATGCAATCATTTTATTAACCTAATTATATTACCCAATCTAACAAGACAGTAACCGTTATCCAAGCCCAATCCCCCTAATAGTCATACCCAGCTAAGTATATACAACCCTCACTAGGCATACGTTCATAAATAATATCGTAGCAATACACGAGCTAAAGATAAGTGTTAACATAGTGTAATACCATAGCTACACTCATTATGTAAATAGATATACACATTATATCATATATATATATATATATATATATATATATATATATATATATATATATAGGTGGATATATACGTATAATCGTATCCCCAGAGCAAGGACCGCATGGATACACCCCTTGTGTGCTATTAGGCTCCAGGCATCACGCGTTACACTAAGCCACCAGGTCAGAATCTCACCATCGAACCCAACTGTAAACATATATAATGGAGGCGGTCATAAACATATGCCCAACTCCAAACCAATACCTATCCTCACACATGGATAGGGGTCATGCAAGAGTGCTATGACCTGAGGAATCAATCTAACACCTTCTGATCATGCCAGGGTGATTACCCACTATACGCAACCTCTTAACGATAGCACTACCGAGTAGGTATATTAAGTATAAACGTATAGAAATCATACATGCACACACACACACACATATATATATACAAGTCCCCCAATATGTATATATAATATTGTCCTCGTACGCAATCCCATAACATACGAGTCTCCCCAGTCCCGAAGTCCGAACTGACTTCTCGATTCTACATCTAAGTGTTCACTCATTTGAATTCTGAGTTCTCCTCATTCGAAACCATTTATCAATTGGCCTATCACACATACCAAACCTTGTAAAGCATTCCCTAGTAATCCCACTCTACCCCGGAAGCACCCCCTACGATTATTCCTTAAGCTCTAACGGGTCAAAAGAACACACAAACAAAATCGGGGTAGGCCAGCAAACCAAATCGATTCACTTCGAAGACCAAACTATTTTAGTCAAGGGAAGCGGTTCACTCCCCCAACAAACTGATTCGGTTCACTGGGCTGCCTGTCATCTTATTCATCGGGGTTTTCTCCTCCAAAACATCCAATGGAGGTCCAAAGCCACCCTAAACATAAAATAAATACCTTAAATCATTATACAAACATCCCAAAAGTATTATAACATAGAATTAACCCCAAATCCATCATCAAAACACTAGGATCCTAAATCAATCTTCAATTCATCAAACCCAGAATTTACCAATTCTGAGATTTTATTATTTCTAACATCGTATCATGGTTCTACATGCTCATCGTTGTAAACCCATATTTAATTTCAAAATTTCTACAGAATCATCATTAACTAATTATTGATTCTAATCAGATATTAATTATAATCTACATCTCTTCATTAATTTCTCAAAGTTTTAACATTTATACCTTTAAATCACATATTTTTGTACCATTAACTATGAAAGTGATTAACTGCATAAACATGGAATTTAAAGCAAGTGACTACTTAGATTTCAAGATCTAAATACAAAAAACTCTCAAAGGTCATGATCGGTTGAATCTAGAGGTGGTTCCCTCTCTTCTCTTCTCCAAGCCTTTATCTCCCTTTCTTCTTCTTTCTCTTCTCTTAAACTCACTCTAACTCTCAAATATCCAGAGATTGAAAAGTGGAGTTGCCATCCACACTTATAAACCCTAAATATCTCCTAATTACACCCTAATTCCATTTTTTTAATTAAACCCTAGGTATAAAAAGACCACCCTACCCTTATACGGGTCTTGTTATGCCTAAAAAACCTCTGATATCCAATCATAACACCCGAATATCAATTCTGGACTATTTCAACCCATTTCGATTCATTGGTGCACTCAAAAAGGTCATCCGAGTCACCCAACTATAAATACACCCATATCTCGTTAGTCGGGTCCGACACGTGCATACAGTACTCATCACCCATAAAATATACCAATCGATGTAACACTCTATCGACATAATCTACTAACCTGTTGCTTTTCACTCCTACGCGACATATAATAAATCATGTATCTATTTTCTCATCACATTCAAGTAAATAATAATAATAATAATAATAATAATAATAATAATAATAATAATAATAATAATAATAATAATAATAATAATAATAATAATAATAATAATAATAACAATAATAATAATAATAACAATAATAATAATAATAACAATAATAATAATAATAATAATAATAATAATAATAAATATTAATCCTTTGTCTCGCTAATTAATATTTACCAAAACCCAATTTATTATTCCTAATTAAATTAATAATTGTAAATACAAGGAAATTAAATATTCATAAAAATACTGTGTATTACACTTTAATATTTTGAAAAACTCATTCTTTTTTTTCAAAATCAAATTTCCTTTTTCAAGAGCTTTAATTCTTTTTTATAACATTAGATTATTATTTATGTTTCCAAAAACTCCTAACTCTTGTAAAATAAGATCACACTTTTCATCGAAACCATTAAATAAAGATGGATGCAAAATTAACTAACCCTATATGGACATACCCCCAGATTCATAATAATACGGGCTTTAATATCAGTTTGAAAAATATTTTTCCTACGATGGTCTACGTTTGGTTACTTAATTAATTGAAAAATATATATTTTTCCCTAAAATAACTCGTCATCAAAAATCGTTTGAATATTTATTTATTGCGACATGAGACAATTCAATTGATACCAAGTGTTAATTTATATCAGAAAATTTATTTTGGTTCAATTTTTACACATGAATTAAAATTATCCTTAATTGTGCTTTATTTGTGCTTTAAATTTTTAATTCATAGAATGCGCAAAAAAATTATTTTCATGGAACATACATGCACACACATATTACGTAATGTATGTAAAAGTCAATGCTCCTAATAAATATTACACACAAAATATAATGGATAATCTGTGACACCCCGCCTAATTAAATACCGGGTGATCAGTCCTTCATTAAATTAAAATCAAGGTGAACGGTTGGTTCATTCTTAGCATCACTGTCGTAAAATAAAATTTCCAATTTAAACACCCTAAATAATTAAGCTAAGTGTCAAAACAATTTAAAACCTTATTTCCAATTTATTTAATCCAAACATGAAAACCTTTTTAATAACCAACAGTTTAAGAATTCATAAATACTAAGGAGGGATAATAGCACACAAGAATTTAAATCATCTAGATAAACCAAACCAGTTTAAAACTATAAATGAAACCATCCTGACAATAATTAAATCCCAAAGAATACCGAATACTGGAAATATACGTGAACATAAATCCCTAACAAATCCAACTGAATAGGGAAACGTGCGACACGTGCCCTAACTAATCATAACTAAAATTAGAGTAGAGTCAACAACGAGGTCATCTAAGCAATGGCCTACAACTCCTACATAAGCTGCAGCGCATCCGTTCCAAGCATGACACAGGGGCACCTATAATATATATATATATATATATATATATATATATATATATATATATATATATATATATATACAAGAGAAAAGAAATAACAGGAAATGGGTCAGAACTCGAGTGTAAAACGGTTTAAAAATAGTTTAGCAAGTATTTAAAATGCTCATCGGCTAATGTAATGTCACACCCCGCCTAATTCTGGCGTCGGCCGCCACCAAAACTAAGCCGAGCGTGAGTGCGACAAATGGTATCAGAGCATGGTCTTAGGTCTCGTAGGTTATGAGTCCGTTTAGCTTTCACATAGCCGATCTTTGATTCTCTTTATTGATTCGTATTCCTTAAGGTAAAGGGTCTAGCATACGTGTTAGATGTGTTTCTTGGAGATGTGAAGCTTTGTGCTAAGAACGTCGTAGGCATTGAGTTTAGAAATAGTAAGATTAATGTGAGGATCCTTAAAATGGATTTTGGAGATGATAATTATTTTGGAGATTTTAGTACAGACGTTAGGTATTGTGTGTATTGATTTTTGATGTTGAGATTTAATTTGAGGACATTAGCATTTTGATAACTTTCGGCTATCAGATCGAGTGGGGGATTTGTGAGAGCGTGTGATACGCCGTTATTTTCATAGTTATGCGTATGCATATAGGCAATATATGTATTATTTTATTGTTCGTGGGGTAGGTGTGAATAAAATTGGGTGTATGGGCGCCCAATTGTGGTATTCTACGGGTAGTCATATATGAGCTTTATTTTCTTTTTTGCGAGATTTAAGTGTTTATGTGTATGCTTCGTCTAATTTTGAGGACGAAATTCTTTGCTAGTGGGGAAGTATGTAACACCCCGTGTTTTTATTTATTATTTAATTAATTAATTGGAATTTTCGGGAAAAATAAATTTTTGAATTTAATAATTTTTATTGGCTAAATATGTTGGTTATGATTTTAGAAGAATAAAACTTCAAAAGGAATTAAAATCGGAGTTAAAATGGATTTCATATTGATTTTACAATTTTTGTCCCTTATAATTTTTTGGGCGAACTGCCAGATTTTAGGCATGATCGATCGATCGATGCCTGGGGGTAGATCCACCGATCCTCCCAAAAATGTGCGCAGCAAGCTGTTTTTAAGAATTTGTGTAGGATTAGGACTCCTAATCACTATAAAACCTTGTTAATCCTTAGGGGGACTTCTCATAATCACTTTTTCTCTAGTTTTTCACCAGAGAACACTTCCAAATATTTTTCCTCTCACCCATAATCATCAACCTTCTTCATTATCAAGCTTTTTATCACAAGTTTTGGGAGGCTTAATTAGGGTTTAATCAAGTTGGTTCAAGAACTCTATTTTGCTAATTTTTCACAAGGAATCCATATTTCTAATCAGCTTTTCAACACAATCTTTACAGGCATGAATAATCTATTCTTTTCCTTTAGTATTATGCGTTTTAAGTGTCTCCTAAACACTTAATTACATGTTTTCTTAAAAATAATTAGTAACTTAATTAGAAAAAGTGGATACTAATTATGGGGTTGTTTTTATAAAATCTTTTAATCTGAATAATATTCATAACCCTTTGGGTATGTAGGATTCATGAGTGATTTTGGATTTTATTGGTGTAGATTGTATGTAGAAAATCCCTAGTTTTAAAATAATTGCCTTTTGGGTGCATATAACTCATGTAATACATGTAGAGATAATAAAATTTAGTTTTGATGTATATATGATGAAAACTTGGTTTATTTAATTTAAAATAATAAAATGAGATTATTTGGGTATTGTTGACGTTGTGATAATTAAATTAAAGATTTAATTGAATTGGACTATCATGCGCAGTTTTATACGTTGACTAATTATACTTGTTGGTATTATTAAATATCATTGTGACGACGGGTTGTTGGGTATTATTGCTCTCCCTATATTTTAGAATGCCTTCTAGGAATGGGACAAGTGAGGGAAAATTATCACGGTTTTATTATGTTGGGGTGGGATGATTTTTATTACGTTATCGTCGTTACGCTAGTCTAGGTATGAGACTAGGTTATGATTTATGTTAGAAAATCCTCCTATACATAAGTTAGTGAATCACCTTATACCTTTGACTTACTTAAGTCTACATTGTGTAAGTGCTCAACTATTTTAGAAATAGTGACAAAATTGGTTGTCTAACCTAGAATCCAAAGAACCTCAGAATTATTCTCTCTAATCCTTTTCAATGATCCAAGAAGGTATAAATTGAATCACACTACACACATTAGAAGTGCATACTGTAACACCCCGCTTAAAATAATAACGGGTGGCCAGCCCTATACTATATTAAATCAGGAATTTCAGATGGTCCAGTCTCAACATCAACTGTCGGTACTATATAATATAGGACTAACTACCCGATATCATATAAGCGAGATGTTAAATAAATTAAAACATGCAACAACACAACCCAACATTACAAAATTTCTAATAAATAAGAGATATGCAAGAAAGAACTAGGATAAACGAAATGCTATATTAAAACAAAATAAATAACTACAACTGAGTGTACGAAAGTAGACCCGAATAAGCTGTCAGGTCACAGCTAATACAATAACTGGAATGGAATAAATATAAATATCTACAAATATCCCTTGGGCACAAACCCGATATACAACATGAATCCTTACCTAGAATTTTAAAGAAGTAAGAAGCGGCTACAAAATACATCCCGCAACAGTCCGCATCTGTCACGGCTCCCAAGACTCTGGACAGAAGGTCATCCGGCATCCATGCGGTTGGATACCTGTAATAATATATATATACAGGCAGGAGAGAAAAGCAAACGGGTCAGAGCCCCGAATTATGAAAATATTTAGCAAGTGTGTTAACCGTGCATAATAAATACCGGTGCACTTTATTTCATAATTAAAGTGAGACCGCACTCTCGTGGAACCCCAACTCACCTCTCATCTAAAGGTGCGCCCTATTCGCGTCCTCAAATTTTAGTTAAATTACCCCCATAAATTTTAGGACAACCTAACTTATCAGGCCTAGCCTATATCCACGAGAGCTACCTTCCCGTCATAATCTAAGGATCCACCCATTTCTAAACCCACTAGATTATGATTACAACAATTATGCCATAATAGGCTTAGTGAATTCCTATTTATAATATCACGAATTAAAATACCATAATTCTTAAAACCTTACCCCTATATACATATATATATATATATATATATATATATATATATATACATATATAGGCTAAAGTATAAGAATTAATATCCTTAATATCATGTACATGGAATATTGGCAAAACTTCTCTCTAGCCTCAAAATTGTACTACGTTTCGTGCGTGGGGAGTCTCGCAAAGCGAAATCCAAACAAGGAACCGCCCCGTTACACTACTCCTAACAAGGTCAAGACCAGAGATCCGAGATGCCACAAAGGGAAATTACTTCTCTCAAGTCTCGACATGGCATTGCGTTTCGTGCGTGAGGTGTCTCGCAAAGCGAAATCCAAACAAGGAACCACCTCGTTACACTACTCCTGGGCAATGTCGATCCTAGAGATCCATAATCCTTAGCATACAATTTAATACTACCATTACCACTAAACTATAAATTACCAAAGAAAGAAGGAAAGAAAAGAAAAAAAAAAGAAAACAAATGAAATAAAATAAAAGAATCTCCAATAATATCCTTGGGATGATGTAACCGAATTATACCTTATGTGCGATACATCAACCCCCATCAATCTAGTACACCATAATCATCTAAGATGTACTTTACTAAAATTCTATATCCTTTCCTCTATAGGATATATAAATATATATATAGGTATTTTATTCTCACCATATATATATACATACCATTAAACAATCCCATGACCCTGTATACATACCATATATGATGTACCAAGGCCATGCACAAATAAATACCCGGCTATATATAGCATCGATAAAACTGCATCATTGCTATCATCTTCCCAGTGCCCGGCTCACGTAGCAATACTGGGGCCACCATGGTGGGACTAAACGACACCCATCTCGTGGTAAACTCACGCACACGACGTCCCGGGAAGCGGTCATAGCTCCAAACCGGCAATGAGACGAAACATACCCATCACGTCTCATCCCAAAATAAATATATATCATATGGTAACACACGGGACGACTATGACCTGGGGAATATCCACACCCTGCTTTTCTAGCCAGGATGCTCACCCTCTACGCGCGCAACTTCCCAATGATAGCATGAGCGGGGTATGCTTAACCAATTTAGTATATATATCATTCACATGAATAATATATATAATCTATATGATCCAATCATATGGTCAAATAATAAACCATCATATACGGTTTAAATATCCATATCATGTATGTCCACAACATAAATATATCCATATATTCATATACATACGGATATATATAAACACATGTTCCCATACCTCATATCTACATATATAAACTAAGTATCGTTTCTATGTACAAGATATATAAACTCGGCTCTAAGTATACATAATCCTCAATACACAGGCCGTCACCACAATTTCCATTAAATTTACCTCGATATGTGAATACAATCCCTCACTTGAAACATATTCAATCATCTTCCTATGATGAGTAGTCTCCCAAAACCATATGTATATATCTATACATATACATTCAACATTACGGTTATCACCCAAGAATTTGTGTAGGAATCCATCACTACACCTTTCACCTCTAAATGTGAAAGTACATAATTATCTTTAGTACTATCTAACCATAGGCATTAACATGACTTAATAGTCTAGAACCTCAATTTATTCCAACCTCATTTCAAGAATTGGAAATCTCAATGGCCATATCCCCATAATTGCGTATAGACTATCCTAACTAGAATTTACGCTACCGCTTATCCTAGTCGATAGTACACCCCCAAGCTGTTTCCCACTTTTATCTATGGTTCAATTTATTTTATGAACCCTTACTCCTATCGGGTTATCATTTGTTCCTTAGTCTAAATATTTCTAAGGATAGGAAACCTCTCACTCTCTAAGAGTTCTCAACCTTAAACATATATATATATATATATATATATATATATATATATATATATATATATATATATATATATATATATATATATATATATATATATATATATATACCTTTATCTATAATTGGTAATTCCAACCTCAAAGAGGTTTCCCCGATATCCATATGTAACTCCAATACGTACATGGGTACATTTCTCCCAAGTTACCCTAAGGATTTCCCAAATCCCAAAATGTGAGAAACTCCTTATATGACTCCAAGAATATATCTTTTACATCCTAAGAGAAAGCCCCCCCCCCCCCCCCCAAATCAATAAACCCAACCAAAAAGGGTTTGAAATCACTATGGAGAAAATACTTCAAAATACCCTATTTTCCGAATCGATTCGGCCCTATTCCGAATCGATTCGGCCTAACGAATCGATTCGGCCTCCAAGGCGAATCGATTCGGGTCCAAAGACCTGGGCTTCTGCAATAGGCCGAATCGATTCGGCTTCGGTCCGAATCGATTCGGTCAATGCAGACCTGCCAATTTCACTAAACCGAATCGATTCGCTTAAGGGGGCGAATCGATTCGGACCTGCAAATTTGAAGGGTTCTTCTTCTTCATCAAAACCCACGAATTCTAAACCCTAAATTTCCATTTCTAACCATTAAACCTTCATCAACTTATGATTTTAAGCCCATTAATCAACCCAAAGTTGATCCCAACCACTTCTAATCCATTAAATCCCTATTTAACATTGATTTCAAGATTAAACCTAAAAATCTAGGTTTTGGTATTAATACCCAAAAATCCATTCCTTTAACCCACAAATTATGAAATGAAATACACAAATAGCTATTTAGCAAGATTAAACACTTGCCTCAGATTTGTAGAGGTTGGATCATCTTCGATGTCGCGGTTGGGCCGGAAATCCCAAACTTTTTCTTCCTCTTTCTCTTCCTTTTTCTTTCTCTCTTTCTCTATTTGAGAAGGCTTCATCCGTAAGCCTTAAATACTTTAAAAACAACAAACCCAGTTTTAAATGTTAATACACACTTTAAATGACTTGTTTACATCAATTTGAGTCAAACTGACTTAAAAATATTCCGAAGCCGAAATAAAACCCAATGACAGTCATTTTGACTATCTCGACCCTTCCGGGATCGATGGTACCCTCAAAATCATCATCCGGAATACTTTAAAATATTTTCTATTTTTGGACCTCATTTCCCAAATTCTAAAATTCTCCAATTCAATTAAATTTTATTTTCCCAAAAACTTAATTTCTCAGTCTCCAAAGTCGTGGGGTGTTACAATCTTCCCCCCTTACAAGAATTTCGTCCGCGAAATTTAAGATATGCCTAGGACTTCAATATCATCTAGTCCTTACATCAATCCTCAAGATCACTATGCCGATCCTTTCTGGTTCTCATGCCTAACCATACAGTTATAAAGCAACTACTACCCAGGGCACCCATACACCCCGTACCCGAGTCTCTACTCGTAGAATTTTAATCAGGCTCCATTAGCCTCAAAATTATAAGATAACCCTCGGTAATATAATCTATAACAATATACTAAATATAAAAGTTTGAAAATTTCCACTGGTTGAACTCTCCTTAATTCCTGACGCTAGCCACCTTCGTGCGGGGGAGGTCTCGCAAGCGAAATCCAAACAAGGAACCCTCCCAATACACTACTGTGTAGCTAGGTCGGGGATTGAGATTAGTTGAACCAGGGTTAAGGTTTTATAAAAAGATTTTTTCATATTTTAGATTTTGCCCGAGGGCCTATACAATAATACACTATAAATATATTCTGCGTCTTTCGACACGCCAAACAAACACCTTATGTTTAAGACACAAGACCTCAACAAATACAATACTCTAGCCAAAATCTAGTTCTCAAAACTAGCACAACTATGAGCTAAATTATCCGCTCAACATACCCCTACTAAACTTTAAATCCCACAACTCTAAAACTTCTTTACATACATTAACGGCTTTCCACAATATAAGTCTCCCCTCTTAGGCGCACTATAATCACATGCCCTACCTACCCATAAGTAAATAGTCTTATAGTCACTATTCAGCGAACCTTAACATTCCTCACCTCCGGAATTCAATGTTATAACTCTCGACGTTCCCGGTATCGCACAAAGTATGACGTAAACCCAAAGAAAGGTATTCTACCTTATACTTCCATAATCTAATGGTTTCACCTCATCCAAGGATCTCAATTCAAGACCCTCTACTTCTTCCAGGACAATCATTACTCCTAAACCTATTTCTCCATAAGAGAAACATATTCCTCAAAATCCTTCCTAGCGAAGGTTGACGGGTTTCTAAATCCAAACCTCCCAAAGACTACCATAACCTCTCCTCAGACTTACTTTATCAAGTCCAAGGTTTGTCATTCGAGTAAATTTTCCTTTCTTACTCAACTGCAGACAAATCACCTCGAACCATTGCTAGAAATCTCCTCAACATCTCCTCCGGAACCGGGGAAAACAATTACCCCCGATTAGAGCGTACCCAAAATATGCTATGGGTATTGTACTTCTAATCCTATCCTTTCCTAGACAACAAAAATCTAGGCGACGTCTGAGACGAAACAAGAGCAACTATTATCAGAACGCCAATCAAGTGAATATACTTCACAGAAGAAAACAACGCAGTGAACACAACAGTCCTATTTATAGGGCTTTATGTCAAGAACGTTAACGAAAGAATTCATAACTCGCACAGATCCTAAAGACTCTAGAACCTGATGCTCTGATACCATCTGTAACACCCCGCTTAAAATAATAATGGGTGGCCAGCCCTATACTATATTAAATCAGGAATTTCAGATGGTCCAGTCTCAACATCAACTGTCGGTACTATATAATATAGGACTAACTACCCGATATCATATAAGCGAGATGTTAAATAAATTAAAACATGCAACAACACAACCCAACATTACAAAATTTCTAATAAATAAGAGAGATGCAAGAAAGAACTAGGATAAACGAAATGCTATATTAAAACAAAATAAGTAACTACAACTGAGTGTACGAAAGTAGACCCGAATAAGTTGTCGGGTCACAGCTAATACAATAACTGGAATGGAATAAATATAAATATCTACAAATATCCCTTGGGTACAAACCCGATATACAATATGAATCCTTACCTAGAATTTTAAAGAAGTAAGAAGCGGCTACAAAATACATCCCGCAACAGTCCGCATCTGTCACGGCTCCCAAGACTCTGGACAGAAGGTCATCCGGCATCCATGCGGTTGGATACCTGTAATAATATATATATACAGGCAGGAGAGAAAAGCAAACGGGTCAGAGCCCCGAATTATGAAAATATTTAGCAAGTGTGTTAATCGTGCATAATAAATACCGGTGCACTTTATTTCATAATTAAAGTGAGACCGCACTCTCGTGGAACCCCAACTCACCTCTCATCTAAAGGTGCGCCCTATTCGCGTCCTCAAATTTTAGTTAAATTACCCCCATAGATTTTAGGACAACCTAACTTATCAGGCCTAGCCTATATCCACGAGAGCTACCTTCCCGTCATAATCTAAGGATCCACCCATTTCTAAACCCACTAGATTATGATTACAACAATTATGCCATAATAGGCTTAGTGAATTCCTATTCACAATATCACGAATTAAAATACCATAATTCTTAAAACCTTACCCCTATATACATATATATATATATATATACATATATAGGCTAAAGTATAAGAATTAATATCCTTAATATCACGTACATGGAATATTGGCAAAACTTCTCTCTAGCCTCAAAATTGTACTACGTTTCGTGCGTCGGGAGTCTCGCAAAGCGAAATCCAACCAAGGAACCGCCCCATTACACTACTCCTGACAAGGTCAAGACCAGAGATCCGAGATGCCACAAAGGGAAGTTACTTCTCTCAAATCTCGACATGGCATTGCGTTTCGTGCGTGAGGTGTCTCGCAAAGCGAAATCCAAACAAGGAACCACCTCGTTACACTACTCCTGGGCAATGTCGATCCTAGAGATCCATAATCCTTAGCATACAATTTAATACTACCATTACCACTAAACTATAAACTACCAAAGAAAGAAGGAAAGAAAGAAAAGAAAAAAAAAAGAAAACAAATGAAATAAAATAAAAGAATCTCCAATAATATCCTTGGGATGATGTAACCGAATTATACCTTATGTGCGATACATCAATACCCATCAATCTAGTACACCATAATCATCTAAGATGTACTTTACTAAAATTCTATATCCTTTCCTCTATAGGATATATAAATATATGTATATAGGTATTTTATTCTCACCATATATATATACATACCATCAAACAATCCCATGACCCTGTATACATACCATATATGATGTACCAAGGCCATGCACAAATAAATACCCGGCTATATATAGCGCCGATAAAACTGCATCATTGCTATCATCTTCCCAGTGCCCGGCTCACGTAGCAATACTGGGGCCACCATGGTGGGACTAAACGACACCCATCTCGTGGTAAACTCACGCACACGACGTCCCGGGAAGCGGTCATAGCTCCAAACCGGCAATGAGACGAAACATACCCATCACGTCTCATCCCAAAATAAATATATATCATATGGTAACACACGGGATGACTATGACCTGGGGAATATCCACACCCTGCTTTTCTAGCCAGGATGCTCACCCTCTACGCGCGCAACTTCCCAATGATAGCATGAGCGGGGTATGCTTAACCAATTTAGTATATATATCATTCACATGCATAATATATATAATCTATATGATCCAATCATATGGTCAAATAATAAACCATCATATACGGTTTAAATATCCATACCATGTATGTCCACAACATAAATATATCCATATATTCATATACATACGGATATATATTAACACGTGTTCCCATACCTCATATCTACATATATAAACTAAGTATCGTTCCTATGTACAAGATATATAAACTCGGCTCTAAGTATACATAATCCTCAATACACAGGCCGTCACCACAATTTCCATTAAATTTACCTCGATATGTGAATACAATCCCTCACTTGAAACATATTCAATCATCTTCCTATGATGAGTAGTCTCCCAAAACCATATGTATATATCTATACATATACATTCAACATTACGGTTATCACCCAAGAATTTGTGTAGGAATCCATCACTACACCTTTCACCTCTAAATGTGAAAGTACATAATTATCTTTAGTACTATCTAACCATAGGCATTAACATGACTTAATAGTCTAGAACCTCAATTTATTCCAACCTCATTTCAAGAATTGGAAATCTCAATGGCCATATCCCCATAATTGCGTATAGACTATCCTAACTAGAATTTACGCTACCGCTTATCCTAGTCGATAGTACACCCCCAAGCTGTTTCCCACTTTTACCTATGGTTCAATTTATTTTATGAACCCTTACTCCTATCGGGTTATCATTTGTTCCTTAGTCTAAATATTTCTAAGGATAGGAAACCTCTCACTCTCTAAGAGTTATCAACCTTAAACATATATATATATATATATACCTTTATCTATAATTGGTAATTCCAACCTCAAAGAGGTTTCCCCGATATCCATATGTAACTCCAATACGTACATGGGTACATTTCTCCCAAGTTACCCTAAGGAGTTCCCAAATCCCAAAATGTGAGAAACTCCTTATATGACTCCAAGAATATATCTTTTACATCCTAAGAGAAAGCCCCCCCGCCCCCCCCAAATCAATAAACCCAACCAAAAAGGGTTTGAAATCACTATGGAGAAAATACTTCAAAATATCCTGTTTTCCGAATCGATTCGGCCCTATTCCGAATCGATTCGGCCTAACGAATCGATTCGGCCTCCAAGGCGAATCGATTCGGGTCCAAAGACCTGGGCTTCTGCAATAGGCCGAATCGATTCGGTTTGGGTCCGAATCGATTCGGTCAATGCAGACCTGCCAATTTCACTAAACCGAATCGATTCGCTTAAGGGGGCGAATCGATTCGGACCTGCAAATTTGAAGGGTTCTTCTTCTTCATCAAAACCCACGAATTCTAAACCCTAAATTTCCATTTCTAACCATTAAACCTTCATCAACTTATGATTTTAAGCCCATTAATCAACCCAAAGTTGATCCCAACCACTTCTAATCCATTAAATCCCTATTTAACATTGATTTCAAGATTAAACCTAAAAATCTAGGTTTTGGTATTAATACCCAAAAATCCATTCCTTTAACCCACAAATTATGAAATGAAATACACAAATAGCTATTTAGCAAGATTAAACACTTGCCTCAGATTTGTAGAGGTTGGATCATCTTCGATGTCGCGGTTGGGCCGGAAATCCCAAACTTTTTCTTCCTCTTTCTCTTCCTTTCTTCTTCCTTTTTCTTTCTCTCTTTCTCTATTTGAGAAGGCTTCATCCGTAAGCCTTAAATCCTTTAAAAACAACAAACCCAGTTTTAAATGTTAATACACACTTTAAATGACTTGTTTACATCAATTTGAGTCAAACTGACTTAAAAATATTCCGGAGCCGAAATAAAACCCAATGACAGTCATTTTGACTATCTCGACCCTTCCGGGATCGATGGTACCCTCAAAATCATCATCCGGAATACTTTTAAAATATTTTCTATTTTTGGACCTCATTTCCCAAATTCTAAAATTCTCCAATTCAATTAAATTTTATTTTCCCAAAAACTTAATTTCTCAGTCTCCAAAGTCGTGGGGTGTTACACATACATGTGTATATATTACTTAAAATTGATTGTGTGTTAAATTCCCCTTAAAATGTTGTTTTAATAATTTTTTGGGAATTTTTAAACATTTTTTAAACATTTTTAAAATAATGTTTTCATTAATAAAAGTGTGATTATAAACTTTGTGGGGTTAATATGTTATTTTGGAAAATTCATTTTTCATTAGAATGTTTGATTGGGTAGAATGTAAATGCGCTAGAGACTTCAGGGTGCTGCCTGTAATTATTTTTTATGCGCGTTTGCAAGCCACTTATATGCCAACACTTGTCATGTTCCTGATGTATCATTTTGTGTTTGTTATGTGAGAGGGTTGCCTGGTGGTTTGCTGATCGTTAGATCAAATCCTATCGATGGTCTGCATGTGTTTTAAACCTATCCCTGTGCTATCTCTATGGTCCAATCACATTCGACTTAACCACCGCTTTATCATATCCCTTGGATCAGGTCAATATTAGGAAGACCTAATCTCAGCCCTTGATTGCCTTCGACAATCCAGAACCTTCCTCCACTCCTATATAAACCCTCTTATTCTCAACCTTTGGGAACTTTTGGCAGTCGCCATTCTTGAGAGAAAAAAATAGAGAGAAGAGAGAAGTGAGAAAGAAGAGAGAAAAGAAAAGAGAGAAGAGAGAGAAAGGGAAACTGTGTTAGCCAAACCCTAACCCTAACCCTAAACACTTCATATCTGATTCAAACCTTCGTATACTCAAAATCCCAAACACAACCTTGAGTGTTTGAGAGAGAGTGGTTTACTGGTTTGTTCGTATTGAAGCTATAACCTCTTGATCTGTGATCTTATTACCAACTTAAACATTCGTGTGAAGATCTGTATTTCTTCTTCATAGAAATTGTAGATCTACACTTTGCATGTTATATTTCACTAGATCTGCATGTTTCTTTCTCGATTTAAGAAAATATTTACTGATTCTGTTTTGTAAATGTTTTATGGTTTCTATTCTTATGAAACTTAACCTTGACCTAGTTGGATTCACACTTGGAGATTTTCAATCTCAAAAATATTTTTAAAACAGAGATTTATTAAGATCTTGACTGATTTTGAAGCAAGATATCCGTGGAATCTGGGATATATTTAAAGGTCAAAAAGGTTTCAAGTTCTGTAAGAAAGAAAGAAAAGAAAATCACAGCATATAGTCTTTATATGTAATTTTTCTCGGACTGTCTGTAAAAATTAAGTGTGTGTGAGTTCATGCATGTTGATAGGAATCACATCACAAACACTTAACACACTACCACACTGGAAGTGTTGTGAATAAGATCAAAGATTATTGAGTCGACGCAAGGAAGCTAAAGCAAAAGGAAGTTATCAAACTGGAAGAACATCATCAACAATCAGATCTATGAGAAGTTAGAAGGACACCAAGTGGGGTATATTCCTAAACTTATAATAGGTTGATTTGTGTGCATGTATGTTGTATTGTTTGTAACTGTTATTTGTTGTTAGTGGATTTTTACTTTTGTGACTTAGAAGTCACCGTGGATGTTTCCTCTATTGGGAGAGGTTTTACCACGTTAAAAACTGTGTGTTCTGATTATCTTCATCTACTCATCTCATTCTATAGTGTGCTGAATTTTTGAAACTATCTTAGTTTTAAAACTGATTACAAAGTCTTGATTATTCTCGTACATAAGTTTTTGTAAACACATCTTGTTGTTTATAAGTTTTATTTTCAAAAGAAAAGGGTTTCTTCAACAAACATCTCGGAGTTGCTTATACAGTTTAATCTTGTATTAAACGGCATTAGCAACGTTTTTCAATTGGTATCAGAGCCCTGTAAACTTTTATTTCAAAAAGATCTTGTGTTTCTGAAATCATTTTCTGAAAAATCCTAACTATGGACGAGAAGAATGAAAGGTTTGGTAATTTGTCCAGACCTCCACTCTTTGATGGAAACAACTTTGCTTACTGGAAAGTAAGAATGGTTGCCTTCATCCAAGGGACTTTAGGAGATGATGTCTGGGACATTATTGAAAATGGATATACTTATCCTACTAAACCAGCCACTGAAGGAAGTGATGAGAGGGTAAAGAAAATCTTAAGTGAGTTTACCCAATAAGAGAAAACAATTTCTCGCAATAACAATAAAGGAAAGAATGACATCTTTATGTCTATTAATGAGTATGAGTTCAAGAGAATCTCATCTTGTGCCACTTCTAAGGAAGCTTGGGACACATTAATCACTGCCCATGAAGGAGACTCAAGAGTTAAAGCTGCTAAAACTCAAATGCTTACCCAGCAGTACAACTCTTTGATTATGTCTGACTCTGAGTCTTTTGATGACTTTTACATGAACTTAACTGATATAGTTACTAAGTTGCATGCTAATGATATTACATATGATAGGAATGAGATTGTTTCTAAAATTCTAAGATCATTACCACAAAAGTTCGACAGCAACAGGTATGCTATTGAGGAAATGAGTGATCAAAACCTTACCCCTGAGTTACTCAGTAGCAAACTTAGGACTGTGGAAATGGAATTAGATTTTAAGAAACAATTAAATCAGCCACAAAGAAAACAACCCAACTCTAACTTGAGTTTTGCCTCTAAGATATCTAAACTTGAGACTAATTTGATAAACTCTGACTCTGATGAGGAGTGTGATATAGACAAACTAGATAATCAGATTGCCTTAATGTCTAAACAATTTAAGAAAATTGTTAAATTTAGAAACAAACATTATCTAAACAAGGCAAGCCTAATTATCTAACTGTGTCTAATTCCAAACCTCATGAGAGAGGCCTTGACAAACATCCTAAGGACAACAACTTCAGATCTAACAGAGATTTTAAAAAGATTGAATGTTTTAGATGTGGGAAACTAGGTCACATTGCTCATGATTGCAGAGTTAATCTGAATAAAGCCAACACATACAATAGAGCCAATGTCTGTAAAACTTGGGATGATTCAAGTGACTCTGATGAAGAGGAACTTGAGTCATCAAATGTACTTGACCCTTCCATGTCCTTTTATGCTAAGATCATTTATAATGATGATATGCCTGTGTGTGATAATAATACTTCTACTCCTGCTTTTGTGAATACTGCTTTGACTGGCCTAGATGGCTTGTTATCTGAAAATGTTGATAGCTCTAGTTCCGTGTGTGTGAGTCAAAGTGATCTCGATAACGACGATGTAAATGGGTGCGTGAGTACTAAAACTGAATCGTTAGGGGTCACTACACACACTTCACTTAGCGACTCAGACACAGATGACCTCCCAGATATTCATACTTTGTATGCTAAAACTCTTAAAAAAGGCACTAGACTGGAGAAGACTATTAGAGACCTGACTAAGAAATTAAATGATCTAAGTCTTATTGTGAAGCTGAATGCCGAAGAGTACACTAACCAGTGTCTGTCTCATCAATCTGAAATTGAAACTTTTGATCAAAAAATAAAAGAGTTAACCAAAACTAATGAAACCCTGGAAATGAAATACAAGGGAACATTATTAGAACTGGAGGAAGCAAAAACAAAGACAGCTACTGTTTTCAAAAAAAATTCTAAGTTTGAAAACAATTCAAATTGTTTCATTGACTTTGTTGTTGACTCCAAGACCAATTCTGATGATAGAACTGGTATTGGATTTTTCCCTAAGAATAAACCACAAACTAAAAATGTTGAACCTATTAAGTTTGTGTCTGGGGGCAAAAGACCAATCGAAACATGTCCAGACTTTCATTTTATTAAAAAGGAATTTGATCAAAAGGAACAACATAAAGACATTGGAGAGTCTAGTAACTCTAAGGTTAACACTACACTTGAGACTAAATACGTCTGTCCTTTGATCAGAAAGGCTGATTCTACCTTTAAGACCATACCTCCTAGGAATAAGAATTCTGAACAGAATGCGGTTAAACCCATCTTTAGAAATTTTCCTAAGGAAGTTCATCCCTCAAGCAATCAATATTTCTCCTACTGTGACATTTATGGTCATTCCTTTGAAGGTTGTTATGCTAGGCGTCTAAACACCCCTGTGTACAACACTCCTGTTTACAAGAACTTTAACTATTCTAGGCAAAATCGTAACCATTATGTCCTTCCAAGACAACCTGACAAGAACTCTAACTACAGGAATAGAAAGACCAAAACTAAGAGTTCATTTAAGAGAAAGGCTCCCAGAAACTTTCCTAAACCAAAAGCTCAAATTTTCCACAATAATCAGTTTGTTGCTCCAAATGTTTTTCGACAAAAAGCTGTTTCTCGAAAATTTTATCAAATGAGGGCAAACTTGCGCAAAATTAAAACTAGAGTTATTTGGGTTAGAAAAGATGATCTTTTACCCCAAATGGAGTGTAACATTGTTATCACTACCTTAAAAGCTGAACACACTTCATCTGGTTGGTACTTAGATTCAGGATGCTCCAAACATATGACAGGAGATGAAACCAAACTCTTAAACAAAACCAGATTTGCTGGAGGCAAAGTAGTTTTTGGTGACGGAGTTTCATCCCAGATCATAGGTAAAGGAACCCTAAAAGAAGAGGGAATGCCTGTTCTGGAAAATGTACTATTAGTTAAAGGCCTTAAAGCCAACCTCCTAAGTATATCACAATTTTGTGACTCTAACCATACAGTTACCTTTTCAAAGAACAATTGTAAAATTCTAAATGATAAAGGTAAATGCATTATTACCGGATTTAGAACACCTGACAATTGTTATACTATCAAGACTGGTTCTGAAACCTGTAACATTATCAGAATGGATGACAATGATATCTGGCATAATCGTATGGGTCACCTAAGTTATGATATCCTTGGTAGATTGTCTAGTCAAGAGATTGTTAGAGGTATTCCTAAAATTAAACCTATTTCCAGTGTTGTTTGTGGTCATTGCCAGGAAGGAAAAATAGTTAAGACTTCGCATAAAAAAGTTAAAGACATTCTCACCTCTAGACCTCTAGATCTCATCCATATGGACTTTATTGGTCCCTCTAGAACTGTTAGTCTTTGTGGACACAGTTATATCCTTGTTATGGTTGATGATTTCACACGATTCACTTGGGTTGCCTTCTTGAAACATAAATCTGACACGTTTCAGAATTTTTTGAAAATTTTACTAAGAATTAAAAATGAGAAGGACACACAAGTCAATCGCATTCGTAGCGATAGAGGGGGAGAGTTCATAGACATAGGAATAGTTGAATATTGTGACTACAACGGTTACAAACACGAATTCAGTGCCCCTAAGACACCTCAGCAGAACGGTGTTGCCGAAAGGAAAAACCGAACTCTTCAAGAGATGGCACGTGTCATGCTGCATGCCAAATCTCTACCTAAATACTTCTAGGTAGAATCTATTAGAACTTTTTGTCATATCATTAATAGAGTTTATCTTAGGAAAAACTCTAAACAAACCCCTTATGAGTTGTGGTACGGTAAGAAGCCTAATCTGAAATATCTAAGAACTTTCGGTAGTCAGTGTTATGTCTGTAAAGACAGAGAACATCTGTCTAAATTCGAGACGCGTGGTGATAAAGCCATCTTCTTAGGATACTCCTCAAACAGTCGTGCTTATCGTATATACAATCTGCGTACTAAGACCCTTATGGAATCGATAAATGTAATTGTAAGTGACACTATTGTCGAAAATAAGATATCTGAATGACCTATTGTGGTTGAATCTGAAAATGATTTCAAAACTGATTCACCAGAAATAGATGACTCATTACCTATTGAGAGTCCAGAAGTACCTGGCTGGGTCTCTAAAGATCATCCCATTGACAACGTGGTCGGTAATCCTAATGATCCAGTTCGTACTAGATCCCAGTTAAGAAATTATGCTAATTATGCATGTTTTGTCTCCCTTGTGGAACCGAAAAATGTTAATGAAGCATTGAATGACACACACTGGATTTCTGCGATGCAGGAAGAACTTTTACAATTTGTCATTCACGATGTCTGGTATCTTGTACCACGGCCTCAAAACAAAAATGTTATTGGCACACGTTGGATCTTTAAGAACAAATCTGATGAAAATGGGGTAATCCTTAGAAACAAAGCTAGACTAGTTGCTCAAGGTTACTCACAAATAGAAGGAATAGATTTTAGCGAGACATTTGCCCCTGTCACTCGTCTTGAATATGTTCGACTTCTTTTCGCCATAACGTGTCACTTAAAATTTACACTTTATCAAATGGATGTCAAGTCTGCCTTCCTCAATGGAATTCTGTCCGAAGAAACGTATGTAGAACAACCCAAAGGGTTCATTGACCCTAAATACCCTGACCATGTCTTTCGTCTAAAAAAGGCTTTGTATGGCTTAAAACAAGCTCCTCGAGCTTGGTATGAACGCCTTTCCAACTTTTTGTTGGATAAGGGTTTTAAGAGAGGAGGAAATGACCAGACCCTCTTTGTCAAACATTTTGACAAACACATTATTATAGCCCAAGTCTATGTAGACGACATCATCTTTGGGTCTACTTCAACATCTGAAGTTAAATCTTTTTCTGCTATTATGCATAAGGAGTTTCACATGTCCCTTATGGGGGAGCTACAACTTTTCTTAGGATTTCAAGTAAAATAGAATTCTGATGGACTATTTGTCTCTCAAACTAAGTATGCCTTAGATCTTATTAAGAAATTTGGTTTAGATAATGCTAAAGTTGACAAAACGCCAATGAGTACTACTGTTAAACTATGTAAAGATGAAAATGGAAAGTCAGTTGATTCCACACTTTATCGTAGTATGATAGGTAGCCTACTCTATCTAACTGCCTCACGATCAGATATAATGTATGCTCTATGTCTGTGTGCTCGTTACCAGAATAACCCTAAAGAGAGCCATTTATCGTGTGTAAAACGTATAATAAAGTACATAAAAGGCACTCTTAATCTTGGACTTAGGTACACTAATGATACCTGTAGCACCATCATAGGGTATACTGATGCTGATTGGGCCGGATATACTGATGACAGTAAAAGTACATCAGGTGCCTGTTATTATGTCGGCAATAATTTAATAGGTTGGAGTAGCAAAAAACAGAATTGCACATCTTTATCTACGGCTGAGTCCAAATATATAGCAGCAGGAAGTTGCTGTGCTCAATTGTTATGGATCAAACAAATGTTAAGCGACTATGGGATTAAAGAAGATCAGTTACAATTATATTGTGACAATCAAAGCGCTATTAACATCTCTAAAAACCCGGTTCAACACTCGCGAACTAAGCATATCAAAATAAGACATCACTTTATACGCGAACTTGTTGAGACTAAAGAGTTAGAAATCCATTACCTACCTACTGATCTTCAACTTGCAGACATGTTCACTAAACCTTTAGACTGTAATAGATTTCTTTATTTGCGTAATTCTATAGGAATGGTATGTGTTGATTAAACTCTTAAGGCCATAATTTTTACCCTTTGTCCATTTGAGACAAAATGGGGGAGAAATTTGAGTCTTACGGGTTCATTATTTTGTTCACATTTCATTTAAACTGCTTGATCTTAGTGTGCATATTTGCAGGAATCTCTTCTACTGATTGTCTACCATTTCTAGTGTACAAATTTGTAAATAGTTGAGTTATGTAATTTTTGACTTTCTAGGAAATGGGTAGATAGTATCTTTTGTATAGGACTAGGTTTTATTTTTTTTGTTCCCTAAGAGTTTCAGCTAACTCAAAGGAGATTTTGTCTCATATTTCCAAAGGGGGAGATTGAAGCACCTTATACCTTTGACTTACTTAAGTCTACATTGTATAAGTGCTCAACTATTTTGGAAATAGTGACAAAATTGGTTGTCTAACCTAGAATCCAACGAACCTCAGAATTATTCTCTCTAATCCTCTTCAATGATCCAAGAAGGTATAAATTGAATCACACTACACATATTAGAAGTGCATACATGTGTATATATTGCTTAAAATTGATTGTGTGTTAAATTCCCCTTAAAATGTTGTTTTAATAATTTTTTGGGAATTTTTAAACATTTTTTAAACATTTTTAAAATAATGTTTTCATTAATAAAAGTGTGATTATAAACTTTGTGGGGTTAATATGCTATTTTGGAAAATTCATTTTTCATTAGAATGTTTGATTGGGTAGAATGTAAATGCGCTAGAGACTTCAGGGTGCTGCCTGTAATTATTTTTGACGCGCGTTTGCAAGCCACTTATATGCCAACACTTGTCATGTTCCTGATGTATCATTTTGTGTTTGTTATGTGAGAGGGTTGCCTGGTGGTTTGTTGATCGTTAGATCAAATCCTATCGATGGTCTACATGTGTTTTAAACCTATCCATGTGCTATCTCTATGGTCCAATCACATTCGACTTAACCACCGCTTTATCATATCCCTTGGATCAGGTCAATATTAGGAAGACCTAATCTCATCCCTTGATTGCCTTCGACAATCCAGAACCTTCCTCCACTCCTATATAAACCCTCCTATTCTCAACCTTTGGGAACTTTTGGCAGTCGTCATTCTTGAGAGAAAAAAATAGAGAGAAGAGAGAAGTGAGAGAGAAGAGAGAAAAGAAAAGAGAGAAGAGAGAGAAAGGGAAACTGTGTTAGCCAAACCCTAACCCTACCCCTAAACACTTCATATCTGATTCAAACCTTCGTATACTCAAAATCCCAAACACAACCTTGAGTGTTTGAGAGAGAGTGGTGTTACTGGTTTGTTCGTATTGAAGCTATAACCTCTTGATATGTGATCTTATTACCAACTTAAACATTCGTGTGAAGATCTGTATTTCTTCTTCATAGAAATTGTAGATCTACACTTTGCATGTTAAATTTCACTAGATTTGCATGTTTCTTTCTCGATTTAAGAAAATATTTACTGATTCTGTTTTGTAAATGTTTTATGGTTTCTATTCTTATGAAACTTAACCTTGACCTAGTTGGATTCACACTTGGAGATTTTCAATCTCAAAAATATTTTTAAAACAGAGATTGATTAAGATCTTGACTGATTTTGAAGCAAGATATCCGTGGAATCTGGGATATATTTAAAGGTCAAAAAGCTTTCAAAATCTGTAAGAAAGAAATAAAAGAAAATCACAGTATATAGTCTTTATATGTAATTTTTCTAGGACTGTCTGTAAAAATTAAGTGTGTGTGAGTTCATGCATGTTGATAGGAATCACATCACAAACACTTAACACACTACCACACTGGAAGTGTTGTGAATAAGATCAAAGATTATTGAGTCGACGCAAGGAAGCTAAAGCAAAAGGAAGTTATCAAACTGGAAGAACATCATCAACAATCAGATCTATGGGAAGTTAGAAGGACACCAAGTGGGGTATATTCCTAAACTTATAATAGGTTGATTTGTGTGCATGTATGTTGTTTTTTTTGTAACTGTTATTTGTTGTTAGTGGATTTTTACTTTTGTGACTTAGAAGTCACCGTGGATGTTTCCTCTATTGGGAGAGGTTTTACCACGTTAAAAACTGTGTGTTCTGATTATCTTCATCTACTCATCTCATTCTATAGTGTGCTGAATTTTTGAAACTATCTTAGTTTTAAAACTGATTACAAAGTCTTGATTATTCTCGTACATAAGTTTTTGTAAACACATCTTGTTGTTTATAAGTTTTATTTTCAAAAGAAAAGGGTTTCTTCAACAAACATCTCGGAGTTTCTTATACAGTTTAATCTTGTATTAAATGGCATTAGCAACGTTTTTCAGTTAGGACGTATTGATAACTTGGGGACCCTTAGGTATGGGACTAAGGGGTATTTTGAGGATCTCACATTGATGAAAAGGGTTTGGTGATTATAAATTGAGAAATTGAGAACTAATACCTAAGATAATAAGACGGGTATTAAAATATATTGGCGACATAATCAGCGAGGGTCGACAGTTTAAATGAGCCAGCCGGCGTTTTATGTCATGTCGTGTGTGGAACCTTGTCAATCAGCGAGGGTCGACAGTTTAAACGGGTCAGCCGTCGTTTTGACAAGGGGATGTGTATTTTGGTGGAGAAATCACCCGAGGCAGGAGGACCGCCATAATAAATGAGATTATAATAAAAGCTGGTTAATTTAATTAAATTAACATCGTGGGACTTGGGAATTTAAAATCATATTGGTGTGCCTTTATAAATGGGATTTTACAGGTAGTTAGTGGTTTACATTTATCGCGTTTAAATTAGTCCATTTAATTTAAAATATTATATTATATTGTGATATTTATTCCGTATAATGCTATTGTCTGGATTCAAGGATCCTATTTGAGGGGAGTACTGTGTATTCTTGCTCAGGGCTTTGTCTCTGACCCATGCGTTGACTAATATTTTCAGGAGTAGAATTGGAGAAGCTGCATAAGTTTATCGGAGTTATCATTTGGAGGTGCAGCTGGAGTTATTCATTTTATGGCATAGTTTAGTTGGACTTTCCTTTTCAGTCGTATTTAATTATGAGACTTCATTTGAGTTTTATTGAGCCATTCGGTTCCAAAGTTGTTTAGAGGATTTCTATTGGGATTATTCAGATTTTATTTAAACATTATTGGAGTATGGATTTTTTTTGGAGTTAGCATGTGATAGATCTTTTATCGCTTAGTTGTTTATGATCATTTGAGATTGATTCAATTATGTATCTTATCGACTGGTTTATTTATGTCTCATATCTGTCTCATGCTAAGAATGGTATTTTATTTACTCACGCCCGGCTTAGTTTTAGTGGAGGCCGACGCCAAAATTAGGCGGGGTGTGACATGTAACAACCATGTTAGTATGCGACACTCTCTTGAGAAATTATCACCTCTCATCTAGTGTGCATGCCTACCGTACTATTAATCTCAAAAGTTTATTTTAACTTAACTTTCCCATAAGGTTTCATTCCGATAAATACTATGGCTAAGATAATTAATTTTTAAAAATTAAGCTCTCCCATATATCTTATGTTATATTAAAATAACCCAATGATGTCACAAAATTCCCAAACACTTATAATAAAGTTAGAGTATTTATTCATTACTTAACTACTTTCATGCACAATAGAAAGTTCCCATACTTAAGTGTATATATATATTGGTCACTCATATAATATATATACTATCGGCACCCCACATAAAATCTATGGTGCAGGCATACTCTGCTATCAAGTCCTCGTATCATTCGTAGTAAGGGAAATACTAGTTCGGAATCACTCTCGAACTGTATTAACACAAAACACATACAATTGGAGTCGAAGTATAGTTCAAAGTCACTAATAGGTGAGCACATACCCTCATGCCTCTTAAGACCATCTGACTATCACTCAAATAGCATGTATCAAGGATACTATCTTTTAGGGTACAAGTCGTTATCCCCCATAAAGGCCCAATCGAGAGAAGACTGTCCCGGCGCGGAAACCCCCATGATAGCAAGTAGCTCGGGTACGATTTTTACATAGATATATAATATATGCACAATCACACAATCATGTATATATAAATATTCACAATTCTAAATTGGGTGCGCCCACGACCCATAATTATAATTATCCATTCTTAGCACATTTTACTCGATTATCTCGCATAGCAGTTGCATCACTTTTATTTTCATATATAATTTAATTCGTACTTACTTCTCTTCTCTCGAAGTATTCTACCATACTAAGTATAATTTCAGTAGGCATACTCTCACTTACCTTCTGGTCTAACTCCTGTACGGTCTCGATCTTTCATTAAATGCACGCATGATTTCTTATACATATGAATAACTCCTCGTTAACCCATAATCTCATCATACATTAAATTTCACTCATCGGGGTCTACCTAGACCGTACTGATATTCTCTATATCCCATTATGTTATGACAATAGTACTCACGGTTTCCTATGCATTTTAACCGAATTAAACAAACAGAAGAAAAATACGCAATTTTCCAGGAGGGATTGATAGATCGAGGAAAGGGGGTCAATCAATCAATCGTCGATCGATCGATGTTCAGTGACGGTTTTACCTCTCTAACCTCAACCAAATCTCCATTAACAATCCCCAAACTCCCAAACAACATTACTACAAGTACTATACACCTAACTACATGATTTTCTGCGTAAAATATGTCTGAATTCATCAAGTATAATGATTTAATGGGCTAAAATTAACATAAACTTCAAGAACCCTAATTTTTCTTTTAATTTCCATTCTTCCAATTATTTTCCAGATTACTTGCTTCTAAATCCATACGAATTCATGGCTTATCCTCTACATGTGATTCAGATGTCCAGTATATGTGTACTTCCTCTACAACATATGATTTTAAGTCTCAAAATATTAATTTCTTCCATGAATCATGTTCTAAACAACCCTAGAGTAACATGATTGAAACATTAACTAAAAATAAAAGCAAGATAGATACTTACCTAGAATTTGAGTTTCTGATTTGTGGACAAAAGAGGTATGGTTGTGTTCCTTATGACGCGATCAACATTTTGGTGGTGGTGGCGGTGCAAACAGGTGAGTCTTTGGCCTTGAGTTGCTTGGAAAGCTTTCAAACTTCTTCTCTAATGGTCCTTATTTGATTTTATGTTTGTTAACCCTAGAAGACAACTCCTAAAGGCTGATATATCCTTAGAAAATTCGTGGGTTTAATTGCCCAAAAATACAAATTGTCTATAATGCCCTCCCGGGATGTCAATTAGGCTTAAAAACTCCCCGACACCAAAACTAAACCCCCGGGTACATTATTTTGACTATCTAGACCCTTTCGAACGCATTGGAGATACTAGAATGACCATACGGGTGACTTATAATTTATTCACTTTTAATAATAATAATTTAATCCCGACACGACACAGGCGCGTCCTGATTTAATTTCCACAATTATCAAATTATACACTCATGATAATTTTAATAAATTCGATTATACATATTACTTTATCCATTAAGTAATATTCAACAAATTCCCAATAATTATTAACTGTCATCACGCTAGTAAATATTTAAAATAATTTTCAAATTAATATTAAATTAATATCTCAATTTAAATTTAATAAATCCCCAAATTTAAAAGTCATAAAAATATGGGGTATTACATACTTCCCCCTAATAATGGAATTTTGTCCCGAAATTCGAAAAATAAGGCATAGCTGGTAAAAATAAATCTGGATATTTTTTGCGCATATCTGCCTCATGCTCCCAAGTGGATTCCTCCACATTATGATGCTCCCACTGGACCCGCACAAGTGGGACTACCTTCGACCTCAATTTCCTCTCGCTATAGTCTAGGATAGCCAGTGGTCTCTCCTCGTAAGAGCAGTCGGGCTGTAAGTCAATCTCCTCTATCGCGATGTGAGTATGGGATATGTCATCCCGAAGATATCGTCTCAACGACGAGATGTGGAACACATCGTGAATGTGGTGCAAATGCTCTGGCAACCCCAATTTGTATGCCACCGACCAAATCCTCTCGATAATGGGAAATGGTCCCACGTACCTCGGAGCCAACTTTCCCTTCTTTCCAAACCTCATTACTCCTCTCATAGGAGATACACGCAGTAATACTTGGTCCCTGATGCTAAACTCTCAAAAAAACTGCTCAAGATCAGCGTATCTCTTCTGTATGTCCTGTGCTACCCGAATGCAACTCCTAATGAGCTCAATCCTAGCTGAAGTTTCCTGAATCACCTCAGGTCTGAGAAATTTTTTATCCCCCACCTCTATCTAATAAACGGGAGAATGACAAGGCCTGCCATACAATGCCTCAAATGGAGCCATGCCGATTGTGAACTGATAGGAGTTATTGTAAGCAAACTCCACCACTGGAAGATACGGCTCCCATCCTCCTCCAAAATCAAGGACACACATGCATAGCATATCCTCCAACATCTGATTGGTACGCTCTATTTGTCCATCCATCTGTGGGTGGTAAGATGAACTCAACCTCAACTTTGTACCCATGACCTCCTGAAAGTTCTCCCAGAAGCGCGACATAAAAATCTTATCTTTATCAGACACAATATCCAGGGGCACCCCATGTAACCTAACAACCTCGGCAATGAACAACTGTGCATACTGGCTCGTGGTATAGTCTATTCGTACTGGCAAAAAATAAGCCACCTAGGTCAACCGATCCACTATAACCCATATGGAGTCGTGACGCCGATGTGATGTAGGAAGTCCAATAAGGAAGTCCATGGAAATACTCTCCCACTTCCACGTAGGTATCTCCAATGGCTGAAGTAACCCCGACGGTCTCTGGTGGTCTACCTTTACCATCTGGTAAGTAGAACACTGGGATACGAACCCAGCAATGTCCTTCTTCATCCCACTCCACCAGTACTGCTGCCTCATATCCTGGTACATCTTATCTCCTCCGAGATGTATCCCAAATTTGGACCCATTAGACTGTGTCATCACTGCATGACATAAGTCTTCTTCTTCTGGGACCACCAATCTCCCATTAAACCTCAAACCTCCATCAGAACTTACTGAGTAGGACTCAGCACCCTCAGCTAAAAGTCGTACAATCTATTCCTGAAAAAACAAATCCACTGACTGTGCCTATATCACCCTCATAACAATCTCTGGTGTGACTGTCATGACAGATACAAAGGAATGAGCTACCGCGTCCTGGTGACCCAACTCTTTTCGCTTCGCTTTCCAGACGTCCGCTATATCTCCCATCGGTCTACGGCTTAACGCATTAGCAACCACATTAGCCTTTCCCGGATGGTACTGTATCTCGAACTGGTAGTCTTTCACAAACTCCAACCATCTGCGTTGATGCATATTCAGCTCTCGCTGAGTGAACAGGTACTGCAGTGACTTGAGGTCTGTGAACAAACGCAACTTCTCCCCCAACAAGTAATATCTCCAAATCCTCAATGCAAAAATGACCACTGCTAGCTCTAGGTCGTGGGTGGGGTAATTCCTTTCGTGAGGCTTTATCTTGTGGGAGGTAAAAGCTATAGCCTTCTCCTCTTGCTGAAGTACTCCCCCGAGTCCCCGTAAAGAGGCGTTAGTGTACACCAGATACTCTACTCTCAGCTTGGGCAAAGCAAGAACTGGCGCTGAACTCAACTTCTCTTTCAGCTCATCAAAATCCAATTGACAAGCATCATCCCAAACATACAAAATTCCCTTGCGAGTCAAATTCGTCAATGGACCCACTATCTTCGAAAAGCCTCGGATGAATCTCCTGTAGTATGCGGCTAACCCCAAGAAACTATGCACTTCCGTCAGTGTCGTGGGCTGCCCCCACTCCCTCATTGCTGACACTTGTCTCGGGTCAACCGATATTCCCAATTCCGACACAACATGGCCCAAAAATTGTACCTCCCATAACCAGAATCCTCACTTCTCATACTTAGCATACAACTGATGCTCTCGTAGAGTCTGAAGAACCTGCCTCAAGTGCTCGGCATGCTCTTCCTCTGTGTGTGAATATATAAGGATGTCATCTATGAAAACGATGACAAACTGATCCAAGAACTCTCTGAACACTTGGTTCATCAAGTCCATGAATACGGCTAGAGCATTTGTCAGCCCAAACGTCATGACTCTAAACTCATAGGACCCATATCTCGTCAAGAAAGAAGTCTTCGATACATCTTGCTCCCTAATCCATAGCTGATGGTATCCCGATCTCAAATTTATCTTCGAAAAGAAGGTTTCTCCTCTCAGTTGGTCGAACAGGTCATCAATTCGAGGCAACGGATATTTGTTCCGTATCGTGACCTACTTCAGCTCCCGATAATCTATGCATAACCTCGGTGAACCATCTCTCTTCTTCAAAAACAACACTGGAGTGCCCCAAGGTGAGGTGCTCCTATGAATGAAGCCCTGACCTAACAGCTGCTCTATTTGATCCCGTAACTCCCTTATTTCCCCTGGAACCATACGGTATGGTGTACGTGCTTTAAGTCGAGTATCTAGCATCAAGTCTATGAAGAAATCTATCTCTCGACTAGGGGTAGGCCCGGTTCTCCTGAAATACATCGAAATACTCACGAATGACTGGAATCAAATCAAAGGGAATCACGACCTCCTTAGAGGTATCCTCCTTTATGTAGTACAAATGGGTGGAAGATCCTCCGTCTGGGCGAGGCATCGCCACCAAAAACATCTCCTGCCCCGGAATGGCAAAGATAATACTCCCACCGAAACAATCTAGCGTGGCTCTGTATGCAGCGAGCCAATCCATGCCAATAATAACATCGTGCTCATGCATCTCTAAGACTAGCATGTCGGCCGGTAAAATCAAGCTACTAATCTCTACTCCTACACCCCGGCATATAAAGAAAATCAAAGACCCATTCCTCAGTGGTGAGTCTACGCATGTCACAGTGCTCTCTGTCGTGTCTAATAACCCTAAGGCCTTCACAAAATGAGTAGCTATTAACAGTGTGTCACCCCCAGTATCAAATAAAACCCGACCCATAGTACCATAGATAAGAAATGTACCCTCAATAGCGGGTGGTGCCTGAGGAGCTTCTGCCTGGTGGACGTTATAAACATGTCCGTACTACAATTGCCCCTGCTGAACTACAGCTGCTGGGATGGAAAGTAAGGCTGGCACCTGAGCTGGCGCTGGGAGGATGGTTGGAAAGAGTGGCCTCTGCGACTCACTACGGGCACCCTGTTGTTGTGGGGCCCTATCTCCCTCTGGGCAATCCTGGTGCCTATAGCCATTCTTGCCACATCCAAAACATCTTCCCCTAAAGTTACCTCCCATCTGCCCCTGTTAACCACGACCTTGTTGGCCGTTACCACCTCGCCACCGACCCTGCTAGCCCTATTGGAAACGTTGTTGACCCTACTGTCCCTGCTGCTATCCCTGCTGCTGACGGTGCTGGCCCTATTGTCCATGCTAATTAAATTGGCCCTACCTAAATCCCCCAAATACCTGTCTGGAGTCACCTGATTAGAATCGCTTGGCAGGGTCCCTCTGATGGGAACTCTGCTCACTATGATGGGTCTGGCCCTGGGCCGCTGGTGCCCCACCAGTACTACTACCCCCTGTCCTGCCCTGCTAGCTGGACTCCCCTACTCATTTGCTCCCCTGCAGGTGCAAGCAGTGATCCTGAAAATAGAACAAAGCAGCATTGAGTACATCAGTGTAGGTACTCAATGATAGATTACCTATGAGGTGTTGACGAATCCTCCAGGCCAATCCATCTACAAACAGCAGTATCTTCTTCCCCTCTGTGGGTGCCTCATCTGACACTATAGTGAGAAGTCTAGTAAACTCCTCCTCGTACTCAGCAATAGTCGTACTCTCCTGCTTCAGATTCAGTAACTTCCGCCTCATCTCAGTCTGCACGGTGGATGGGAAGTACTTGCGGTCAAACCGCACCCAGAATGACTGAATTGTGATGATATCCCTCTCCTCCAAGGTGGTGATGGATTCCCACCACTATAAAGTGATTCCCACTAGCTTGAAGGAAGCCAATAGCTGTCTCTGCACGTCAGTGCACTCATACAGGCACAGATGCCTCTGGATATCCTTTTTCCATTGGCTGGCGACTACAATATCCGAACTACCCGAGAAATCCGGGGGGGGTGCCTCCTGAAAGGCATCCCTAACCCGCTCCCATACAGATGGAAGTTGTGCTGGTACTAGTGCCACTGCCTGAATCTGGGGTGTAGCCTGTTGCACTACTGCTAATGCGGCATTCATCGCCTGAGCAACAATACTGGCTAACTGAGTTGCGTTCATCATTCCCTGAGCCGGAGTTGTTGGCTGCTCGGCCTGGGTATTCCTGTCTTGGGGTACGCATCTCAGAGGCATCTGAAACGAGAAGGAAATCAATTAGTCTACAGTTATTGTCAAATCTCTAATAGCTGAAGACGTAAGCGTCAATACAAGAATACAACAGTCCTAAAAATTAGGCTCTATATCAAGGACGCTAAGCTGGAAGCGAAATAAGCTGCACAAATCCTAAAGGACACTAGAACCTGATGCTCTGATACCACCTGTGACACCCCGCCTAATTAAATACGGGGTGATCATTCCTTTATTAAATTAAAATCAAGATGAACGGTTTGTTCATTCTTAGCATCACTATCGCAAAATAAAGTTTCCAATTTAAACACCCTAAATAATTAAGCTAAGTGTCAAAACAATTTAAAACCTTATTTCCAATTTATTAAATCCAAACATGAAAACCTTTTTAATAACCAAAAGTTTAAGAATTCATAAATACTAAGGAGGGATAATAGCACACAAGAAATTAAATCATCTAGATAAACCAAACCAGTTTAAAACTATAAATGAAACCATCCTAACAATAATTAAATCCCAAAGAATACCGAATACTGAAAATATAAATGAACATAAATCTCTAACAAATCCAACTAAATAGGGAAACAAGAGACACATTCCCTAACTAATCAGAAGTAAAATAAGAGTAGAGTCAACAACGAGGTCGTCTAAGCAGTGGCCTAAAACTCCCACATAAGCTACAGCGCGTCCGTTTCAAGGAATCTAAGCATGACGCCCCTATGGCTGGGCACCTATAATATATACATATATATACAAGAGAAAAAAAATAACAGGAAACGGGTCTGAGCCCGAGTGTAAAATGGTTTAAAAATAGTTTAGCAAGTATTTAAATGCTTACCGGCTAATGTAACAACCATGTTAGTATGCGACACTCTCTTAAGAAACTCTAACCTCTCATCTAGTGTGCACGCCTACCGTACTATTAATCTCAAAAGTTTATTTTAACTTAACTTTCCCATACAGTTTCATTCCAATAAATACTATGACTAAGATAATTAACTTCTAAAAATTAATCTCTCCCATATATCTTATGTTATATTAAAATAACCCAATGATGTCACAAAATTCCCAAACACTTATAATAAAGTTGGAGTATTTATTCATTACTTAACTACTTTTATGCATAGTAGAAAGTTCCCATATTTAAGTCTATACATATATTAGTCACTCATATAATATATATACTATCGTCACCTCATATAAAATCTATAGTGCTGGCATACTCTGCTATCAAGTCCCCATATCACTCGTACTAAGGGAAATACTAGTTCGGAATCACTCTCGAACTGTATTAACACAAAACACATACAATTGGAGGTGAAGTACAGTTCCATGTCACTAAGAGGTCAGCACATACTCTCACATCTCCTAGGACCGTCTGACTATCACTCAAATAGCCTGTATCAAGGATACTATCTCCTAGGGTACAAGTCATTATCCCCCATAAAGGCCCAATCGAGATAAGACTGTCCTGGTGCGAAAACCCCCATGATAGCAAGTAGCTCGGGTATGATTTTTACACAGATAGATAATATATGCACAATCACACAGTCATATATATATATATAAATATTCACATTTCTAAATTGGGTGCGCCCACGACCCATAATTATAATTATCCATTCTTAGCACATTTTACTCGATTATCTCGCATAGCAGTTGCATCACTTTTATTCTCACATATAATTTAATTCGTACTTACTTCTCTTTTCTCGAAGTATTCTACCATCCTAAGTATAATTTCAGTATGCATACTCTCACTTACCTTCTGGTCTAACTCCTGTACAGTCTCGATCTTTCATTAAGCGCACGCATGATTTCTTATACATATGAATAAATCCTCGTTAACCCATAATCTCATCCTACATTAAATTTCACTCAACGGGGTCTACCTAGACCCTACTGGTCTTCTCTATATCCCATTATGTTATGACAATAGTACTCAAGGTTTCCTATGAATTTTAACGGAATTAAAAAAACATAAGAAAAATACGCAATTTTCCAGGAGGGGTCGATCGATCTAGGAAAGGGGGACGATCGATCGATGTTCAGTCGATCAATCGTCGATCGATCGATGTTCTTGATCGATCAAGCAGTTATTACGAAACCTGCTATTGTCCAGTTGCGGGTTTACTCTCCAACCTCAACTAAATCTCCATTAACGATCCCCAAACTCCCAAACAACATTACTACAAGTACTATACACCTAACTACATGATTTTCTACGTAAAATATGTCTAAATTCATCAAATATAACGATTTAATGGGGTAAAATTGACATAAACTTCAAGAACCCTAATTTTTCTTTTAATTTCCATTCTTACAATTCTTTTCTAGATTACTTGCTTCTAAATCCATACAAATTCGTGGCTTATCCTCTACATGTGATTCAGATGTCCAGTATATGTCTACTTCCTCTACAACATATGATTTTAAGTCTCAAAATATTAATTTCTTCCATGAAGCATGTTCTAAATGACCCTAGACTAACATGATTGAAACATTAACTAAAAAAAAAGCAAGATAGATACTTGCCTGGAATTTAAGTTTCTAATTTATGGACGAAAGAGGTATTGTTGCATTCCTTGTCATTCGATCTACGTTTTGGTGGTGGTAGAGGTGCAAACGGGTGAGTCTTTGGCCTTGAGTTGCTTGGAAAGCTCTCCAACTTCTTCTCTAATGGTCGTTCTTTGATTTTGTGTTTGTTAACCATAGAAGACAACTACTAAAGGCTGATATATCCTTAGAAAATTCGTGGGTTTAATTGTCAAAAAATAGAAAATGTCTATAATGCCCTCCTGGGATGTCAACTAGGCTTAAAAACTCCCCGAGACCCAAACTAAACCCCCGGGTACATTATTTTGACTATCTCAATGCATTGGCGGACTCGAAATGACCATACGGGTGACTTATAATTTATTCACTTTTAATGATAATAATTTAATCCTGACACGACACAGGCGCGTCCCGATTTAATTTCCACAATTATCAAATTATACACTCATGATAATTTTAATAGATTCGATTATACATATTACTTTATCACGCTAGTAAATTATTTAATATTCAAAAAATTCATAATCATTACTAACTCTCATCACGCTAGTAAATATTTAAAATAATTTTTGAATTAATATTAAATTAATATCTCAATTTAAATTTAATAAATCCCCAAATTTAAAAGTCATAAAAATACGGGGTATTACATAATCAAGGGTGCATACATAATAATTTAAGATATATAACTATAGATTAAGATAATTTAATGTCTTCCTAATCTAAAATCATATAAATATTAGTGTTGAAAAATTAATTCATAATTATATTAGGACCTTTAAGCAACCAAATATAGATTATACACAATAATCTAATTTATCGGAACTATTATCATCAAAACCGTAATCATAAATATAATATTCAAAGCTTTATATTGAATATTTTGGTCAATACCAAATAATACATAACATGAATATCAGAACAATTATTTAATGATCACATATATATACACCATAAAATATGGAAAATAATTTTCTTTTCAAAAATGAAAATTTTTGAGTTACCACTATAGTAACATAAACAATATCTTCATGAACATTCTCCATTTCATGAAATCGTAAAATCAATTTTTAAGCGAGAGCTAGTAGTGTTGACTCTATTACCAAAAATGGCAAAAATGCATTCTTAGGGATCTAAACGACGTCAAATCGGCGAGATAGGGTGGTGCCCATTGTTTACAATGGGTTTTGTTTATTTCGACGTTTCCACTTGACCATTTGAATTTTGTAAAATTTCAATCAAGAAGAAAAAAATTGTGGCTAAAAAATTCAGGAATTCATCAAAAAAAATTAATCGGATTCCATTTGTAAGCAAAAACTCTTAATGGACAATCATGAGTTTAGAAACCTAAGCTCTCATACCACATGTAGACATAGTCAAAAGAACATGTAATTAATAATTTTATATGAATCTATAAATCTAACACATGAATATCCAATTATACATATTATATGTTCTTTAATCATAAAAAAATGTTATGTATTATATATTTAACTTTAGGATCTTAGATCAACATGATTAGCATATATGAGCATTATGTGGAACATAAAATGATATTATAATCAGATACCTCCATCATATAACAACTGGAAAAATTTACAGAGTAGTCGACCTTAAAGATGTTCGATCCGGATTTTTTTTAGACTATGGCTTCATTTTGTCTACGGCAAAATCGTGTTCCAGTTTCAGCGCATTCCAACGGTTAGATCTTCTTCTATGGTCAAAAAGCTATCTCGAAATTAAATCTCGTTGAGAATTTATATTTCTCTCCCTTACCTATAATTTCATTATGTTGTCTTCTTGTGTGTCTAAATGATGAATAATCAGTCACTTATTTATAGGCATGAACAAGACCCAAATCTCCAACAATCACTTAATCGCAATTGTCCATCAAGATAGATACTCAAGAGTCATTATGACTCTCGGTATTTAAAGTACCCTTTCATTAACCAAAGTGACCCTTAGTATTAAAATAATTATGGAGCACGTTATGGAGAATTATTATTTAAAATAATTCCAATATTTTCTTCCCCAAAAGAGTTATTATGTTAAATAAACACTAATCAAAATTAAGTGATATTCAATCCAAGAAAAATTGTAAATTGTAAATCTCCTTCCATTGCTTCAAAAGATTTTTATCTAAAATGATAAAGAAATTACCAACATGTGTTCGACAAAATTACTCAAAAAATAACTGAGAAAGAGTGCGCTACAGCGGAATAATGCGACTTTTCAAATTAAACCCAATTTTAATTAAACCCAAACACATGCATCTAGGTTATTTGATAACATAAAATAAATAAGCATGCAAAGGAAACCAATATCAGGAAAAATCCCGATGGGAAAAACCTTTTATTTCACTATAATTATAAGTCGCAACTCACACGAATTATAATGAAATAGATTTTGACACATGAATACCCGCAAGTGTCGATCAGTGTCGTCAGCAGTGGTTCACACGTATGTGAAACCCCGCCTAATTAAATACCGGGTGATCAGTCCTTTATTAAATTAAAATCAAGGTGACGGTTGGTTCATTCTTAGCATCATTGTCGTAAAAATAACTTTACCAATTTAAACACCTAAATAATTAAGTTAAGTGTCAAAACAATTTTTAGACATTTGTTTCCAAATTTTATTTATATAAACCAACATTTAAAAACTTTACATCATTCATCATTAAAGAATCACACAACAATTATCCTGGAATATATAAATCCAAATAACCAAACATTCAATTAATTGAATCCAACATTTAATACTTAAATGAAAAACATCCTGACAATAAAAAATCCCAAAGTGCAAATACTGGAAATAAATGGATTACAATATCCAATAAAACAATTGAATAATGGAAAGGGCGACACATGCCCAACTGGAATAAATAATGCTAGAAGAGGAATCAAGAAGTGAGGTCGTCTAAGCAAGAGGCCTGCAACTCCCACCTAAGCTGTAGCGCGTTCTTTCCAAAGGATCCTATGCAAGATGCCCCTGTGGCTGGGCACCTGTAATACATACATATATATACAAGAGAGAAAAGAAAATGGAAACGTGTCAGAGCCCAATTGTAAAAACGATTTAAAATTTGTTTAGCAAGTATTTAAAATGTTTACTGGCCAATGCAACAACATATTAGTGTGGCACTCCCTTGAGAAATTCTCACCTCTCTTATAATGTGCACGCCTATCGTACTAACCTTCCCAACGGTTTAACTTATCTTATCTTAGGTTACTCATAAGATTTAAACTGACGAAATCGACTGTTTAAAAGGTAGATTTCACTTAATAACAAAGTTCCCATTCAACCTTTATTTGCTAATAAAGTTTCCCGGTATCATATCATACTTTCAAACAAGTATTCCCAAATTGAAATTACTATTCATTTCTTACTTACTATAAACACAGGAGGTAGTTCTCAATTTCAGAATTTAAATATATATATTAAATACTCATATAATATATATATTCTAACAGCACCCCACATAAAAATTATGGTGCGGGCATACTCTGCTATCCAGTCCCCATATCACTCGTACTAAGGGAAATACAGGTTCGGAATCACTCTCGAACTCTATTAACATAAACACAAACAACATTGAGGCGAAGCATAGAGTCCTGGTCTCTAAGAGGTCAGCACATGCCCCCACGTCTCTTAGGCCGTCTGACTATCGATCCGATTAGCCTCTACCAAAGGATCTCTATGTTCTAGGGTACGAGTCAATATCCCCCATAAAGGTCCCATCGAGATAAGACTGTCCCAGCGCGGTAACCTCAGGGATAGCAAGTAGCGCGGGCATGGTTGTCACACGTATATAGTATATGCATAAACACAGACATATAAATATACTACTATTACCACATCAAAATTAGGTACATCTCATAACCCATAATTTATGATATTTATCCTTATTTCTCATTATTTAGTCATCACGTATAACGGTTCGTCACTTACTTTAATTCGAGGGATTATTCCAACTTACTACGTAATACTCATGGATTATATTCTTCTAAGTGTAATATTCAGTAGGTACTCATCTATTTTTCCAACGTAACTACCTTACGCGTCTCTCCCTTTAATACATAATTCCATCGTCCCTTATATGTGAACATCTCCATAAAAATGTAAATCTCGTCTTACATTAAAGGTTTAATATTTTTAATAAGTCCTACAGGTCTTCTTTATCACCCAAAATATTTTAATAAGGATGTCCAAAGATTATTACTCATTTAAATTGAAGTCACTATTTAAAGGGGAAACATGAGTCTACCAGGAAGGGTCGATCGATTGATGGCAGGGGCTCGATCGATCGATGCATCGATCGATCGACACTCCTGGTTCGATCGATCGATCAAACAGGTATGACGAATTCTGCAGATTAACAGTTACGGGTTCTATCATCTAACCTCACCCAAATTCAGATTTTTAACACCCAATCTCCCGGAAATTCTTACTACAAACATTATAAACCCAAATTAAACATCTCCTACATAAAGCATGGGAATTTTCTTCAATATCCATGGATTAATGGGCCAAAACTTACATAAATCTCATGAACCCTAGAAATTTCTTTAACTTTGTTCTAATCAGTCTTTTTCCAGAATTTATACTTCTAATTCATCACAAATCTGTGGTTAAACCTCTACATATGAAGGGGAATTCCATATTTTCATTCATATCATTACTAAATGCAATTTTTCTATCTCCAACATGAGTTTTCTTCTATGAAACTCATCCTAATCAACCCTAGACTAACATGAATGATGCATTAACGAAATTAAGCAAGATAAATACTTGCCTGTAGATTTCAGGGCTCTGATTTGTGGATGAATTTGGTGTGGTTACGTTCCCCGTCGTGCGATATACGCGTTGGTGGTGGTGGCGGTGCAACCGGATGAATTTTTGGCCTTAGATTGCTTGGAAAGCTTTCTACCTTCCTCTCTAATGGTCGTTCTAAGGTTTTGAGTCTGGTAACCCTAAGGGACCATTACAAATGGTTGATATAACCTAATAATTTTCGTGGGTTTAATTACCCAAAATTACAAAATGTCCAAAATGTCCAAAATGCCCTCCCGGGGTACTAATTAAGCCTAAAAACGCCCTGAGACCCAAACTAAACCCCCGGGTACACTTTTCTGACTATCTCAACCCTTTCGGACACTTTGGCGCACTCAAATGACCATACGGGTGACTTATAATTTATTCACTTTTATAAATCAATATTCAGTCCCGACACGACACAGGCGCGTCCCGACTTAAATTTCCAAAATTATCATTTTATTCACTCGTGACATTTAATAGTACCAATATTATATTACTTTACTCATTAGTAATATTCAACAAGTTTTCTATGATCACTAACTCTCGTCATGTTAGTAATTAACAATAATTAATTTCTGGATTTATATTAAATTAATAACTCACATTAAATTTAATAAATCCCCAAATTTAGAAAGCATAAAAATACGGGGTATTACATACTTCCCCCTAATAACGGAATTTCATCCCGAAATTCAGAAAATAAGGCGTACCTGGTAAGAATAAATATGGATATCTCTCGCGCATATCTGCCTCGCGCTCCCAAGTGGATTCCTCCACATTATGATGCTCCCACTGGACCCGTACAAGCGGAACTACCTTCGACCTTAATCTCCTCTCGCTATGGTCTAGGATAGCTACTGGTCTCTCCTCGTAATAACTGTCAGGCTGTAAGTCTATTTCATCTATCGCAATGTGGGTGTGAGCCATATCGTCCCGAAGGCATCGTCTCAACGACGAGATGTGGAATACATTGTGGATGCGATGTAAATGCTCTGGCAGTCCCAATCTGTATGCTACCGGCCCAATCCTCTCGATAATGGGAAATGGTACCACGTACCTCGGGGCCGATTTCCCTTTCTTCCCGAACCTCATCACTCCTTTCATAGGAGATACACGTAGTAATACTTGGTCCCCCATATTAAACTCTCGAAAGAACCGTTTCGCATCAGCGTAGCTATTCTGCCTGTCCTGGGCTACTCGAATGCGACTCCTGATCATCTCAATCCTAGCGGAGGTTTCCTAAATCACCTCTAGTCCGAGCAACTTGTTATCCCCCACCTCTAGCCAACAAGTTGGGGAACGACAAGGCCTGCCATACAGAGCCTCGAATGGAGCCATGCCAATCGTGAACTGATAAGAGTTATTATAAGCGAACTCCACCAGTGGAAGATGTGGCTCCCAACCTCCTCCAAAATCAAGGACACACATGCGTATCATATCCTCCAACATCTGATTTGTACGCTCTGTTTGTCCATCTGTCTGTGGGTGATAACTTGAACTCAGCCTCAACTCTGTACCCATAGCTTCCTGAAAGCTCTCCCAGAAACGTGACACGAAAATCTTGTCTCTATCTGACATAATATTCAGGGGCACCCCATGTAATCTGACAATCTCAGCAATGAACAACTGAGCATACTAACCCGTGGTATAGTCTGTCCGCACCGGAAGAAAATGAGCCACCTTGGTCAAACGGTCCATAATCACCCAGATGGAGTCGTGGCCCCGCTGTGATGTAGGCAACCTTGTAATAAAATCCATGGAAATACTCTCCCACTTCCACGTGGGTATTTCCAATGGCTGAAGCAATCCCGACGGTTTCTGGTTGTCCACCTTTACCAGCTGGAAGGTAGAACACTTGGATACGAACTCAGTAATGTCCTTTTTCATCCCACTCCACCAGTATTGGCGCCTCATATCCTGGTACATCTTATCTCCCCCAGGATATACTGCAAATCGGGACCCGTGAGGCTGGGTCATCACTACATGACGTAAGTCTGCTCCTTCTGGGACCACCAATCTCCCATTAAACCTTAAACCCCCATCAGAACTAACAGAATAGGACTCAGCTCCCTCAGCTAAAAGTTGTACAATCTACTCCTGGCAAAACAGGTCTACAGTCTGTGCTTGTATCACCCTCATAACAATCTCGGGTGTCACTATCATAACAGATATGAAGGAACGGGCTACTGTATCCTGGTGACCCAACTCTTTCCACTTTGCTTTCCAGACGTCCGCTACATCATCTACCGGTCTACGGCTCAACGCATCAGCAACTACATTGGCTTTCCCCGGATGGTACTGTATGTCGAACTGATAGTCCTTCACAAACTCTAGCCACCTGTGCTGACGCATATTCAGCTCTCGCTGAGTATATAGGTACTGCAGTGACTTGTGGTCTGTGAACAAGTGAAATTTCTCCCCCAATAAGTAGTGCCTCCATATCCTCAAAGAAAAATGACCGCTTCTAACCCCAGATCGTGGGTGGGGTAATTCTTCTCATGCGGTTTAAGCTTGCGGGAGGCAAAAGCTATAGCCTTCTCCTCCTGCTGAAGTACTCCCCCAAGTCCCCGTAGAGAGGCATCGGTGTAAACCATGTACTCCACACCCGGCTTAGGTAAGGCAAGGACCGGTGGTGAAATAAGCTTGTCTTTCAGCTCGTCGAAAGCCAATTGGCAAGCATCATCCCAGATATATGGTATCCCCTTGCGAGTCAGGTTCGTCAATGGACCCGCTATTTTGGAGAATCCCCGAATGAATATCCTGTAGTATCCGGCTAATCCCAAGAAACTACGCACTTCCGTCGGTGTTGTGGGTTGTCCCCAGTCCCTCATCGCTGACACTTTACTCGGGTCAACTACTATCCCCTGTTCAGAAAAAACATGCCCCAAGAACTGTACTTCCCGCAACCAGAACCTGCACTTCTCGTACTTAGCATACAGCTGATGCTCTCGTAGAGTCTGAAGAACCTGCCTCAAGTGCTCGGCATGCTCCTCGGAGTGTGAATATATCAGAATGTCATCTATGAAAATGATGACGAACTGATCCAAGAACTATCTGAACACTCAGTTCATTAAGTCCATGAATATGGCTGGATCATTTGTGAGTCCAAATGGCATTATTCTAAACTCATAGGACCCATATCTCATCAAGAAAGCAGTCTTTGAAACATCCTACTCCCTAATACATAGCTGATGGTACCCTGACCTCAGATCTATCTTCGAAAAGAAAGTTGCTCCCCTCAGTTGGTCGAACAGAACATCGATTCGAGGTAACGGATACTTGTTCCGTATCGTGACCTTGTTCATCTCCCTGTAGTCCACACATAGCCTCAGTGAACCATCTCTATTTTTCACAAACAAAACTGGAGCGCCCCAAGGTGAGGTACTCCTGCGAATGAAGCCCTGACCTAACAGCTTCTCTATCTGATCTCGTAACTCTCGCATCTCTGTCGGAGCCATACGGTATGGAGCACGCGCTATAGGTCGAGTATTCGGTAATAAATCTATGACAAAGTCTATCTCACGACTGGGGGGTAGGCCTGGTATCTCCTGAAATACATCAGAATACTCACGAACAACTGGGATCGAGTCTAAGTAAATCACAACCTCCTTAGAGGTATCATCCTCTATATAATACAAATGAGCGGTCGAGCCTCCCCCTGGGCGAGGCATCGCTACTACAAACATCTCTTGCCCCAAAATGGCAAAGACAATACTCCCACCAAAACAATCTATCATGGCTCTGTAAGCTGCGAGCCAATCTATACCGATAATAACATCGTGCTCATGCATATCTAAGACTAACATGTTTGCTGGTAATACCAAGCTACCAATCTCTACCCCCACTCCCCGGCATATAAAGAAATTAGTGATCCACTCCCCAGTGGTGAGTCTACACACGTCACCGTGCTCTCTGCTGTGGCTAATAGCCCTAAGGCCTTCATAAAATGAGTAGCTATAAAATAGTGCGTCGCCCCAGTATCAAATAAAACCCGACCCATAGTACCATGGATAGGAAACATACCCTCAATCGCGGGTGGTGCCTGCGGAGCTGCTACCTGGTGGACGTTATAGACACGTCCGTACTGTAACTGCCCCTGTTGCACCGGAGTGGCTGGAATGGCTGGTAGGGCTGGTACCTGAGCTGGTGCTGGGAGGGAGGCTGGGAGAAATGGCCTCTGTAGCTCATTACAGGCACCCTGCTGCTGTGGGGCCCTATCACCCTCTGGACAATCCTGGCGCTTATGGCCATTCTTGCCGCACATAAAACATTGGCCTCTGAAATTACCTCCCCTCTGACCCTGCTGACCACGGCCCTGTTGGCCGTTACCGCCCTGCCACTGGCCCTGTTGGCCCTGAGGAAAACGATGTTGGCCCTATTGGCCCTGCTGCTGGCGGTGTTGGCCTTGCTGGCCCTGCTGATTAGGCTGGCCGTACTGACCCTACCTATATCCCCCAAATCCCTGACGGGAATCACCTGATCGGAACCGCTTGGCAGGGTCCCCCTAATGGGAACTCTGCTCGTGCTGACGAGTCTGTCCCTGAGATGTCGGTGCTCCACTAGCACCACTACCCCCTGTCCTGCCCAGATGGTCGGACTCTCCTGCCCGCTTTCTTCCCTATAGATGGAAGCGATGATCCTAGCAGTGTAGCAAAGCAGCATTGAGTACATCAGTGAAAGTACTCAGAGACAGATTCCCTATAAGGTGCTAACGGATCCTCCAAGCTAACCCATCCACAAATAATAGTATCTTCTTACCCTCAGTGGGTGCCTCATCTGGCACTATAGTGAGAAGTCTTGTGAACTCCTCCTCATACTCAGCAACGGTAGAATTCTCCTTCTTCAAGTTCAGTAATTTCCGCCTCATCTTAGTTTGCACGGTGGGTGGAAAATACATGCGTTCAAATCGTTCCCAGAATGACTGAATCGGAATAGTATCCCTCTCCTCCAAGGTGGTGGTGGACTCCCACCACTGCAAAGCGGTCCCCACTAGCTTAAAGGAAGTCAATAACTGTTTATTCTCGTCCGTGAACTCATACATACGCATATGCCTCTGGATATCCTTCTTCCATTGGCTGACGATGATGATATCTGAACTACTCGAGAACTCAAGGGGATGCGCCTTCTGAAAGGCATCCCTAACCCGCTCCCATGCTGATGGAAGCTGTACAGGTACTGGCGCCACTGCCTGAATCTGGGGTGGGTCTGCTATACTACCGCTAACGCAGCATTCACCGCCTGAGCAATAATAACGGCTACCTCATTAGCATTCATCGTTCTCTGAGCCGGAGCTGTTGACTGCTCGGCTTGGGCACACCTATCCTTTGGTGCACGTCTCGGAGGCATCTGAAACGTGAAGAAATTTATTAGTCTACAGTTATTATCAAATCTCAAATAGCTGAAGACATAATTGTAAAAGCAAGAGTACAACAATCTTAAAATAGGGATCTATAACAAAAATGTTAAGCTGAAAGCGAAATAAGCCGTACAGATCCTAAGGACTCTAGAACCTGATGCTCTGATACCACCTGTGACACCCCGCCTAATTAAATACCGGGTGATCAGTCCTTTATTAAATTAAAATCAAGGTGACGATTGGTTCATTCTTAGCATCACTGTCGTAAAAATAACTTTACCAATTTAAACACCCTAAATAATTAAGCTAAGTGTCAAAACCATTTTTAGACATTAGTTTCCAAATTTTATTTATATAAACCAACATTTAAAAACTTTACATCATTCATCATTAAATAATCACACAACAATTATCCTGGAATATATAAATCCAAATAACCAAACATTCAATTAATTGAATCCAACATTTAATACTTAAATGAAAAACATCCTGACAATAAAAAATTCCAAAGTGCAAATACTGGAAATAAATGGATTACAATATCCAATAAAACAATTGAATAATGGAAAGGGCGACACATGCCCAACTGGAATAAATAATGCTAGAAGAGGAATCAAGAAGTGAGGTCGTCTAAGCAAGAGGCCTGCAACTCCCACCTAAGCTGCAACGCGTTCCTTCCAAAGGATCCTATGCAAGACGCCCCTGTGGCTGGGCACCTGTAATACATACATATATATACAAGAGAGAAAAGAAAATGGAAACGGGTCAGAGCCCGATTGTAAAAACGATTTAAAATTTGTTTAACAATTATTTAAAATGTTTACTGGCCAATGCAACAATATATTAGTGCGGCACTCCCTTGAGAAATTCTCACCTCTCTTCTAATGTGCACGCCTATCACACTAACCTTCCCAACGGTTTAACTTATCTTATCTTAGGTTACTCATAAGATTTAAACTGACGAAATCGACTGTTTAAAAGGTAGATTTCACTTAATAACAAAGTTCCCATTCAACCTTTATTTGCTAATAAAGTTTCCCGGTATCATATAATACTTTTCAAACAAGTATTTCCAAATTGAAATTATTATTCATTTCTTACTTACTATAAACACAGGAGGTAGTTCTCAATTTCAGAATTTAAATATATATATTAAATACTCATATAATATATATATTCTAACAGCACCCCACATAAAAATTATGGTGCGGGCATACTCTGCTATCCAGTCCCCGTATCACTCGTACAAAGGGAAATACAGGTTCAGAATCACTCTCGAACTCTCTTAACATAAACACAAACAACATTGAGGCCAAGCATAGAGTCCCGGTCTCTAAGAGGTCAGCACATGCCCCCACGTCTCTTAGGCCATCTGACTATCGATCCGATTAGCCTGTACCAAAGGATCTCTATCTTCTAGGGTACGAGTCAATATCCCCCATAAAGGTCCCATCGAGATAAGACTGTCCCAGTACGGTAACCTCAGGGATAGCAAGTAGCGCGGGCATGGTTTTCACACGTATATAGTATATGCATAAACACAGATATATAAATATACTACTATTACCACATCAAAATTAGGTACATCTCATAACCCATAATTTATGATATTTATCCTTATTTCTCATTATTTAGTTATCACGTATGACGGTTCATCACTTACTTTAATTCGAGGGATTATTCCAACTTACTACGTAACACTCATGGATTCCATTCTCCTAAGTGTAAAATTCAGTAGGTACTCATCTATTTTTCCAACGTAACTACCTTACACGCCTCTCCCTTTAATACATAATTCCAACGTCCCTTATATGTGAACATTTCCATAAAAATGTAAATCTCGTCTTACATTAAAGGTTTCATATTTTTAATAAGTCCTACTGGTCTTCTTTATCACCCAAAATATTTTAATAAGGATGTCCAAAGATTATTACTCATTTAAATTGAATTCACTATTTAAAGGGGAAACATGAGTCTGCGAGGAAGGGTCGATCGATCGATGGCAGGGGCTCGATCGATCGACACTCCTGGTTCGATCGATCGATCAAACAGGTATGGCGAATTCTGCAGATTAACAGTTACTGGTTCTATCATCTAACCTCACCCAAATTCAGATTTTTAACACCCAACCTCCCATAAATTCATACTACAAACATTATAAACCCAAATTAAACACCTCCTACGTAAATCATGCGAATTTTCTTCAATATCCATGGATTAATGGGCCAAAACTTACATAAATCTCATTAACCCTAGAAATTTCTTTAACTTTGTTCTAATCAGTCTTTTTCCAGAATTTCTACTTCTAATTCATCACAAATCCGTGGTTAAACCTCTACATATGAAGGGGATTTCCAGATTTTCATTCATATCATTACTACATGCAATTTTTCTATCTCCAACATGGGTTTTCTTCTATGAAACTCATCCTAATCAACCCTAGACTAACATGAATGATGCATTAACGAAATTAAGTAAGATAAATACTTGCCTATATATTTTAGGGTTTTGATTTGTGGACGAATTTGGTGTGGTTGCGTTCCCCGTCGCGCGATCTACGCGTTGGTGGTGGTGGCGGTGCAACCGGATGAATTTTTGGCCTTGGATTGCTTGGAAAGCTTTCTACCTTCTTCTCTAATGGTCGTTCTAAGGTTTTGAGTCTTCTAACCCTAAGGGACCATTCCAAATGGCTGATATAACCTAATAATTTTCGTTGGTTTAATTACCCAAAATTACGAAATGTCCAAAATGCCCTCCCGGGGTACTAATTAAGCCTAAAAATGCCCTGAGACCCAAACTAAACCCCCGGGGTACTAATTAAGCCTAAAACTGGGACGTGTGTTTTAAAGGTTTAAGAGGCTTACGAATTCAGCCAATCTCATTTAAGAGAAAGAGAGAAAGAGAAAGAAAGAGAGAAAGAAGAAGAAAAGAAGAGGAGAGAGGAGAGGAGAAAGCTTGGAGATTCTGGCCAACACGCGGTCCCGGGGATGATTCAACCTTTACAATTCTGAGGCAAGTGTTTAATCTTGCTAAATAATTCATTTGGGTATTTTATTTCATAATTTGTGGGCAAAAGAATTGGATTTTGGGTATATATGTCTCGAGGCCATCGGGCGCTCCCCGGTTCAGTTTGACCAAAAAGTCAAACTCTTCAGCTCGACTAAGACTAAATGAATCTTCGAAGGGCACTGAATACCCTTTCCAATGGTCCATTCCGTGCGCGATTCCGACTTACCATGCGGACGAACGATCCGTTTGCGTCCGAGCGATTCTCGTCCAATGGACCGACAAATGCTTTCGAGCCATATTTGACCCAAAGTTAGCTTCCGAACCTGGGAGCGGTCCAATGGACTTTCGAGGGTCTCTGGATTCCTTTCCAACGGTATGCCCCGTGAGCGATTCTGACCAACGGTTTGCCCTCGGCAGCCGATTTCCTGAAAAGGCCTGAAACACATTGCCAAATGGTAGGTTCCAGACCCTGCCTATCGGCAGATGTCGATAGGCAGCATCAGGTCTATGACGATCGACAGTGACCTGAGCCTATAAAAGGAGGCCTTCACCTCATTTGCAAGGGGATCCCAGATCTGATAAAATTCACTCTCAACGAATCCCAGAAATCTCTCTCGAAGGCAGCGTGATTTCAACTTCCAAATCCCCTTTTTACTTCCACTTTCCATCATACTTTTCATCAAAATTGGTGAATTATCCACTCTCCATCATCATCCAAGTGCAAGAGCTGCTATCCAACACTCAAGATCAAGCTCAAGGTCTTCAAGAAGGTCTAACTTTCTCAAACTCTCTATTAAATTCGCAATAACTTGGTTTATTACTTAGCACTTTTTTATTATCGCATCTCACACATCCTAATATACTTTTTATTTAGTATTATTGCACATCTCTTATTTTCATACAAATAAAAATCCAAAAAATAAGAAAAAGAGGGTTTGCTCATAAATTCCAAATAGGGATTCACATACTTTTCTCACACCTTTCTCACAACTAAAACACTTTTCCTACACACACACACACACGCTCAAAAATAAGAGATCCCCCATTTGGATTTATGGGATAAACCCCACCCCTCATTTTTTATGCGAACTACGTGGACTTTGATGCCTTTATAGGCTACGTAGGCGTCTCAGGGTAAAACCCGAGACTCGAGTCCTTTTCTCACTTTTTCTCTTATTTTCCTATCTTCTCTAAAGCTAATTTTCTTATATTCTATACACTTGTAACGTATTACTCCATATGCGTTATCATTCCATTATAACGACCAACGTAGGGGTAATCGCGTAAATCTTATTTTTCTTATACTATTCTTATATCTTCCTACGGATGACTCGCTTTATCTTTTCCATGATACAAGTCGAGGATTCCAACCTCCATTATATATATACACATGCACACACATCACGGAGGGAAATATAAAGGAAAATAGCAAATATCCATGAGAGACCGAAAGGGCGGAATGGGTGCCTAACACCTTCCCACTTCGTAACTAAGCCTCCGAACCCTTCTCGAATCATTTTGGTTTCGCATGCACCAGTATGTCTTTGGATGCCATCATTCGGGATGGCTTCCCCTTTTTCTTTTGTCTGTTTTGAGTAAAATAGCCTAGCGACTCTAAATCTCTCTACATTTTTACACCTCATCTCAAATGACACCGGCCGAAGCGCTCCCAAGAGGGATGCGCGGGACCCGAAGGATCCTCTTCTCTTCGCGTGCCATCTCGCGCGGCGAGGATCGGGGATGGCCACAATGTCAAAACCTAGATTTTGTAGAATAAATCTTGCATTTGAGTTTTATAAAGGGATTTTAGGTTATATTAAGTGTAGGGATGATTGTATAATGATTTTTATGTTAGAAAACATTTTACGGTTGAATATTGACACTTAGTAGATGATTAAATTGATTTTGGGAAATTTAGGTTTTGGTGAGAAAAGAACCATTTCATAGCCTCTTGAATAGGCCGAATCGATTCGGTCCCCCTTCGAATCGATTTGGAATGTTGCAGTCTCCCAGGTCTGTGTGACCAAATCGATTCAGACCCAAGGCGAGTCGATTTGGCCTGGGACAGTCTCTCAGGTCCTTTAGACCGAATCAATTCGCATTTGGGGTGAATCAATTTGCTCTTACCAGGCTGAATCGATTCGGAAATAGGGATATTTTGGTGAGGTTTTTCTAGAGCGAGTTTTGATCCACTTCGATTGGGTTTATTGATTTGGGACATTATTATATGATTTGAGAGATATGTTTTGGAGATTTATTGGGAGTTTCTCATAAGATATGATTGTGGGGACGAATTGAGCAATTTTAGGAACTTATGCTCATATGCATTGGAGTTGTTGTATCGAGGAAGTAGGGAAACCTCATTAGGGATCGGAGTTCCATTTAGAGGTCATAAGTGAGCTTAGATATGACGTAAGGTTGAGGATCCTTGAAAGAGTTGTGAGGGTATGGAGTGAAAATTGTAAGTCAACCTTTATGTCGAATCCTTATAGCGATAGGATTCTATTTAAGATATGATTGGGGACCAATGAGAAGTAGAGGTCGCGTATCCTTAGTGATGATAAACTCAAGGAATAAATTTGTAATTACGTTAATGTTAAGGGTTCATAGGAGCAATTGAACCGTAGGAAAAATTATGAACGATTGGATCGTACTATCAATTAGAATAGGTTGTGTTGTAAATGTAGTCGGGATAGTTACTATATATTTGTGTGTGAGTAACAATGGGGATTCCAATACATGATGGGATCATGGAATAAATTTAGGATGAAGCTTGAAGTTTGCAGACTATTAGTTATGTGTATACCTATAGTCGGGATTATTATTAGATATATCGATGTGCATTCAGATATAGACAGAATGTATAGTGATTGTTACATACGTTAAACGGTGGGTTAGTAACCTTAATGTTGGATGCATTGAAAGACTATTCATATCATAGGGAAATGAATGAGTATACTTCAAGTGAGGGATCGTATTTATATAACGAATTAAGTTAATATGCTTGGAACGACAGCTAGTATATTGAGGATTATGTACACTTGTAGCCGAGTTATAAATTTTCATACATACAGACGAGAAATGGTATGTATAGATTTAGATATATATATGTATAGATATGTATATATGTGTGTACTTATGGCGTGAATATCTATACCATGTGTGATGGTTTGTATATATGATGTGATCATATGCAGGTATATATATAGTGTGAATGATATATATACTGATTGTGTGAGCATACCCGGCACATGCTAGCATGGGAGGTTGCGCGATGAGGGTGCACCCCTGGCTTGAGGAGCAGGGTGCGAATATTCCCCAGGTCATAGTCGCCCATTATTATTTGTGTGATTTTATTTTGGGGGGTGAGAAGTCTTGGGTATGAGTCATTCTCACTTTTCGGTTAGGAACTATGACCACTTCCCATACGTTACGTTTGATTTTGTCGCCATAGTGGTGTGATAATAGTCCGATAGATGGTGACCCGGGGAGAAAGTGAGTAATTCCTGGAAGATGATAGCATGGTGCAATATTTTGGTATCTTATAACCGTTTATGTTATGTGTATTGCAAAGTGTACATTATGTGTGTTATGTATACGTGGTTATAGGAATGAATGATTGCTCATATATATTTAGAGTAAATATATATTTATATATCCTATAGGTGAAGAGGATATGGACTTTCCATGGTGTACATCTTGTGTGATTTCGGTGTACTAGTTTATCAGGGTCGAAGGATCGCACTTAGAGACAATTGCGATTATATCAACCCCAAGGATTCGAATAGAGATTCAATTGTGTTTTTGGTATTGGTATTAAATAATTAGGTAGTTACAGTAGTAGGATTTATGTAAAAGACATAATGGATCCCTACGATCAACATTGTCAAGGAGTAGTGTATCGAGGGGTTCCTTGTTAGGATAATGCTTTGCGAGATGCCCCACGCACGAAACGCAGTGCAATGTTGAGAGTGGAGAGAAGTTTTGTCCTTATTAACCGTATGTATGTTGTTTAAAGAATAAACTCTTATATTGAAGCTTAATGTTAATGTTTGACGTATTAAGACTTATAACTGGTTTAAGCTAATAATTGGAACAAATAAAGCCTGGTAAGGCATACATATATGTGTATATATATTTATGTGCGGTTAGAATGGGAAGGATTCTTGAGTTATGTTAGGATGGCAGGTTATGCGGGTATAAGCCATGCGGATGGTTAGGTAGGTTATCCTTAAATGTGTCGGGTAGCTTAAATTAAGGTTCCAAGATGCGATTAGGTGCGCGCTGTAGATGAGAGGTGAGTTTGAGGTTTCACGAGAGTGTGACTCCACTTTAATTATGAAATAGTGCATTTATATTTATTATGCACGGTTAACACACTTGCTGCAAACATTTTTACACCTCGGGCTCTGACCCGTTTATATTTCTCTTTTGCTATATATATATATATATATATATATATATATATATATATATATATATATATATACCGGTTACTACAGGTGTCCCACCGCATGGATACCGGATGCTTTTCTATCTAGAGTATTAGGAGTCGTAGCAGTTGCGGACTATTGCGGGATTTGGATTAGTCGCTTTCTATTCCTTTGGAAAAAAATCTAGGTAGGATTCATGTTGTGTATCGGGTTTATACCCAAGAGTTATACGTAGCTGTTTATATTTCTTCTTTATGGTTGTTGTATTGTCTGTCACCCGACAGCTTATTCGGGTATATTTCCTTTTGTGTACTCATTTTATTTTAATTTTAGCACTTTCTTTTATCATGGTACTTGTGTACGTTTTACCTTTATTAGTAGTTCTATATTGTTGGTTTGTTGTCCATGGCATGTTTTATTTAATTTTTTTTTGGCATTCGCTTTTATAGTTTCGAGTAGTTAGCCTTATCTGTTTTAGTACAGTCTATTGATGCTGAGAATGAGCCATTTGATATTCCTGATTAAATGTAGTATAGGGTTGGCCACCCGTTATTATTTTAAGCGGGGGGTCACAAAACCCATTTATTACTTTCCAACAAAACTCCCTCATATATAATAAAGCAATTTTTATATTTAATGAGGTACTAAATTCTCAACTTAGAGAAAACCTATTGGCCCAAATTTTTTGGTATACATTATATTTTTATTGCCTTAATTTTTTGTGTGGAATCTTTTCAAACGGTGGCTTTCACGACATGATTATTATTTACTCACAGCCCTTTCCCGTGCACTCATTATTTTTTCAAATTTAAACAAATTCCTCACGGGAAATGGTTTTTACATGCACTACTTTTATTACTCTCGTATTATTACACTTGGTTCATTTTAAGGACAGGATTGAGATGAAAACACTCGACCAACATGTGATAGACAAGTACAATAATCAAACAAATATGTGCGTGTGTGCAATAAAGGAAATAATGAGTCAAACATCAAGGAAGTATCAACTAATAACATCTCAATGACTTTAAACATTGTACAGCACGTGGATGACACGATATATTGTCTCAAAACACTATCAAATTGTCACATGGATAAATGGAATGAAATCGTGACTCGGTCATCCTAATTATCCATTCATATATGGTGCAAACAAAATACAAAACTCTTTTTTTCTTTTTTGATTTTTCCAAAAAAAATGAAAATCTCTTTGTATTTTTCCAAAAATTTTAAAAACAAAAACCATAAATACAAACATGGTACATACTATCAATAGGCATAATATCGGCATGAGCAACATCCTATGCTAGAAAACAGTAATCACACAAATGAATCAATAATCAAAATAGGTGTGATTAAACAAACAATGCAGTATAAGCAATTAAGCATGAATACTAAGAATGACTGCATATAAACTATCAGAAGCCACCCAGTAATACCAATTAATGTAACTAAAGAACACAAGGTACTGTAAATAGAAAGATCAAAGTCAACCTGGTCGCTCGAACAAGACTGCATGTCGTTCAAATGATATAGCATTTGGCGAGAAGGCTTCACGCGAGATTATAAATCTCTCGAATGAAGACTAATCTCGTTTGAACGAGAAAACCAATTTTCATAGATTCCCCAAAAATTAAATAGTGTTGCCCAGAGAAAAAATTTCTAGAATAGGATACCTAGAAGGGTCTGACAGATTCAAAAACATTGCGAAAATAGTAGATAAACTTATAAAACAATGTAAGCTACTACAAAGTGAGTCATAACACTAGTAAGAGTATATCATGGAGCACAATTAGAGTATGACAAATATCAACACAATCAACTAAACGATCCCACATGGGGTGAATCATGTGCAAGCAAATGAAAGTTATGAACAAGTAGACCATAAGCCTCTACATCCGATTTCCTCACCCAAATCAATGTGTAACAAGGTGTGGGGGTTTGAGGAATCGAATTTACTTTTCTATTTAACTTCCTAGGTCCTCTTAAAAGATTATAACAGAAAAGCCTAAGATGTCCTTGTTTACCGCAATGTGTGCAATTGTAATAGGGCGGTGAATGTTACCTAAAGGTGGTCCTCTCCTCAAATCCCTAGGTGGATTTCTCTTGGCAACCCTCGGTGCCTCTCTCTCTCAACAACCCTAGGAGGCTCTCTCTTAACAACCCTAGGAGGCTCTCTCACACGTGTGGGATTGGCTTTGGGAATGGGTGTGACACTCTCATTGAAGCCTGTACCACCCTTATCCTCCTTAATTTGGACAGTCCCTAAACTTTTATCTAATTTTTCTGACTGAGACTCCAAATCAAATTTTACCTTGCTTGATTCTCTCAAACTCTTCTCAAGCTCACCTATCCTAGACTCAAGTATCGTCTAGGTTCTTCAAACTCAATAAGCTCCTTTTTCATAGTCTCCATCAACCCTCTAAGACTATCTCTCTCACCCTCGATGTACTCAAGCTTCTCTCTCAAAATTTTCTCGCTTTCCTTAAGGTCTTCAACTAAAACATCATCATTTTTTAAGACATGCTCTTTCAATTAAGCTTTTAATTTCAAATTTTCTTTATTTATTTTCAAAGCTTCAGCATAAAGTTCATTGAAAGAAGTTTGCAAGTTATGCTCATCTACACTTCCATCCTCACTCTCATCACCCTCACTATCATCACTAATCACACGGGTGGGAAGCTCTCGCCTAGAAGCATAAAAAACTTTTTCTTCCAAATCACTATCACTAAGGATAGAAACATGAGATGACAATTTATTCAATTTCTTTCTTAAATTTGTGGGACACTCATCTATAGTGTGACCAATACCCTCACAACCCAAACACTTTTCTGAATCTTTTTCAAAGAAATATTTAAAATAAGAGTTCGTGTGAATTTCCCAATTAGACTTTTCAAAAAGTTGAAAATGAACATCGTCAAAACCATCAAAAGCCATTTTTAAGAAAAACAATTTTCAAACCGGTTTTGAAAAAATCAGGATCACAACATAGTAACTTAGTGCAACCCGCTCTGATACAAATTTGACGACATGAGTAATCAAATTGTATCTGGGAAAAACATTAAAAAGAAGTATCACTCGATAATTCTGAGCAACCTGCTCTGATACCAATTTGAGAAAGAGTGCGCCACAACGGAATAATGCTACTTTTCAAATTAAATCCAATTTTAATTAAACCCAAACACATGCATCTAGGTGATTTGATAACATAAAATCAATAAGCATGCAAAGGAAATCAATATCAGGAAAAATCCCCAAAGGGAAAAACCTTTTATTTCACTATAATTATAAGTCGCAACTTACACTGATTATAATGAAATAGATTTTGACACACGAATACCCGCAGGTGTCGGTCGGTGTCGTTAGCAGTGGTTCACACGTAGCTATACCATAAGAACCGCAATCCTATCTTCAGCCTAGGAATACCGTAGCACTCCTTAATGACACGCGATCAATTATCCTATTACCTCCCTCAAGTGGTACCTATTTATAGCAGTAGGTTGTCCTCCCTAGAAGATCAAATTTGAATAAGGTATATGTTCTTGGGTTCTAAAACAATTCACAACAGTATATGGGATTTTTGCGAATTGAAAACAAAGAAGAAGCCAAAAGTGTTTAGCTGATTTCGAAGTGTTTGCAGAATGAAAAATGTGAAAGACTTCTTATAAAAAAATGGAGTTGAAGAGACCCTTAAATAGGTAACTTAAGATGGCGGTTCGCTCAAACGAGGCAGACTGTCGTTTGAACGAAATCCAGTGTTATTTGAACGGCAGTTGGAACATCTTGCGACATGTGATGTCGTTTGAATGACATACGTCGTCGTTCGAATGAGAACAGTAAAAGACAATATTTTTTCTTTTTCTTTTTCTTGATAAAAGCACCACCTCAAAAACTTCGAAACAATGTATTTTTGATGAAAAAAATTTAAAGCTCCGCTCCAACACTTAGAAAATATTTTATGAAAAATAATCCCAATACTTAAGTGAAATGTAAAGGAATAAAAACACAACCTTTACCAAATTTATCTTGTGGAGGCTTCTTTGATTAAGAACTTTGATATTCGAATCCGTCTTGATTCTTGAATGATCTTAATTCCTCTTCGACGGTTGTAGCGGTATACAACATATTTAATTGATAACGGACATTTATATATTATGTCCTTATAATAACACCATCTTACTCCAAACCCTTGTAACCAATGTCCCCAAAACACCCCCAACAGCATAACCTAGAAGAATTAAGACCTAACAATACTATAAAGATGAAAATTATTTCCAATACAGCTTTAAGCACCAGTGGATCCAAACCCATAAATTCCCCTTACAGTTAAATCCAAATCATCAACCTCATCAACCTCAGGAGTAACAATCTTCTCATTAATAAACTGCGCAATCCTATCACCAACTTTGACCTCAAAATTCAAATCAGCATGGTTAAACAAAATTACCCCAACCAGGCATCTATAATCAGCATCAATCACACCCACACCAACATTAATCGAATGCTTCCATATCAAACCAGAACACGATGCTTCAAAACAAATAACTCCAATCTTAATGATACCGAATAAAAAATTAACATTTCATACAAAAAAAATCTAATGAGAGGCTTACTTACCAACACGAGTATATGACCCTTCAGGTACTGCTATGCTAAGATCAGTGGGATTGAAATCTTTGAGCATTGTGAGTCTGAGATTTTTGCATTATCATTTGTGAATTGAGAAGGAAGTGAACGAGGTATGGGGCGAAGTGGATAAGAGAAGAGAAAAGAGTGAGAGTGAGTGGGGTGGACAAGAGGGAAAGAGAGGGAATGAGGAATGAGTGAAAAAACGACAAGGGTTTATTACGGTTAACAAAAATATTTATTAGTGTTAACAAAAAAAAATTATATATATATGAAGGATATCCGACTCGGTTCTGATTTATTACCAATTCTCGTTTCCAAATCGGATCAGATTGGATTTCTAATGGAACTGGGAACCAAATTAAAAAATATTTTTTTAAGAAGCGAGACCAAACCAATTGCATAAAAACAAAACCAAACCAAACCTACCAAATACACCCATTTTGGTTCGATTTATCAATTTTTTGGTTCCACTATGCACACCTATGCATAATTTATTAATTGATGTTATACCTCCACATATGCATCTAGAAAGGGTTTATTAAACTTGTATACGATTATGTATGAATGATATTGTGTTTGTGAACAACCTATTAATTACTTAAATTGTTGGCCATTACCACGGTAAACACCAAACAATATAGTATAATATTATTATTACATATTCGTGCATATATATTAAAAAAATGTTGTCTTTCATATCATGATTAATTGTCAATATTTATTTATTTAGTTTTGTTATTTGTATTTTATTATCATAAAATATGGGACCATAAATTATTCATTACTAAGTAATTCGGGCTTGAAGTCTCTTTGTTTACCTTCTATTAGAACATGAAGTTCTACGATTGGCACCTGATGTAAAATACCATTATTGCTAAATATTAGGACGTGAAGTTTATGAATCAATTAAAATTAAAAATTTTGAGTCCCAAAGTTCTCTTATAATTATAATTTTGAGTTCTCAAGTTTAAAATTTTGGGACCTGAAGTTAAATATAAATATACCCTAAATTAAAACCTAAAGTTTTTATTTTTGGATAATAGGGTAAGGAACATTAAATATTCCCTAATAATTATTGCTAATTTAGAGCTCATACTCCAAATATATATATATATAGCCCTGATCGAATCTGAAGTTTTTGCACAATAGAGAGGGATTTTAAAATCCCTCGACTTAATAAAATTGAACCCAAAGTTTAATTATTCTATATGTTGATCCTGAAGTTCTCACAAATAAATAACTAGGACATGAAGTTCCTAAATTATTTGGGCCTAATCATTATTGTGACTAGAAGTTCTCAAATTATTATTTGTAACTGGAGTACAATTTTCCTCATTAATCTTTGATAAGGAAAATAAATAAACTAAATAAAATTTGAGACACGAAGTTCTCAAGATTTGGGACCTGAAGCTCCCATATACATATTCCCAAAATTAAAAGCGAAAATTTTGATTATTTACGACAGGGACCTTAATGTCCTATAAACATCAATGTTGAACCTTTGTAAATCAAATTGAACTTAAAGTTCAATAATATTATGTGTGGAACCAGAAGTTTTCATAAATAAATTAGAGGACCTAAAGTTCATAAATAAATTTTATATGAACCCGAAAATTCATACTTGATCTAAAATAGAACCTGAACTTTCACAATATGAGATAAATTTATAAATATTAAGCATTAATAAAACATGAAGTTCTAAAGTGATGGATTAACATTTGGTATTGGGACATTAATAGTTTTGCACTATTTGTAATGCCCCGCGGTCTTGCCCTATTAGGTCGTGGTCGTTAGTTCACTTATCCTCGGTACTACATTTTTCAAACTTTAATATTAGGGAAAACTTCCTATGTTGAGGCCTATAAGAAGGCCTCGGCCTCCTCCTCGGAGATTGAAGATTAATAAATCATCACATCTTAAAAAAGCACATTATGTAGGGATAATTGAACAAAACTGACTCCATAAAAGGAAGTATATAAAATTCTTCAATACATGCCTCACTAATGTTCCTCCTTATAAAAATTTAATGTAAAATCGTAAAACAAAATATTTACAACTAAAAGTGAAATCTAATTAAGACATCAACAATCTTTCTAAATCATAATATCCTCTGAGACCTCTATTAACCTCCGCGACCTCTGAAATTCTACTCATCCACCAAAACTCTCTGTGGATCCTCATCCTAAGGATACAAATAGTATGAAAGGGATGAGCTCAAATAGCTCATCAAGGTTTAAACCACTGTCCTCAGTCCACTTGTCAATGTTAGTACTAGATAATCAAAGATATACTAACAAGGAAATGGAAAAATAACAGTGAAAATAAGCATGATGGTGCAATATAAGCAAATAAGAAGGAAAAGAATGTATGTTTCCCAAATGCTCAGATTACCCCAATGACCAAAGGCTCAATCTCTCTTAGTTCACCACTCCGTGGCTTCCCCCAAGGCTCAATATCCTTTGTTTTAACATGGGTTCCACCATGGATCAATCTCCCATGGTTATCCCTTATAGTCTGTGGCCTTTATTTTATGACCTTAGACATCTCATTTTTCGCTGCCTTATTCTAGGTATCTTTAACCTGGTCATACCACAAATCGTTGCCTCCGCTTTTGCCTAATTCCAGAATGGCGGATTCGCGGTCTGTCGTTAACTCAACACCTTAACCTAGATTTATCATGGTGCAAGCCCCGTAGTTAGTTCTACGCTTAATCTCCCTAGGACTAACTGATATACATTAGTCTAGTCTCTTCCAATATATACCCACTAAGAAAAAGTCTCCCCTCAAGTATGCCCTCAGAGTCATCACCTCTCAGAAGATCTCACCTAAGGTCTCACCTTAACTGGTCTCGACCTCAAATACCAACCTTGATAGAAGAATGTCCTCCTCATTAAGGTCATTCTACTCACAATGTCGGCCTACAACCTATCTACAGTTTTGGCTTCATCTACCGTTACTTACAGAGTCAGCCTCAGACGGTACCAGGAGGATAACCCATCAGCATCGTCCATATCAGTCAGTAACTAATAGTCTCGTCTTGGCATAGCCCTGGAGGCACAAGACTCCAGCAACCTCATCTAGCCAAGACACTCGACCTCAGACTTCTCGTGCACGTAAGTAAACCGTGATAAGGGTATTGCTAACATATCCAGCTAAAATAATTAAGGAAAATTAACCAATATATGGGGAGAATATTCTTGATCATGACTTTGACATCCTTCTTTATAGGTGTCACACGCTCATTAACTATTCTAACATCTACACATGCAGCACATGTTTTGGGGTGACACTGCGCACCCCGGACCTATAAAAGACACCTTGTTTGTTACTCCCCAGGGATCGATCTTCAACCATATCCTTATTGTTATACTGAATTTGAAGAGAGAGGTAACCTTGTATATCCCCAACCCATGGCAATTTTCCCTACTTGTATAGTGAACTCACTCCCAAACTTTGTACATTGGATGTATGCTAAGTCCAAGCCACTTAAATACTTGTATTCATTCGTTTTCTCTCATTTCTTCTGCTATTTTACTTATGTTGTTACATTCTCCATTATTAAGTAATATCCCAAACAGGTTCAATCCTCAAGATTGATTTTCAACATCATCTTTTTTCGTACCATCTATGGGAAGAGATAGATATTTTTTCTCACCTAAGCTTGAACTCCCATTTTCTTATCTCTGGTGGTGATCTAACCCCACCACTGTTGGGACTGAATCACCATTGAAAGAGGTTGAGTGGGAGGTTCTTAAGCTTCACCAGTTCATCCTTTTTGGGGTTTTTTACTTTCTTTACTCTTTTTTGTTGTTTGACTGAGTTTCATCGGAGATGGCCACTAATCCGCCTTCAAATGTCGAGGCCATTTCTAGCCAATTACCTCAGCAATCATAAATATTTAATGTGGCAGTGGCACTACGGGCCCTTGTATCTTGCCAGAAGCAAATACAACATCAACTCTTGGCCTTAGTCAGGACATCATGAGCAGGATCCCAGATGATCCAATCGTCAACTTGATAACACCAACCTCCAGATGGGTCACGCATCCGATAGGTGGGGGACCACCCCCAGCTCCCATAAAAGAAGCTCAATACCACCTCAGGAGTAGAGAGATCATATATCCATGGTGTCTCTGCCTTAGCAAAGGAGTCTAGAAGTATCCAGAAGATTTGGTGTGTGGTGAAGAAAACTATTGGGAGAGGTATGAAACTTCTGACACCTCAAATCGGTCTGGGATCACCCTAGCTCTAACTTTCCAAGGGATGAGTATCAAGCACATTCCTCTGAGTCATCAAATTGGCTCTGCATTTTACGGGCTAAGTAAGGTTTGGCCTCCAACCGTCTCGTCCCAAGGGGTGATGGTAACCGAGACCATAATCTCCAAAGCCTTGGTGGCACACATGCCACTGGTCTATAATGACGGATCGAGATGAGACCTAGAAAGAATGGAGTACAAAGAAGTCAACAGCGAATAGAGAAATAAAAATAGAGGGTCGACCATCAAGATAGTTGCTAAAGTGGAAGGAGTAGGTGATAACGTGGTCCAAGAGGAAAAAACCTTGAAATAGCTTAATTTAAAGGTTAGAGGACAAGACCATATGTCTCATTAAAATCTAAGATCCCAACCACAGGGATAGATAGAGGGATCTCATTTTGTGCCAAGGATAGTTAGCTACCCAACTCCCACCAAATTCAAGTCGTTGATCGTAATGCCTAGGTACGATGGGAGTACCAATACTACCCACCATATAAATATGTATCAATCGACCATCGACATCTACTCAACCCCAGACGAGATGAGGTTTCGATCTTTTTCTAGTATCCTCACTGGCGCAGCTCATATATCGTACACCGTCTTGTCGGGAGGGTCCATAGAGAGTTTTAAAAAATTGGCCGAGAAGTTCATTCACAATTTTTATCTTAGCACAAAGCCAGCTAAACATGTAACTCATATGCTGAATTCTAAGCAATGAAATAATGAGCCTCTATGGGGCTATATCTTCCAATTTAGCAAAGAAAATTTGGAAGTCGAACACTATGAAGAGAGCATTTCCATGGCAACCCTCATCAGCAGCCTTCAACCAGGAAAACTTTAGCAGAATCTCTCCGAGGATCCTCCAAAGTTCATGACAGAACTCCTGCCAATACCTGGGAGAATCGTGAATGTCAACAAGGCCATGGCGGCAAAGAGAGGTGACCTAAAAGAGGCTAATAGAGGTAACTTTGGCCAAAGTCGAGATAAGAAAAAGGAAGGAAAGAAAATATCCAACGATGATAAGTTTTCTAAGTATACTCCACTTCCAATCAGTCCTAACATGATCCTGAACGAAATTAAGGGGGTAATGATCTTAGGTTTCTAAAAAATTTGAGGGATCCCCCTCACAAGAGGGACAAGATTAAATGGTTAGCTTCATCAAGATCACAGCCACACAAAAGATCAATGCTCTGCCCTAAAAGATTAGATTAAAAAGTTCTTGATACAAGGGAAGCTTTGAAAATACATATATAAAAGTTCAGGCCGAGATGAGAGAAGAAAGAGATATAATGCACAAAAGTACACTAACCCCAAGAATAAGGGGCAAGTGAAGAAGAATGATCAAGAATCAAACGACATTGGCAAAGACAACCCCAACCTTTCTGCCTAGCCTCTAGCAGTTAAAGTGTAATACCCCGTAATTTTGAGGTTTTATTTATGAAAATTTCTAATATTCTGATAATATTATTATCTTATTGGTCGGGATATTAATATTATATTTATTTTTATTTGAAATGAATCAAATATCTAAATTCAAATTTAATTGGCTTTTGGACATTTTTGATAGTTTAAATATGTAAAGTTGAAAATTTTGAATTAAAGGGAAATATAGTAATATGCGTTAGCTTAAGCTCCAAGATAGGGTTTGAGAGAGGGGATATATAAGGAATGTTATGGGTGATTATAATGAAAGTAAGATGAAAAAGAGATGCCAAAAACGAAACCCAAAGAGGGAAAAACGAGTGGAATGAGAAGAGTCAATTTGGAGTGTTTAGATCTTCTTTTTTAGTGCCTTCGGATGAGATTTGAGATTAACTCAAAAGACATACCTAGCCAAATTTTTCGAGTAGAATCCAAATCTGAAAGTAATGAAAGTAAGATGAAAAAGAGATGCCAAAAATGAAACCCAAAGAGGGAAAACGAGTGGAATGAGAAGAGTCAATTTGGAGTGTTTAGATCTTCTTTTTTAGTGCCTTCGGATGAGATTTGAGATTAACTCAAAACACATACCTAGCCAAATTTTTCGAGTAGAATCCAAATCTGATGTTGGATTGGTAGTTTGAATAAAGTTTGATCTGAATTCTTTGGGTTTTCAAAACAGGCCTAGAATAGTGGATTTTGACTCGCATGAGGTAGTTTCGTTCTCCCGTAGTTAATTTAGTGTGCTACACTAAATTCAATATTTATTATATATTTATATCCATGCTATGTGATGCATTTATATGTATTGTATGCTTGTATTTTATATTCGTTCTTGCACCCATTTTGTATGTGTTATTTTCATGTAGTGTAGTTTGGGTAACGAAACTAGTTGATTTGACGAGCATGTTGGGTTATAGAAATGGATAAAAAACATATAAACTTGATTTATGGGAATTGAATATGAAATTTGATTTAATTGGGCGAATGATATTATGATAATTATTATTGGAGAATTCATAGGCATTGCTTAACCAAACCACCTGTTGGACGGGGTGTTCTGTCGGCTACAATTTCATTTATTATCAGAAGACTAGGCTATGGACCCTGGTTGGCGAGTATGCTAAGTTTTTTTATGGTGGTGGTGCCAAAATTTTATGGCGGTGATGCCAATTTTTGATGGTTCGTGTACCCAAGTTATGTAATTTATTTTTGGGGCCATTGGATTGTTCCGAGGATAATTAACAGGATTGTGGATGGTAGTCAATACCGTACTGTGGAACGTGCGGAGGGAATTTTGATATCGGGTCTTGGGTTGTGTAGTATTGTAGTGAGATCATAGGTGAGGACTATATTATTGGGATTTTAGTTTGAGGGTTCATATTGCATACACTCTTGTATATGATGCACGTACACACGAGTATGTGTAGTTACTCTTGGAGCATTTATACGAGCTACTAAGTTTCTCGCTCATCCCCTTATAGTTTTTTTTTTTGGCTTCAGGTTTGGTGCGAGATGATATTTATGGCATCGTTGGGATTGGGAGCGATAGAGGCTCTGTATATTTATTTTCAAAATTTAAATGTATTGCACTGTTTATTGTAAATTGTTTTGCAAAATGACATTTGAGATTTAATAAAATCGAGACATTCTATTCATTTTATTTATGTATTTATATTTTCAAAAATTTATTATCTATCTAAATGGTATTGTTTTATAAATTTTTTTTTAATTTATCTCTATTTTTTAGTAGCACCTTCCTGGGTTTTACAAAGTGGTGTCAGAGCATAGATTATTCTTATTCTCGGGCTTGGAGTTATTGGTTTATTATGTTTTCCATTGAAACAGATTTTATTTATGTTGTATATTATTTCGGTGATGTCAAAGTTTATGTTTGAATATAATGGAAGAAAATTTGGAGGTTAATTTCGAGGACAAAGTTCCTTTTCAAGGAGGGAAATGTGTAATACCCAGTAATTTTGAGGTTTTATTTATGAATATTTTATTAGATTTTGATAATATTATTATTTTATTAATCGGGATATTGTTATTATGTTTATTTTTATTTGAAATGAATAAAATATCTAAATTCAAATTTAATTGGCTTTTTGTAATAGTTTAAATATGTAAAGTTGATAATCATGAATTAAAGAGCAATATAGTAATATACGTTAGCTTAGGCTCCAAGACAGGCTTTGAGATAAGGGTTATATAAGCAATGTAATGGGTGATTATAAGAAAGTGAGATGAAAAAGAGAGGCCAAAAACGAAATCCAAAGAGGCAAAAACGAGTAGAATCAGAAGAGCCAATTCGGAGTGTTTAAATCTTCTTTTTGAGTGCCTCCGGATGAGATTTGAGATTAACTCAAAACACATACCTAACCTAATTTTTCATGTAGAATCCGAATATGATGTCGAATTGAAAGTGTGAATAAAGTTTGATGTGAATTTTTTGAGTTTTCAAAACAGGCCTAGAATGGTGAATTTGGACTCTCTTGGGGTAGTTTCGTTCTCCCATGGCTAATTTAGTGTGCTACACTTATTCAATATTGATTGTATATTTATATCCATGTTATGTGTTGCATTTATATGTATTGTATGCTCGTATATTATATTTGTTCTTGCACCCATTTTGCATGTGTTAATTCCATGGCGTGTAGTTTGGGTAACGAAACTAGTTGATTTGACGAGCATGATAGGTTATAGAAATGGATAGAAAACATATAAACTTGATTAATGGAAATTCAATATGAAATTAGATTTAATTGGGAGAATGATATTATGATAATTATTATTGGAGAATTCATAGGCATTCCTTAGCCAAACCACCTGTTTGACGGGTGTGTTATTGACTACAATTTTATTTATTATCTAAAGTCTAGGTCATGGACCCTGGTTGGCGAGTATGCCAAGTTTTATTATGGCACTGGTGCCAAGATTTTATTGCGGTAATACCAAGTTTTGATGGGTCCTGTACCCAAGTTATGTAATTTATTTTTCGGGCCATTGGATTGTTCTGAGGATAATTAACAGGATAGTGGAAGATAGTCCATACCGTACTGTGGAAAGTGCGGCGTGAATTTTTGTATCGGGTATTGGGTTGTGTAGTGTTGCAGTGAGATCAAAGGTGATGATTATATTATTGGGATTTTTGTTTGAGTGTTCATATTATATACACTCTTGTATATGATGCACGCACACACGAGTATTTGTAGTTACACTTGGAGCATTTATACGAGCTAGTGAGTTTTTTGCCCATCCCCTCAAAGTTTTTTTTTGTTTCAGGTTTCGTACGAGATGATATTTATGGCATCGTTGGGATTGGGAGCGTTAGACGCTCTTTAAATTTATTTTCAAAATTTAAATGTATTGCACTTTTTATTGTAAATTGTTTTGTAAAATGACACTTGAGATTTAATAAAAACGACACATTCTATTCATTTTATTTATGTATTTATATTTTCATAAATTGATTATCTATCTAAATGGTATTGTTTTATAATTTTTTTAATTTATCATTATTTTTTAGTAGCACCTTCCTGGGTGTTACAAAATGGTATCAGAGCATAGGTTATTCTTATTCTCGGGCTTGGGGTTATTGGTTTATTATGTTTTCCATTGAAAGATATTTTATTTATGTTGTATATTGCTTGGGTGATGTCAAACTTTATGTTTATAATTAATGGAAGAAAATTTTGGGGTGAATTTCGAGGACGAAAGTCCTTTTCAATGGGGGAAATTTGTAATACCCCGTAATATTGTGGTTTTATTATGAATATTTTATTAGATTTTGATTATGTTACTTGATCGGGATATTGATATTATATTTATTTTTATTTGAAATGAATCAATTATCTAAATTCAAATTTAATTAGCTTTTTGACATTTGTAATTGTTTAAATATGTAAAGTTGATAATCTTGAATTAAAGTGAAATATAGTAATATGCGTTAGCTTAGGCTCCAAGATAGGGTTTGAGAGAGGGGTTATATAAGGAATGTTATGGGTCATTATAAGGAAAGTGAGATGAAAAAGAGAGGCCAAAAACGAAATCCAAAGAGGCAAAAACGAGTGGAATGAGAAGAGCCAATTTGGAGTGTTTAAATCTTCTTTTTGAGTGCCTCCGGATGATATTTGAGATTAACTCAAAACATATACCTTGCCTAATTTTTCATGTAGAATCCAAAGCTGATTTCGGATTGGAAGTGTAAATAAAGTTTGATATGAATTTTTTGGATTTTCAAAAAAATCATAGAATGGTGGATTTTGACTTGCTTGAGGTAGTTTCGTTCTCCCATGGTTAATTTAGTGTCCAACACTTATTCAATATTGATTGTATATTTATATTCATGCTATGTGTTGCATTTATATGTATTTTATGCTCGTATATTATATTTGTTCTTGCAACAATTTTGTATGTGTTAATTTCATGTCGTGTAGTTTGGGTAACGAAACTAGTTGATTTGATGAGCATGTTGGGTTATAGAAATGGATAAAAAACATATAAACTTGATTTATGGGAATTGAATACGAAATTAGATTTAATTGGAAAAATGTTATTATGATAATTATTATTGGAGAATTCATAGGCATTCCTTAGCCAAACCACTTGTTGGACGGGGTGTGCTGTCGGCTATAATTTTATTTATTATCCAAAGACTAGGTCATGGACTCTGGTTGCCGAGTATGCCAAGTTTTATTATGGCACTGGTGCCAAAATTTTATGGCGGCGATACCAAGTTTTGATGGGTCCTGTACCCAAGTTATGTAATTTATTTTTGAGGCCATTAGATTGTTCCGATGATAATTAACAGGATATTGGACGGTAGTCCATACCATACTGTGGAAAGTGCGGCGCGAATTTTAATATCGGGTCTTGGGTTGTGAAGTGTTGTAGTGAAATCATAAGTGATGATTATATTATAGAAATTTTAGTTTGAGTGTTCATATTGCATACACTCTTGTATATGAATCACACACACACATGTATGTGTAGTTACGCTTGAAGCATTTATATGAGCTACTGAGTTTTCCGCTCATCCCCTCAAAGTTTTATTTTCAGGTTTGGTGCGAGATGATATTTATGGCATCGTTGGGATTGGGAACGTTAGAGGGTCTGTATATTTATTTTCAAAATTTAAATGTATTGCACTGTTTATTGTAAATTATTTTGTAAAATGACATTTGACATTTAATAAAATCGAGACATTCTATTCATTTTATTTATGTATTTATATTTTCATAAATTTATTATCTATCTAAATGGTATTGTTTTATAATTTTTTTAATTTATCAATATTTTTAAGTAGCACCTTCCTGGGTGTTACAAAATGGTATCAGAGTATAGGTTATTCTTATTCTCAGGCTTGGGGTTATTGGTTTATTATGTTTCCATTGAAAGAGATTTTATTTATGTTGAATATTATTTGGGTGATGTCAAAATTTATGTTTGAATTTAATGGAAGAAAATTTTTGGGTGAATTTCGAGGATAAAATTCCTTTTCAAGGGGGGAAATATGTAATACCCCGTAATTTTGAGGTTTTATTTATGAATATTTTACTAGATTTTGATAATGTTATTATTTTCTTGATCAGGATATTGATATTATATTTATTTTTATTTGAAATGAATCAAATATCTAAATTCAAATTTAATTTCCTTTTGGAAATTTTTTAATAGTTTAATTATATAAAGTTGATAATTTTGAATTAAAGAGCAATATAGTAATATGCGGTAGCTTAGGCTCCAAGATAGGGTTTGAGAAAAGGCTTATGTAAGTAATGTTATGGGTGATTATAAGGAAAGTGAGATGAAAAAGAGAGGCCAAAAACGAAATCCAAATAGGCAAAACGAGTGGAATGAGAAGTGCCAATTTGGAGTGTTTAGATCTTCTTTTTGAGTGCCTTCGGATGAGATTTGTGATTAACTCAAAACACATACCTGGGCTAATTTTTCGTGTAGAATCTAAATTTGATGTCGGATTGGAAGTTTGAATAAAGTTTGATCTGAATTTTATGCGTTTTCAAAACAGGCCTAGAATGGTGGATTTTGACTCGCTTGAGGTAGTTTCGTTCTCCCGTGGTTAATTTAGTGTGCTACACTTATTCAATATTGATTGTATATTTATATTCACCCTATGTGTTGCATTTATATATTTTGTATGCTAGTATATTATATTTGTTCTTGCACCCATTTTGTATGTATTATTTTCATGTTGTGTAGTTTGGGTAACAAAATTAGCTGATTTGACGAGCATGTTGGGTTATAGAAATGGATAGAATACATATAAACTTGATTTACGGGAATTGAATATGAATTTAATTCGGAGAATGATATTATGATAATTATTATTGTAGAATTCATAGGCATTCCTTAGCCAAACCACCTGTTGGACGGGGTGTGCTGTCAGCTATAATTTTATTTATTATTCAAAGACTAGGCCATGGACCGTGGTAGGCGAGCATGCCAAGATTCATTATCGCGGTGGTCCCAAAATTTTATGGCGATGATGCCAATTTTTTAGGCTTCGTGTACCCAAGTTATATAATTTATTTTTGGGGCCATTGGGATGTTCCGAGAATAATTAACAGGATTGTGGACGGTAGTCCATACCGTACAGTGGAAAGTGCGGCGGGAATTTTGATATAGGGTCCTCGGTTGTGTAGTGTTGCAGTGTGATCATAAGTGATGATTATGTTATTGGGATCTTAGTTTGAGTGTTCATATTGCATACACTCTTATATATGATGCACGCATGCACACACGAGTATGTGTAGTTACACTTGGAGTATTTATACGAGCTACTGAGTTTCCCGCTCATCCCCTCGTAGTTTTTTTTTATTTTCGATTTTGTGCAAGATGATATATTGTGGCATCGTTGGCATTGGGAGCATTAGGGGCTCTGTATATTTATTTTTAAAATTTAAATGTATTGCACTGTTTATTGTAAATTGCTTTGTAAAATGATATTTGAGATTCAATAAAATAAATACATTCTATTCATTTTGTTTATGTATTTATTTTTTCGCAAATTTATTATCTATCCAAATGGTATTGTTTTATAATTTTTTTTAATTTGTCCATATTTTTTAGTATCACCTTCCTCGGTGTTACAAAGTGGTGTGAGAGCATAAGTTATTCTTATACTCGGGCTTGGGGTTACTGGTTTATTAATTTTTCCATTGAAAGAGATTTTATTTATGTTGTATATTATTTGGGTGATGTCAAGATTTATGCTTTAATTAAATAAAAGAAAATTTTGGGGTCAATTTCAAGAACAAAATTCATTTTCAAGGGGGAAATATGTAAAACCCCATAATTTTGAGGTTTTATTTAGGAATATTTTATTAGATTTTAATAATATTATTGTTTTATTAATCGGGATATTCGTATTATATTTTTTTTTTAAATGAATCAAATATCTAAATTCATATTTCATTGACTTTTGGACATTTTGTAATAGTTTAAATATGTAAAGTTGATAATTTTGAATTAAAGAGCAATATAGTAATATGCGTTAGCTTAGGCTCCAAGATAGGGTTTCAGAACAGGGTTATATAAGGAATGTTATGGGTGATTATCAGGAAAGTGAGATGAAAAAGAGAGGCAAAAAACGAAATCCAAAGAGGCAAAAACGAGTGGATTGAGAAGAGCCAATTTGGAGTATTTAGATCTTCTTTTTGAGTACATTCGGATGAGATTTGAGATTAACTCAAAACACATACCTGAGCTAATTTTTCGTGTAGAATCCAAATTTGATGTCGGATTGGAAGTTTGAATGAAATTTGATCTAAATTTTTTGGGTTTTCAAAACAGACCTAGAATGGTGGATTTTGACTCGCTTGAGGTAGTTTCGTTCTCCCGTGGTTAATTTAGTGTGCTACACTTATTCAATACTGAATATATATTTATATCCATGCTATGTGTTGCATTTATATGTATTGTATGCTCGTATATTATATTCGTTCTTGCACGCACCCATTTTGTATGTGTTATTTTCATGTCGTGCAATTTGGGTAACGAGACTAGTTGATTTGACAAGCACGTTGGGTTATAGAAATGGATAGAAAACAAATAAACTTGATTTAATTGGGAGAATGATATTATGATAATTATTATTGGAGAATTCTAAGGCATTCCTTAGCCAAACCCACAGTTGGACGGGGAGTGTTGCCGGCTACAATTTTATTTATTATCCAAAGACTAGGCCATGGACCATGGTTGGAGAGTATGCCAAATTTTATTATGGCGGTCGTGGCAAACTTTTGTGGGGGTGATGTCAAGTTTTGATGGGTCGTGTACCCAAGTTATGTAATTTATTTTTGGGTCATTGGATTATTCTGAGGATAACTAACAGGATAGTGGACGGTAATCCACACTGTACTGTGGGAAGTGCGACGGGAATTTTGATATCGGGTCAGGGGTGGTGTAGTGTTGCAATGAGATCATAGCAGATGATTATAGTATTGGAATTTTAGTTTGAGTGTCCATATTGCATACACTCTTGTATATGATGCACGCACACACGAGTATGCTACTGAGTTTCCCGCTCATCCCCCCATAGTTTTTTTTTGTTTCAGGTTTGATGCTAGATGATATTTGTGCCATCATTGGGATTGGAGCGTTAGCGGCTCTGTATATTTATTTTCAAATTTTAAATGTATTGCACTGTTTATTGTAAATTATTTTGTAAAATAACATCTGACATTTAATAAAATCGACACATTCTATTCATTTTCTTTATGTACTTATATTTTCGCAAATTTACTATCTATCTAAATGGTATTGTTTAATAGTAGCACCTTACAAAGTGGTATCAGAGCATAGGTTATTTTTATTTTCGGCCTTGGGGTTATTAGTTTATTACGTTTTTCATTGAAAGAGATTTTAATTATGTTGTATATTATTTGGATGATGTCGTACTTTATGTTTGAATTTAATGGAAGAAAATTTTGGGGTGAATTTCGAGGTCAAAATTCCTTTTCAAGGGGAAAAATATGTAATAATTTTGAGATTTTAGTTATGAATATTAATTAGATTTTGAAAATATTATTATTTTACTGATCAGGATATTGATATTATATTTATTTTTATTAGAAATGAATCAAATATCTAAATTCAAATTTTATTGCCTTTTGTACATTTTGTAATAGTTTAAATATGTAAAGTTGATAATTTTGAATTAATGGGCAATATAGTAATATGCATTAGCTTAGGCTCCAAGATAGGGTTTGAGAGAGGGGTTATATAAGGAATGTCATGGGTGATTATAAGGAAAGGGAGATGAAAAAGAGAGGCTAAAAACGAAATCCAAAGAGGCAAAAATGAATGGAATGAGAAGAGTCAATTTGGAGTGTTTAGATGCTCTTTTTGAGTGCCTTCCGATGAGATTTGAGATTTGAGATTAACTCACAACACATACCTGACCTAACTTTCCGTGTAGAATCCAAATCTGATGTTGGATTGGCAGTTTGAATAAAGTTTGATCTAAATTTTTGGGACTTCAAAAGAGGCCTAGAATGGTGGATTTTGACGCACTTGAGGTAGTTCCGTTGTCCCGTGAATTATTTAGTGTGCTACACTTATTCAATATTGATTGTATATTTATATCCATACTATGTGTTGCATTTATATGTATTGTATGCTCGTATATTATATTTGTTCTTGAACCCATTTTGTATGTGTAATTTTCATACCGTATAGTTTGGGTAACGAAACTAGTTGATTTGACGAGCATGTTGAGTTATAGAAATAGATAGAAAACATATAAACTTGAGTTATAGGAAATGAATACGAAATTTGATTTAATTGGGAGAATGATATTATGATAATTATTATTTGAGAATTTGTAGGAATTCCTTAGCCAAACAACCTGTTGGGCGGGGTGTGCTGTCGGCCACAATTTTGTTTATTATCCAAACAATAGGCCATAGACCCTTTTTGGCGAGTATGCCAAGTTTTATTATGATGGTGGTGCAAAAACGTTTTGGCGGTGATGTTAAGTTTTGATTGGTCGAGTACCCAAGTTACGTAATTTATTTTTGGGGCCATTGGATTGTTTTGGGTATAATTAACAGGATAATGGACGGTAGTCCATACCGTACTGTGAGAAGTGTGGTGTGAATTTTGATATCGGGTCTTGGGTTGTTGTGACACCCCGCCTAATTAACCCCGGGTGATCAGTCCTAAATTAAGTTAGAACAGCTTTCTCAGTTGGATCACTGCCGCCTTTTTATTACTAACCACCTAAGTGAGAAAATTAGTCTGGTGCCAAGTTTTATCTTTCATTATCTTAAATGAAACCCATGCGGAAAATAAAGCAACAATATAATCTTAATTAACTGAAACAACCATACATAATTAAATGACTAACCGAATAAACCATCGGCCCAAAATCCAACAAATATAAAATAATGACAAGTAATCAATCACAACAAGTCTGACAAAAATCTAAATGGACCGTGAGCGACATGCTCGAAATAACTAATAGGAGTCTCTATACTAGAATGAAAGAGTGAGGTGTCTATCAATCTCTTGCAACATCCACAATATACTGCAGCAACGGATCCCTGAAATTGACTCAAGCCTGGCGTCCCTGTGGCTGGACACCTAAAAGGTTTTTAAAAATTTTATAGCAAGGGTTAGTAGCCAAAAACATTTGAAAATATTTAGCAAATGATTAACTTGCAGTAATAATTAAATATGCATGCTGTCCATATTTTAGTTAGTGTCGCACTCCCTTGAGGACATCCTCACCCCTCCTCTAATGTGCACTACTAACGCCTTTTATAAATTTACTTAGTTCTTCATCTTATGACTAGATAAATTATAAAACCCCTTGTAAACACACTACTCTAACCGAGTATGCTTAAATTATGATTTTTAAGTTATTAGCATCATCATCTTAATTAAATCATTTCCCCTTTTAATTTCATATAACTTCCACGTCAGTTATGCATATAATACAACTCATGCTTTGTATTAATTAGTCCGTATATAATTATTTACCTAATTATATACTCAATCATATTACAGTACTCACAACCCTACTGAAATAACATTTAATAATAGTATTTCCCCCGAGTAAAATCTCACCGGGTATAAATTCTCTACAGTGCTATCCCGCTAGGTATATTCACATAACCTAGTTACCCCAAGTCAAAATCGTTCACTAACTTGGTAAATACATAAATGTTGGAGGCGGTCATATTCCTTCCCTGAAAGTGAGATGCCCCTCACCCATATAACAGACGCTATGACCTAGGATTATACTCGCCCTACTCCTCAAGCTAGGGGATTCGTCCACTATGCGCAACCTCCCCCTATAGCGCTAGAGTATATATATAATAATAATACCTATTCACTGATATTAATGTACACATCATATATATATATATACTATCACACACCGTATATATATAAATATAAAATATCCCGACGACACCGTGCACTAAGTCCGTGACACAAGCCTATTCCATTTTATTTGAGTTTATGGCCCAACTCTAATTATTAATTAATTTACACATCAATTCCTTTTGGTACCACCCCAACCAATGTATTCGGACTTACTCTCGTGGCCCATAGTAACATTACCCGAGTCTAAATCCCCGACTCTAAATTATTTTACCTTCACCTAAATACAATTTACATTTTGGTATCGCTCAAATCGTTATTCCCGAATTTTTTTACTACATCCATATTTAATCATTTCGAAACAAACTTTCCAAAATTCAACCTTAGTGTGTCATAACTAATTTTCTCCAAATTCTAATTAATTTTTAATTATGATGTCACACTAAACCGCCCTCAAATCCTAATTAATCTTGATTCACAATTAATTAGATTTAAACCCATGTATTAATTATTCAACAATTAAGGCATGGAAGGATTTTTAATTATTTTCCCTATACATTAAAAACTGGGCGAACTGTCAAAATTTTCGAACCATCGATCGATCGATGATCCACCTTCGATCGATCGATCGATCAGGTCCTCGTCTTCTCCGAGTTGGCTGTTTCAGCCATTGATGGACACCTCCAAACCCTAGTTTCTTCTACACTGAAAAAATAAGTTTTCCCATCGACAAATAACATCAAAAACCTTATAGGGATCCTTCCTAGAGTCCGGAAACATCACTAAATTTTACTTTCTCTACTGTTTCCACGAATTTGGGTAAAGACCCATTTAATCTTTAACCCAATTAAACCTCAATTCCATAATACCAATTCATTTCTAAATCATCCAGATTTACACATTTTACCAGATACGAATACCAATCTCAGATTGTATACGAATTTCTACTCAATTTTAGAAATCAGATTCATGGTTTATAAAACCCCATGTTTATCCCCTTTAAATCCCAAAACGAATTTCTATAATTATCCACATCACATAAATATGAATTGAATTACACTTTAAATGCTACAGCAAGTTAACCACTTGCCTTAGGCTTCGTAGAGTCTGAATTTGGAACCGTGAATGCTCAAGGTTGAAGATGACTCCTTTTTGGCTCTCCTATGATCCCCAAATTTGACTTTGGCTACTGTTAGGGTTTCCTAACCCTCTAAGTCTTTTCTCTGATTAATTCAGTCATTCCCATATTTCTTTTCTTTGTTTAATTTAACCTTAATCCCATTTTTTGTCTAATGGGCCAAGCCCAAGTGACCCAAATGCCCCCGTGTGGGCCCGACTATGCCTAAAAACGTCTCGTGACCCGTTTACTACCCCCGGGTACACTTTTCTGACTATCTCGGCCCATTCGTACTCAACCGTACACTCATAATTGGCATTCGAATTAATTTCTAAAAATACTTATTTCACACCCAAATTAGTCTATACCGACTCCCGACTGAAATAAGTACATGTCCCGTCATTAATATTCGAAATGACGTATCCACATTATTTCTATTCACATAGTAATTAATTTTCCTTAAATATTAACCATTCACTTCCCGATTAATATTTAAATATAACTTTCCATAATTAATTCAATTAAAATTACGACACACAAGTAATTTTGAATTCCCGAATTAATTAAATATTAAATGCATGAAAATACGGGGTGTTACAAACTCCCCCCTTACAAAGGAATTTCATCCCCGAAATTATGTCGTACCTGTGGTGAAAAGCTCTGGATATTGTTCCCGCAAATCCTCCTCCCGCTCCCAAGTAGACTCGTCAACTTTGTGATGACCCCACTATACTCTAACTAGTGGAACAACCTTGGATCGTAACTTTCGCTCACTACGGTCCAGAATACCCACCGGTCTCTCCTCGTATGAGATGTATGGCTGTAAATCAATTTCCTCGAGTGGAATGTTCCAGAAAGCCCTCTCGCTCCTGCGATATTTCTTCAACGATGCTACATGGAACACGTCGTGTATCCGCTGAAGTTGCTCTGGCAATCCCAGCCTATAGGCTATTGGACCCACCCTCTCGATAATAGGGAAAGGTCCCACGTACCTTGGTGCTAACTTACCCTTCTTGCCAAATCTCATCACCCCTTTCATAGGGGACACCCGGACCAACACCTGATCCCCAACCTCCAACTCCACATGTCTCCGTGAAGCATCAGCGTAACTTTTCTGCCTATCCTGAGCTATCCGAATCCTCCCTCGGATCAACTCTATCTTGGCAGATGTCTCCTGAACAATTTTCGGCCCCAATAGTTTGTTGTCCCCCACCTCTAACCAACAAGCGGGTGAACGACAAGGTCTCCCGTATAGTGCCTCGAATGGTGCCATACCGATCGTGAATTGGTAAGAGTTGTTATACGTGAACTCTACCAAAGGAAGATATTTATCCCAACCTCCCTCAAAGTCTAATATGCACATTCTGAGCATATCTTCCAGCATCTGATTGACTCTCTCAGTCTGCCCGTCAGTCTGTTGGTGATAAGCTATACTCAAACGTAACTCCATGCTCATGGCTTCCTGAAAGCTCTGCCAAAAGTGGTCCACAAAGATCTTGTCTCTGTCAGACACAATATTAACCGGTACCCCATGCAGTTTAACTATCTCAGCTAGGAACAGCTGCGCATATCGCATCGTCTCAAAGTCTGTGCGAACCGGCAGAAAGTGGGCCACTTTGGCCAATCGATCCACAATGACCCATATGGAATCGTGACCCTTTTGTGATGCAGTTAACCCTGTAATGAAGTCCATAGAGATGCTCTCTCACTTCCACACGGGAATCTCCAGCAGCTGTAGCAGCCCTGATGGTCTCTGGTGGTCAACTTTCACAAACTGACACGTGGCATACTTCAAAACAAACTCTGCTATGTCTCGTTTCATTCTTGCCCGCCAATACTGCCTCCTCATATCCTGGTACATCTTATTCCCACCGAGATGCACCGCAAATCTCGATCCATGGGACTCTGTCATAACGGCGTGCCTCAACTCCTCATCCTCTAGCACAATTAACCTCCCATTAAGGCGTAAGCCTCCTTTCTAGCTGACCGAGTAACCCTCTGCTCCCTCAGCTAGCAACTGGCTCACCCTATCTCAGCAGATCTGGTCCTCTGCCTGCGCCCTCACAACCCGCATAATGATCTCAGGTGTGATGGATAATGCTGACATGCAAGCCCTGGCTACATCATCCTCATATCGAAGCTCTTTCCACTTCGCTTTCCAAACTTTTGATATTTCCTCGGTCGGTCTCCGGCTCAATGCATCTGCTACCACATTAGCCTTACCAGGATGATACTGAATATCAAACTGGTAGTCCTTCGCGAATTCTATCCATCGCCTCTGCCTCATATTCAGATCCTTCTGTGTGAAGAGATACTGAAGTGATTTGTGATCCGTGAATAACGTGAATTGCTCTCCCAAAAGATAATGTCTCCATATCCTCAAAGCAAAAATGACCGCTGCTAGCTCTAGGTCGTGAGTGGGGTAATTCCTCTCGTGGGGCTTTAGCTTCCTAGAAGCATAAGCTATAGCCCTTTCCTCCTGCTGAAGCACACCCCCAAGTCCCTGTAAGGATGCGTCAGTGTAAACCCAATATTCAGATCCTCCCTTCAGTAACGCAAGTACGGGTGCAGATGTCAACTTTTCCTTTAGCTCATCGAAAGCTAATTGAAAATGATCATTCCAAGTGAAAGGTACCGCCTTCTGGGTCAGATTCGTCAAAGGGCACACAATCTTTGAGAATCCTTTGATAAACCGCCTATAATAACCGGCCAATCCCAAAAAACTGCGCACCTCGATCGGTGTCGTGGGCTGTCCCCACTCCCTCACCGCCGATACCTTACTTGGATCCACCGCAATACCCCGGTCTGACACCACGTGGCCCAGAAACTGAACCTCCCGTAGCCAAAATCCACACTTCCCGAATTTGGCATAGAGTTGGTGCTTCCGTAATGTCTGTAACACTATACGCAGATGCTCTGCGTGCTCCTCCTCGGTACGCGAGTAGATCAGGATATCATCAATGAACACGATGACAAACTGATCGAGAAACTCCCTGAAAACCCTGTTCATAAGGTCCATGAACACTGTTGGTGCATTGGTGAGCCCTAATGGCATCACCCTGAACTCATAAGATCCATACCGCGATAGGAAAGCGGTCTTAGGAACATCCTCCTCTCATATACGTAGTTGATGATACCCTAACCTCAAGTCGACCTTGGAGAAGTAAGACGCCCCTCTCAACTGGTCAAATAGATCATCAATCCTAGGCAACGGATACTTATTCCGTATCGTCGCCTTATTCAGCTCTTTATAGTCCACGTATAACCGTAGTGAGCTATCCCGCTTCTTTACAAACAACACCGGTGCACCCCACAGCGATGTACTCCGCCAAATGAAACCTTGACCCAGAAGCTGTTGAATCTACTCTCTCAACTCACGCATCTCTGACGGGGGCATACGGTATGGGGCCCGAGAAATCGGCCTCGTTCCCAGTGCTAAATCGATCACAAATTCGATTTCCCTGCTAGGTGGCAACCCCGGTATTTCTTGGAACACATCCTCAAAGTCCCTCACTACCGAGATTGAGTCCAACGGAATCGCCACCTCCTGTGAGGTATCCTCCTCGATGTAATACAGGTGCGTGCGCGACCCCCCTTAGGTAACGGCATTGCTATCAAAAACATTTCATGTCCTAGAATGGAGAACACGATCGTCCTCTTGTAGCAATCCACCGTCGCCCGATAACCTACCAACCAGTCCATACCCAAGATGACATCGTACCCCTCCATATCTAAAACCAAGAGGTCCGCCGCTAAACTAAGTCTCCCAATTAAAATGTCTACCCCCGACAAATCGAGTGAATCGAAGCCCCGTTGCCTACTGATGACTCAACACATATTCGAAGACTACCCGCGGTTTCTAGTAACCCGGCCCGTTTAGCAAAATTATATTTAACGAATGAATACGATGCTCCCGTATCAAAAAGAATACTACCCTCATAACCATGAATGAGAAACATACCCTCAACTGATGGCGGTGCTTGCTGCGCTTGAGGATTAGGAACATCCCTGACGTTATACACACGCCCGTAGTGCATCCCTGTTGGGCCTCCTGCTATTGACCTCTGCCCCTCTGTGGGCACTCCCTCTTGAAGTGTCCTGGCTGGCCACAGATAAAATAGCATTTCTGAACATCCCACTGTCGTTGGCCCTGTTGGCCCTGACGTGGATGGCCTTGTTGGCCTCCCCTATTGTTCCCTTGGCCCTGGCGGCCCTGAGGAACCTACTGCTGCTGATTCGGGCTCGGCTGCCCCTACCTGAACCCCTGTCCTCTCGGTCGGAACCCACCAGGCTTAAACTTCTTAGCCTGATTCCCCTGCTGACTGCCCGTCTGCTGCTGAGTACCACTCGTGTCACCACTAGTAACTTCCTTGCCCTGTTGGCTCGGCTCCCCTGTTCTCTTGATCCCTTTCGCATGGAAGCGATGATCCTGTCAATGCACAAGTGCGGCATTAACGACATCTGTATAAGTCACCAACGCCGGATTTCCAATCAAATGTTGTCTGATACGCCAGTCTAAACCATCCATAAACCTCAATTTCTTCCGCTCCTCATCGCTCACCTCATTTGGCACAAAGTTTGCCAAACGGGTGAACTCATCCTCATAGTCTGCTACTGATCGGTCACCCTGTACTAAATCACAGAGTTTCTTTCTTTTCTCAACCTCTACCGCTGGTGGAAAGTATTTGTGGTCGAACCGCACCCAAAACTCTGCTATCGGCATCAAATCCCGCTCCTCGGCGGTGGTAACTGACTCCCGCCACTGTAAGGCTGCCCCCGATAGGCGAAAGGTAGCAAGCATCTGTTTTTGTACATCGGTACACTCCAGCATGCGCAGATGGCACTGAATGTTCTTCTTCCAGTCACAAGCCTCTACTATATCTGTGCTACCCGAAACTCAGGTGGGTGACCCTTCTGAAAGGTCTCCCTAACTCTCTGCCAAGATGGTGGCCCCACTGGAGCCTGAATTGCCGGTGCCACTGGAGGCGGTGCCTGGGGCTGTGGAAAGTGAGCTGCCATAGCTCGCATTGCTGTCTCGACCGCCTGGGGCACTATCACTGCCACCTGAGTAGTGGAAATCAACTCGGGTCGGGGTGGGGGTGGGGGTGGCGGTACCTGTGGCTCCTGATGAGCCTCCCTGACCTCATCCCTATCCTCAGCCATCTCCGCTCTCAGTCTCCTCTGTGGCATCTGAAATAGATTGAATCATATAAGTACACAATTTACACAAAAAATATTCACATCAGAAATACGATATCTCACAAGCAGAAAATGAATCAACACTCCTAATAATAGGGCTCGATGACAACCGAGTGCCACACTAAAACGTAGAAATCCGCACAGATCCTAAGGACACTAGAACCTGATGCTCTGATACCATCTATGACACCCCTCCTAATTAACCCCGGGTGATCAGTCCTAAATTAAGTTAGAACAGGTTTCTCAGTTGGATCATTCTTAGCATCACTGCCGCCTTTTTTATTACTAACCACCTAAGTGAGAAAATTAGTCTGGTGCCAAGTTTTATCTTTCATTATCTTAAATGAAACCCGTGCGGAAAATAAAGCAACAATATAATCTTAATTAACTGAAACAACCATACATAATTAAATGACTAACCGAATAAACCATCGGCCCAAAATCCAACAAATATAAAATAATGACAATTAATCAATCACAACAAGTCTGACAAAAATCTAAATGGACCGTGAGCGACATGCTCAAAATAACTAATAGGAGTCTCTATACTAGAATGAAAGAGTGAGGCGTCTATCAATCTCCCGCAACATCCATAATATGCTGCAGCAACGGATACCTGAAATTGAGTCAATCCTGGCGTCCCTGTGGCTGGACACCTAAAAGGTTTTTAAAAATTTTATAGCAAGGGTAGGTACCCAAAAATATTTAAAAACATTTAGCAAATGATTAACTTGCTGTAATAATTAAATATGCATGCTCTCCACATTTTAGTTAGTGTCGCACTCCCTTGAGGACATCCTCACCCCTCCTCTAATGTGCACTACTAACGCCTTTTATAAATTTACTTAGTTCTTCATCTTATGACTAGATAAATTATAAAACCCCTTGTAAACACACTACTCTAACCGAGTATGCTTAAATTATGATTTTTAAGTTATTAGCATCATCATCTTAATTAAATCATTTCCCCTTTTAATTTCATATAACTTCCACGTCAGTTATGCATATAATACAACTCATGCTTTGTATTAATTAGTCCGTATATAATTATTTACCTAATTATATACTCAATCATATTACAGTACTCACAACCCTACTGAAATAACATTTAATAATAGTATTTCCCCCGAGTAAAATCTCACCGGGTATAAATTCTCTACAGTGCTATCCCGCTAGGTATATTCACATAACCTAGTTACCCCAAGTCAAAATCGTTCACTAACTTGGTAAATACATAAATATTGGAGGCGGTCATATTCCTTCCCTGAAAGTGAGATGCCCCTCACCCATATAACAGACGCTATGACCTAGGATTATACTCGCCCTACTCCTCAAGCTAGGGGATTCGTCCACTATGCGCAACCTCCCCCTATAGCGCTAGAGTATATATATAATAATAATACCTATTCACTGATATTAATGTACACATCATATATATATATATACTATCACACACCGTATATATATAAATATAAAATATCCCGACGACACCGTGCACTAAGTCCGTGACACAAGCCTATTCCATTTTATTTGAGTTTATGGCCCAACTCTAATTATTAATTAATTTACACATCAATTCCTTTTGGTACCACCCCAACCAATGTATTCGGACTTACTCTCGTGGCCCATAGTAACATTACCCGAGTCTAAATCCCCGACTCTAAATTATTTTACCTTCACCTAAATACAATTTACATTTTGGTATCGCTCAAATCGTTATTCCCGAATTTTTTTACTACATCCATATTTAATCATTTCGAAACAAACTTTCCAAAATTCAACCTTAGTGTGTCATAACTAATTTTCTCCAAATTCTAATTAATTTTTAATTATGATGTCACACTAAACCGCCCTCAAATCCTAATTAATCTTGATTCACAATTAATTAGATTTAAACCCATGTATTAATTATTCAACAATTAAGGCATGGAAGGATTTTTAATTATTTTCCCTATACATTAAAAACTGGGCGAACTGTCAAAATTTTCGAACCATCGATCGATCGATGATCCACCTTCGATCGATCGATCGATCAGGTCCTCGTCTTCTCCGAGTTGGCTGTTTCAGCCATTGATGGACACCTCCAAACCCTAGTTTCTTCTACACTGAAAAAATAAGTTTTCCCATCGACAAATAACATCAAAAACCTTATAGGGATCCTTCCTAGAGTCCGGAAACATCACTAAATTTTACTTTCTCTACTGTTTCCACGAATTTGGGTAAAGACCCATTTAATCTTTAACCCAATTAAACCTCAATTCCATAATACCAATTCATTTCTAAATCATCCAGATTTACACATTTTACCAGATACGAATACCAATCTCAGATTGTATACGAATTTCTACTCAATTTTAGAAATCAGATTCATGGTTTATAAAACCCCATGTTTATCCCCTTTAAATCCCAAAACGAATTTCTATAATTATCCACATCACATAAATATGAATTGAATTACACTTTAAATGCTACAGCAAGTTAACCACTTGCCTTAGGCTTCGTAGAGTCTGAATTTGGAACCGTGAATGCTCAAGGTTGAAGATGACTCCTTTTTGGCTCTCCTATGATCCCCAAATTTGACTTTGGCTGCTGTTAGGGTTTCCTAACCCTCTAAGTCTTTTCTCTGATTAATTCAGTCATTCCCATATTTCTTTTCTTTGTTTAATTTAACCTTAATCCCATTTTTTGTCTAATGGGCCAAGCCCAAGTGACCCAAATGCCCCCGTGTGGGCCCGACTATGCCTAAAAACGTCTCGTGACCCGTTTACTACCCCCGGGTACACTTTTCTGACTATCTCGGCCCATTCGTACTCAACCGTACACTCATAATTGGCATTCGAATTAATTTCTAAAAATACTTATTTCACACCCAAATTAGTCTATACCGACTCCCGACTGAAATAAGTACATGTCCCGTCATTAATATTCGAAATGACGTATCCACATTATTTCTATTCACATAGTAATTAATTTTCCTTAAATATTAACCATTCACTTCCCGATTAATATTTAAATATAACTTTCCATAATTAATTCAATTAAAATTACGACACACAAGTAATTTTGAATTCCCGAATTAATTAAATATTAAATGCATGAAAATACGGGGTGTTACAAACTCCCTCCTTACAAAGGAATTTCATCCCCGAAATTATGTCGTACCTGTGGTGAAAAGCTCTGGATATTGTTCCCGCAAATCCTCCTCCCGCTCCCAAGTAGACTCGTCAACTTTGTGATGACCCCACTATACTCTAACTAGTGGAACAACCTTGGATCGTAACTTTCGCTCACTACGGTCCAGAATACCCACCGGTCTCTCCTCGTATGAGATGTATGGCTGTAAATCAATTTCCTCGAGTGGAATGTTCCAGAAAGCCCTCTCGCTCCTGCGATATTTCTTCAACGATGCTACATGGAACACGTCGTGTATCCGCTGAAGTTGCTCTGGCAATCCCAGCCTATAGGCTATTGGACCCACCCTCTCGATAATAGGGAAAGGTCCCACGTACCTTGGTGCTAACTTACCCTTCTTGCCAAATCTCATCACCCCTTTCATAGGGGACACCCGGACCAACACCTGATCCCCAACCTCCAACTCCACATGTCTCCGTGAAGCATCAGCGTAACTTTTCTGCCTATCCTGAGCTATCCGAATCCTCCCTCGGATCAACTCTATCTTGGCAGATGTCTCCTGAACAATTTTCGGCCCCAATAGTTTGTTGTCCCCCACCTCTAACCAACAAGCGGGTGAACGACAAGGTCTCCCGTATAGTGCCTCGAATGGTGCCATACCGATCGTGAATTGGTAAGAGTTGTTATACGCGAACTCTACCAAAGGAAGATATTTATCCCAACCTCCCTCAAAGTCTAATATGCACATTCTGAGCATATCTTCCAGCATCTGATTGACTCTCTCAGTCTGCCCGTCAGTCTGTTGGTGATAAGCTATACTCAAACGTAACTCCATGCTCATGGCTTCCTGAAAGCTCTGCCAAAAGTGGTCCACAAAGATCTTGTCTCTGTCAGACACAATATTAACCGGTACCCCATGCAGTTTAACTATCTCAGCTAGGAACAGCTGCGCATATCGCATCGTCTCAAAGTCTGTGCGAACCGGCAGAAAGTGGGCCACTTTGGCCAATCGATCCACAATGACCCATATGGAATCGTGACCCTTTTGTGATGCAGTTAACCCTGTAATGAAGTCCATAGAGATGCTCTCTCACTTCCACACGGGAATCTCCAGCAGCTGTAGCAGCCCTGATGGTCTCTGGTGGTCAACTTTCACAAACTGACACGTGGCATACTTCAAAACAAACTCTGCTATGTCTCGTTTCATTCTTGCCCGCCAATACTGCCTCCTCATATCCTGGTACATCTTATTCCCACCGAGATGCACCGCAAATCTCGATCCATGGGACTCTGTCATAACGGCGTGCCTCAACTCCTCATCCTCTAGCACAATTAACCTCCCATTAAGGCGTAAGCCTCCTTTCGAGCTGACCGAGTAACCCTCTGCTCCCTCAGCTAGCAACTGGCTCACCCTATCTCAGCAGATCTGGTCCTCTGCCTGCGCCCTCACAACCCGCATAATGATCTCAGGTGTGATGGATAATGCTGACATGCAAGCCCTGGCTACATCATCCTCATATCGAAGCTCTTTCCACTTCGCTTTCCAAACTTTTGATATTTCCTCGGTCGGTCTCCGGCTCAATGCATCTGCTACCACATTAGCCTTACCAGGATGATACTGAATATCAAACTGGTAGTCCTTCGCGAATTCTATCCATCGCATCTGCCTCATATTCAGATCCTTCTGTGTGAAGAGATACTGAAGTGATTTGTGATCCGTGAATAACGTGAATTGCTCTCCCAAAAGATAATGTCTCCATATCCTCAAAGCAAAAATGACCGCTGCTAGCTCTAGGTCGTGAGTGGGGTAATTCCTCTCGTGGGGCTTTAGCTTCCTGGAAGCATAAGCTATAGCCCTTTCCTCCTGCTGAAGCACACCCCCAAGTCCCTGTAAGGATGCGTCAGTGTAAACCCAATATTCAGATCCTCCCTTCAGTAACGTAAGTACGGGTGCAGATGTCAACTTTTCCTTTAGCTCATCGAAAGCTAATTGAAAATGATCATTCCAAGTGAAAGGTATCGCCTTCTGGGTCAGATTCGTCAAAGGGCACACAATCTTTGAGAATCCTTTGATAAACCGCCTATAATAACCGGCCAATCCCAAAAAACTGCGCACCTCGATCGGTGTCGTGGGCTGTCCCCACTCCCTCACCGCCGATACCTTACTTGGATCCACCGCAATACCCCGGTCTGACACCACGTGGCCCAGAAACTGAACCTCCCGTAGCCAAAATCCACACTTCCCGAATTTGGCATAGAGCTGGTGCTTCCGTAATGTCTATAACACTATACGCAGATGCTCTGCGTGCTCCTCCTCGGTACGCGAGTAGATCAGGATATCATCAATGAACACGATGACAAACTGATCGAGAAACTCCCTGAAAACCCTGTTCATAAGGTCCATGAACACTGTTGGTGCATTGGTGAGCCCTAATGGCATCACCCTGAACTCATAAGATCCATACCGCGATAGGAAAGCGGTCTTAAGAACATCCTCCTCTCGGATACGTAGTTGATGATACCCTAACCTCAAGTCGACCTTGGAGAAGTAAGACGCCCCTCTCAACTGGTCAAATAGATCATCAATCCTAGGCAATGGATACTTATTCCGTATCGTCGCCTTATTCAGCTCTTTATAGTCCACGTATAACCCTAGTGAGCTATCCCGCTTCTTTACAAACAACACCCGTGCACCCCACAGCGATGTACTCCGCCAAATGAAATCTTGACCCAGAAGCTGTTGAATCTACTCTCTCAACTCACGCATCTCTGACGGGGGCATACGGTATGGGGCCCGAGAAATCGGCCTCGTTCCCAGTGCTAAATCGATCACAAATTCGATTTCCCTGCTAGGTGGCAACCCCGGTATTTCTTGGAACACATCCTCAAAGTCCCTCACTACCGAGATTGAGTCCAACGGAATCGCCACCTCCTGTGAGGTATCCTCCTCGATGTAATACAGGTGCGTGCGCGACCCCCCTTAGGTAACGGCATTGCTATCAAAAACATTTCATGTCCTAGAATGGAGAACACGATCGTCCTCTTGTAGCAATCCACCGTCGCCCGATAACCTACCAACCAGTCCATACCCAAGATGACATCGTACCCCTCCATATCTAAAACCAAGAGGTCCGCCGCTAAACTAAGTCTCCCAATTAAAATGTCTACCCCCGACAAATCGAGTGAATCGAAGCCCCGTTGCCTACTGATGACTCAACACATATTCGAAGACTACCCGCGGTTTCTAGTAACCCGGCCCGTTTAGCAAAATTATATTTAACGAATGAATACGATGCTCCCGTATCAAAAAGAATACTACCCTCATAACCATGAATGAGAAACATACCCTCAACTGATGGCGGTGCTTGCTGCGCTTGAGGATTAGGAACATCCCTGACGTTATACACACGCCCGTAGTGCATCCCTGTTGGGCCTCCTGCTATTGACCTCTGCCCCTCTGTGGGCACTCCCTCTTGAAGTGTCCTGGCTGGCCACGGATAAAATAGCATTTCTGAACATCCCACTGTCGTTGGCCCTGTTGGCCCTGACGTGGATGGCCTTGTTGGCCTCCCCTATTGTTCCCTTGGCCCTGGCGGCCCTGAGGAACCTACTGCTGCTGATTCGGGCTCGGCTGCCCCTACCTGAACCCCTGTCCTCTCGGTCGGAACCCACCAGGCTTAAACTTCTTAGCCTGATTCCCCTGCTGACTGCCCGTCTGCTGCTGAGTACCACTCGTGTCACCACTAGTAACTTCCTTGCCCTGTTGGCTTGGCTCCCCTGTTCTCTTGATCCCTTTCGCATGGAAGCGATGATCCTGTCAATGCACAAGTGCGGCATTAACGACATCTGTATAAGTCACCAACGCCGGATTTCCAATCAAATGTTGTCTGATACGCCAGTCTAAACCATCCATAAACCTCAATTTCTTCCGCTCCTCATCGCTCACCTCATTTGGCACAAAGTTTGCCAAACGGGTGAACTCATCCTCATAGTCTGCTACTGATCGGTCACCCTGTACTAAATCACAGAGTTTCTTTCTTTTCTCAACCTCTACCGCTGGTGGAAAGTATTTGCGGTCGAACCGCACCCAAAACTCTGCTATCGGCATCAAATCCCGCTCCTCGGCGGTGGTAACTGACTCCCGCCACTGTAAGGCTGCCCCCGATAGGCGAAAGGTAGCAAGCATCTGTTTTTGTACATCGGTACACTCCAGCATGCGCAGATGGCACTGAATGTTCTTCTTCCAGTCACAAGCCTCTACTATATCTGTGCTACCCGAAACTCAGGTGGGTGACCCTTCTGAAAGGTCTCCCTAACTCTCTGCCAAGATGGTGGCCCCACTGGAGCCTGAATTGCCGGTGCCACTGGAGGCGATGCCTGGGGCTGTGGAAAGTGAGCTGCCATAGCTCGCATTGCTGTCTCGACCGCCTGGGGCACTATCACTGCCACCTGAGTAGTGGAAATCAACTCGGGTCGGGGTGGGGGTGGGGGTGGCGGTACCTGTGGCTCCTGATGAGCCTCCCTGACCTCATCCCTATCCTCAGCCATCTCCGCTCTCAGTCTCCTCTGTGGCATCTGAAATAGATTGAATCATATAAGTACACAATTTACACAAAAAATATTCACATCAGAAATACGATATCTCACAAGCAGAAAATGAATCAACACTCCTAATAATAGGGCTCGATGACAACCGAGTGCCACACTAAAACGTAGAAATCCGCACAGATCCTAAGGACACTAGAACCTGATGCTCTGATACCATCTATGACACCCCTCCTAATTAACCCCGGGTGATCAGTCCTAAATTAAGTTAGAACAGGTTTCTCAGTTGGATCATTCTTAGCATCACTGCCGCCTTTTTTATTACTAACCACCTAAGTGAGAAAATTAGTCTGGTGCCAAGTTTTATCTTTCATTATCTTAAATGAAACCCGTGCGGAAAATAAAGCAACAATATAATCTTAATTAACTGAAACAACCATACATAATTAAATGACTAACCGAATAAACCATCGGCCCAAAATCCAACAAATATAAAATAATGACAATTAATCAATCACAACAAGTCTGACAAAAATCTAAATGGACCGTGAGCGACATGCTCAAAATAACTAATAGGAGTCTCTATACTAGAATGAAAGAGTGAGGCGTCTATCAATCTCCCGCAACATCCATAATATGCTGCAGCAACGGATACCTGAAATTGAGTCAATCCTGGCGTCCCTGTGGCTGGACACCTAAAAGGTTTTTAAAAATTTTATAGCAAGGGTAGGTACCCAAAAATATTTGAAAACATTTAGCAAATGATTAACTTGCTGTAATAATTAAATATGCATGCTCTCCACATTTTAGTTAGTGTCGCACTCCCTTGAGGACATCCTCACCCCTCCTCTAATGTGCACTACTAACGCCTTTTATAAATTTACTTAGTTCTTCATCTTATGACTAGATAAATTATAAAACCCCTTGTAAACACACTACTCTAACCGAGTATTCTTAAATTATGATTTTTAAGTTATTAGCATCATCATCTTAATTAAATCATTTCCCCTTTTGATTTCATAAAACTTCCACGTCAGTTATGCATATAATACAACTCATGCTTTGTATTAATTAGTCCGTATATAATTATTTACCTAATTATATACTCAATCATATTACAGTACTCACAACCCTACTGAAATAACATTTAATAATAGTATTTCCCTCGAGTAAAATCTCACCGGGTATAAATTCTCTACAGTGCTATCCCGCTAGGTATATTCACATAACCTAGTTACCCCAAGTCAGAATCATTCACTAACTTGGTAAATACATAAATGTTGGAGGCGGTCATATTCCTTCCCTGAAAGTGAGATGCCCCTCACCCATATAACAGACGCTATGACCTAGGATTATACACGCCCTACTCCTCAAGCTAGGGGATTCATCCACTACGCGTAACCTCCCCCTATAGCACTAGAGTAGATATATAATAATAATAATACCTATTCACTGATATTAATGTACACATCATATATATATACTATCACACACCGTATATATATAAATATAAAATATCCCGGCTACACCGTGCACTAAGTCCGTGACACAAGCCTATTCCATTTTATTTTGAGTTTATGGCCCAACTCTAATTATTAATTAATCTACACATCAATTCCTTTTGGTACCACCCCAACCAATGTATTCGGACTTACTCTCGTGGCCCGAAGTAACATTACCCGAGTCTAAATCCCCGACTCTAAATTATTTAGCCTTCACCTAAATACAATTTACATTTTGGTATCACTCAAATCGTTATTCCCGAATTTGTTCACTACATCCATATTTAATCATTTCGAAACAAACTTTCCAAAATTCAACCCTAGTGTGTCACAACTAATTTTCTCCAAATCCCAATTAATTTTAAATTATGATGTCACACCAAACCGCCCTCAAATCCTAATTAATCTTGATTCATAATTAATTAGATTTAAACTCATGTATTAATTATTCAACAATTAAGGCATGGAAGGATTTTTAATTATTTTCCCTATACATTAAAAACTGGGCGAACTGTCAAAATTTTCAGACCATCGATCGATCGATGGTCCACCTTCGATCGATCGATCGATCAGGTCCTCGTCTTCTTCAAGTTGGCTGTTTCATCCATTGATAGACACCTCCAAACCCTAGTTTTTTCTACACTGAAAAAATAAGTTTTCCCATCGACAAATAACATCAAAAACCTTATAAGGATCCTTCCTAGAGTCCAGAAACATCACTAAATTTTACTTTCTCTACTGTTTCCACGAATTTGGGTAAAGACCCATTTAATATTTAACCCAATTAAACCTCAATTCCATAATACCAATTCGTTTCTAAATCATCCAGATTTATACATTTTACCAGATACGAATACCAATCTCAGATTGTATACGAATTTCTACTCAATTTTAGAAATCAGATTCATGGTTTACAAAACCCCATGTTTATCCCCTTTAAATCCCAAAACGAATTTCTATAATTATCCACATCATATAAATATGATTTGAATTACACTTTAAATGCTACAGCAAGTTAACCACTTGCCTTAGGCTTCGTAGAGTCTGAATTTGGAACCGTGAATGCTCAAGGTTGAAGATGACTCCTTTTTGGCTCTCCTATGATCCCCAAATTTGACTTTGGCTGCTGTTAGGGTTTCCTAACCCTCTAAGCCTTTTCTCTAATTAATTCAGCCGTTCCCCTCTTTCTTTTCTTTGTTTAATTAACCTTAATCCCGTTTTTTGTCTAATGGGCCAAGCCCAAGTGACCCAAATGCCCCCGTGTGGGCCCTGCTATGCCTAAAAACGTCCCGTGACCCGTTTACTACCCCCGGGTACACTTTTTCGACTATTTCGGCCCATTCGGACTCAACCGTACACTCAGAATTGGCATCCAAATTAATTTATAAAAATCCTTATTTCACACCCAAATTAGTCTATACCGACTCCCGGCTGAAATAAGTACATGTCCCGTCATTAATACTCGAAATGACGTATCTACATTATTTCTATTCACTTAGTAATTAAGTTTCCCTAAATATTAACCATTCACTTTCTAATGAATATTTAAATGTAACTTACCATAATTAATTCAATTAAAATTACGACACACAAGTAATTTTGAATTTCCGAATTAATTAAATATTAAATGCATGAAAATACGGGGTGTTACAGTTGTGTAGTTTTGCAGTGAGATCATAGGTGATGATTATATTATTTGGATTTTATTTTGAGTGTTCATAATGCATACACTCTTGTATCTGATGCACGAAAACACGAGTATGTGTAGTTACACTTGGAGCTTTTATGCGAGCTACTGAGTTTCCCGCTCATCCCCCCATAGTTTTTTTTTGTTTCAGGTTTGGTGCGAGATGATATTTATGGCATCATTGGGATTGGGAGCGTTAGAGGCTCGGTATATTTATTTTCAAAATTTAAATGTATTGCACTGTTTATTGTAAATTGTTTTGTAAAATGACATTTGAGATTTAATAAAATTAAGACATTTGATTCATTTTATTTTTGTATTTATAGTTTCACAAATTTATTATCTATCTAAATGGTATTGTTTTATAATTTTTTTTAAATTTATCAATATGTTTTAGTAGCACCTTCCTGGGTGTTACAAAGTGGTATCAGAGCATAGGCTATTCTTATTCTTGGGCTTATTTGTTTATTAAGTTTTCCATTGAAAGAGATTTTATTTACATTGTATATTATTTGGGTGATGTCAAACTTTATGTTTGAATATAATGGAAGAAAATTTGGTGGTGAATTTCGAGGACGAAATTCCTTTTCAATGGAGAAATATAAAATAACCCGTAATTTTGAGATTTTATTTATGAATATTGTATTAAATTTTGGTAGTATTATTATTTTATTGATCGTAATATTGATATTATGTTTATTTTTATTTGAATTGAGTTGAACCAAATATCTAAATTCAAATTTAATTGGCTTTTGGATATTTTTTAATAGTTTAAATATGTAAAGTTGATAATTTTGAATTAAAGAGCAATATAGTAATATGCGTTAGCTTAGGCTCCAAGACAGGGTTTGATAGAGGGGTTATATAAGGAATGTTATGGGTGATTATAAGGAAAGTGAGATAAAAAAGAGAGGCCAAAAACGAAATCCAAAGAGGCAAAAACGAGTGGAATGAGAAGAGCCAATTTGGATTGTTTAGATCTTCTTTTTGACTGCTTTCGGATGAGATTTGAGATTAACTCAAAACATATACCTGACCTAATTTTTCTTGTAGAATCCAAAACTAATTTCAGATTGGAAGTTTGAAGAAAATTTGATCTGAATTTTTTGTGTTTTCAAAACAGGCCTAGAATGATGAATTTTGACTCGCTTGAGGTAGTTTCGTTCTCCCGTAATTAATTTAGTGTGCTACACTTATTCAATATTGATTGTATATTTATATCCATGCTATCTATTGCGTTTATATGTATTTTATGCTCGTATATTATATTTGTTCTTGCACCCATTTTGTATGTATTATTTTCATGTCGTGCAGTTTGGGTAACGAAACTATTTGAATTGACGGGCATGTTGGGTTATAGAAACGGATGGAAAACATATAAACTTGATTTATGGGAATTGAATATGAAATTTTATTTAATTGGGAGAATGATATTATGATAATGATTATTGGAGAACTCATAAGCATTCCTTAGCCAAACTACCTGGCTTCAATATTATATATTATCCAAAGACTAGGCCATGGACCCTGGCTGGCGAGTATGGCAAGTTTGATTATGGCGGTGATGCCAAGTTTTGATGGGTCATGTACCCAAGTTATGTAATTTATTTTTGGGCCCATTGGGTTGTTCCGATGATAATTAACAGGATAGTGGACAGTAGTCCATACTGTATTGCGGGAAGTGCGACGGGAATTTTGATATCGGGTCTTGGGTTGTTTAGTGTTGCAGTGAGATCATAGGTGATGATTATATTATTGGAATTTTAGTTTGAGTGTTCATATTTCATACACTCTTGTATATGATGCACTCACACACGAGTTTGTTTAGTAACACTTGGAGCATTTATACGAGCTACTGAGTTTCCCGCTCATCCCTCCATAGTTGTTTTTATTTCAGGTTTGGTGCGAGATGATATTTATGGCATCGTTGGGATTGAGAGGATTAGAGGCTTTGTATATTTATTTTCAAAATTAAAATGTATTGCACTCTTTATTGTAAATTATTTTGTAAAATGACATTTGAGATTTAATAAAATCGAGACATTCTATTCATTTTATTTATGTATTTATATTTTCGCAAATTTATTATCTATCTAAATGGTATTGTTTTATAATTTTTTTTAATCTATCAATATTTTTTAGTAGCACCTTCCTGGATTTTACAAAGTGGTTTCAGAGCATAGGTTATTCTTGTTCTCGGGCTTGGGGTATTTAGTTTATTACGTTTTCCATTGAAAGAGAATTTATTTATGTTGTGTATTATTTAGGTGATGTCAAAGTTTATGTTTGAATTTAATGGAAGAAAATTTAGGGGTGAATTTTGAGGACGAAATTCCTTTTCAAGGGGGAAAATATGTAATACCCCGTAATTTTGAGGTTTTATTTATGAATGTATATTAGATTTTGATAATATTATTATTTTATTGATCTGGATATTGATATTATATTTATTTTTATTTAAAATGAATCAAATATCTAAATTTAAATTTAATTGGCTTTTGGACATTTTGTATTAATTTAAAATTGTAAAGATGATAATTTTGAAATAAAGGGCCATATAGTAATATGCGTTAGCTTAGGCTCCAAGATAGTGTTTGAGATACGAGTTGTATAAGGAATGTTGTGGGTGATTATAAGGAAAGTGAGATGAAAAAGAGAGGCCAAAAATGAAATCCAAATAGGCAAAAACGAGTGGAATGAGAAGAGCCAATTTGGAGTGTTTAGATCTTCTTTTTAAGTGCCTTCGGATGAGATCTGAGAATACCTCAAAATATATACCTCACCTAATTTTTCGTGTAGAATCCAAATCTGATGTCGAATTGGCCCTTTGAATAAACTTTGATCAGAACTTTTTAGGTTTTCAAAATAGACCTAGAATGGTGGATTTTGACTCGCTTTATGTGGTTTCGTTCTCCCGTGGTTTATTTAGTGTGCTACACTTATTCAATATTGCTTGTATATTTATATCCATGCTATGTGTTGAATTTAAATGTATTGTATGTTCGTATATTATGTTTTTTCTTGCACCCATTTTGTATGTGTCATTTTCATGCCGTGCAGTTTGGGTAACGAAATTAGTTGATTTGACGAGCATGTTGGGTTATAGAAATGGATAGAAAACATACAAACTTTATTTATGGAAATTGAATATGAAATTCGATTTAATTGGGAGAATAATATTATGATAATTATTATTAGAGAATTCATAGGCATTCCTTAGCCAAACATCCTATTGGACGAGGTGTGGTGTCGGCTACAATTATGTTTATTATCCAAAGACTAGGCGATGGACCCTGGTTGGCGAGTATGCCAAGTTTTATTGTGGCGGTGGTGCTAAAAATTTATGTCGGTGATGTCAAGTTTTGATGGGTCATGTACCCAAGTTATGTAATTTATTTTGGGGACCATTGGATTGTTTCGGGGATAATTAACAGGATAGTGTACGGTAATCCATACTGTACTGTGGGAAGTGCGGCGAAAATTTTGATATCGGGTCTTGGGTTGTGTAGTATTGTAGTGAGATCATTGGTGATGATTATATTATTGGGATTTTAGTTTGAGTGTTCATATTACATACGCTCTTGTATATGATGCGCACACACGCGAGTATGTGTAGTTACACTTGGAGCAGTTATACGAGCTACTGAGTTTCCCGCTCATCCCCCATACTTTTTTTTTTGTTTCAGGTTTGGTGCGAGATGATATTTATGGCATCGTTGGGATTGGTACCGTTAGAGGCTCTGTATATTTATTTTCAAAATTTAAATGTATTGCACTGTTTATGGTAAACTGTTTTGTAAAATGACATTTGAGATTTAATAAAATCGAGACATTCTATTCATTTTACTTATGTATTTATATTTTCACAAATTTAATATCTATCTAAATGGTATTTTTTTATAATTTTTTTTAATTTATTAATATTTTTTAGTAGCACCTTCCTGGATGTTACAAAGTGGTATCAGAGCATAGGTTATTCTTATTCTCGTGCTTGGGGTTATTGGTTTATTACGTTTTCCATTGAAAGAGATTTTATTTATGTTTTATATTATTTGGGTGATGTCAAACTTTATGTTTGAATTTAATGTAAGAAAATTTGGGGGTGAATTTTGATGACGAAATTCCTTTTCAATGGGGAATTCTGTAATACCCGTAATTTTGAGGTTTTATTTATGAATATTTTATTAGATTTGGATAATATTATTATTTTTTTTATCATAATATTGATATTATATTTATTTTTATTTGCAATGAACTAGATATCTAAATTCAAATTTAATTGGCTTTTGGACATTTTGTAATAGTTTAAATATGTAAAGTTGATAATTTTGAATTAAAGGGCAATGTAGTAATATGCATTAGCTTAGACACCAAGATAGGGTTTGAGAGAGGGGTTATATAAGAATTTTTATGGGAGATTATAAGGAAAGTGAGATGAAAAAGAGAGGCCAAAAACGAAATCCAAATAGGCAAACACGAGTGGAATGAGAAAAGCCAATTTGGGGTGTCTAGAACTTCTTTTTGAGTGCCTTCGGATGAGATTTGAGATTAACTCAAAACACATACCTGACCTAATTTTTTGTGTAGAATCCAAATCTGATGTCAAATTGGCGGTTTGAATGAAGTTTGATCTTAATTTTTTAGTTTTCAAAACAAGACTAGAATTATAGATTTTGACTCGCTTGAGGTAGTTTCGTTTTCCCGTGGTTAATTTAGTCTGCTACACTTATTCAATATTGATTGTATATTTATATCCATGGTATTTTTTGCATTTATATGTATTGTATGCTCATATATTATATTTGTTATTGCACCCATTTTTTATGTTTTCTTTTCATGTCGTGTAGTTTGGGTAACGAAACTAGTTGACTTGACGCGCATGTTGGGTTATAGAAATAGATAGAAAACATATAAACTTTATTTATGGGAATTGAATATGAAATTTGATTTATTTGGGAGAACGATATTATGATAATTATTATTGGAGAATTTATTGGCATTCCTTAGCCAAACAACCTGTTGGACGGGGTGTGCTATCGGCTACAATTTTGTTTATTATCCAAAGACTAGGCCATGGACCCTGGTTGTCGAATATGCAAAGTTTTATTATGGCGGTGGTGCCAAAATTTTATGGTGGTGATGTCAAGTTTTGACGGGTCGTGTACCCAAGTTATGTAATCTATTTTTGGGACTATTGGATTGTTCCGAGGATAATTAACAGGATATTGGACGGTAGTCCATATTGTACTGTAGAAAGTGGGACGAGAATTTTGATATTTGATCTTGGGTGGTGTAGTGTTGCAGTGAGATCATAGGTGATGATAATATTATTGGAATTTTAGTTTCAATGTTCATATTGCATACATTCATATATATGACACACACACACACGATTATGTGTAGTTACACTTGGAGTATTTATACGAGCTACTGAGTTTCCTGCTCATCCCTCCATAGTTTTTTTTGTTTCAGTTTTGGTGCGAGATGATATTTATGGCATCGTTGGGATTGAGAGGATTAGAGGCTTTGTATATTTATTTTCAAAATTAAAATGTATTGCACTCTTAATTGTAAATTATTTTGTAAAATGACATTTGAGATTTAATAAAATGGAGACATTCTATTCATTTTATTTATGTATTTATATTTTCGCAAATTTATTATCAAACTAAATGGTATTGTTTTGTAATTTTTTTTAATTTATCTATATTTTTTAGTAGCACCTTCCTGGGTGTTACAAAGTGGTATAAGAGCATAGGTTATTCTTATTCTCAGGCTTGGGGTTATAGGTTTATTACGTTTTCCATTGAAAGAGGTTTTATTTATGCTCTATATTATTTGGGTCATGTCAAACTTTATGTTTGAATTTGATGGGGAAAAAAATTGGGGGTGAGTTTTGAGGACAAAATTCCTTTTCAATGGGGGGGAATTTGTAATACCCCGTAATTTTATGGTTTTATTTATGAATGTTTTATTAGATTTTGATAATATTATTATTTTATTGATCGGGATATTGATATTATATTTATTTTTATTTGAAGTGAATCAAATATCTAAATTAAAATTTAGTTGGCTTTTGGACATTTTGTAATAGTTTAAATTTGTAAAGTTGATAATTTTGAATTAAAGAGCAATATAGTAATATGTGTTAGCTTAGTCTCCAAGATAGGTTTCGAGAGAGGGGTTATATAAGGAATGCTATGGGTGATTATAAGGAAAGTGGGATGGAAAAGAGAGGCTAAAAACGAATTCCAAAGAGGCGAAAAACGAGTGGAATGAGTCAATTTGGAGTGTTTAGATCTTCTTTTTGAGTGTCTTCGGATGAGATTAAAGATTAACTCAAGACACATACCTGGCCGAATTTTTCGTGTAGAATCCAAATCTGATGTCGGATTGGAAGTTTGAATAAAGTTTGATCTTAATTTTTTGGGTTTTCAAAACAGGCCTAGAGTGGTGGATTTTGACTCGCTTGAGGTTGTTTCGTTATCACGTGGTTAATTTATGTGCTACACTTATTAAATATTGATTGTATATTTATATCCAACTCTGTGTTGCATTTATATGTATTGTATGCTCGTATATTATATTTTTTCTTGCACCCAATTTGTATGTGTTATTTTCATGTCGTGTAGTTTGGGTAACGAAACTAGTTGATTTGATGAGCATGTTGGGTTATAGAAATGGATAGAAAACATATAAACTTGATTTATGGAAATTGAATATGAAATTTTATTTAATTGGGAGATTTATATGATGATAATTATTACTGGAGAATTCATAGGCATTCCTTAGCCAAACCACCTGTTGAACGGGGTGTGATGTCGGCTACAATTTTGTTTATTATCCAAAGACTAGGTCATGGACCCTGATTGGCGAGTATACCAAGTTTTATTATGGCGGTGGAGCCAAAATTTTATGGCGGTGACGCCAAGTTTTGATGGGTCATGTACCCAATTTATGTAATTTATTTCTGGGGTCATTGGATTGTTTCGAGGATAATTAACAGGGTAGTGGACGGTAGTCCATACCGTACTGTTGGAAATGCGAAAGGAATTTTGATATTGGATCTTGGGTTGTGTAGTGTTGCAGTGAGATCATGGGTGATGATTATATTATTGGGATTTTAGTTTGAGTGTTCATACTGCATACACTTTTGTACATGATGCACGCACACACGAGTATGTGTAGTTACACCTTGAGCATTTATATGAGCTACTGAGTTTTCCGCTCATCCTCCCATAATTTTTTTTGTTTCAGGTTTGGTGCGAGATGATATTTATGGCATCATTGGGATTGGGAGTGTTAGAAGCTTTGTATAATTATTTTCAAAATTTAATTGTATTGCACTGTTTATTGTAAAATGACATTTGAGATTTAATAAAATCGAGACATTCTATTCATTTTATTTATGTATTTATATTTTTGAAAATTTATTATCTATCTAAATAGTATTGTTTTATATTTTTTTTTAATTTATCCATATTATTTAGTAGCACCTTCCTCGGTGTTACAAAGTTGTATGAGAGCATAGGTTATTCTTATTCTTGGGCTTGGGGTTATTGATTTATTACGTTTCAATTGAAAGAGATTTTATTTTTGTTGTATATTATTGGGATGATGTCAAACTTTATGTTTGAATTTAATGGAAGAAGATTTTAGGGTGAATTTCGAGGACGAAATTCCTTTTCAGTGGGGAAAATATGTAATACCCCTTAATTTTGAGGTTTTATTTATGAATATTTTATTAGATTTCGATGATATTATTATTTTATTGATCGGGATATTGATATTATATTTATTTTTATTTGAAATGAATCAAATATCTAAATTCAAATTTAATTGCCTTTTGGACATTTTGTAATAGTTTAAATATGTAAAGTTGATAATTTTGAATTAAAGGGCAATATAGTAATATGCGTTATCTTAGTCTCCAAGATAAGGTTTGAGAGTGGGGTTATATAAGGAATGTTATGGGTGATTATAAGGAAACTGAGATGAAGAAGAACGGCCAAAAACGAAATCCAAATAGGTAAAAACGAGTGGAATGAGAAGAGCCAATTTTGTGTGTTTAAATCTTCTTTTTGAGTGCCTTCGGATGAGATTTTAGATTAACTCAAAACACATACCTGACCTAATTTTTCATGTAGAATCGAAATCTGATGTCGTGTTGGCAATTTGAATAAAGTATTATCTGAATTTTTTGGGTTTTCAAAACAGGCCTAGAATGGTGGATTTTGACTCGCTTGAGGTAGTTTCGTTCTCCCGTGGTTAATCTAGTGTGCTACACTTATTCAATATTGATTGTATATTTGTATCCATGCTATGTGTTGCATTTATCTATACTGTATGCTCGTATATTGTATTTGTTCTTGCACCCATTTTGTATATGTTATTTTCATGCCGTGTAGTTTGGATAAAGAAACTAGTTGATTTGACGAGCATGTTGGGTTATAGAAATGGATAGAAAACATATAAACTTGATTTATGAGAATTGAATATCACCAATTTGATCATGTCACCAATTTGATCATGGTTGACTTGTCCAAGTTGAAGAGCAACGATCGCGTGAGCGATGAGCCGTTTCTTTGTGCATTTCAAAAGGTTAAGCAAGTGTTTTATTCAGAGTATATCAACAACGAGCCGTGGTCAATTGTCCAACACGCTCCAAGGCGTCTAAATAGTAATGTGGATGACTTGGCTGCTCCTACCGAATATCAATCCATTTTTTATGATAACCCGAATTTGAAACAATTTTTCAATTTGTAATAAATATTTCAATTTGTACCGAAACATCCATTTTTAATGCTTTTAATTGATTTGGACTTTATCATTTTCACTCTTGTGTAGTGTGCGTGTGTGGAGAGGAGATTAATACATAAATATTCCAATTACATTTAAGTTTTGTTTATACTAATCCATGAATACACGCTTCTTACCTTTAATAGGTGATTAGTACATAGTTATTTGGGGTGTCCTATTTGTGGAGAGGAGACTGAATCTCTTCGTCTATCCGAACACTAAGAAATGCCATAATCCTATGGAGTTATGCTCTGCAAATTCCTCCCAATCGTTTTGTAGCCAAACATCACCAGTTGAAGTTGTCAATTCCACTTTCCATACACCACCACTTGGAACCTCTAGCAAAACATGGGAGACCATTGAAAGGTGGAATTGACAACTTCAACTGCTAATTTTTAGCTACACAATGGTTGGAAGGAATTTGCAATGCATAACTCCATAGGATTATGGCATTTCTTAGTGTTCAGATATGAAGGGAATTATATTTGACACGATTGTCCGGGGTACATTAGTTGGAAGGAGGTGCCATATGAGGTCAAGTTAGCCATTTGGGTGACACTACAAGCAACGTATTTATATTTATATGTCAATTTCGATTTCGATTTCAATTTCGATTTATATTTATCTATATTTGTGGGGGGGATACTAATTTTACTTTATTTTATTTCAGGGGACAGGGAGTGTCCCTGAGGGTAGGCCACATATGCTCGATACTTGTGTGGATATTCGGACGAGAAGGGAAGGATAAGGAGGTGTCCCCGAGCATCGCGGTACAAAATCTCTTTTCCAGCTAAATAGTTTGTAAATTTGAGATAATTGCTTGTGATGTTGTTTCTTCTTAAATAGTTTCTATTTTGAATGTATATTTGTGTTATCTCTAGTTTATTTGGATATATGATATTTGAATAGGTACAACGTCGATATAACATCTACAAATATACTGCTGGGCAGTGGCAGTGACCATACAGCCCAGCAGATTTTTTTTCAATTCTGCCAAGAATTGTCACGGTCAATCACCGTGACATTTTTTTTAAAAGGGGACAAGAATTTATCACGGTTATTAACCGTGACTAAACTTGTCACGGTGAATGATCGTGACACGTCCGTGATAAAAAAAAGTTGTCTCGCCCCGAATTATCACGGTCATTGACCTTGACAATTCCAACTTGTCAAGGTCAATGACCGTGACAATAGTACAGATTTGGTGTAGTGGAGACCTACAAGCTTTCATTGAGCTTCGCTCGCTTTGAATAGTTTTCCAAGGTCAAACAGGACTCAGGGGCATCTGGTGGACTTTCGAAGTAAAAAGGGTCGTTCGTGCGAACCGTGAGGCCGATTGTGCATAGTATGGACCGTTAAAAAGGGGATTCAGAGCCCTATGAAGTTTCATTGAGCTTCTCTCAAGTTGAAAAGTTGATTGGATTCAAATGGTCTCCGAAAGTGCCCGATGGCCTCTAAATCAGCACTCGGAGTAGGATCTAAGGTTTATGGAGGGAGAAGTAATGTTAGGGACCTAAGAAGGTACTTAGGAGAGTACTAGGATGGGGTGTCTACAGTTACAGCCATTAGTTCACTTATCCTCAGTAAAGAAATTTTAAAACTTTAATATGAGGGCAAACTTCTTATGTCGTGGCTAATAAGAAGGCCTCGGCCTCCTCCTTATACATAGAGGATTAATAAATCATCGCAGCTTAATAAAGCACATTATATAGGGATAATGGAACAAATACTAGCTCCATAAAAGGAAATATATAAAATTATTCAATACATGCCTCACTAAAGTTCCTCCTCATACAACTTTACTGTAAAACTATAAAACTCAATAATTACGACTAAAAATGAAATCTAAGTAAGATACTAAAAACCTCTTTAAATTAGAACATCCTCTGCAACCTCTATTAACCTCCCGTGACTTCTGAAATTCTACTCAGCCAAAAAAACTCTATGTGGCTTCTCATCCTAAGGAAACAATGAATATGAAAGGGATGAGCTCAATAAGTTTTAAACCAAAGTTCTCAGCCCACTTGTCAATGTTATTACTAGCAAATAAAAGATATATTAACAAGGCAATAGAAAAATAACGGTGAAAATAAGCAAGATGGTGTAATATAAGAAAATAGGAAAGATAAATATAAGTTTTCCGGAACCTCAAACTACCCCGATGACCTAAGGCTCAATCTACCTTAGTTCACCATTCCATAGCTTTTCCCAAGACTCAATCTCCCTTAGTTCACATCACTTCCCCCATGGATCAATCTCCCATCATTCGCCCTCATAGTCTGGGGCCTTTATTTTATGGCGTTCGACATCTCATTTTCCGCAAACTTATTCTAGGTTTCTTAACGTGGCCATATCATAGGTCGTGGCCTCCCCTTCTGCCTAATTCCAGAATGGCAAATTTGCGGTCTGCTATTAACACAATACCTTAAACTAGATTTATCGCAGTCCAAGCTCCATAGTTAGTTATATGATTAATCTCCCAAGGATTGACCGTTTTGACAATAAGCACTAATTAGGAGAGCCTCAACAAGATAATTACACCTCAGCCTGGCCAAATATTACCATGGTTTCAGCATTGAGTCCCATATTAAAATTATCCATGCATAATATGATACTACCTAAACTCTGCGACTTGAAAGAAGGAGTTAGAATTCCTGATCAGCAAATAGCAAGGGTATTTTAGTAAAATGATGGTTTTAAACCCTAATTATCTCGTAACTCAAATCTCTAAAGATCGAAGGTAAAACCCTAAATAAAACCTCATAATAATATTAGTAAGAAAAACTTTAAAGTCTCATATCTTTAAACACATAATCTTAAATGAGAAAAAAATGATAAAACTACTAAATCCATGTATTAAGATGAACAGTAACATTCTCAGGTCTCTAGAACCTCGATGAAAAGTAACTATCCATGACAACCCATAAGCCACTATTAAAAGTAAACATCCATGGCCTCTAAACTTAGAAAAGTTAATGAATAGTAAAACTTCATGGCCTAAACCCAAAATATATACAGGGGTTCATCGCATTCAATATAAAACATGGAAACTATTGTTTTAATTACTGAAGAAGAGGAAGAGGATGGATCCCTCAACTTTTTAGACATAGTCCGTTAAATAGTAGCACTCTGACGCCTTCAAACACCTCGTCCTCTCCGGTAAACAGCAAAATTCAACGGCCTTCTTTCTAAGAATATATCCTTTTTTCACAAAATCTCACTCTCTCTAAAGTGATAATTAGGGTTTCTAGCAGCTTTAGGAAGTGTGACAAGGGTTTTTAATTATATGAAATACTAGGGAACCTAGGGTTTCCACTTATGTCATCACCTTTCCATAATACCCCTTCAAAAAGGCTTTTAGACCCTTCAAAACTTGTTTCTCAAGTTTTAACCTAAATAGGCCACGTCATCATCTCACGTGTTGAGCCTTCACAAGCTAATAATAGACTCTGAGGCCTGTTTCGTTAGGCTATGAAATTCATTTGTCTCTGTGGCTTATAAATCCTAGGTAATGGCCTTACTTAAACGCCTAGTCTCTAGTATCTTGTCATATTGTTCGCGGCTTTTGTCCTAGGTAGTGGCCTTTACAACTTAATACTTATATCTGTGGCCCTCTTTATTGTCATGGCCTCATAGGGTTATAGGGTCATTACATTATTTTTACGTCTTTATTTAAGCAATTATTAGTTAATGGATTGGTTTTACTTGTTAATTTTTTTTTATTATACTTATATGATTGGTGGATTGAACTTCAATTTTTATTTACTCATCTTAAAAGTATGGATCCGAAAGTAATAGCAAGCAATGATACTTGTTTAGTAGATGTGGAACGAGCCACACTATTTTGAAAAATAAGAAGTTTTTCTCAGACTTGGTATATAATGTTGTTAATGTTTTCATTATAGCTTGTCCTACTAAGATCATTTAAGGCTTCGGAAGAACCCACGTTGTGTTTTCTAATGGTACCCACTTAGTTATAAATAATGCAATATACTCAAGCAATTTCAGAAGATATTTTTTAGTTTTAAAGACATAACAATGAGAATGTATCATATGAAAACATGTAATGAAGGTGACAAATAGTTCATTTTCATTACTTCTAGTGTTGGAAGCCAAAAGCTTGTACTAGAGAAACTGCCTACATTATCCATGGGTTTATACCATATAACAATTAATGTTGTATAATCACATAGTGTCATGATCCAGCAGCTCAATGATCCTAATATTTAAATATTGTGGCATGACCATTTGGGTCACCCTGGATGAAACATATTACATAGAATCATAAATAACTCGCATGGACACTCATTAACAAACTAATAACTTACCTTACCTGATTATCCTTTTTGCACCCCCTGTTCTCAAGGTAAATTAACCATTAAGCCATCTTTTTGCGAAATAGCTTCTGAGTCGCCATTTTTTTACAAAGAATTCAAGGGAACATTTGTGGTCCCATCCACCCTTTTTGTGGATCTTTTAGATATTTTATGGTTTTAATTGATTCATTTACTCATTGTTTACATGCTTGTTTGTTATCTACTCGAAATTTGGCTTTTGCGAAATTACTTACTCAAATCATAGAATATAAAGCATATTTTCCTGATCAACCATTAAATCCATTTAGGTAAAGCGGGAGAATTTACTTTTCAAGTTTTCTATCATTATTGTTTATCATGAGGAATTTATGTTGCGAACCCAATCCCTCATGTTTACACCCAAAATTGTTTAGCCGAGTACTTAATTAAATGTTTACAACTTATTGCACTAGCTTTACTTATGCAATCCAAACTTTGTTATCCTACACGTTACTAAGTTAATGAAACGTAGGAAACCACATATCACACAATTTCACCCTCTCAACTTGTATTTGGATGTCAGCTAAATATATCACACTTGCGTAAATTTGGTTGTGCATTGCACATGCCCGTCCCCCCACCACAGGGTACCAAAATGGGTCCCTAATGTCGTTTGGACATATATATTGGTTATGATTCGCCCTCAATAATTTATTATATTGAGCCATTAATGGGTGTTATTTTTACCTCTAAATTTGCAGATTGTCATTTTGATGATACATTTTCCCCACCGTTATGGGAGGAAAGAACATACCATAAGTACGATTTGTTCCTGATGAACGACGAGAATTAACATGGAGCACCTCCGCTTTATCATATCTAGATCGTCATATTGCTTAATGTGAGCATGAAATGCGAAGGATATTACATCATCAGGAAATTGAAAATAAATTACCCGATGCATTCCATAATGCAGCAAAAGTAACCAAGTCTCATGTGATCGCTGCAAATGTGACAGCCAGAATTGACATACCATCGAGACAAATTTTGATTTCAGCAACAAACCTATTGCACGCCAGAAGCGTGGCAGACTTATAGGTTCCAATGAATTTGCTCCCTGAAAGAGAAGATCAAATGAAAAATCATGCCTTTATAACACTCCTGAAGAGGCTATGAATAAAATATCCACTTTCTCTAAAACCCTAAAGAAGTTATTGTCTCTGAAAAGACACAAGTCCCTAAAGTGACTATACAAGCCCCTGAAGATGCAAAGGCAACTAATGATAATAATGAGATCTCTATGTTTTATACATATTCAAGAGAAATGTGGGGCCGTAAAGAAATAATCATCGATGACATATTTTCATATGCAGTAGCCATTCAAATTTCAAAGGGAGAAAATGATGATAATGAACCACGTACTATAAATTAATGTCTACAAAGAGATGATTGTCTTGGCCCTTGTGTCTTTATAAAGAAATCCTCAAAAGAATATGCAATAGTAATAGTTTATGTAGATGACATAAATTTAATCGGAACTCCAGAAGAGCTCGAGACGACTATTAACTATTTAAAGAAGAAGTTAAGATGGAAGATCTTGGAAAAATTAAATTTTGTCTCGGCCTGCAAATCGAGAAAAATTCTAGTGGGATTTTAGTCCATCAGTCTAATTATACCGAAAAGGTATTACATCGCTTTAATATAAATAAAGCGCACCCACTAAGTAATCCCATAGTTGTCCGATCTTTGGACATAAAGAAATATTCATACCATCCTAAAAAGAAAAATGAGGAAATATTGGGTCCAGAAGTAACTTATTTAAGTGCAATTTGTGCATTGTTGTATTTTGCACAATGCAATAGGCCAGATATCTCATTCTCTATGAACTTGCTTGCTAGATATAGTTCTGAACCAATCAAAAGGCATTGGGCTGATGTTAAGCACATCCTAAGATGGAAATACTGACATGGACTTATTTTATTCTTATAATTCTAATGGTTCTAAGTTAGCTAGTTATACAGATTCCGTATATCTCTTCGATTGTCATAATGGTTGTTAATACCAAATTTAGTCTGCTGACATGGCTCAATTGAATGAAGACACATGGCAATCTACGTGGCAACAACAAACACTTCCGAGGAACTCACATGCTTCGAGGAACCATATTACAACGAGGAACACTGCTTCCCCGAGGAACTCACACGCTCCGAGGAACCATATTACAACGAGGAACACTGCTTCCCCGAGGAACTCATACGCTCCGAGCAACTCAGGCGATCTGAGCTGCACCTCGAACAAAGCATTAATAACAAGATAACCAACAGTTTGACTATTCATTAAATGCTTATCATTCAGACGCATACGCTTAAGGGGCATTGAATGTATTATCCTTTCATATGTACATCATTTAATGTATTACCCTTTCACATTACAGCCTCAAGGCTATAAATACATTGTATTACCCTCATTGTAAGGGGACCGGAATTTCTGGATTGAACTTGTAATCGAGAATTCCCAAACAGTCATCAATAGCAGAAACAGTGGACGTAGGCCATTCTTATAAGGCTGAACCACTTTAAAAATTATTTGTCTCATTTATTTTATCTGTGATTAAATAATTAGATACAATCTAATTTTTTACATCAATAGATTGGCGTCGTCTGTGGGAAACAACTGGTAATATCGTTTTTCATCAAAAACAATTCATTACAAATGGTTGATATTCCAGAATCCAATAATCGAAATGCTGGAAGCCCTCCAAATCAATCTGCTCCGCCAAATATTCCAGATCTGGCTGGAATAATGACAAATCTGGCTCAGGGCCAGACCGTAATGCAAGAAGCCATGCGACAACTCATACAAACCCTCCATGGCGGTGCACCAACCCATTCAGGACCATGAAGTATTCAAAGAAATATCCGTGCATTTTCTTCGCGTACTAAGCGTACCAATTCATATCACAATGAGGAATCTGAAGATTTTTCTTATCAACCTGGACGAACTTCGTCAGTGCGAGCCACAGATACTGAACAACATGTCACTCTTTCTCCAGAAAGGACTAGTGCCCTAGAAAGATTAAGCAGAGTATCTCCTTTTGATCGATTAGGTCTTAGGAGAAGCAAAAGTCCTCCTAGAGCCCCATCGAGGAGTTTTTTACGACCATCAGATTTAAGGGAAGGATCTGCCCAATCGCGACCAGCTGCTCATCAAGATAGATCCCAGGAAGCCACATCAACGCGATCAGTTGCTCGAACCAACAGGCCCGAGGAAGGAAATGATGCATGGAAAGGCTCTATTCAGAGGCTGGAGGATAGATTAGGGGAAATGGCTAAAGCCAAGAACCCTCTACAACGAACCTTTGTTCGAGGAACGCCTTTTGTCCAGGCCATTGTAGATTTTCCAACACCATCAAAGTTCAAAGCACCTGTTGTGACCCCCAAATATGATGGAAAGACTGACCCTGTCCTTCATATAGAACAATACCAAGCTGCAGTCGACATCTATGTTGTTCCAGATGAGATGAGATGCAGAGCATTCTCGGGAACTCTTACCGGATCTACTCAAATGTGGTATAATAACCTTCCTCGGGGTAAGATCTCAACTTTTCTTCAACTGGCCGAGTTATTCATTGGGAATTTCTGTTTTGGGGTAAAGCCAGTTAAACGAGTAGCACATTTGTTAAGTGTTAGACAAAAAGCTGGTGAGAGCACCAGAGATTATATAACTCGTTTTAATAACCAGAAACTCGAAGTCATTGATTATGAGGAGAAAACAGTGATTACCGCCTTGATGAGTGGACTACTGCCCAACAAGTTGTACTACACTTTGGCCAAAGATCCACCTAGAACCATGTCAGACCTGATGGGAAAAGCGTCCAAGATTATGAATGCCTAGGAGGCTATGGCCGCAAAGAAGAATATGGATGCCAAAGAAACCAAGGTGGAAGGTGATAAAGCTAAGAAGAAAGAGCATAAGAACAATGGTAATGACAAAAATTCAAAAACTAGGTCGGTATGGGACGTAATGAAGAAATATGATAATTATACTCCTTTGAAGAAGGACATCAACCATGTTCTGGAAGAAATCAAGAACAACGAGGAATTAAATTGGCCAGAGAAAATGAAGGCAGACCCCAAAAAGAGAAATAAAGCAAAATATTGCGAGTTTCACAAAGATCATGGCCATATGACCAAAAATTACATAGCTCTTCAGAATGAGATTGAAACACTCATCAGACGAGGAAAACTGGCAAAGTAAGTTGATCGGGGAAATGATAGAAGAAACAATGACCGATCAAGAGAGAGGTCTAGATCTCCTCGTCGAGCAGAGGAGAACAGGAAGAGAGACCATGAAATTGATCCAGAAGATGACCCCGATCTTCCCAAGAGACCAAAGCAACCAGAACGTGAGGTATTTTCAATACGCTTTGGGTCATTTGATTGTAATGTTATTACAGGTGGAGATGCAGGAGGAGGAGACCTTACTGCCGAAAGAAAAGCTTACCTATGTGAGGCTCAAGCTTGCACGTACATTCAAAGAATAAATCTAGCTGAGGAGGATCGCCCGAGAAAGGTGAACAAAGAGAGATTGGTCATTGGTTTCTCAAAGAATGACCACGCGGGTGTTCTATATCCTCATGATGACCCATTGGTGATCAAAATGAGGATGAAGGATGTAATGATTTCAAGAGTACTGGTCGACAATGGTAGCTCGGCAGACATCATGTTCTACTCGTGCTTCGACAGTTTAAATCTAAATATATCTCAATTAGAGCCTTATCATAGACCTCTCCTCGGTTTTGCTGGCGAGAAAGTATTTCCACTTGGGATGATCAAGTTGGATATATTCATTGGTACGTGGCCTGCTTGTCGGACAGAAAGAATACGCTTTTTCGTGATGGATAAGAATGTTAAATCATCATACAATATCATCATGGGAAGAGTAGGATTGAAGAAGTTTGAGGCTGTACCATCTACAGTACATCAATGTCTAAAATTTCCAACAAATTTTGGAGTAGGAGTTGTTAAAGGTGATCAGAAAGTAGCTCGGGAATGCTATTATTCATCTGTCGAGCAAGAGGAACTGGAAGAATCAAGGAAAAAGATTACTACCTATCAAGTGGATGAGGGTGTAGAGATTGAAACATTGGATCCTAGAGATGAATTGCAACTCGTAAAGGGTCAAGTGGTGGAAGCCACTGAAAACATCATTCTGGACGATGAACACCCTAAACGAACTACTCAAATAGGTTCGTCGTTGAAAGCCTCACTAAAATAGAAATTGGTAACTTTCCTAAGAAGCAGAAAGCAAACTTTTGCGTGGAGTCATGAGGATATGCCCGGGATAGATCCAAATTTCTTATATCACGAACTCAATGTGAATAAGGAGATCAAGCCTGTGAAGCAGAGAAGAAGAGTATTCAACCCCGAGAAGAATCAAGCTATACAGGAGGAAGTCGAGAAGCTCCAAAAAGCTTGCTTCATTGAAGATGTTAAATATCCAGACTGGTTAGCCAATGTGGTGATGTTAAAGAAGAAAAATAACAAGTGGAGGATGTGTGTAGACTTCACCGACCTCAACAAAGCATGCCCAAAGAATCACTTTCCACTGCCCCGAATTGATCAACTGGTAGATGCTACCTCGGGACACGAGTTGATGAGCTTCATGGATGCTTATTCTGGTTACAATCAGATTAAAATGAAACCTGAAGACAGGGAAAGTACATCTTTTATTACCCCTAGCGGAACTTATTGTTATAATGTTAAGCCTTTTGGTTTGAAAAATGCAGGTGCAACATATCAGCGGCTGATGAACAAGGTCTTTGCTGAACAAATCAGTTGCAATATGGAAGTCTATGTTGACGATATGCTGACAAAGAGCAAGAAAGCTGTCGATCATCTAGTTGACTTAAGCCAGACTTTTGATCAACTGGATAAATATCAAATGAAGCTGAACCCGACGAAGTAAATATTTGGAGTACGAGAAGGCATGTTTCTCGGGTACATTGTCAATCAACGAGGCATTGAGGCAAATCCTGAAAAGATCAAAGCTCTATTAGGGTTGAGATCTCCAACGACGAAGAAAGAGGTGCAAAGTCTTACAGGACGAGTAGCAGCACTCAACAGATTTGTATCGCGAGCAACTGATCGATGTCTCCCATTCTTCAAGACGCTCAGAAAGACTTTTGAGTGGAACGATGAATGTGAGAGGCCTTTTCAAGACTTAAAGAAATATTTGGGAACACCTCCATTGTTGTCCAGGCCGGTGATGGGAGAAAAATTGTACTTGTATCTAGCAGTATCGGAGAATGCAGTTAGTTCGGTGTTGATCGGAGTTGAGAATGGAGTACAAAAACTAATTTATTATACGAGTAAGGCCTTCCGAGGAGTAGAGATCAGATATCCAAGGCTGGAAAAGTTAGCATTGGCGCTGATTGAGGCGAGTAGGAGAATGAGGCCATACTTCCAGGCTCATACCATAGTAGTATATACTGATATACCATTGAGGCAAGCCCTTCATAAACCAGAGAAATCAGGGAGATTGATGTACTGGGAAATAGAGCTCGGTGAATATGATATAGTTTATGAACCAAGATCATCGCTAAAAGGGCAGGCTGTAGCAGATTTTATAGCAGAGTTCACCTATCCTGATACCCCCGAGGAGCAAAAGTTGCTCGCTGATCAACCTGTGGATGTTACAGGATCATTAAACACAAGCTCAGACCAACTTAGTTTGGTAAAAGGGCAAGTAGATGTTACAGGATCATCAAATTCAAGCCCAGGCCAGCTCCGGTTGGTAAAAGGGCAAGAAAAGATCATCGATGAAGAGCAAGAAATATCAGGGGAGGATGAAAGGAAGCAACAAATTTTTCACCGAGGAACTCTGACAGATCAGAGATTTGAAGACGATTTACCTATATGGAAGCTAAATGTAGATGGCTCATCTTGCACTACAGGATGTGGAACGGGGATAGTTTTGAGCACTCCGGATGAGGTCGACATGGAATACTCCCTACGTTTCCAATTCAAAGCTTCCAATAATGAGGTTGAGTATGAGGCCATGATTGCAGGTCTTAGTTTGGCAAAAATTATGGATGCGCAGCAGGTTATTATCTTCAGTGATTCTCAATTGATCGTAAACCAAATGATGGGAGTATATGCAGTCAAAGGAGAATTAATGATCAGATATCACGCAAAGGCCAAGGAGCTGGTGTCAAAATTTATTGCTATTCAGTTGGTCAGAATACCAAGAATGGAGAATGCAATAGCAGACGCCCTAGCTAGATTAGCATCAGCTACTCGTACCGAGTTACGAAGAATAATCCCAATTGAAGTGTTGGCTGATCGGAGTATAGATGAAGATCTGACAATGAACTTTATTACCCTTGATTTAGGACCATCTTGGATGGATCCCATCAGGGCATATATTGAAGAGGGAGAATTACCAATTGACAAGCTCGCAGCCAAGAAATTAAAGTTTAAAGTTGCTCGGTATGTATTAACTAACGGTATTCTGTATAGACGAGGAATTATGGCAGGTTTGCAAAGATGTGTACATCCCTCCGAGGTGAAAGATTTGATAGAAGAGGTCCATGAAGGGTCCTGTGGAGCCCATGTAGCAGGTCGGACACTTCTGCAAAGGGTGATGACGCAAGGATACTAATGGCCGATGATGAGGGCTGATTGTATAGCTTATGCCAAGAAATGTGACAAGTGTCAGCGCTTTTCCTCCATCCGAAGAACTCCACAAGCATTGTTGACACCCATCACTTCCCCTTGGCCATTTGCCATATGGGGAATAGATTTGGTTGGGCCACTGCCGACGACCAGGGGAAGATTTAAGTATCTCGTCGTCGCAGTGGATTATTTTACTAAGTGGGTAGAAGCTGAACCTCTCATTGATATGACGTACGAGAAGGTGTACCAATTTATTTGGAAGAACATCATTTGTCGATATGGTCTTCCTCATGCCTTCATCACAGATCATGGAACACAATTTGATAACGAGGAGTTCGCTGCCTATTGTCATCAATCAAACATTTTGAAGATCCACTCAGTATCAGGCCATCCTCAAAGCAATGGACAAACTGAAGTGACAAACAGAACGCTGCTAAATGGCTTGAAGAAAAGACTAAGTAACGCGAAAGCAAATTGGATCAACGAGTCAGTGCTGTGGGATTATCGTACTACTCCCCGAGTAGCAACAGGAGAATCACCATATATGCTGGCGTTTGGAAGTGAAGCTATTATACCTGCCGAGTTGGGCCTCCCAACACACAGGGTACTGAATTTCAATTCCCCTGTCAGCGACTTAATGAGAAGATTGGATTTAGACATGCTCGAGGAAGTTAGAGAAGAAGCAGCCATCAAAAATGTTGCTTACCAGCAGCGAACAGCTTTGTTCTACAACAAGAGAGTGAAGAAGTGCGACCTGAAAGAAGGAGAATATGTGCTGAAGAAAGTAATTCAAAAGCACAACAAACTAGAGGCAAACTGGCATGGACCATACCGAGTTACAGAAGTTGTTCGACCAGGAACTTACCGAATAGCAACTTTAGAAGGGGAGGAGTTTAAGAATGCATGGAACGCAGAGCACCTGCGCAAGTATTATCATTGATGTATATTCTCCTTTTATTGAAAGTTTTTCGGGGAATACTAGTGCTACACACTACTCGGCGGCGAAACTCGGCATAACTCGGCATTCAAAAAATTTTCTCGAAAACGCCAACTAAGGTTGGTCGAGAAACAAATGTATTCCTCCGAGAAGTAAAACTTATATTCCTCCGAGAAGTAAAACTTATATTCCTCTGGGAAGTAAAACTTATATTCCTCCGGGAAGTAAAGCTACCTGTATTCCTCCGGGAAGTAAAGCTACATGTATTCCTCCGGGAAGTAAAGCTACTTGTATTCCTCCGGGAAGTAAAGCTACTTGTATTCCTCCGGGATGTAAAACTTGTATTCCTACGGAAAGTAAAACTATGTGTTCCTCGGGAAGTAAAAGTTTTCCTAAAAATGCCAACTTATGTTTGTTAGGAAGTAAATATATTCTCGAAAATGCCAACTAAGGTTGGTCGGGAGCTACAACTATTCCAAAAAATGCCAAAGTTGCTCGTAGACGAAAAATCCACTAACTATGGTTGGTCGGGGATAAAAACCCACTAACTGTAGTTGGTCGAAAAGGAAAATTTACCGACCTTGGTTGGTCGAAAACATTTTATGAAAACGAGAAAATGATCGAGCAACATTTTTTATACTCGTAACTTTTTACTAAGTTGGTCGAGAAACAAAACATTATTTTTGCCAAATGATTACCAAAAATTCAAGCTAGTCGATAATAAGTTGATTGACAAACAACACAATATTGTTATCTTTTTAACAGATACACATGCACAGATGTAAAGTGTTTTATAAGACAATAGCAATTAAGATTGCGAACAAAAATGAAAGTCTTTCATTAAAATCAAAAACAAATTACATTGATAATGAAATGTATACAAATTTATTACGTCAATATTCCTATTCTATTGGTCTTTTCCCCTCTGCTTTCGAAACAAGTTCCTCGCCAGCAGGCGGATCATTTAAATCAAGAGGAGAATTTATGAAGTTGAGATCTTTTAACATCCTGATATTCATCACGGATGGTCGATCTAGGAGATGCTCGAGATGAGATATCTCGCCATTTGAATGGAGATTGTAGTCACCGAGATATTTGGAAATTAAGCATCAAGGAATGGCCCGAGCAAGGATCCAACTCATATCATGTTTGAATGGCGGCACGGGTAGGTCGAGCAGCCCAGGATCATGGTAGTCCCACAGGTAATGACCCTATTCGAGTTGCAGCACACCTAAGGCATTCAACCAGCCCTATTTGTAGCCCTCATTATTGGCATTCTGGATACGATCGTCCAAGTGGTAGAGAGCCTCGTTGTACCCAGCCATCCAGAACTCCTTAGGCTATTTGTGGAACTGATATGTCAATCTTTCTAGCTGTTCGTGGAGATTTTTGATGAAGAGTTCTTTGTTCTCCGAGACAGACTTCTGAGCAGAGAGCTAATCTTCCAGGTCCCTGATCTTCTTTAACATTTCAGCCAACGCCTGGTTCTTCGCCATTAATTGGAAGGCCTGGTTCTCTAACTCGAGCTGCTCTTGCTCATCCCCGAGGAGCTCTTGATCGTCCCCGAGGAGCTCTTGCTCGTCCATGAGAAGATGTAGAGGGGTCAGCTCTCTTCAAGGTCTCCAATTCGTCCATCAAGTTGGCGTTCTCGACCTCCAAGAACGAGAATTCCTCATCAGTCACTGGGATCAAGGCTTTTGAAGTGGAAGCTGCAGACTTCAACTGTGACAACTCTCTTTGCAGGTTGTTATTCTCTTGCTCTAATAATTCAGCTATTTGTCTGCACTCCTCGACCTCAGCCTTCAAAGTTCTTTCCCGCACGTCGTAAGTAGCAAAACGCTTCTCGTTTCCCTTGTCGGCAACGATTTGCTGATACTTCTTCTCATACCCCTCGTGCAAGAGGGCAGTGGATTCCTTGTATTGTTGTTGAAGGTCTTCAAGGGTGCCTTGGAGATCCTCGATCATATCATAATAAGCCACATTATTGGCCACTGCACGATCAAGCAGACACTTCAAGTATTGGTAGGCTTCAACTGCCTGTTCCGAAGCATCTTGGCCGAGGATGTCGACGATTTGTGCTGCACTCAGATCTGTGTGACCAGCCTTAAAATAATCATTGCATTGCCTCAACAGCTTGGTATCGTGAGCAGATAATAATTCCATCATGGCCAGAAACTGGTAGAGGAAGAAAAAGCAGTAATCAATAATCAAAACAGAGCATGAAGAAGAGACAACAGTATGCAAAAACAAAAGTTCAAGTTTTATTATATCACAAGGTTCAGAGTTACATGGTTCAAGATTACATTTGTCAAAGAAAAATAAAATAGATAGAAGTCCGAACAACTCTACACCTTTTCCTTATCTCCCAAAACTTTCTCGGGAGGCTGGGACGAGGAGGTAAGTTGCTCGGATAGAGCAGATAGTAGCTGGGGAAGTGCTGGAGGTTGCTCGGAGGAAGTAGCGAGCTGCTGAAATTCCTCGTTAGCATGCTGGATGGCTGGGGGATGATCTCCCATCACCATGGAAGACTCTTCGGAGGCAGCTTCGTCCTCTTCTTCGTCTTCAGGAGTTGGAGGGGGACCAGGGATGTGTCGCTGAAAGAGTTCAGAATTTTCATCAATCTTCATCTCCTGCAGAGCAGCGACCCACCCATCTCTAAAATACTTAAGGCTGCCATATTCGACTTGCGACATCATGGAAGCCAAGCCTTTGTTCCACCCTTTGTCCCAGCCAGCGCTGAAAGACTTCTTCACAGCCAATTTCCTCTTTGTCTTCTCCGAATAAAGCTTCTCGAAGAGAAGGTTATCAGCAGCTTTCAATTTATTTTCAACCTCCTCCTTCTGACGACTTACTTCCCGAAGTCGACTTAACTCCTCCTCAGCAACCTTGAGTTTATCTTCAAACTCCTCAGCAACCTTGATTTTATCTTCGAGCTCTTTATTCTTTTTCTCCAAACCAATTACTTTTTTCTCCAACTCCTTGGAGACCTCAACAACTTGAACTTTCTCCTGCTCGGCTGAGGCAAGTTTCTTCTCCCAAGTAGCCTTGTCAACATCATGCTTCTGATGAGACTCTTGCAAAGACCTTGTCAGGCCCATCAAAGCTTCCTCTACACCAGACGAGGAGCTTGAAGCTTTAATAGCTTCATCTTTCTTCAAAATTGTATTGAAGCAACTCACCAACTGTGAAAAGAAAATGAAAGCAAGTCAGAGACAAATATAGCAAGGGAAAGATGAAAAGTTCAAAATAATGAGACTTACAGAAGCAATATGGCGAGCAGCCAATGAGGTGACCATGTCTCGAGAAAGGTTTTCTTCAACACCTTGGATCTAGGGAATGATCCAAGTCTTCACCGAGCTCATGGCAGAGCTCGGGGGAACAAAAGTGGGAACTCCACTAGTCAGGGGCTGAGAGACGGTGTCAGACAAATTGACCAAGGAGCTCTTCTTTAGCCTCCTCGGAGGAACAGGAACAGCTTCGACCAAGGAAGAACTCTTGGTCGGTGATATGACAATCACATCCCCTGGAGCAGCAGCCTTACTCGGGGCCACTGGGGGCTTCTCTACAACCTTCACAAGAGCAGCCGAGGAAGGTGCATCAACTTTCTTTATCCCTTATGGGACGTCAATCTTACTTCTTTTTGCCTCTCCAGCAGCAGAGGCAGGTTTCTCGAAGAGAGTGGGAGGTCTTCTTTTCTTCATCCTTTCACTCAAAGGAACGTGTGACTCAGGCGAAGAACTGGTAGAAGCTGGTACTGGTTCTGCGTCGCTTATCACCGGACGAGCAGTGAAAGAAGTGGTGTAGCTCTTGTACTGCAGTAAATATGAAGCTGACCTAATGTGCTCGTCAGCAACAGATTGATGCAAACTCCAGATAAGTTTCAAATGTCTTATATTAACGTCCGCTTCTTATGGACACTTTCTTTTGCTATCAACTGCAAATAAATCAAAATTAAAATATCAGTGGCACATTTTATCAAACACAGAGGAAGCATAATTTCAAAATAAGTAAAATGAAATAAAAATAACCTATCCCATTGCCATAGGGAGGGCCTCTGGGACCTTGATACACTTCATCTCCAGATAAAGGAGCATGTTGCCAATTTTTTATAACAACCCCGTGCTCAAAATAGTCCCTATTGGCATCCGGGAGATTAACCATTAAAGCCCTATTTAAAAATCTAGTTTTTAAATAAAAAGTGTTATCACCAACTGCCCATCTATAACAAAACATGATTTTTGGAACTCCTAGGCGAGTTCCATGAATTTGGTTTAACCTATGAACCCCATTAACTATTCTCCATGTATTGGGGGCTATTCTTGCAGGAACAACGTCAAAATATTGACAGAATTCCAGACATAAAGGATTTGGAGGAAAAGAAAATCCACACTCAGTAATAAAGAGACTGGGGAACCAATGTCCCTCAGCCAAACGGAAATAATCAGAAGGTTCAGAAAGTTCCTCCAGAACAACCCAGGAGGGAATAGAGAAATCAGAGCGAAATTTATCAAGAGATTCAACAAGGTAAATCATGATGAATAAAGGAAATGAAGAAGAAGGAAGAAGATCTTACAGAAAAATAATGGATATGTTGACAAACGAATGATGGAAGAGATGAACGCACAGGAGAGAGAGACAATGGAAAATTCGAAGATACAAATTTGAAAAAAGTAGAAGACGATGTGATTTTCTGCAACTTTAAATACTTTGCCTTGGGAAACGGTAAAGTTAATGATTACAAAAAGAAACGATTACGCTACCGGCGGCTAAAAAGACAAAAAGGGCGCGGGAATCGAAGCGAGTAGAAAATTTCAAAAAAGCCTGGTTCTACGAAGTTGGAAGGAGAAATAAATACAAAAGACTCCTAAATTTCAGGATGACCATTTAAAACTGTCATATTCCGAGAAAGAATGTTCCACACTCCTCAAATTTCGAACTATGAAACATTGGGGGCTTCTGTTGATACCAAATTTAGTCTGCTGACATGGCTCAATTGAATGAAGACACATGGCAATCTACGTGGCAACAACAAACACTTTCGAGGAACTCACACGCTCCTAGGAACCATATTACAACGAGGAACAATGCTTCCCCGAGGAACTCATACGCTCCGAGCAACTCAGGCGGTCCGAGCTGCACCTCGAACAAAGCATTAATAACAAGATAACCAACAGTTAAACTGTTCATTAAATGCTTATCATTCAGACGCATACGCTTAAGGGGCATTGAATGTATTATCCTTTCATATGTACATCATTTAATGTATTACCCTTTCACATTACAGCCTCAAGGCTATAAATACATTGTATTACCCTCATTGTAAGGGGACCGGAATTTCTGGATTGAACTTGTAATCGAGAATTCCCAAACAGTCATCAATAGCAGAAACAGTGGACATAGGTCATTCTTATAACGCTGAACCACTTTAAAAATTCTTTGTCTCATTTATTTTATCTGTGATTAAATAATTAGATACAATCTAATTTTTTACATCAACAATGGTCGATCTTAGATAGGTTATGTATTTCTTAGTGGTAATACTGTTATTTCTTGGCATTCTACTAAACAAACTTTAGTAGTTACTTCTTCTAACCACTCTGAATTTTTAGCTCTTCATGAAACTAGTCGTGAATGTATGTGGCTGAAATCTTTAATTCAGTATACTCATGGTTCTTGTCAATTGTATTCCATTACATATATTTTGAGTGTCTTTTATGAAGACAATTTAACATGCAGAGCACAAATTAAAGAAGGATAAAGAGACATAACCAAGCACATTTCACCAAAACTCTTTTTCACTCACGAGCTTTAGAAGAAAAAATGAGATTAGAGTCATACAATGGAATATAATATGAGATTGAAGTCATGCAAGTTCGTTCAAGTGACAAACTAACTGATCTTTTCAAGTCACTACCAAATACAGCATTTCAAAAGTTTGTGTACGAGATTGGAATGCATCAAATCCACCAACAGACAAATTTAGCATATCAATGAGGGGGAGCATCTTTATTAGGGGGAGGATACAAGAACATACTATTTGGGACATGTGTGCATTGTACTTTTTTTTTCTTTTACTAGGTTTTGTCTCACTAGGTTTTCCTAGTAAAGGTTTTAACGACGCTGCATGAAGCACATCCAGCATCGATTCAATGATTACAACATTTGTACTATTTTTCCTTCACTTGGTTTTTTCTTAATGGATTTTGCTTAGTAAGGTTTTAGTAGGGTAACAGTTATTGGGTGGTGAAAATTGTGTACATATAAGGGCTAGTGTTATAAATATTTGTATTTATCGTATTTAGTTGGATGTCTTATCCTATTAGGACTCTACCAACTTCGAAGCGACTCTCCATTATTAACACGCCAATTGATTAATATATTTTTAAGGCTACACATTACTTAAAATTCAAAATAACCCTAGAAATGGCCTCGGGGGCTCCCCAAACACTACACGGCGTGACCAAAATCCTGGTACAAATTGATGGAGGGTATGCACAAGTTAGCTTTGATGATTATGTCAAGTTTATGCTACAACATAAGCAAAAAAAAAATGGGTTTTGTAAATTTAGGACCTATTGTAATATGCATTTTGCAAATAGGAGAACAAACATTTTATTTATAGTTTTAGTCCCTATTTTTGAATAAAGCCGCTGGCGCGGACCCATATTCATAAAACGTCAATCAATCACAGCATGACACGTGTCTCTTTAATTTGAAAATAGGGACTAAAAATGGAAACGAAATGTTTATTGTCCTATATCCATAATCAAAATTATTTTAAGTCCTAAAATTACATAATCTAAAAAAAAAATTACATGGCGATGAAGGCACATCAGTGACGGAGCGACTGGAACTCAGCAAAATAGAGCAATAAAAGTGAACCAAGATTTGGAAGCAAAACAAGCAAAAGCAGTGGTCACGCAGTCTAATTCACGGTGGAGTTCGGTTTTCTTAGTAGAGGAAGATTGTTTAACATTTATAAAGGAGCTAAACAGTCGTGAGGAAATCCCCTCAGCCAATGAAAACTTTGTCCGGCAGGTCAACTTACTGGGTACCATCATATCCCACCTTTCATTTTCGTTTATTACATGCTTTGGCTCAGAATGTTAAACATACATCTGAAATTCAAGTCTTTGGGTCTTTGCTTCGCAAATAATGTTAGTTGTGATTGATTTGTTTTAATGCAATTTCTTTTCTTCAATTAAAAAAATGAATTTTTTGAAGCACATCACTTCCAGCTGATTTATCCTAGAATTGTAAGAGGTTCTTCAAGGTAAATGTCAATATTTTGCTTACGTTGAGGTGGAATAAAACAATGTGAATATTATGTGGACAAAAATTTAATTTATAAATTGTCCATAAAAAAAAAAAATCTTCCTCAATGCAAATGTTTAAAGTTAACTTGTATCAAATATAGAAGAAAAGAACCACATTTATAATTATTCTAGAGAAATGATTTTGGATTTAATGGATGTGGGACCCATGTGACAAGCTTTAACAATGTGGAATAGATCATCTATATCTATTGCTTTTTCACATTGTGAATAATCATTACTATCACATCACTTTCACATTCTTTCAATTCACATTAACATTGGAGTCAATTATACTTGGCCTCCTTTCTCACTTCACCATCCGAACTTCTAATTGCTGTATTTAACCCTTGAACTTTGAAAATAACTGCAAGTAACCCCTTACTATTAACATCCTTAACTTTTTAGATGGAAAGTTTAGTCATTTGGGTGACACATGACTAAAAGTGAGGACATTCTCGTTTTAACATAATTTTTTTTACATAAAGACATAGAATTACAGTAAAAAAAATATTTAAAAATTAATAAAATAAAAAACACTATTTTAAAAATATCAAAAAATTTTGAAATTTTTTTATAATTTTTTTAAACATTTAGAAATTATGAATATATATTTTAAAAATATAAAAATTAAAAAGTACTTATTCAAAAATTGGGAAAAAATCAAAAAATTTAAGATATTTACAAATTATGAATATATATATATTTATAAATTCTGAAAATTAAAGAATAACATTCAAAAAATCTGGAAAATACTAAAAAAATACATATAGAAAATAGGAAAATAAAAAAACAAATTAAATATATTTAAATTATTTAATTATTTAATAATAATTTAAATATATTTAAAATACCCAACATACACCCCGTTTGGTTGCGTAAATTATTTAATTTTATAAATTGATCAATTTGAAATGAATAGATTGTCGATGTATTAAATTTAAATGGGTTTAAATCTAATTTGTGGTGTGTTTGGAAAAGAAAAATGGAGTTATTTATTTTTTATATGTGTGTGTGTGTGTGTAGAGAGAGAGAGAGAGAGAGAGAGTACTCTATGGGAGTGGTGCAATTAAGATTCATGTTGTAATTATAAATTGTGCAATTTCAAGTTTTTGGTGAAATGAACTAATTTAAGATTTTGTGAATCAACATAAATTGGTTCATTTTTGAATTTGTTCATTTTTATAACCAAACACTAAATTCACAAATGAGTTAATTTTAAATAGACAAATTTATAATTCTGGGGACAACTAAACAGGCCCTTAATGATGTTAACAGCATTGGCTGTTTATAGCAGTTTTTAAAGTTTGGAGGATTAAATAAAAAAAATAATAGTTCGAGTGATGAAGTAATAAAGGGTAAAATTCAGAGAGGTCAAGTATAAGGGTGCAGCTATTGGCACTTCAACAAATCTTCTCACACTTCAAAAATTATCCCAATGACTCTATTACCCTTAAAATTTACAAATTCTTTTTCTTCAAGTGTCAAAAAAAACATTTCAACTATTTGTTAGGGGTGGCAATTCGGGTCAACGGGTCGTGTTTCGGGCCGACACGACACGACGGGATTTTTTCAAACACAACACGAATTCATATTTTTTTTAGTTGACACGAACACGACCCGAATAAAAAATAACACAGCACGACACGACAAGAATACCATAATTTCTTAAATTTCACACCTAAAAAACACGATAATACGACACGACTCATAATTAAGACACGAACACGACACGACACGACTTCGTGTCAAAAAACACGAACACGAAACATCGTGTCAATTTCGTGTCGTTCCGTGTCGTTTTTTCGTGCCGTTTCTAAAATTGTCACCCCTACTATTTGTTAAATAAAGATTTCAACTATCTTTTTTAAATCAATTGCTATTTTTAAAAATTATTTATAAAAACTATAACAATGTTATATATAATATAAAAACAGTTTTTACAAAAATAAATTATTCTAACTGTTAAAAGTCTGTATTTTATATAAAAAATTTGTACATTTTATTTAAAATTGTTTTATAATATCGTCTATAGATACCGCTGGCGCGGACCAACGTATTAGAAAAAAGGTTTGCGCCAGCGATATGTATAGGGGGTCGGACAGTCAATACATACAGCTAACACAGACCATTTTCTTCTAAATAGTAAAAAGATTATTTTATAATAGTAAAAAATGGTCCACGCCAACTGTATGAATAAAAAATACAACTCCATGTCACGTCGCGTTTTATTTGGATCGTAATCATGTTACTTAAAAAATAAAAGATTCATTATCGCATTATGTAATTTTTTAAATTGCCGGTAATTTTTCAAAGCATTTTTTGATAGTTAAAACGGTTTAATTTGTAAAAACAATTTTTATTTTATATAAAACAATTTTTTATGTTTTATAAACAGTTTTTTATTAATAAAACAACAGTTAACAAAATTTTTTAAACAATTGAAATGTTTTTTTTAAAACAGTTATGAAAAGTAAAAAAAATATTTTTAAAATTGATTCTTATTAAAAACAGTTTTTATAAAATAATATGTCACACCCCGCCTAATTCTGGCGTCGGCGGCCACCAAAACTAAGTCGGGCGTGAACTAAATAAATAAAATACCATTCTTAGCATGTGACAGATATGAGACATAAATAAACCAGTCCATAAGATACATAATTGAATCAAACTCAAATGCTCATAAACAACTAAGCGATAAAAAGATCCATCACATGCTAACTCCAAAAAAATCCATTCTCCAATAATGATTAAATAAAATCTGAATACTCCCAATATAAATCCTCTAAACAACTTTGGAACCGAAGGGCCCAATAAAACTCAAATGAAGTCTCATAATTAAATACGACTGGAAAAGAAAGTCTAACTAAACTATGCCAAAAATGAATAACTTCAGATGCACCTCCAAATGATAACTCTGATAAACTTATGCAGCTTCTCCAATTCTAATCCTGAAAAAGATTAGTCAACACATGGATCAGAGCCAAAGCCCCGAGCAAGAATACACACTACTCCCCTCAAATAGGATCCTTGAATCCAGACAGTAGCATTATACGCAATAAATATCACAATAGAATATTTTAAATTAAACGTGATAAATATAAATTACTAACTACCCGTAGGAATCCCCATTTAAAAAGGCACACCAATATGATTTTAAATTCCCAAGTCCCACGATATTAATTTAATTAAATTAACCAACTTTTATTATTGTTCTCACTTTTTATTAAAGTGTCACACTTCCCATTGTCAATCGTCATCTGACCCGTTTAAACTGTCGGTCCCGACACATGACAAGGTTCCACACACGACACGACAATCGTCCTCTGACCCGTTTAAACTGTCGGTCCCGACACATTATGTCGCCACAAATTTTAATACTCGTTTTTATCTTAGGCATTAATTCTCAATTTCTCAATTTATAATCACCCCGCCCTTTTAATCGATGTGAGATCCTCAAAATACCCCTTAGTCCCATAACTAAGGGTCCCCAAGTTATCAATACGTCCTAACCTATGTATATGATGAATTTCTAACTTAAATTTCGACCTTGTCTCATGCTTAGGCTAGCGTAACGACGATAAAGTACCAAAAATCAGCCCATCCCCAAGATGATAAAAACGCGATAATCTACCCTCACTAGTCCCATACCTAGAAGGGGTAAATCATCAAAAGGCATACCCACTAGTCCCATACCTAGAAGGCATTCTAAAACATAGGGAGAGCAATAATACCCAACAACCCGTCGTCACAAAGGCAACATCATAATACCAACAAGTCACACAAACAAGCATAATTAATCAATATATAAAACTACGCATGATATTCCAATTCAATTAATTCTTAAATTTAATTATCACCTCGTCAACAATACCCAATTAATCTCATTTAATTATTTTAAATTAAATATACCAAGTTTTCATCATATATTCATCAAAATCAAATTTTATTATCTCTACATGTATTACATGAGTTATACGCACCCAAAAATTATTTATTTTAAAACTAAAATTTTTCTACATGCAACCTACACCAATAAAACCCAAAATCACTCATGAGTCCTACGTAACCAAAGGGTTATGAATATTATTCAAATTAAAAGATTTTATAAAAACAGCTCCATAATTAATATCCATTTTTTCTAATTAAGTTACTAATTATTTTTAAGAAAACATGTAATTAAGTGTTTAGGCGACACTTAAAACGCATAATACTAAAGGAAAATAATAGAGTATTCATGCCTGTGAAGATTGTATTGAAAATCTGATTAGAAATTTGGATTCCTCTCAAAAAATTAGCAAAGAAGTGTTCTTGGACCAATCTTGATTAAACCTCAAATAAGGCTTCAAATCTGGTGACAAAACCTTGATTACGTTGGAGGTTGATGATTATGGTTGAGAGGAAATATTTTTAGAAGTGTTCTATGGTGAAAAACTTGAGAAAAAGTGATTATGAGAAGTCCCCCCATGAATTAGAGTCATTATATAGTCATTAGGAAACTTAATCCTAATAGAACTCTAATAAGATACAAACACTAAAAAATTTATTCCGGCCGATCGGACCGTTGGAATTAGATGAAACTTTACAGAGAATTAGCTGAAGACGAGAGGAAGCTACCAAAAAAAAATTCAACTCGATCGGACCGTTCAATATTTTTAAATATTTTTTTTTTTTGAGAGTTTTATGCTCCGAGGACTCTTAGAGAGTTTTATGTTTTTAGGACTCTTCTATATAATAAAAATTCAATTAAAACTCCATTTTAAATCCGATTTCAATTTCGCTTGAAGTTCTATTCTTCTAAAATCATAGCCAACATATTTAGCCAATAAAAATTATTAAATTCAAAATTTTATTTTTCCCGAAAATTCCAATTAATTAATTAAAATAATTAATCAAAACACGGGGTGTTACATAATATTTCTCATTTTAAAACAAATTATTTTTGTAAATACAATTCTCTCTATTATAAATAACATTGTTTTAGTTTTTATAAATAGTTTGAAAAAAATAGCAATTGATTTAAAAAAAACATGAATTTTTTTTTAACAAAAAAAGATGAAATGTTTCTTTTTTACATTTGAAGAAAAGAAGTTTGTGGGTTTAAAGGGTAATAGAGTCCTTTTGACAATTTTTGGAGTGTTAAAAGATTTCGTTGGAGTGCCAATAGCTGCACCCCAAGTATAATTAACCCTTAATATTGGAGATGTTCTAAATCCATATAACTTGGGATAAGTAACAATAATCTTCTTTTTCATTAGATTTATTAAGAATAACTCAACTTATTTTATGGACCATTTATGTTTAGTTCTTAAGAGTTACAGTACATTTTTGCACTTTGTCCACCTAATTTTTTATTATTCAAAAAGTCACTTCGCTATTTTTTCCGACAAATTTTTTCTATGGTTTAGAGTTAGATTAAAAAAAATGTTCCCAGGTGTTTTCTATGGTGAGACTTTTTGGGAAAAAAAACAAAGCTTGAATTGAACGTTAATTAAAAAATATCGAGAGAATTTTCGTCGAATGGCCTTTTATTTTAAGTTTTACACTCTTCTTCTACTTTGTTTAAGATATTATGCTGTTCTTGTTTTCAAACTTTCGCCTACTGACTATTCGCAATAAGGAGAGAAAACAAATGTTTTTGTCACGACCAATAAATTCCTGATTCAAACAAGCACCCTTTGGCAACTATTATACATATGGAAAAAACTTTGATTATTGAAGATGGTGCGAAGTACAAGGCAATCGCATCTTAATGACTAAATACAAATTACATAGAATTTGTGCTCAGTAGATTATTATTTAGATACATTACAAGTCAACCAACAGGCGCATACTCAACATCGATGCCACAACCCTGCAAATTTTGTACAGCAAACAATGTTGCAAATCATAAGATTTATAGGAAGCTGGCATTTAGAGGCGATGGGTAATACCCAATACTCCATGGAAAACTATTTTCTTGGGATAAAAATGGAATTGCTGCCCCTTTCTGAAGAAGCTTTTTTTTAGTACAAAATTCTGATGAATTGAGTAACGGGCATTTAAATCTTTTTGGGAAAGCATTATTATCCTCAACCTTGAGCCTTTTTGGAACTCGAAATTCTTCTTGGGACCTTATTTCGTCTCTATCAACTTCAGAATCTAATTCAAATTCCTTTGCATTATACTCGGATTCCTCACAAAGGGATTGGAGTGAGATAGGAGAGAGAGGCTCGGTGGCCTTCGTAGCATTTGGCCGGTTTTTATATTCCTCTGCAATTCTCTCAAGGAACCTTCCTTGTGCTTCAATTTTAACCCTTAGGTTCCTTTGTACCTTTAATGAAGGATTAATAATACGGTCATATACCAAATAATCCGAATTTTTTAATATATGTTTAGTTCAAACTTTTTTATTTTGTTCCAAAAAGCTCCTCACCACATGAAAACACTCAAAAAAAAGATATCCGGTGAGGGTCGCTGGAGCTCCGACAGTGGGGGCGGAGGTGCCGCTAACGCGGACCTTTAAAAATAAGAGAATATTGATTAAATGGATATTTGAGGAACTTTTTGGAACAAAATAAAAAGGTTTGGACAAAATGTGTATTAAAAAATGTTCGAGGGACTTTTTGATAATTGATCCTTAATATTATTCGAAATTTAGAACACAAAGCTTTTACTAAAGTTGACCAAGTCATAGGGCTGGAAGTCTAGATCTAATTGTCTAACAAAACCTGGACTATTTACATTTTTTGAGAAAACCCTGGACTATTTAAAATGCAAAAAAGCCCTCAAGTTGTGCACTTTGTTAAAATCTCCCTCAAGTTGTGCACTTTTTTAACTTTTTGGATTAAAAACAATGAAGTTCTTTTTTTACCAAAAAAGAAGCTTTATTCAGAACAAATGTATTTTACAAGTGATATTTCTTGCTGCTGACCGAACTGTAGTACTGTGACACTGATCACTAAACAAAAAAGTGACAAAACTGGGAACATGCATAAAAATATAGAAAAAAAACGCAGCAATGACATCTGCACACATGTTATCTTCTCTAAAACAATGAAGTTCTTTCTTGAAAATCATGCATTGTTTATTCTTTTTCTTTTTTTTTGCAATTTACGCAAAGTACGTATTCCATGAATTTCCGCATATAGATTTGGATTGTTTGATGCTATTGGGTTCAACTTTCAGGTGTGTTACCTCAAGTTGATCACCCAATCGCCTCTGAACTTCCATTTGCAGTTGTAATGCTTCCATAAGCTGAGCACCCCTATGAAGATACACACGAGTGAAAATATAATAAATAATTTGATTTTTCAAAACCAAAATGTTTTACAATAAACAGTAGAATAATTAAAGAAAGCACCAACTCACGATGTTGTGCTGAAGTTGGGCAATATTTCTGAAATGCTTCTCCTATCAAAATTGCCTCCTGCACATCACAATGTGAATAGCATAAATTTAATTCAAGACCATGGCAGGCCAAGACTTTAGGTAGAAATCTTGGAACATAATCTTTGACAAAACTTACTACTGGACGATTCTGGAACATACTTTGACATCCTGTATTTCTGGAAAAAGTAGATAAGATAAGAAAAAGGGAAGAGAGATAAATCAACCAGCCAATCAAAAAGGTGGCATATTTAAGTGATGGTTTTGTAGAATATACGAACGCCTCAAAGCAACTATACATGCATTCATACGTTCATCTTACAAAGTAGGGATCAAGTTACCTTTTATTCATATAGAGTCGTTATGAAGTAGGGATCTTATAATATGAGCAATAAAAACACGTATTAAGAACTTAAAAATAACATAAGAAGATTCCGTTGGAATTGTCAGATATTGATGTCCATCTTATTCATATAACCACCATTTCTTATTAAAAAACATATATATATATACATATATATATATATATAGGGTGAGGTTCAAAAGTGAACCAAAAGAATGAACTTTTTAATGAACCTACTAAGACATTAAAAAAATTATTTTTAATTTCTTGTTATAATTGGTCCGCGCCAGCGGCAATGAATAATTTTTCAATCCGCCCGCTGGCGCGGACCAATTACAACAAGAAATTAAGGATCAATTTCTAATATTTTAGTAGGTTCATTAAAAAGTTCATTCTTTTGGTTCACTTTTGAATCTCTCCCTAATTATATATATATATATATCAGTTCTGCTCTTGTGCGGACTAGTCCGCATTTTAAGAATGCGGACCGGACATGTGTCACCTGGCGGTGAGCCCAGAAAAGAGAGAGAGTGTACCTATAATTTAGGCGATAATTTCTAGGCGCACCGTTAGGTGACACATGTCCGGTCCGCATTCTTAAAATGCGGACTAGTCCGCATAAGAGCATTAATTTTCTTATGTAGCCTTGAAGGTTTACAAATTCTCAATGTATTGTATCAGATACTGCTGTATTATTATAAAGCTCAGAGTAAATAGTGTAAATTACATAATTTGTGTTATTTTTAACAATGTTTAAAAAGGCGAAAGCGTGGCAGGGCATTTTCTTGTTGGAAAGTGAAGCGTAATCCTTGAGGCACTAATGCGTAAGCCTTTTGTGCATAGAACTTTTATATCAAAATTATATTAAAAATGGAAAACAATGTGTCTATAAAATTTACACATTGTGTTATTCGCTAAATTTACTATTGTTTAATATAATTTAGTATTTAGCAAATAACCTTCACACAAATATTTTTAAAGAAATTAACTATCATTCAAAAGATCAACAAGTCAAACGTTGATACCAACAAAAAATTCACAGTACAAGATAATTATTTATAAAAAAAAAATAATAAATAAATAAAAACCCTATTTTACAACACTCGATAAACAAACCAACAAGATTATTAAAAAAGATTAATAAAAATAATAAATCAAAAAATCAATAAGATAATAAGATTATAATACAAGGAGAAAAAAGCAGATAATGTCAACAAGATAAACAGAGATTATAACTAAAGTACAATTTTTTCAGTTTGGGTCGGTTTTTGAAGGTGGTTAATGGTTTTTGGATATAAAAATATAAGTTATTTAGGTTTTTTTTAATATATATATTGGTTTCGGGTCGGGTCGGTTTGAATCGGTTTTTCCCACGTGTAAACCGTCAACCGAACCGACATGGTCGGTTTTTTATATATGTAAACCATAGGCCGAACCGGGGTAAAAAAAAAACGCCGGTTTCTGTTCGGTTCGGGCCGGTTCGGATCGGTTTTCGGGTCGGTCGGGTTTTTTTTTTTTTTTTTTTTTACACACCCCTAGAATATAGTGATATTTATTACACAGATTTATATCAGCAAGTATATCAAAAACAATAATATATCAATAAGATTAGCCAAAACTTTTAAAAATATATATAATGAAGGTTTCAAACATCAGTAAAATAGAGATTTATCTATTTTTTCAGTAAAAATGTGGTTTTGACTTGTTCTGTGAAAGTGGGGAAAGAACAAAAAGCATGGGGCAATCCAAGTGAAGCCTTATGGAGTTTTTTCTCCAAAAGGATTTGAGGCCTGCCTCAAGGTGCTTTTTTCGACATTTTTAAAACATTGATTTTTTAAAGTGTTTTGACTCTAGGGTCATTTGCACTTTGGATTCCAATTGGTATGCCTAACATAAAGTAGGGATCCAACATTTTCATATCATATGTTTTGTGTCCAAAATATTATAATTACTCAAAAACATCATAAAAGAACCTTAAAAGCGTTGTAAAAGAATATTTAGCACTTTTTTGGATCTCAACTTCATAATATGAAAAAAAATTGGATTCAAACATCAGATTTCACATAAGAAATGAGAGGGAGAGGGAGGGAGAGACCTGTAAGTGGCTTTTGACATGGTAGATTGTTAACTCCTGAATGTCCATAATCTTCAAGATACCCTTTGGTGTTGCCCCTGTAAGCAAATATAAACATAATGTTTACACAAACCAAAAATGTTCCCCGAGTAATATAATAAACAAGAAGATGTTTGACAAGCACATGCAAACAAATGCATGCACTAAAATCAATGTAAGTTTGCACTTACTATCAGGTCCTCCAAGCTGGTTAACAGCCTTCTCAAACAGATCATGTAGTTCTTGCGTCCACTTTATCCGGTCTTTTCCCGACCCATCAGACCTACTTGAACCCATATTGATATTACACAACGGCGCAACCCTCCTGGGCATTGCACAAGTAATGACCCAGTCATGTGGGTTATAGAGATTGGAACAACATAAGGACAGCTGTCGAGATGGGCACTACGGTTGGTGAGATACCTTAAATTGTCTGATAATGTCGGAATAAACCAAGCAAATACAGAGTCCAAAATTTATCAAACTGGCAATCCTTTGTCCTAGTTTAAATCATCTAACGAACAAACCTAGGAGCGTGACCTAAAAATGATATCTAACAAGACAACCACAACTGTCCACTTTTTGATTGTCCCATTCAAAGTCAAACTAGGTGTTTGAGCTTAAAACAGGCTGCCAAACAGAGAAAAGAATTTAACCCATTAACTTGACCTATTTGACCGTTTCAGATTTTTGGCTCATCCCATTGGGGCTAGCTCACACAATAAAATCATTGTAAATAGCTAGCGAGTGCGCACGCACAGCAATAAAAAATAAAAAAATAAAAAGAACCTTTATAGCATGTTGAATCATCAAGATTACACAGAGAACACATGGACCCAGTACATTAAAATAAATTTTCGAGATTCTGACATATATAAACCCTGTCTATTATAAATTATAAATAACATAACAGAAAATTCATTACAGAAAATTTAAAGGTGCTAATAGCTATACTACTCTCTGTCAGCCATCAAATCAACGCCAGTAATGCGACTACTGCCGACCCCGCTTCATGCTGCAAGACGGGCATTTGTATTGCTTTATGCTCTCGGCCTTGGCGGGTGTTATCTTCACACACTTCCCATGGTACCACCTCTCGCAGATATCGCAGCCAATCCAAAACTCGTCCGCATTGTAATTTCCACCACAGCTTCCACATAGCGTCTCGCTGTGTTCATCTTCATCCTCTTCATAGCTTTCATCTGCTAGCTTTGGGGTGCTTTTCACCTGTCCGTCACTTGTTCTCTACATACATAATTCAACTACATTCGATAACTAGAAAAGACCCAGTACTATTGAGGATTTTTTGGCTGAATGGTAAGAGTGTGAAAAGTATTTTCACACATATCAGAGTTAAATATTTGGTCATATAAATTTGTAAAGAAAATTTAACTCCAAACAGGTGAATATCATTCTCCTGGATGAGAAATACTTCACCCCATACGAAGCGAAGTCCGAAAAGTAAATCATTCCCTAAGCCTAATTCATCTCAAACATTGAACTACGCCATTAACATAAATAAGAATAGCATACTGTTTTTGTCCAGTACACTCGCAATATAAGATAAAAATAAGACCGTACACCTCTCTCCAACAGTTCATTTGAATAGACAGAACTCTACAAGAAAAGAAGAATGAGAGAAAAAAAAAAGATTTTGTCCATCTCACCTTTGTGCTCCCGCGGGATTTGCTTCCGCTATCTGCACTGGGCTTGTCTTTTACAGGCTTCCTTTCTGTTACAACTTCGAAGACAGTGGGCAGATCATTGATCAAGCTAAATAGACGCTTCCTGTCCATTAAAACCAACAAAAGAGTTTCTTCAGCAAAAACCTAACATAAAATTTAATGTGCCATGAATTAAAAATTTTAAATAAATAAATAATAATAGATAAACAAAAACAATGGAACGAGAATAATAAATGTTTGATATCTCGCTCCACAATTGAACCGGTGGGTTTTAATGACGGAATGAAGACAATTGGATCCAATTAAGATACCGATAGCAAGTATGCCCAGGATAAATTGAAGGGGTAAAAGTCAATTCTGTTTTAGTTCATTATCTAACACAATCTCATAACTTTAGCTTTTGATACATCTGCCAATATTGAAGCATTTCACATGTATTCAACACTCACTTGAGTCTATGAAGTTTCACCGACACGAGTAATACAAAAATAAATCAAGTTAAGTTTGATTAAAAAGTTGAAAAAAGATTGACAAACAATTAAGAATCAAGATATCAATATATCATGTGCGCCCAGGATAAATGCAAGTCAACTTTATCTAACACAATTTCAACTTTAGCTTTTGATTAAAAGTCAGTTTTGTCTCCTTCATTCTTGATCTAACACAATTTCAACTTTAGCTTTTGATACCAGTATGGAATCATTTCACATTTATTCAACAAACCTGAGTGAATGAAGTTTCACCAACAAGAATTAATTAAAACTAAATTGAGGTACGTTTGATTAAAAAGTTGAAAACACATTGACAAACAATTCATTTTTTATACAAAGTTGGACTATATTGAATAAAGAGATGAGTGATTTAATGAGATGGTCTTACTCTTCCAGTTTTCTAGGGAATCCAAATCTTTGGAGTTGGTTAAGAATTGGATTTCACAAATAACTGAAGAAGTAAGATTATCTCACCAAGTCACTCGTCTATTCTTCTATTTTTTCAACATCCCATGGAAAATGAAACACTTCTACTCTTTTTCCAACTTTGTAATCAGACGAACCCTTAGTTGATCTATCAATGATCCGGAGCAGGAGAAATAACCAAACAATGACCCATCTTTGAGTTCTAATTTTCATATGTAATTCCTTTCAACCATCTAGGAGATGTCTTGTCAAGGATAAAATATAAAAATCTAGGAGGTGAAAAAAATCACCATAAGAACTTTCATAGAAACAATATAATTAGGTGAAAACAATGACCATGGCAATTTTAAAAATGACAATTGAAGAAATGGTTTATGAGTTTGGTTGCCATCAAGAAATATATTGGTTAAACACTGCATTAAAACTTTATGGGAAGGGGGGCTTGTGCCATAATGATGGTGACATACTTGGCTATTTGTGGCGTACCAAAAATTTGTTCAATTTTCTGTTGGGTGTCAGGAAGGGAGGATTACGAGAACAGCACCTCAGCGCAACATCCAATTATGTGATGCAAATTAAATATATTAGAGAGAACTTTCTTGATATTACCCAACCACATCAGAAAGTTAGTTAAATATATTAAACTTTGATGTAAATACTAAACACCTTGTACTCTTATCTATTTTCAATTTACCCCTAAACTACAATGAATGGAAAAGCCCCTTCGACAATTCAACTTTTCGACTTTGCAAACCCGTGTTATGTGATGCAAATTCGTTTAATTGGTGATAGATTTGCATAAATAATTGAAAAAATTGAAACATAATTCTCCAACTGACCTCCAAAAGTCTTCCAAAGTGGAGAAAAACTGGTGATTTTTTCACAAAACTTAAACGAACTATGGTCAAGTGTAAAAATTGTATAGTTCATGGAAAAAGTAAAAAGGAAATATATGATACGGGGTGAGAACAATTTACTCTGAACTTTCTAAAAAGGAAAGGCTTCAATTGAAGTACAGTTAACTGCAATATAAGGTCCTAATGGCATTTTATTAGTATATTAGGTACAAGAGAAAGGGAGACTAGACAAGTGACAGCTTGAACTGCTTGAACTAATCTGAAAGTTGTCCACAGCTTGGTAACTGCTTTTAAATCTACAAGTTCTGGTACACCATTTGAACCGGACTATTGATGAATGATAAGAAGAATACAAGTCAGCCTACTTTTATTAAGAAGACATAAATGCAAAATGTATCCTAGAGCGACCAATGATCACAGGCTCCATTGCGAGTTCTGGGCTTGGGAATCAAGGGAGGAGTGGATTATTTCTTGGGGTTATGACCAGCCAAGCAAAGGTAACTCGATGAAGCAGTGGAAGAACTATTTTCCCCCTCAAATTAAGAGTAAATGAACTGTAAACAGCAATAGTTTTGTCAATGAGGACTTTTCTGCCCTACATATCAAGGTTCTTGTTGAGAGTCTGGTGTGTCTAGTTGGCACTTTTTTATACCCACTTGAATTTTCTAGGATGGTCTCTCTAACTTACTCATTTATGCTTCTTTTTACAAAATTTTATATTGGATGAGGATCTTGTTTGGTAGTTCTTGAAGAATACTTTTTAATAAATCAATTTATTATTGATGGAACTGTAGAATGAAAGTTGAAATTTTACAAATTGTAGAAAAAAATGAAGGAAACAAAAAAGATTGTGGTTTCTTATCAGATAAGCATTTTTATCGACAATGTCTTGTTACAGCAGCATCATATCCATAGGCATATAGATACTCCCACTAAAGAAGATTTTTTGCCTTACCATAGACATCTGCATCTAGAGAGCCCCATTTGAAAGACACAAAAAGATCAGTGATTAGGCCACTTGTGACCAATCTTTAATGAACCTACACAATTTTTAAATAAACCCGTAAAACACAAAACAATTTTTTTCCAAAATGCTCTGTATCATTCATCAAAGTACACACACATGTATATACAGCCAGGCTCCCTGTGAAGTCCTTAAATGAGGACCAAATTTTTTTAAATAGTATATATATATATATAAGTATAACAATGCTCTTATGGGGTCCATCCCGCACAATATAATACGAACTCACTTTTTTTTTACAGTAAAATCACAATTCTTTCAACTTTTCTCTTAATTCGTAATATCTCAACTAACATACACGTGTATACAAAAATGCACTTGTACCAAACACTTTCTGACAAAGCTATGTTTTTTATAAAACAAAATTCATCAGGTAATAGTAAAAGTCAGAGGTGATTGAAATGCAGGGAAGTGATAGAAAGTTATCTTCAGAGACTGTTGGTATAGTACATGGGATTGAAAGCTATCATTCAGAACTGATTTGGTAACAATACATTATCTTTAACTGATTTGTTCATTGCACGCGGAGAGAGAAAAGTTTAGAGAATTCGTACATGGGATTGAAAGTTTTCTATACGGGATTACCGTAGGCTATGAAGCACGGACTCGACACGTAATACATGTTTCGACACGACACGCGACACCCGTCACGTGATTTTTCAAAAAATTAAGATACGACACGCTAGGATACGTATAATATAAAATATATATTTAAATATATAACATATATTTATATATATTAATGAAATAAAACAGATTTTTCCCATAAAATACATTATTAGAGCCTTCTTAACATGAAATTAAGAAAATGGACCATACAAAACATAATTCAAACACACTTTAACATTAAAAATCATGAATAAAGCAGAATCACCATCACATAAGAAGAAAAAAAATTAAAAATTTAAAAATTTATAAAAACGTGTCCTTTTACATGCCCCAGTGTCCTTTTATGTGTCCCAACACGTCCTTTTACGTGTCCAGGCATGTCACGTGCCGGACTCGTGTCAAAACCGCCTCGTGGCTTCCAGAAGAGTGTCCATGTTTCGTAGACCGTAGGACAGCATTTTTGTATATATATATATATATATATATATATATATATATATATAAACTTTGCATTTCACCCAATTTCCGGTTGAATTTTTGCTGAAATTTTTTGTAGATGCCTTATTATGTAGATCTCCAAAAAAATTCAGCAAAAAAATAATATTTTTACCTTTTTTAAAAATTGGTCAGCATTTAAGGGCCTCACAAGAGTCTTGACTATATATATATATAGGCAAGATCTAAAGCGGACCTTAAAGAAAGGACCAATTATTTAAAATACCACAAAAATCAATTTTCCAACCAAACTTGGTGGGGATGATCTCCGTAATGAGGAGATCATCGGCAAATAAACTCATTAAAAAATTCATCCGAAAAGTATGAGATGATCATCAAAAGTTTCAATGGCTCAAAATGCACATATATATCAATTTTGCATTTCACCCACTTCCCAGTTGAATTTTTTTATGAACGTATTTGCATATGATCTCCTCATTGTGATATCCACCAAGTATGGTTGAAAAATTCATTTTTTGGTTATATATATATATATATATATATATATATATATATATATATATATATACAAGGCTTGTCAAATTTTCAAGAATAAATAGGCTTTTCTCTTTAACTGAAGTTTGTAAATATTAAGTTTTTGTTGATTGCTTACATACATTATGGTACAGTTTGATTTATGCATTTTATACAAAGATAGTTTGGGTTGTTTAGCTTGCAATTTTATAATGTGACTAACAATGACATAAATGACACCAAATGGGAACAAGAAAAGATTACTCTCGTCTCAACTCTCTCTAATCAATATCTCATAAAATGGAAGAATGCCTCAAATGAGGCTACAAATGAGTATTGATAGGAGAAAGGTAGCTTAAGCTCCAAGCTAAAGAAGTAATTACAATTATGTCCCTATTAGCCTTTGCTACTTCCTTCCTATAGTACCAAACAAACACTAATAAAAGAAAATACATCAAATAAAGGAAATAAAAAAAAATAACAAAAAATACAATAAAATCCTAAAATGACACAAAATATCCCCAATTCTTCATTTACATCATTCTCTCCGTTTTTGAAAAAGTTCGTCCTCGAACTTTAAAATTGAGGTCGAATGCAAAAAATTCCCAAAATGTGTGGAAGAGAGGCAAAAAATTGTGGGGTCAAAATGTAATTTGCTGAAAATTTTGAGAAAGATTTTTCAATTCTTGGGGCAAATTTCATCTTCTTCCTCATGCCGCTCATGTCCATCATCAAAAATATCTACCACCCGGATCAAAAATATAGTTTTGGATGCCAAACCCTAGTTCTTGCACATGTTGGAGGATTCCACTTAGGGCAGAAGATTGATTGGCTAGCATAAGAGAGGTTTGGGTCAACATGGGTTGAAATGGGATTTAATTTGTGGGAGAAGGGATCTTGGATGATTCCGGTTGGATCTTGGATGGATCGGGGGTAAAACATGTATTCTTCACCAAAAACTTTATCGACAGCTATCGCATGGGTGGTCCGATGATGGGATGGGGGAAGGGAACAATACCCGAGATTTTCCAGCACTGAAAACGTGTTGTTTAGCAGTTAATGATGATCGGTTGTCATCTGGCCCAACAAGGGTTGTTTGGGCAGGGAGGTTGGCAAAAAGTGAACGGGTGGGCAGTTTAGTGGTGGGCGGCGACTCTGAGAGCAGATCGAGGGTCGAACAGTGTCTTTGGAGACCAAAAATTGCTCTGACTGTTTAAACGGTGCCGGACGAGGGCTGGAGGGGTCAATCGGGGCCTGTTGGTTCAGATTGGAGGTTGTTTGGCCCAAAATGCGTTGAAATTGAATAGGGTTTGGATTAGGAAGGGCTTTGGGTAAATCCAACGGAATCTTGAATTGATTAAAGGTGTAAGACATAGGTTCTTGAATATTGACGGCGCTTTCTTGAAATTTCGATGAATCTAGGGTTGATGGGGAGTGGTTGATGGGTTGATTCTTGGAATTATACACTTCGGACTACGCAGGAAGCGGTTGAGAATTGTTCGGAGGCTGACCCACATGGGTCGGCTGAATCGCAGCGCTGCCATGAGAAGAAGATGGAATTTGGAGACAGTCCAGGACTACACCTATGCAGTCGGCTGCAAAAATGGGGGTGGAAACCCTGGCGAGATCGGGTATAGTACTAACCCTGCGATCGGTGATGGCTGTTTGGTAATCCAGCCCTTGGCAGTGGTCGGAATCTTCCCGTCTTCCCACTGTCGCGACAGACATGGGGTTCATTTGGTGTGGTAACCACAGTTGGTTTTCGTTCACCATCAACGTTACACTCTAGGGTTTCATGGAGGGATCGTACTTCATTCGGATGAACCCAACCCGGTGGTTCTTGATGTGGTGGTGAGTGAAATAGGGTTATGTTTTTTATTTTGGGGGGGTAGAGGTGTGAAATGGAATGCGGAAGCGTGGGTGGGAATAATTTAGTGGTTAGGGTTAGGGCTAATAATGGTGGGTGGCTCAAGGTGTCTTTGGGGGTGGTGGCGGGGATAGATCGAACTTTGGAGGAGGTGAGGGTCGTGATGCGAGGTGGTTGTATGCGCGTCGATCTCATCCATCCAGGCCATCAATCGGTTGATAGCCTCCATGAGATGATCATTAAAAGTTTCCACGGGAGTTTGCACCTTTCTTGAACCCATCTTGACGTTGTTTACGATTTTTTGTTTTTTAACAACAACAACAACAGATAGCTACAACCAGGCTCTAATATCAATTGACGTAAATAACATCAAATGGAAACAAAAAAAGAGGTCTCTCGTCTCAACTCTCTCTAATCAATATCTCATAAAATAGAAGAATGCCTCAAATGAGGCTACAAATGAGTATTTATAGGAGGAATGTAGCTTAGGCTCCAAGCTAAAGAAGCAGTTACAATTATGTTCCTATTAGCCTTTGCTACTTCCTTCCTATAATACCAAACAAACAACTACTTCCTTCCTATAATACCAAACAAACAACTAATAAAAGAAATACATCAAATAAAGGAAATAAAAGAAAATAACCAAAAAAATACAACAAAATCCTAAATTGATAAAAATATCCCCAATTCTTCTTTTTTCACATCAAACAAACACTTTGTTTCTTACTTAGTTGGTTACCTACAAAATTTTGTTTAATTTTTAATGCCCCATACACAATCAAGATCATCTCAAGATGTTGTGAGCCTATACCATTTAAATCAACCCTAAAAATGTTACTGTCAAAATTTTCCTAATTGTCCTCCTTATTTGTCTTTCTACTAATAGTAGTGTTGATCGGGCTGCATCCCTTGGCTATAAATAATGATGTAATCCTCCTTTCATTATTATTGATTATTAATAAAGAGAGATTACTTATCTTCTAGCATTTACATCAAAAGTAATATTTTATCAAAAGTGATGATGGCCCCCCAGAGCATCGTTCGCCCTTGGTAATAAGTATCTAGTCAAATCGTCCATGAAAAAAAAAAAAAAAGACAACAAGCAATCGAAGGTGGATGAATCCTTTCAGAAGATGTTTGCATACACGGAGGCCTGCTCCAAAAGTTTACAAGGCCAAGTCAATGAGGGGATCTGGCAAGTTAATGTGCAGCGGACCAAAGGCCATTGGCCCCACCAATAGCATGGAAGCTCAACGAGATCCCTCACTAGAGTCTGCCACTGAATCGGGTGGTCCCAAGATCCTTATTTCGATGGCTCAAGGTATTAATGGGCAAGACAGGACAAGCAGTGAGGATCACAAAAAACGGAAATTTCACAGTCGGGAGTCCCACGCACACTTACGGGAGTCCATGCGCTGGCCACAAGACGAGGGCTATTCCTAATTGGAGGGCCATGCGATCCGGCTTTGTCGAATAGAGGCCATCGTTTACACACAAGACAAGCAAGTGAAAAGTTCCGGCAGTCAGTTCAAGCTGTAGCTAAGGCTTATGATGCCAAGATTGCGGTACTAAAACAAGCTAGGATAGAGAAATGCCTTGGCAAGAAACCAGTGAACCCTACTGAAGTCCTTATAGAGGGTCTTCCGATTCGGAAAACTTCACCTACGGGCTACACGGGTGAACCCCACATCAATCGAGACCACGGCCACCGTGTAACAATTTCGATTCATCGGTCACGACTAATCCAAGTATGAACTTGATACACCTCTCACCCAACACTCGATGCACAAAGACAGGTGCACTTGAGCACAGAGGATTACCGTGCCAAGTTACACCACAGTTGGGTATGGTGATGATCCCCTTTACGTACCCATACGTAGCAGGGTTTTTTAATTACAAAGAAATTGGACACATGATTATTGATTGCTGGAACAAGCCTTCCATAGGAGAAGGTGGCGGCTATGGATCTGTGATAAAGAGGGGCGGAAAGCAGCCTCGCCGTGGACCTGACCCGCAGTGGCAGGCATGTGCGGGTATTAGGAGAATCAGTCAGTTCATGAAGTGGCTATGGTGTTGACCACAGGATCTTATGCAGGATTTTAGAGAAGGTGATGCATGTAGATATCAAGATTGAACCCCAACACTTTTTAATTAGTTACATCCGCTGGAAAAATACTTCAATAATAAAAATCGCCGCAGGAAAGTGTGATAAGCTAGTGGCCACTAGTGTTTTGAATCGTGGTTGAACAAGGTATCGCATTTTAGTTCCGCGGTCACGTCGAGCATCGCTCATGAAATTTGTGCATTTCGGTTTTTTAATTAGAAAAACATATCAAAATATAAATAAATAAGTTCAAATATTCATAATTTCAAATAAAGTCACAGGGTAGAGATGAAAAATAAATAACATTTTAAACTGAAATTTGTAAAAAAAAATAAAAATAAATAACATTTTAACATAATAAAATATACATTATAGTTTTTCACAGAATAAAAATATTTGTATGCTTACATATTGAATATAAATCTCAACTCGCTTTGCCTTAATCCCTCAAGAGAGAACCCTGATTTAATCCCTAAATCAATGCCCAAATATCAAAGTCGAACCCTTGTTGGATTTCCCCTAATGCTGCAATCCGGCAACCAAACCCTCAGGCAACTTCAATTTCGAAGTCGAGTAGCTCAAGGGAGGTCAAATAAAGCTACCACGTTCCTCCGACGAGTTCGTTTTGGTCCGAAGAAAGGGAGGTTTGCAGTTGCCTTCAAATAGGCTTAGGTTTTCATGCTTACGAAGAGGGTTCAATTTGGAAGAGGGAGAATAGCCTTCATTATGGGGTAAAATAAGCCTGATTCTTTCATTACCCCATTTGTTTTACCGAAAACGACCTAGTTTTGTAAAGTGAGAAAAGTTACTAAAAACACTAAAAGCGCATCAATTACGCAAAATAACACACAAAAGCGGGCCACGTCACCGTGCGCTATTTTGAGCATCCTGCGAACCAGAATGCGTTATATAGCTTTTTTACACCGCAAAACACAATAAGTTCACAATAGCGTGCATTTAACATTGATCGACACAAAGTTTATCTTAATATACTACATTAAAACTTAAACATATTGTATAATGGGAAAGGCTCTCCACCAAATTTTGTCTTCAGTGATGTTTGAAACAGATATTGAGGATTTAGAACTGATAAGACTTCCCCCAAAACCAATCATGATCTCACTTCAACCATCAATAAATGATTTGAACACGCTACTGTTGCAAGAGACGACGAATAGTTAAAGCAACTAGGTAGGCTTCAACCTTTTTCTTGCAAACAAATAAGTCATAAAATCTTTCTAATTGTAAGCCAACAATCAGCTAGAGCAAAAAAAAACGCATATTAGAACCATTGCTGATAAGCCTCAAGTATGGTATCGAAGAAAATGGAACATGACTTTCTTAAACATATGACACCAATTATATTAAAGAAGCATAGGTATGATGAGCCAAAAGTAACACTCACAAATGCACCACGCATGAAGAAACTACACAGAAAAACAAGTACCTTTCATTGCGATTAAGCCGAGCTCCAAGATAGAAAGCCACAGAGAGCAGCCAACAATCGCTGTGCACTGCTACGAGCGAAAGCCAGTCTTTGCGATGCATGCCATCTCTTGCAAAATTAATCCCAAGTGCTGGCTCAGGAAGCTCCGGTGGAACTTCCTCCGCTGGAAGGGTGACTTCCCAACTTTCATTTGGATGTCCATAAAGACACAAGTTCTCCTTCTCTGTTAGGGAGCGGTATAGGTTACATAGATAAGTCCTTGCACAGAGAAGATGCAAAAGAATAGAAACTTCCATTTCAAAGAAATAAAATTAAAACAAAAGGCAAATAGAAAACATAAAATCTCTTCTACCCAAAATAACTAAACAACTGCATGAAAGTAAGCTTATTTAGGTTTATAACCCTCAATTTTTCCCCTTACAAACAAACCGAAATAATTGAGCTATTTTCTATTAGGAATCGTGTTAGGCCTAAATTCCCATCCCACTTTAGTTGGATAATACAGACACGGCAATCCACTAGACCTTTAATTAATTATCCATATTCCAAGAAGCACATAATCTTCAATTATTCACGAGTGATTAAATTCTCCATTCGCTTCTTTTAAACAAAAGGAATCATGAACTAGAAAGCTATTTAGAGGAATTAAGCCACCAAAGAGAACTTCATATTAAGTAAAAATCAAACAGGGAAATGAATTTACTAACTTCGCTTTTTTATCAGTAAAAATACATTAATAATAAACACACACACCTTTGAAAAAAGAGACAAAAGAAATTGATTCTGAGCTGAGGAATTTACATGAATTTCAATTATAGTAACATGAAAACACAGATCTGCAATTAAAACTAATTAGCAAACAAGTTTAAGGTTACCTGGATCACAGAGTCCGTAAAATTCATCAACATCTGAGACAAAACAAACAACACGCTGTCAGAGACAGAAAGAATAAAATAAGAGAACAAAAACATAAAAGTAAAAAAAGCGTACCATAAGTCAAAGCACGAACTATGCCGGTACGACGGCCGCCGTAATCTTTATAGATCTCTTCAACAGTTCGAGGACTTGAAGCGATTGAAGCCATTTCCATGAAAAATAAAAACAGATCTAAAACTAGTCTACTCACTCACTTTAGTTTATATACACACTTTCTACACAGATCAAAACTATCCAACGAAATCGAAGGCTCAGATACAAGAATGCATGTAAGTAAGTAAAGAAGAGGAAAATGACGCCATCTATCGTTTCACTCCTCTCCGCTCCGGCAGCTATGTTGTTTGCCGCTTTTTGCACATCACTTCCTAAAATAAAAATTGAGTTTGAGGACCCCTTCGCCGTTTACCTCTGTTTTTTTTATTTTTGCTTTTTTCGAGAGGTTTTAAGTTTGATTTGATACCCCACACACATTACTTTGTCAAAGTTTTATCATTCCACGAGATATTGTTGATTAGAAAATATGTTTTGTCAAAATATTGTTGATTGGAAAGTTTTATCATTCCATTAAATTTAAATTTTGTTCACTATATATGTTTAAAGTTGCATAATTATAAAATGTTAGTTTATTTACAATTACAAGTTAATAAAAATTTAAATTTAAATATGAGAAAAAATATTTCATCATTTTATTTTTCATCGCAAACAGAACCTAAAACATGAAGAGAATGTATTTGCGCGTGTCGTTGGATGTTTTAATTAAAAAAAATGTTGAAATCAAGATTACTGGAAGAAGAAGTTTCGCGAAAATGGTTGAGTAAGTGAATTAAGCAAAAGACAAAATTTAAAAGATTAAAAACTAAAATATAAGGTAAGTTAAAATTAAGAAGAAATTTAGAAAGTTAAAAAGGTAAAGCAATGGAAATGTGAGGTGTGAAAAAAAAGTAAATCAGAAAAACTAAATTTAACCTTTGGGGCCCTCAAAATTTGTTGGGCTTGCTTAACTCTAATCCTGGAATTGAACGAAAAGATGATTACAAGTATTAAAGATAATAAAGATGACTTTCTATATACTTTGAAAATCTTTTTTTTACTGAAATTATTCATTTTATAAAAGTGTTGTCTATTTTCTCATTGCATGTAACCGCTTCAACACATGCATCATTCTTTAAAGAGTTGTGCTAAAAGAATTCCCTTTTTTTTTTATCTCCGACACCACACGGTACTTAAAAGTGATTGTACATTGTATTTTAAAAGGTAGTATTGTAGTGCTCAGAAAAAATAAATGTGGCTCTTTTAACACGGCCCTTCTTTAAACTTTTCACTTTTATCGACACACCTAATTTACCTCATTAATAACTGACGATTCGAACTTCAACTGTAGACTTTGTGGTTGTTTAATTTCTCGATTAACTTTGACATTGTGACAATTGACGATATCATATTGGCTAATTAAATATGGTGTATACATACCCCCATAATAGTTCATTTTAGGCCAAAACTAAATCGTTGGAAAACTAAGGCCTCATTTATGCTTTGCACCTTTCTTGATGAGCATGGGCCATGAAGTTCAAATGCTTTACCCAACCAAATCTTATTACTGCCATGATTGTTCATTTTCCTTGACAATTGTTATAAGCAGCCAAATGAATTTATTTTTGCCCTTTGAAGATGTAATCCCCCATGCAAAACACGAGGCGCTGCTACGATTAAAACTAAACTAAATCATCAACAATTAGTATAGAGCATCTATATTCCACAAAATAAATATAATGAATCCAAAATTTACACTTTCAAAATAATTACAATTAAATTTCACTCGAAAATAATGTTAAGCTCTCCAAATAGTTACACTGCCAATCTAAACCCAAAAAAATCCTCCAAACGTCGAGCTCTATAATCCTCCAAAAATCTATAGCGCCCAAATTCACGTTAATCTGCCACTAAAAGAAAAATACGGGGAAGTACGCAATATGACAAGAATAGATGCTCAAAACAATAACGGTGAATAAATGCAACAATACGAATCTGAATTCGAGTTCAATGCGACATCCAAGAATTATACCAATTTAATTTCTCAATAACACATCAATAGGTCACCAGGCCTCACATCATCTTACCTAAGCTTCGTAAAGCCTCATCCTGACTATTGGACTTTTGTACTATTGGCGGGTGACCATTCTCCGTGTCATATAAAAAATTCATGACACCATGCCCATCAACAAATACAATATCTTAAATCAAATCAATATTTTAGATTTCAATAAACGTCATGATCAAATAAATGAGGACCAAAACGACTACTCTCGAGAGATTCAAAGAACATATTGCGTAAACCCCATACCTTAAAATCATCACAAGAAAATCATAAGATTCTACCTCAAAATTCTGATCATACCACTGCGTTCCTCACGCGAAAACAATAAAAACTCATTCTAATTCAAACTCGAGAAAACACCAAATAAGCCTTCAAATCATGGGTTGAATCTTGGTTTAAATTAGGCTAGGGTTTTGTATATGGAAGAAGATAAAAATAGAGGAGGCTAATGATTTTTGAGAATGCTAAAATGTGTTTTAAAAGGCCTAAACCCATCACTTTATGTTTATATACCAAAAAGAATTATAGTCATAATCTGATACAAACACTAAAAAATATTTTGGACTATCTCACCGTTGAAATTCGCTGAAATTTGGAAGCGCGGTAGCTGAAGGCGAGATGAAGGTGAACAAAAAAAAATCAATTCGATCGAACGGTAGAATATTTTATTTTATTTTTGCTCTTTAGGTTAGATCCTCCCCCGATTTTTAAACAAAAAGTTATAATTTCCAAATTTTAATCCCGATTTAAATCACACTTAAAACCTTATTTTTATATATAAAAACCAATAGTTTTACATATCAAAATTAAATAGATCCCAATTTTTTTTTCGAAATCCGAGTTTATTTAATTAAAACCGGTTTAAATTTGACGGGTTATTACATACTTCCCCACTAGCACAGGAATTTCATCCTCGAAATTTAAAGAAACCTAACGCTCAAGATAAAATACGGTACACAAATGTCTACCCATAAAAATCACAATTAGGCATCCGTACACCCAATCCTACCCGCATATTTTTCCATGCGCTCTCTCACGAATCACTACTCGATTCTATCTCTCAAAAAATCATCACAACACTAAAGTCCTCAAATCAATTCTAAACATCCTCGCATCAAGATTACTAATCATAACCTCGATACCTACCACGTCCTAAAAAAACTCCCTATCTGCAACGAAACATATTTAACCCGCATACTAGACCCAAACCCAAAAACCAGAGTGTTGTCGTATATCTAAGCTCTGATACCATCTTGCCCCCCCCCCCTCCCCCCCCCGTGTAAAACACGAGGCGCTATTACGATTAAAACTAAACTAAATCCTCAACAATTAGTATAAAGCATATATATTCCACACAATAAATATAATGAATCCAAAATTTACACTTCTAAAATAATTACAATTAAATTTCACTCGAAAAAAATGCTAAGCTCTCCAAATAGTTACACTGCCAATCTAAACAAAAAAAAATCCTCCAAACGTCGAGCTCTAAAGTCCTCCAAAAATCTATAACGTCCAAATCCACGCTAACCTGCCACTAAAAGAAACTTACGGAAAGTACACAATATGACAAGAATAGATGCTCAAAATAATAACGGTGAATAAATGCAACAATACGAATCTGATTTCAAGTCCAATGCGACATCCGAGCATTATACCAATTTAATTTCTCAATAACACATCAATTGGTCATCAGGCCTCACCTCACCTCACCGAAACTTCGTAAAGTCTCGTCTTAGCTATTAGACTTTTGGACTATTGGTAGGTGACCATCCTCCGTGTCATATAAAAATTTCATGACACCATGCCCATCAACTAATATAATATCTAAAATCGAATCAATATTTTAGATTCCAATAAACGTTATTGATAGGAAAGAAAATGCTTCTAATGTGTATGTCGTTGTTGCAACTCCTTTTCCATCACAATTCCCTTGAACATACAAATAAACTCAAAATATGCATAGGGTAAGTAAGGGAGTCAATCATAATCTAAGGATGAAACACCAAATATATGAAGACATGTGTAAAATTCATTTTCATATTATTCTTTTTTTTATGATTTTTCAAGGGATTATTAATTAACCAACTATACTAATTTTTAAAATACAAATTAAGATGTAATAGCTAATAAGAAAAAAAAATGAGATAAACAAAATTGTGCTAATAAGTAAACTACCCAATTGGATTCATGAGGGCTTTGAAATTCATCCCTAAAATGGGAGATTTGGCCTCATTAATCATCATCCAATATATAAACTAAACAAATTAAAGCATGTGGGGATTGAAACAAGAGTAATTAAAGAGGAATAGATCAAACCCATTGTTGATACCAAATTTAGTCTGCTGATGTGGACCGATTATGTGGAGACACGTGTCAACTTACATGGCACCCGCAAACATTTTTTAACAACACCTTGACTCCGAGGAACTCAACCTCCCCGACCAACTCAGAATGCTCCGAGCAACAAGTGTTCTCCAATGAACTCTACTGTACCGAGCAACTCATGTATACCGAGTTATTTAAGCGGTCCGAGCTGCATCTCGTACAGAGCATTCATATTCGGATAATCAAGAGGATGACTACGCATTTAATGCTCATTATTATCACATAGACGCATACGCCTATTGGACAGCTATGTATTATTCTTTCATTTGTACCGCCTCAAGGCTATAAATACATTGTAACCTCCTCATTAGCAGGGGACTCGGAATTTCTTGGTAAACCCATTATCGAGAATTCTGCAAACAGTCAGCAATAACACAAACAGTGGACGTAGGCCATTCAAACAAGGCTGAACCACTTTAAAAATCTCTTGTCTTGTTTATTTTTATCTGTGATTAAATAATTAGGTTAAATCTAGTTTTTTACATCAACAGATTGGCGTCGTCTGTGAGAAACGACTGAAACTATCATTTTTCACCAAAACAATCCATCTCCAATGGCTAATAATCCTGAATCCAGTAATTGAAATGCTGAGAATCCCCCAAATCCATCCACTCCTCCAAGTGTCCAAGATTTGGCTGGAATAATGGCTAATTTAGCTCAAGGCTAGACCGCCATGCAACAAACTATGCGACAACTCATGCAAACTATCCAGGGTGGAGCACCTGCCCAGTCAGGACAACGAAGCATTCAGAGAAATACCCAATTGCCTTCTCGCGAACTAGACGAACATTACTCCCAGAGGAATCTCAATCTAGACATGTCGATTCATAACGCACTGATAGATCTAATGATTTTTCTTATCAACCTGGCCGAACTTCATCAGTACGAGCCACAGATACTGAACAAAACGTCACTCCATCTCTAGAAAGGACCAGTGCTCTTGAAAGATTGAGTAGAGTCTCTCCCTTTGATCGTTTGGCTCCTAGGAGGAATAAAAGTCCCCTTCGGATGGTGTCGAGGAACTCTCAACGATTCTCTGATTTAAAGGAAGGTTCTGCCCAATCCCGACCAGCTGCTCGTCGTGAAAGATCCCAAGAGGCAAATTCAACACGATCAGTTGCTCGAATCAACAGGCCCAAGGAGGCAAATGACGCATGAAAAGGCTCTATTCAGAGGTTGGAGGATAGACTAGGGGAAATGGCTAAGGTCAAAAATCCTCTACAAAGAACTTTTGTCCAAGGGACACATTTTATCCAAGCAATTGTAGATTTTCCCACACCATCAAAGTTCAAAGCCCCAGTGGTAACACCAAAATATGATGGAAAAACTGATCATGTTCTCCATATAGAACAATATCAGGCAGCTGCTGATATCTATGTTGTTCCAGACGAGATGCGATGCAGGGCGTTTTCAGGAACTCTCACTGGATCTGCTCAAATATGGTACAACAATCTTCCTCGGGGGAAGATTGCAACTTTATTTCAACTGGCCGGGCTCTTTAATGGAAACTTCTATTTTGGAGCAAAACCAGTTAAGCGAGTAGCACATTTGTTAAGTGTTAGACAAAAAGCAGGTGAGAGCACCAGGGATTATATTATTCGTTTCAATAACGAGAAGCTCGAAGTTATTAATTACGAGGAAAAGACAGCAATCACTGCTCTGATGAGTGGATTGTTTCCAAATAAATTATAATATACTCTGGCCGAAGATCCACCTAGGACCATGTCAGAATTAATGGCAAAAGCAGCCAAAATCATGAATGTCGAGGAAGCTATGGCTGCAAAGAAGAGCATGGACACTAAGGAGACCAAAGTTGAGGCCGAGAAGATTGAGAAGAAGGATCAGAAGAATAATGGTGGTAACAAGCAGTCAAGAGCTAAGCAAGCATTGGAACAGATGAGGAAATTTGGAAATTATACTCCTTTGAAAGTAGACATAAACCATGTTCTGGAAGAGATAAAGAACAACGAGGAGTTAAAATGGACTGAAAAAATAAAGACAGATCCTAACAAGAGGGATAAGTCCAAATATTGCGAGTTCCATAAGGACCATGGTCATACAACCAAAAACTGCATAGCTCTCCAGAATGAAATTGAAGAGCTCATCAGGCGGGGAAAATTGAACAAGTATGTGGATCGCCGAAATGGTGGAAGGAATAGCGATCGAGCAAGGCAGAGGTCTAGATCTCCTCGTCGAGCCAAAGAAGATAAGAAGAGAAATCATGAAGAAGATCGAGAAGATGATCAAGATGACCTCGATCTCCCCAAAAGACCAAAACAGCCAGAACGTGAGGTATTTTCTATCCGTTTTGGGTCATTTGATTGCAATGTTATTACTGGTGGAGATGCAGGAGGTGGAGACCTTACTGCAGAAAGGAAAGCTTACCTCAATGAGGCTCAAGCTTGTTCGTATATTCAACGGATAAATCTAGCTGAAGAAGATCGCCCGAGGAAGGTGAACAAAGATAAACTGGTCATCGATTTTTCTAAGAATGACCTCGCAGGTGTGCTATATCCTCATGATGACCCATTGGTGATCAAAATGAGGATGAAGGAAGTAGTGATTTCGCGAGTATTGGTGGATAATGGCAGCTCGACAGATATCATGTTCTACTCATGCTTTGACAGCTTAAATTTAAAGTTGTCTCAGCTGGAGCCTTATCACAGGCGCCTCCTCGATTTTGCTGGTGAGAAAGTTTTCCCACTTGGGACCATCAAATTGGATATGTTCATTGGTACATGGCTTGCTTGTCGAACAGAAAGATTGCGATTTTTTGTGATGGATAAGAATGTTCAATCAGCTTACAATATCATCATGGGAAGGGTAGGATTGAAGAAGTTCGAAGCAGTACCATCTACTGTACATCAATGCCTAAAATTTCTAACCAACTTTGGAGTAGGAATTGTGAAGGGTGACCAAAAAATAGCTCGGGAATGCTACTATTCATCTACCGAGCAAGAAGAACTGGAAGAATCTAGGAAAAAGACTACCACCTATCAAGTGAATGAAGGTGCAGAAATTGAAACGTTAGATCCTAAAGAAGAGTCGCAGCTCGTAAAAGGTCAGGTGGTGGAAGCTACTGAAAATGTCATTCTGGACGACGAACACTCGAAACGAACAACTCAAATCGGTTCATCGTTGGACACCCCACTAAAACAGGAATTGATAGCCTTCCTAAAAAGCAGAAAATAAACTTTCGTATGGAGCCACGAAGATATGCCAGGAATAAACCCAAATTTCTTGTGTCACGAACTTAATGTGAATAAGGAAATCAAACATGTGAAGCAGCGAAGAAGAGTGTTCAGCCCCGAGAAGAACCAAGCTATACAAAAGGAGGTCGAGAAGCTCCAAAAAGCTTGCTTTATTGAAGATGTCAAATATTCAGACTGGTTAGCTAATGTGGTGATGGTGAAGAAGAAGAACAACAAGTGGAGGATGTGTGTAGACTTCACCAACCTCAACAAGGCATGACCAAAGGATCATTTTCCTTTGCCCCGAATTGATCAATTAGTGGACGCTACCTCGGGACACGAGTTGTTGAGCTTCATAGATGCTTATTCTGGTTACAACCAGATTAAAATGAAACCTGAAGACAGGGAGAGTACCTCTTTTATTACCCCTATGGGAACTTACTGTTATAATGTTATGCCTTTTGGTTTGAAAAATGCAGGTGCAATATATCAGCGGCTGATGAACAAGGTGTTTGCAGAGCAAATCAGTCACAACATGGAGGTTTATGTTGATGATATGCTGACGAAGAGCAAGAAAGTTTCTGACCATCTAATTGATCTAGGTCAAATCTTTGATCAATTAGATAAATACCAAATGAAGTTGAACCCTACCAAGTGCATATTCGGAGTACGAGAAGGCATGTTCCTCGGGTATTTTGTCATTAAAGCAAATCCAGAAAAGATCAAGGCTCTATTGGGGCTACGATCTCCAACGATGAAGAAGGAAGTGTAAAGTCTCACAGGGCGAGTTGCAGTACTTAATAGATTTGTATCACGAGCAACTGATAGATGCCTCCCATTCTTCAAAACGCTCCGAAAAAAGTTTGAATGGAATGATGAATGCGAGAAGGCCTTTCAAGAGTTAAAGAAATACTTGGGAGCACCCCCACTGTTGTCCAGGTCAGTGATGGGAGAAAAATTATACTTGTATCTGGCAGTTTCAGAAAATGCAGTTAGCTCGGCATTGATAAGAATGGAGGATGGAGTGCAAAAACCAATTTATTACACTAGCAAGGCCTTCCGAGGAGCAGAGATCAGATATCCAAGACTAGAAAAGTTGGCACTAGCGTTGATCGAAGCAAGTAGAAGAATGAGGCCGTACTTCCAAGCTCATACCATAGTAGTGTATACCGATATGCCACTGAGGCAAGCTCTTCATAAACCAGAAAAATCAGGGAGATTGATGTATTGGGCAGTATAACTTGGTGAATATGATATAATTTATGAGCCTAGGTCGTCACTTAAAGGGCAAGCAGTAGCAGATTTTATCGCAGAATTCACTTATCCTGACACCTCCGAGGAGCAAAAGCTGAATACCGACCAACCTGTGAATGTTACAGGATCATCAAATTTAAACCCCGATCAACTTAAGTCAGTTGACGATCAGGGGGAGATGGTCGACGAGCAGCAAGAAGTACTAGAGGAGGATAAACGGAAGCAACAAATATTCCACCTAGGAACTTTATCCGATAAAAAAATTAAGGATGAGGTTCCTATATGGAATCTATATGTGGATGGCTCATCTTGCATTACAGGCTGTGGGGCAGGGATTATTTTGAACAGCCCGGATGAGGTCGATGTGGAGTATGCTTTGCACTTCCAATTCAAGGCTTCTAATAATGAGGCTGAATATGAAGCTATGATTGCAGGACTTGGCCTGGCAAAAACCATGGGGGCGGAGCAGGTTATCGTATTTAGTGACTCGCAATTGATCGTAAATCAAATGCTGGGAGTATATGCAGCCAAAGGAGAATTAATGATCAGGTATCATGCAAAAGCAATGGAGGTTTTATCAAGCCTGATCGCAGTACAGATAATTAGAATACCAAGATTGGAGAATGCAAGAGCGGATGCCTTAGCTCGGTTAGCTTCAGCCACACGCACAGAGCTACGAAGAATAATCCCAATAGAAGTCTTGGCTAGTCGAAGCATAGACGAAGATCTGATGATGAACTTATTACCCTTGATTTAGGACCATCTTGGATGGATCCCATCAGGGCATATATTGAGGAAGGGAAATTACCAACCGACAAACTCGCAGCCAAGAAACTAAAGTTTAAAGCTGCTCATTATGTATTGATTAATGGTATTCTATATAGACGAGGAATTATAGCAGGTCTGCAAAGATGTGTGCACCCTTCCGAGGTGAAAGACTTGATTGAAGAGGTCCATGAAGGGTCATGTGGAGCTCATGTAGCAGGTTGGACGCTTTTGCAAAGAGTAATGACACAAGGATACTATTGGCCAACAATGAGGGCTGATTGTATAGCCTATGCCAAGAAATGTGATAAATGTCAATGCTTCTCCTTTATCCGAAGAACTCCCCAAGCATTATTAACATCGATTACTTCCCCTTGGCCATTTACCATATGGGGAATTGATTTGATCGGGCCACTTCCAACGACTAGGGGAAGATTTAAATATCTAGTAGTCGCGGTGGATTATTTTACTAAGTGGGTGGAAGTTGAGCCCCTCATTGATATGACATACGACAAGGTGTATCAATTTATATGGAAGAACATCATTTGTAGATATGGTCTTCCTCATGCATTCATCACAGACCATGGAACTCAATTTGATAACGAGGAGTTCGCTGCATATTATTATCAATCAAACATATTGAAAATCCACTATGCACCAGGCCATCCCCAGAGCAATGGACAAACTGAGGTGACGAACATAACGCTACTGAATGGTTTGAAGAAAAGACTGGATGATGCGAAGGCAAATTGGATCAACGAGCTACATTCTGTATTGTGGGCTTATCGTACTACACCACGAGCAGCAACAGGAGAATCTCCATACATGTTGGCATTTGGAAGTGAAGATGTTATACCTGCCGAGTTGGGCCTCCCCACACACAGGGTACTGAATTTCAATTCTCCTGTCAGTGACTTGATGAGGCGATTGGATCTAGATATGCTCGAAGAAGTTAGAGAAGAAGCAGCAATCAGGAATGCTGCATACCAGCAACGAACACATATGTTCTACAACAAGAGAGTAAAGAAATGTGACTTAAAAGAAGGGGACTATGTGCTAAAGAAAGTAATTCAAAGACACAACAAACTGGAAGCTGACTGGCATGGACCCTACAGAGTAACAGAAGTTGTTCGACCAGGGACATATAGGATTGAAACCTTAGAAGGAGAAGAGTTTAAGAATGCATGGAACGTAGAGCATCTGCGTAAATATTATCAGTAGTTCAATCCTTATGTAATGCAGTTTTCTTCGATATGAATAAAGCTTTGGATGTTTTACCCAATTCTCTCCTTTTGTTGAAATTTTTTCGGAGTATTAGTGCTACACCCTACGCATCAAGTTCAGAATAAACCCCTCCAATTACGGGTGGTCGGTCCATCAACTACGGTTGGTCGGTAAAATAAATCCCTCCAACTACGGTCGGTCGGTCCATCAACTACGGTTGGTCGGTAGAATAAATCCCTCCAACTACGGTTGGTCGGTCCATCAACTACGGTTGGTCGGTAAAATAAATCCCTCAAACTACGGTTGGTCGGTAAAATAAAATCCCCCTAACTACGGTTGGTCGGTCCATCAACTACGGTTGGTCGGTAAAATAAAATCCCCCCAACTACGGTTGGTCGGTCCATTAACTACGATTGGTCGATAAAATAAATCCCCCCAACTATGGTTGGTCGGTCCATCAACTACGGTTGATCGGTAAAATAAATCCCTCCAACTACGGTTGGTCGGTAAAATAAATCCCTCCAACTACGGTTGGTCGGTCCATCAACTACAGTTGGTCGGTAAAATAAATCCCTCCAACTACGGTTGGTCGATAAAATAAATCCCTCCAACTACGGTTGGTCGGTCCATCAACTACGGTTGGTCGGTATAATAAATCCCCCCAACTACGGTTGGTCGGTCCACTAACTATGGTTGGTCGGTAAAATAAAATCCACCTACTGCGGTTGGTCGGGGAATAAAAGTTCACCAACTCCGATTGGTCGAAAACAAAAATCTCAAACCTCTGGTTGGTCGATAAGCCAATTTCAATCAACTCCGATTATTTAAATTAGGCAATACCATGAAGTGTAAGTTGTTCTATTATTTAGAATTAAAGATTGATAAATCATTGCAATGAGATCAGTATGTCACAAGCATATATATATACTTACCGACCAACAAGCAAAAACATCTATAAATTATTTAGAAGAAAATGAAATGACAAAAGACAAATTTTCATTCATACTAAGTAAAATTACAAATGACGTGAGAAATGTATTACCAAAATTTTTCATTCAAAACAAGAAGGATTACATATGCTGTGGAAAGTAGAAATTATTACATAAAATCCTATTCTATTGGTTTCTTCCCTTCTGCCTTTGAAACAGGTTCTACTCCAGCGGGAGGATTGTCTAAGGCATACGGGGAATTTATGAAATTCAGATTTTGAAGCATTCGAACATTCATCACTGATGGCCGATCAAGCAGATGCTCAGGGCGAGAAATATCAATGTTAGAATGAAGACCGTAGTCGCCGAGATATTTGGAGATTAAGCACTGAGGGATTGCCCGAGCAGGAATCCAGCTCATATCAAGTTTAAAAGGTGGCACGGGCAACTCGAGCAATCCAGGGTTATGATAATCCCATAGATAATGGCCCTGCTCCAATTTTAATACACCCAGTGCATTTAGCCATCCTTGTTTATAACCCTCATTATTCGCTTGCTGGATTCGATCATCAAGATGGTAGAGGGCTTCATTATAGCCGGCCATCCAAAACTCTCTAGGCTGTTTGTGGAATTGGTAAATCAACCTTTCCAGCTGCTCGTGGAGATTCTTCACAAAAATTTCTTTATTCTCCAAGGCGGATCCTTATGTGGAAAGTTGCTCGTTAAGGTCCAGAATCTTCTTGGACATCTCTGCCAGAGCTTTATTATTCGCAACCAACTGAACTGTTTGATTTTCCAAAGATGCTTGAGTTCTCGCCTCTTCAATAGTAACCGGAGCAGCTCTTGCTTGTCCCCGAGAAACTCTTGCTCGTTCGCGAGCAGATGTAGAGGGTCCAATTCTCTTTAAAGTTTCTAATTCGTCTCTCAAATTGGCATTTTCAACCTCCAGAAACGAGAAACCTTCGTCATTGACAGGGACCAAGGCTCCTGAGGTAGATGTTGCAGATTTCAGTTGGGATATCTCTCCTTGCAAGTTATTATTTTCATGCTCCAGCAGTTTCGCGATCTGCCTATGCTCTTCAACCTCGGTCTTCAAAGTCCTCTACTTAATATCATAAACAACGACTAACTTATCATATCCTTTGTCAGCATTTAGTTGCTGATACTTTTTCTCTTACCCCTGATGCAAAAGGGCAGAAGATTCCTTGTATTGTTGCTGAAGTTCCTCGATGATACCCCGAAGATCTTCAATCATCTCATAATATTCCACATTGTTGGCAACTGCACGGTCGAGCAAGCATTTTAAATATTGATAGGCTTAGACTGCTCGTTTCCGAAGTGTCTGAACCAATGATGTCGATGATTTGAGCTTCAGTCAAGTCAGCATGGCCAGCCTTGAAGTACTCATTACATTTTTTCATCAGTTCAGTATCGTGGGCTGACAAGAGCTCTATTCTAGCCATAAACTAGCAAAAAGAGGAGATATAAAGAATCAATAAGAAAGCAGACATAGCAAGAAAAAGGGATTTAAGATGCACAACTAAAACTTTAAATTTTATTACATCACAAAAAGAGGTACATGGTTCAGAATTACATTTAACAACAAAATAAAAAGCACAGAGAGAGGTACGAACAACTCTACACCTTCTCCTTGCTTCCTAAGACTTCCTCGGGAGGCTTGGACGAAGAGGTAGGTTGCTCGGAGGCCAGAGAAAGCTGATAGATAGACATGTTAGTTGGTTGGGGCTGCTCGTAGCAAAGTTCAACAGTAGGAACCTGATCCCCAGCTATCATCGAAGACTCTTCTGAGGCAGCTTCGTCCTCTTATTCTTCTTCAAGAGAGGGAGGATGACCATGAACATGGCGCTGAAAAAGTTTAGAACTCTCTGAGACCTTTAACTCCTGCAGAGCAGCAATCCATCCGTCCCTGAAGAATTTGAGGCTAGCAAATTCCATCTGAGAGGACATGGCAGCTAGACCTTTGTTCCAACCCTTGTCCCATCCAGCGCTGAAGGATTTCTTAACAGTCAGTTTTTTCTTTGCTTTCTCTGAGAAAATCCTCTCAGTATGAAGTTCCTCGGCAGCCTTCATTTTTCTTTCTAGCCCCTGCCTCTGACGATCAGCTTCATGGAGTCTGCTAAGTTCCTCTTCAGCAGCTTTGAGCTTAGTCTCAAGCTCTCCAGTATTTTTGAGCTTTTCCTCAATATCAGTATTCTTCTTCTCAAATTCTTTCATTTTCCTCTCCAACTCCTGAGAGGCCTCCACAGCTTTCTCTCTCTCTCTTGCTCGATGGATTTTAGTTGCTTCTCCCAGGCAACCTTATCTTTGTCATATTTCTGATGAGAATCCTTTAAGGACTGTGTCAGACCCACAAAAGCTTCCTCTACACCTCCCGAGGAGCTCGAGGCCTTGATGGCCTCATCCTTTTTCAGAATAGTGTTGAAACAGGTTACCAGTTGGAAAAAGAAAATAATTATAAGTCAGTGCAGGGACATAACATTGAAAAATAAAAGTTTAGATTAGTAATACTTACTAAGGCAATATGTTGTACTGCCAAGGTGGTAACCCTATACCGAGAAAGACTGTCTTCAATACCTGGGATCTCGGGGATAATCCAAGACTTCATCGAGCTCATGGCAGAGCTCGGAACAACAAAAGTGGGAACACCACTTCCCGCAATTAGAGGTTGAGAGATAGATTCAACCAATTTGTTCGAGGAACATTTCTTCAACCTCCTCGTAGGAGCAGGAACATTCTCAACCAAGGATGATGTCTTGGTCGGTGATATAACTATAACCTCGCTGGGAGGAGAGATAGCAACAACCTTGCTCGGAGCCACTGGGGGCTTCTCGGCAACCTTTTTAATAGCTACTGGAGGGGGTGCATTAATTTTTCTTATCCCTTCCTCCGGGACATCTTGCTTACTTCTCTTTGCCTCTACAGAGGCAGAATCTGGTTTGTCAAAGTATGAGGGAGCTTTTCGTTTCTTCATTCTGATACTGAGGGGAAGATTTGATTCAGGAGAGGAACCTTCAGAGGCTGGTAATGGGTCGATGTCACCTACTACTGGATGAGCAGTAAAGGATGAAGTGTAACTATTGTACTGCAACAAATAAGAAGCTGATTTAATGTGTTCGTCAGCAACAGTTTGGTGCAAACTCCATATAAGTTTCAAGTGCCTCAAATTGACATCAGTTTCTTTAGGGGATTTTCTTTTGCTATCAACTGCAAACAAATAAAAAACTAAAATGTCAATGACGCATTTTATCAAACATAAAGAAAACATAATTTCAAAAATAAAATAAAAACAACCTATCCCATTACCGTAAGGGGGACACTTAGGCCCCTGATATACATCATCTCTATGTAATGGATCATGTTGCCAATTTTTCATAACAACCCCATGCTCGAAGTAATCCCTGTTGGCATCTGGGAGATTAACAACTAAAGCCCTATTTAAAAACCTAGTTTTTAAATAAAATGTGCTATCACTAACAACCCATCTATAGCAAAACATAATTTCTGGAATTCCTAAACGAGTTCCATGAATTTGGTTTAACCTGTGAACTCCATTAACTATTCTCCAAGTGTTTGGTGCTATTTTCGCAGGAATAACATAAAAAAACTGACAGAACTCCAAACATAAGGGATTTGGAGGAAAAGAAAATCCACATTCAGCTACAAAGAGACTGGGAACCAATGTCCCTCAGCCAAACGAAAATAGTTAGAAGGTTTAGAAAGCTCTTCCAATATGACCCAGGAAGGAATAGAAAAATCAGAACGAAATTTATCAAGCGACTCAATAAGATAAACCATGATGAACAAAAGAAATAAAAGAGAAGGAAGAAGATCTTACTGGAAAAAGATGAATCAGGTGACAACGACCAATGAAAGAAACGAACGCATAAGACAGAGAAGAAGTGAAGAAGTTCTAAAGATGCAGATTTGAAAAAGTAAAAGGTGATCGAATTTTCTAAAGCGTTTAAATACTTTACCTCGAGAATGGAGAAAAGTAATAATTACTAAGATGGACGATTGCGTATCCGGCGGCTAAAAAGAAGAAAAAAGCACGAAACACGAAGCGGTTATTGAAATTAGAAATACTTTAAAAAGCCTGATACTATGCACTCAAAAAGGGGCTATAAACAACTAACGTTTGTCTAAAATCCATAAAGTTTAGGCAACGTAATTTTTCATACTTTTCTTCAACATCAAACTACGAAACATTGGGGTCTTCTGTTGATACCAAATTTAGTCTGCTGACGTGGATCGATTATGTGGAGACACGTGTCAACTTACATGGCACCCGCAAAAATTTTTGAACAACACCTTGACTCCGAGGAACTCAACCTCCCCGCCCGACCAACTCAGAATGCTCCGAGCAACAAGTGTTCTCCGAGGAACTCTACTGTACCGAGCAACTCATGTATACTGAGCTACTTAGGCGGTCCGAGCAGCTTAGGCGGTCTGAGCTGCATCTCGTACAGAGCATTCATATCCGGATAATCAAGAGGATGACTGCGCATTTAATGCTCATTATTATCATACAGACGCATACGCTTATTGGACAGCTGTGTATTATTCTTTTATTTGTACCGCCTCAAGGCTATAAATACATTGTAACCTCCTCATTAGCAGGGGACTCGGAATTTCTTGGTAAACCCATTATCGAGAATTCTACAAACAGTCAGCAATAACACAAACAGTGGACGTAGGCCATTCAAACAAGGCTGAACCACTTTAAAAATCTCTTGTCTTGTTTATTTTTATCAGTGATTAAATAATTAGGTTAAATTTAGTTTTTTACATCAACACACATATAAGCCTTGAATTGGAGCAACTCTGCAATTACAAACCAATTTCTCTCAATTAGAATCCCTCACTAATATATTTTATTCTAAAATAAAAATAAAAATAAATAAAAACTAATTACAAGATACAATGGATGAATTCATAATGGACTCTTAAATAATAAGATAGATTTGCTAAAAATGCAAATCCTCAAATTATAAAATTATACATTAGAATTCATCCAAGGAAATAAATTCGACATCATCACTTTATATTGAGATATTTGCTAAAAATGCAAATACTCACCATAAACGAATGGAGAAGAAGTTACTTCCAAAAGGGATGAATTCAACCACATCACTCTATATTGAAATAGTTGTTAAAAATACAAAAATTCACTATAAAGGGGGTGGAGTGAAATTCATCCGAGAGATAAATTCTACCATACCATTCCATATTGAGATATTTTCTAAAAATGTGAATACTCTCTATAGAGTGGTGGAGGAGAATTTATCACACAAAGTTAAAAACTAAAATGAGAGTTTTTTTTCCAATGGCACCAAGTCTTCAATTTATAGGTTGCACATGGAGAAGGGGCAAATTGGGTATGGTAATTGTGCATGAGGGGTGAGAGGATAATTTGAAAAGTTTTAAATGTGCATATGGATGAGATGGCAAGGGAATGAGGGAGGTTGGAGTGTTGCGGGTATTTTTGGAAAAATGAGAAAGTGGCATATTAAGGATGTGGGTGTCTTTGACTTTGGTCTTGGCTTGTTTTTGGCTTTGATTTTTTGCAGGTAACTAGAATCGTATTTGTGTGTGAATGAAATGGGGTGGGTGTTATAAGGTTGAAATGGTTGGTGGTTTACTCGGACTCGGGTTGCGCTTTGGATAGGTTAATAAGTATGGTGGGTAGGGTTTAGAACTCATGGGTTATGGAAGGTTTGGGTTCACATCGGGTAGAAGGTAGCCTCAGGTTGAAAGTCAGGGGGGTTAGGGAGATTGTCGGACTGCCCGGGTGTGGTGGGTTTAGGGAGTTGGTTCGCAGTTGGATTTGGATCGAAAAGTTAGGTCTCATCTTAGGGATAGCAGGTGGAGAGGGTCATGTGTGAGTTTGGGTTGACAGTGAATCGCGGGTTCAGGTCAGATACAAGGCAGAAGGTGGTTTCGATGTTGAAACCGAGTTTGGGGGAAATGGAGGTCCGATTTTGGTTGGAGGGTTAAGGTAGTGGTGAGGGTATGGTAGTGTTAATGGAGGTTTAGAGAGAGGAGAGAGATTATTGGGAGGTAGAAGATGGTGTATGTTATTGGGTGTGTGTGGTGGTAAGAGAGTAGGGGTGTGAGTGAGTGATTTGTTTGGGTGTAAGTGAGTGTTTGGTAATAATGCGTGTGTTTAATTTGTATCCTTATTAAAATAAAATAAAACATAATAAAAATATTTACAACTAAAAATCAAAAAATATAAAATCACTTAAACAAAAAATTAAATTCCTAATCTATTTAATAAAAGACTCAAGTAAAATAAAAAATATAAAAAATAGAAAATAAAAATCTATTAAAACTAAAATCTAAAGTCCTAACTAAAGAAAATGCAAAACCTATTAAACTAGAAAAATAAATTACTAAAAAAAATAAACTTACCCTAATAAAATAAAATTAAAACTAAAAAATAATAAAAAAAAATAGAAATAGAACTTACACCTGAATGAAAAGAAATAAAAAATTAGCCGACACAAATAAATCCTAAAAATATATACAAAATTCTAAATAATATATAACATAAATCCTAAAAATTAAAAGTGGCTTAAAATAAAAATCTAAAAAATAATAAAAATACAAACTAGGCACATACAAGACTCGGGATAGGTCTGGACTCGGTTTAGGCTTAGGTTCGAGGACAGGGTACTAGTTAATAGGTACGGGGATTAGGTTTAGCCCTGAATAAGGGCAAATTTATCACAATCATCTTGAAATAAAGATTCTGAAACTGTGAATGCGTACAAGCCTACAAACACAAGTCCAATTTTATTGAGAACTAGCGATCAAAAAGAGACTATTTGGGGTATAAAATATACATTTTTGGGTGCTTATCAGTCATGATATCAACAATATGAGTACAAATAAATGAGGAACAAAACGACTACTCTCGAGAAATTCAAGGAGCATATTGCATAAATCCCGTACCTTAAAATCATCACAAAAAATTCATAAGATTCTGCCTGAAAATTCTGATCATACCACTATGTTCCACGCGCAAAAATAATAAAAGCTCATTCTAGCCAAAACTCGAGAAAACACCAAATAACCCTTCAAATCTTGGTTTAAATGGGGACAGGATTTTATAAATGGAAAAAGATTAAAATAGAGGAGGCTACTGATTTTTGAGAAGGTTAAAATGTGTTTTAAAATTCCTAAACCCACCACTTTATGTTTATATACCCAAAAATTTAGTCCTAATCAGTCGCAGACACTAAAAATACATTCTGGGTGATCGGACTGTTGGAATTCGCTGAAATTTGGAGGCGTGGTAGTTGAAGGCTAGAGGAAGCTAACAAAAAAGTTCAACTCGATCGGAGGGTCGAATATTTCTATTTTATTTTATTTTTTTGCTCCTTAGGTGGGATCCTCCCCCTATTTTTATACAAAAAAATTATAATTTTCAAATTTTAATCTCGATTTAAATTCCACTTAAAACCTTATTTTTATATATAAAAATCAACATTTTTACATACCAAAATTAAATAGATCCCAAAATTTTATTTTATTTCGAAATTCGAGTTTATTTAATTAAAACCGATTTAAAAATCACGGGTTGTTACAGAAGATCTTTTTTTCAAACATTATGGATACGTCCAATATATGTGAGTCGTTGACTTAAAATATATTTAAAGCTAGATTTACTTTTGGCCAAAGATTTGAGAAAAATCTGAATAACTAATTTATTACTTGAGATCGAATTTCCATTGGTAAGTGTATGGTTGTGTTTCGACCGGATCGGATCGAAAAATGCCTTTTCTAAAAAAAATTCGATTTTTTTGGAAATAAAATAACTATTCCGATTTTTTTGGGAAATTAAAAAAAAATCCAAATTCGGAAAAATCGGGAAATCTGCAAAAATCGAAAATTCACAAAATATATTAAAAATCCAAAAAATTTGAAATTTCCAAAATTTCAAAAAAATAAATTATAGATTTTCGATTACTCGAAATTCTCATTTTAAAGAAACAAAGAAAATGGCTTAACCCAACATGTAAATACATGAGGATTTGACCCATTTTTTCATTTGTGTAGAAGTTAGGAGGATACTCTCCTTTTATAGAGCATATTTTGGAGCCATCTCCCTCTCCCAACCGATGTGGGATATGAAAAACTTTCAAAAAATCGAAAATTGGAAAATAATTCCGAAAAAAATCAGAAATAATTATGAAAAAATAGGAAATAATTCGAAAAAATTCGATCTGCATAGTTTCAAAAAAAATAGGAAAATCGAAAATCGACAAACTAAAATTTCATTCCAAATTCGAAAAAAAATTGAAAAGTTCGAAAAAAAAGCACAGCCTTAGGTAAGTGGATGGTATTTTGAGACAATTTTGTTGTATATCCTTTTGGTAAAGATTATGTTCCGAACAACTTTATTTGTTTTAGGTATTATTCAAGTAATGATTTAGAAGGTAACTTTTGGCTTCGAATCTAAATTATAATTATCACAAAATGAACAGATCTACTAAATGACATTTATTTAATAATGAACTTCATATATTCACTCCTAACAAAAATGACATTAATAGTCAATACACAAAACAAAATACAAAGAAAGGCATTTACATTGGTCAAAATCCTCCGTAATATTGTATACAATCTAAAAATGGTACCTGAATCGAGTTGGTAGAACTATTACCGCCTCATGAGGCGTTGCATATCCTAAGTTAGGACAATTGAATAAATAAAATTAGAGGTCTCCCCCTCCCCACATATCATCCTAAAATTGGTATGGATATCTCAAGCCATAATAAATCACTCCCATGGAGTGTTTATAGAATGACTAATTTATGAAAATGTTCTTTGAAGCCTAACAAATACCATTGAGTTACTTTTAAAAATTCATGTTAAATATTCTAAAGAAAAGGGAAGTGTGGGATATATTTCTTCCTTCAATCTACATAAGTGTTTACTACATTCAATCTGTAGTTTAAAATATGACACTTCGCCCAACATTTGAAAAACAATTTCATTAATGCCTATGTAGTCTTTGAATAAAATGACAAAAGGAAATCATATTGTGATCTTCTTCATTAGTGCATATGCGTTCCACGATATGAAACCTTGTGATCTTCTTCGTTGGATTACATTGGTATCCTCTGATGCCAAGGGAAGAACATCGCATACCCAAAAGAAATCCATCCATCAGAATTACAATCTAAAAATAGCATAATAATAAAGCTTAAAAGAAAATTCAAAAAGAACCTACTTGAGTACTCGTTAGGGTGTTCAAAACATTCCTCACATCCTTGAAGGAGGGAAGGGACCTTGAGTTCCTATTCTCGTTCATCCGCCTCCTTATCCTCGACCATGCATCCAGCTCTAGGTCCCGTAGACACATCAATCGAGTGTTGAGTCCAATCACCTCATAAAACCATACCTAACATGCAGAAAAATAAAAAAAATTATAAATTCACAAATAGCACAAGAAAAATAAAAGCACAAAAATAAAAATACTTTTTGAGATATGGGCCCCCCGTAATCGTGGTCCTGCGACATCAACTAAAAAATACAAAGAAGAGTAAAGCGGTGCCATCTTTAAGCTCCCCCAATCACAATGCTCGATCTGGGTGTAGTCCTGTAGAAATGGCAAGACCCACAAGTGGATATTGTCCCCACTCCTTGCCAACAGATTGGTCCCTAGTGTTGATGTCAAAAAATGGACTATATCCAATTTTCTAATCACAGATAAAATATATAATTGTAATGAAATAATCAAATAAAAGATAAGGAGTTTTTAAAGTGGTTCGGCTATGTAAGAAAGCCTACGTCCACTGTTATTGTATTGATTTCAGTGATTACAGAGAACTAGGTATTCTTGTTAAGGAGAATATCCTTAAATACGTTCTATCATGCCTTTGATGAAAGGGATACATATTTATAGTGACCCGGAGGTCAAGGGTTGGAATGCCTTTATATATTCAAGTATTTACACCCGTACATAATGAATGTGATGGTTGATTGTCTATACCATATGCGAAAAGACCCTTGGTTATTCCCCCAAGTGGTGACCTTTTATTTACTTTAATGATCTGCATTCTTCAAATTGGTCGGTATGCCTGTCGAACAACTATCTTTAGAGTTGGTTAAGCATATACTGACTAGGATTTCTGTCACCTAAGAACTCAAGTGTCCATTTCTGATTAGTCCACGTAGGTTGATAATTTTTGGTATCAATAGATGCCCCCAATACTTCATTCTTGATGCTTTTGGTGAAAGGTTGGAGTATATTTTCTTCAAAGTTGGTCGGTACATGCTGGTATTTTGGGTGCTTTTAGGACTATGAAGCCGTCAGAACGTCAATCGTCGAAATAAGTAATAATTTCTTGCACGATTTCCCAAGTAAGGTATAAGAGACGAGATTTCGCCGAATTTTTATACCACATCTTTTAAAGCTTTCATACTCTCATTCTTCTCCAAATTCTCTGTTTTTGAGCTTTCCTTTGCATTATGCCTTCGCTTCAGTTACAATTTTTCTGTAAGCTTTCTTCTCTCCTTTCATTTCGCTTTCTTTCTTTCTATACCATAGTCATGTTTTACATAGTTCACGGGGATTCTCTAAATGAATTTAGGCGGGAAAGTAATATTACCGATTGGGTAGAGTTAGAAATGCTTGTACCCCCTGTTGAGGTGTTGTCATTACCAGAGGGTCACTGGATTCCCTCTTTATTCATAGCTGAGTGTGGGTTCACCTTTCCCCCAAATCGTTTTTTCTAGAGTTTTGTCAGCATTTTGATGTCGTTCCTGCTAGGGTAGCCCCCAATACTTGGAGAGTGGTAAATGGGATATATAGGCTCAATTAAATACATGGGATCCACATAGGCATTTTTGAATTAATATTTTATTACAAGTGGGTTAGCAGTGATAATACTTACTACATGAAGACTAGGTTTGCCAATAGGACCTTGGTTGCGAATTTTCCAAACTCTAATAAAGATTACTTTAACTATGGAGTTATTGCAAAAAATTGGCAACACGTTCCTCTTCAAACATGGGAGGTGTATAATGGGCCCAGGTTCCCCCAAGTGGAACATGGCATAGGTTATTGAATTTCATTACTTTATTTTTGTATTTTTTGCTAATCAACTGTTTGATGATATGTTGACTTAAGATTTTCTTATCTTGTTTCTTGTTTCGCACAATTGAGAACAAGAAGAGGTCCCAACGAAGAGGACATTAATATACAGGAATTAAAATTCATGTGGAATCTTCATCAGAGGATTGACGAGGAACAACCAAGAGCCGCCGCGTATTTGTTTCAGTATATGAGTTCAATTACCTCGTTTGTTATTAGGCCCACTACTGGTGCTGCTCAAGCCCCCATCAATCTTTGAAGAGCCAGTTCCTACCTCTTCAGTTGAGGAATCTGCTGGTGTTGATAAATATTTTAAAACTTACTCCTCTTTTGAATCGTTAGATATTTCAACTATTCCATCTTCTCCACTTGCTAGCATGGGAAAGGGAAAAATCCTCGATTTGATGACTAAAGCTTTATCTCAAACTGCTAAGAGAGCTGTTGAGAAGACTAGTAAGGTTGGTGATGCTAAAAGCCAAAAAAAGCAACCAAGGTTTCTGAAATAGAGAAGGCTCCTCAAGTTATCACCTATGAGGAAGTTAATATTCATGCACCTCAATTCAATAGGTTAAGAAAAGTCATGTCTGAGAAACAGGTTGAGGAGAATTCTGCCGACTGGGAGTTGGTCGAGAAGTCTCAGGAGGACTTGACTATTTCAGGGTCATCCCCGATTGTCATTTATCCCTGTGTTGCCAGGAAGTTAATCAAGACTGGTACCAGCTCTGCTGATAGAGCAACTCTTTCCCCACTACCAAATTGAAGTTGGCAGAAAATACTTGCCAAAGTTTGGCTATGGTAACAGAAGACTTAGGATGCTGAGTTGAAAAAGGCCAATAGTAGAGCCATCACTGCTAAAGGAAAACTGATGATTGTTGAGAGGAAGGCCAAGATGGATGAAGAAAAATTAGTGGATAATCAAGCTCTCTTTAAGTCTATCGAAGATAAGGCTGCTAGTCTGATCTTTGAACTGGTTGTCGAAAATAATGAAAATAAGAATAGAAAAGAATATTCCTTCAATAAAGGCTGGGACAAGGCTTTTCTGGTAGCCTCTGCTCAGATTGAGTATTTTTGGAAGAAATCCTTTAAGGATGGTTAGTCGGAGACCCTTAAGGAAGTCTACACTACAAGAGACTCTGAATTATTCTTAAAGCATGATCCAGGCTCTCCTTCAAACTTGGAGGAAGATTTTGATGATGAGAAGGGATCTGGAGAATTCTCTATTTAGCTTGCTGGGTCAACCTTAAAGCCCATTGAGAAAGTCCCTTCTGCCGACCAGTCCTCTATAATCAATGTTCAGAATAAGGAGAAGGTCTAACTCCTTCATTTTTCTTTCTGTTCATTTGTCTTGTAATGGGACCAGTATGTAACACCTTCTACTTATTAATAAAAATACTTCCTTTGGGCCAAATATGTTGTATTTTTTCTTACTTGTGCCTTCTTGCTTGGTTGAGTTATCTTCATGAAATCGTACTCTCTGTACAATGTCTGCCCAGTAATTACACTCGTCTTCTTACCTTTGCAATTTTTAGTTTGATGCTAGGAAGTATGTTATTGTTTTTACTGAATCCAACCTGCTCAGGCGGAGTAAAAATTTGCTAGAAGTGGGCCATGTTCCTTTATCCAAAGAAGACTTAGTCTACCTGCTAGGCCTAGATGCTTCTGACTAAGTTAAGGAGTCATACACCCACATTCATTATTTACTGGACAGGGTAGTGGCCAATAATACTGCCTACTATGAGATGATTGAAGATATGCAAGAAGATCACAAGTTTACTTTGATTTCACTCCATAACGACTATAAAGCAAAGTATAAAGCCTTAAGTGAAGGTTGAGGCTTTGAGAAGAAGCTTGAACAATATGCCTCTATGTATAGCAGAAAAGAGTTCCTTTTGAGTTGAGAAGTGGATGAAGCCAGGGAGATAGCCAAACTTCTTGAGGAGGAAAATAATAAGCTCATAAATGAGTTGGACATTTTGAAAAAGTCGTCTACTAGTAGTAATGATAAAGGTGCTTCTTTCTTAGAGGCCAAGAATGCCAGAGTAGTATAAGGGATTGAAGTTCTTAAGAAAATCAAACCCGGGCAAAACTTCTAGGCAGCAGAGGTCTAGTCGACTAACTGTAAATAAGGCAAGGGCCAATAAAACACTAGCCGACTAAGCTGCCTAGTTGAAAGCAAAGAGTCAGGCTATTGCTGATTTGTTTGTAAAGCTGAAAGCTAAAGAGAAAGCCATTACCGACCAATCTGTTCAGCTGAAGGTGAAGAGTGATATTTTGAAGAAACTTAAATATCAAGTTGAAAGATTAACGTTTCAATTTCATAAATAACCCAGAGAGGTATGGATGGAAGGTTACAATGAAGATCTTAACCATATTGATGGTCATCTTTCTCAGAGCCATCGTTAAGGTTATAAAGGGGGATGGACCAATTGTCTAACCTTGTTGAAATATGATCGTAATAGCGTGCTGTGGTACTGGAATGAGCCTAGTCTATTGGATAATGAAAATCCTCCATTCAAATTGGATATATCGCGAATTCCTATTGGTGATATTCCCAAGTGCTTGATTACCATATACTTTAGAGACTATGGTATGCATGATGTTCATGAAATAGTTCATCCTCCTCATCTGATTGATGAGCTGAGCAGCAGTAATAGACGAATGTTGAGGAATTTTAACTTTATCAACTCCCCCTATACCTTAGATGATCCTCCAGCTGGTATGGAAAGAGTGCAACCAACTTCTAAAGCTCAAGAAAAACGTCTAGCAGAATAAGTTTTCTATATTTTGTTATTCATTTACTCTTGAATGTAATACAATCAGTATTTGAATAAAAATTCATGCATTTACATTGTCAACTTATGATTATTTAATCAATTAGTCAACTGAATTATTGTTTAATACTGAATTATTAAACTATAATTATAAGGTCATAGATTCTACTAGTGCACTTTGACGAAACTATAAATAGTTTTACTGACCCAATTTTAGCCCTAGCTATCATTCATGACCAAGTGTATGAGGAATATATGTTTGCATTCCAATGGTTAGGAATGTTTACTTGTCTTCCTGCATTTAACTTAGTCGGGTAAATCTTGTTTGTGACTGTTTAAGTTGTATACGAAGTTTTACATACTTCTTATTCTTGACTTATCAAAGACGAAGTCATACATGAAGTAAATGATTAGTGCCGACCAAGTGTGTTAGGAGTGTATTCTTGTATTTAACTTAGTCAGGTAATGCTTCTTGTTCGTGACTTGTTAATACGAAGTCATACATGAAGTAATAACTTCTTGTTCGTGACTTTTACATACGAAGTCATACATAAAGTAATACATTAGGAGAGATACGACTGTGCCTTAAGCTATTGGTGCATCTTGAATTTGATAAATTCAACCCGATTAAGTATGTTTTGCTGATCAGCAGATAAGTTCAACCTGATTAAGTGAGAGTGCGCAAATCAGTGATTAACTTGTTTAATTAAATTCCAATTTTTAATCCCAAAAAATCCTAACTCTTGCAACCAAATTGTGACACACTAAATAAATTAAACCAAGCATGCAAAATAAATCACAATATGTTAAAAAATCCCCCAAAGGGGCAAAATCATTTATTTCTCTATAATATATAACGACTTACAATTACAGCAAAATAAAATTTTGACACACGAATATACGCAGGCGTCAGTTCGTCGTCATCGACATTTGTCAGCAAGAGGTCCCGCAAGAACTCCAATATCAATAGTGGATAAAGACCCTTCTTCTCCACAAAGTTACTCCAAGATGAGTAGAACCATTGTATCCAGGGTTTAAAGATTCACAAAAATGTTTGGGAAGAATTTGTGAATAAAAAAGGCATTAAACCTTAAAAAAATAAAGTTTGTTTCTGGATAGAATATTTGCAGAAACGTCAGTGCTAAAAGACTTGGAAAACGTGTAGAATGACATTGCTTTAAATACAAAAATTGAGGCGGTGCATCGCTCGAACAAAGTGCAGGTGTCGCTCAAACGTCAGGCCACGTCGCTCTAACGACTTCGCGTGAGATGCTATGTCGCGTGAACGACAAGCCAATCTCGCTCAAACGACGTCAGTGAGATTTTTTCTTCGCCTCTACACTTTGAAAAAATTCATTTTGCGAAGTAAAAACGTTCCAGCCCTTTAAAAATATTTTATAAATTTTTTCCAAATATTTATGTACAAAATAAAAACTCTAAATAAATTATTTTACCATAATTGTGAGTGGAGTAGTGGGAACGGATGAAGAGCACGTTGCATGTTGCATGGTTCATGTATGAAGATGATGGATGCGTGGATTCGGATCAAGGCCGTCGTGGATGATCGTGTTGACGTACCGAATGTAGCCGTATCAGACATACTAACGATGATCTAGGACTGATAGAGGATTCTTAGATTCTAACTCAGAAATTTATAAAATCATGTCCTTATAAATCTCCCCCAAAGTCTATGCCAGTACATACATAAAAAATCCAAATTATGCTACCTAAACAAAAACCAAATGACATACAACTTAATATCCCTATTGAACCCAAAAAATGGAAATACTAAATGACATGTCTTCAAACAAACTTCAATATCTTCAAATCTCCAACTCTTTAATCTTTCTTTGTCATCATCAGCGTGTGCAAAAATAATCCTCAATTAAGTACCTACACACATGAGACAAGAAATAATACCCGTGACGCGCAATAGTTTGAAATATAATGATAAGCAAAGGTAATTATCAATTTATGCTCAAGCAAATCACTATAAAATCAAACAAAATTATCTCCCATATAATTCGTTCTCCCCCTTTTTATGATGTCCCTAAATAGACAAATATGAAGAACATAAGCAAATACAAATGAAGAATGCCACAAGGTAATCAAACTTTCTCTTTTTGAAATTTTCAAATTTTTTCTTCAAAATCTAAAACAATAAATCACACCATGAAATAACACCAAAACAACCAAGTCGGTGATAGCGAAAATGTGGGGATGTGAAAAAATTCGACAGGAAAATCAATACATACAACCACAACATATGTGCACGATGAATGTTAGATATTCCTAACAAATGAACTCAACATCTTCCTTAGGTGTAAAAGTTATGGAATTAAAAGAAATTGGCTCAATCAAATCAACAAATCAAAGCACAAAGTGATTTTCACACCAATAATGTCCAAAACGTTGTAACGCTTTTTCATAACTTTCAATGACATGCAAATCCGTTTTTCATTTCTTTCCATCCAAACTCCCTCATAAATAATTAGACATTATATTTTTCTTTTGAGGTGATGAAACTAAAACCTATTGGCCCATTTTTGGCATATATTTCTTTTTATTGCCTTTTAATTTTTTTCGGGCTCTTTTCAAACGGTGGCTTTCACGATGAGTTAATTTTGAACTCTTGCAGCCCTTTCCCGTGATTCACTCATCATATTTTGTTGTAAGTAGATCCTCACGGTAAACGATTTTTACATGCACTACTAACTTGTCAAGTTTTATCTCATTTTGGTCGTTGTATAGACATAATTAAGATGGAAACACTCAAGTTAATATGTGATAGACAAGTACAATACTCAAATAATACCATGCATGTGTGCAATAAAGGAGATAAGGATCATCTCAAAGGCTCTAAAAATGTAAAGCACATGGATGAAATGATGTAGCACCTCAAATCACTATCAAACAGTCACGTGGAATATGGAATTAAGTTGTGACTATGGTTGTCTTAAATGTTCATCCATAAACGGTGTAAACAAAATACGAAACTCTTTTTATGTTTTTTAAAAAAAATTATAAAATGAAAATCTTTTTGACTTCTTCTAAAAATTTTCAAAAATAAAAACCTTTTTTTTCAATTTAAAATAAATAAATAAATAATGATACAAATGATACAATCTAGAGATAGGAATCAGATGATATGAACATGAAAAATGCACTATACTCTAGACATGGTGACCACCCCTCAGTCAACTGTGCAAATTCCTAAAGACTTCCTAAGACTCTCAAATCTAAGGGCATCTAAAGGCTTCGTGAAAATATCAGCGAACTAGAGGTCGGTAGATACAAAACTCAATGATATGATCTTCTCCTCTACAAGCTCACAGATAAAGTTCCCGCGTATCCTAATGTGCTTTGTGCACGAATGCTGGACTGGATTACGGGATATGTGTATCACGATCGTTTTATCACGAGAAATAGTTATGGTGTCCTGTGATATCCCATAATCCTCCAACATATGCTTCATCCACATAAGTTGCGTGCAACAACTCCCAGCGAATATGTACTCCGCCTCCGCAGTGGATAAAGATATGGAGTTTTGCTTCTTGCTCAACCAAGAGACAATAGTAGAACCAAAGAAGAACCACCCACCAGAAGTGCTCCTACATCCATCTGTATCCGGCATCCAAATAGGCAGATAAACGATCATTGGTATCAAAGGAATACCAAATGCCAAGTGAGAGAGTCCCACTCACGTATTTGATAATACGTTTAAGAGCGAGTAAGTGTGACTCTTTCGTGGACGCCTGATATTGCGCACAAACTCCAACACTAAAGGTGATGTCGGGACGATTGACAATCAAGTAAAGAAGACTACATATTATACTTCGATATAAGGTTTGCTCTACGTCCTTGCCTGAAGTGTCCTTGCTAAGCTTTGTTAAGGTACCCATCAGTGTACGTGTGTTCTTAGCGGAGTCTAAACTAAATTTATTCATAAGGTCTCTATCATACTTGGATTAGGAGATGAACATCCTATCCTCTAGCTGACAAACCTAGAGACCAAGGAGGAAAGTAAGCTCACCAACCATGTTCATCTCAAACTCACTCTTCATATCCTCCTCAAAGTGGTGAGCATGCTGGGAGCACGTGGATTCAAAGACAATATCGTCCACATAGACCTGGGTAACTAAAATAACACAATTATCTCTACTGACGAATAACTTCATATCAACTCCCCCTCTCTTGAAGCCACGGGCTAAGAGATAGGAAGTAAGCCTCTCGTACCAATAAGGGGTTGCTTGATTCAAACCATACAAGTCTCTCCTTAGATTGTAGTCGTGTTCAGGGTGTTGAGGGTCTTCAAACGCTTTTGGTTGTTCCATGTAAACCTCCTCTTGTAGAATGCCATTCAGAAAGCACTCTTGACATCCATCTGATATAACTTGAAGAGTAGATGACATGCGATGGCGAGTAGTAATCGAACGGACTCAAGCCTCGCAATAGAAGCAAATGTCTCGTCAAAGTTTACACCCTCTATCTGTGTGTATCCTTGAGCAACCAACCATGCCTTATTTCAGATAATAGTACTAGTATCATCCAGATTATTCTTGAAGTTCCACTTGGTACCTATCACATTTGTCTTACTAGGTAGAGGGATCAGTTCCCAGATATCATTCTTTCTAAACTAAACCAACTCATCCTGCATAACATATATTCAATGTTCATCTTTGAGTGTTTTCTTATAGTTCTTGGGCTCGACTTTGGACGTGTAGCAAACATGGCTAACAACGTTCTCTAGCTGAACACGAGTCTTGACCTCAAGGGTGGGATCTCCAAGAATAGTAGTAGGATCATGACTCTTGCGAACCCAAGCAGGAGTGTCCCCTAAGTAAAGAATATGATCCACTCTGGGTATGGGAGGCACAATGGGATCATCAGTAAAAAGTGTGTCATCCTCACACAAAAGGTTAGAATTAACAAATGTCGGTGGTTCGTCATCTTGCACTGTGACGTTTATTGACTCCATAACCTTAGATATACTCAGGTTAAAAACCTTATAAGCTCTATTAGTCGATGAATATCCTAATAGTAATCCCTCATCGCTCTGGGAGTCGAACTTTCCTAATTGCTCTCTAAAGACACGAAAATATAAAAGGTTGGGCTTCTTTCCAGTCCATAATTCGTAGGGCGTCTTAAGTGTGTATAAATTAAGGTAAACCCTATTCACCACGTGGCATGCGGTAGACACCGCCTCTGCCCAAAATCTCCTAATAACTCTACGACCTAGAAGCATAGATATAACCATCTCCTGAATCGTCTAATTCTTCCTCTCAATAATTCCATTTTGCTGAGGAGTCTTCACGATCGAAAATTCATGTTTGATACCGAGGCTATCACCATAAAGATCGACTTTAGATTTTTTTTAAACTCAGTGTCATTGTCACTACGTATTCTATTGAGAGTGACTCCATTTTGATTTTGTTGTACACGACACTTGGTCATAAGAAATTCCACACCATCAAATTTCTCTCTCAGAAAATTTACAATCGAGTAACGAGAGAAATCATCTACCATCATGAGGATATACCTCATACCACCCAAACTCTTAATACAAGTAGGAACCATAAGATCCATGTGTATTAACTCAAGCACTCGTGAAGTGGTAATGAAATTAAACTTCATATGGGGACTACGGACTTGATTTCCCAACTAACAGGGTCCATAAACCACAGAAGTCGGCTTTCCAAGTGATGACAAGCCACGTACCAGGTCCTTTTTAGCAAATTTATCCAAATCTCTAAAGTTCACATGACCTAGACGTTGATGCCACATATCCATAGGAGTGATCGTGAACTGTTGCAGACAAATGAGGACTTGGGCATAATATCTTCAGTCCTCACCCCTTGAAATAGAAGTTTACCGGCTTGGTCATAAATATGGCATTCGTTCCGATTAAACTTTACTGTAAAGTCAGTGTCGCACAGTTGACTAATGCTGAGAAAGTTTGCTTTCAAACCTTTGACGTACAAAACATCCTCTAGCTTAGGAAATACTGGTATCTCTACTGTACCTCGTCCTACTATGCTAGATTTAATCCTGTCTCCAAATGTGACTTTACCTTCCTTGCGATCCTATAAGTAGATAAAAAATGAGACATCACCTGTCATGTGCCTGGAGCACCCATTATCGAAATACCACTGAGAAGTGTTATGTGCTTTAAGAGGAATATGAACAGTAAGGTCTTTTGCGTCGAGTTTAGGTATCCAAGATGAGGTAACCTTCTGTTTTCCCTTGTCATTGTTGTCTCTAGTCGGGATATTAGAAGTGTCTGCTGACGGCATAGAAATCCGTTGGAACTCTTATATTAGACTCTGAGAAGTAGCAATTAGAAACTCAACCTGCTCTCTAAGACTCAAAAAATCTCTAGTGGCATATGGTGGAGCAAATGTACATCGTGTTCGACCCAAACTATAGCAAAACTCCTTAAGGTGGCCCTTTCTTTTGCAGTAGGTACAGAAGTACACGGCCTTTGGTCGACCATAGTTTGATTTTCTTATCCGACTCTTCTTTGGGGTTTTTGGCGATGGCCATATGGATTCGTAGTAAACTCAGGAACCAATTTCGGTGTCATATGGGACGTGGAGGCACCATAAAAACCAATTCCCCGCCTTTCATCAAAACCTAAAGCAGGGTCAAGGAGCATCTTTCCAGATCTATCATCAATATTTACCTTGACTTCCCTGGCTATCTCAAGGTCATGATTAAGGTGGGCTACAAGGGCTTCAAGTTTCTTTCGAGTGTCCATGAAGGTCTGGAGCTCATTAGTAACACTAGCCACTTGCTTGGTCAAGTCCCCTTTCTCTAAACATATCTCTTTCTTTATCTCTCTCTCTACACAAACCCCCCCTCTCTCAACACAAATAGTCTCTCTTTCTCTCAAGGCAGTGGTAATGGAGGATTCTCTCTCATCCTCCTAAATATTTCTCTAAGGCAACTATCCTAAGTGCTAACGCTTTGTTACACTTTTTTTTAAAAAGAATCATCATATAAATCAGCGTACGCGCGTCGTAAATCACACTATCTCTCACTTACAACATCCTCCCCCTCACTTACATCGCTTCCACTGTCGAGGTGTCCCTGTGAAGTAGCATCCTCATCATCGTGAGGTGCACGGTTAGTATTCACATGACTATCCATGAATGCGGTGAAGTTACATTCATGCGGTGACTCGTCTCCAGAGTCCACCGACTCGACCTCACTGTCGTCACTAAGGGAGGCATTAAGAGCAGCTTTGCCTTTGCCTTGACGTCGCAACCTAGTAGGACATTCAAATGCCTTATGACCTCTACTGTCACACTCATAACATCTCTCCTTTTTTTTCCCTAGGCACATCCTTTTTATCCTTTTCATTTTTCTTTTCAAACTTATTTTTCTTAAAATTCTTTTTATCTTTGAAATTACCATTTTTCCTTAATTTGAGAAATTTATTGAATTTTTTTGCAAACAAGGCCAAATCGTCTAAGTCAAAATCAAACTCAGAATCAAACAACTCTTCCTCTCTTTTTCTAGACGACTCATCTCTCTTTCTTGCTGACCCCTCACTCTTCCTAGCCTGGGCTTGAAGAGCTACCCCTTTATCTTTTGATTTTATTGTATTAGTAAACATGTCAATTTCATAAGTCTGGAGGTCACCTACTAGTTCTTCTAATTTCAGACTACTCAAATTTCCTAATGAATTTAGCACAGTGACTTTAAGGATAAAAAGCTTAGGCAGTGATCTCAGAATGTTTTTAACTACTCTAGCATCAGGAATGTGTTCACCCAAATTGAAACTAGTGTTAACAATATCAGATAGGCGTGCATATAATTCATCAAAACACTCAGATTCAAGCATAGTGATTGTCTCAAATTGAGTAGTTAAGTTTTGCAATTCTGATTATTTAACTGCATTAGTGCCTTCATGGGTAAGTTGAAGAACATCCCATGCTTCTTTAGACGTGATGCATATCATGATGCGTCAAAACTCGTCGGGGGTGACGTTTTCGGAAATTGCACTAAGCTCAGGTGAGTTAAATGTGCTCTATTTAAATTCTTCCTCAGTCGATGCAGTCACAGATTTTAAAGTAGTTACGTTATCTATAGTGACAGTGGGAGGCGTCCACCCCCTTTCACACATAACCTAAACACGTTCATCAATGGCTTTTAAGTGAGATTTCATACGGGCTTTTCAATATGTGTAATTTGACCCGTAAAAAATTGGCACTCAATTATACAAGTTTTCCATTGAAATTACGCTTTTTAAAAAAATTAAAATTTTAAACCAAAATTGATATTTAGAAAAATTTTGCAAAAAAGATTACACGGTATTATTGTATAATAAGCTCTGATACCAATTTGAGAGTGCGCCAATCAATGAGTAACTTATTTAATTAAATTTCAATTTTTAATCCCAAAAATCCTAACTCTTAAAACCAAATTGTGACAGACTAAATAAATCAAACCAAGCATGCAAAGTCAATCACAATATATGGAAAAATCCCCCAAAGGGGCAAAACCATTTATTTCACTATAATATGTAACGACTTACAATTAAAGCAAAATGCAATTTTAACGCACGAATACCCACATGCGTCGGTTTGTCGTTGTCGGCGTTTGTCAACAAGAGGTCCCGTAAGAACTCCAATATCAGCAGTGGATGAAGACCCTTCTTCTCCACAAGGTTACTCCAAGACGAGTAGAACAATTGTATATAGGTTTTAAAGATTCACACAAATGTTTGGGAAGGATTTGTGAATCAAAAAGGCATTAAACCTTGAAAAACGAAGTCCGTTTTTGGGCAGAATATTTGTAGAAACGTCAGTAGCAAAAGACTTGAAAAATATGTAGAATGGCACTGCTTTGAATATAAAAATTGAGGTGGTGCGTCGCTTTAGTGAAGTATAGGTGTCGCTCGAACGTTAGGCCACGTTGCTCGAACTACTTCGCGCGAGATGCTATGTCGCGCGAACGAAAAGCCAATATTGCTCGAATGACGTCAGCGAGATTTTTTCTTCGCCTCCACACTTAGAAAAAAATCATTTTGCGAAGTAAAAACGTCCACCCCTTTAAAGGTATTTTATAAAAAATTCCAAGTATTTATGTAAATAATAAACACTCCAAATAAATTATTTGACCATAATCGTGAGTGGAGTAGTGGGAACAGTTGAGAGCACGTTGAATGAATCCACGATGCACATATGAAGATGATGTATGCGTGGATTCTGATCAAGGTCGTCTGGATGATCGTGCTGTTGTGGCGAATGTAGCGGTATCAGACATACTAATGATGATCTAGGACTGACTGAGAATTCCTAGATTTTAACTCGGACATTTATAAAATCATGTCCTTACATTAAGTATGATATGTGCTATTGATCAAAAAGAGATGAAGACCAAGAGATATGTTCAACTATTTTTTTTGTTCGGGGGACATATCATCGTACTCCGAAAAAATCAACAAAATGGAAGGAACAGAAATCAGGATTGTTATTGAACTTGACAAATAGTTGTGCTGAACATAAAGAAGTACAATATGTCAATGCCTTGAATTACCGATAATATTTGCGAAGGTGCTCGGCGTTCCAAGGGTTTTTTAATTCTTCTCCTTCTAGTGTCTCAATTCGATAGGTCCCTAGTCGGATGACTGCTAATATGCGATATGGGCCATGCCAAACGGCTTCAAGCTTGTTTCACTTTTGGATGACCTTCTTTTGGACATAGTCGCCTTCTTTTAAGTTGGTTGGTCTGTGACGCAACCAAAAATGTGTCTAAAGTGCGTGCTTTATAGGCTCAAGTGCAAGCCTGTTGCGTTAGTAATAATTCGATAAGTCGAGAACGTATCCACGAGGAGCAAGGCTGACAATTCTTAATGATGTAGGAATAGTTAATTTAAAGCCTCAATTGATTCTTAAAAAAGAAAAGAAAAGATGATGGTTGGTGATTTTTGAATTCCTTATGACTAAATTACGATGAAATTGAGTTTTAGAATGAACTACGCTGACAGAAGAACCAAAGAAATAGCAAGGGTATTATGAATATAATAAAAACTAAGTCAGGATACAATCCCCCAATTCCTAGTAATTTACGTGATATAATACTAGAATTATAACTTAAAAGTTTGAATGAATCCAGTCTTTATAGATCCTAAGCATTACATATATGAGGATACTAGCCCGCATCATATGAAATCAAAGGTAAATATAAAGCGGTGCTAAATGATTATACGTGCATCGTATTCTTAAACATCCCAAGTACCTAGGGCAAGAGAGATTAAAATATCTACAATGGTTGTGAAATTATTCCACACGATTCTTTCAAAATTTTAATTTAAATTCTATTTTCTACATTAGTAATTTACATTGGGATGGGTTCATGTATCCCAACTCTTAAAAACTTAGCCAGCCATGATTTTATTAGATGACAACACGATTATAACTATGTATGAAATCATTAATCTACGAACTATTTGTTTAAGAATGCATAGTTGTAGAACAATTTAAGATCTAATGAAAACAAGTTAAACAATCACGAAGAGAAATTGAAATGATACTTGAAATGAATCAGCAAATATGAAATTGACACTTTGAATCTTAACTAGAACTTTGAAATCTTAATAATTCTGTGCCAAAATTATAAACTACAGTTTCAAGCCAATAACTCTTGATGAATAAACTAATGACTAACTAAGTACTTTTCGTTTAGGGCTTAGCCTCTCTATATACACGAAACATGACTCCCCTTATGCCTCTGGACGACTCTTCAGTTCCAGAAGTAAATTTCAGAATTTCAATAGGCGGACCGATTCGAATATCATCAGATCGGTTCGCTTTCAAACCCGGATCCGTTCGTTTTTGTCAGATGGATCGGTTTGGTACTGGACCAGTTCTTTTTTCATCGGTTCTGTATCAATCCGGAGTCTAGTGGAATGTGCACGTTCGGATCGGTCCATCCTCCATCTAATCGGTTCGATATTCTTCAATTTTGACTTGCCATATCTTTTGATCCAAAGCTCCATTTTGACTGTCGTTTCTTCCTACACTTTTGTAGTTGTATTATCTTCAACTTTAATTCAGGCTTCAAATCTGAACTTCGGGTGTAAAGTTACGCTTTCACCCTTTGACTTTTCTTATTTTGTTTTCTTCCTTTCTTCCGATTTCTTTCTCTCTTTTCTTGCACTAAACACCTGTAAAAATAATAAGAAATACATGAAACTCGGGGTACTTGTTAGAAGAAGCCAATGGCAATGGGATAAAACAAGTCAATTACATTATTCAAGGTGCTAAAAACTACTAAATTAAGAGGATAAATTCAAAAGAATTTATGCTCAGTCAAATCCCCTTAACTTAGAACTTTGCGCGTCCCGAGCAATGTAAAAGAAATTATTTAACTTTTGAAAATTCCTTTATTAAAATAATCCCACTTTCGTAGGCAAACGATTGCATTGAGCATATGCAATAAGTCTTTAAACCCCTAGGTTACCCTAGTAGGATGAGCTTTGTCACATGAGGGTTTGTAGTGAATATACCCACAAAATTCTTTAGTGACTCAAATAAATATCAAAATACTTAAAAATTGTACAATTTAAACTTTTCGAAAAAATAATCATCATAAATTCATATTCAAGTGTCCCAAATCATAGTGTGTGTGTGCAAAGCCAGAAATTAAACCTCCAATTTCCACTGATTGAGTATTACGTTACTTTCTGAAAATTCGTTTTTATTCAAATTCTTACAGATGCACTCACAAACGAGTCACTCAAATTGTGTCTATTTTCTCTCAGTATGCATGATATGAAGAGTAAATATAATGGACACAAATTCACGCATACAAAATTGAAAAGAAAAAAATATATGGTGAAAAGATCTCATCATCGGAATACAGTTATTGTGAAACGGGAAATATCATCTCTTAGTCACACCATTTTAATCTCTTTTATTATCTTTTCGTGTCTTAGCTCTCCATGCAGTAATTAATTTCGCCATTCGGACTCGGTTAGGACTTTATCGGGTTATAAGGTGTAAAGGGTAAAAATGGGAATGTTCGGAATTGGAAAATGTCCTTATGATGTCCATTAGTGCTTTTTCGGGCATTTGCTCATTTTTCTTTCTTTTTCTAGAAATTTTTTATTTTTTTTATTTTCTCATTTTTTTCTTTCTATATTTTGTTGAGCATTTTTTCTGTTTTTCTCTTGCCCCTTTTTATTGCACAATTTGGACTTATTTTATGAATTTTCTCAATTTTCACAATTCCGGGATATTTGGGTTTTTCGGGTTATCAAACGAAAGGGAAATATTTTATTAGGCTCAAATTGGGTTGCAAAGGGATAATTTTTCACAACGTTTTTTAGCTAATAGTATTGGGTTAAACAAATGAGGGCCTACTTCATTGTCCAAATTACTAATCACATTACCTATGCATCTTGAGATTAATTAAGTTTAGAGATATATTTAGCGCGCATTTTGAGACAACATTTCACACATTTTCCCTCACCGATCAAAACAATGAATTGAGATCATCAACGACTTATTAAAACGCTGAAAAGAACTTTGGGTTAATCATAAACTCAGATTGATTTAAAAACTCATAAAGAAATTGAAATGCTTGAAATCTCACCGGATTTGACTAATCTCCACACTTATTAGTTAATCCGTCAATTTATTTTCAATTTCCATCTTTGGTCAATTTTGGCTTTGTGCATTATGATTGTTAACAATTAGAGACTTTAAATAGAATAAAGGTGACATTTTTGAAAATTTTAAATTCTAATTTTTATTTATTTTGAATAAAAATATTTTTTACTTTTTCTAAAGTTTGGACTTTGCGAAGTTTTATAAATACGCACTTATTCCCCCCCTAACTTAGACTTTTGCATTGTCCGAAATCAAAAGGACTAAAAGTAAATAAGATGAAATAATGAGTGTGAGAAATAAAACAAACAAATAATTAAAACGCAGAATTGTCATTACTACATAGCTGTGATACACAAGAGAGAAAAACATGAAAAGATGCACATATAGCAAAACCAGATGTGGACTGTCAAAGGGCCAAAACAGGGGTTGCCTATGGTGCGGGAGGGGGGTACGAGCTACCGGGCGCACTTGCGTCATAAGGATCACAAAAATAAGCAGGAAAAGGCGCATTGGGACCCAACTGAAGGCGGTTAAGATCCGCCTAAAGGCGCAACAACATACTTGTGTCGCAACGGTAAGCGCGTTGGTCGTCATGGTACGAAGCCATAAAACCGTCGAAATGCGCCTCAAGAGCTACAATGTGATCGGTGAGCCCCTCACCCGCCAGAACGTAATCTAGGTCAGCGTCCTCATCATACTCAGCGTTATCCCCCTCTCCCATCTCAACATCCGCCGCAACATCTTCCTCCTCGTCATCGTTGAAATCACCTTCCGATTCATCACTATCACCTCATCGTGCCCGAATCACCTCCAATTATTTGACACTTCTAGTGCGGGATTCTTTCCCAATTGGTTTAGGAAGGCGGGTTTATCATGCGGTTCGATAATGACGGCATCGACAAGGATGGATGTAGTGAGACGACCATAAGGGAGAGGCGTCTTGCATTTCTTATTGAAGACCGCAAAAATAATATTGGTATATAGAATACGGGCCAGATGGATAGGGTTGTCGGGGGCAAACATGTGGTACACCAAAGTGGCTTGGCGCGGACGCATGGCCGAATCATTGGATGTTTGCAAAATATTGGCACACACAATCTAGAAAGTGATGCGGGGTTTATCAGTGAGACGACCCATCGAAAAGGTCTCGATGTCCCAATTGGTACCAGGGGCAAGACGAGACATGCAAGTAGCTTTGGTGACGGGTGAGAGGTCAGAAGGATAGGTGAAGACATCCGGGATAGTCACGCCTTTGGATTCTAATTTCTGGGCCAGAAGGGTTACGGAGAAAGGGATGGGTGTGGCGTCGACAAATGATTGAGATTCAAACGTGTCGGTGCAGATGAGGGAGCCATAGAAAGACCGGACCTCAGCTTCCCACACTTCACCATGGGGCTCGTTAAAGAATTGACACCAGCCCCGTGGCAGGAAAAGACTTATGACAGAATTAGGGAGTTCATTCCATAACACTTGGCACTCGATGTGAATCTTACGAGTGGGACCGAAAAAGCGTTCGCACCATTGGCGTTCTTGGCAGGAGCAGTACTCACCATTGCCATTGGGGAGAACGTCAATGGAAGTGTATTTCCAGGGAAGAGCCATGGGGAGTGATGGAGAGGGTGCTCGATAAGTTTGAGAGAGAAATAAATGGGCTGATGTGAAGGAAAATGGGGGGAAGGGTTTGGATTTATAGGTGTGATGGGGAATAGGAATTGGAGGGAAAGAGGAGATGGATTGCGGGAGGGAAAATAGGGTGGACGAATTTGGATGGAAATGAAGGGATTTGTGAGATAAGGGGGTCTTAACCTTGGGAAGGGTCAAGTTTTTGTAGACACCGGACCGGTCCAAGTCCAAGTATCGAATCGATCCGGTCCTCAATTTTTTTCAATTTTAAATGCCGGACCGGTTCATTTTTGAATAACCGGATCGATCCAGCATAAAAGAAAAATTTTGTTTCCCCTGTTTAAAATATGGGTACACTCCTCTCAAGCGTGACTTTCCCAACATGCATTCCTTTGCAAACGGACTTCAAAACTCCCAATACTTCTAGCAAACCCGAAGTACTCGCGCGACGTGTGTGTGACTCTCCTCTCTGCTTGTGATGCACTACTATGTATTTTTAATTATCCTAAGGTCCTACCCCTACTATATACAAGAACTCACCCCATACATGTCGGGGGTGCGATCACCTTTCCAAATTATCTCAATCAGGCCTCATAAATGGGGTCCGACAACTAGATCGTGTCGGCGTCCACAACATATGCTTCTAGATAAGGCTTGAGGCGTTGTTTATTAACCTTGAAGGTGTTTCCCCCTTTTTGATCCTCCAATTCGACACCTTCATGGGGGAATACTTCTTTCACAATGAATGGACCAGTCCATCTTGATCACAATTTTCTGGGAAACAAGGTAACCGCAAGTTGTAAAGAAGCGCTTTCTGTCCCGAATGAAACTCTTTACATCGAATTATTTTATCGTGGGCTAGTTTCATTCATTCTTTTGAAATTTTAGCGCTTTTATACGCATCATTGTGTATTTCTTCCACTTCATTCAACTGAAGCTTGCGTGCTTCACCGACTTTGTCCATGTTAAAGTTCACCCTCTTAATGGCCCAATATGCCTTGTGTTTAATTTCGACAAGAAGATGGCAAGATTTACCATACACAAAGTGAAATGTGGACATCCCAAGAAGATTCTTGAATGCAGTTCTATAAGCCCATAACGCATCATTCAATCGAAGTGACCAATCTTTTCCGTTAGGTTCGACCGTCTTTTATAATATGTTCTTAATTTCCCGATTCGCTAGCTCGGCTTGGCCATTCGATTGAGGGTGATAAGTCATCCCAACCTTGTGGACAACCCCATACTTTCTTATTAGCTTTTCAAACGGCCTATTACAAAAATGAGTGTTGTTATCACTTATGATCGCTTTCGAAACACTGAAGCGAGAAAGTATGTGTTCTTATATGAACCTTATCACGACCTTATAGTCATTCGTCCTTGTAGCTATTGCCTCTACCTATTTTAAGACGTAGTCTACTGTGACAAGGATATACAGAAAGCCAGAAGAGGGTGGAAATGATCCTATGAGTTCAATACCCCAGCAATCAAATGACTCGATGACTAGTATAGGGGTTAATGGCATCATGTCACGACAAGTAATAGCTCCCATCCTTTAACATCTATCACAAGATTAGCAATAAGTATTCACATCCCAGAAAATTGTGGGTCAATAGAGACCGCTTTGTCGGATTTTAGTAGCCGTCTTATTTTTAGAAAAATGACCTCCACAAGCCTCCGTATGACAAAATCGGATTACCCATTGAATTTTTTCATCAGGTACACACTTTTGGATGATTTGATCATCGCAATACTTAAATAGATATAGATCATCGTAGAATAACATGCGCGACCAAGAAATGAATTTCTTTCTCTCTTGCGGTGTCCACTCGGAGGGAATGGCCCCCGTGACAAGGTAATTCACTATATTCGCAAACCAGGTGACCAAGCATAAATTCTTCTGAATTTAGCCCCTTAAGTTAGTTATTTTGATGTCCCGAACAAGGTAATTGAATCATTTTTATTCCATATCATTGCCATTGATTGTTTCTAACAATTTCCCTGAGTTTCGTGTATTTCTGATGGATTTTATAGGAATTTAGTGCAAGAAAAGAGAGAAAGAAACCGGAAGAAAGGAAAGGAAGAAAAGTCAAAGGGCTAAAGCATAAATTTCTATCCAGAATTCGAATTCGACACCTAAAGGGAAGTTGAAGTGCTTGATTTAACAAGAATATCGGAAGAAACGACACTCGAATCGGATCTCGAGATCAAAAGTTATGGCCAGTCAAAGATGAAAGAGAAAAGTCAACATGGAAGAAAATCGGACCGATCCGGTGGGGACCGGACCGATCCGAAATGACCCAAGTCCAGTAGACCCCGGATGGATGATAAACCGATGACACAGAACCGATCCGGTGGATACCGGACCGATCCGGTATAATAAAAAAAGAACCGATCCGGTGCTGAAAAACGGACCGATCCGAGGGATATCCGGACCGGTCCGGTCATGCGAAATCCTGGCATTTATTGTGAAGATTTTGATGTGCGTAGCTGGTGAAATCTTGCGCAACAAGCAACTCTGGCTGTTAAATTCGTGCTACTTGGTGCTATAAAAGCCCATGCCCTACCTCATTCTAGAGGAAGATTTTTAGAGAGAGGAATTCAGAAGTTAGGAATTTTTCATTTTCTTGATAAACCCTAGTTTGTAAGGTTGAGAGAGGGACTACAATTTCTGGATTCAAATTCTTTTCCTGTTGCTGAAATCAAGTATAACAATTCCATTCTCTTAGTTGGGATCTATGTTAGTTAAATTTCAATTGCTTTGCAAATTATTTTCAATAGTTGTTAGATCTATAATTCTGTGTATGAAGTTGTTCTTTAATCAAATCATGTCTAGCTAAATTCTTAAGGGCTGGGGTACATGAACTCACTCCGAGGCAAATTACTTATATAGAACATAGAGGGTAAATTAAATTCTGACCGAATCGTGAATGAAAATTATAAAAACATAGTCAATCTTTTAATCTCTCTTGCCCTAGGTACTTGAGATGTTTAAGAACGCTTTGCGAGTGTAATTGTCCATTCACCGCTTTATATTTACCTTTGATTTCATATGATGAGGGCTAGATCCTTCATATATGTAATGCTTAGGATTTATAAAGGCTGGATTTAGTCAATAGTTTTAATTTTCAATTCTAGTATTCTACACGGTAATTCGTTAAGGTTTGAGGGATTGTACCCTACCCTATTTTCTCTCATTTGTCAATCTAATTTCTTCACAATTTTTAGTTTATTTTTCTTGGAATTTTTTTTATTTCACTAGAAATTTCCCAATCATTAATCATCTTTTCATATTTCTTGTGAGGAATCATTTCAAGATTTAATAACTTCTCCTACACAAGTTCCAATTATTGATCCATGTGGATACGATCCCGACTTATCGGATTATTACTAACGCGACAGGCTTGCACTTGAGCGTAGAGAAAACGCACTTTTGAGACAAATTCTTAGTCGCGTCAAGTTTTTGGCGCTGTTGTCGGGGATCATCAATTGGTAGAATTTATGAAAGTGATTTTTATCTACAAGTGATTTTAAAAAAAAAATTATTCTTTTTACATCTCATCTCTTATGCGCTTATATGCAGAATTCATCTTCTACCCAAGTTCACGAAAATCCTATTGCCGAAGCAAATTCTGAAAATTCTCATACCACTGACTCTCCTCATTTTTGGGTTCCTCCTCCTTCGCCTAACAATTCAATCACAAGTCACTCATCGAGTCAAACACTAAGTGCAAATTCTGAATCTTTCGGTAGCAATATGTCGGTGCACGGTAATGTTGGTGTTGGTGCTGGAGAGGATGAGATACTATACCTTCCCATGAAAGATTTGTTATTTCCTGAGAGAACTGTTACCCCTGGTTGCATTTTACTCCCGTATAATGTCGGTCAGTTCCACTTTCGAAATGGTATGAGTCAAATTCTTCCCACATTTCACGGGATGGATTCGGAAAAACCATATCTCCATATTAGAGAGTTCGAGGAAGCATGTGAGACGTTTGGTGACCAAGCTTGGCCACAAGATGTTATCCGATTAAAGCTTTTCCCTTTTTCCTTAAAGGATAAAGCTAAGACCTGGCTATGGTCGCTACCCCCGAATTCCATATTATCCCGGAGAGATTTGAAAACCAAGTTTCTCTCCAAATTTTTTCCTCAACACAAAACCAATTCTGTTAAAGCCCAAATACAATCTTTTCGACAAAATGAGAATGAGGCCTTCGACAAGTGTTGGGAGAGATTTCAGGAGTTAGTTAATGCTTGCCCACATCATGGATTTGAAAAACATCATTTGATTTCATTTTTCCATCAAGGCCTTACTTTAGCATCTAAACAACTTGTTCAAACCATATGCGAAAGACCTTTTTGGGAGTTAGACTCAAGTGATGCGGAGGCTCATCTGAAATATGTAGCAGAGACTACCCAAGCATGGGATATTTCTGATCCCAATAGTCAAAATAGAAATTGATAAGTGTCCAATGTGCTTGCTGCGTCCGGTATCTATCACTTGGACAAGGACACTTTGTTGGATCGAAAGTTTGACCAATTCGAGAAGAATTTCAGAGACATGCTTGAAGTGCGATTGAGAGAACTAGCTGGACCCGTGCAATCCGGGAAGGAGAAAGTGTGTGCCATTTGTGCTGCAGGTCATTCTACAAAAGGATGTCCTACCATCCCTGCATACAAGGTAATGTACACTGAACAAGTTGAGGCAATAGGGGTCGCGGAAATTATAACGCACAACAAGGGAATGCATACAATCAATCATGGAGGAATAATCCTGGGTTCAATTATGGACAACCCCAAGGGGGGATGGCTCCTAACCCACATATGACTCTACCACCACCTCCTCAATTTCAGCAAGTGGCTCCTCCGATGCCAAATTCTATGCAGGTACCACCTCCTGGTCCGTATGTCGCTTCACCTAGGCGATCTCTTGAAGATAACCTGAATCAATTCATCCAATCTCAAATAGAGAGCAATGCTAAATATGATCGAATGTTCACTGAAATTCATATTAGCATCTCTAGGTTGCAATCTGCAGTGAATACTCATGAGAAGGGTAAATTCCCAGCCCAACGCCAAAGTCCTCCTCTTCAAGGACAACCCACGGTTAGCTCCACATCATCGGATTTGCCATAACAGTGTCAAGCTGTTACTACTCTGCGTAGTGGCCGCGTAATTGATCTATCACCAAAACTTCCAAAGGAGAAAGATGAGAGAGTTGAACCTGAAATTCCCAAAGAATCTAAAACTTCTGAGTCTGCTGAGACTCCATCGGATATGGAAGACAAAGATGAGGGAGTTGAATATGAAATTGAAGTCAAACCACCAACTGCTGCTCCATTTCCTCAACGCTTAGCTCCACCCAAAAAAGGGGCGTCGTGTACATAAGTGTTGGATGTCTTGAAGTAAGTAAAATTGAACTTGCCATTCCTTGATGCTATTCAACAAATTCCAGCATATGCCAAGGTCATCAAAGATCTTTTGACTATCAAACGAAGGCTCAAGGTGAAGAAGAATGTTTTCTTAGCACAAAATGTGAGCTCGGTCCTTCTCAATGATCTACCACCAAAATTCAAGGATCCTAGTGCACCCACAATTTCATGTGTCATAGGAGAAAAAAGAGTGGAAAAAGCATTGCTTGACTTAGGTGCGAGTGTGAACATCCTTCCATACTCCATCTATAAACAACTTGATTTAGGTGATTTAAAACCTACCCAAATCACTCTACAGTTAGCTGATCGAACAGTGAAAGTGCCTCGTGGGGTTGTAGAGGATGTGATAGTTCAAGTGGACACGTTCTACTTCCCTGTTGATTTCGTCATTTGGGACACTGAGCCTGCTCTCCATGCGAGAAATCATGTTCCAATAATATTAGGCCGTCCGTTTTTAGCTACTGCTAATGCTTTGATCAATACACGGAATGGCCAAATGCAACTCACTTTTGGAAAGATGACTCTCGAGACCAATATTTTCAATGTCGCTAACCAAATGGGTGATGAGGATGAAATTCTTTAGGTGGATCTTATTGAAGAAGTGGTAGATGAGCACATCGAGAAGATCATAGGAGGAGATGCACTGGAGGTGTGTTTAGTGCAAAGTGGTGAGAAAAAGAGTCGTTATACTGCGTTTGAGCGTGAGGTGGAAGAGTTGAAAACTTGGTTACAAGAATATGTGAGTTTTGAGGAATTAAGAGATGTTGACTGGATTTCTAGGTTTGAAGAATTACCTCCGAGGGAGACAACCATGATTCCCTCTGAAAATAGATTTCCTAGTCTTGAGTTGAAGAAACTACCCTCGCATGTCAAATATGCTTTTCTGGGAGATAATGATACATTTCCTGTTGTTGTTTCTTCCAGTTTAAAAAAAGAGCAAGAGGGTATGTTGTTGGATGTGTTACGGAAGCATATAAATGCTTTTTGTTGGACTATAGCAGATTTGAAAGGTATAAGTCCATTGATTTGTACCCATAAAATCCATCTTGAGGAAGAGGTGAAGCCCTCGCGTGAGATGCAAAGGCGATTAAACCCAACCATGAAAGAAGTTGTAAGAGCGGAAATCATCAAATTGCTAGATGCTGGGATTATCTATCCCATTTCTGATAGTAAATGGGTGAGCCCAATTCAGGTCGTTCCAAAAAAATCGGGTATGACCGTGGTTGAAAATGCCAGGGTAGAACTAATACCTTAACGCACCACCATCGGGTGGCGTGTATGCATTGACTATCGAAAGCTCAATGCTGGAACCAGAAAAGACCATTTTCCCTTAACGTTCATCGATCAAGTGATTGAACGAGTGGCGGGCCATCCTTACTACTGTTTCCTAGATGGGTATTCTGGTTATAATCAGATTGAAGTGGATGTACTTGATCAAGAAAAGACGACTTTTACATGTCCGTTTGGTACGTTTGCCTATAAACGTATGCCATTTGGGTTATGTAATGCACCTGTAACTTTTCAAAGGTGCATGCTAAGTCTCTTTAGCGACATGATTGAAAAAGGTCTTGAGGTGTTCATGGACGATTTCAGCGTTTTCGGTCCATCTTTCGACCAATGTTTAGCTAATCTTGAAAGAGTTCTATTCCGTTGTGTGGAAAAAGACTTAGTCCTCAATTGGGAAAAATGCCATTTTATGGTTACCGAGGGCTTAGTTTTAGGCCACATAGTCTCATCTAGGGGGATTGAAGTTGATCGAGCAAAAATTGAAGTAATAGCTGAGTTACCCCCGCCGAAATCACTTAAAGATGTGAGGTCCTTTCTAGGCCATGCTGGATTTTATAGGAGATTTATCAAAGACTTTAGTGCCATCGCTAGACCTTTGAGTAATCTTCTCATGAAGGACACTCCATTTGAATGGAATAAAGCATGTCAAGAAGCTTTTGATAAACTTAAAAGCATGCTAATTTCCGCTCCTATCATGCAAGCTCCTGACTGGTCACTCCCCTTTGAGCTTATGTGTGATGCAAGTGATTACGCGATTGGGGACGTTCTTGGACAAAGAAAGGACAAGAAAGCTCATGTTATTTACTATGCTAGCAGAACATTATCTGGCCCTCAGGAATAATTACTCTACTACAGAGAAAGAGTTACTAGCAGTCGTTTTTGCTCTAGACAAATTCAACTCTTACATTGTTGGGTCGCCCATCATTTATTTCATTGATCATTTTGGCTCTCAAATATCTCTTGAGTAAGAAAGATGCCAAACCCCGTCTAATCAGGTGGATCCTACTCTTACAAGAGTTTAATCTCTCGATTCAAGACAAGAAAGGAGTAGAAAACGTCGTTGCTGACCATTTGTCACGCCTATCGTCCGACGTACCTATTGATCCCATTCCCATAGACGAGTATTTTCCGGATGAAAATCTATTTGCTACTTCTTCTCTCCCCTGGTTTGCGAATATAGTCAATTACCTTGTCACTGGAATTTTTCCCTCTAATTGGACTCCGCAAGAGAGAATAAAGTTCATTACATGGTCACGTATGTTCTTTTATGACGATCAATATTTGTTTAAGTATTGTGCTGATCAAATCATCCGGAGATGTGTACCTGATGAAGAAATCCAAGGGGTAATTCGATTATGTCATACAGAAGCATGTGGAGGTCATTTTTCCAAAAATAAAACTGCTGCGAAAATCCTTCAAAGCGCTCTCTACTGGCCCACAATCTTTCGGGATGTGAATACTTTTTTCAAATCATGCGATAGATGCCAAAGAATGGGAGATATTACTCGCCGTGACATGATGCCATTAACCCCAATTCTAGTCTTGGAGTTGTTTGATTGTTGGGGTATTGACTTCATGGGGCCCTTTCCACCTTCTTTTGGTTTTCTATACATCCTCGTCTCTATAGACTACGTCTCAAAATGGGTAGAGGCCATAGCTACAAGGACGAATGACAATAAGGTGGTGATAAAATTCATTCAAGAAAATATACTTTCTCGTTTTGGAATGCCTAAGGCTATAATCAGTGATAATGGTACCCATTTTTGCAATAGGCCTATGGAGAAGCTAATGCGAAAGTATGGAGTTGTCCATAAAGTTGGAACAACTTATCACCCTCAATCGAATGGCCAAGCCGAGCTCGCCAATCGAGAAATCAAAAATATCTTGGAAAAGACAGTCGAACCTAATAGGAAAGACTAGTCTCTCAGATTGAATGATGCGCTCTGGGCATATAGAACTGCATACAAGAATCCCCTTGGGATGTCCCCATTTCGATTTGTGTATGGCAAACCTTGTTATCTTCCGGTTGAGATCGAACACAAAGCATATTGGACTATCAAAAGGGTGAACTTCAATATGGATAAAGCCGGTGAAACACGTAAACTTCAGTTGAACGAGTTGGAAGAAATACGCAATGATGCGTATGAAAGTGCTAAAATATCCAAAGATCGAATGAAAAGATCTCACGACAGAATCATTCGACGGAAAGAGTTTCATTCGGGACAAAAAGTCCTTCTCTACAACTCGAGGTTGCACTTGTTTCCCGAAAAATTGCGGTCAAGATGGTCGGGTCCATTCATTGTGAAAGAGGTATTTCCCCATGGAGCTGTTGAACTCAAAGATGAGAAAGGGGGAAACACATTTAAGGTCAACGAGCATCGTATCAAGCCGTATGTGGAAGCAATCATCAAGGAAGCCGACACAATCTGGTTGTCGGACCCCATTTATGGGGATTGACTGAAAAAAAGGTGAGGTCGTCGCACCCCCGACATGTATGGGGTGATTGTTGTACATAAGAGTCTTAGGAGTTAGGAGTCGTAAGTGCGTGTTAGGCCCGGGGTAGGGAATCCAATGATTTTAGGGGTGTTAAGGTTTCGATGAGCATTGCGGGAATTTTGAAGTGAGAGAAGTTGTAAAGGAATCATTGGAATGGAGAAAAGGAGCATAAACAGTGAGAAGAATAGAGAAAAGGAAATTCTGAGAATTCAGCAGACCGGATCGGTCCGGTCCAGAATTAAAAGAACCGATCCGGTTAACTCGGATCGGTCCGGTCCTACAACCGGATCGGTCCGGTAATCTACAGAATGCTACTTCCCTAGGTTCACACCTCTTCAATCCAAACCAAATTCATTCCCCCAATCCCTTCTTTTCCCCCAAAAATTCGTCCCCCTTATTTCCCCCCATCCATTCCCTCCTATTTCATTCTCAATCCTATAAATACATCCATCCCACACCCCATTTTCCTTCACACCTCCATATCCTCTCTTCTCTCTCACTTTATGTCTACTCCTTCCATACCCATGGCTGCTCCCCAGAAATATACCTCCATTGAAGTCCTGCCCGACGGCAATGGAGAATACCGTTCTCGCCGTGAAGCAAATTGGTGCCGGCGGTTTTTCAGTCCAACCCGAAAAATCCACATTGAGCGTCAAGTGCTTTGGAATCAACTGCCTAATTCTGTCACAACCATGTTCATGAAAAGAGGCTGGTACATATTTTTTAATGAACCATATGAGGCAGTTTGGGAAAATGAAGTGCGTCAATTTTACGATTCGCTAGTCCGTACCGCTGAATTCGAATCCCAAGCTTTTGTGGATTCCACAACAATACCGTTCTCACTTGAAATTCTGGCCCAGAAACTCGAGTCTTACGGTGTGACCACTCCGGATCAATTTGATTATCCTAGTCCCGATCCCGTTCTCACCAAGGCAGTTTGCATCTCAAGAATCGAGCCCGGAGCGGTTTGGACTATCGAGACCTTTCCCGTTGGTCGGTTATCCGACAAGGCACGGTTCACTTTTCACATTGTTTGTGCCAATATTTTGCAAACCTCCAATGATTCAGCAATGCGCCCGCGTCAGGCTACAATGATGTATCACTTGTTTGACCATGCAACTGTTATCAATTTGGCCCGCACATTTTACACTGATATTCTCTTTGTAGCTTACGATAAAAAGGGTCGGGCACCTCTTCCTTATGGTCGTCTCATTACATCCTTGCTTAAGGATGCCGGGATTGAAGCACCTCAAGATCTTATAAACTTTCCTAAGCCATTAGGACAAGAGTCTCGCACTCGAAGTGAAAGGCAAATTCAGCTAATCCGTGCAAGGCGCGGCGACAATTCGAGTGATGAGGAGACCGATGAGGAAGAGGACGTTGCTGATGAGGATGTTGAGATGGCAGAAGGGGAGGAGGAAGAATATGACGAAACCGCTGATCCGGATTATGTTTCGGTTGGTACGAGTTTGACTGAGCGCGTTCTTTCTCTTGAAACGCGTTTCAACGGGTTTATGACTGCATACGAGAGGGACATGAGTTTGGTCCTGCGTATGCAGGCTTACTTGCACCATCTCCATTCGGGTCCCGAGGCCCCCTTCCTCCTTACTATTACAATCCTTATGATCGTGCTGCTCCCGGACCTTCCCGTCCCCCACCCGCCCCTTAGGATGCCCCGCTACCCCTTTATTTTTTATTACTTATGTTTGTGATGCTTTGTTTACACAGTTGTGTTGTAATATACAGTTTTAATATGATAATTGCTTGTTTTATTTATCGCACTCCTAATGTTGTCTTCTTTATCTCTCTCGTCCATTTGATTGAGGACAATGCGAATCACTAAGTTAGGGGGGATGACAAGTGCGTATTCATAAAACTTCGCATATATGTATATAAAAAAAAATGAAAATTTTTGAAAAAAGCCAAAAATATTTTTCTTCAAAATAAATAAAAATTGGAATTTAAATTTTTCAAAAATTTCTCCTTTATTCTATTTAAAGTCTCAAATTGTTAACAATCAAAATGCACTAAGCCAAAATTGACCGAAGATGGAAATTAAAAGAAAATTGACGACTTAACGAATAAGTGTGGAGATTAGCCCAACCCGGTGAGATTTCGAGCCTATCGATCTTTTTGAGTTTTTAAATCAATCCGAGTTTATGATTAACTCAAAGTCCTTTTCAGTGTTTTAATAAGTCGTTGATGATCTAAATCCTTTGTTTTGATCGGTTATGGGAAATGTGTGAAATGTTGTCTCGAAATTCGTGCTAAATATATCTCTTAACTTAATTAATCTCGAGATGCATAGGGTAATGTGATTAGCAATTTGGACAATGAAGTAAGCCCTCTTTTGTTTAACCAAAACAATATTATCCATAAAAACGTTGTAAAAAATTATCCCTTTGCAACCCACTTTGAGCCTAATAATTCCCTTTCGTTTGATAACCCGAAAAAACCAAATAGCCCGGAATTGCGAAAACAGAATATTCATTAAGTCCGAAAAGTGCAACAAAAAGGGACAAGAAAAAGAAAAAAAAATAGATATGCTCAAGAAAAATAACAAGAAAAGAAAAAAAGAAAAGAAAAAATGAAAATAGAAAAAGAAAGAGAAAAATGAGCAAATGCCCGAAAAAGCACTAATGGACATCATAAGGACATTTTCCAATTCCAACATTCCCTACCATTTCCAGTTTTTCCCCGTTACACCTTAACCCCAAGAAAAGTCCTAACCGAGTCCGAATTGCAAAATTGATTACCACGTGGAGAGCTAAGACATGAAAAGATAAAATGAGAGATTAAATGGTGTGAAATAGAGGTGATGTTCCCATTTCCTTATAACCGTACTCCGATGATGAGATCTGTTCACCATATATTTCCTTCTTTTCAATTTTGTATGCATGAATTTGTGTCCATTATATTTACTCTTTATATCATGCATACCGAGAGAAAACAACCACAATCCGAGTGATTCGTTTGCGAGTGCATCTGTAAGAATTGGAATCAAAACGAATTTTCAGAAAGTAACGTAATGCTCAATCGGTGGAAATTGGAGGTTTAATTTTTGGCTTTGCACACACACACACACTATGGTTTGAGACAATTGAATATGAATTTATGGTGAGTATTATTCGAAAAGTTTAAATTGTACAATTGTTAAGTATTTTGATATTTATTTGAGTCAATAAAGAATTTTGTGGGTATATTCACTGCAAACCCTCACGAGACAAAACTCGTCCTACTAGGGTAACCTAGGGGTTTAAAGGCTTGTTGCATACGCTAAATGCAATCGCTTTCCCGCGAAAAAGGTATTCTATCCCAATAAAAGAATTTTCAAGAGTGGAGCATTAAACTAATTTCTTTTACATTGCGCGGAACGTGCAAAGTCCTAAGTTAGGGGGATTTGACCAAGCATAAATTCTTCTGAATTTAGCCCCTTAAGTTAGTGATTTTGATATCCCGAATAAGGTAATTGAATCATTTTTATTCCATATCATTGCCATTGATTGCTTCTAACAATTTCCCCGAGTTTCGTATATTTCTGATGGATTTTACAGGAATTTAGTGCAAGAAAAGAGAGAAAGAAACCGGAAGAAAGGAAAGGAAGAAAAGTCAAAGGGCTAAAGCATAAATTTCTATCCAGAATTCGAATTCGACACCTAAAGGGAAGTTGAAGTGCTTGATTTAACAAGAATATCGGAAGAAACGACACTCGAATCGGATCTCGAGATCAAAAGTTATGGCCAGTCAAAGATGAAAGAGAAAAGTCAACATGGAAGAAAATCGGACCGATCCGGTGGGGACCGGACCGATCCGAAATGACCCAAGTCTAGTAGACCCCGGATGGATGACAAACCGATGACACAGAACCGATCCGGTGGATACCGGACCGATCCGGTATAATAAAAAAAGAACCGATCCGGTGCTGAAAAACGGACCGATCCGAGGGATATCCGGACCGGTCCGGTCATGCGAAATCCTGGCATTTATTGTGAAGATTTTGATGTGCGTAGCTGGTGAAATCTTGCGCAACAAGCAACTCTGGCTGTTAAATTCGTGCTACTTGGTGCTATAAAATCCCATGCCCTACCTCATTCTAGAGGAAGATTTTTAGAGAGAGGAATTCAGAAGTTAGGAATTTTTCATTTTCTTGATAAACCCTAGTTTGTAAGGTTGAGAGAGAGACTACAATTTCTGGATTCAAATTCTTTTCCTGTTGCTGAAATCAAGTATAACAATTCCATTCTCTTAGTTGGGATCTATGTTAGTTAAATTTCAATTGCTTTGCAAATTATTTTCAATAGTTGTTAGATCTATAATTCTGTGTATGAAGTTGTTCTTTAATCAAATCCTGTCTAGCTAAATTCTTAAGGGCTGGGGTACATGAACTCACTCCGAGGCAAATTACTTATATAGAACATAGAGGGTAAATTAAATTCTGACCGAATCGTGAATGAAAATTATAAAAACATAGTCAATCTTTTAATCTCTCTTGCCCTAGGTACTTGAGATGTTTAAGACGCTTTGCGAGTGTAATTGTCCATTTACCGCTTTATATTTACCTTTGATTTCATATGATGAGGGCTAGATCCTTCATATATGTAATGCTTAGGATTTATAAAGGCTGGATTTAGTCAATAGTTTTAATTTTCAATTCTAGTATTCTACACGGTAATTCGTTAAGGTTTGAGGGATTGTACCCTACCCTATTTTCTCTCATTTGTCAATCTAATTTCTTCACAATTTTTAGTTTATTTTTCTTGGAATTTTTTTTATTTCACTAGAAATTTCCCAATCATTAATCATCTTTTCATATTTCTTTTGAGGAATCATTTCAAGATTTAATAACTTCTCCTACACAAGTACCAATTGTTGATCCCTGTGGATACGATCCCGACTTATCGGATTATTACTAACGCGACAGGCTTGCACTTGAGCCTAGAGAAAACACACTTTTGAGACAAATTCTTAGTCGCGTCACCAGGGAAGAGAAGAAGTGGCAAATAATTTCTCATCCAAAAAATACTTGTCTATGGGTATTGGATCATTAGGCACGTCGGACGAGAGCCATGATAAATGGTCGGTAACAACGTTTTCTACTCCTTTTTTATCTTGTATTAACAGATTAAACTCTTGTAGGAGTAGGATCCACCTCAGAGGTGCGATTTTGCATATTTCTTGGTTAGAAGATACTTAAGTGCCACATGATCTGTAAAGCAAATGATAGGCGACCCAATGATGTATTAGCGGAATTTATCTAGGGAAAAAATGACGGCTAGTAACTCTTTCTCCGTAGTAGAGTAGTTAATTTATGGCCCAGACAAGGTCCTACTAGCATAGTAAATAACATGAGCTTTCTTATCTTTCCTCTGTCCCAAAATAACCCCAATCGCGTAATCACTTGCAACACACATAAGCTCGAATGGGAGAGACCAATCCGGAGCTTGCATGATAAGAGCAGAAATCAACATGCTTTTTAATTTATCAAAATCCTTTTAACATGCGTCATTCCACTCAAAAGGAGTATCCTTCATAAGAAGATTACTCAAGGGTCCAACGATCGCGCTAAAGTCCTTGATAAACCATCTATAGAATCCAGCATGGCCCAAAAAGGATCTCACATCTTTCAGTGATTTTAGTGGGGTAGCTCAACTATCACTTTCATTTTTGCTCGATCAACCTCTATACCCTTGGATGAGACTACGTGGCCCATAACTACATCCCCAGTGACCATAAAATGGCATTTTCCCAATTGAGGACTAAGTTCTTTTTCACACACCGGAATAAAACTTTTTCTAGATTAGCTAAACATTGGTCGAAAGAGGTGCCAAAAATGTTGAAATCGTCCATAAACACCTCAAGTCCTCTCTCTACCATGTCGCTAAAGAGACTTAACATACATCGTTGAAAATTCACAGATGCATTACACAGTCCAAACGGCATATGTTTGTAGGCAAACGTGCCAAAGGAACAGGTGAAAGTCTTCTTTTCTTGATCAAGAATATCCACTTCAATTTGATTATATCTAGAATAGCCATTCAGAAAACAATATTAAGGATGGCCTGCTACTCGTTCAATCACTTGGTCGATAAAAGGCAAGGGAAATGGATCCTTCCTCGTTTCGGCATTGAGTTTTCGGTAATCAATGCAAACACGCCACCTGGTGGTGGTGCGTTGAGGTATTAAGTCTCCCTTAGCATTCTCGACCACTGTCATACCCGACTTCTTTGGGATGACCTGAATTGGGCTCACCCATTTGCTATTCGAGATGGGATAGATAATCCCAACATCTAATAACTTGATGATCTCTGCTCTTACCACTTATTTCATGGTTGGATTTAATCGCCTTTGCATTTCTCTCGAGGGCTTCACATCCTCCTCAAGGTGGATTTTGTGGGTACAAATCAAGGGACTTATACCTTTCAAATCTGCTATTGACCAACCAAAAGCACCTCTGTGCTTCCTCAAAACCGTCAACAACTTACCCTCTTGCTCTTCTTCTAGGCTAGAAGAGACAATAACAGGAAATGTCTTGTCCTCTCCTTGAAAAGCATATTTAACATTAGTGGGTAGTTTCTTTAACTCGAGACTAGGAAATGTCTCTTCAGAGGGAATTATACGTGACAACTGTGGGGGTAACTCCTCAAATCTAGAAACCCAGTCAATATCTCTCATCACTTCTTTTTGTAATAATACTCTCAACTCCTCCACTTCACGCTCAAACTTAGTATATGAATTCTTTCTCTCAACACTTTGTACTAAACAAACTTCTAGTGCATCCCCACCTATGATTTTCTCTCATCCACAACCTCATCGATAAGGTCAACCGCGTGAATTTCATCCTTATCGCCCATATTATTAGCAACATTGAAGATATTGGTATCGAGAGTCATATTTCCAAAAGTGAGTTGTATTTGCCCATTTCGTGTGTTAATCAAAGCATTAGCCGTAGCTAAAAATGGGCGGCCTAAAATTATGGGAACATGATAGGTAGAATAAAGGGAGGGCTCCATGTTCCAAATGACAAAGTCTATAGGGAAATAGAATGTGTCTACTTGGACTATCACGTCCTCCACAATCCCTCGAGGTACCTTTACTGTGCGATCTGCTAACTGTAGAGTGATTCGTGTAGGCTTAAGATCACCTAAATCAAGCTGCTTATAAATAAAGTATGGAAGTATATTCACACTTGCACCTAAATCTTGTAAAGCTTTTACAACTCTACGCTCTCCAATCATACATGAGATTGTGGGTGCACCAGGATCTTTAAATTTGGGTGAAAGATCATTAAGAAGGACAAAACTCACATTTTGTGCTAAAAAGACATTCTTTTTCACCTTCAGCCGTCGTTTGATAGTTAAAAGATATTTGATGACTTTGGCATAGGCGGGAATTTACTGGATGGCATCCAAGAATTGTAAGTTCAGCTTCACTTGCTTAAGAACATCTAACACTTCAGTACGGGAGGCTCCTTTTTGGGATGGTGATGAGCGTTAAGGGAATGGAGCAGCAGTGGGCGGTTTGACTTTGACTTTAGGCTCACCATTTTCATTCTTGCCGTCCACATATAATGGGGTCTCATCATACTCTTTCTTATCGACTAAAACCTCTTTAGCCTTTGGTTCTTTAGGTGGGGGAGGCGACAGATTAACTACCTGACCACTTCGCAGAGTGGTGAAAACTTGGCATTGCTCTTGCGATTTCGATAATGTAGAGCTAACAGTAGTCTTCCCTTGGGGAGGTCTTTGACCTTGAGCCGAAAATTTACCCTTCTCTTGGATATTCAATGCAACTTACAACCTAGAGATGCTAGTATGAATTTTAGTGAACATTCGATCATACTTAGCACTGTTCTCCTTTTGAGATTGGATGAGTTGATTCAAGTTATCTTTAAGAGATCACCTAGGTGGGGTAACATATGGACCAGGAGATGATGCTTGCATATGGGCCTGCATATGTGGCACTTGTTGAAATTGAGGAGGGGGTGGAGGTAAAGCAACATGTGAAGTAGGATTTATCACACCTTGTTGTCGCCCATAGTTTAAACCAGGATGATTCCTACAAGATGGATTGCAAGCAATCCCTTCAGGCGTATTAAAATTTCCTCTAAACCCTCCTATAGCCTCCACTTGCTCCGTGTACATTGCGTTGTAGGAGGGTATTGCAGGACATCCTTTTGTGGAATGATCCGCTGCACAAATGGCATAGACCTTCTCTTTTTCAGCTTGAATAAGTCCAGTAGCTTCTCTCAATCAAACCTCGAGTATGTCTCTTAAATTCTTTTCCAACTGATCAAGTCGATGGTCTAACAAAGTGTCGTTATCCAGTTGATAAATACCGGACGCAACAGGCATGTTGGACACTTGTCGATGTCTGTTTTGGCTATTGGGGTAAAAAATCCCATGCTTGAGTAGTCTCGGCTACATATTTCAAATGGGCCTCAACATCGCTTGATTCTAGCTCCCAAAATGGTCTTTCACACATTGTTTAGACGAGTTGTTTAGATGCCACAGTAAGCCCTTGATGAAAAAAATGAAATGAGATGATGTTTTTCAAACCCATGGTGTGGGCAAATGCTAACTAGCTCCTGAAAATGTTCCCAATATTTATCAAAGGTTTCATTCTCATTTTGGCTAAAAGCTTGAATTTGAGCCTTGGTAGAGTTGGTTTTGTGTTGTGGAAAGAACTTGGAGAGAAACTTACTCTGCATATCTCTCCAGAGCAGAATAGAGTTCACGAGTAAATACCATAGCCAGGTCTTAGCTTTATCCGTTAAGGAAAAAGGGAAAAGCTTCAATCGGATAATATCTTGCGGGCAGACTTGATCACCAAATGTTTCGCACGCTTCTTCGAATTCTCTAAGATGGAGATATGGCTTTTCGGAATCCATTCCATGGAACGTATGAAGAATTTGGATCATCCCATTATGAAAGTGGAACTGTCCTGTAGTGTACGGAAGTAGAATGCATCCAGGAGTGACAGTTCGTTCAGGAAATAAGAGCTCTTTCATTGGAAAATAAGTCAATTCTCCCTCCCCAGTGCCAGTACTACCTTGCACAGACATGTTATTATCAAATGATTCTAAATCCCCACTCAGTGTTAAACTCAAAGTACGACTAGTGAGTGAATTATGAGATGAAGAAGGTGGAACCCAAAAGTGTGGAGCGTTAGGGGTTTGGGAATTATCAAAGTTGACTTTAACAATGGGATTTTTATGAACTTGGGTTGGAGACGGCGGAGGAGTTTGCATGTACAACCTTTTTTTTTACTAAATGAATCAAATTGGGTTCAATTTCACTCACCTAAATATAACCTAAGCCTCTCCGGCAACGGCGCCAAAAAACTTGACGCGACCACAAATGTGTCTAAAGTGCGTGCTTTATAGACTCAAGTGCAAGCCTGTCGCATTAGTGATTAGGCACATATTCTTCACATTTATCCCCTTAATTTCAGTATTTTGATGATCCCGTGCAGTGTATTTAGCTTGGATTTGTCTCTTATTTATGCTACTAACCTTTTTTGGCAAGTATTTCTTGTTTTGTGTATTTCTCATGTGTCTTACAGGTATTTCACACAAGTTAGTGCGAAGGAGAGCTCAAAACAGTGAAAGAAACTAAGAAATGGAGAGTTGAAGGGCATTTTCGTAATTTTTTAGCCTTAGTCCGAAGGTGGGGCCAGCTAGAAAGTTGAAGAGCTCTAAATTACAAGAATACTGGAAAAAATGGCACCTCAATCCGAGCTACGGTGAAGAAGTTACGATGTTTTGAAGTTGCGTGATAATGAAGAGTCTGGATGTGCGGATTTCTGTAATTAATTATGCATTTAATGCAGTGCAACTCTTGGAAAACTTGTGCCACAAGCAAAATTTGATGCCAAATTCATGCAACTTGGTGCTATAAAAGACCAAGCTCTACCTCATTTTCAAGGGGAGTGGAATTCTAGAGAGAGGGAGTTGCTAGAGAGAGGCTAGGTTAGGAGTAGGTTAGAAGTGCTAGATTAAATTTTAGAGTTAGATTTTGAGAGCAAATTTTCTATTCCTTCAAGAGTTTTCATGAAGATTCCAATTCCATTTTTTGTTGCTGAATTCAAGTAATATCTTTCCATTCTCTATTTTTATTATTTGCAAATTATTTCCCATGTCTTGTAGATCCATAATTTTGTGTGTGAATTTATTCTTGAACCAAATCATGAGTAGCTAAATTCCCAAGGGTTGGGGTACATGAACTCAATCCAAGGCAAATTATTTATGTAGAAAATAGAGGTTAAATTAAAATATTGATTGAATCGTGAAAGCACCGCTTTATATTTATCTTTGATTTCGTATGGTGCGGGCTTGAACCTCATATACGTAATGCTTAGAATATATAAAGACTGGATTCATTCACCGCTTTATATCTATCTTTGATTTCATATGATGCGGGCTAGATCCCTCATATATGTAATGCTTAGAATGTATAAAGACCGGATCTAGTCATTAATTATAATTTACAATTCTAGTATTCTATACGGTAATTTGTTAAGGATTGAGGGATTGTACCCTACCCTATTTTCTCCCATTTGTCAGATCTAATTTCTTTTGCACTTTTCAGTTTGTTAAATTTTCCCAATTATTAATCATCTTTTCGTTTCTTTTAAGAAATCATTTCAAGATTTAATAATTTTTCTTATTACTATTTGGCAATCTCGATCCCTGTGGATACGATCCCGACTTACCGGGTTTATTACTTGAGCGACAAGCTTGCACTTGAGCCTAGATTGTATGCACTTTTGAGACAAATTCTTAGTCGCGTCAAGTTTTTGGCGCCGTTGCCGGGGATAGAAATTGTTAAATTTTTAAGAAAGTTATTTTTATCTACAAGTGATTTCGAAAAAAAAAATATAACAAAAATTGAAAAAAAAAATGGGTGTCACGTTCTTGAATTGCCCAATTTGAAATGTCTTATTTTAACTCTTTTGGTGGCTTTAATTGTTATGCTAATAGTGAGGAAGAGGAGGCACTCAAGACTTATGACCATTGGATCAATATCACTAAAGATGATTATATTAAATACAAGCCTAGTGCTGAGAAACTCCAAATTTATCAAAATCAATTGCTTGAAGAAGAAAGACTTGAAAAAGAATATCGCGAAAAAAATCGTTATTGTGAGCAAGAGTTAGATGCATTATTTGAACCCAATGAGGATTTTTTTTCCGATAGTTTTGAAGATGAAGTAAGTTTTCAACCAAATGAGGAATTCGAGGTGCTAGAACCAAGAAAGCCTACTTTGGAAGAACTCTTACTTGATCTACAAAAGCAATCTGATGACCGTGCTGTTCTCGAGTCGAAAATTATAGCAACTTGCAAGGAGTTGAATGATTATTTGGACAACTTAGAAAAGGTCGAGACTTGCGCTTCACCTAATACTTTTGAGAATGAAATCAATGAAATTGATCCAAGTTCTTTTGAATCTCAACCTATTATAAATATTTCAAAACCTCTTGAGGTTGAAGATCATTTGTCTCCTTGTGTCCCCACTATTATCGAACCATTAAATCCATCACAAGAATTGGATGAATGTCTTAAGGATGTTGATCCGCTTCTTGTATGGGAATGTTATTTTGAGATGCTTCATCTTACGGGCCACACACTTAGATGTGTCACTCCACCAGATCCAATTGAAAATTTTGAGGGAAAAAATTTTGAGGACACCAAGCAAGAGAGAGAGCTAGAGGAGTTGAGCCTAGCAGAGTTTGAGCGCGAGTTCGGACCGGTGGATGCGAGCCTAAATGATGAAGTCCAATCTTTCTGGGACTCATTTCGTCATTTAGACGAAAGCGAGTGGGACAAGAGAATTGATGAATTTCTCCTTCCTAAACCTCCACCCATACCATTTGAGTCTTCGGAGGTACTTGAAGATACTACTCAAAAATCGTCCGACTTAGAGACCAACACACGTGCTACGCAACAAGAGGATCATTTTCCGGTTTATGAGGACAAGCACTCTATGCTTAAATTGTTTTCTAATATGGATTGTTCCTTTTTGTGTGCCCCTCTCCCCATACTACTTGAAAAATCTTTGGAACGTGATTCTATATTTCTTGGATCCCAATGGGACTTGTCCTCTTATGCACCAAAATCCTTCATTATCCCCCTAAATTTTGTAATTGGTGATGGTTCATTTTTTAAACTTTTCACATGCCTTCCGTTTTTCAAACGGAATTCTTACTTTTCGGGAGGCATGCATCCTAATGAGGGTACACCATTAATCCCTCAAAGTCAAATTGTATTTTGGGTGGACCCTCAAATTTTTCGACTTTTTGTGTATGATTTATTAGCTGTTCAAATGTTAGGTTGTAAATAGTTAGTTTTTTTTTCTTTTTCTTTTTCTCTTTTATTATAGTCTAGTTTTGAGAGTTAGAGTTTTTGTTATTCTTTTTGCTATGCTTGGTTATAACATGTTTTGTAGATTCAATGGACTCGCACTCATCGGGGATCGCTCCATTTGGGTAATATCTTTCGTTTCCTCTCTTTATGTTGTGTTCTTGATTCGCATTGAGGACAATGCAACATTTAAGTTAGGGGGTGTGGGATATTCTTCCCGTTTATTGTTTAGATTCATTGATTCGATCACATGTTCTTTCCAAGTGTGTTTTTTATTTTAATTTAAAAAAAAAAAAATTGAAAAATTTAGAAAAAGCCAAAAATATTTTTCTTCAAAATAAATAAAAATTGGAATTTAAATTTTTCAAAAATATCACCTTTATTCTATTTAAAGTCTCAAATTGTTAAATCTCAATTGCACTAAGCCAAAATTGACCGAAGATGGAAATTGAAAGAAAATTGACGACTTTACGAATAAGTGTGGAGATTAATAAAATCCGGTGAGATTTTGAGCCTTTCAATTTTTTATGAGTTTTTAAATCAATCCGAGTTTATGATTAACTCAAATTCCTTTTCACCGTTTTAATAAGTCGTCGATGATCTCAATCCTTTGTTTTGATCGGTTATGGGAAATGTGTGAAATTATTGTCTCGAAATTCGTGCTAAATATATCTCTAAACTTAATTAATCTCGAGATGCATATGGTAATGTGATTAGCAATTTGGACAATGAAGTAGGTCCTCATTTGTTACCCAAAAATATTAGCCATAAAAAGTTGTGAAAAATTATCCCTTTGCAACCCAAGTTGAACTTAATAAAATATTTCCCTTTCGTTTGACAACCCGAAAAACCCAAATAGCCCGGAATTGTGAAAATTGAATATTCATCAAGTCCAAATTGTGCAATAAAAAGGGGGAAGAGAAAAATAGAAAAAAAAATGCTCAACAACAAAAAAAAAATAGTGAAAAAGAAGAAAAGAAAAAGAAAAGAAAAAATAAAAATTGAAAAAGAAAAGAAAAAAAATGAGCAAATGCCCGAAAAAGCACAAATGGACATCATAAGGACATTTTCCAATTCCGAACATTCCGTTTATTCCCATTTTTACCCTTTACACCTTTTAACCCAAAAAAGTCATAACTGAGTCCGAATGGCGAAATTAATTACCGCATGGAGAGCTCAGACATGAAAAGATAATATGAGAGATTAAATGGTGTGAACTAGAGGTGATGTTCCCGTTTCCTAATAATTGTAATCCGATGATGAGATCTTTTCACCATAAATTTCCTTCTTTTCAATTTTGTATGGATGAATTTGTGTCCATTATATTTACTCTTTATATCATGCATACCGAGAGAAAATAGCCACAATCTGAGTGATTCGTTTGTGAGTGCATCCGTAAGAATTTGAATCAAAACGAATTTTCGGAAAGTAACGTAATGCTCAATCGGTGGAAATTTGAGGTTTAATTGATGGCTTTGCACACACACACTACGGTTTGAGACAGTTGAATATGAATTTATGGTGAGTATTTTTTCGAAAACTTTAAATTGTACAATTTTTAAGTATTTTGATCTTTATTTGAGTCAATAAAGAATTTTGTGGGTGTATTCACTGCAAACCCTCACGAGACAAAACTCGTCCTACTAGGGTAACCTAGGGGTTTAAAGGCTTGTTGCATACGCTAAATGCAATCGCTTGCCTGCGAAAGTGGAATTTTATTTTAATAAAATAATTTTCAAGAGTAGAATTTTGGCTAATTTCATTTACATTTTTGCTCGGGACGCGCAAAGTTCTAAGTTAGGGGGTGTGATTAGGCACATATTCTTCACATTTATCCCCTTAATTTCAGTATTTTTATGATCCCGTGCAGTGTATTTAGCTTGGATTTGTCTCTAATTTATGCTACTAACCTTTTTTGGCAAGTATTTCTTGTTTTGTGTATTTCTCATGTGTTTTACAGGTATTTCACACAAGTTAGTGCGAAGGAGAGCTCAAAACAGTGAAAGAAACTAAGAAATGGAGAGTTGAAGGGCATTTTCGTAATTTTTTAGCCTTAGTCCGAAGGTGGGGCCAACTAGAAAGTTGAATATCTCTAAATTACAAGAATACTGGAAAAAACGGCACCTCAATCCGAGCTACGGTGAAGAAGTTACGATGTTTTGAAGTTGCGTGATAATGAAGAGTCTGGATGTGCGGATTTCTGTAATTAATTATTCATTTAATGCAGTGCAACTCTTGGAAAACTTGTGCCACAAGCGAAATTTGATGCCAAATTCATGCAACTTGGTGCTATAAAAGACCAAGCTCTACCTCATTTTCAAGGGGAGTGGAATTCTAGAGAGAGGGAGTTGCTAGAGAGAGGCTAGGTTAGGAGTAGGTTAGAAGTGCTAGATTAAATTTTAGAGTTAGATTTTAAGAGCAAATTTTCTATTCCTTCAAGAGTTTTCATGAAGATTCCAATTCCATTTTTTGTTGCTGAATTCAAGTAATATCTTTCCATTCTCTATTTTTATTATTTGCAAATTATTTCCCATGTCTTGTAGATCCATAATTTTGTGTGTGAATTTATTCTTGAACCAAATCATGAGTAGCTAAATTCCCAAGAGTTGGGGTACATGAACTCAATCCAAGGCAAATTATTTATGTAGAAAATAGAGGTTAAATTAAAATATTGATTGAATCGTGAAAGCACCGCTTTATATTTATCTTTGATTTCGTATGGTGCGGGCTTGAACCTCATATACGTAATGCTTAGAATATATAAAGACTGGATTCATTCACCGCTTTATATCTATCTTTGATTTCATATGATGCGGGCTAGATCCCTCATATATGTAATGCTTAGAATGTATAAAGACCGGATCTAGTCATTAATTATAATTTACAATTCTAGTATTCTATACGACAATTTGTTAAGGATTGAGGGATTGTACCCTACCCTATTTTCTCCCATTTGTCAGATCTAATTTCTTTTGCACTTTTCAGTTTGTTAAATTTTCCCAATTATTAATCATCTTTTCGTTTCTTTTAATAAATCATTTCAAGATTTAATAATTTTTCTTATTACTATTTGGCAATCTCGATCCCTGTGAATACGATCCCGACTTACCGGGTTTATTACTTGAGCGACAGGCTTGCACTTGAGCCTAGAATGTACGCACTTTTGAGACAAATTCTTAGTCGCGTCAATTAGTAATAATCCGATAAGTCAAGGTCGTATCCACAAGGGGTAAGGTTGACAATTCTTCACAACGTAGGAATAGCTAATTTAAACCCTCAATTGATTCTTAAAAAAAGAAAAGAAAAGATGATGGTTGGTGATTTTTGAATTCCTTGTGACTAAATTACGATGAAATTGAATTTTAGAATGAACTACGCTGACAGAAGAACTAAAGAAATAGCAAGAGTATTATGAATATAATAGAAACTAAGTCAGGATACAATCCCCCAATCCCTAGTAATTTACTTGATAGAATACTAAAATTATAACTTAGAAGTTTGAATGAATGCAGTATTTATAGATCCCAAGCATTACATATATGATGATACTAGCCCGCATTATATGAAATCAAAGGTAAATATAAAGCGGTGCTAAATGATTATACGTGCATCGTATTCTTAAACATCCCAAGTACCTAGGGCAAGAGAGATTAAAAGATCTACGATGGTTGTGAAATTATTCCACACGATTCTTTCAAATTTTTAATTTAAATTCTATTTTCTACATTAGTAATTTACATCGGGATGGGTTCATATATCCCAACTCTTAAAAACTTAGCCAGACATGATTTTATTAGATGACAACACCATTCTAACTATGTATGAAATCACTAATCTACGAACTATTTGTTTAAGAATGCAGAGTTATAAAACAATTTAAGATCTAATGAAAACAAATTAAACAATCACGAAGAGAAATTGAAATGATACTTGTAATGAATTAGCAAATCTGAAATTGACACTTTGAATCTTAACTGGAACTTTGAAATCTTAAATAATTCTGTGCCAAAATTACAAACTACAATTTCTAGCCAACAACTCTTGATGAATAGACTAATGACTAACTAACTACTTTTCTTTTAGGGCTTACCCCCTCTATATACCCGAAACATGACTCCCCTTATGCCTCTGGACGACTCTTGTGTTCCAGAAATAAATTTTAGAATTTCAGCAGGCGGACCGGTTCAGATATCATCGGATCGGTTCGCTTCCAAACCCAGATCGATTCGTTTTTATCAGATGGATCAATCTGGTACCAGATCAGTTCTTTTTTCATCGATTCTATATCAATCCAGAGTCAACTGGAATGTGCACTTTCGGATCGGCCCGTCCTCCATCGGGTCGGTTCGATATTCTTCAATTTTGACTTCTGTTTCTCAACTTTGACTTGCCATATCTTTTGATCCAAAGCTCCATTTTGATTGTCATTTCTTCCTACAGTATTGTAGTTGGATTATCTTCAACTTTCATTTAGGCTTCAAATCTGAACTCCAGGTGTAAAGTTACGCCTTCGCCCTTTGACTTTTCTTCTTTTGTTTTCTTCCTTTCTTCCGATTTCTTTCTCTCTTCTCTTGTACTAAACACGTGTAAAAATAATAAGAAATACACGAAACTCGGGGTATTTATTAGAAGAAGCTAATGGAAATGATATGGGATAAAACAAGTCAAATACATTATTCGAGTCACTTGTTGGAGAATCAAAATGTCTAAATCCAATCATCGCATAAAGTCACTTGTTGGAGAATCAAAATTCATCACCTTGTGGGTTGGTAGTCTTATCTCGGTTGGTGACATGGTTTTTGTCCCAAATGCAGGCATATAAGGTGTTTCTCCAGTTATTATTCTCGGCGTTATTCTGTAAGCCCAGAGAACATAATGTTATTCATTAATCCAATTTTACTTGGTAGCATCAAGCCTCTTCTTGAGTCCATTGAGCAAAGTTTTGTTTATCACTTCCGTCTGACCATTTCTTTGAGGGTGGCCTGGTGTTGGAGTTTCTGGATCTTGGACCGAACACATCATGCTTCAAATTAATCACTGTCAAATTGGGTCCCATGGTCTGTATTGAAGGAATAGGGCATTTCATACCTACATATGATGCTTTTTCAGATTAATTGGTACACCTTCTCATAATGCATTTCTATCAATGGCTCTGCCTCCCCCCATTTGGTAAAGTAATCAACAACAACTGCCAAGTACTTGAACCTGCCTTTGGTGGTCGGCAGTGGGCCAAACAAGTCAATTCCCCATATAGCGAATGGTCAAGATGAGGTAATGGGCGCTAGAGCAACATTGGGTGTTTTGTGAATCGCAGATAACCTCTGGCACTTATCACACTTTTTTACGAAGGCCTTACAATCTGCCCTCGTAGTCGACTAATAATATCCTTGTGTGTTGATTCTTTTTAGCAATGACCGACCAACTATATGGGCCCCATAAGAACCTTCATACATTTCCTTAATCAGATCTTCGACCTCCAACAGATGAACATAATGTAACAGGGAGATAGTTAATCCCCTTCTTTATAAAACTCCTCTATCCAACACATATCTGTTTGCTTTATACCTGAGCTTTTTTTCTTATTTGCGATCAGCTGTTAGGGTCCCATTTTCAATGTAGGTCTTGATCGGATCCATCCAGGAAGGTATGAACTCTACAGTAATGAAACTGACCATTAGATTTTTGTCTATGCTCCTGTTCGTCAAGATTTCAATTAGAATGTTCCTCCGGAGTTTAATTCTCGCTGCTAAAGCTAATCGAGCAAGTGCATCAGCTCCAGCGTTAGCTATTCTTAGTATCTTGTTCATTTGCACACCTGTAATCTTAGAAATAACTCTCATGGATTTGGCCAAGTATCTAGTCATCAATTCTCCCTTGACTCCATATAGATGAAACACTTGGTTGACAACTAGTTGTGAATCACTATGTGCTACTACCTGCTTGGCACCTAGTGAATGGGATAATTCCAGTTCGACTATCAAAGCTTCATACCCAGCCTCATTTTTTGATGCCTTGAATTAAAATCTAAGAGCATATTCAATATCAATATCATCAAGAGTATTAAGTATGATACATTCTCCACTTCCAGTTGCACATAAGGATCCGTCCACATATAAATTCCATAATGGGATATCACTGTTGAACTCTCCATAGATAGAATTCCATAGTGGAATATCTTCTCACTCTCCTCAACATATTTCTAAGCCTTTTCTTGATTTCTGGATGATTCAGGTTGGTCGGCTACAACATTGTCTTGCTTTTGACCTGAGCTCTCTTCCGAATAAGTCTGCTGGATAGGTAAGTTTTGTTAATCGATAACCTCAAGATAGATGAACTCTGCGATGAAATCCACCAAAGTTTGTCCTTTTAAGGATAACCTTGGTTCATAGACGATGTCATACTCTGCCAGTTTTACTTCCTGGTACATCAATTTCCTGACTTTTCAGGTTTGTGGAGTGCTTATCGAAGAGGTAAATCAGTATATATAATTATGGTGTGTGCTTGGAAATAAGGCTTCATATGTCTGGAAGCTTCAATAAGTGTTAAAGCTAGTATTTCCAAGCGTGGGTACCTAAATTCGGCTCCCCTGAATGCTTTGCTGGTGTAGTAAACTGGTTTTTGGATTCCATTATCCAATCGAACTAGTGCCGAGCTAACTGCAGATTTAGAAACAACAAAATACAGGTACAATTTTCCCCCCAAAATAAGTTAGGACAATAACGGTGGTGATCCCAGATACTTCTTCAATTCTTCGAATGCTTCTTCACATTCTACATTCCACTCAAAGGTCTTTCTTAGCACCTTGAAGAATGATAAAGACCTATATGTTGCCCGAGAAATAAACCTGTTTAAAGTTGTTACTCTACCTGTAAGCCGTTGTATATCCTTCTTGCAAGTTGGTGATTGCATTTCTATCAGAGCTTTTATCTTGGCCGGATTGGCTTCAATTCCCCTTTGGTTTACTATAAAGCCGAGGAACATTCCTTCATGCACACCGAACACACACTTAGTTGGGTTGAGCTTCATCTGATGCTTTTCCAGCTGATCAAAAGTCCGAGTGAGGTCCTGGATATAATCTGAAGCCTTCTTGCTTTTAGTCAACATATCATCCACACAAACTTGCATATTATTTCCTATTTGTTCTCCAAACACCTTATTGACCATCCTCTGGTATGTTCCTGTAGCATTTTTAAGCCCGAAGGGCATTACATTGTAGCAATATGTACGTCGGTTGGTGATGAAAGAAGTGCTTTTCCTGTCTTCTGGTTTTATTCTTATCTGGTTATAACTAGAATAAGCATCCATGAAGCTTAACAACTTATGTCCTGATGTAGCATCCACCAACTGATCAATTATAGGCAAGGGAAAGTGGTCCTTTTGGCAGGCTTTATTAAGATCATTAAAATTTACACACATTCTCCACTTATCATTTTTCTTCTTGACCGTCACAACGTTGGCCAACCCGCTGGATATTTGACATCCTCAATGAATTGGGCCTTTTGTAGTTTCTACACCTCTTCATGTATAGCTTGATTTTTCCCCGAACTGAACACCTTACGCCTTTGTTTGATCGGCTTGGCATCCTTATTAATGTTGAGCTTATGACAGAGGAAATTGGGGTCAATCCTAGGCTTATCCTCATGACTCCAAGCAAACACATTTCTCCGTTATCTCAAGAATGCAATCAATTCCTGTTTAAGGAGTGGATCTAGTGTGGAGCTGATCTGGGTAATTCTTTCTGGTTTCATCATCCAGGATTATGATTTTGGTGGCTTCAACAATCTGCCCTTTGACTATCTCCATTTTATTTCGGGAATCTTTAGTTTCAACTTCTGATTCACTATTGGGCTCCGTAGTATCTATCTGATAAGTGTTGGTCTTATTCTTCAAATCAACCAAATCTTCTTGCTCGACAAAGGAATAATAGAACTCTCTGACCACCTTTTGATCACCCTTCATAATGACAACCCCAAAGTGAGTTGGGAACTTTAAACACTCATGTACTGTGGATGGAACAACTTCAAACTTCTTTAGCCATACCCTACCGAGGATCACATTATATATGCAGATTGAACACTTGATAAATGTCATGCATTTTTTCTTAACCTTTAAACATGAAGAGATATAATGCTCAATGCTTCCATATAGAATGCCCAATGCTTCCACAAAACTCATAAAAACTAGGGGTATTTTCATTAATTATTTTAATGGGGATTTTCATTTCCTCATTTTATATGATAACCACATTAGTCAAGTAAAATGAGAAATCAATTTTGACAAGAACCCTAGCAAACATATCAAGTTTTTGTTCTAATGTAGTTTCATCAATCCTTATAGGAACACCCACACCTCTAGCTATTTCAAAAAGTAGCCGAGGGTGCCAATATTCATCCAAAATATCTATGAAACGAACCCAAGCTCGAGCATTCGATGAGACAAAATTTGAAGGTTTAAAATTTGGAACTTAAGACATTGGTTTAAAGAAACCTACACTTAATTATATTGGACTTATCATCCAAGCCTTTTGCATGTCAACCTTGGATTCAAGATAAAGGGAGTAAAATCCTTTACCTTCACGTGTGGTCTTCCATGATTTTTTTGGATCCCAAATTTCTGATAGTGATTTCTTTAAGGATTTTGTAGTGATTTTTTTGCCCTTAGGTGTTATCAATCTTCCCAGAAGCCCGGACTTACATGTTTCCAATGATTCTTGGTAGTTCTCTCTTGATATTTTGATGATTAGGTTGTATTTATGATAATATGGTTCCAGGAGATTGATAAAATGATGAGCAATGTTAGGAAAACTTGTGTGATTGGATTTTTTGATTTTGAATCCGTTTTCTCCATTTGATAGTGCCTTAGTATAAGAAAGTTTTGGTGTATTGGAGATCACGGTAGGAAAGTTATGGGGAGAAGAAAGAAGAAGAGATAATTTTTTTCAAAAGAAGATCATTCCTTTGGGTTGTAAGTCTTGATTGTGGGTAAACACTCCTTTACATATTCAAAACAAAAAAAATTTAAAATGGTTACGTTACTTACCTAGGAGGGGATGAGTTCCATATCTATGAAATTAATGGAAATTTCAAGATTTTGTTGAAAATAATTGCAATATTATACATCAATATAAGATTAAGCACTTAATAAAGTAATAACTATTAACAATTTAAAGATATTATAAAGAGGTTTTACCAACTGAGATATTTAACACGGTACGTCATTTCTTGATTCCACTCTCGAGATGGTACTCAAGTAACATCATTATCTCAAGTTTTCTAAGGTGGAAATAATACCGCACAAGGAATTATAAAACTTTACAAATTTCAACCAATAAGGGAACTACCCACTTCACAAGAAAAGAGGACACGAGCAAAACTAATGTTATCACTCCTTGACTCCCCATAATTACAGAACTACTGGATGTGGACATACAACGAAGTTTAACCACGTTAGCAAGTAAAATTATGAAACCAAAAATATAAAAATGGATGTTGCTTAACAAGTAACTTTGGTTAAATGAGTTTACTTTCTGTCAAGTGGGGTTTAAAGAAATTCTAGTTTAGAATTTTAAAACTCCTTTTGATTTCTTAAGAATCTAATGAAATAAGCTTAGGTATGAGACTTTGATCTTATAGATAATTTTTTTATGAGCTTGGGTGTCTTTGGAATGAATAATGAGGGTTTACCTATAAGCTTGAAAAGAAACTAGCATTAGAGGGCTAACTGGTAATTATGTGAACTTTAATATTTTTTAATTAAAAAAAACAAGTTGTTGGAAAATGGGATAGGCACTTTTAGTCGACTAAACCTCGTATTAGTTAACTAAGGCATATCCAGTATAGTAACTCTTTCGAATATAGGATGTTGGGTTGTAATGATCTTAGATGTGATTTTGAGCCATAGTTTGATCATATTAGATGCTTTACATCATTATATCAATTCTAAAATCACGTAAAACTCTTATATGATTTATTAAAGCCTTTTGATCATTAATCCTTATGATAAGTGTTTGCACAATGCTTGAATTTTCCTCTAATGGTGCCTCTATCTTTCATGAGGGTTGATGATGATGAAGATTTGAGCTTATGTGTTTAAGTTTCTTGCTTAGATATGGCATCGATGATTTGATTAGCCTTGACTGAGTTATTTTTGCATTTTTTGGATATTCCTAACTGAATTGGATTACTTGTTTGTTAGCACGTCACTTTATTTGATCTGTTATACGCTACTTTGCTTGTGTGGTTATGAATTCTTCACTTTCTTGGACATATAAGCTTTTCACTAAAAATTGGCATAGAGTTAATATTAGATAAATAGACTAATCACTAGCAGATAAACTAGATAAGATACATGATGAAAATAACCTTCTTCACTAAAGTGAGCAGTTATGAAAACATTTTTAACTCTTTGGTAAAAACCTTTGGCAGTTAATAAATTGAAACCACTCAGACACACAAGTAAAAAGAATTGGTGATGCTTTAAGTAAATATCCTTGAAGAAAGGGATGAGGAAAAGTAGAGTAACACAATATTTGATGACGGGGAAACAACCAAAGTGGAAAAACCCCGGATCCCTTAGTACCAGAACCACACACACACCCATGTCCACTAATTCCAATGTTTCAATTACAGATAGAAAATTACAAGTGTGAACGAACAAGTTAAGTAAAAACAAATAAGTACGGCTAACCTAAACAGTCCCACAGACTATTTAAAACAGTAATAAACACACCAAGGTAGTGAGAACTTGAAAACACACACTTAACACTAGAGTACCAGTGAAGTTGCACACAACAACAATAAATTAATAATAATTTTTTTTTATTTAATCAAGACATAAAAGAATTATAAATTACTAAATCATCATCCACAAGCAAGGTCTTCTTTAGAGTATTTATTATCAACAGTGGTGATTAAACCCAACATAAAATCAGTTACGTGTAAATGTCCACAAAAAAATTGAAAAACTATTACTAAAGCCGTTTAATACAAGATTAAACTATCTAAGTAACTCTGAACTATTTTTTGAGGAAACTATTTTATTTAAATCAAATCAGTTTTAATCACAAGAAGTGTTTAATAAAACATGCACGAGATCAGTTCAAGATTTGTAAACAAGTTTTGAAAAACAAAACTTAAAAGATTAAATCAGCACACCGATAAGAATGAGATGAGGAGATGTAGAAAGATTAATGACAAGAGATTTTTAACGTCGTAGAACCTCACCCAACTGAGGAAACATCCACGGCGACTTCTAAGTCACAAATAAAAAATTCACTAAAACAAAATATATCAGTTACAATCTATATAACACACATGCACGCAAATCAGTCCTATACAAGTTTAGGAATGTACCCATTGGTTTCCTTCTAACTTCTCTGCAGTTCTGATTACTGATGTGGTTCTCCCAGTTTGCTAACTTCCACTTTGTTCCAGTCTTTACGTCAACTCTTGTTTCAAGATCTTATTACCAACACTTTCAGTGTTGTAGTGTGTAAGTGTTTGTGATGGTGCTCTAACACATGCATGCACACACACTCATGCTTATTTATACAAACAGTCCTAGCATATTACATAACAGATCTATATGCTGTGATTTTCAGTTTCTCTTTTCTCAGAAAACTAAAACCTTATTTGATCTTTAAAAAGATCCCGGAATCCACGACTATCTTGCTTTGAAGACGTTTTAAGATCTTAATCAATTTTAGGGTTTTGAAAATGTTTTTGAAATTGAAAACCGCCAAGTGTGATTCCAACTAGGTCAAAGGTCTTGTTTCGAAAGAACTAGAAACAGAAAATGATTTTGTTGATTTTGAAGATGAAAACATTTACAGAAAATAATTAACAAAAGATTTCTCAAGACGAGAAACTAAGAATGCAGATCTAAGTGTAATATAACATAAAATGATAAGATCTATGATTTTTATGAAACAAAAATTCAGATCTAACCTAATGTTTAAGTTGGACACAAGATCTTAAAATGAAGAGGTTAAACCACGAAATAGCTTTCAAACCAACACTCAAAAAACTCTCAAACACTTAGGGATGGTGTTTGGAAAAAAGGTTAGGGTTTGAAACTGTTTGGACGAACTAGGGTTTCTAATTCTCTCTCTGGTTTCTCTCTCTTTTCTCTCTCTTTTCTCTCTATTTTCTCTCTAATTAAACGAAGTGGCAAAAGTCTCTCAAAGGTCGAGGATTAGCCTCCTTTTATAATGGACTGAGAAGGATCGAGAAGATGGTTCAAAATTGAGGGTTGGGATTTGGTCTTCCCATATTGACTTTGATCCAACGGTATAAGAGAAGCGGTTGATTAAACACTTTCTGATTGGCTAAGAGAAGTTCACAGGGAATGGGACATGATGCATGCAGAGCGTTGATAACAACAATCCGAGGGCTGAGAATGAATGACGATTTTGTCCCCTAAAAGAAACACAAATCCAACCAGTAGAAAGGCAACAGATGTAGGGCTAATATCGAACCTCACATACGCGTCTAAAGTAATTACACAACTTCCCTTACAGTCTCAAGCGCTTTCGATTTCTACCCAAGTGAATTTTCAGGCATAAAACCATAAAACCAGTATTTGCAAAATCACCCCCAAACTTTTTAATCCAAATTTTAATTAAGAAAAAATCATTTTAAAATTCATTAAATATCCCCAAAAAATTATTAAAAATAGTTTTAAGGGAAATTAACACACACAACACACAGGCAATCAATTTATGTAATATATGACCCATGTATGCAGTCCTAATATGTGTGAGTGTTTGTGAATATACCTTTGATCAATCAAAGAAGAGGAATGAATTGTATAATAGTGTCTGAGGCTCTTTGGTATCTAGGGGAGGGACTCAATTTGGTCACTATTTCCAAACTAGATGAGCACTTATACAATGTAGACTCAAGTGAGTCAAGAGTATAAGGTGCTTCAATATCCCCCTTTGGAAATATGAGACAAAATCTCCTTTGAGTCATCTTGGACTCATAGGGTTACAAAGAGATAAGGAAAAAACCTATTCTTATACAAAAATTCTATCTACCCATAACATCTGTTGAGAATAACTGTACAGAATCCTGTAAATAATCACTAAGATCAAGCTTATTAGAATATATATAAAAAATGAACTCATAAGGCTCAAATTTCTCCCCCATTTTGTCTCAAATGGACAAAGGGAAAAACTATGCAAGTTAAAGAGTTTATTCAGCACAAACCATTCCTATCGATTTACGCAAAGAAATAAATCTATTAAAATCCAAAGGTTTGGTAAACATATCTGCGAGTTGCAAATTAGTAGGAAGATAATTGATTTCTAATTCCTTAGTCTCAACTAATTCACGTATGAAGTGATGCCTAATTTTTATGTGTTTTGTTCGCGAGTGTTGAACAAGATTTTTAGAGATATTGATCGCGCTTTGATTATCACAATAGAGATGTAATTGTTCTTCTTGAATACCATAATCACTTAGCATTTGCTTAAGCCAAAGTAATTGAGCACAGCAGCTTCCAGCGGCTATGTATTCAGATTTAGCTGTTGATAAAGAAGTGCAGTTTTGTTTCTTACTACTCCAACCTACCAAATTATTACCAATATAGTAATATGCTCCTGATGTGCTCTTACTATCATCAATACACCCTTCCCAATCGGCATCAGTGTATCCTATTATAGTTCTAGGTTTATCGTTGGTGTACCAAAGTCCTAAATTTAGAGTGCCTTTGACGTATTTTATGATTCTTTTAACACAAATTAAATGGCTCTCTTTAGGATTGTTTTGATAACAAGCAGACACGCAAACAACGTACATAATATCAGGACGCGAGGCGGTAAGGTATAACAAGGTTCCTATCATACTACGATATAATGTTGGATCTATGGATTTACCAGTTTCATCCTTAGACAGTTTGACAGTAGTACTAATGGGAGTTTTAGCATCTTTTGCACTCTCAAGGCCGAATTTTTTAACAATCTCTAAAGCATATTTTGATTATGAAACAAATAATCCTTCTGAATTTTGTTTGACTTGAAGACCCAAGAAAAATTGTAACCAAGGGCGGAGCCAGAATTATTCATTGGGGTGGGCTAAGATTCTCGGTGAGCGAGAGCGAAGTTAATGAGTAAATCATCTGGAAGTTTGGGGGCCCACGAGTCAATTTTTTGAGGTTATTTTTGAGAGTTTAGCATAAAATTACTCAAATATTTAACAATTAATAAAAACTAAATTTAAAATAAACTTACCCACTAACTAGTTTTAACAATCAATATAGTTTAATTAAGAAAAAAATTCCATTTATTGATTTTTTTGCATTCCGAACATCATAAATATTCAAAACTTTTAACATTTCAATTTTAATCATAAATAAGTGTCCTACGCCGTCTCACAAACGCGACACATTTGGTGAGACACACCGACGTGTCGCACCCATATCGACTCGTGTCGGAGTGCAACAGTAGTGAAGCCCTGACACAAGTCAATGCAGGTACGACATGTCAGTGTGTCGCACCAATCTGTCTCGCATTTTTTAGTTGGCCTAAAAGTAGTGAATAAATAATGCATCCATTACCAAATACCTACTAAGGATTAAAATAAGTTTGTCTAACCACAAAAAGATAATTCATAAAATTGAACCTAAATAATACAAAATAAAAATATTATTACAAACATTTGACTATAATATTTAAACACGAATCTTTAACAACTAACAGATTACTCAAGTGAAAAAAATACCTAGCTATCTCTATAGGAAACCACGACTACACATGAAGAAAATCACAAAAATTAAACCATAACAATAAAAAATGAAAATAATAAATTACAAACTTATTCAATAGTAAGAAAAATGTTAAAAACTAGTTATTAAAGTATAGTAATTAAGATTCTAAATAAACGAATGGGGATATTAAATCTAGGGCTTTACCTCTTTCCAAGTTTCACCATCTACGATACAGAGAGACAATAGTACACAAATGAGTTGTGTTATAAAAAAAGGGTCTCAAATCATTTCTATTGGTGTAGTAATTTTTGCAAAGTTAATACGAAGTCTGATTAGTTTTGGGATGGGCTAATATAAAAAAGAGTATTTTTTATGGGGTACTGTGGGCTGAAAGACCAAACTTGTAGGCAGAGAAAAAAAATTGACCCGGGCTACAGCCCACGTCAGCCCCCCCTTGAATCCGCCCTTGATTGTAACTCCCCCATAAGAGACATTTGAAATTCTTTATGCATAATTTCAGAAAAATATTTAACTTCTGAGGGAGAAGTTGATCCAAAAATGATATCATCAACATAAACTTGAGCTATAATAATATAGGGGTGTTCACGGGTCGGTTCGGGTCGATTTTGGACCCTAATTCAAGCCGAACTGATCGGTTCGATTTTGGAAAAGGTCAGACCGAAATCGAACCGACTATGAAAAAAACCATCGATTTCGGTGCACAGTGATTTCGATTCGGTTCTGTTGCGGGTGGGTTTTCGACGATTTTATGTTTGGGCCGATTTTTTTAAGGGCGGTTTTCGGTTTGGGTCGGTTTTTGAAGGTGGTTAATGGTTTTTGGATATAAAAATATAAGTTATTTAGTTTTTATTTTAATATATATTTTGGTTTCGGGTCGGTTCGGTTTGAATCGGTTTTTCCCACGTATAAATCGACAACCGAACCGACATGGTTGGTTTTTTATATCCGTAAATCGTAGGGCGAACCGAGCTAAAAAAAACTGTCGGTTTCAGTTCGGTTCTATTCGGTTCGGGCTGGTTCGGTTCGGTTTTCGGGTCGGGAGGTTTTTTTTCACACCCCTATAATAATATGTTTGTCAAAATATTTGACAAAAAGGGTTTGATCATTTCCACCTTTCTTAAACCTTTATCTAAGAGAAAATTGGAAAGGTGCTCATACCTGGATCTTGATGCTTGTTTTAGGCCATACAAAGCCTTTTTAAGACGAAAGACATGATTTGGATCTTTAGGGTCAATGAACCCTTTTGGTTGTTCTACATAGGTCTCCTAGGTCAATATTCCATTAAGGAAAGCAAATTTAACATCCATTTGTTAAAGCGTAAAATGTAAGTAGCAAGCTATGGCAAAGAGAAGACGAATAGATTCTAAGCGAGTAACAGGAGCAAAGGTCTCGTTAAATTCTATTCCTTCAATTTGAGAGTATCCTTGAGCAACTAATTTGGCTTTGTTTCTAATGATTATCCCACTTTCATCAGATTTATTTTTAAATATCCAACGTGTGCCAATAACCTTTTTGTGATCAGGCCTAGGTACAAGATACCAAACATCATGAATGACAAATTGAAGAAGTTCTTCCTACATTACAGAAATCCAATGAGGATCATTCAATGCATCATTTACATTATTTGGTTCCACAAGGGAAACAAAACATGCATAATATGCAATTTTTTTTAATTAAGATCTTGTACGTACAGGCTCACTAGGGTTACTAACAACGTTATCTATGGGATGGTCTTTAGAAACCCAGTTAGGTACTTCTGGTATCTCAATTGGTAAAGAATCATCTATTTTTGGAGTGTAATTTTCTAAAACATTTTCAGACTCTTCCACAATAGTTGATTCTCCAATCTTACTCTCTATAGTAGTGTCACTTACAATAACGTTTATGGATTCCATTAAGGTCTTAGTGCAAAGGTTATAGACACAGTATGCTCTACTATTAAGAGAATATCCTAGAAATATAGCTTTATCTCCACGAGTCTCAAATTTGGATAAGTGTTCTCTGTCTTTGCAAACATAACACGTACTACCAAAGGTTCTAAGATACTTAAGATTGGGATTCTTCCCATACCATAGTTCGTAAGGAGATTATTTAGAATTCTTTCTAAGATAGACCATATTGGTAATGTGACACGTAGTACGAATATATTCTACCCAAAAATACTTAGGTAAACACTTGGCCTGAATTATAACACGTGCCATCTCTTGAAGGGTACGATTCTTTCTTTCAGCAATACCATTTTGTTGAGGAGTCTTAGGAGCACTAAATTCATGTTTGTAACCATTATAGTCACAATACTCTATAACACCAGTATCTGAGAATTCTCTACCTCTATCACTACGAATTCTATTTACCTGAGTATCTTTCTCATTTTCAATTCGAAGTAAAATCTTCAAAAAGGTTTGGAAAGTGTCAGACTTTTGTTTTAAGAAAGCTACCCAAGTAAATTTGGTGAAGTCATCAACCATAACAAGAATATAACTGTGTCCGCAGAGACTAACAGTTCGAGAGGGACCCATTAGGTCCATATGGATGAGCTCCAAGGGTTTAGAGGTAAGGATATCTTTGACTTTCTTATGAGGGTTCTTAATAGTTTTTCCTTCCTAACAAGATCCACAGACAATATTAGAAATAGGTTTGATCTTAGGAATACCTCTAACTATTTCTTGTGAAGATAATCTACAGATTTTCATAATTTATGTGATCCATTCAATTATGCCATATCTCATTATCATCTATTCTGGCAATGTGGCAGACCTCAGCACTGTTCTGGACAATATAATAATTGTCCGGAGTCCTGTAATTATGCACTCACATTTTTCATTTAAAATTTTGCAATTATTCTTTGAAAAGGTGACAGTATGATTTGAGTCACCAAATTGCGAGATACTAAGTAGATTAGCCTTAAGACCTTTTACTAGAAGAACATTTTCAAGTAAAGATAATCCCTCTTCTTGGAGTGTTCCTTTACCAATGATTTTAGATAATACCCCATCACCAAAAATAACTTTTCCTCCAGCAAAGCTGGTTTTGTTTAAAAGTTTGGTATCATCCACAGTCATGTGATTTGAACATCCAAAGTCTAACTACCAACCAGAGGGAGTGTGTTCAACTTTTAAAGCAGTGATCACAATGTTACACTTCATCTGGGGTAATAGCTCATCTTTTCTAACCCAAACAGCTCTTGTTTTCATTTTGCGCCTATTTTCTCTCCTTTAATAAAATTTGCGAGCATTAGATTTCTGTTGAAAAATATTTTGCGCATGAGGTTTCATTTTATGGAAAGTATGAGCATTTGGTTTAGAAAAGTGTCTAGGAATCCCTCTTGGAAATGATTTTTTAGGTTTGGTCTTTCTCTTTCTATAGTTAGAGTTTTTATCTGGTTGTCTAGGGAGAGCATAATTGTTACTACTTCTCCTAGAATAGTTAAATTTTTGATACACAGGAGTATTATAGACAGGATTGACTAAACGTATAGAGTAGCAACCTTCAAAGGAATGACCATATAAGTCACAGTAAGAGCAATATAAATAGCTCGAGGATGGTATCTCCTTAGGAAAGTCTCTAAACATAGGCTTTATGGAATTTTGGGGTTGAACCTTATTCCTAGGGAGTACAGTTTGAAAGGCATAATCACTCTTCCTAATCGGGGGCAGACATATTTAGCCTTAGGTGAACTTTCACACTTAGAGCAACTTGATTCACCAATATCAAACTTTGATTGCTTTTTATCAAACTCATTTTTCAGAGAATGAAAATCTAGGTAAGTTTCTGTAGGTCTTTTGCCTCTTGACACAAACTTGATTGGTTCAAAGTTTTTAGTTTGTATCTTCAAATTTGGGCAAAACCCTATTCCAGTATGATCATCAAAATTGGTTTTTGAATCAACAACAAAACCATCAAAGCAGTTTGAATTATTTTCAGATTTTGCAATTTTTTTGAAAACTATTGCTGTCTTCTCTTTGGATTGTTCCAATTCTAATAATGTCCCTTTATATTTTTTCTCTAGAGTTTCATTTTCTTCAATCAAATTCTTTAATTTTTGATAAAAAATTTTGACTTTATTTTTATGAGTTAGACATTGGGTAGTATACTCTTCAGCGTTAAGTTTAACCATCGGACTTAGGTCTTCTAGTTTCTTAGTGAGATCCTTCACCATCTTCTCTGGTCTAGTGCTTTTCTTAAGAGTTTTCGCATAACGTGTGTGAATGTCAGGGAGGTCTTCAGTGTTCGAATCACTAAGTGTGGTGTGTGAAGTGACCCCTAACGATTCAATTCTTGAACTCACTCACCCATTGACATTTTCATTATCGCTTTCCCTTTGACTCACACACCCCGTGGTAGAACTAGCATTATTCTCAGAAATTAAAGCATTTAAACCAGTGGCAGCATGATTCATAACAACAAAAGTAGAGCTATTATCATCATTCTAATACATAGGCATATCATCATTATAGATTATCTTAGTAAATAAAGACAAGGATAAAAAACATCAGATGAATCAGGTTCCTCATTTTCAGAATCACTTGAATCATCCCATGTTTTGCAAATGTTGGCCCTAGTATATTTATTGGCAGTGTTCAGTTTCACTCTACAGTCTTGTGCTATGTGTCCTAGTTTTTCACATCTAAAACATTCAATGTTCTTGAAGTCTTTGTTAGGTGTCATGTCCTTGTGATGTTTGTCCTGACATTTCTCATGAGGTTTGTAGTTGGACTGAGTGGATAATTTGGCTTGCCTTGTCTGTTTGCCATTTTATTTCTAAATTTGACAATTTTCTTAAACTATTTTGACATCAAGGAAATTTGATTATCCAAACTATCTATATCACACTCCTCATCAGAGTCATCATTGGGGATAATAAACTCAGGTTTCATCAACTTAGAGGAAAAACTCAAATTGGAACTAGTTTGTTTCCTATGGGATTGGGTCAATTGCTTCTTAAATTCTAATTCTATCTCCACTTCAGGAGTGAGATTTTAGTCACTCATTTCCTCAATAGCATATCTTTTGTTATCAAATTTATGTGGTAATGACCTTATAATTTTAGATATAATTTCATGTCTGTCATATATTATCTCATTAGCATGCAATTTGGTCACAATGTCAGTCAATTTCATGTAAAAATCATCAAAGGATTCAAAATCTGACATAATTAGAGAGTTATACTGCTGGACAAGCATTTGAGTTTTAGCAGCCATAACTCTAGTGTCACCTTCATGTGCTGTGATCAGTTTATCCCAAGCTTCCCTAGAAGTGACACAAGATGAGATCCTTTTAAACTCATGTTCATTTATGGACATAAAGATGACATTCTTGCCTTTGTTATTGTTTCGAGAAGTTTGCTTCTCTTCTTGTGTGAATTCACTGAATGATTTCTTAATCCTCTCATTACTTCCTTCAGTGTTTGGTTTAGTAGGATAAGTATATCAATTTTCAACAATATCCCAGACATCATCTCCCAAGGTTCTTTGTATGAAAGCAACCATTCTTACCTTCCAGTAAGCAAAGTTGTTTCCATCAAAGAGTGGGGGTCTGGTCAAGTTACCACATCTTTCATTTTTCCCGTCTATTGTTTTGATTTCAAGAAAACAATTTCAGAAACACAAGATCTTTTAAAAAGATTTCCAAAGCTCGGATACCAATTGAAAAACTGTTACTAAAGTCGTTTAATACGGCTTAAACTATTTAAGTAACTCCGAACTGTTTTTTGAGGAAACTCTTTTCTTTAAATCAAATCAGTTTTAATCACAAGAAGTGTTTAATAGCATGAGATCAGTTCAAGATTTGTAAACAAGTTTTGAAAAACAAAACTTAAAAGATTAAATCAACACACCAGCAAGAATGAGATGATGATATGTAGAAAGATTAATGACAAAAGATTTTTAATGTGGTAAAACCTCACCCAACTGAGGAAACATCCACGGTGACTTCTAAGTCACAAACCAAAAATCCACTAAAACAAAATATATCAGTTACAAACTATATAACACACATGCACACAAATCAATCCTATACAAGTTTAGGAATGTACCCACTGTCTCCCAGTTTGCTAACTTCCACTTTGTTCCAGTCTTTACGTCGACTCTTGTTTCAAGATCTTATTACCAACACTTTCAGTGTTGTAGTGTGTAAGTGTTTGTGATGGTGATCTAACACATGCATGCACACACACTCATGCTTATTTATACAAACAGTCCTAGCAAATTACATAACATATCTATATGCTGTGATTTTCAGTTTCTCTCTTCTCAGAAAACTAAAACCTTATTTAGCCTTTAAAAAGATCCCAAAATCCACGGCTATCTTACTCTGAAGACGTTTTAAGATCTTAATCAATTTCAGGGTTTTGAAAATATTTTTGAAATTAAAAACCGCCAAGTGTGATTCCAACTAGGTCAAAGTTCTTATTTCAAAAGAACTAGAAACATAAAATTATTTTGTTGATTTTGAAGATGAAAACATTTACAGAAAATAATCAACAAAAGATTTCTCAAGACGAAAAACTAAGAATGCAGATCTAAGTGTAATATAACATAAAATGATAAGATCTATTATTTCTATGAAACATAAATTCAGATCTAACCTAATGTTTAAGTTGGACACAAGATCTTAAAACGAAGAGGTTAAACCACGAACTATCTTTCAAACCAACACTCAAAAAACTCTCAAACACTCAGGGATGGTGTTTGGTGTAAGCTGGTTTTTGGAAAAAGGGTTAGGGTTTGAAATTGTTTGGACAAATTAGGGTTTCTAATTATTTCTCTGGTTTCTCTCTTTTTTCTCTCTCTTCTCTCTCGAATTAAATGAAGTGGCAAAAGTCTCTCAAAGGCTGAGGGTTAGCCTGCTTTTATACTGAACTGAGAAGGATCAAGAGGATGGTTCAAAATTTAGGGTTGGGATTTGGTCTTCCCATATTAACTTTGATCCAATGGTGTAAGAGAAGCGATTGATTAAACGCTTTTTGATTGGCTGAGAGAGGTTCACAGGGATTGGGACAGGACGCATGCAGAGCGTTGATAACAACAATCCGAGGGTTGAGAATGAATAACGGTTTTGTCTCTTTAAAGAAACACAAATCCAACCAGTAGAAAGGCGACATGTGTAGGGCTAATATCGAATCTCACACGCTCGTCTAAAGTAATTACACGGCTTTCCTTACAGTCTCAAGCGCTTTCGATTTCTACCCAAGTGAACTTTCAGGCATAAAACCATAAAACTTGTATTTACAAAATCACCCCAAAACTTTTTAATCCCAATTTTAATTAAGAAAAATCATTTTAAAATTCATTAAATATCCCCAAAAAATTATTAAAAATAGTTTTAAGGGAAGTTAACACACACAACACACACATAATCAATTTCTGTAATATATGAACCATGTATGCAGTCCTAATGTGTGTGAGTGTTTGTGAATATACCTTTGATCAGTCAAACAAGAGGAATGAATTGTATAGTAGTGTCTGAGGCTCTTTGGTATCTAGGGGAGGGACTCAATTTTGTCACTATTTCCAAACTATATGAGCACTTATACAATGTAGACTCAAGTGAGTCAAGAGTATAAGGTGCTTCAAAAATTAGGAAAGAAAATTCCCGAAATTATGTTTTACACTACTGAAAATAAAAGTAACCTAACATCAGTCTTAGGGTAAGAACTTCTTAATCAGGTGTTATGTTTTTATGACCAGTACAAATAAAATGAGAAAATATACAAACGTGTAGAACTTGGCTCATAAAAGTTTAGCACTAGTTTAAACCAAACAGTTAACCAAATTTTTTTGAAGAATCAGAACATGTTTGTTTAAAGCAAGGCTCGGGACTTAAAAAAAACATGAAGGTTCCAAACTCTTTTAAAACCGAGTCCATTAAAATATAAGGTAGTAAGGACTGCAAATTTGTTCAAGGCAAACTCAGGTCAACATAAAGTTATAAAAAAATCCACAAATACATATCTAGTTAAACAACAACTTGTTAATAAGTTAAAAACTAGATCTGATAGAAAAGATATAATTGATTTTAGATTTCAAAATTTTGTTTTGTTCAATCAAAATTTTAGGACAAAAATTACCAATAAAAAGCTCCATATAGTCTCAAAATAGTTTTAGAATAACAAGATAAAAAATAATCAGTTTAGATCTAAAATAACATGAGCTTGGTTTATAAATAACAAGGTTATTCAAAATTAAGTCAAAGCAGGTTATGATAAAAAAATCTATTAGGTTAATTCGAATCTAAGTCAAGTAGATTCAAGACATGCAAATAAACCAACCATATACTCTGATATAAAGAATATATATATATATATATATATATATATATATATATATATGTGTGTGTGTGTGTGTGTGTGTGTGTGTGTGTGTGTGTGTGTGTGTGTGTGTTTAGTGGTGAGGATCAAGAAAAAATACTCTCAAAATTACCAAGAACAAGTATGAATAGAGGGAGAGAGAGGGAGAGTAAATTTTACTAAACTCTAATTTTTAAACCACCTAAAGCCGTGTATTTATTGGCTCAGCCAAACGATCCTTGGTAAAACCGTAATACCCCAAACAAATAAGGGCACAAGGGTAAAAGACCAGGGGTTGCGAAAGGTAAGAAAGGAACCACAATCTCAAGGGTACATGCGTAAAATGGCGTGTGAACAGTAGGGACAATATGGACAAAACCAAGGGGACACAACGGTCAACTGCCAGAGCCACTGCAAGCTCACGCACGGTCAACCGTATGAGGTTCAAGTTCCAATGGTATTTGCCCAAAACAAACCATACGGATCGCCAAATAGACACCCAACCACAAACAAAACGCTGCCATTTTTTATGTATGTGTTAAAATGTTTAATTAACAAATATAATGTTTACTCAAATGTTATTTTAACACTTTTAAAAATCCAAAAAAAATATATAAAATATAAAATAAAATTTATAAAAATCTGAAAATAAATAAAACTCATAATTGACAATATAAAAATTATTTAAGTAAAAAATACACAATAAAAGTATTTTATCAAAAATAGTTTATATATTATATCAAATTAAGAAAATTTGATTTAAGGTTTTAAAATATATATAAAAATTATTTTTAACCAAGAATAAAATGCAGGAACATAAAGAGATACCAAAACATATTTGTCTCGAACTTGGGCCAATAAAAATGGAGTAATTTCAATCTCCCCTTTTGGCCAATTTTAAGACAAACAAATCTGAGACTAAAAGATCACATGAAGTACACAACTCAACTATACACCTTGGTCCTACAAAATGAAAGAGTACATGACTCAACTAACGACATACATCCTTGAAAAGAAGAGTACATAACTCGACTAACAACATGTGTCCTATAAGACTCAAACCAGAATAAATAAAAGACACAAAGAAACATACGAGTCTCAAATTCCCTCCCTATATGTCTCAAAGGGAGAAAAGGGTAGGGATGAATCCTACAAAATAGATGTTAATACAACATGATATGCAGAATAAAAATGTACTAACATATAAACCTCAAAAGTTTTAGGTAGAAGTAGATTTATATCTCATTTGATTATTAACATCTTCTTTCCCAATCCAAATAGCCTTAAATTTTGGTACAATAATTTTACTATTTACAGGAGTAGACAATCGTGGTGGGGGAATATTATCCCTTTTCTATTTAGCTTTAAACGTTAAAACAAAATTATTTTAAATGACCATATTAAGAGCAAAAATTACAATGCAGTGTCTTTTTATCAACAAATTTGGCTTTATTACACCTGATGGCCTTATTTTTATTATAAACTTTTCTGTTTAAATTTAATCGTTTATAACAAGATTTCTCTAAATGTCCCTTTTTAGAACAAAAAGTACAGTGATAAATCTGTTTAAGGGGCTGTTTCCCAAGACATTGCGATTCAACTTTCTCATAAGGGATGGACATCTTAACAATGGGTGGTCCTAGACAACTCTCAATGGAGTTAACAAAAATTGTTTCATAAAAAGTTTCTCCATTAAAACAATTCCTTTCAAAGGAACATGTTCATCATATTTATTCAAGGATTTCACAACTATACTAGAATTAGAGAAACCTTTTAAACATTTCAAAGCATCTTTAAGTTATATTTGAGATTCATCATAATCATTTAAAGAAGCCTTGTGTTTAAGTTCAAGCAAATGATTAGTTTTGATCAACATTCAAATCCTTTTCTCAAGTAATACAATATGAGATTTTAGTTCTTCAACATGCATGTCACATTCATCAGTGATTAATCTAATTTGTTTATTTAAAACATCAATTTTACCAAGAAACCTAGAATTGATTTTGCCTAAATCAGTGCTGTCCTCAAAAGGAAAATCATCGATTTTAGCACAAACATAAGGTTCAATATGATCAGCAGTACTAAGAAGACCAAATTCATTAATTGACACATTAATATCATTAAATAGAGGATTGTCTTATGTGATAATTTTGTGAGAGTGTGCAAGGGATATAAAAACATTATCAAACTGCATCTCATAGTTATTTAAAAATAAATCTGAATCATCGGATAAAATAGACAAACTATCAAAAGTATCATCAGATTAAATGGCACAAATAGAAGTATATTCCATAAATTTTTAATCTCTTCACCATTGTCACTGTGAGAACTATCATCCCAAGTGTTAGAAATATGTGCCCTATTTGAAGGTTGCCATTTGGTTTTTGAAAAATATTTATTAGCATAGTGACTAAATTCATTACATTTCCTACATTGAATATGACTAATATCATTGGTCGGATTATTATTTTCATTGTTTTTTTTTCTCAAATCATTTTTCAAGAGGCTTATAAGTATAACTAGGCTGACCTTCTCTTGAAGAAAAATTGTTTAAAAACTTAACAAAAATCTTAAAGTGTTTAGAAAACAAATCAATTTCATTGTCCAACGTCTCGAGTGCAATCGATGAGCCATCTAAATTAGACAAGGAAAAAGTAAAGGCAAGACTATTTACATTAGATCTAAAATTCCATACATTTTGCGTTTCGGTGTCTGCAGGTGCTTTGCCTAGTTGTTCATCTCTTAGAGTGTTTTGCAGTTCGAAAGTTTTAAGTTTACTACACAAAAGATGAGAGGTATAACTACTATCTATATTTTCACCCATATCATGAATTATTAAATCAAAGCTCTTCGGAAGAGACCTAATGATTTTATCACAAATTTCATAATCAACATACACAATACCATTAGTATGTGATTGATTAATAATGTTTTGCAATTTAAGGTAACATTCATTAAATGTTTCATTATCTTTCATATATAGGGAATCATAAAGTCTAACTAGCATTTGTGACTTAGTCCTTTTAACCTGAGAATCTCCTTCATGAGTTGTCATTAAAATGTCCCAAGCCTCTTTGGATGTGGTGAAAGCTAAAATTCTTTTAAATTCAGTTACACCCATCACTTGAAAAATGACTTTGGTTTTCCTCCTTAGTACATTTCGAAAGGGATTTTCTAACAAAAAATTTAGCATCACCATCACTAGGTTTTGTAGGGGCAGAAAAACCCGTTTCAACTATTTCCCATACCTCATCTCCCAATTATTGAAGGTGGGCAACCATTCTTGCTTTCCATTAAGCAAAGTTGTCCCCGTCAAATGTGGGAGGACGTACGGAACTACCATTATAGTCTCCAATTTAAAATAAGTTTTAAAGAAGAGTTCAAGATCTTTGCGGAATAAAAACTTTTAAAAATTTAATCCTGAAGCTCTGATACCACTTGTAAAATAACCTTATTCACTAAAGTGACTAGTTATGAAAACTCTTTTAACTTTTTGATAAAAACCTTTGGTAGTTAATAAATTGAAAACACTCACACACAAGTAAAAATAACTGGGATGCTTTAAGTAAATATCCTTTAAGATTGGGATGTGAAAAAGTAGAGTAACACAATATTTGATGGGGGGGGGGGGGGGAAACCAACAAAGTGGAAAACCCCGAGTCCTTTAGTACTAGGACCACACACACACCCAAGTCCACTAATTCTAATATTTCAATTACAAATGTAAATGAACAAGTTAAGCCAATACAAATAATTATACCAAGGCTAACCTAAACAACCCCACAGATTATCTGAAATAGTGATAAACACACCAGAGTAGTGGCAACTTGGAAAAATACACACAACTACACACCCAACACTAGAGTACCAGCGAAGTTTCACACAACAATAATAGATTATTAATAATTTATTTTTATTTAATCAAGACATAAAAGAATTATAAATTACTAAATCATCAGACACAAGCAAGGTGTTCTTTAGAGTATTTATTATCAAGAGTAGTGATCAAACCCAACATAAAATCAGTTATGTGTAAATGTCCACAAACAAATCAGGAAAGAAAATTCCAGAAATTGTGTTTTACACAAATAAAAATAAAAATAACCAAACACCAGCCTTAGGATAAGAACTTCTTAATCAACTGTTATGTTTCCATGACCAGTACAAATGAAGTGAACAAAGATATAAACATGTACAACTCGGCTAATAAAAGTTTAGCACTATTTTGAACAGTTAACCCCAAAAATTTAAAGAATCAAGGTTTGGGACTTAAAAAACATGCAGGTCCTAAACTCTTTTAAAATTGAGTCCGTAAAAATATAAGGCAGTAAGGACTGCAAATTTGTTCACGAGAGACTCAGTTCAACATAAAATTATGAAACAAATCAACATATACAAATACAGATCTAGTTAAACAACAACTTGTTAATGAGTTAAAAAATAGATCTAATGGAAGAGATATAAATGATTTTGGTTTTCAAAACTTAGTTTTGTTCAATCAAAATTTTAGGACAAAAATTACCAACAAAAAGTCTGAAATAGTCTCAAAATAATTTTAGAATAACAAGATAAAAAAGTATCAACTTAGATTTAAAATAACATGAGCTTGGTTTAGAAATAAACAAGGTTAGTCAAAACTAAACCAAAGCAGGTTATGATAAACAAAATCTATTCGGTCAATTCGGATCTAAGTCAAGTAGATTCAAGACATGCAAATAAACCAACCATACACTATGATATATATATATGTGTGTGTGTGTGTGTGTGTGTGTGTGGTCATAGTTTAAGGAATATTACCAACCGATGTTTCTCTAAAATTAGAAGTACAAACGCAAGATCTGAGGCCCAATAATTTTAAACGACCCAAACCAACAACAAGCAAAAACCTTTTCAAAGCCAAAAGTTTCAAAAGAAACTTTGAAATACTAGATCTCCAACAGCTCAAACAAAATCCTCAAATCACAAACCCACAGAAAATAAATGCACGACCTCACAAGAATATATATAAATATATATATTATGACACCCCGCCTATTTAAATACCGGGTGATCAATCCTTTATAAAAATAAAACAAGAAACTCATCCGGTTCATTCTTAACATCACTGTCAAAAACATTTTAAAAGTTTACTAACCACCTATTATTAAAAAACCGGTGCCAAATTTTATCTTTTTATTAAGCAATAACAACAAGCGGGAGTAATTACAATAACCAAGCCATCAATTTAGTAAAATAATATGAACCAAACACCAGATAAATAACTGAAATAAAATAGTACCGAATAAACTATCGGTTCTCAATACAAAAATTCAATTAACACCTAATGAAATCAAACTGAGTCCACAAATACAAAGTCTGATAAACTGAATAAAAGAAATAGCTGAAGGGGAGACATGCCCAAATGAAATAACTGAAGTCATCTATTCTAGGAATGAAGTAACCTAAGTGACTAAATCCAAATCCTACAAGCATCCACAAGTTCTGCAACTACACATCCCTGGAATAGATCATCAAGCTTGGCGTCCCTATGGCTGGACACCTAAAAGGTTTTAAAAATATTTTGCATTCAGGTCAGATTCCAAGTAAAATCGTTTGAAAATATTTAGCAAGTATTTATCACAAGTTTAAAAACAGTTATTGATTACACATGTTAGTTCAACGTACACTCTATTGAGTTCCTCACTTCTCAACTAATGTGCACGCCTAACGTCTCTTACCTAGCTATGCTACCTAGGGGCGACAGTTTTGAAAATGACACGACAACACAAAATGACAAGGAATGAAATTAACACGAGATTGATACGGCTTGTCGTGTTCGGGTTTGGGTTATTGGGCCTGCTGTCGTGTTCGTGTTTAATTTTGTCCACGAAATTGACCCGAATTAGACCCGTTAAAAACATGACAGTGACCACGTTAAGACCCATTATAGACCCGATTGAAAACCCATTATTAACCCCATTAAGACCCAATATAAACCCATTAAAAAAACAAAATGCTTTTATTAAAAGACAAATCTATAAACATTTCAGCTCTTCCTCCATTACTTACCACAAAACAAGCCCTAGGCTACCACAAAACAACATTTCTCTTTCTATTCTTCTACCCTCCTAAGCCCTCTCGTGCGATGCTGTAAGGACATTTTGTCCAACATACTTGTATATGTCATTAGCCGTAACACCGTTGAAGAAATTCATGTCCATATGCTCATCAACGGATCCGAATATCAAAAAGAGAAAAGAAATCAAGGGAACAGACCGGACCGATCCGGTCCAGATAAATGAACCGATCCGGTTCATCCGGACCGATCCGCCTAAAGGTACCGGATCGATCCGCTTGCTGAGGTGAAGCCAGTGTACCCCGGATCCATAGCGAACCGATGAAGCCAAAATGCCGAACCGATCCGATGCCAACCGGATGGATCCGGTTTCAGAAAAAGAACCGATCCGAGCTTACCTGACCGATCCGCCTAATGGACCGGACCGATCCGACGAGGATAGACTCTGCCAAATCGTGTAGCAGATTTTTAGGGCAAATGAATTCTTATTTATACCACGATCGGGGAGTTTGTTTTCTTAAGGCTTATACACGATTTCCAGAATAGATAAACTCTAAGACCTTCATGGTATTTGAGTCCATTGATTCATACCCTTGATTCACACAAATTCCATACATTTGTGAGTCACTTTTGTTAACCCTAGAACACCATTGATGTTGTTCAAACCCTTGTGAAGTGGACCGCTTCTTCCTCTTCATTGCAGCCCTACTGGACAGGGATAGTTCCAGCTGCCAGCCCTACTGGAAAGGGTTTCTTCCAGCCGCGACTACAGAATCCGATACCCGAGGGTAATTCTTAGTCAACTTGTATTTCATTGTAATCCGATTGTAAACCGTCTTTTACAAATTATAGTGATATACAAATGGTTTTGCCCCTGTGGGGGATTTTTCCTTAAACTTTGTGTGTTGAATAATTCTTGCATGATTTCATATTGTTTCAATCACACCTAGTTGCATGCTTAGGGTTAATTTGGGTTAAAAAGGAATTTATTATATTATTTCTTAATTGAACGCAAGCGCCAACTCTTTCAAATTGGTATCAGAGCAGGTTACGCCATTCTATCATGTATTCCTTACTTTCGCAAAATTTTTCTAAAGATATCAATTTTTGAAATAAATTGATTTTTGAAAAGAGCGTGTTCATATGGAGAAGTCATAATATAAAATGCCTATTTTTGACGGGTCAAATTATGCTTATTGGAAAGCCTGTATGAGGTCGGCTTTAAAAGCCATTGATGAACGTGTCTGGATGTTGGTTGAACGAGGGTGGACTCCTCCCACCGTGATTGTTGATAATGTGACCAACTTGAAACCTGACATTTCATGGACTGATGAAGAATTTAAATGGTCTTCTTTTAATTCTAAGGGTCTAAGTGCTATTTCTGGGCTGTCACACCTGATGAGTTCAAACGCATAATGACGTGCACCACGTCAAAGGAGGCATGGGATATTTTGCAACTTACCCATGAAGGAACAAATTCTATTAAAGAGTCAAAATTGCAAAATTTAACAACTCAATTTGAAACCATCACCATGCATGAAAATGAATGTTTTGATGAATTTTATGCTAGGCTTTCTGACATTGTTAATACTAGCTATAATCTTGGTGAACATATTCCAAATGCTAGAGTTGTTAAAAAGATTCTTCGTTCCCTTCCTAAGCGTTTTATACCTAAAGTCACTGTGCTAAATTCCTTGGGTAATTTAAATACATTAAAATTGGAAGAACTGGTAGGAGATTTACAAACCTATGAAATAGACATGTTTCCTAAATCTGCCAAGCCAAAAGATAAGGGAATTGCCCTTAAAGCCCAAGAGAGAAAAAGTGAGGGGTCGGCAAGAAAGAGAGTCGAGTCATCTAGAAAGATAGAAACTTCTGATTCTGAATATGAGTTTGACATAGATGATTTGGCATTATTTGCTAAAAACTTCAAGAAAATTCTGAAATTTAAAAAGGGTGGAAACTTCAAAGATAAAAAGAATTTTCAGAAAAATAAGTTTGAAAAGAAAGATTTCAAAGAACCCCCTAAAGACAATGAGAGGTGTTTTGAGTACGACGGAAAGGGACACAGAGCGTTTGAGTGTGCCACTCGTCTAAATAGGGAAAAGGGTAAAGCTGTCCTAAATGCTACCCTTAGTGACGACAGTGAGGTCGAGTCGGTGGACTCGGGAGATGAGTCACCGCATGAGCGTAACTTCACCGCGTTCATGGCTAGTCATGTGAGTACTCCTAGTGCATCTCACAACGATGAGGATGCTACTTCACAGGGACACCTCGACAGCGAGAGCGAAGAGAGTGAGGGAGAGGAGGAAGGTAGTGAGGACGAGAGTACCCTTCAACGCGCCTACGCCGAGTTATATAATGAGTCTTTCCAAACTAAAAAACGTAACAAGGCGTTAGTTCTTAGGATCACCGCGTTAGAAGAAGAGTTGAGAGAGAGAGAGTCCTCCACCTACACCGCCATGAGAGAGAGAGAGTCTACCTGGTTTAATAAAGAGAATTTGCTTAAAGAGAGAGAGAGCAGTTTTGAGAAAGAGAAAGCGGACTTGACTAAACAAGTGGCTAGTCTTACGAGTGAGCTCCATTCCTCCCTGGAAACTCGAAAGAAACTTGAAGCCCTTGTTGCTCAGCTTACTCATGACCTTGAGAGAGCTAGGAAAGTCAAGGTACAAATCGAGGACAGATCTGGGAAGATGGTAAAGATGCTCCTCGGTCCCTCTTTAGGTTTTGGTGACAGGCAAGGAATAGGTTTTGATGGTGCCTCCACGTCCCAAATTGCACCCGGACCAATTCCTGAGTTTACTACGACTCCTTATGGCCGTCATAAAAAACCAAGAAGGAGAGTTCGACCAAGAAAAGCAAACCAAAGTCCTCCTAATACTGTGCTCTTTTGCTCCCATTGCAAACGAAATGGACACCTTAGGGATGATTGCTATAAGTTGGGTCGGACACGACGTACGTTTGCTCCACCACATCAGACTGATGAGTTTGCCAGTCTGAGAGAGCGTGTTGAGTTTCTAGCCGCCACATCACAGAGTTTGATGAAGGAATTCCGACGGATGACCTTACCATCAATGAATGCGCCCCGCATTCCGGCTAAAACCAACAACAACAAGGGAATACAAAAAGGTACCTACACTTGGGTTCCTAAGAAAGAGAAAAGGGCCCTTGTTGTCCATGTCGCTCTCAAAGCACATAATACCTCACAGTGGTATTTTGATAGTGGATGCTCCAGACACATGACAGGTGATGTCTCATATTTTACCCATCTTGAGGATTATAATGATGGGAGAGTCACCTTTGGAGATGGTAGAAAATCTAGCATAGTTGGACGAGGTAAAGTAGAGTTACCAGGATTTCCAAAGCTAGAGAACGTGTTGTACGTCAAAGTTTTGAAAGCAAACCTTCTTAGCATCAGCCAGCTGTGCGACGATGACTTTGCTGTGAAGTTTGACCGGGAAGCTTGTAAGGTCTATAATCAACCCGGTAAACTTTTAGTGCAAGGGGTGAGGACAGAGGATAACTGCTATGGGACTGAGCCCACATCCTCACTTATTTGCAACAGCGCCACGATCACTCCTATGGATCTGTGGCATCAACGTCTAGGTCATGTGAACGTTAGAGACTTATCTCGTTTAGTCAAAAAGGACCTAGTACGTGGCTTACCATCACTTGGAAAGACAACTTCCATGATTTGTGGGCCCTGTCAGTTGGGAAAACAAATCCGTAGCCCTCATAGGAAGTTGAATTCCATTACCACCTCCCGTGCTCTTGAGTTGATTCACATGGATCTTATGGGTCTTACTCGCACGGAGAGTCTAGGTGGTAAGAGATACATTCTCGTGATGGTGGACGATTTCTCTAGATACTCTCTTGTCGGTTTTCTAAGAGAGAAATCAGATGCTGTTGAATTCCTAACGACCAAGTGCCGTGTATTGCAAAACCAACACGGTGTCACTATTAACAGAATACGTAGTGATAACGGCACTGAATTTAAGGAAGCAAAGGTGGATTTGTACTGTGATAGCCTTGGGATCAAACATGAGTTTTCTTCTGTGAGAACTCCTCAGCAAAATGGGATTGTTGAGAGAAAGAATAGAACGATCCAAGAGATGGCTAGATCTATGCTTCAAGGTCGTAAGGTCTCTAGGAGATTTTGGGCAGAGGCAGTGTCTACTGCATGCCACACGGTGAATAGGGTCTATCTGCATCCACACACACTTAAGACGCCTTATGAATTGTGGACAGGCAAGAAACCCAACTTGGCATATTTCCGTATTTTTGGGAGTAAATGCTACATTTTACGGGATAGAGAGCAATTAGGAAAGTTTGACTCCCGGAGCGACGAGGGAATATTGCTAGGATATTCATCGAACAGTAGAGCGTACCGGGTTTTTAACCTGAAGATCTCTAAGGTTATGGAATCAATAAACGTCACTGTGCAAGATGACGAACCTCCGACGGTTATTGATCCCAACCTTCAGTGTGAGGATGAGGATTGTTCTGAAAGTGATTTTTCTGTTCCTCTCCCACACTCTGTGGACCCTATTCCTGTGTTAGGGAACACACCTGCTTGGGTTCGCAAGAGTCATGATCCTTCAGCCATTGTTGGCGATCCCACTCTAGGGGTCAAGTCTCGTGCTCAACTAGAGAACGTTGTTAGTCATCATTGCTACACGTCCAAAGTCGAGCCCAAGAACCACAAAGAAGCACTCAAAGATGAACACTGGATATCTGCTATGCAGGATGAGTTGCTTCAGTTGAAGAAGAACAATGTCTGGGAACTTGTCCCCTGAACTAGTAATACTAATGTTATTAGTACCCGGTGGATTTTCAAGAATAAAATGGATGAAAATGGTACCATAATCAGAAATAAGGCTAGGTTGGTCGCTCAAGGCTACACACAGATAGAGGGTGTAGACTTTGGGGAGACATTTGATCCTGTTGCGAGGCTTGAGTCCGTCCGTCTTCTGCTCGCCATCGCATGTCATCTGCACTTCAAGGTATATCAGATGGATGTCAAGAGTGCCTTTCTGAATGGCATTCTACAGGAAGAAGTTTATGTGGAACAACCAAAAGGGTTTGAAGACCCTAAGCACCCTGATCACGTCTACTATCTGAGGAAAGCCTTGTATGGTTTGAAGCAAGCACCCCACGCTTGGTACGAGAGGCTTACTTCCTATCTCTTAGCCCGTGGCTTCAAGAGAGGGGGAGTTGATATGACGTTGTTCTTCAGAAGAGATGACGGTGCTATCTTGGTTGCCCAAGTCTATGTGGACGACATAGTCTTTGGATCCACATGCTCCCATCATGCTCACCACTTTGAGGAGGAGATGAAAAGTGAGTTTGAGATGAGCATGGTAGGTGAGCTTACATTCTTCCTTGGTCTCCAGGTTCGTCAGCTAGAGGATGGGATATTCATCTCCCAATCCAAGTATGCTAGAGACCTTGTGAAGAAATTTGGTTTAGACTCCGCTAAGCATGCACGTACACCTATGAGTACTTCTACCAAGCTTAGTAAGGACACTTCAGGAAAGGACGTAGAGCAAACCTTGTATCGGAGTATGATAGGCAGTCTTCTCTACTTGACTGCTAGTCGTCCCGACATTGCCTTTAGTGTTGGAGTCTGTGCGCGTTATCAGGCGTCTCCTAAAGAGTCACACTTACTCGCTCTAAAACGTATTATCAAATACGTGAGTGGGACTCTCTCATATGGTATTTGGTATTCCTTTGATACCGATGGCCGTTTGTCCGCCTATTCGGATGCCGATTGGGCCGGGGACGTAGATGGATGTAAGAGCATTTCGGGTGGGTGTTTCTACTTTGGTTCTGCTCTTGTCTCTTGGTTGAGAAAGAAGCAAAACTCCATCTCTTTGTCCACTGCGGAGGCTGAGTACATCGCCACCGGGAGTTGTTGCACGCAACTCCTGTGGATGAAGCAAATGTTGGAGGATTATGGGATTTCACACGACACCATGTTCATTTCCTGTGATAACACGAGCGCGATTCACATATCCCGCAATCCTGTCCAACATTCGCTCACAAAGCACATCAGGTTACGCGAGCACTTCATACGTGAGTTAGTTGAGGAAAAGGTCGTAACCCTGAGTTTTGTTCCCACCGACCGTCAGTTAGCCGATATTTTCACGAAACCTTTAGATGCCCTTAGATTTGAGAGTCTTAGGAAGTCTTTGGGGATTTGCACAGTTGACTGAGGGTTTGGTCTATGTCTAGAATAGGATGCTTCTTCATGTTCATATCATATGCTTCCTATTGCTAGTCTGTTTTATATGTACCATTGCTTTGTTGTATAGCTTTGTTTTATTCTTGTTGCTTTTTATATTTCTCTTGAAAAATACAAAAAGATTTTCCTTTAAGAATTTTTTTTAGAAAAAGCACAAAAAGATTTTATTTTGATAAAATTTTTGAAAAATTCAAAAAGGAGATTTGCCTTTTATGGATGAGCATTTAAGATAGCCAAGTCACAACTTCATTCCATTTATCCATGTGACTGTTTTATAGAGATCTGAGAGGCTACATCATTTCATCCATGTGCTTAACATTGATTGGAGTCCTTGAGATGTAATTAGTGATATTTCCTACATGCTTGACTCCTATATCCTTTATTGCACACATGCACGGCTATATTTGTCTATTGCACTTGTCTATCACATATTGGCTTGAGTGTTTCTATCTCAATTCTGTCTACACAATGTATAATATGCGATAAAACTTGACAAGATTGGATTGCATGTAAAAACCGTTTTGGTGAGACTGTGTGATAATTTGCAAAACAGGGAGGGGCTGCGAAAGTTGATTTTTATCCTTTGCGCAAAAGCCACCGTTAAAAAGGACCTAAAAAATGGAGGAATTGTAATATCCGAGGTCCTAAGAGGTTAAAAGAGCCCGAGAAAAAAAATTGAAAGGCAATAAAAAGAAATTCATGCCAATTATGGGCCATTTAGGTTTCACCATCAATTCTCCAAAGTTTGAGAATTTAGTATACCTCTATTAAAAATATAAATCTAAGGGAGTTTGGTTGGAGATTGAAAAACGGGTTTGTACTTCCTTGAAAGTCTTGAAAAAGCATGAAAATCATTTTGGACGTTATTGGTGTAGAAATCACTTTGAGTTTTGATTTGTAGATTTGATATAGTCAATATCTTATATTTCCAATCTTTTACACCAAAGGAAGCATTTGAGTTCATTCGTTAGGAATATCCAATATTCATCGTGCACATATGTCATGTTTGTATGCTTTGATTTTCCTATCGAATTTTGATCACACCCATTCATTTACGCCATCATCGACTTGGTTGTTTTATGTTCATTCATGGTGTGATTTTATGCCTTGTGTCACCCCGGTTCTTGATTGCTTAATTTATTTCTCTCATTTGTCTATTTGGGGACATCATAAAAAGGGGGAGAATGAATTATGGGGGAGTTTTGTAATTTGAGGTTCATTATAAATCTGGTATATATTGCTTATGTTTATCTCATTTCAAACTCGATACGTCACTTGGTATTTTCTTTGTCTCATGTGTGTAGGTACATCCTTGATAATCCCATGATGCACACCCTGATGAGAAAAGCGTTGAGATTTCTGATCTGAAGATTTGCTGAACAAACGATGCAGCCTTAATCATTTGTACCTCTTTCAGTTTTGGGTTCATGGAAGGGTAGATTTGTATAGGAATTATGATTATAGATAATTCGGATTTTTTATGTTTGTTCCGGCATAGACATAGGGGGAGATTTGTAAGGACATTTTGTCCAACATACTTGTATATGTCATTAGCCGTAACACCGTTGAAGAAATTCTTGTCCATATGCTCATCAACGGATCCGAATATCAAAAGGAGAAAAGAAATCAAGGGAACAGACCGGACCGATCCGGTCCAGATAAAAGAACCGATCCGGTTCATCCGGACCGATCCGCCTAAAGGTACCGGACCGATCCGCTTGCTGAGGTGAAGCCAGTGTACCCCGGATCCATAGCGAACCGATGAAGCCCAAATGCCGAACCGATCCGATGCCAACCGGATGGATCCGGTTTCAAAAAAAGAATCGATCCAAGCTTATCGGACCGATCCGCCTAATGGACCGGACCGATCCGACGAGGATAGACTCTGCCAGATCGTGTAGCAGATTTTTAGGGCAAATGAATTCTTATTTATACCACGATCGGGGAGTTGGTTTTCTTAAGGCTTATACATGATTTCCAGAATAGATAAACTTTAAGGCCTTCATGGTATTTGAGTCCATTGATTCATACCCTTAATTCACACAAATTCCATACATTTGTGAGTCACTTTTGGTAACCCTAGAACACCATTGATGTTGTTCAAACCCTTGTGAAGTGGACCGCTTCTTCCTCTTCATTGCAGCCCTACTGGACAGGGATAGTTCCAGCCGCCAGCCCTACTGGAAAGGGTTTCTTCCAGCCGCGACTACAAAATCCGATACCCGAGGGTAATTCTTAGTCAACCTGTATTTCATTGTAATCCGATTGTAAACCGTCTTTTACAAATTATAGTGATATACAAATGGTTTTGCCCCTGTGGGGGATTTTTCCTTAAACTTTGTGTGTTGAATAATTCTTGCATGATTTCATATTGTTTCAATCACACCTAGTTGCATGCTTAGGGTTAATTTGGGTTAAAAAGGAATTTATTATATTATTTCTTAATTGAACGCAAGCGCCAACTCTTTCAGATGCTGCTGTCCTCCGTTTCCGGTGTTTTTCATTTTCGGCGTTGCAATCCTCCATTTTTGGCACTGCTGTTGTTGTTTTTCGATCTCATTTTCTGTGATTTTGTCCTCAATTTTTGATATGTTCATTTTTCGATCTCCATTGCTTTTCCTCCTCATTTTTGGCGTTATTATAATGTTGTCGTGCTAATAAATTAGGGGATTCAAGTATCTTAAGCAAGCCTCTTTTATAATATTCGTGTAACGATATCCATTAACCCCAATGAACAACTGTGTATTTTACAAAGGTTTTATTTGGTAAATTTAACCTCTTCTAACAACAAAACATTTGTTGTTATTTTTTAACCCCAATGAACAAACAAGTATTTGCTGTTTTTTTTAACATCTTAGTAGGTACTTTTTTAATATGTTAACAACAGTTATTATAACATTGAAAAAACTATTTTCAAGCAAGGATATAATTATTTTTTTTGTACAAATATAATATAGCATGAATTGAAAAAATATGCTTCAAATTATGTCATTTCAATCATGTCGTGTTAATGGGTTTTAATCAGATTGAAATTTTAAATCGTCCCAATCTTGTCGCGTCGTGTTCGAAGCGTGTCGTGTTCGGGTTATAAAAAAATAACATGACATCGGGTCAAATCGTGTTCGTGTCACTAAAAAACATTTCGTGTCATGTCGGGATGGTCCTGAACCCGACCCAATAACACGATTTTCCACCCCTAATGCTAGCCAGTCCGAATAGGTCTCATCAATAACTAACTAATCACTAACAGGTTTAGCCTCCCGTACTGCCCATACAGTACGCCATAATATACCCTTCATTGTCACTAATTCTTCAGTTAAGTTTCTCTTTAACTTATCCATACTGCCCATACAATACTCTATCAATCTAATTAATGATTAGCATCTCCCTTATTTTATTAATAAAGCCAAGTTAAGATTTCACATATGTTATCGTTCAAACCTTTTCATTAAGTTTCTCTACTTAAATCGTCACTAGATATACGCTATCTAAGTGTACTACTATATCCAACTAAGTAGGTTATCTCACAATTATATTAGAAATAGATATACACTACCTAAATTTACTCCTTTATCACACTAAGTAGATTATCTCATATTTAAATCACTTTTAGATGTACGCTATCTATCCTCCCTACATTACACAAAAGTAGGATAAATTCACATGCATATATATAAATATATCACACTATCTATATATACATATCCAACCTCCCTGGGCTAAGAATCGCGATGCAAAATATGCATACTCTGCTATCAAGTCCGCGTACCTCTCGTACTAAATCAAGGACCATCGGTTCAGGTATCACCCTCGAACCATAAATCAAATCAACAAAAATTGGAGTCAAACACATTTATAAGCCTTTGGACTACGCACACACCTAATGCACCCAAATGACCGGTCACACTATGACACACAAGTAGTGCTCAATCCTTAAGTTGAGGCACAAGTCTAAAATCCTCCCAATGGTCTCATCAAGATAAGAATGTACATGACAAGGAACCTCCCGTGGTATCAAGCAACGTACGTATATTCACATACATAAGAAAGAATATAATAGACATACACACAACCTATCCATATATCGTATATATACTACAAGAAAAATGACAATTAAGGACATCGGTATTAGGGACAACTTTAAAACTGTCTTTTAAAAATATATATAAGGGACAACAAATTATAGCTCTCCTTTTAGATCTATTATAAAAGACATTTAATTTTTTAAGCATACTTTATAATAGTTTTAAGGACATCAAATATTTACTGTCCTTTATAAGTCCTTTAATAGGACAGCAAATAGCTGTCCTTTAAAATTTTCTTTTCCCCCTTTTTTTCCCTCCATTCCCCAAATTATTTTTCCATTTATTTTTTCATTCCCTCTACGATCAAATAACGGACTCACCCGCTTCTTTCTCTCCTCTCCTCACCCGATCAAATCCAACCTTCGGACTCACGATATCGTGAAACAGATATCATGAGAACACACTTCTTTGTTCTCTCTCTCTCTCTCTCTCTCTCTCTCTCTCGTAAAACACGTGAAACCTTCAGACGGTTTTGTGAAACCTTCGGACTCACCCGCTTCTCTGTTCTCTCGCTTTCTCGCGTAAAACTCATCGGGTTCTCTCCTGAAGAATAAACTCTTGAAGAATAACTCTTGAAGAATAAAGGTATGCGGGCTTACTCATATAGAACTGATTTTTTATTTGATTTTGTGTTTGATTATAGAACTGATTTTGTTTTTGATTATAGAGATGATTTTGTGTTTGATTATAGACTGATTTTATGTGCAAAGATTTTATGTTTGATTATAGACTGATTTTGTGTGCAAAGTCATTCAACTTCATAACTTATGAACTACATTACAAATCAGTTATGAATCATACATTGCAAATTTTGTGTGCCAAGCCCTTTCGCTTTCAAGCTATTTCGAAAATCGATGTTTGTAAGTCTGAGCCTTGGGAGTTTGCAGGTTTCTTTTTTACGATGTAGTTTTATATTTATATATATGTATGTCTGAAAATGTGATGATGAAGATAATATTTTTTAGAATGAGAAAATATAGGCTTGTGGAATGATTTATATTTGGAAGTAATCGCATGTATGTTTGTGTGTGTGTGTGTGTGTGTGTGTGAAATTGTAGTTGGAAGGGTAAAAATGAAATAAAGATGAGATTTATCACTGAAACTTTAGAATAAAATGATAAATAAAGTTTATCTAGAATTATAATTAATCGTCAAACGCGTGCGTGTGTGCTCATTAATGAATTAATTACTTATGTATATGTGTGCGTGCACACTGTGTATGTAGTTGGAGGTGGAATTGAAGAAGTGCAGTAAAGATCAAATCTTGATTGTTATGACTATATGTATACTTGCACATATATGTATATACGTGTAATTGTACACTTTGATTTTGACAAAAAAAATCCATGTTTTCATTGTGTTTGTGTTCTATTGTTCTTTTTGGTTGCCACTGTGTCTTTAGTTTACTCTACCTGTTTGTCGTTGTTGGTGCTATTAATGAGTATCTCATATTGTTCTCTCTCTATATACACAAACACATGTAGATTTTTTCCTCCTGCTTTCGCAATTGTGTGAATTAATTGCCTCCTGGTTTATGGGATTATTCAGTGAAATTAGGGGATCCACATGCAGTGAATCTCACCATGAAGTCACAATTTAGTAAAAAAAGAATGCTTACATAAATAGTGCGGAGAATTTGATCTTAGTGAATTCAGAATGGTTTATATTGACATCACTGATTTGATAATTTATATTGACATCAAAACACAAATATCTATTGTAAACACATCATAACATAAGTTAATGGAATTTTTTATAAGTACAAAAATCATATGCACAGATTATGTCTACACTTTGATTACATGGATTAAGCATCTCGACATTCAAAACTCCTTATCTCAATACCCAATGTGTGTAAGCGTATCCCCGACGTGTCTGAACATGTCCAAAATAATAAAATGTTACTCTTTTTTAACAAGTCAACATGTGTTTGGGCATGTTTAGAACACGATGTCCTACAATGACACTTAAAGCACTACCTACTGAGAGTACGTGTTTCTTAGTTGAAACCACTATCAAGGAGGCTCATCATTACAATATATAAAAGACTTACACATTTCTCAAACGATGTTTCCTTTAATATTATGTCACACTAACTCTATATATCTTGTTATGTTTAAATTGCATATCTTGTGTATGTATGTTAATATATTTTTGTTGTTTATCGAATTACGTCTTAGGAGTTGATATGGATAAAAGTTGGATCAAATCACGTGATTGGAATTCAAAAGAATACATAGATGGGGTTGAAAGGTTTATTAGCATTGCAAATAGGAATAAAAATTTGCAATCGTCATGCATCAAATACCCATGTTGTAAATGTGTAAATCGAGTCTACCACAACCTACACACTGTGAAGGGTCACATAGAGATGCATGGTTTTGATAGGAGTTATAAGGATTGGATTTATCATGGGGAGTTGGTCTATACATTGGAGGACAATACATGTAATTTTGGTAATGATGTGTCACTTAATGATATATCATATGAATCGAGCTTGGGGGAAATATGATTGCAATGGTTCAAGAGGGAAGGGGAGTTCCACAGACGCATGCAAATTCATGTAGTGATGGACATGGAGTAAAATATGTGGTGCCTAATGGTGACATGCCAAAATATTTTAAACTCCTAAAAGATGCGAAAAGAAAGTTATATAAAAATTATCCGGGGGGTATTACTGAACTCTCATTTGTAGTTGAACTCTTGCACTTAAAGCAACTTAATGGATGGATGAATAATTCTTTCACAATGTTGCTAAAACTATTGTAGAAGACATTCCCTAATGCCAGAATTCCAAAATCCTTTTATCAGGCTAACAAGCTCACTTCTGATTTAGGATTCAAGTATGAAATGTGGGATGCGTGCCCTAACAATTGTATGTTATTTCGAGATGAAATGCAATTTTAGAGAAGTGTGTCATTTGTGGGGCTTCCGGATATAAATCAAATATTGGCAGTGATGTTGATCAAGTGCAACAGAGTAATCAAAGTACAAAAGTAGCTACTAAAAAGGTAAGGTATTTTCCTTTAAAACCAAGATTGCAAAGATTGTTTTGGTCATCACATACTGCTTCGTTTATGAAATGGCACACCGAGGATCGTATTGATGATGGTGTGCAAAGGCATCCGGATGATTCTCATGCTTGGAAATCATTTGATGAGTGTAATCCATCTTTTGCGAGCGATAGTCGTAATGTTAGACTTGGGCTAGCAACTGACGAATTCAATCCTTTTGGTAATATGAGTGTTTGTCACAGTACTTGGCCAGTTGTACTCATGCCCTCAAATGTGATCCCATGGTTGTGTATGAAGCAACAAAACTTAATTTTATCGATTCTTATTGATCGGCCAAAAGGGCCTGGTGATAAAATTGATGTATTTTTACAACCATTGATTGCTGAGCTAAAAGAGTTATGGGGTGATGGAGTGACTACTTATGATGTATCGAGTGAATAATTTTTCCAGTTACGTGCAGCGTTGCTGTGAACGATTAATGATTTTTCGACATATGCCGTGCTATCGGGATGGAGCACGAAAGGTGAATTTGCTTGTCCTTGTTGTAACAAAGATTATCAAGCGACTCGATTAAAGAATTGTAAAAAGTATTGTTATTGGGGTCATCGTCGATTCTTACCTCTGCGCCATAGGTTTCGAAAAGAGAAAACAACTTCTAATGGCAATGTTGAATTTAGACCACCTCCATTGAAATTATCAGGATTACAAGTTTTGCAACAGTTAAATGAGCTCGACATTGAAACAGAATACAAGAAGGAAGATGTTTTTAGAAAGAGGAAAAGAGAAAAAATTGAAAAAGATCTTGCGAAGACAACAAAAGATGTGGTGTCGAAGACGAGATTAAATTGGAAAAAGAAAACTATCTTTTTTGAATTGCCATATTGGGAGCATAATTTGATCTGCCACAATCTTGATGTTATACATATTGAAACAAATGTGTGTGACAATATCTTATTTACATTGCTGGGCATTAAAGATATAACCAAAGACAATTTGAAGGCCCGAAAAGACCTGCAAGAGATGCGCATCAGACGACCACTACATCCCCAAACACACGGGAAAAATTTGGAGTACATAGCTCCAACAGAGTTTATAATGAGCAACAAAGAGAAGGATATTTTTCTAGAAGTGTTGCAGGATGTTAAAGTACCAGATGGCTATTCATCGAATATTTTGAGATGTGTTCACCCTCAAGAGCGAAGTATATGGGGACTAAAGAGCCATGACAATCACATTTTAATGCAACAATTACTTCCAATAGCACTACGGAGGGTACTGCCGAAACATGTTGTCAAAGCATTAATTGAACTAAGCAACTATTTTTTAGTCTTGTGCTCAAGTACAAATACTTTGGTTGATGTAGAAAAATTGGAAGATCGTATGACTCTTACACTTTGCACTCTTGAGAAAATATTCCCCCGGGATTCTTTGATGTGATGGAGCACTTGCCAATACATTTGGTTGATGAGTTAGTAATTATCGGTGCAGTAATCTACCGTTGGATGTATCCAATTGAAAGGTATTTGCATACTCTAAAACTCTTTGTGCGCAATCGTGCTCATCCCGAGGCCTCAATTGCTAAATTTGTTATTATGGAAGAATGCACCAGTTTTTGCTCGAGATATATGGCTGAAGATGTGGAAACTAAGTCTAATCATCCTTCTAGAAATGATGATGGAGGTAATGACCTTGGGCGTGGTGTGAGTCAAGGTAAAAAATTCCGACTTGATTCAGTAACTTGTATACAAGCACATCGATATGTGCTTGTTAACAGTAATGCCGTTGCACCATTTATTGAGCAAGTTATATTTTAGCCATAAGTAATTTTTATATAAAATGCATTATTGAATTCCCTTTCTAACTTGACACATGTATGATATTTTCAGAAAATACATTGTTGAACTTACAAAATAATATCCTCACGTTTCACAAAAACATCTTATGCAACGCCTTCACAATGAACATTTCCACATGTGGTTCAAGGATTATGTAAGTATGTTTATTCATTTTTAGTATTTTAATTATATTTCCATATCGTAGTTTTCTTATTTATTGAAATACTAGGTGGATGTATTGCCAAAAGATATCGAATTATCTAGCGAAATATTGAGTTTGGCATTGGGTCCTCTGGAGGATGCGTTAAGCTTTAAGTCATATATTATTCGTGGGTTTAGATTTCGAACAACGGAAGTTCATAGTAGCCGAAAAACTCAGAATAGTGGAGTTATTTTAAAAGCAGAACAAAAGAGCTATGCTAGTCGAAAAGACTCTAATCCTTTTTCTGGGGATGTTACTTTCTATGGACAACTGAATGACATTATTGAAATTCAATATTTTAATGGCCAAAAGTTTGTACTATGCAAATGAAATTGAATAGAAAATCATTTGTGGAAACGAGTAGATCGTTTCAACTTTACATTAGTAAATTTCAACCACTTTTTGTACAAAGATAATTGATCGAATGATGATCCTTTCATCTTTGCATCCAAAGCAGAACAAGTGTGGTACATGCAAGACCCTTCGGAACCAGATTGGCATGTAGTTGTTCAAATGATGCCTAGAGATAGGTTTGATAGTTATTCAACCACAGAAGAAGAATTAGAAGTGCATCCATTCGAGCCGTTTAGTGTGCAAGAGTTTAAACATGATCAAAACGTATCTTGTGTGAGACAAGATGCAAATGGATCCATAATTGATACATTTATGCCCGATGTTGATGATTATGAGGATGACATGGACGAAGAATGAGAGTTGATAAGTTGTAAATTTATATGTAAGCATTATGACATATGTTTCTCTTATTTTTATCATACGATTTGTTATATTTTATCATATTTTTTATTAATACGATAACTAATCATATATATTGTTTTGTTGTAACAGATTCAGTATGATTAGATCCTTGTATACTAGCGGAGCGGCACATGCATCACCCCCCATCTCAAATTCAGGTATATAAATTTTTAGTTCTCGAGTAGTTCAAATATTGCACTTGAAAATAAGACTAATTCCCATATGCATTACCCCCCATCTTACTATGAGGAAAGAGGATTGAAGGATAGAAAGCTAGGCTGCTGAATTTTGAAGGTAAATCACTTTGAGCAAGGCAGTATTAATTGCAATGCATATTCACATTTTTTATGCGATAAGAGTTCCCAAAAAAATTCTAGATTCTTTTGCTTCACTTTATTCAAATTTTCTTTCGATATCTGATGGAAAAAGACAACATCATTGGATTAACTATGATACCACATGTAAACATTTAGATGACGGGTGTTTAGGTATCAGGTCTCTTACTCAAGATATGGATGCTCTACACATAAAATTGAATTGGTCTTACATTAAAGTTGATTCATTTTGGGATAAATTTATAAGAACAATATATATCAATCATAATGATGGTCTTCATTTTGAAAATCCCTCTTATGGATCTAATGTATGGAAGGTTATAAATGGATTAATCTTGCTCGATGCAGTTGTTGAGGTTATTAAAATTCCTAGTGTCTAAAAATGTGTCTCGATGATCCGTCCCTACACATGATGATACAAGTTCAATATAAATGGTTCATCTATCAAATGAAAGGTTGCTAAGGGTAGTGTGGTTAGAGGAGAAGAGATAAAGTTTGTACCAGAAAGGTACTAATACCTGGGCAGAGTCTTATACTCTTGACATGGGGGTTCAATTAGTGCCAAAGAGGTACTAATACCTCCCCCCTCCAAATATAGTTTAGGGTTTGAAAAATTCCATAAGTGTGCCACTGTGAAAATGAGAAAGATCATGGGGATCTAGTTTTGGAGCCTCATGCGTCCAATGATATCAAGATGTAGGTTGAAATTGAAATAAGCGGATCGGATTTCACTAAGTTGATGGAATCTAGTGGAGTGTCAAATGCTATTGTTAAGAAGATTAAAATTAATCAGAAACCTCCTAGCATACATTGTGATGCAGAAGTTGATGAAACTTAGGGGGAAAATAAATATGTAGAGGAAGATATGGGCATGATTGATCCTGTACAGGGACATTTGGATTCCAAGACATGGTATTTGGTTGACTATTCGAATAACAATATATGGAAGCAAACATATTTATTCTAAGAGAATGCTTAATTCGAAGCAAGGCAAGGCCCAGCACATAGGAGCACAAATGATTATGTTCCGAGTAAAATATTTTTTTTTTTGTGGAACGAGCACATTAAATTGTCAAGATGATTATAATGAAGAAGATGGGTGGATCAAACGATGTTCATAAAGATGATATGTCCCAGTTAACTTTGGAAGTCTTTGCTTTATACACAGTTGAATTGTCTTCCATTGACTAGTTTCATTATAAACTGTACCAATCAGATGGATAATGAAAAATAGTATCTCAAAATTATAAAATGTACCAATTTGTGATGTATTTATCAAAATTAAGCAGCCTCAAAGGTATATACAAATGTATATAGCAGTCATCACGTAAGATCACACCTAGAATACCAGATCATCTCGACACAAGATCTAGATCTTTAGTGTTGTTCGAAGAAAATATATGGTCCTCTAGGGGTCAATGCTGACTAACGTCAGATATTAAGTTTTCAAATGTTGAATCTCTTTCGCGAATTACATAGAGTAAAGACATTAATAAAAGTTAGTTACGAATTTAAATCCAATAAATGTCTCAACCCCTATCATATGGTACTATAGGAGTAAAATGTCGTACTCCGCATCAAATGGACATATGGAAAAAAAGTGATATGTCTCTCACATATTTTTATACCCCGCGAATATGCAGGACCTGTGACAGGGGACACTAGTGGAATTGATATATAGGAACGAACATTATATTTATCATACTCCATTAATATCTTCCTTCAACTTTAATTCACAAGTCTTAAATGAGTAATGAGTAATGAGGATCTAAACCAAGAGAGTCCCATTGAATTGCTTTGTGAAATGGATTTAGAGTAGACTCAATGTCCACTAAGATCCCTTGAGCGCCTTTAGTATCTCCAATTATAATGGCTATTATCCTGTTTCTTCAGGAACATTGTTACTCCAATAGTCATGCATCAGTGAACAATTATGATGTTTAGAGTAGACTCAATGCCTCCGCTTGTCCAAACACTCTACCAAATCGTCCAAGGTTGGTGTGTAATATGTTTTTAATATAATGCCTTTACATTAATTTTTATTTCTTTGTTTGTTTAAGTTGGTTTGTGAACTGTTCTGATGAGGTGTAATGGTGGTAGTCTGGTGGTGGATATACACATACGTCGTCTTATTTTAAGATATCGGTTCTTTTTATCATGTAGTTTTCAGCTGTCTCTGTTGCTTTGTGTGGGATAAAAGTGTAGTAGTCCTTTGAGAACAAGGGAAAACTACAGTGTACTCTAGTCTTTTTACTTACTCTTGTCAAGGAGAAAGTGCTTTACATGGTCAGCAATTGCATTATTTCTAAAAAATATGATATCTATCCGCACTCCTCCTTTTAAGATTATATTGTAAATGCCTGTTGACCGTTAATTAAGATATTTCCTACAATAAGCTTTATCAAAGTAAGATAGAGTTCGAAAAAGTGTTTATCAACTAATGATTTGTACTTTTTTAAGTAGACTTGCTTTAAATTTTCTTCCCTTTGTATTCTCCCAAAAGCTTCATCATTAGTTTTTGAGCTGGTTGATTAATCTTGCCTTTAAAAAGTTTCGTAGTTGTTTTTTCACTTAATTTACCAGTATATTCTCGATTGTCCTTTGAGAATGAACCAAGGGTCTCAACTACTACATTTGATGTCATGCATCAGTGTGAAAATAATACTGTTTCATTTGTAAAGGGGTTATCAAAGTCAACCGAATTAATAACTCGACCTTCTTCATATTCAGCTTTAAATCATTTCTCAGCCTTCCCTTATGTTCCAAGTGTAGGGCCATGAAAGTGACCTTTTGGTCCTCCGGTATGGGATTGAATCTGCAATACCATTACAGCTTTTGAATCACCCCGGAGGGTCTTCACAATTGAATTTGGGATAATTCACCTTTAATACCTTGTACTTTTCAATAGAGCTGCTAGTAACCTGTCTTTTTTCCCACTTCCTTCACTGTAGGTAGTGTGATCAGCCCTTGGGGGGTCCCTAAGATTCTCGACCCTTTCTCCAATTGTTTTCCTAATTTCTCCAATTGTTAGGGGCAGGTCCAAGAATACCATCTGATGTTGAAACACGCATATTAATAATTAAAACTTATAGAATTTTAAGGCAGGCATTTCAGTAGCACAAGTGCATGTCGCCTTTCCACCAACAAATGAAAAGAGGCACAACACATCATAATTCCATATCCACTTGCGACCTAAGAGAACATCGCAAAGCTTGACTGGTCAAACATCACACATAACAACATCTTTAGGCATGCTAGGGAGAAAAATAGTAGAACTCTGCTTGTCAATTTTCAATTTCAATTTATTGTCAGTTATCTGCTTATCCATGCAACCTGATGTGGCCGGACTTTCAAACCTTGTTAAACATTTGGTTGGGTATATCCGCCGAGTGTCTAAAATGCCATCAGCGAAATACACAAGTACCAACCACACATATGCACCAACAAAAAAAAGTAGACGAAAAAAGGATGAGTTCTCAAACAAGACAGAAATTCAAAAAACATTCAAACAATTATATGCATTAACTCGTTACTGCATTGGATTCAAATACTAGTTTCAATTTGTCTGCAGGCTTTGATTCCAATACCTTTAATATTAATGGTCAGTATGCTAATTTGATATCAGTATGTAAATGGCCAATGTGATCTGATGCACACTTAATTATTGAATACTAATCTGATCCCCAAATGATGTTGAATAGTGAAATGAATACTTAAATGCTTCTGATCTGATTTGGTACCGATATGAATACTGAAATTCTATTGATACTATTGCATAATGATATGCATAATTCACCAAATGATCTGATTTGAATAATGCTACTGAAATGCATACTAATCTGATTTGAATAATGCTACTGCATTTACAGAATTAAATGAGAGGCATACTTTTTTTTAAACAGGAAGTATCGATGGTACCCCCTCATGTGGAATGAAAAATAACTTAAAGATCATCTCACATGATGGTATATATTAAAAGATATCTATACATCATAATTTTGTAAATTTTTATATATGCTTGCTCATTACTTTTGAACAGGTGATACTAATAGCACGTCCTCTCATAAGAGGAAAGTTAGAGGGAGTGCCAAATAATGTAATGAATGGGGTAATGGTGAGAAAAAGATACTTGGTTGGGACGAAGATTGCCAACCAATTGGACCATATGCGACGAAGTTGGCGAGTCAACTCGGATATTATGCACGTCAAGGGGATTTGTTTCCTTTGACTTTGCCTTCTTGGACAAAAGCGAATCAACGAAAGCTCGACTTTGTTTGGGAATAAGTGAAGGTAATATTAAATTAATCTCGTATTACTAAAATTAAATATTTAAAATAATTAGTATTTCTAACTAATGTATTTTTTTTGTTCTTAGATTAACACAAATGCGCTAGACAATTACCGAAACATATGTTGTCGTAAGCTTGGAATTCAATTAAGATCCTTTAAGTATGAGACCAAGAAGAAGTAATACATAATTAAACACGACACCCCCCCAAGTCAGCCCGAATCAATGGAAAGTCTTAGTGAAACAGTGGGGTAAAAAAGCAGCAAAGGTATTACATTAAATTGGTAGACGGAATTTTGCATGTTATTTTTTTAATTATTGATGTTATGTTGATGATTAAACAGGTTAAATTACATGTGAAAACAACGAAGACTCTGTCAAAATTTTCTAAAAATAATACATTGAATTGGTGAGGAGAGTATACAATACCAAGTAACTTGAAATGTCATTAACATTATTTATTTTCACTTGCAACGAGTGGCAAATAGGAATATCATTAACCGTGCTTATCTTTGTTCCCACCTTAGAATTGGAAGAACTTCAATTGTCGTAATAAGGCAACAAGTTAGTATATGTTCTTACTTTAGTATAATTATATATATGTTCTACTAACCTATGATTATATTTATGTTCTTTTAGGATTTTGTTAACATGTTTTCTATTTATATATAAATTAGATGAAGTCAAAATAAGAGCCCATCGACAAATTGAGTGTTTGGAGATGGACACGTAAGAAAAAGGATCTCACATACGATGTCGATGATGGAGCGGCTGGTAGAGAGGTATAAATATGTTGATAATTGCAATCCAAACGACTTAGTTACATTACGAATTTTATTTTGGTGGATATTTGCAAGTTTCATTTACGAAAAGAGGTTGATTGCGCTATATTTTTTTCTCAATTTGTAGGAAATGATTAAGAGACAATTGGATGTGCTGCCATTTGATGAACAAAATCGGATTGAAGTGAGGGATGCTATATTTGAGGAGTGATAGGACCTGACGAACATGGACGAGCATTGTGTATGGGAGTATGCATTAAACCAACTTCTTCACGTTCAAACACATCATCTAATTATTATCATAGTGAGATTGCTCGACTAGAGAAGGAGGCCAGTGAGCGAGATACTCGTTATCGGGAAGAGGTGGAGGCACGAGAGAATTGTCATTAAGAAGAAATTGATATGGTGCGTGCCGATTTAGAAAATGAAATACAAGAAAGAGTTGCGAGGGCCAAGAGAGAAAGTCTAGCAGAAGCTAGGCTTGAAATCGCTCGTATGATGCGAGAGGCGGGCATCCCACTACCACCAGCAGCAGCAGTCGCAATTGATACTATCAATAACCACGCTTGACTATGTATTAATGTAACTAACTTAGAAGTAGAAATGACAATTTGAAAGTATGTGGTGGTGTTTATGTTTTGAAGTGTGATAAGACATTATTTGGTTTTGTTATTATATTTAAGGTTAAATTTTGGCAATGTCTTTGTGTTTTTATTTTTTAATTTAATGTTATTATATTAGAGATTGAATTTAGGATTATTATAATATAACTTATAATATATATATATATTTGGCGCCAAAATATATTTGGGACAACTACTTTTGTCCCTAATACTACGTTTTAAAGGACAACAACATCTGTCCTTATAAATATGTAATAATATATGGATTTAAAAGGACGGAACAAATAGGACGACAATTGCTGTCCTAAATACTCAAAAAGGACAACAATTGCTGTCCTTTTATTAAGACAACTCTTGCTATCCTTATGATCGTCCCAAATGCTATTAGGGATAACAAATGAGCTTTTGGGACAACAAATTAGCTGTCCTTAATTATTGTTTTTCTAGTAGTGATAGGTATACACCTAACCTATAAATAAAGTTCGTTGGTATACATGATTCGTGCTAAATATTGTGTTTTATTCCCTATCTTTTTGCGCAATAAAGTAGTCAGACGCTCGTTAAACTCACGCTTTATATTCATTTACTGTATAACCTCAATTATTCATCGTTAATCTCTTGTGTAAGGTTTATTTGAGTACTTACAGAATTTTTGATGCTAAGGACGAAGATTGAATGCATTTCAGATGAAGAACGGACGAAAACGCACCTTTAGGGGCAAAATGGTAAATTCATATGACTCATTTTGGACTCGGACCAAGCATGAAAAATTTAGGCCTCTGATTAAGGAACACTTGGGTTCAAACGGTGAGTCAATCGGACTCCAAATGAAGAAGTTATGGCAGTGCAAAGTTTCGATTCGAAAGAAAGTCAAAGTCAAAGCCCCAAGTCAACCCCAAAGTCAAAGCCCATGACCCGAGCACTATGAAAATATGTCAACATCAAAATGAGGGTCATGTCGATTTTTGCGGTTCGTCATTAGGACGTCGTATGAAGAAGTTATAAAGTTTTGGGGGTTTAAATGTAATTAATGAATTAAATAAAGCACTTATTGCAATAAATCTCAGCGCGCCACATGGCTCCATCCTGGCGTGCCATGTGGCAGTGCCATAGTCCCTTGATCAGATCTTCTACAGTAACTATACAGGACGTGCTACAATATCCGGAGTTTCATTATTTACATTTTTACCCCATAATCTTTATTTCTTTATCATTTCCTCCATTCTTCTCCTTTTCTTTGCATTTCTTTTTTAAAAAGAAATCCAATGATATTTAACAACCCATGCCTTATTTGATCAGCAACCCCATGCCTTATTATATATAAATCAAGCCCATGTTATTCTTTATTTTTAAAATAAAATATGTAAAATACCAAAAATACCCCAAAGCCCTTATTCCCCCTATTTAAAGCCCCTCACCCCTTCACTTCCAAAAAAAGAACACCTTGATACACCATTAATCTCATCATTTTAGTTTAGTTTCATCTTTAGGATTAGTGTAATTTAGTTTTTTCTTTTTTTTTTGTAATTTCTTTCCCGAATTAATGCAAGTTTCTTCTCTAAGTTTCCTTCGTTTCTTCACGTATTCTTATGCAATTTTTCACATGCTCTCATATTTATTTCTCATGCTTTAAAATATCTATACTTCTTCTCTTAGTTCAATTCTTCTCATACACACAAAGCACGGTTAATTAGTTTTAATTATTTTTCCTTAAATAATATAAGTTGTAATTTTTGGATAAGTTTCAGACGTGTAGTTGCTTCGCTATGATATGATAGTTTAAGACTGTATCTTGACGGATTAATTAGTACCGAGATCATACCGGGGGACTTTAATGGTGTATATCAAGTATACACCATATTTAATACCAAAAGTACGGTTTCGGGACTATCTTCGACACCGAACTCTTAGCGGACTTTTATAACATCCGGGAAGTGACATTTCAGACTTAATAATTGTTTAACAAAGAGTATTAATCTTGTTTGATTCGTGTTTTCCTATGTAATCATTTATGCTACACGCGCCGAAGCGTCGAAGATAATTTTTAACTTTTATTTTACTTATTTTAACATAGTCTACATACTTGTCTAGATTAATCGTAGTATAATTATTTCAACTCTTCCATCATCTTTTACACTTTTTTTTAGAAGTAATAAATCAATTAAAGTATTTAAACATCACTCCCCGTGGATTCGATACCCGAACTCTCCGCTAAACATATAAAACATGTGTAGTTAAAATTTAGCTTTTTTTGCATTGGGTCGAAAATCGTTTACAGCGACAGAGGCTTCACACACTCTCGGTTTTCGCCTAATCAAAATGGCATCGTTGACGAGGATGTAATACCCCGTATTTTTGGCTATATTTATTTTTGGGATTAATTAATTAAATGAGAATTAATTGGAAATTAATCCGGATAAAATACTAGCGAGATGTGAGTTGGTATTTGACTATATTGAGTATATATGATGATAATTGAACATTGAATTATGATATTTGTCGTGAGATTGATATACGGCAATTTGGTCATTTTATTGGGACGCGGGTAATAGTTGCGTCAGGATATAATTATTTTAATTGTAAAAGTGAATTTAAATTCTATTAACCGTATGGTCGTTTTGAGTGCGCCAACGCGTCCGGAAGGGTCGAGATAGTTAGATAACACTAGCCGGGGGTTTAGTTTGGGTCCCGGGGTATTTTTAGGCCATACCAGCATCTTATAAGGGCAGTTTGGTAATATTGTATTTTTGGGAATTAATAATGACGAAAATTAGGAGTCTTTATCTGAATGGGAATAGACCCACTAAACCCACTAACCAACCCATAATAACCCAGTAAGCTACGGGGGTTATTAGATTAGGTTTCCAAAACTTTCCCAAAGAAAACCCTAGCCACCATAGCCACCTTTGTAGAAGAAAGCTTGTAGAGAGGGAATTCTGCACAGAGAGAGAGATAACTTCAGCAAATCAACATCAAAATCAGAGATAAACTCAAGGCAAGTGATTTAATTTCGTTTAATTTTAGAGAATGCTTTTCCATGCGTAGGAATTTAATAAAGATTGAATTGTTCTTGGAGTGTTATGAAAACCCATGTATTTTGGAACTTAGAACTTGAAATCTTGAAGAGAAATTGCATGTAGAATAGTATGGAGATGATTATTATGATGTTAAAATATGTTGGATGTAACAAAAACGGATCTAGAATGGACTTATTGTGGATTTAAAATTCTAGGGTTTATGTTCTTGAAAATTTGGGGAAAAGGGTAGAGATTTGATGAATTAATGATGTTTCGGATGTGTAAATTCCTTAAAAGATGTTAGTATATGATCTTAGTATGTTTAAGGATGATTAGAGACCATAAAACATTGTTGGGACGAATTTTGGTTGAGATTAGAAGTGTAGAAATTGGTGAAAAACGTATATAGAATTTTTGGGCTTGAATCTGGTCACTCGTTAGAAGACCTACCCAGGTCGTTCAAACGAACTCGTTCGAACGAGCTTCTAACGAGTTGACAGTTTGGGGTTCTAACGAGAGGGATGTTCGTTCGATAATCTCGTTCAAACGAGATCTCGTTAGATAGCCCAGTTCGTTCGAACGAAATCTCGTTCGAACAGCCTCGTTCGAACGAGACTTCTAACGAGCTGGCAGTTTAGGCCTTTTTGGCCTGTTTTGATTTTGGGAGTCCCATAAACTTGTTCGAGGTTAGAGATAACATTCCTTTGATGGTGTATTAGTATACTTGGGACATTTGGGATATAATGAGGAGTAAATTATATAAGTGTGGATCAAATCAAATAGACATTTGAGTCGAGACGTGAGTGCCTACTACGACGTGAGAATAAATTATGGTGCGTATAAATATGGACCGGGATTATATAAGTTGTATATATATTAAGTTGGTACGAGAATGCGATAAGTACTACATTTAAACTACGGGATTACTAAGATGTGTGCTTACTTAGTATTGGTATATGAACTGTGTGTATGACATACCTACCATACTTACTATCACGGGAGGTTTGCGTTCGCTTAGGGCCCTCTAATCCTTGTGTTTCTCGGATTTAGACTGGTTACCTCGATGAACATAGGTCAGAGAAGGACTTATTGGGATGTTAATAAGTCTGCTGATCGTGGGAGCGCAGGTATGTGCGTGACCCATGTGATGTGACTGTGTTCACCTCCATTATTTGTGATGTTGTTATCTGTGAACTATTCCTGAGAGATTCCGAATATGTGATCCTTATGTACGTGATGTACCGGGATGGATAGCAGAGTATGTGTGCACCGCAGCTTAGTCTCGGGGTGCTTGTATTGTATATTTATGTTGTGGAAAATATACGCTTAATAAACTGGGAACTTTAATATGGCATTGTGTGTATAACTATGGAATAACAAAAAGGGATGATCTATAAGGAGTTGTATTACTTTCACGTGAGAACCTGAATTTAAGTTAAGCCCCTATTCAATTGCGAGCGTTATAATATTAATGGGAACCGAGTAATAAGGGTAGAACCTATGACAGTCTAACTAGATATGATGTCACTTAGCTAGTGATTTGTGTCATTTTAGATGGGTACTTACGTTAGGAGTGCACAGTTAGACGAGAGGTGAGAATTTCATGTGAGTGCACGTCCTAACATGTACTTTGCATTTAATGTTTTAAATGTTTTTAAAGCACTTGCAGGTTTTTAAACTATCTCCACATTCGGGCTCTGACCCGTTTGCTTTCAAATCTATTTTCTTGTAAAACCATTTTAGGTGCCCAGCCACAAGGACACCATGCATAGGATACTCATTCAGGTGACGAGCTGTAGCTGTTTGTGGAAGCTACAGGGATTTGCTTTTAGACGCTTCTATCATTTGGATTCCATATTCAGTATTCTTCAGTTTTAGGGCATGTTGCCCAGTTCTATTAGAGTTACATTTCCATTACAGTTTTCACACTTTGGCATGTATTGATTCAGTATTCAGTTTAATTATTTCAGTTTGTGGATTTGTAGTGAGGAGTTTTCCTCCAGACTTTATTTTCATTATGTGATGGTTATTCTATTTACTTCGGTATGGTGAATGGTGTTATTATTCTTCATTACACTTGTTGCATGTTAATCAGACTTTAATTAAAATTTGGCAACTTACTTTTTAAATACTAGGTGGTTAGTAATAATAAAAATGTTTTCGACAGTGATGCTATTAGCTGAGCCAACTTGGCATTTTGAATTAATTTAATAAAGGAGTAGTTACCCGGTATTTAATTAGTCGGGGTGTCACAGGTGGTATCAGAGCATCAGGTTCTAGTGTCCTTTAGGATCTGTACGGCTATTATGTTTCCGCTAAGTTTCTTTGATATAGAGCCCTATATTTTAGGACTGTTGTACTCTTTTTGTGTATGCTTCGTTCTTCAGCTATTTTAAGTTTATAAACAGTGAACTTATAAACTTTATTCTTATTTCAGATGCCTCCACGACGTGCACGACGAGTTCCCAGGGATGCAACTCCCGAACCCCAGCCCGCTCCAGTCAGGGCATGATGAACGCCGCTGAGGTTGCAGCCATTGTAGCCCAAGCGGTAAATGCCACAATTGCCGTAGTTCAGCAGGCACCACCTCAGGCCCCGGTTGCCGCGCCAGTACAGGCAAATGCATTCCCGTCTGCTTGGGAACGTGTACGTGATGCTTTTAAGAAAGCGCATCCACCAGAGTTTACAGGTAGCTCAGATGTGGTAGTCTCGAGCCAGTGGAGGAAAGATATGCAGAGGCACTTGAGGATTTATGAGTGCACGGACGTTCAGAAGCAGGTGCTAGCTACTTTCAATCTAGTTGGATCTGCACTGCAGTGGTGGGAGTCTATTACCACCGTGGAGGAGAGGGATACTCTCACTATTCAGGACTTTTGGGTGCGGTTTGACCGCAAGTACTTTCCGTCCGCTGTTCATACGGAAATGAGGAGGAAACTGATGAATCTGAAGCAAGAGGGTAAGACTGTGGCAGAGTATGAGGCCGAGTTCACAAATCTGTTGAATATCGTTCCGGATGAGATACCAACAGAAAATAAGAAGATTGAGAAATTCACCGACGGGTTGACATGGAGGATCCATCAGCATCTGTTAGGGAACCTTTCGTTGGCCACTTATTCTGATGTGGTTAACGCTGCTTTGTTACACTGCCAGGATCACCGCTTTCACATGGCTGAGGGCAAGAGATCGGGAGAGTCTAGCCATCAGAGCAGGACTGGAGAACATGGTGCCGGTGGGGCACAATCTGTTCAGGGGCAGAGACAGGGTGAGCAGGGTTCTCAGCAGGGGGATCAGAAGAGGTTCAAATCAGGGAATTACAGGCACGGACAGGGAGGTTTCCGTCAGGGCCATCAGGGTCCAAACGGACATCAGGGCCAACAGGGGCAGAATGGGCAGCAGTTTCAGCAGGGCCAGCAGGGCCAAGGGAGGAACGGTAACGGCCACCAAGGCCGGGGACCGCAGGGGCAAAGAGGAGGGAACTTCCCAGGGAAGTGTTTTGTTTGTGGCAAGACTGGCCATAAACGACAGGATTGTCCTGATAGGGGCAGGTCCCCACAGCAGCAGCAGGGTGCTCGCCAGGAGCCGCAGAGGCCTATGTTTCCCGCCGCTCTCCCCGCATCGCCACAGATGGCAGCATTGCCAGCCATTCCAGCAGTCCCAGCTCAGCAGGGGCAGCTACAGTATGGACGTGTCTATAACGTCCACCAGGCAGCAGTTCCACAGGCACCGCCCGCGATTGAGGGTACGTTTCCTATCCATGGCACTATGGGTCGGGTATTATTTGATACGGGGGCTACACATTGTTTTATAGCTACACATTTTGCGAAAGCCTTAGGATTGTTAGCTACGGCAGAGAGCACAGTGACGTGTGTCGACTCACCATTGGGGAGTGGGCCACTTATGTTCTTTATATGCCGGGGAGTGGGGGTAGAGATTGGTAGTCTGGTATTACCTGCAGATATGTTGGTATTAGATATGTATGTTCACGATGTGATTATCGGTATGGACTGGCTCGCTGATTATAGAGCCATGATTGATTGCTTCAGTGGGAGCATTATTTTTTCCATTCCGGGGAAAAAGATGTTTGTAGTGGCGATGCCTCGCCCAGAGGGAGGCTCGACCGCTCATTTGTATTACCTAGAGGAGGATACCTCTAAGGAGGTTGTGATTCCTTTAGATTCGATCCCAGTCGTCAGGGAGTATTCGGATGTGTTTCAGGAGATACCAGGCCTACCCCCCAGTCGAGAGATAGACTTTGTTATAGACCTATTGCCAGATACGAGGCCTATAGCACGCGCACCGTACCGTATGGCTCCGGCAGAGATGCGAGAGCTACGAGATCAGATAGAGCAGCTGTTAGGTCAGGGCTTTATTCGTAGGAGTACCTCACCTTGGGGCGCTCCAGTTTTGTTTGTGAAGAAGAGGGACGGTTCACTGAGATTGTGTGTGGACTACCGAGAGTTGAATAAGGTCACGATACGGAATAAGTATCCGTTACCTCGAATCGATGACTTATTCGACCAGTTGAGAGGAGCTTCTTTCTTCTCGAAGATTGATTTGAGATCGGGATACCATCAGTTGCGTATCAGGGAGGAGGATGTCTCGAAGACTGCGTTCTTGTCGAGATATGGTTCTTACGAGTTTCGGGTTATGCCTTTTGGTTTGACCAACGCTCCAGCAGTGTTTATGGACTTGATGAACAGAGTGTTCAGGGATTTCCTAGATCAGTTTGTCATTGTCTTCATTGATGATATTCTGGTTTACTCCCAGACAGAGGAGGAGCACGCCGAGCATTTGAGGCAGGTTTTACAGACGCTGCGTCAGAACGAGCTGTATGCAAAATATGAGAAATGCGGGTTTTGGCTGAAGGAGGTCCAATTTTTGGGACACATTATTTCCGACCGGGGGATATCTATTGATCCGGGGAAGGTATCCGCGGTGAGGGAGTGGGGACAACCCACGACACCGACTGAAATTCATAGTTTCTTGGGCCTAGCAGGATACTACAGGAGGTTCATTCGGGGATTTTTGAAGATAGCGGGTCCTTTGACACATCTGACTCGTAAAGGTGTGCCATTCATCTGGAGTGATGCCTATCAGTTGGCATTTAATGAGTTAAAGGACAAATTGACCTCAGCACCTGTGTTAGCATTACCGAGACCGGGAGTTGAGTATTTGGTTTACACCTATGCGTCTTTGCAAGGGCTTGGAGGTGTATTACAGCAGGAGAGACAGGCCATAGCTTATGCTTCCCGTAAGCTTAAGCCTCACGAGAGGAATTACCCCACGCATGATTTGGAGTTGGGGACAATGGTATTTACCCTACGAATTTGGAGGCACTATCTTCTGGGGGAGAAGTTCCAACTGTTCACGGACCACAAGTCCCTACAATACCTGTTCACGCAGAAAGAGTTGAATATGCGGCAGAGTAGGTGGCTTGAGTTTGTGAAAGACTACCAGTTCGATATCCAGTATCACCCAGGTAAGGCTAACGTGGTAGCAGACGCGTTGAGCCGTAGGCCAGCAGATGAGGTGGCAGAGGTGTGGAAGGCAAAGTGGAAGGAGTTGGGACACCAGGATGCAGTGGCCCGATCTTTCATGTCTGTGATGACCGTTACACCGCAGATTGTCATGAAGGTAGTACGGGCACAGGCTAATGACTCGTTCTGTCAGGAGCAGATGGTTCGATTACTAGCAGAGGGAGCCGAGTCCTATACCGTCAGCTCAGACGGGGGATTATGCTTCAATGGGAGATTGGTAGTTCCGAAAGGGGAGAAATTACGGCACGAGGTGATGGTAGAGTCACACGGCTCACGGTACATCCCGGAGGGGACAAAATGTACCAAGACATGAGACGGCAGTATTGGTGGAGCGGTATGAAGAGAGATATTGCTGAGTTTGTTTCGAAATGCGCCACTTGCCAGCTAGTAAAAGTGGATCATCAGAAACCGACAGGACTTCTACAGCCGTTGGAGGTCCCGGTGTGGATGTGGGAGAGCATATCCATGGACTTTATCATGGGGTTGCCTACGTCGCAGAGGGGTCACGACTCCGTTTGGGTAATTATGGACAGGTTGTCCAAAGTCGCTCACTTTTTACCCGTAAAGACTGACTACACTACGGGACAGTATGCCCAGCTCTTCATTACAGAGGTTGTGAGACTTCACGGTGTGCCCCTAAATATCGTGTCTGACAGAGACAAGATATTTGTTTTGCGATTTTGGGAGAGTTTCCAGGAGGCCATGGGTACGGAATTGCGATTGAGTACGGCTTATCATCCGCAGACCGATGGGTAGACAGAGCGCACAAATCAGATGTTGGAGGACATGCTACGCATGTGCATTATTGACTTTGGGGGTGGATGGGAGCAGTACCTTCCACTAGTAGAGTTTGCTTATAATAACTCCTACCAGTTCACTATTGGCATGGCTCCGTTTGAGGCGTTGTACGGTAGACCTTGTCGTTCCCCAGCATGTTGGTTAGAGGTGGGGGACAACAAACAACTTGGGCCGGAAGTGATTCAGGATACTTCGGCAAGGATTGAGTTGATTCGGAGTCGCATTCGGGTAGCTCAAGATAGGCAGAAGAGCTATGCTGATGCGAAGAGATTTTTCAGGGAGTTCCAAGTAGGGGACCTGGTTTTTCTCAGAGTATCTCCTATGAAGGGGATTATGCGTTTCGGTAAAAAAGGGAAGTTGGCACCGAGATATGTGGGACCTTTTCCTATTATTGAGCGGATTGGACCGGTTGCGTATAGGCTTGGATTATCGGGGCATTTGCATCGGATTCACGATGTGTTTTATATTTCCTCGCTAAGGAAATATCTTAGAGACAATTTGGCTCATTCTCATATTGCTTTGGAGGACATCAATCTTCAACCTGATAGCTCCTACGAGGAAGGGCCGATTGCTATTTTGGACCGAAGTGAGCGGAAGCTGCGGTCAAAGATAGTTCCGTTAGTGCGTATTCAGTGGCGACATCATAATGTCGAGGAGTCCACATGGGAGCGCGAGGATGAGATGCGCGAACGTTATCCAGAGTTGTTCTTATCAGGTACTTTCTAGTTTCGAATTTCGGGACGAAATTCTGTTATTAGGGGGCAAGTATGTAATACCCCGTATTTTTGGCTATATTTATTTTTGGGATTAATTAATTAAATGAGAATTAATTGGAAATTAATCCGGATAAAATACTAGCGAGATGTGAGTTGGTATTTGACTATATTGAGTATATATGATGATAATTGAATATTGAATTATGATATTTGTCGTGAGATTGATATACGACAATTCGGTCATTTTATTGGGACGTGGGTGATAGTTGCGTCAGGATATAATTATTTTAATTGTAAAAGTGAATTTAAATTCTATTAACCGTATGGTCGTTTTGAGTGCGCCAACGCGTCCGGAAGGGTCGAGATAGTCAGAAAACACTAACCGGGGGTTTAGTTTGGGTCCCGGGGTATTTTTAGGCCATACCGGCATCTTATAAGGGTAGTTTGGTAATATTGTATTTTTGGGAATTAATAATGACGAAAATTAGGAGTCTTTATCTGAATGGGAATAGACCCACTAAACCCACTAACCAACCCTTAATGACCCAGTAAGCTACGGGGGTTATTAGATTAGGTTTCCAAAACTTTCCCAAAGAAAACCCTAGCCACCATAGCCACCTTTCGAGAAGAAAGCTTGTAGAGAGGGAATTCTGCACAGAGAGAGAGATAACTTCAGCAAATCAACATCAAAATCAGAGATAAACTCAAGGCAAGTGATTTAATTTCGTCTAATTTCAGAGAATGCTTTTCCATGCGTAGGAATTTAATAAAGATTGAATTGTTCTTGGAGTGTTATGAAAACCCATGTATTTTGGAACTTAGAACTTGAAATCTTGAAGATAAATTGCATGTAGAATAGTATGGAGATGATTATTCTGATGTTAAAATATGTTGGATGTAACAAAAACGGATCTAGAATGGACTTATTGTGGATTTAAAATTCTAGGGTTTATGTTCTTGAAAATTTGGGGAAAAGGGTAGAGATTGGATGAATTAATGATGTTTAGGATGTGTAAATTCCTTAAAAGATGTTAGTATATGATCTTAGTATGTTTAAGGATGATTAGAGACCATAAAACATTGTTAGGACGAATTTTGGTTGAGATTAGAAGTGTAGAAATTGGTGAAAAACGTATATAGAATTTCTGGGCTTGAATCTGGTCACTCGTTAGAAGACCTACCCAGGTCGTTCGAACGAACTCGTTCGAATGAGCTTCTAACGAGTTGACAGTTTGGGGTTCTAACGAGAGGGATGTTCGTTCGATAATCTCGTTCGAACGAGATCTCGTTAGATAGCCCAGTTCGTTCGAACTAAATCTCGTTCGAACAGCCTCGTTCGAACGAGACTTCTAACGAGCTGGATGTTTAGGCCTTTTTGGCCTGTTTTGATTTTGGGAGTCCCGTAAACTTGTTCGAGGTTAGAGATAACATTCCTTTGATGGTGTATTAGTATACTTGGGACATTTGGGATATAATGAGGAGTAAATTATATAAGTGTGGATCAAATCAAATAGACATTTGAGTCGAGACGTGAGTGCCTACTACGACGTGAGAATAAATTATGGCGCGTATAAATATGGACCGGGATTATATAAGTTGTATATGTATTAAGTTGGTACGAGAATGCGATAAGTACTACAATTAAACTACGGGATTACTAAGATGTGTGCTTACTTAGTATTGGTATATGAACTGTGTGTATGACATACCTACCATACTTGTTATCATGGGAGGTTTGCGTTCGCTTAGGGCCCTCTAATCCTTGTGTTGCCAGGATTTAGACTGGTTACCTCGATGAACATAGGTCAGAGAAGGACTTATTGGGATGTTAATAAGTCTGCTGATCGTGGGAGCGCAGGTATGTGCGTGACCCATGTGATGTGACTGTGTTCACCTCCATTATTTGTGATGTTGTTATCTGTGAACTATTCCTGAGAGATTCGGAATATGTGATCCTTATGTACATGATGTACCGGGATGGATAGCAGAGTATGTGTGCACCGCAGCTTAGTCTCGGGGTGCTTGTATTGTATATTTATGTTGTGGAAAATATACGCTTAATAAACTGGGAACTTTAATATGGCATTGTGTGTATAACTATGGAATAACAAAAAGGGATGATCTATATGGAGTTGTATTACTTTCACGTGAGAACCTGAATTTAAGTTAAGCCCCTATTCAATTGCGAGCGTTATAATATTAATGGGAACCGAGTAATAAGGGTAGAACCTATGACAGTCTAGCTAGATATGATGTCACTTAGCTAGTGATTTGTGTCATTTTAGATGGGTACTTACGTTAGGAGTGCACAGTTAGACGAGAGGTGAGAATTTCATGTGAGTGCACGTCCTAACATGTACTTTGCATTTAATGTTTTAAATGTTTTTAAAGCACTTGCAGGTTTTTAAACTATCTCCACATTCGGGCTCTGACCCGTTTGCTTTCAAATCTATTTTCTTGTAAAACCATTTTAGGTGCCCAGCCACAAGGACACCATGCATATGATACTCATTCAGGTGACGAGCTGTAGCTGTTTGTGGAAGCTACATGGATTTGCTTTTAGACGCTTCGATCATTTGGATTCCATATTCAGTATTCTTCAGTTTTAGGGCATGTTGCCCAGTTCTATTAGAGTTACATTTTCATTACAGTTTTCAGACTTTGGCATGTATTGATTCAGTATTCAGTTTAATTATTTCAGTTTGTGGATTTGTAGTGAGGAGTTTTCCTCCAGACTTTATTTGCATTATGTGATGGTTATTCTATTTACTTCGGTATGGTGAATGGTGTTATTATTCTTCATTACACTTGTTGCATGTTAATCAGACTTTAATTAAAATTTGGCAACTTACTTTTTAAATACTAGGTGGTTAGTAATAATAAAAATGTTTTCGACAGTGATGCTATTAGCTGAGCCAACTTGGCATTTTCAATTAATTTAATAAAGGAGTAGCTACCTGGTATTTAATTAGTCGGGGTGTCACAGAGGAATGATTTGCTTTGAATCTTAATTGATTTAGTGCTTTGTCCCGACAACTCGCGTTATCAAAATGGCGCCGTTGCCGGAGAATGATTTGCTTTGAATTTGAATTGATTTAGTCGTTTGATCCCGATTTTCTCTTAATCAAAATGACGCCATTGTTGGGGAGTATTTTGTTTTAAAATCTGATTTATTTATTTCTTTGTACATATTTTTTTTACTATTTTTATCGGTCATGTACGTCTAAGCTTCAAGGATTATCAACCGCTCAACCGGTCATAACTTTTTGGAAATTTCATCTACGAATCACTCGAGGTAATTATGTCTTATCCTAGTATTTTTTGTGATTCTATAGTATTATGGGTGTACACTTTTGTCATAAAAATAATTTTCAAATTCCCCCCAAACCTATGTCTTTTGGCGAATACTTACAAAATGAAAAAAAATGAAAATTGCCAAATAACTTTAGGTGAGTATTTAAATAATCATGAAAATGGTTTGGTGACATATAAAAATTATTCTAATGAAAAAATTCCTCAAAATTATTATAATAATAATATTAATAACTATTGTAATAATATTCCTATGAACTATTATAACAATAATTCTTACAATTGTTATTCTAATAATTTTGAAAATAGTTATGAGAATACTTCTCAAAATTTTCTTTTTGGTGAAGTTGCTCTACCGCTAAATTCTTTTGTTGCATATTTGCAAAATCAAAAAAATGAAGAATTTGATAATTATTATCGTGAAGAAAATTATTATTGGGAAAAAGAATTAAATGTTTTATTTGAGTCTAATAATAATTTTCCTCTTAATAACTTAAAAGACGAAGAATGTTTTGAACTAAATGAGAAATCCGAAAATTTTGAAGAAATTTCTACTTTAGAACAAACAATTTCTCGACTCACCCAATTGATAATGGAAAATGAAAATATAAAGGATAAAATTCAACCCACGCTTATTAATAATGAATTTATTGACGTTGAATTTTTATCTTCGCCAATTTCATTTACCATTATCGAACCATTACAAGTACCTCAAGAATCGAATGAAAGTCTCGATAACTTTGACTCGATTCTTGTCAACGAATGCTTGTTCGAATTGGTTTCCATGATGGGATTTTCACTTGATCGTGCCCCACCTCCCATTCCAATAGAAAAATCATTTGGATTTTTTTTTATTTCCTTGGAATCGAGCTATACTTTTCCCCCGTGAAATCCAAACCACCCATCACTCCAAAATATTTTTATTCAAAAATTTTTGATGGTTCAATTTTTTCGCCCAATTCATGCCCCCCGTTGCATAAACGAAACTCTTATTTTTCAAGTGGCATGAAAAATTATGGGAGTCCACCATTAATCCCACAAAGTCAACATATTTTCTTGGTGGACCCCCAAAAATTTCGTCTTCTAGTTTATGGTAAATTAGATGACAATATTTAATTTTGTATATATCTTGTTACAAAAAAAATTTGTTATTGTTTATTTTCTATTACCAATTTGTTTTGCAGGATAATTGAACTTGATATCCGGGGACTTCCCCATAACATCTCTTTATAACTTTAATTTATTATCGTTCTTAATTTACATTGAGGACAATGTAACGTTTTACTTAGGGGTGTCATAATGTGTTGCACACATCATATTTTTTTCCCTTTATCATAAAAATTAAAAAATTCTTTTAGTGATTATTGGCGTAAGTTTCTCGGTGAAACCAACTCTAATCGTTTAAAAAAATGAAAAATTTGAAAAATTCAAAAAAATATTTTCTTTCTTTTTAGGCCTTTTGCCTATATTTGTACTGTTTTCTTATATTTTACTCTCTAAAATTTGCCTCATTCTTTTAAACCAGAAGCATTACACTTATCTAAGTATTAACCTGTCTAAATACCTCATTAGTTTATTTACCATTGCTATTATGCTTTAGTAATTCATATGATTCATATATTGACAACCTTATTCACATCACGAATTATACTTGCGTAACTGTTAAAAGCTTAATTGACTCGATAAAAATAAAAGATGCATAGGTAAACCCACCTTGTGAGCTTCGTGCTCTCTTTCGTATTATGAGTGATGTAAACACTTATTCATTATTCGTTTGAAATTGTTTTAAAGTAGTTGGTAATCTCAATATTTTTGTTTTGACTGTAGACTAAAGAATGGTGATATGATTTTTTTTGAAACAACAAAATTCAAAAATTATGTTTTAACCTCACTTTTGATCAAAGGCAATTCATTTCATTATCTCATTCCTTTCACTAACACCTTGAAAATTGATTCAAAAAGAAATGCAAAGCGAAGTAGGGATTGAACACAAACAAAAGAAGAAAATAAAATAGAGAAAAGAAAAAAAAAGAAGAGAAGAAAATAGAGAAAAGAAAAAAAAAGTAAAGAAAAGAAAAATAATTTACTCTTTAAAAGTTCACCCTTTCTTCAAATATACAAAATCATGTTGAGGTGTTGATCATTTTCATGCATGTTCATATTTTCCATCCTGAAAAGTCCTTAAATGATCCCAGGGTTAACATATTTTTTTAAACATTGAAAAGATTACATTTTCACGTTCTTTAGAAAATAGTATCCTTTCATGAGATTACATTTTACTGTTTTATATATAAACGTCTTTCATCACTGACATGTAAAAAGTTTTGTTTTCAATTACATATACTCTTTACGCCTGCATGTCCCGAGTGACTTACCCATATTCAGAGTGTTTTCATTTGTTGAGCGTAATCACCGGCGAGAATTGAATTAGTATGCCTCATTATAAGCATTGAGTCAATATAAGCTAAAATCGAGATTGCATGAAAATTTTGTGACGCACACACACACACACACACACACTCGTCAATACATAGTTATCTAATGATTTACTTTAATATAATCGTTATAGCAAATAAATTAATGGAGAAATCTGCTAGTCATTGCTATTTACTTGTTAAAACTCAAGATTATGTTTAAACGTTTTGCTTAGAAAAATGGGTAACTATTTGGGGTAGAATCCGATGTTTGTGAGTATCATCACTGTAAAGTCTCACGAGACAAAACTCGTCCACTAAGTTAACCTAGGGGTTAACGACTTGTTGCATAAGCTAAATGCAACCGTGCATCTCACGAAAGTGGATCTCTATCTTTTTTAAACTTATTTTTGAATAAATTGCAAAATTCAGTACGAAAGATATCTTTTACTATGATGTTAGGGACTAACAACACGTTAGTTATGGGGTGTGATTCGTGCTAAATATTGCATTTTATTTCCTTTCCTTTTGCGCAATAAAGTAGTGAGATGCTCGTTAAACTCACGTTTTACACTCATTTACTGTATAACCTCAATTATTCATCGTTAATCGCTTGTGCAAGGTTTATTTGAGTATTTACAGGGTTTTTGATGCTAAGGACGAAGACTGGATGCATTTCAGATGAAGAACGGATGGAAACGCACTTTCAGGGGCAAAATGGTAAATTTAGATGACTCATTTTGGACTCGGACCAAACATGAAAAATGTAGGCCTCTAATCAAGGAACACCTGGGTTCAAACAGTGAGTCAATTGGACCCCAAATGAAGAAGTTACGGTAGTGCAAAATTCGGAATCAAAAGAAAGTCAAAGTCAAAGCCCCGGGTCAACCCCAAAGTCAAACCCCGTGACCCGGGCACTATGAAAATATGACGACATCAAAATGAGGGTCATGTCGGTTTTTGCGGTTCGTCATTAGGAGGTCGTATGAAGAAGTTATGAAGTTTTGGGGGTTTAAATGTAATTAATGAATTAAACAACGCACTTATTGCAATAAATCTCAGCGCGCCACATGGCTCCATCCTGGCGTGCCACGTGGCTGTGCCATAGTCCCTTGATCAGATTTTCTATAGTACGCGCTACAGTACGCTACAGTATCTAGAGTTTCATTATTTACATTTTTACCCCATAATCTTTATTTCTTTATCATTTCCTCCATTCTTCTCCTTGTCTTTACATTTCTTTTTCATTTCTTTTCTAAAAAGAAATCATATTATATTTAACAACCCATGCCTTATTTGATTAGCAGCCCCATGCCTTATTATAAATAAATCAAGCCCATGTTATTCTTTGTTTTTAAAATAAAATATGTAAAATACCAAAAATCTCCCTATTTAAAGCCCCTCACCCCTTCACTTCCAAAAAAAGAACACCTTGATACACCATTACTCTCACCATTTTAGTTTAGTTTCATCTTAAGGAGTAGTGTAATTTAGTTTTTTTTGTTTTTTTTGTAATTTATTTCCCGAATTGATGCAAGTTTCTTCTCTAAGTTTCCTCCGTTTCTTCAAGTATTCTTATGCAATTTTTCACATGCTTTCATATTTATTTCTCATGCTTTAAAATCATTATACTTCTTCTCTTAGTTCAATTCTTCTCATACACACAAAGCACGGTTAATTAGTTTTAATTATTTGTCCTTAAATAATATATGTTGTAATTTTTGGACGCGTTTCAGACGTGTAACTGCTTCGCTATGATATGATAGTTTAAGACCGGATCTTGATGGATTAATTAGTACCGAGAACATACCGAGGGACTTTAACAGTGTATATTAAGTATACACCATATTTAATACCATAAGTACGGTTTTGGGACTATCTTCGACACCGAACTCTTAGCGGACTTTTATAACATTCGGGAAGTGACATTCCAGACTTAATAATTATTTAAAAAAGAGTATTAATCCTGTTTGATTTGCGTTTTTTCTATGTAATCAATTATGCTACATGCGCCTAAGCGTCGAAGATAATTTCTAACTTTTGTTTTACTTCTTTTAACATAGTTTACATACTTGTCTAGATTAATCGTAGTATAATTCTTTCAACTCTCCCATCATCTTTTACACTTTTTACAAGTAATAAATCAATTAAAGTATTTAAACATCACTCCCCGTGGATTCGATACCCGAACTCGCCGTTATACATATAAAACATGTGTAGTTACAGTTTAGGTTTTTCTGCACTAGGTCAAAAATCGTTTACAACGACAGACGCTTCACACGCTCTCGGTTTTCTCCTAATCAAAATGGACTCAACCTATATTAAAATCCATATAGGGATATACACGATCTATAAATATCATCCGTATAGGAATACAATTAACCTATAATATAATCCGTACATAGTATTTATCTTTTGAATACTTATCAAATTATTAATTCACAATATTAACTCAATATCATATAGTCTCGAGTATTATTCTCTACCCGAAGGGCCCCTAGTTACCCTTTAAATTAATTCAGTTGTTAATTCACTAATACCCTACTGGTCTACATCTTAGGTTCACTCTTAACCTTTCCGTAATCCATTTTAATTCTCTCGAATTTATTACGTTAATAATTTAGCCCAAATAACCTTAGCCTTAAACTCTCGCATATATGACTAAGTCACAAACCTACCAAGGCCCACTGTCATCCAATATATCCCTCATTGTATTCTAAGGATGTTGTAATACCCCGTATTTTTATGCTATATTTAATTTGGAGAATTATTAAATTTAGTGTGACTGTTATTTAATAAAAAAATCCGGAAATTAATTATGTTATAATTATTAACGCGACTAGAGTTAGTAATTATGGGAAACTTGTTGAATATTACTAATGAGCATAGTAATATATTATATTGGTTATATTGAATGTCATAAGTGAATTAAATGACTATTTCGGAAATTTAAGTCGGGACGTGCCTGTGTCACGTCGGGACTAATTGGGTTAAATAAAAATTGAATATTTTATAAGTTGTCTGTATGGTCGTTTTGAGTGCGCCGACGCGTCCGGAAGGATTGAGATAGTCAGAAAAGTGTACCCGGGGGTTTGGTTCGGGTCTCGGGGTGTTTTCAGGCCTAATTAGTGACCCGGGAGGGCATTTTGGTCTTTTTCCAAAATAGGGTAATTAAACCCACGAATTTTAACAGCCTTTATCAGCTGGTTAGGTTAGCCATTTAGGGTTAGAACATACAGAACCCTAGGACGACCATTGGAGAAGAGAGGAGAGACCTTTCTAGGAGATTCAAGGCCAAAACACCTCCGTTTGCACCGCCGTCACCACCAACGCGTAGATCGCGAGGAGGAGAACGCAACCACACCATAATCCACAGGAAATCAGACTTCTGAAAATCCCAGGCAAGTGTTTAACTTGCGTATTTCGTTAGTGCAATGTTCATATTAGTTTAGGATTAATTAGGAATGTACTCCATGTAAGAAAATCCCAAATTTTGATAGGAAATTGCATGTAGAGAAGATTAAAACCTTATGCTGGAAACTCTTGATGTTATAGATGTATTACCCACGAATTTTGATGTTATATGAGGAAGAAATTCTGGAGAAAAACTGAATTGTATAATAGTTATGAAAACTTTAGGGTTCTTGATGTTTAGATGAGATTTTGGATTGTTTAACCATGATTAATGATGTATACACGCATGCTGAACGTTAAAAACATCTGGAATTATGTTAGTATGTTAGTAGTAGACTTTTTGGGTCGATTAGTGTTGGAAAATATGGTTATTGATGAAGAATTTTGATGAATCCCGTAACTGCAATTCTGCAGAATTTTTACCCAGACCTGCTTGATCGATCGATCGAAGGTTCGATCGATCGAGCCCCAAGCTTCGATCGATCGACCCCTCCTGGCAGACTTCTATTTCCCTTGTTTAATTAGTTAAATTAAGTTTATCGTGAAATAATTCTTGGGCATTCTTGATAAAATAATTTGGGAGACATTGAGGACCAATATGGTATATGAATAATTGTTGGGACCTTTAATCTTCAACGAGAATGCTATTAATGGGATATTTACTTTAGGTTGGTAGTTTTATGAATTTAAAAGGGTGAGGTGCATAAGAGAGTTACGTTGGAACCTAATAAAGACACTTACTGAAATTTAGATTTGTGAGGATATAGCCCACGAGTGTTAGGTAATAAGTGAGAAAACCCTTCGAGTTAAGGTTAGGAACAAAACCTTATACGTATTTCTATAAATGTGAAATTTAGGATAAATGGTATAATTATGGGTAATGTGAATAACCTATGTTAATAGGATATAGTGGTATATATATATGATTGTGTGTACATATATTATATGCATGTGAAAATCATACCCACGCTACTTACTATCCCTGAGGTTTCCGCGCTGGGACAAGTCTTATCTCGATGGGACCTTTATGGGGGGTATTGACTTGTACCCTAGAAGATAGATGTCCTTGGTACAGGCTATCGACGTGATAGTTCAGACAGTCCTAAGAGACGCCGGTATGTGCCATCCTCTTAGAGACTTGGAATCTATTCTTCGCCTCAATATTGTTTGTGTATGTATTGTTAATACATTTAGAGAGTGATTACGAATGTATTCCCCTTAATATGAGTGATATGGGGCTTTGGATAGTAGAGTATGCCCGCACCATAATTTAGTTGGGGTGCTGTTATAATATATATTATACGAGTAGTTAATATATATATATGAAATTCTGAAATTTGGAACTGCCTACCGTGATTTGATATGTAGGACATGGTTGATGACTAAAAATTGTAAATACTTGTTTTGAGAAAGCAGAGTATGCCTACACCATAGTTTATATGTTGGTGCAGTTAGAATATATATATATAAATTATACGAGTACCTTATATATATATCTGGATAGAGGAATTTAAACTATTGCTGTAACGTAGTAAGTGAGGAATAATTTTGAACTAAATTATTAAATACTTGTTTTGAAAAAGTATAAGATGTCACTGTAAAACTTTATGGATTTTATAAAGTTAAAATGGAGGACTTTGATTACTGTTTGGAACATTCTTTTTAAAATGGAGTCGTGAATTATAAATCTTGCGAGTAATCTAAGTTAAGTTAAATCTTTTAGAAAGACTAGTGCGTTAAATGATAAGAAACCGTGGGGAAGGTTAGTGCGATAGGTGTGCACATTAAAAGAGAGGTGAGTATTTTCTCAAGAGAGTGACGTGCTAATATGTTATTGCATTGGCCTGTATCATTTTAAATACTTGCTAAACGTATTTTAAAAATCAAACACACTTTCGGGCTCTGACCCGTTTCTTTTTCTCTCTCTCTCTCTTGTATATATATATGTATATTTTCAGGTGCCCAGCCACAGGGGCGTCTTGCTTAGGATCCCTTGAGAGGAACGTGCTGCAGCTTAGGTGGGAGTTGCAGATCACTTGAGTAGACGGCTTCTTTTATTGACTCCACTTCTAGTACTCTCATTTATTGGGCACGTGTCTCCCTTTCCATTATTTATTTGTTAGCAGGACATTTATATTTCAGTCATTCCAGTATTGTTTCTTTGGGATTTATTCAGTATGGACTTTTGATTTTAGTTTTCATATGTTGGCATTCGATTGACGAATGTATTGTATTATTTGGCTTATCGTGGTGTGATTCTTAATCGTAGAAATGTTGTTTTAATTAAATAAATCTTTTTCTTTAATTAAAATTTGGAAGTTTGTATGAAAAATGTTTTTGACACTTAGCTTAATTATTTAGGGTGTTAAATTGGAAAATTTATTTTTATCGACAGTGATGCTGAGAATGAACCAACTGTTAACCTTGATTTAATTTAATAAAGGAGTGATCGCCCGGTATTTAATTAGGCGGGGTGTCACAGGTGGTATCAGAGCATCAGGTTCTAGTGTCTTTTAGGATCTGTGCGGCTTATTATGCTTTCAGCGCTGCTTTCTTTGATATAGAGCCCTAATACTAGGAATTTTGTGTTCATCTCTATACATTGGGAATTCGTGCTTCTGCGATCTGTTTATTTGAATGATGAACTCATCCAAATTCATTTAAAATTTTCAGATGGACCGTCGTGAAGAACTAGCTAAAACGGTTGAGGGAGTCAACAAGCAAGATCGACTCACACCTCAGGTAACCCCAGAGAGAGTATCAACCGCCGAGTTAGCAGGCATCGTAGCACAAGCAGTCACCACTGCAATTTTGCAATACCAAGAACGCAGCATGCAACTTAGAGAAGGCAAAAGACCTAGAGAGGTTAGCCAAATGCATGTGATCAAAGCTGACAAATGTGCGAAGACTCCGAAATTGCGACAGCAAACTACCCAAGACCGGGTAAATTCTAGTCAACAACGTGGTAAGAAAAAGCAGTTTCGAAAGAGGAATAAAGCCCCAAGTCAGCAAGGCCGACACCAACAGCAGCAAGGTCAGAGGGGGAGTAACTTCAAAGGCAAATATTTTGTGTGTGGGACGCATGGCCATAAACGCCAAGATTGCCCAAAGGGTATTAGGGCCTCACAGCCACAATGCGCCCGTACGAAGCCACAGAGGCCACTTTTTCCAGTCGCTCTCCCAGCACCAACTCAGGTACCAGACCTACCAACCTTTCCAGTAGCTACACTGCAGCAGGGGCAGTTACAGTACAGGCATATCTATAATGTCCACCAGGCAACAGCCCCACAGGCACTAACCGCGATTTGGGGTATGTTTTCTATCCATGGAAATTTAGGTCGAATTCTATTTGTTACTGGGGGAAAACGCATTATTTTATAGCTACATATTTTACGAAGTCCTTAGGGTTGTTAGCTACAGCAGAGAGCACCGTGACGTGTGTCGACTCACCACTGGGGAGTGGGTCACTTATATTCTTTATATGCCGGGGAGTAGGGGTAGAGATGGGTAGCTTGGTATTGCCTGTAGACATGCTAGTCTTAGACATGCACGAGCATGATGTGATTATTGGTATGGATTGGCTCGAAGCTTATAGATCCATGATTGATTGCTTCGGTAGAAGCATTATTTTTGCCATTCCGGGGCAAGAGATGTTTATAGTGGCGATGCCTCGCCCAGAGGGAGGTTCGACCGCTCATTTATATTACATAGAGGAGGATACCTCTAAGGAGGTTGTGATTCCTTTGGATTCGATCCCAGTAGTTAGGGAGTATTCCGATGTGTTTCAGGAGATACCAGGCCTACCGCCCAGTCATGAGATAGACTTCGTTATAGATTTATTACCGGATATGAGACTTATAGCACGCGCACCGTACCGTATAGCTCCGGCAGAGATGCGAGAGCTACGAGATCAGATAGAGCAGCTATTAGGTCAGGGATTCATTCGTAGGAGTACCTCACCTTGGGGCGCTCCATTCTTGTTTGTAAAGAAGAGAGATGGTTCACTAAGATTGTGTGTGGACTACTGAGAATTGAACAAGGTCACGATACAGAATAAGTATCCGTTGCCTCGAATCGATGACCTATTCGACCAGTTGAGGGGAGTAACTTTATTTTCGAAGATATATCTGAGGTCGGGGTACCATCAGTTACGGATTAGAGAGCAGGATGTTTCAAAGACTGCCTTCTTGTCGAGATATGGGTCCTATGAGTTCAGGGTGATGCCGTTCGGGCTCACAAATGCCCCAGCCGTTTTCATGGACTTGATGAACCGAGTATTCAGAGAGTTCTTGGATCAGTTCGTCATCGTCTTCATAGATGACATCTTGATATATTCACACTCCGAGGAGGAGCATGCCGAGCACTTGAGGCAGGTTCTTCAGACTCTACGAGAGCATCAGTTGTATGCTAAGTACGAGAAGTGTGGATTCTGTTTGCGAGAGGTACAATTCTTGGGCCATGTTGTTTCTGAGCAGGGGATAGCAGTTGACCCGAGCAAAGTTTCAGCGGTGAGGGAGTGGGGACAACCCACGACACCGACGGAAGTGCGTAGTTTCTTGGGGTTAGCCGGATACTACAGGAGATTCATTCGGGGATTCTCCAAAATAGCGGGTCCATTGACGAATCTGACTCGCAAGGGGGTACCATATGTTTGGAATGACGCTTGTCAGTTGGCTTTCGACGAGCTGAAGGACAAGCTTACTTCAGCAACAGTCCTTGCTTTACCGAAGCCGGGTGTAGAGTACCTGGTTTACACCGATGCGTCCTTACGGGGACTTGGGGGAGTACTTCAGCAGGAAGAGAAGGCTATAGCTTTTGCTTCCCGCAAGCTTAAGTCGCATGAGAAGGATTACCCCACCCACGACCTGGAGTTAGCAGTGGTCGTCTTTGCATTGAGAATTTGGAGGCACTACTTATTGGGCGAGAAATTCCGTTTATTCACAGACCATAAGTCACTGCAGTACCTGTTCACTCAGCGAGAGCTGAATATGCGTCAGCGCAGGTGGTTAGAGTTTGTGAAAGATTACCAGTTCGATATACAGTATCATCCGGGGAAGGCCAACGTAGTTGCTGATGCGTTGAGCCGTAGACCGGTAGACGATGTAGCGGACATCTGGAAAGCAAAGTGGAAGGAGTTGGGTCACCAGGACGCAGTAGCACGTTCTTTCATATCCGTGATGACAGTCACACCCGAGATTGTTACGAGGGTGATACAGGCACAGACCACAGATCCGTTTTGTCAGGAGCAGATTGTGCGACTTCTAGCCGAGGGTGCTGAGTCCTATTCTATTAGTTCTGATGGAGGTTTGCGGTTTAATGGGAGATTTGTGGTTCCAGAAGGAACGGAGTTACGTCATGAAGTGATGACTCATTCTCACGGGTCCCGATTTGCAGTACATCCGGGAGGTGACAAAATGTACCCGGACATGAGACGACAGTACTGGTGGAGTGGGATGAAGAAGGACATTGCTGAGTTTGTGTCCAAGTGTTCTACCCGCCAGCTGGTGAAGGTGGACCACCAGAAACCGTCAGGATTACTTCAGCCGTTGGAAGTACCCGCGTGGAAGTGGGAAAGTATTTCCATGGATTTCATTACAAGGTTGCCTACATCACAGCGGGGCCACGATTCCATCTGGGTGATTGTAGACCGTTTGACCAAGGTGGCTCATTTTCTGCCAGTGAGGACAGATTTTACTACGGGTCAGTATGCCCAGTTGTTCATCTCTGAGATTGTCAGATTACATGGGGTGCCCCTGAATATTGTGTCAGATAGAGACAAGATTTTTGTGTCACGTTTCTGGGAAAGCTTTCAGGAGGTTATGGGTACAGAGTTGAGACTGAGTTCAGCTTACCACCCACAGACAGATGGACAGACAGAGCGTACTAATCAGATGTTGGAAGATATGCTACGCATGTGTGTTCTCGATTTCGGAGGAGGTTGGGAGCCACACCTTCCACTGGTAGAGTTTGCTTATAATAACTCCTATCAGTTTACGATTGGCATGGCTCCATTTGAGGCTTTGTATGGCAGGCCTTGTTGTTCTCCAACTTGTTGGCTCGAGGTGGGGGACAACAAGTTGCTAGGACCAGAAGTGATTCAGGAGACCTCCGCGAGGATTGAGATAATAAGGAGTCGTATTCGGGTAGCCCAAGACAGGCAGAAGAGCTACGCCGATGCGAAACGGTTCTTTCGGGAGTTTAATGTGGGAGATCAAGTGTTGTTGCGTGTATCTCCTATGAAGGGAGTGATGAGGTTCGGGAAGAAGGGGAAGTTGGCTCCGAGGTACGTAAGACCATTTCCCATCATCGAGAGGATTGGGCCAGTAGCATACAGGTTGGGATTGCCAGATCATTTACATCGCATCCACGATGTATTCCACATCTCGTCATTGAGACGATATCTTCGGGATGATATGGCCCATACTCACATTGCGATACATGAGATAGACTTACAGTCTGATAGCTCTTACGAGGAGAGACCAGTGGCTATTCTAGACTATAGTGAGAGGAGATTGAGGTCAAAATTAGTTCCACTTGTGCGAGTCCAGTGGGAGCATCATAATGTGAAGGAATCTACTTGGGAGCGTGAGGCAGATATGCGCGAGAGATACCCAGAGTTGTTTTTACCAGGTATGCCTTATTTTCCGAATTTCGGGACGAAATTCCGTTATTAGGGGGCAAGTATGTAATACCCCGTATTTTTATGCTATATTTAATTTGGGGATTTATTAAATTTAATGCGACTGTTATTTAATAAAAAAATCCGGAAATTAATTATGTTATAATTATTAACGTGACTAGAGTTAGTAATTATGGGAAACTTGTTGAATATTACTAATGAGCATAGTAATATATTATATTGGTTATATTGAATGTCATAAGTGAATTAAATGACTATTTCGGAAATTTAAGTCGGGACGTGCCCGTGTCACGTCGGGACTAATTGGGTTAAATAAAAAGTGAATATTTTATAAGTTGTCCGTATGGTCGTTTTGAGTGCGCCGACGCGTCCGGAAGGGTTGAGATAGTCAGAAAAGTGTACCCGGGGGTTTGGTTCGGGTCTCAGGGTGTTTTTAGGCCTAATTAGTGACCCGGGAGGGCATTTTGGTCTTTTTCCAAAATAGGGTAATTAAACCCACGAATTTTAGCAGCCTTTATCAGCTGGTTAGGTTAGCCATTTAGGGTTAGAACATACAGAACCCTAGGACGGCCATTGGAGAAGAGAGGAGAGACCTTTCTAGGAGATTCAAGGCCTAAACACCTCCGTTTGCACCGCCGTCACCACCAACGCGTAGATCGCGAGGAGGAGAACGCAACCACACCATAATACACAGGAAATCAGACTTCTGAAAATCCCAGGCAAGTGTTTAACTTGTGTATTTCGTTAGTGCAATGTTCATATTAGTTTAGGATTAATTAGGAATGTAATCCATGTAAGAAAACCCAAAATTTTGATAGGAAATTGCATGTAGAGAAGATTAAAACCTTATGCTGGAAACTCTTGATGTTATAGATGTATTACCCACGAATTTTGATGTTATATGAGGAAGAAATTCTGGAGAAAAACTGAATTGGATAATAGTTATGAAAACTTTAGGGTTCTTGATGTTTAGATGAGATTTTGGATTGTTTAACCATGATTAATGATGTATACACGCATGCTGAACGTTAAAAACATCTGGAATTATGTTAGTATGTTAGTAGTAGATTTTTTGGGTCCATTAGTGTTGGAAAATATGGTTATTGATGAAGAATTTTGATGAATCCCGTAACTGCAATTCTGCAGAATTTTTACCCAGACCTGCTTGATCGATCGATCGAACATAGAGCATCGATCGATCGAAGGTTCGATCGATCGAGCCCCAAGCTTCGATCGAGCGACCCCTCCTGGCAGACTTCTATTTCCCTTGTTTAATTAGTTAAATTAAGTTTATCGTGAAATAATTCTTGGGCATTCTTGATAAAATAATTTGGGAGACATTTTGGACCAGTAGGGTATATGAATAATTGTTGGGAACTTTAATCTTCAACGAGAATGCTATTTATGGAATATTTACTTTAGGTTGGTAGTTTTATGAATTTAAAAGGGTGAGGTGCGTAAGAGAGTTACGTTGGAACCTAATAAAGACACTTACTGAAATTTAGATTTGTGAGGATATAGCCCACGAGTGTTAGGTAATAAGTGAGAAAACCCTTCGAGTTAAGGTTAGGAACAAAACCTTATACGTATTTCTATAAATGTGAAATTTAGGATAAATGGTATAATTATGGGTAATGTGAAGAACCTATGTTAATAGGATATAGTGGTATATTTATATGATTGTGTGTACATATATTATATACATGTGAAAATCATACCCACGCTACATACTATCCCTGAGGTTTCCGCGCTGGGACAAGTCTTATCTCGATGGGACCTTTATGGGGGATATTGACTTGTACCCTAGAAGATAGATGTCCTTGGTACAGGCTATCGACGTGATAGTTCAGACGGTCCTAAGAGACGCCGGTATGTGCCATCCTCTTAGAGACTTGGAATCTATTCTTCGCCTCAATATTGTTTGTGTATGTATTGTTAATACATTTAGAGAGTGATTACGAATGTATTCCCCTTAATATGAGTGATATGGGGCTTTGGATAGTAGAGTATGCCCGCACCATAATTTAGTTGGGGTGCTGTTATAATATATATTATACGAGTAGTTAATATATATATATGAAATTCTGAAATTTGGAACTGCCTACCGTGATTTGATATGTAGGACATGGTTGATGACTAAAAATTGTAAATACTTGTTTTGAGAAAGCCGAGTATGCCTACATAGTTTATATGTTGGTGCAGTTAGAATATATATATATAAATTATACGAGTACCTTATATATATATCTGGATAGAGGAATTTAAACTATTGCTGTAACGTAGTAAGTGAGGAATAATTTTGAACTAAATTATTAAATACTTGTTTTGAAAAAGTATAAGATGTCACTGTAAAAATTTATGGATTTTATAAAGTTAAAATGGAGGACTTTGATTACTGTTTGGAACATTCTTTTTAAAATGGAGTCGTGAATTATAAATCTTGCGAGTAATCTAAGTTAAGTTAAATCTTTTAGAAAGACTAGTGCGTTAAATGATAAGAAACCGTGGGGAAGGTTAGTGCGATAGGTGTGCACATTAGAAGAGAGGTGAGTATTTTCTCAAGAGAGTGACGCGCTAATATGTTATTGCATTGGCCTGTATCATTTTAAATACTTGCTAAACATATTTTAAAAATCAAACACACTTTCGGGCTCTGACCCGTTTCTTTTTCTCTCTCTCTCTCTCTCTTGTATATATATATGTATATTTTCAGGTGCCCAGCCACATGGGCGTCTTGCTTAGGATCCCTTGAGAGGAACGTGCTGCAGCTTAGGTGGGAGTTGCAGGTCACTTGAGTAGACGGCTTCTTTTATTGACTCCACTTCTAGTACTCTCATTTATTGGGCACGTATCGCCCTTTCCATTATTTATTTGTTATCAGGACATTTATATTTCAGTCATTCCAGTATTGTTTCTTTGGGATTTATTCAGTATGGACTTGTGATTTTAGTTTTCATATGTTGGCATTCGATTGACGAATGTATTGTATTATTTGGCTTATCGTGGTGTGATTCTTAATCGTAGAAATGTTGTTTTAATTAAATAAATATTTTTCTTTAATTAAAATTTGGAAGTTTGTATGAAAAATGTTTTTGACACTTAGCTTAATTATTTAGGGTGTTAAATTGGAAAATTTATTTTTATCGACAGTGATGCTGAGAATGAACCAACTGTTAACCTTGATCTAATTTAATAAAGGAGTGATTGCCCGGTATTTAATTAGGCGGGGTGTCACAGATGTCTCCAAAAAGGTTACCAATTAATAAATCACATTTTAATGGCATAAAAAGGGAAATTTCACCAATTTGGCCAAACCGAATCGATTCGGCTAAGGAACCGAATCGATTTGAAAACATACAAATGCCTACTTTCTTCTACGCAGTTATGTTTTCTACAATATTTATCACTCAATTCTTTGTGATTCTTCACCAAACTTATAACCAACATTATTAGGCATCATATAAGTGTATAAGGGTGATTTCCAACGTAATTCTAACATTAAATCATCAAGAATTCAACCCAAGAATCGATTATTTTTTCTAGAACTCATAAAACCCTAGTTTTCATTAATCTTCATGTATTCTCATCAAAATGCTCAGAATTCTTTCATATTCTTCATCACATAACATTTATTTCTTACTACTCATTTAAAGTATTAATTCTACTTGCAAATCCTGCCCCAAATCATGTATTTAAATGATCAAAACCTCTAAATTCAATTTATATCATCAAATATAAGACCCTGCACTACATGGGTGTTATAACTCTTCAAAAATAAGCAAGATAAACACTTGCCTTTGGTCCAGTAGATCTGATTTCGTTTGATGATGATGGATTTATTTGTCTTCCCCTTCAATCCACTTTCCAATGACGATGGTGGTGCAAGAATAAGGCTGAATCCTTTAATAACTCTCTCTTAAGCTTCAAAAATGGCTTCCCCTTCTTCTTTAATGGCCTCTCTTTGTTTTCTATCTTTCTAACCCTAGCCTCTCCCAACTATATACTAATAAAGGCTTCGAAAATTCGTAGGTCTCTTTACCATAGGTTGCTAAATGACTAAAATGCCATCATACGGTGTTGGTTTGGTCTAAAATTACCCCGGGACACAAACTATACCCCAAGGTATATTATTTTGACCCTTTCGAAAACAACCGTGAACTCTAAATCATCATTCGAGTCACTTTATACGAACTTTTTTATTTCTTCTTCAAAATACGGTACGTGTAAACTTAACAATAAACCAAATTAATTTAAATTCTAAATCACCAAATTAAATAAATTCCAAATCACAAATTTAATTAAATTCTATATGCTCATAAATATGGGGTATTTTATATATATATATATATGTGAACGTATAGGTAAATTGTTTAGTGGTGAGGATTAAGGAAAACAATTCTCAAAATTACCAAAAATAAGTATGAATAGAGAGAGAGAGAGGTTGAGAGTAAATTTAAAAAACATAACGTTTAATTTTGGAACATAAAAACACTAATTTTTAAACCATCCAAAGCCTTGTATTTACAGGCTTAGCCAAACGACCCTTGGTAAAATCGTAATACCACAAACAAATAAGGGCATAAGGGTAAAAGACTAGGGGTGGCTGAGTTTAAGAAAGGAACCAAAATCTCATGGGTAGATGTGTAAAATAGCATGTGAACGGTAGGGGCAATAAAGACAAAACTAAGGGGACACACCGATCGACTGCATGAGCCACTGCAAGCTCACGCGCGATCAAACCGCGTGAGCTGTAAGCTCCAATGCTATTGTCCCAGAACAAACCACACGGATCGCCAAATAGACACCCAACCACAAACAAAATGCTGTCGTTTTAATGTAAGTGTTAAAATGTTTAATTAAACAAATAAATTTTTTAATCAAATGTTATTTAAACATTTTTAAAAATCCGAAAAATATGTAAAATATAAAATAAAATTTATAACATCCTAGAAAGAAAATAAAACTAATAATTGATAATACAAAAATTATTTAAGTAATCAATACACAATAAAAGTATTTTATCAATAATATTTTATCAAAAACACTTTATATATTACATAAAATTAAGAAAAATTGATTTAAGGTTTTAAAAAATATATAAAAATTATTTTTAACCAAGAATAAAATGCAGGAACATAAAGAGTTACCAAAACATATTTGCCTCAAAATTGAGAAAATAAAAATGGAGTAATTTCACATGATTATTGGAATACAAACATAGAATATTTTAGTGAGTAAAGAGAGAAAAGAGAAGAACCATATTTATGTGGTTCGAACCAAATTGGTGCCTACATCCACAGGGGTTGATCTAACTATTGATTACTAGGCAACAACCATTAGAGAATACAGTTTACAAGCTCTCAAGTTCTCTCGATATTTAGGCAGTAAATTAGTAAGATAAGTCTCATACCTCACATGAGGTTAGTATGTGTAATTTATAGGATGTTAAGAGAGAGATAAGAGAGGGGTATGCGTGTCTCACCTTTATAGAAGAGGTGAGAACACGTATTCAAACCGAGTGAGAGAATAATTGTAAGTTAGTTATTGACACGTGGGGAAGAATTCGCGTATCTCATCCAACTTCACTTGTATCAAGCTACTGATGTTATCGAGTTATGAGGCGTATGCACACTTTAATAGTGCCAACTAATGGAGTCAAATATGGTTCTATCTACTTAAGTCGAGTCGACTACATGAGTCTCCTGAACTCCCTCAGTATAGTGGTCTTTAGCTAGCTTATTGGTGAATCTAGGTGTTGGTTAATCCACGAGTCATCCGATATTTATGGTATAGAAATAGACCCTCAGACTTTGCTCATGAGTATAGTCAATAGAATATTCCTTCGAGAGTTGTGCCTTCAGGGTGGGTGTTTGGTGACTTAAGTGAGTGAAGTTTTAATCTGATAAATGTTGTCAACTCGAATTCTTATCGGCTCATCACTTAACGACAACTTTCCTTGAGTGGTTTGAAAATTTATTTAGCCATTTTTCCTACCACATGTCACTCACCAACTGGAGCAACAAGTATTTTATATTATGCGTGTGCTTGGCGCAGTGTGCGCACAGTTAGAGGGTTGCCGTGCATCTTTCAAGTTACATTACATCATGTTTTTCCCTAATAAAATTATTTCATTCTTAAAGTTATTTAAGCCGCTTATTTTTCTTGTTTCAAATCGTTCACAATCTCATCTCCTTTATCACATACTATAAGAGATAAAATATTCCCCCTCTCCCAAGTTTTTCCATTTTTGGCCAATTTCTTATCTCTACCAATTTCAACGAGTGTTTCTTCCTTTCCAGTCGTTCGTGGATTACATTTATGATTGTTTTAACTCACTATTGATTCCACGAGATATAAGGCACCCTTTGTTCATTCTCTTTTAATTTCCTAGGGACTTTCTGAATTATGTTATTTTCTTTGATGCAGTCTCTTGAGTAGTTGTGATTATTGTTTTTTGGATTATTGATTGTGTATTTTTTAGCGGATTTAGGTATCTAGATATCCATTGATTTAGTTGGCTTTAAGGATTATTATTCCTAGGTTTTTTATTTTTTTGCCAACTTTTCACTCGCCATTACGCATTTCCCAAGATTCTTCTTGTTTCTCTATTATTCAGCCATTTATGAGTGGGTTGAGAGGGTGTGAAGATAAATCTGCGATTTTAGTAATAGGAATTCCAACATACCACGTAGACCTACCCCTCGGTGTTGTTAGCCCTCCAAGGAGTTCTACAAAAGACCCTATTATTATTTCCCCTAGCATTTCATTTCCTGTTTGGTCAGATCTTCAACCCCTACAAGTCCAATATAGAAGGTCAGAACTCACGACCTCCGTTAGTCTGGATGAAGGTGGTAGGAGTGACGGGGGAGGGAAAAATTACGCCGATTAAACTTATGAAGAGTTTGTATATGTGATCGGATCATCCACCACGGAAGACTTACACTATATACCCCATTAAAATACCACTAGTTCACTTGTGGTAGTGCCCTTGGAGTCTTTTGAGTCACTAGATGATGATGAGGATGAGGACGAGGCCACCCATTTTCGATCTAGTGATAGTTCGTATGATCTTTTTAAAACCTACGCAGAGAATTACTCCTGCGAAATTACTCAATTCGAGTTGATAGGCTTTAATAACATTCCACATAGTATTACCTGTAGGTTATCTGACAGGGTTAAAAGGGCCTATCATCGACTTTATGCTGACGATATTTACTTCCCCCTCTATGCTATAGCCGCGGGGCTTCGTTTTCCATTGCATCCTTTTATTAAGGGTTATTTGAAGGGTTATGGGGTAGCTCCGACCCAATTCCCTCTGAACGCTTATCGAACGATTCTTAGGATCAATGATTTTTTAGAGAGAACACACTAGTTTTGACATTAACGAGGAAATTTTTAGATATATTTATGGGATAAAGGATAATGCCAAAGTCCTTGGGTATTATTATCTCTCTCCTCGAAAACTCACAAAAGAGTTTGTGAGAGTGGACTAAACCTTTGGAAGTATAAATTCATTTATCTGAACAAGAATTAGGAGTTTAGGCCAAATGAAACTAAAAAATCGCTTCGGTTCCTCGGGATTGGAGTGGTCTAAACACAATCGGTATTTTTTTACTATACTCATTCCACTTTTACTTATTAATCAACTTATCTCTTAACCTGTATTGGTCTATCTATATTGAAAGTTTCTCCCCAAGATATCAGCTGCTCGAGAAGCTTGGTGGATAAGTTTAGCCGAACTAATCCTCTCATTTTCAAACATATCATTTCTTTTAAGAAGATTACAGAATTTGGCTACTATAAGGACGAACCTCGAACTAAAGTCGACATGCAAGTCGAGAGAGAAGCCAAATAAGGTATGAAAAATATTATATGTATGTGTTCGTATATCTTTCAGCTCGTATGCTTACTAACTCTTGACATGTTTTTTCGTACAAACTCTACTCCTTATACCTTAAGTTTCCAAACTTAAATCTATTTGGGGAATGAATCCAAATGAAACCGACCGTGAATCACTTAACTAACTCCGTAAACAACAGGCAGAGGTTGGTAAGGATAAAGTTATGGAGTTTCCCATTAAAGCTAAGAATAGGGAGCATAACCATCGTCCTCTTTGCTAGAGTAAAATATAATGATCTCATGAGGGCCTAGAAATGGTTTGTCGCGATCGATGTTCACCAGGATTGTAGCCTGACTAATAAGGTTCATTTCGATACTCCTTCTTTTCATTATCCTGAGGTGAAAGCCTACAAAATGACCCCAATGCTACTGTTACCTATAACATATTCAAGAATGGTGAAAATTCTATCATGTGTCATATGACGAACATATTGGATGTTCTCGGCAATCATGGGCATAGCCCTAGTCTTGAATAACTTTGAAAATGCGTGACATAGTGGTCCGGTTATATTTATAAGTCGTAGAGTAGGTCACACACACAAACCAAATTCTATTTAGTCCAAATTTTATCTTGATTAAATTAGGTGAACATGCAAGATATTTGAATCTAAATGAAGACAAACAAACCAATTACAAATAAAAAGGATAGGAGATGAGGAAAAATCCCTTTGGGGCAAAACCTATATTCAACAATGTTTACAACTCGGTATTACAGAATGATAATTACAGACTTATAAAACTTAGAGATCCACTAAGTGACACAACAATGTCTCCACTCCTTGTTATCAATAACAAACGATGCATATCTAGTACCGTCCCACAGCAAGCTCCACTTGCCTCGGTATCCACCGATCAGCCTTAGGAGTCGTTATCCCCATCTTCAGTAGTGGAGAATTAACTCCATAAGGTTATGATAAAGTATTGTGTTTGTTGTGGTTTGGAAAAGTGATCTCAAATCATCCAAGGTGTTTGGATTGAAAATATAAAAGAGTTTGAATCATTAAAATATGTCTAAAAGGCTTAGTTTAAAATGCATACCCATATATCTATATATTGGGGGAAGAATCTCCAAGAGATAGGTATGAAAGATTACATTTAAAATCGGGTAAAATAAATAAATTTTCACTTACTTGTTCGAACGAAGGGACATCTCGTTCGAACGAAGTCCCCTTTCTCATTCGAAGTACTTTAAACGATTGATCCAACGAGAATCCAGAGGATGCTAAAAGATGCTACAATTGATCTCGTTTGAACGAAGTTCAAAGCATTGTAACAAGGGATAAGAACTCATTCGAACAACATCTCAATGTTGTTCTAACGACTTAGCGAAATTTTAACAACACTTAATACATTTTGGAAAAAATATTTTAATTTTTCATACTCTTTAAAACTACCCCTAAACAAAAGTATTTCACCCAAACAAACTCATAAATCTTTACAAAATGTAGTGGCGATCGATCTTCGATAGTTGAATTTGATCACTAACCCTTCTTCACTTTAAGTCTTGAGAATGATAATGATGGTGCAGTGGGGTATAATAGGATAAGCCAAATTAAAATAAATGATGAGCAATTTTAAATTTTTCTCTTACAAATCTCCCCCTTTGGCTATTCCAGTACAAAATACAAACCGAAAATAAATAACCATAAGACAAATAAAATTAATGCCCTCCCAACTTGAAAAGAAAAATGCACAAGTGACTTTATCATCAACTAAAAATCGTCATCGTGCAGTCCATGAAATTATCAAGGCGAAAACGATTTACACACATGGAGCAAACTAAATGCCGTGATGTATGGAGTTTAAAGAAAACATAAAAGCTTCCCCTCAATATGTTCTCCACCTTTTTGTCCGTAACAGACAAAGGGTTAGGAACTAATCTTGTAATGTTATCATCACGTTAAACCAAATAACATCACAAAGGATAAATAATTAAGTACATGCAATGAAACAACCAATTATTTTTGAAAACTATTCAATTTTTTTAATATATTTGCATATAAAAAGTATATATGTGTGAATATTATATATAAGTACAAATACAAACAGTCACACTACGGAGCAGCACGAAAATATCCGAATCATGGAAATGGAATGAAATTGTGTAAAATTAAATTTAAAAAAATTGACATAAGCATACGAAGCAAAGGTGCACGAAGTCAACGACACACTCCTAAAGAAATAACTCAATTTCAACCTTAGGTGTAAAATTATTGAGCGAAGTGAAATTGATTTAACTTATGCTTAAAATGTGATATTTTAAGGGTGTTATAAGTTGAAGATCAATGGGTTTGCTCAATGAACTTCCTTCAAAATATTAAATAGTTTGACGTTATTGATTTGAGAAGCATTCTTGTTATATGTATAAGTCATAGAGTAAGTCACACACACACAAAATCAAATTCTATTAAGTCCAAATTTTATCTTGAGTAAATTAGGTGAACATGGAAGATATTTGAATCTAATTTTTTTTTGGTAAGGTATTTTTCATACCACGAGGTGTCCTGACCAGCTTACGCGCACCTCGATTAATCCCCGCTCACGGTTCGTGGCTTCCGTAGGTCAAGTTTTATTTTGACACTACCAGGGATCGAACTGGGGACCAAACCCAATCCATCCCCAAATAGTGTCCCAATGGCAGCCTTATACCCCTGGGCCAAGAGTCTTGGTTTATTTGAATCTAATTGAAGCCAAGAAAACCAACCACAAACCAAAGAACATAGGAGATGAGGAAAAATCCCTTTCAGGCAAAACCTATATTCAACACTATTTATAACTTGGTATTTCAGAACGACAATTACAAACTTAAAAAACTTAGAGATCCACTAAGTGACGCAACAATGATTTCACTCCTTGTTGTCAACAACAATTGATGCAGATTCTACATCGTTCCACATCAAGCTCCACTTGTCTCAGTATCCGTCGATCAACCTCAGGAATCAGTATTCCTTTTTCAGCAGTGGAGAGTTAACTCCACAAGGTTATGAAAAAGTATTGTGTTCTTTGTGGTTTAAAAAAGTGATCTCAAATCATCCAAGGGGTTTGGATTAAAAATATAAAAGAGTTTGATCTTTAAAAGTTATCTAAAAGGCTTAGATTAAAATACAGCCCCACATCTCTCTATATAGGGAGACAAATCTGCAAGAGATAGGTATAAAAGATTGCATTTGAAATCTGGTAAAATAAATTTTTGCATACACGTTCGAACGAAGGAACATCTCATTCGAATGAAGTACCCTTTCTCATTCCAACATACTTCAAACGATTGATCCAATGAGTTCTAGAGCCTGCCAAAAGACACGACAACTGATCTCATTCAAACGAAGTTTGAAGAATTGTAGGAAGGGATAAGATCTCGTTTGAACGACATCCAAATGTCATTATAATGACTTAGAAAAGTTTTAAAAAACAATTTGAAAGAAATATTTTAAGTTTTCAAACTCTTTAAAAACACCCCTGAACAAAAGGGATTCATAGAAACAACTTCATAAACCTTCTCCAATAAATATAATGGCGATCGATCTTCGATAGTTGAACTCGGTCACTAACTCTTCACTTTAATTCTTAATAATGATCATGGCAAACTAAAATAAATGATGAGAAATTATAAATTTTGCTCTCACAACCTTAGGACCATAAATACATATTATCCTTGGAGTTATGCGCAACAAAAGGCTTTCCTGGTAAGTTTTTAGATATTTTCATATATGTTATGTTCTGGCTGTCAGTTAATCTCATATATATATATCAAGGTTCTAAAAAACGCGAGGCGTGATCGAGGCGTGGAGGCCAAGCCTTAAGCCTTGGAAGCCTAGGCGGGCCTTAGGCGTAAAAAGGCATTTTGGCCTTCTTAATATATTTTAATATTTTTAACCATAGTAAGGCTATTAAAATACTAAAATTATACATATTATAAAAATATGTCTGAATATAAGCAAATTAAAATACTATTTGATTATTTTGGATGGGATAATGGTTCGGTTAGTTAATAAATTCTTTAAAAGGCGAAATCGTTTCACCAAAGAATTGTTGTTTTTAGAAAAAAGTGCGCCTTAAGGTTTTTTCCAAGAATAAGGCGTAAAAAACTTAAGGCGAGGCGCTTCTCCCAAGCCTTAAGCCTAGGCAGGTTTTTTAGAACAGTGATATATATATATATATATATATATATATATATATATATATATATATATATATATATATATATATATATATATATATATATATATATATATATATATATACACACACACAGTAGTGCTCTTGTGCATACCGGTTCGCATTTTAAGAGTGCAGACCGTACATGTGTCACCTGGAGGTGAGCCTAAAAAAGTGAGAGAGAGTGCCTATAGTTTAGCCTATAATTTAATCACACACACACACACACACACACACACACATATATATACATACACTACACCAAATCTGTCGAATTGTCACGGTCATTGACCTTGACAATTCTGGGGGTGACAATTTTTTTTTGTCACGGACTTATCACGGTCATTGACCGTGACAAGTTCGTTAGAATTATCACGGTCATGTCATGGACCTTAACCGTGACAAGCTTTGTCAGGTTAAGGAGCGTGACAAAATCGTGATAGTATTTAAAAAAATTGTCATGGTCATTGACCGTGACACGTCCGTGACAACTTCCTTTGTCAAGGACTTGTCACTGTCAATGACCGTGACAATTCTCGGCATAATTGAAAAAAAAATTGTTGGTCAGTATGACCACTGCCACTGCCCAGTAGTATATATGTACCTGTTATAGCAATGTTGTACCTTTTCAAACATTATATATCCAGATAAAATAGAGATAGTGCAAATATATATTCAAAATAGAGAGAATATGCATCACCATATAATCCAAATATAATAATTTAAAATAATTCAATTCAAACTTAAATCAATGTCACTAAATGTCTGGGGTATGGTTAACGCTGAGGAGGTGAGCAAGTCACACGATATACGAATTAACACATCCACTAATATACGCCGTGCCGCATTGTTTGCGCAATTACAATTGGGAGTTCTCCTTCCCAGGCATCACATGCGTGACGAACACCCTGGACTCGATGTCTTGAAGCTCACGTCCATGAACTAGTGCACCCTGAACGATATTCGGGTCCCTCAACCCCCGCCCTATCCTCTGGCCATCAAATATGTCCATTATAAACACGCTCGGCCAACTAAGTGTCAACATCGGTCTGTTGAAGTGAGCCAAATAGGGAAGTGGTTCATCAAAGTTTGTACATGTCGATAATGAAGCAGCGAGGTCCACATCCTCGTCCTTGTCCTCCCATACCTCCTCCTCCCGCACCTCCTTCCGCACTGCCTTCTCCTTCCCTTTACCCTTATGATTTTCGCCCAACGAACGCTTCATGAATGAGTACATATCATAGACCGTTGCCTCCAAATGGGACAGCTTCGCGTCATGTGAATCCACCGTTCGAGCCAACCCGGTGTCGCTCGTCTCCAATCCAATGATCCTAGATTTGGCCACCCGCGAGCTCACCCCCTTGTCCTCCCCTTGCGATCAGAGCCAAGCACTTGGCTAAGTGTTTCTGTGGACAAAGATGCCTTGCCGGCATCAAACTGCGACTCATGCACTTCCTTAAGCTTTGCCTGAAACGACAAAAAGCACATAATTAGTAAAATAATTAAATAAAAAAATTATAACGTAATTAGCAAAAAGTAAACTGTCGGATTACTTACAATCGTGGCCGCGACGCTTGGGGACACTGCCTTGTCCTTCCCCTTCTTTGTCCGAAGAGCCACATAAGTATCGAGCCTATGTGACCTACCCCCAGGGCCACTCCCTGTCCCCTGAAATAAAATAAAGTAAAATTAGTATCGGCCCCGCAAAGTAAAATAATGCAGAATAATATATTTTATGTAGTTATAGAAAAATTAAATCTTACCATCATCCTATGCTCCACCTCGGTGTAAGACGTCCGGACGGAGTAGTGCACGTCCGTCTTTTTTGCCAGGTTTTTCCTTCCCGATTGGCGAGATGCCAATTATAGCTCCCCGATATTTGCCATTATGCCAATGAGATCGGCTCCTTCGGCGGGACGGATTAACCCATTGGATAATGGACTCTCGTGTCTTCGCAAAGTACCAGGTCCATATATTTTTCTTCCACGTCTTGTATTGCTCCCTCAACTGCTCCAAGACAGAATCGCGTAGCTTTGGATCCAGGTTGAATTGTTCATGTCCAACAAATACAATATTAGTTGCAAATAAATATAAATATAAATATAAAATGAAATTAAAATCGAAATTGAAATTGAAATTAAAATTGAAATATTCATATAAATATAAATATATTACCTGTAGTGCCACCCAAACAGCTAACTTGAGCTCATATGGCACCTCCTTCCAACTAATGTACCCCGGGCCGATGATCGTCTTTACCAGCTCGAGGGATCTCGCTAATAGCCCAGAATTGTTCTCGATGGGCATCCCTAATTTTCCATATCTGGGGAGACTAGGGGCCGAGGAGCCCTCGTCGCCTCCGCTACCACCGAGCCCAGACGACATCATCATAACTAGCATCATCATCCTCGCCTTAATACCTGAAGGAGACATTTGCTGTAAAAAAATGTTAGTAGTACATATAAAAATGAATTAAAAGAAGACATGCAAATATGTACAATTACTACAAATAAAAATGAATTGTTACTGTTAAACACCTCTCCCCACACACCCATCCCTGCCCCACCCCCTCCCCCTCCCCACCTCCACCCACCACACACGCACACACACACATACACACACACATGCACATGCACATGCACAACCCCCCCGCCCTGCCCCGCCCCGCCCCTACCCTCACCCCCCCCCCCACACCACACATGCACACACACACATACACATATATACACAAACACACACACACACACACACACATATATATATATATATATATATATATATATATATATATATATATATATATATAAATGGAAGAGAGAGAGAGAGAGAGAGGGAAGAATAGCGGGGGAAAAAATAAGGGAAAGGGTTTTTTACTCCGACATTTGTCACGGTCGTGTCACAATCATTGACCGTGACAACATTATAAGAATTGTCACGGTCAATGATCGTGACACGTCCGTGATAAATATAATTGTCACGGACTTATCACGGTAAATGACCGTGATAATACTTTGTCACGGCCTTGTCACGGTCAATGACTGTGACATAAAATGTGTGTTTTGTGTTACGGTCATTGACCGTGACAAGGCTAAGTGCTGGAAGGGTGACAATTTACCCATTTCGATGTAGTGATATATATATATATATATATAGTAGTGCTCTTGTGCATACCAGTCCGTATTTTAAGAGTGCAAACCGGACATGTGTCACCTGACGGTGAGCCCAAAAAAGTGAGAGAAAGTGCCTATAGTTTAGCCTATAATTTCTAGGCTCCCCGCCAGGTGACAATTTTCTTGATTATGACATGTCCAAAGGACTAGGCCCTTCATGAAGCATGGTCTGGTTATAGTTGGTCAATTCTTCTCAGCTCTCTTGAGATGTCTATGGCCCAAGCTTCTTGCTCATCTCGTGAGAGTGAGAACCTTTGTAGTTTATGATAGAATACATGGTAATTTAGTAGTAACAATATGCAGAGAAAGATTGGATTTTTCATTGATGATAACATGAGTTTTATAATGTATTCTCATTACATTCTTATTATTCTTCCACATTTCTTGACTCTCCTTTTCTCAGTGGTAATACTTCCTAAGGTGCTTGGCATTTCAAAGGTTCTTAAATGGCTACCCATCTAATTTTTCAAATTTGTATGTCCCACGTCATATTACTGAATTGACCCTGTACATGCCATGCAAATTTGCTATCAACTTGTTATTTTTTAAATTACTTTCTTCAATACCAGATCTCCTTCCTTTAACATGCTCGTCTTGACTATTTTATTGTAGAATCTGGTCATCCTTTGTTAATACGTAGCGAGTCTCAATGGTGATTATTCCCTCACTTCTTCCTCCAGATCCAAGTCGAGCCGACACATGAAGTCTCTCATTGGTGAGTTAAATTTTGGGACTCCGTGGCTTAGTAAGATGATCTATGTTGGCTCTACATCTTCGGATCCAAAAGCTAACATGAATGGGTTTTCCCCAGTGACAGTCTTGGGGGTCATCCTATAAGCCCATATGACACTAAGTTGTTCATGTATCCAGTTCGTCTTTGAATCTTCTAAACGCTTATTCATCCCATCCAGTATTGTTTTTTATGATTTCAGTCTGGCCCACTACCCCAAATAGACCATTAGTAAGGTATTGTAGTGTTACAAAAATAATTACTAACACTAAATTACCGTTATAAAAAAGGCGCGGGGAAGCAAAATACGAACACTTTTTTACCGTTACTAAATTATATGTTAATAATATATCCCTATCGTTACTAAAGTGTTATAAATTAGTTAAAATTCTAACTAACTTTTACCATTACTAACATTTCATAACACATTTCTAATACAAAATTCTGTAACATGTAGTAACGGTATAGGTCCGTTACTAATATTATATATATATATATTTTTTTTAAAAAAATAATTCTTAAAAAAAAAATACATAGATCACAAAGACATATGCTCGTATCGATAGTAGTTTTAAAATTTCATAAATTAAATTCGTATGTAAACATGAAAGAAGAAATGAATGTTTCTTACATATAAATAAACAAAATAATCTAAAATTCCCATAAAAAATTCTCAAGCAAAAGAATGTCTCCAGTAAGGTTCCCAAATCAAGAAAATATTCATGTTATGTATTCCTTAACCATTAAAAATTTATACTAAATAAAACACATGCATCTCTAATAACAAAAGGAAAATGAGAGGGATGGTCTTGATTTGTAAAAAAAAAAAGATACTCCACTAGATGTTCTAAATTCATCATTTAGCGCCAAACAAAGTTGCTCCACTAAATGCAAAATTGGAGATCCATGTACAAGATGGCTAACAACTAGCAAAGTGAAGGATGACTATAATTAAGATATTAGAGCTTGAAAGTGGCAGATATTTATGAATATGATGGCGCGCAATAAAAACCAGAGTCCCAAGATTCCATGTTAGCGTGATAAGAAGGTCAAAGTAATGCACATTTGAACCTCCAGCAGCATGCCTCTCAAACTCCGCATATTCAATTTGAAACACAAAATGAAACACATGAACTTAATGTGCTAATCAATCATGGCTAATAATATTGTCTATAAGAGTGAACTCCCTGCTATTGCCTCCATTTTCATTATAGGTGGACACACCGCCTAAACCTATGGTTTTATACTAAATCAAAGACCCGAAATCCATGTTTTTATCCAAAACCAAAGCTCATAATAGAAGGATCTCCAACACGAGAGAGTATTCCAAACCTAAGTCACGAGTATTCCAACCCTTATGTCGTGAGTTTTCCAAACCCTAAAACCTAAAGAGAGAATCTTCCAAACCAAGGTGACAACGATGGGTAATTACAGGAGGTCGATCAAGAGAAGAATGTTGTGGGAGATCGCTTAGGTGTAGGCATATTTAGAGAGTTTCTTTTGCTTCAGATTGTATCGTGTTTGTTTGGATTGGGGGGAAATTTACTCTTTTTCTTTAGAAAAAAATTCCTTTTAAAATATTGAACTAATATTACTAGCACTTATGTGATATTAGTAACGGTAACTTAATGTGAGCAATGGTAATGGTATAATTATGTTAGTAATAAAAAAAATAGTCTGTTACTAATAATGCATTTTGGTGTAGTGGCCATTACACTATGGATGGCCCGATGTAGAATGATTTTTTTTTTTATCTTAGACCCAATACAATAGGCTCCAAACTAATCGTTATCAAACTGGGACCCATGATCTGTAATGAAAGCAAAAGGAATTCCATATTGACATATAATATTCTTCCACACAAAATGGAAGACCTTCGGTTAGGTCATTTCTATCAACGGCTCAGCTTCCACCCACTTAATGACATATTCAATCGCCATAACCAAGTACTTGAACCTCCCTTTCTTATTTGGTAATGTACCTACCAGTTCTATTCCCTATATTGCAAAGGGTCAGGGAGGAGTGATACGCATAAGAGCTGTCATGAGTCTTTGATGGAGCACAACAAACTGTTGGCACTTATCGTAATTTTTAGCATATAGCGCGCAATCTTCCTTCATGGTCGGTTAATAGTAGCCTTGTGTTAACACCCTATAACCAATGATATCCCATATGCATGTGAACCACAAGACCTTTTGTGAACCTTATTGATGAGGTCCTGCACTTCCTTAAGGTGAACGCAACGAAGGAAGGGTAAGACGAGCCCCCTCTTGAACAATACTCCTTCTTCCATCGTGAATATGGTTGCTTTGTAATGTAGCCTCCAAGCTTCTTTGAGGTCGGCTAGTAATTCATCAATCATTAGATATGACCTGATCGGGTGCATCCAGGATCATGAATATGATCTTATTCTTAATATTAATTATTTATCGAAGTAGTTGTTCCACTAAAAGCTTTGGTTTGCATTTTTTTTACTTTCCTGGTAATGGATCTCATCATGTCTTGAGTGTTTTTTTTTATCTCAAGTGCATTGGAGAAAAGATAGTGAAGTTTTCAATGTTTGTCAATCTAATTATTATCATACAAAACTATTCTTTTACTTTAAAATACTTTTTTCACATAATAAATTAACTAATATGTCAATAGATAATTATATGTTATGATTAATATATATTGTCATCGACCTCTGGTATTACGATAATTTTATGTATATAATGATAATCACTTGATATTAATGAATGCTTTGTCCATATTATGCTGATTATATTCAATGTCAGGGTTATCCTTGTGTATATGAATATTGGTGTATGGATAAACAAGGAATCTGTAGCCCAAAAAATACCCAAGAGGGGGTTTGGAAAATATTTTAATTAATTAAAAATTAGGATAAAATATAAGTTTAACAACTTTGGAAATCTAATTAAAACAGAAGAAAAGAAATTTTGGAAATAGCATAAAAAATTATTCCTTATAATCAAGTTCATTTCCATATTTGATTCAAGAAAGTATTAAATAGAGAAAATAACACACACCAAATAAATTAAGACTTGAATGTAAAAATTTTAGGGATAGAGAAAATTATTGTAGGAGGGTAGTAATATTAGATTCTATGAATAATGATTAATGATGATAAATGGCTTGTGTTAACATAAGACTATTCTAAGACCTGCACGAGTTAACAGTAATGGACTTTGAACTATTCTTTAAATTTGAAGTAACCAGTGGTACTACGTTTTATAAGATAATATATTCAATTAGTAATGATTACTGTTATATACTTTAACTATATAAGATATGTGAATTGATACTCTTATTAAGAAATGTTTTATAAGAAATATAAGAAATATAAGATAATATATTCAATTTTTAACTATATAAGAAATGTGAATCATTACTAACCAGTGGTACTACGTTTTATAATATTACTGTTATATACTTTAACTATATAAGATAATATATTCAATTAGTAATGATTTAATTATTTTTATCCTTTTTTTTATAAGAGTATCAATTCACATTTCTTAATATATTTACTATGTTTTAGATTCGTATTGGTGCACATCCATCTGATTGATCAAGTAAAGAAACAATACCTCTCTGCCTTAACATTCATTATTAATGTACTCATTAAAAAGAATTTTCTATTTTGTACATTATTTTCTATTTTTATTGCCAGTGATGTTGGTTTTCTCTGTTGTTACCATTATATCCAAGCCTTTAACATCTCAACTTACTGTCTGTAATGCTATTGACTTATTGACACAACTTTAATGATGTTGGGAATGGGGGAGAGATGGATTTATATAGGTTGGAGGTAAAATTAAATGGGATACTGAAAAGATCATTTTCTATTTTCTTCTACCCCTCTCTTTGTCTAAGACAAATAAATGTCCATTGATCGTATTCCCAAAAAAGCTATCTAGGTTGAGGTCAATAACCACGAAGATCATAACGTTTTTTGTGTAATTATTATTACATATATTGTATTGCAATAGTTTTTATGTTTGAATTAGTAATTATTATTCACTTAGTTTTGTTTCTCCTCCCCCCGGCACCCTGGTCCAGCTTGTAAAACTTCGCTTGTTTGTAAAGCATGAGCAAGTGAGCTCTCATTCATTTATGTTTAGTTGAATGAGCTGCATGATGTTAAAGGAACGCGTGTAGGATATTGTTCTTCTTTGCAAACCGCCCGTGCAACGCCCGGGTTACATGCTCGTTTAATTTTATAACATAATATGAAAACGGAACCTCCAAAGCTCGGTTAGCCACATGTTAACCATTATGCTTGACACCATTAACCTTTCCTTCAAATTATTAATAACATAACACAATAATGAAAAACCAAGGCTAAAGATCTCTTTTTCTCTTACCATTTGAATCTTAAAGGTCTTTTATCCCTCCAAATTATAATCTTTCACAGAATCTGACTTCTTATTTTCCCTTTCTCTATATATCAATATTACTCCATAGATCGAAATACATCACTCACATACCTTTTTTGAGAACCCTAACTTATTATTTGATCCTTCAGGATAAGAAATACTAAGTTTGGGAAATCATTATGGCGGATAAAAGGTAAAAGTATTGAAAGTATCTCCTCTCATATACCAATAAATTTAGGTATTTTTTTTATTAGGTTTTCTTTGTATAGGAGTGGAATTGTTTTCCTTCTTTGTTTCGAAAACATTCTTAGTCACTTTGTCCGTTGTGGAATTAAAATGGCATTAAGTTCTTTATTTTTGTTTTAGTTTTGTGCTTTTCCCTCCCTCTGATTGTAGATTTGATAAATTGTGTTGTTTGCTTACTTTCGTTATATATACATAAGTGATCATGAGAGAAAGATCTTCGATACACTAAGAACATTTTGTCTCTCACTAGACTTGAGTTCATTCTTAGAACCAAGTATGATCATCACAAGTTAGTTTTTCATTTTCTTATTTTTTTTTGTTCATTCTTACTTTTTTAGTATCAATTGCTAAAAGTCACGGTTTCATGCTTATAAGTCATATCTACTATGAAATTTCGCTTAGGTATGTGCTAGATGTACAAGTGTTGCTTAGTATGATTTATGATCCATTGATAAAATATATTCCTTTCATAATGTTGATGGTTTAGCTATTTAGTTTATGTTTCACATGTTAGTGTTATTATTTATATCTATGACTATCATTTCTATAAGTTCTTTTGATAGTTTTTTCTTGAATCATATTTTGAAATCATGAAATACATTAAGCTAACCAATTGTAGAATATCTTATTTATTTAATACTAACAACTATGTTTTGCAAATTATAGTTCATGTTTCACCATTCGAATATTATTATTTCTTTTTGTATGACTATCTTTCCCATAAATAATGTTCATAATAGTTTTTGTACTCAAAATTTTTACAATGAAATAAAATAAATCAACAAGTTATAAATGACATGTTCCCGATGGAGACACTAACGTTGGTACCATTAAACACACCTCTAATAACACTTTGTTCCTTTAAGGTAAGCTTTATTACATTGCTTAGGCAAAATAACAGAGAAACAAAAGCTTTGAATGAGTTTTGTCAGAAGCCAAATAGTAATTAAGAGTAGTTGTGAATGAATTTTGAAAGGTATGAGCAGAACCATAAAAAAGTAACACCACAACGGGATTTTTATCTATAGGGTGACTGTAACATTATAGTTTTCATGGGAGACTGCAACATTATAGTTTTCAAGGGAGAAAGAGAAGTTTACTTGATCATCATGACTTGAAATATATTAGTCAATTTTCTTTTATTAGTTTCAATTTAACAACATCCTGGTTGGCATCAATTTTTTTTTTCTTTCAAATTTAACTGTGTATTAAATTTTATAAAACTAAATTCATATAAGTGTGTGTATATATATATATATATATATATATATATATATATATATATATAATAATGCTCCTGTGCGGACTAGTCCGCATTTTAAGAATGCGGATCGGGCATGTGTCGCCTAAAGGTGCGCCTAGAAATTATCGTCTAAATTATAGGCACACTCTCTCTCTTTTCTGGGCTCACCGCCAGGTGACACATGTCCGGTCCGCATTCTTAAAATGCGGACTAGTCCGCACAAGAGCAGGACTGTATATATATATATGTATATTTTATTTTTAAAATGACCGCACATTGCGCGGGGTTAAAAACTAGTGACCTTCATTTTGGAACTCCATCCCAATCCAAACGGAAAAAGAAAAGGAGCCACAAATTCATGATGCATGGACTATCTCCAAAGAATTGGAGCCTTTTACTCCACCAAAATGCTCCAATGTTATTTTATTCCCCCAAAAAAACTTGTTTGCTCCAGGGTATTGTGTATAGTATACTTTCCTGTAGCAGACTAAATACCATCTCGGCAAGGTTCACACAACATGTCAAATATCGTGGGAACAAGTTGTACAAATACCCCAACAGTGAGTTTGGGTGGCGTTTTATTAGACGCCATAACTTGTCTCTAGTCGTTTCCTCCCATTTCTCATTCGAAGTTTCCATATTCATGATGTTAAATGGCTTTGTACACTGACAATGCATCGACTTTCATGGTGTGTCATCCTCGCACGCGCCTCAGATCTTGATTGTTGATATTGGTTTTTAGAGGGTGGTGAGATTATGAAAGTGTCCCCTATTTCGTCATCGCGAGAGACATAATGGTCACATGACACGAGGCATTGAAAAATGAGGTACACATATCGATTCTCGATGCGGTCAGGCAATCCCATTGCCCGTATATGGCATGTTATCATGTGCAATCAGAGTAGATCACAAACTATTGAGACGCCAACCGATGACCTAATGCTATCACTTATGTAGATATTCGTTTGGACTACTACGCATGGTGGAGGTAGCAGATGCGGCGGTTATAAGTATCAATAGTTTATAAAGTGGGTAATGTCGATGTCGTGCACACCGATGCCATACACTCAGAGCTACATATCTCGTAGCCTAACTAGCCTCACTATGCTCTGGGGGTACCTAGGAGGAGCGAACCACACACATGCTACCACCAAGGGTGGTTGAACAACACGTGTGGTGAGAATTCATGGGCGAATGATTATATCCTTATGACGCAGGTTTCCGAGAAGGTTGCTCTAAGTACCATGTCAGATCTTTACCAATTCTAGATAGTAATATTTATATATTTAGTTGATTTCATTTTTTTCATACTTATTAGTACATTAATATATTTTAATGTATGTCATTATTGTAGGATGAATACCATAGGTGGCTTGGTCATCCTCTTCAGGTCGATCATAGTCTGAGAAAGATGTCCTACCTCCAAAGGCAATATTGGCACCACCATCTACAATAGAGATGGAACATTGAGGCAAACTACGCAAAATTTTTATTATGATGTACATTAACAATGATGTTATCCGGATGGAATGTGATGTCCTTCAACAAATGTTCGAGGGAGATGGTGACATCCATAACAAGTCAGAGCCATCATCCTCTCAAAGGCGACCTAGATCAGGGCAGAATAATCAGGGCAGCGTGCCATACTTTTTTTAATTATTTTTTATTTGTATTAATCAACTATATTTTAAATATTACAGTTTCAATGCATGTGACTATTTCGTTTAATTTAGAGCTTCATTAGTTTTTTTTTAAATTAATTAAATTGAATTGAATTAACTAAAAATTGAATTTAGTTCAATATAACCATAATATTGAAACTAGGTGAAACAATAAATCAAACAATGAAACAATCATAATGATAATGTTTTTCAATCCCGCGACATTTTAATTATTGTGCATTACCTCCCCTCGATGATTTGTCTACCATGCCAACCCAAACTTTGCTATTCTAAAATAAGAAAATTCAAGAATTTGATTATTTTCGACAACTTTAACATTTTTCTTCATGCTTTATAGAGTTAAAGGAGTAAGATGGTATTGTTTTTCTCCATGCCCTAGAGATGGTCTAAAGGGACTTGATTTGGTTACATATTTTGCCACATTCTTGAGCAATATCTTAATAAATTATAGAAAATTTGTTATATGAACTCATAATATTATGCATTATTATTTTGGGACAATCAACCTTTTCTTTTTAGAAAGTCCCATATATCCTTTTTGTCTTATTATGATATATTTTATTTAAAATTTTAGTCCTTGTTATTTTAATTTCTCTTCATTTTTAGTACATCTGATATCTTAATGAATGGAAGATAGTACCATTTTCTTTACAACAAAATATACATTTCGTGGAGCTCCATGGACAAGGCTTCAAAATAAAATTAGTACATATATACATGTAATATGAATTTTACCTTTTTACGCTCTAACTTATCATGATGACAACACGACCACAAATATAAATTTGTAGCTCTTCATTACAAAATTTATTTTATAATTGATATTGTAAACTAATTTTACAATTTTACAATGCAAGTTTGGGTTTGAAATCTAAACATTGTCTTATTTACCCCCCAACAGACACAAATTTAAAATTGACCTTTTCATGAATTTATTTCTTAAAAGAAAATTTATTTAAAAACACAAAATACATAATATATTTTGAGCAAACTTGTGGGAAGTAATAGGGGTGAAAAAAATCCTTTTATTTTTAATATAAAGTTCACGTATCCTGTTATACTTTTATTATAAAATTAGGGAACATAAATAAAATGTGTGTGTGTGTGTGCATGTGTTTATTATGTGTATATTATCGTATATATTAACAACTATATATATACTATATTAATGTTTTTTTAAATAAAGCTCGATTGGAGCAATGATTTATTAAAAGAAAGAAAAATATGGTGGGTGAGTGTGCCCACCACTAAGGCTTGCAATAAAGGATGGAAAAATTGAAATAAAAAAATAGAAACTAAAAATTAAACTACTTATTCCCTTTTTTTTTATTTGCGCCGGGTTTCTCGAAGATTGTAGTCCTTCTTGGATTTTAGAATCTTCTATTCTTTTTCCTTTTAAACCATTTGCACTAGTAACTCGTATGGAATTTGTTTTCCACTTAATTAATAATTTCCTTGCTTATCCTATCAAGGCCCTCTTCAATTTCTTGTTTATTCTTTTTCCTAAACGCTTTGAATAGCCTTATCTGCTTATGTTGATCTGATCCAGGGGGAGTAGGAATTCGTTTAATTTCTTATTATATGCCTTAACTTAAGATTGTCTGAAATCAGGTGTCCCACAATTAGAATCTTTCTTGCTTAGATTTATGATGTATTGAATTTTTTATTCGAGAAATGATCACATAAAGGGACCGATTCATGTAACACCCCGTATTTTTGTGCATTTAATATTTAATTAATTCGGGAATTTTAAATTACTGGTGTGTTGTAATTTTAATTGAATTAATTATGGCAATATATTTATTTAAATATTAATCGGGAAGTGAATGGTTAATGTTTAGTAAAATTTATTTACTAAGTGAATAGTAATAATTTAATTACGTCATTTCGCGTATTAATGACGGGGTATGCACTTATCTCAACCGGGAGTCGGTATAGACTAAATTGGGTGTGAAATAAAGATTTTTATAAATTAATTCGGATGCCAATTCTGAGGGCGCGATTGAGTCCAGATGGGTCGAGATAGTCAGAAAAGAGTACCCGGGGGTAGTAATTGGATCTCAGAATATTTTTGGGTATGGCCGGGCCCACACGAGGTGAGTTGGGCCACTTTAATTAATCCCATTAGACTAAAAATGGGATTAAGGGTTTTTAACCTAATTGGGAGATTAAGGAATGGGACCCAACATAACTCTAAACCTAGGGTTTGAGAGGAGATTTGGGGGAAAGCAAATCAAGAACAAATTGAAGGTTATTGGAGCCAAATTAAAGGGCATCAACAACGGATCAGACACTACGAACACTTACAGGCAAGTGGTTAACTGTTGTGATTTCTAAAAAGTTTGATAATCAATTCATATCATAGTGATGCGTGTATGAAAATTCATTTTGGGTGTGTCACCAAAATCTAAATTGGGTTTTTGTAAATTTATATACCTTAATGGGATTAAGGGGGAAATTGATCGTGTTTATGATTATAGAATGTAGAGAACTGAATCAGATGTTAAAACCAGTAAGAGTAGATGGTTAATTGCTGTTAAAATAATTGAAATTCGTATTTGGGACTTGAAACCCGGATAATACCCAAATCGGGAAAACCTTGGAATTTATGGATATTGATGATGAAATTAGGTCTGTGAGATGTTTAGACCCTTCCCTTACATGGAGGATGTGTTATTTTTATTTAGGTAAGGGCTTAGGTTGAGAATTTAAGCTTAAAGTTTCGTCCATGGCTGACAGTGGTTGGAGAAGACGAATACTGGAACGATCGATCGATCGACCAGGGGGGATCGATCGATCGATGATGGCGAAATCTGGGCAGTTCGACCAGTTGGTTATATAAAGGGAAATTTATTAAAAGTTAAGTTTCATACATTAATGAGTGATAAATAATTATGAAACAAATATTCCTAGCAATTATGGGAGAAAGTAATTGGGACTAGGATAAATTTATGTGGGGTACTTAATGGATGAAATTGAGAGGTTTTATTCCAAAATGGTGAAATACGGATTTAGTGAGTGAGTCCGGGTATATTGGCTAAACGACGCCAAGGTAGTGAATTAAGTTTGGAGATAAACTAATTAATCTAGAGTCGGGATATAGACTCGGGAAATGTTTAATTTCGGGCCAAGTGAATTGAGTCCGGGTATGTTTATAATTATAGGCAAATATAATTGGGAAAATTATAGAAATAAAGGTGTGACACATTGTAGGCGAAAATGTGGGTATGATATGATGAGATGTAAATTAGACCAAGTGAGCGGGTCCGGGTATGTTGGTTAAGTGACATTTAAGTGTTAAATTAATTATTGAGAGAAAGTAATTAGTTTGGAGTCGGAACATAGACTCGAGAAATGTTGAGGTACGGGCCAAGTGAGAGAGTCCGGGGATAATGGTTGGGTGACACCAAGTTATTAAATTAATAAGCGTGATAATTAATTTAATTAGAGTCGGATTGTAGACTCGGGTAGTATTAAATTAATAAGTGTGATAATTTTTTAATTAGAGTCGGATTGTAGACTCGGGTAGGATTAAATTAATAAGTGTGATAATTAATTTAATTAGAGTCAGATTGTAGACTCGGGTAGAATTAAATTAATAAGTGTGATAATTAATTTAATTAGAGTCAGATTGTAGACTCGGGTAGAATTAAATTAATAAGTGTGATAATTAATTTAATTAGAGTCGGATTGTAGACTCGGGTAGAATTAAATTAATGGGTGTGATAATTAATTTAATTAGAGTCGGATTGTAGACTCGGGGAGGTATTGAATTAATAAGTGTATCAATTAATTATGTTAGAGTCGGACCAGAGACTCGGATTGGTGTATATTAATTAATGTGTAACTTAATTAACTGGGAGTCGGACCATAGACTCGGACCGGTATTAAATTAATATGTGTGTTAATTAATTTAATTAGAGTCGGACCATAGACTCGGGGAAAGTATTATATAAATTGAAGAGTAAGTTAAATATATTAGAGTCGGACCATAGATCCGGGAAGATGATAAAGTATTAAGTGAGGAAATTAATTACGTTGAGTCAGGCCACAGACTCAGGAAATTTCAGGCAGTGTATGGGACTTGGAGTACACGGTAGAGCCGGGGTTTATATTATATATATACGGTGTAGTGATAGTATATATATATATATATATATATATACGTGTATATATTGTGTGTGATATTAAATTACAAGCAGTGTGCGGGATTTTGAGTACACGATAAAGTCGGGGTTTATATTATATATATACGGTGTCGTGATAGTATATATATACGTGCATTTATTGTGCGTGATACTAAATATCAGTGAGTAGATATTTATTGAATTTATATACTCTAATGCTATCAAGGGAGGTTGCGCGATGTGGGTGAATTCCCTAGCTTGAGGAGTAGGGCGAGTATATCCCCAAGTCATAGCGTCCGGTATATATAGGTGAGGGATTTATCTCACTTTAAGGGAAGGAATATGACCGCCTCCACTGCGTTTATATTTTGGGCCAAGTTGGTGAGCGATTCCAACTTGGGGAACTAGGTTTTGTGAACACACCTAGTGAGATAGCATTTTAGAGGGAATCATCCGACGAGGGTATACTCGAAGGGATGGATATACGTATGTTATATGTGTGGATATTGTGGTAAAGGTACGTATATAATGGTAGTAAATATTATATACGGGTAATAATACAGTGTGTGATGTATTTACTTTATATAACTTGTGATACGGTTATATGCTACTATTTAAGAGGAATTAATTAAGTTAATTGTGAAATAACTTATAATTCAGGAATCATTATACTTGGGTTAGAGTAGTATGGCAAGGGAAGGTTATACCAGGACTAGTTGGACGGGGTAGCACAACTAGGTGGGGTTAAGGTAACCGGTAGGTGTGCACAATAGTGGAGGGGTGAGAATGTCCACAAGGGAGTGCGACACTAACTTAAATATGAAGCGCATTCATACATTTTAAATTACTGCAGTTAATTCACTTGCTAAATATTTCCAAAATATTTTGGGTTCTAACCCTCGCTATAAAACTATTTTCAAAACCTTTTAGGTGTCCAGCCACAGGGACGCCAAGATTGATATTCTATTCCAGGGATACGGAGCTGCGGCATATGTGGATGCTAGCAGGAGTTTGGATTAGACGCATCATTCATTCATTCTTCGAGTAGGAATCTTGTATCAGTTTGAGTTTTATTTAGGGCTTGTCGCCCAGACTTCTCGGTACAGTTTTCAGGTGTTGAATATTTGTATTGGATTATTTCTTTGGTGACCGGTGATTTATTCAGCAAGATGTGTAATTATGATTCAGTTGTGTGAATGGTTTATATTTTTATTCCGCATGTACTGTTTTAGTTTAATTAAAAAGGTTAAAATTTGGCACCAGTTTTTGGAATATTAGGTGGTTAGTAAGTTTTAAAAAGTTTTCGACAGTGATGCTAAGGATGATCCAACTGGGATTCCTGTTTTAATTTGGTATAGGACTGATCACCCGGTATTTTATTAGGCGGGGTGTCACAATTCATTACCAGTGCAGGGTGATGTTAATTTATCCTCACAGTAATCTCAATTCCTGTTAGATTTCACATATTTATGTATTTTTGATATTTGGTTAGATATATCACCTATCATGATGTCCTAGGTGTTTCTTGATAAGGAAACATCTTTATATTATTACTATGTGCATTAGACCATCTCTAATGACTTAGTTTCTTAAACCAATTCTATGCGGCAATTAAATTGTGGAACACATAGACCTCCGACAGACTTCCAATAATTTCTTTCTACCCAATAGTTTTTATAAACGTTTAACTGCAAAACACAACGTGGGTGGATGTTTAGCCATATAATATCTTCCATGTCATATTGTCCAATCGCCTACCCATTACATCTAGTAATGGTGATAGAAATTTTCCAAATGACCCATCACACATGTAGGATTCACAACTATATAGGAACTGTTGTTGGAGAGAATTTTTCAAACTTCATTTTTGTTAGATGAAAAATGGGTCCATTGGAAATAACTATTGGAGGCGGTTTGTCCCAGTGCTGCCCAGGTTGAGGAGTGGTTGTAACACCCCGTATTTTTTAGTATTTAAAATTTAATTAATTCTGTGATTTTTAAATTTACACGTGGGCCGTAATTTAGATGAATTAATGATCATGGGTTGATTAAAATATTAATCGGGAGAAATAAATATTTATATATATGGAATATAATTTCGAAGTGAATGGTATATAATTATTTTTACATCATAACGAGTGATAGTGACGTGACAGTGTTATACCTCAACCAGGGGTCGAGTGTAGACTATATGAGGTTGAGATAGAAAATTATTATAGAGTAACTCTAATGGTGATTTTGAGGTCATGGTTGGTTCCGAACGGGTCGAAGTAGTCAGAATAGGGTACCCGCGTGTGCAGATTGGATCCCGGGGCGATTTTAGACCAACCCGACACCAAATAAGGGCGCTTCGATAATTAAAGAGTCTAGGGTAGATGAAAATCCAAAAATTTAATAAGAATATCATCCCATTGGAGTGGGAGTCTAGGTTTAGAACAATTTAGAGAGAGAGGGGGCCATAGGAGAAAAAGAGGAGAAGGAAACTAGGACTTCCCACACCATTTTGCACCACGGACATTACCGGAATCAATAGCGGAGCAAGGAAAGATCAAATCCATCACTAATTAACAAAAACCAGACCTACTAGACCAATACAAGTGTTTATCTTGCGATCTATTTAAGTTGTTATAATACCCATGTAATATTGGGTTCAAATTATATGTTTTGGAATAATTAATGGGAATTGGGTAGATGTAATCCATGATTTGAAGTATGAATGAATGTAGAAATAATTCCTTTAGATTAATATGACGAAATCTAGGATTTATAATGAATAACCTTGAAGAAATCTAGGAATCTTGCAGTACATGCTGAAGAAATTTATAAACTAGGGTTTTGAGAATTTTTGGGTTTAATCGGTTTTTGGATAAAATTCTTATGGATTTAATGTATTATTTACGTTAGGATTTGTCCCTACACATATATTTGATCTTTGATTATGTTGGTTGGGAGTTTGGAATTGTTTCAAAGAAGTTGGGATAGTTAATTTAAAGAAACTCGTAACTGTTAAATGAAGAAGACGGCCTGTAACATTTCGAATTGATTCGGCTCAAGAACCGAATCGATTCAATAAGAGAATTGATTCGGCCTCTTCACCGAATCGATTTGGTTACCCATATTTGTCCAGTTTCTTTTGTTTATGCCTCAAATTTGTGAATAATTAATCGAGAGACTCACTACACCAAAAGCAGCAATTTGGCACACCCTGATGTTAAAAATCAGGCACAGTTTTAAACCGTGTCAGATTCTGGCACGGTTTAATGACAATCTGGCACACTTTAAAACAGTGCCAAAATTTGGCACTGTTTTTAAGTGTGCCAAAATTGAGTACACTTGACTAAAATATAAAATACATTAAAAAAAATTCACTTCCTCACTTTTGGAGTCTCCCGCTCACTAATCCCTCTCACTTTCAACTCTCCCGCTCGTGTCTTTCTCTCATGGAGTTCGTCACTTTGGAGTTCATCACTTTTGGACACTTTGGAGTTCGTAACTTTGGAATTCATCACTTTAGAGTCTCCCACATTTTGGTCCTGCTCGGTTCTTACACAGGTAATACACGATTTGGAGTCTCCCACATTTTGATGTCTCATTTTTGCATTTTTAGGGTTATATATATATATATATATATATATATATATATATATATATATATATATATATATTTTCTTAAGTTTCTATTAGGCTGTTGGTGTGATTTTATCAGTCTATTGATCGTAGGGTTTTACATATACATTATTAGGTCTTTCGATTGTGAGATTTAATACTACCTGCTAGTTATTGTATGTGAGGTAATTCCCTTTGTTTTGACACTGAGGTAATTCGCTTTGTTTTGACACTAGGTTTGAGAGAATCGATATTTACTTAGTATTTGGAAACTAAGCTTTTGTATCGATCTTGAGACAATTTTTTGTTTCCTTTTTTGGATTTCGATATTATTCTATTGTTTGTGATTTTGTGTTTGATTTCGATTGTGTTTCAGATCGACAAAGTTTGGAGTCAGATCTTGGAGCTAGACCCATATATCTTTGGTTTGATCAAATCAGATCAGGTATACTCTTTCATTTTTACCAAAAAATAAAGCACAACACCCATTTGTTTGTCATTTTGAATTTAGGATTTGTGGCCCTACGTCATCTGATAAGATCCAAACAGTAGTTTGTTCCTCTTACATTATCTGATATGTATAGTTTTTGTTTTGTTAATGTTACGTGTGCCATTTGAGAAGATATAAGTAAATTTCCTATGAAAATAGTGCCCATTAAGTATTTGATGAAATGTGTCAAATAAAACATACAACCGGTAATATTTTTTCTATAATATGTTGCAACCAATAAACATTGTTTGAAAATATAGTGTATTATGCTTTGATTCCCAAATTATTTTCACGTCTCGGTCCTAACAATGCGCTGTTGTTCCTAAACTAAGCATACTCTGTCTGTGACATTTTCAAATGGAAAACTTTTCATTTTAGTTTTTGTTTCTTCGATATTTGTTCAATTTGGTGTATAAGATATAGAGAAATCATGAAAATTCAATTCTTTCATTGTATTGAAAATGATTTGATGCTTAGTTCTAATGTCTATGTAATATTAGTTTTTTTTTTACTGAACATGAATATATTCATATTTTCGTTGAAAGATAGATCATATTGTGACTATGAATATATTCATATTTTCGTTGAAAGATAGATCATATTGTGACTATGTGCATCGATAAAAGATAAACATCCGGATGACGAAACCTTAAAATATAGGTGTAAATACTAGAAACTAAATAGGGACATTTATGAGATAGAGAAAATTATAGATAGGGACACTAAAAATTGTAAACATAAGTCTTAACAAAGGCTAAATGAAGTCATTTATGAATGACATGGGGCGGAACCACTTCATTGTTAAAAATAATAAAAATAGTTAGTTTCTTTTTACAGCTGAAAAACAGTGAATACTTGCCTAAACTAAAATTAAACTAGTATTATTTGGGTTGCTTCCTCACATTCTTGACTGTCCTCATGTTATTTATTGGTAAATTTTCATTCAAATGCCATAACACAACGAGATAATTTGAATATTATGTGATTCCTTAAGCCCTTATTGTACTAATATGTTTGTTTTGTCTACTTGACTTAATCAGGAAGAAGCAGAACTGGAAGAGGAAGAAGAGAGGTCTGACGAGGAATCCGGAAAGGAATCTGAGGAAGAATCTGAAGTCAGTAAACTATGTTTTTTTATACAAAGCATAATTAAGCTTAAAAATTGTCTTCGGGGTGGTTTTAGCTTGCTTCCCCCCTCCCCCCTGTTGCAATGGTTAGACAGTTTAATTACCTTTATTTGTTATCGATGTTGTAAACAGAAGAAGAAAGGTACTCAAGGTGTTATCCAGATTGAGAATCCTAATTTGGTTAAGCCAAAGAACATGAAAGCTAGAGATGTTGATGTATGAAACAATTTACTCACTCCCCGCTAGTGATATTTTTGTAATTATTTTCAAACTACAGAATCTAACTCTATATATATGTTTCGCAGCTTGAGAAAACTACTGAACTGTCAAGATGTGAAAGGTTTGTGAATGCCTCTCTGTTTCTCTTTTTAACTGTCTTGATTGGGATCATGCAACAAACATCTTCCCCCCCCCCCCCCCCTCATATCTTCATCCTTTGTATTCTCACAATGAATTTTGGGAAAAGACAATGAAAAACAAAAATGACCTCGTCCTTCTTTGTGCGAATGACTATATGTTTACCCTTCACATCTTTTTCGTTCTCCTCATTCTTTTCATTTCATCCTAGCCTCTGATTCTCTCCAGGTCATGTCATGACTCGTTAAAGAGAAAAGATTATTTAGTCTTTTCCTTATCCACCGTTTACTCCCACTCCTTGTAGGCAAACTCTCACCCAAATGTTTTTTAATCATAGTGAATTGTCACTATACCGAGCTTTTGGTGTTCTTTATGTTGGTCAACTCATGCCATGATCCTGTCGCTTGTTCTTTTGGGTTATTTTCTAGGTAACTCTGATTATTTAAAGGGTAAATTTCATTTTAAACTTTCTTTGAAATATATTTTGGTGACAATCTTATTTAAGTCGAGCCTTAGGACGTGAGATTATGGATGCTTACGCCTCATCTCTTGCACCTGCCTTTAGCTTTAAAATACCGGATAACATTAATTAGAGCAGTTAGTAGGCAAAATACACTAGAAACAGGAAAAAGAGAAAAACAAGTAGGCAAATAATGGACTCAAGAAAACGAATAAAAGTAAGTGAAGAGGGCTTTCAAGTTCAGTGAAAAAATAGAATGGTATTGGATAGCATTTAGAGAAGCTAGTAGGCAAAAGCATACTAGAAAAAAGGAAAGAAGAAAAAATAAATAGGTGTGATGTTGGTAAAAACTCAACAAGGAACATCTTATTTTTTCTGTTGAGATTCTCGAAACTCCAAAGGGTACTTACATGAAAAGAACTTGTATTATTATGACTGACAGTTGAAGTTACATTATTTTTTTTTGGTAAAAGTGCGTTGTGCGCTTCGCCTTGCGCCTAGTCTTTAGGGAAAGCTTTGCGCCTTAAACTACTATGTGCTGAATGAAATTACAAATTCCCTTGTCCTGATGTGGATGAGACCTGCCTTTGATCGGACTATGGATGGGCTTAGTCGCAGTGCACAAAATGAATTAAGTTCACTGAATCCTTATAGCGAGATTGGATCCCTTTAGGATGCTCAACACGACTTTTACACCACAGTTCTCTTGCAAAATTGTAAAGGGACTTGATCAATATATGAACTATGAAGTTGCTAAACAATAAACTGAAATTTAAGTAGAAGAAGCTAAATTGCATAAAATAAAAAGTGCATAATTTAATGACTTTTGAATTTCATAATTAGACTACATTCTGTAATGAAAATACAGGGGAAGAAAAGGCAGAAATTAAATTGAAATAAATGAATATATATGATCTCTATTTGGATGATCTTTTTCCTCCCACGATAATCTTTTTCAATAACTGTAATAACCAACCGTTACCGCCCAAATTTGTTCGATCCTTCTATTAAGAATTCCTTCTCAAAAGGCTCTAGCAGTAACTGCCTCGGTCTATGCGGTCCATGGCACAACCATGGAAACCCCCGCTTTCCCTCACTGACTGCTGCTAAACTATGTCTAGGGGCTGCGCAGATGCTACCATGGGGTGCTGAAGCAGGCCGACGGCCCCATAAAATGTTTTAGCTCCATTTTTTAAGTGAGGATTGAAGCTGCTACCAAGTGAGGATTGCATTTTGAGTTTTTTCGAGAGCCATGATGTGGAAAATCAATGTCGGGGCTTGAGCCTTAGGTCCTTATTTTAGGTTTTTTTAGATGCTTCCACCTCACTTAGTCGAGGCTATCTGCCTCAGTGCATATGAGGCTTTAGCCTTGGGATTTATCGACATCTGACCTCATGTAAGCATTTGAATAGCTCCCCCATGACTATTATTAAATAAGATCAGAATATTGAAAGAATTGTGATGATACATGATTACTTTGCTAATGAATAACTTGCATTTGTAGGTTCGTTGTTGAGTCATATAGAATCTCTGATTCCCATATCTTTAAATGAGGATGATGTGCAGCTCCTAAGGTGATTAAGCTTAAACCATGCAGTCATCCACTTCTTGTATTTACATTCTCCTCGTAATTTATTTTCATTTATTGACATTACTTCGATGATTTATGATTTATCTTTCCAAAGATCAATATAGGATTGTTGCTAGTGTGGCTAAATGATAAATGGACGCCTAAGTATTAAGATATAAAAGAAAATATACAACTAGGATTGCAACAAAGTTTCAAGTCAAGCCCAACAACCGTAACACAACAAATAGCTCCTAATAATTTTTACCACTCCACTCCTTTTTCACTTCAGTCAATTTTTCATTTCCTTCTCATGTCTACATTGGTAAACGCATATCTCCACATATAGGCATTCTCGTCTCGGTCATGCATCACCAACTGTTGTACAACATCTACTCAATAAGTTTCATCTTCCGTTAGAGGGTGAAAACTCAAAACAACTCCCAAACGGCCCCTTAAGAGGCACGGACACCTCGCACGGGACCAATGTAACTCGTAGAAACTCACCGCGTTGTACTAGGACTTCCGATTTGAGAATATGACGATAATTTGAAAAAATCAACACTTAAACTTAAAAACAAGCCGTTAAAGGGTGAAAACCCAAACCAGCCCCCAAACGATCCCGTAGGAGACACGAACACCTTGCACGGAACCAATGTAATATGTAGGAACTGACCGCGTAGTCTCGGGTCTCCCGGTTTGAGAATATAACGATAATTTGCAAAAATAACACTTAGACTTAAAAGCAGACCGTTAAAGGGTGAAAACCCAAACCAGCCACCAAACGACCCCGTAAGAGGCATGAACACCTCGCACGGGACCAATGTAACTTGTAGGAACTGATCGTGTAGTCCCGGGCCTCCCGATTTGTGAATATGACGATAATTTGCAAAAATCACACTTAAGAATTAAAAAGAAGCCGTCAAAGGGTGAAAACCCAAACCAGCCCCCAAACGACCCCGTGAGAGGCACGAACACCTCGCACGGGACCAATGTAACTTGTAGGAACTAACCGCGTAGTCTCGAGTCTCCCGGTTTGAGAATATGACGATAATTTGTAAAAATCACACATAGACTTAAAAATAAGTCGTTAAAGGGTGAAAACCCAAACCAGCCCCCAAACGACCCCGTAAGAGGCACGAACACCTCGCACGGGACCAATGTAACTTATAGGAACTGATCGCGTAGTCTCGGGTATCCCGGTTTGAGAATAAGACGATAATTTGCAAAAATCACACTTAGACTTAAAAACAAGCCGTCAAAGGGTGAAAACCCAACCCAACCCCCAAACGACCCCGTAAGAGGCACGAACACCTCGCACGGGACCAATGTAACTTGTAGGAACTCACCGCGTAGTCCCGGGTCTCCCGGTTTGAGAATATGTCGATAATTTGCAAAAATCAACACTACTTAAAAACAGGCCGTTAAAGGGTGAAAACCTAAACTAGCCACCAAACAACCCCGTAGGAGGAACGAACACCTCGCACGGGACCAATGTAACTTTTAGGAACTGACCGCATAGTCCCGGGTCTCCCGATTTTAGAATACGACGATAATTTGCAAAAATCAACACTTAAACTTGAAAACAAGCCGTTAAAGGGTGAAAACCCAAACCAACCCCAAAATGACCCCGTAGGAGGCACAAATACCTCACACGGGACCAATGTAGCTTGTAGGAACTGACCGCGTAGTTCCGGGTCTCCCGGTTTGAGAATATGACGATAATTTGCAAAAATCACACTTAGACTTAAAAACAAGCCGTTAAAAGGTGAAAACCCAAACCAGCCCCCAAAAGATCCCGTAAGAGGCACGAACACCTCGTACAGGACCAATGTAACTTGTAAGAACTGACCGCATAGTTCCGGGTCTCTCGGTTTGAGAATATAATGATAATTTGCAAAATTAACACTTAGACTTAAAAGCAAGTCGTTAAAGAGTGAAAACCTAAACCATCCACCAAACGTCCCCGTAGGAGGCACGAACACATCGTACGGGACCAATGTAACTTGTAGGAACTGACCGCGTAGTCCCGGGTCTCCCGGTTTGAGAATATGACGATAATTTGTAAAAATTAACGCTTAAACTTAAAAACAAGCCGTTAAAGGGTGAAAACTCAAACCAGCCCCCAAACGACCCCGTAGGAGGCACAAACACCTCGTACGGGACCAATATAACTTGTAGGAACTGACCGCGTAGTCCCGGGTCTACCGGTTTGAGAATATGATGATAATTTGTAAAAATCAACACTTAAACTTAAAAACAAGCCGTTAAAGGGTGAAAACCCAAATCAGGCCCCAAACGACCCCGTAGGAGGCACGAACACCTCGCACGGGACCAATGTAACTTGTAGGAACTGACCGCGTAGTCTCGGGTCTCCCGGTTTGAGAATATGACGATAATTTCCACTCCTATATGTAATTTTTTAGTTTGAGTAAATTTGTTTTTGTAAATTAGTGGGTTACTAATATCGTATCTTTTTTGTATCCTTTTTTTTTTGCTGGATAACAGTTTATCATTGGCATTTATTCACGTGGAACACACAGAGAACTCAATGGTTTACAACAAGGGGTTTATTCATGATTCCATTTTTTTGTGTTATGGTCGTGCGGGCTTTTGTAGTTTTATTGTTAATTTTTATGGTCGTGCGGGCTTTTGTAAGTTAATTGTTATATTTTGTGGCCGTGTGGGCTTTATGTTAGGCAGGTTTTGTATTAGCAGGTTTTGGAATGTCCAGAAAATAGAGGAAACTTTGCCCAATTTTTTTTGGCCTGTGAACTATTAAAGAGTTGTAATATTTTGAAGTTTGTATGTACATTAGTTTATCAACAACGTGAAATATTTTTAATTTGTGAATTTTTGTGCTTTCAAATAATTATTTTTTTTCTTTTTATAAAAAAATTTGGCACAGTTCAAAATCGTGGCAAAAGTGTATCATATTTTGGCACGGTTTTGAACTGTGCCAATTTTTTTTAAACTGTGCTGAATCTGGCACAGTATAAAACTGTGCCAAAAATGTGCCAGAAATGTCAAATTCTGGCACGGTTTAAAAGTGTGCCAGAAGTGTTCCTGTTTGGCCAAATCTGGCACACTTTTGAGCCGTGCCCGAAAAAAATGGCCATTTTGGAACACCTGATTCTGGCACAGTTCAAAACCGTGCCAGATTTGATCTGCCACAGTTTTAAACCGTGTCAGATTCCTATTTTTGGTGTAGTGACTTTTGGATTATCCTTAAACTATAGTGAGAGACTTGGTGAATTCCAGTAGACCTGTGATAGGATTTAAGCTTAGGCAAAATGAGAGAATTAAGTCTAGGACCTATTCGAGCATAATATGGAACGTAAGAATTCATGAGAATCGGAATGTGTTACGAAGAGCGTGAGTGAACCACTACAAAAAAAAGTATCTTTTAAGACGGTGGCCTAACAGTCCCAAAAGATGGTTTATCCGTCTCAAATACTTTTTGGGACGCTATTTGGGACGGCTAGGGGGGTCTTTTTGATAGGGGGTTATAAATACTTTTTGTGATGCCATAGTCGTCTCAAAAGAGTTTTTTGAGATGGGAATAGGTCCGTCTCAAAAGCTCATCATTTTATACGACTCTTTTGAGACGACAAGAGAGCAGTCCCAAAAAATTACTTTTGAGACTGGAATTAATCTGTCTCAAAAGGTTGATATTTTACAAGATCTTTTTGAGACGGCAGCATAGCCGTCTTTAATATATTTTTGGGACAGTTTTACCCATCCTAAAAGAGGTGAAGGGATCTTAAAATTTTTGCACCAATATATTCTGGACAATAAAATCTATCACTAAAATTTAATATAAAATTGAATCACATTTCAGACAACACAACACAATGAATAATCATAAAATGTAGTACATAAGATGATTTTCAACCAAGACAATGAATCATTTCATTCAACAATAGTTAGAGTTCTTACAAGCGTCTCCAAATATTCATCAAAACAAAAATTATAACACTAAGTTCAAATATTCGAGTTGACAACAAAAATACATTAATTTCTTATACTCCAAAATACGAAATGCTTTTATCAAAATAATCCCGCAATCTTAAAGCGTATGACCTCCAAAATCACTGATTGTCATTGCATGTTGTACACAAATTGTCACCTGCAAAATAAAGTGCCAATTATGTCAAAATTAATATCCCACTCATAAATAATACAATATGCAATGAATCAATATAGTATATTCTCATCCAAAACAATATAAATATGTAACTACTATTATTATTTTTTTAAATCGGCAAAGTCTCCTTTGTTTATTCATGAAAACCACAGGTAGCCAACCTGTTTTAAACATTAAAATTGATTCTATGAATACTATACACCAACCAGCAAAAAATTCTGACCACCACCATAGTGGAGCTTTATCTCGACACGTGGCTCAACCATTTAATACAATAGTGGAGCTCTATCAAACATGAGTGACAATTTATGTTTTTGGACGAGAGTCAAATTAGAAAAGAAAGAGGATATACCAATATGTGAGGCTAGCACCTAAATCAAGGATCCAAGAGAGAGGGGACTGAACTATACATGTAGCATTACATTAATCGGCCATAGTAGTAAATCATTCATAGCAGCAAAGGGTGATAGAAGGGCTGCTGAGCGTAGTGGCAATGTATGGTTCTACGCTATGCTAGAGCCATACCATAATCACAACATCCTCACTTTGCCAGTTGTCTAATTTTTTTTTCGTCGTAGAGGGGTTATCAGTCAAGTAATTCAATTTCTTTTTGCCTCGTAAACAAACCTTAATTGTATGTGCTCAAGAGAGGCTATTACAACCATGTAACTTCTTTGACATAGTCAAACGACGACGATGACGCTTCAATACCATGAATCTGTATATTTCCATTTATCGTAGCAACAAGTCACATTTCAACATCAGTTGTAAAATAATCAAACAGGAAGAATTCATTTAATAACCAAACAACATACACATAAAATTTTAGCATACGATCTTTTTTCTTTGCGGGTCCTGCCTCCTTAGTGTCATTCACGTAATTTCATTCACTTCTATCAACCCAACCGTAATATCCAAGAAATTTACATGCTTAAAGGATTGATTTTGGAAGTTGCTAGAACTAACAGGCAAGTAGTTTATTTAAAATTAATTAATCATCAACATAAGTTTTCAATAATGACTAACATGCAAAAAGTATATGGACCATTTTAACTACCAAGTGTGTTTGGGGTTTCTAAATAAAAGGAGATGTTCTGTGATTTTGTTGAGTCATGGACTCGGCTGCAATATTGGACCATTTTCGTAAGAATTTAGCAGGGATGGTCAATTTTGGAACTTACAACGATATAATGCCTTGCCACAAGTATGCAACGTGGAAGCAGATTGAAATTTATTCGAAAGACCAACGCGCTTTCACCATGTCTCACAATTATGACTGAAGTATAAACATATTGAAATCATAATCAGACTACACTGATTTAAATGCTAGAAAGTGCATGGTCCCAACAAATTAAAGACAAATAAAACTACAAAACATGGGGGAGGATATTGACAGAACTAACATCAGACATCAGCAAAAGAGATAAATAGGTATTACATTAGGGATACGTGGAAAGAACTACACCAAAAATTGACTTAAATAAATAAATATAGGATATGGTGTGAAAAAAAAAGTAACTGGTCCACCTAAAGAAGTGTCACTAATCCACCTAATCTACTCTAATAGGTATTGCTAGTCTAGAAGGAATCAAACCAACCTCTACAACTAACTGTCTAGAAATAAAGGAATGGAAAGCACCCGAAACATACAAAATGCGAATTATAGAAGCAAATAAATTAACCATACTTTGGACATTGAACTCACCTGGAAGAACCACAAAAGCACGTGTTGGAGTATCCTGAACAGGTCCACCCTTCTGATTACGCAGCGTTGTGCAAACATTTGATTTGTGACCCTTTCGACCATAATTGAAACAACGAATATGCCCTCTACAAAGCCTCTAACTAAAGAACTGACGCTGCCCCTGATACCTGCTTGACCCTAATGGCCCCACTGTTTCTGACCATCTGGATGGAACTCACTGCCTTGCCTCTTCTCCTGTATGGTCAGAAGCAAAACAAATATAAAGTACGCTTGTAAATCTCCTTTGGTCCATTTTATCACAGACAAAATGGAAATGAAATTTCTATTTGTTTCATACAGGCATGAAAAATAGGATTTGTAGAGAGATACATTGCACCAATATTATCACACCACAATATAGGAGGACCATTAGAGAAAATTTTAACTCAGGGAGAAGGGATTGGAGCCATGTAAGCAGTAGGGGATTTATATACAGACTCGGTTGACAAACGACCAATAATCCGTTGCTTATGAGAAAACAATGAAATCAAATTAGACCCTAGATAAATTGAAATTCCAATGGTGTATTTGTGATCATCAATACGACCAGCCGAGTCTGAGTCTGAGTACGCTTGGAGTTCTTATTTACAATTTTTCCTTAAGAGGAGATAATGGAAAATAGTATGTTTCAATTTAACTGCAAGCCAATGGTCCTCGAAAGGATTGTACATAAATAGACATACTTTATTAACCAAGTATGTAAGGTCAGGACTTGTTAATATGAAATATTATAAAGCCCCTACTATTTTTCGAAATGTTTTCGAATCCGAAAAGGGTGAACCACCAGATTTATATAATTTTGTATCAAGTGAAAACGGTGTATTCACTAGCTTGCAATTGGTCATTCCCAATTTTTCTAGTGGGTTCAAAATATACTGCTTTTGATGAAGGAATAAACCATGGAGGTGTTGTATACTGGAAATGCCCAGAAAGAAGTGAAAATGAGCAAGATCTTTTATGGAAAAGGTTGCTCCTAATTTATAGAGATGTGTTTGAATTTCAACTGAGACATTACTTCTAATAATAATATCATCAACATAAATAAGTATATTACCAAAAGATAATATAAACAGTGAGGAATCGGAATAAAAGTGTTGGAAGCCATATGAGGTGAGAAATTAATGGACGCGGTAAAACTAAGCACAGGGAGACTCTTCAAATCGTAAAGTGAACGATGTAATTTGCATATATGGTTGGTTGAGCTGCATAAAAAAAACATCGGTTGTTGCATGTACATAGTTTTTGTTAAAATGTCGTTGATAAAAGTATTATTGACATCAAGTTGACGGCTAAGCCAATTGCGGTTAACGACGATGGAAAGAACAGGTTATATGGTTGTACGTTTAACAACCGAACTAAAGGTTTCATCAAAATCAATGTCGGGTTGCGAATGAAAGCTTTTGGCAACTACTTGGGCTTTGTAGATATCAATAAACCCTATAGACTTTTGTGTGATGCAGTAAACCAGTTAGCAATCAATAATGTTCGTGTTGGGTGTCGGTGGAATGAGCGTTCAAGTACTATTACGAAGCAGAGAGTTAAATTAGAATGTAAAATTTGGATAAGAACGTGTTGATGTGGATGAGCTAGTCATTAACGGTAGCAATCAGAACTGGTCGTTTTAACAATGAAAGAAGACAGACAAGATGAAGACATGTTTGTGGCGAAAGGAAATGAGTAATGTTTACCATTATATGTGTCAAAAAGAAGAGTGTGAGGCTTGACTTGATTCTTGACACGAAAATAAGAGGGGTGAAATTTAAAATAAATATTATTATCTTTGTTAAATTTTTGGACATACAAAAGAGATTTATAAATTGAGGGAACATGTAAGATATCAGATAAACAAAAAGTAGAAAAATAACTATAAAGAGAAGAACTAATATGAGAAATTTTTAATCCTTTACAATTGCCAACATGTAACTCATATGTGCCATGATGCTCATTTTAATGACTGAGGTTAGCGAGATCGGGAGTGATATGATGGGGAGCACCGATGTCTATGAACCAATTTAATGGTGTATGGTTGGGTGGTAATTGTAGTAATGGAGGTTGGGAATAGGATGAAAGATGGTCAATGGGGTTATAGTGTCCAGAATTCGAGTTATAGTGTTGAGAGTATGCTGCTTTTGTATGCTCAGAAGCAAAACAAATATGATATTAAAAATTAAAATTCAACATGTTCTTATACAACTCATTCTATTAGCACCTTAAAAACAAGATAAAAACAGTATATGTGTAGGATTTTGGACAGCAACAACAAATCCGCTTCTTTACAATTCTTTCTCAAGTTCCACTTTTGGATGGGTGATTGACAATATAAGAAGGACAACGAAAATGACATTCAGAAATGGAAGAGTATAGGATTAAAGAAATTACACCTATTATTTTGAAGAAATTATAAACAAGTTTTATGATTACTTGGTTGAAAGAAATGACTCTTAGCCCAAAATTTAGCACAATATTGTTATATCAAGTTTAAAGAATTGAAGAAACAATGCTTATAAAAAAGAATTGAGGAAACATTACAAGCCAATCAAATAGGTCCCGGTCCCTAACTTCAAAGGAAATGATTAGTATATATTGTAGAAATAATCACCTCCATTAGCAATCGTAGATGGTGTACATGATCCCTGTCGAGAAACAAAGGCTTCTAATCCATCAATTGCATGAAAAATCAACCCACTGACCATACATCAATGGGCGCAGTATAATCAGAAGAAGGTTTCTAGGCTTCAAGTATCTGTGCAGAACATTAGCAGAATGTATGTATTTTAAGCCACGGAGGATCTGATACAAGAAATACTGCACAAAACAATGAAGCAATGATTTAGACTGGAATGTGATTAACATTATGAATCTAAATGTACCAGCATACAAGCAAATATAATAATAGGAATGTCAAGTTAGTAAGACACTGGACTTTTTTATTTGAACAAATAAAAAACAGATATTAGATTATAAAAAGATGTTCTCACATTTAGAACTGGAATTAGTTTGTCCATTATGTTTAATCTAATTTCAAATTTCATGGTACAGGAGTACTTTATTATACCATGTATATCTATTAGAAGTATTTTACCATATTCGATAGCCCAACTGTCAAACCAGAAATTTGAAATAGCACAACATAGGGATACACCACTTGCAATCTCTACATTTAATTTCCACTTCAGAATAACACCTTGTTCTGGAGTTCAAATTTCAGAATGTGGATCAAAATATCATAACAATAATCAAACTTAAATTGCTTCCTTATCTCTATGTGGTAGGCTACACGGATTCATGGAATCAACATCACTATAGTATGTTAAAACGTGATTAGATGCCTAAATAAAGTAACAGCTACTATTTTAAAGGATACAACAAATATGACAAATAAAGAATTCACCACGTTGTGTTCTTGTGTGACGCTAGGTTAATTGTTGTACTGTTGTGACAGTTTTGTACCATTAATCATTATCCACTGTGAGATACAATTGTACCTCAATGAAAACGCCATTCTAGTCTACGATATTATTATTTCGTCCGTGGAGTTATAATTGAGCATGACCGCATCCTGAAACATCATTGTTGGTTGTGAGTTGATTTATGTGCCAATAAACATCTGTTTTGAGAACACGGTCATTATAATTACGAGTAGATTGACTTAAGCTGACAATATTTGATGGTTGGGAATTAGAAAATTTTCAAAAAATATTATTTTGAAAAATAATTAATTAAATTTAAGACCATAAAAAATATTTTCAAACAAAGATAGCAACTTTTGGCTTTAACAATGGGAGAATTTCTATTTTTCTTAACTTGTAGGAGGAATCACACAATAGGTGCAACCTTTTATCAATTTTTAATGCTTACATCAGGAGTTCGTGTTGTTTTTAGCAGTATAATTAACGCGCTTTGTGTTTGGATACCACCAGACTAAAATTGAATCAATGTTAGACCATACAGCTGAGATCAATTGATAATAGATGGTGAGGCCCACAGCTTCTCTCTATATATGTTTGTTTGGGTGATAGACGGGTGATGTGGAAAAACTTTCATGATCAAACTCATCAACTCTCTATAAATGTAGTAAAAGCCAATAAATTAATTGTTTAAGACACAAGTCACAAATGAGGGAAAGTCACCTTAAAAAGCCAATGAGTCTGCACAAAACTCCATCAATAGAGTAAGTGATGCAACAGTCCCAAAAGCAAGCTCGCCACCTGCGCTCATCATTTAGAGAGAAGAAAACAGTTAATCATTATAATATTCAATCAAACAAGCCATGTGCCTTTATTAGGTTCAAATAGATTAAAAAATAAGGAAATCGTTTAAATATCAAATCATTACGGTTCTATGTCATGATTCTTACCAACCCACATTTTCCTTGCCCGAAATTCTAATGATTAGAGCTCCCATGAGTCAAAGACATGTCGCAATTTGAGTAAAGCTCCCATAGGTACCTCTTATAAAGGCTGGTGAAACCTAGTTAAGAAGGCAGAGGCAGAAATGACAAATGCAATGCTCTTATAAAAGCTATTCTCTTCATTATTTCGTTTCCAAATGCAAACAGAAATGACAAATGCAAGCAGAAATGACGGGAAGATTGAATCGAAATCGACCAATACCCAAAATTAAATTGAGGTCGAAATCGATAATGAATCGAACCCACGGTTAACACCAAAGCCAAATTCAACCGAGATTCAAAACCAAACTTTTTGCCCAAATCAAATCCTAATCACCCCTGAAATCGCAAACTGAACCCTAATATACTTATATCTCAAGCCGTGTCTTTTTCATATCACGTCCTAATTGTTTTAGATTTATTGTGTTGGCGTATCCATGTCGTGTTGGACAGTACAACCTTATTCGTGTTCGTGTATCATAGGTGATCACATGATAATAACACACTTATATACCGAAAAGAATCCATAGTCAAATGTCACAATACCCTCATTAATTTGTCTTCTTTATTCGTATAAGAACCTACAAATTCACATACGGACGCTTGTATGTTTGTCCTCATTGGCCTCTACCCACCAGACAACATTTTCTCATTGAATAATTACCTTTTTATTTACATTTTATAAGAGTTGTAAAATATATTGTCAATTGGATAGGAGCATAAATGATCAATTGATGAAATCTAGCTTATAATTTTTAGAATTTTGTATACCGATTAGATCTTAATATTTTTCCAATCAATTGAACAAGATTCGAAACATTTTTTTAAAAATTTAATCAAACACAATCGTTTAGTGGTTTCTTCATCGATAACGACAAAATTCCGAAGTAATGTTATATTCTTAAGCCATAATATTGGTGAAGAAAAAATTCTCCCCATTGATAAGTCCAGTGAATTCTACACCAAATTTCCTGCTGAATTGAATGAAAAAACTAAATATTAAAGATTTTTGGTAGTCTCAAGCTCAAACATATTGCAGATAATTATAAAAATCTTACATTTTATATAATAGATTAGATGAAAATTTGGTTTTTAAATAATAAATTGATTTTAATTACATTTTCCTAATAATTATATCAACAGTCGAATTTTTTAAAGTGAGGGTGAATACACAATAGAAAATTAAATTGAAAATTAAAATAAAAACCCTAAATTTAAAGATTGTATTCGCCTTGTAAATACCCAACACAAAACTAAATTTGAAACCCTACCTTATTTGTGTTCATGTGTATGTGTGTCACTGTGTGCGTGTGTTTGGGTATGTGTATGTGTCTGTGTGTACATGTGTGTGGGTGAGTGTGTGTGAGAGAGAGATGGTGAGTACCTAAAAGTTAAGCGCCGACTAGTCAAGGGTTTGTCCGCCGAGTGGTTTTGTTTGGCCGCCGGCTGGATTTGGGTAGGTTTGACAATTGGGTTTGGCCGATGGGGGTAAAATGTTTCTCTTTTTTTTTTGGTGGTTTAAGTCTTTAGGGCGGGAGATGAAAAGTTTTAATGGCGGAAATCTAATTTTTTAACCCTCGTACTTGGTATATCTTTTGAGACAGCAAATATGTTACGGTCTCATTTGGTTTACTTTATAAGACGGAGATAATTAGCTGTCTCAAAAACTCACCTCTTTTGAGACGGCTATAATTAGCAGTCTAAAAAAATAATAGTTTTTGAGACGACTAATTATAACCGTCTAAAAAAGTATATTTTAAAGACTATAATTTGTCTGTCCCAAAAAATAGGGTCTTAAAAAGAACTTTTTTTTGTAGTGAACCCAAGACGTAGACCAGTAGTATAGGGATGTATGAACTACTGAAATATCTTAAAGGATTATTGGGATCCTCGGGTAGTGAGTAATACTCGAAAAATACGAAAATGATAATATATGTGAATTAATAGTACATCGAGTATTCGAGAGATATAAATACTACGTACGGGATATATCATAGGTTGTGTGCATGCCTATACTGGATATTATAGGTTATGTGTGTGTGTGTGTGTGTGTGTTGAGTGAATACCAATTGTTATGATTTGATTATGTGTGTGAATATACATACGTTGCATGCTATCACGGAAGGTTCCGCACAGAGGGCGATCCCACCTTGACGATTTCAGTGAGCGCTGGATGTGTGCCCCAGAACATAGAACTTAGGGAGGCTCACTATGTGCAGAGTATTAGTGGGATTGGCGTGTCATTTGGGTATGTTAAGTATGTGTGTATCCCAAAGGCTTAGAACTATGTTCGCCTCCATTGTGTGTTGTTCGATTTATGGTTCGAGGAGACATTCCGAACTGATAATTCTTGATTTGGTACGAGAGATACATGGATATGATAACATAGTATGCATGAATCGCGGTGGTCATTCCGGAGGATGCTAAAGTTGCATATTATAGTGTGATAAATATATACAAGTGTGATTAACCTACTTATGTATGATGATAGAAATGATAAATAATGTATATATCTAAAAGTGAATTAAGTATGGAAAACATAATTAAAATGATTCCATAATAATATGCGGGGGATATTAGTTATTGGTAGTACGGTAGCGTATTGTATGGGCAGTACGAGGGAGTTGAACATTTTGTGGTTGGTTAGATAAGGATGTTCAGTTAGGCTGGGTAGCATAGGTAGGATGCATTAGGTGTGAACTATAATTGAGAGGTGAGGAACTCAAGGGAGTGTACGTGGAACTAAACCGTGTATCTAATAATTATTTTTAAATTGCGATTTAAATACTTGCTAAATATTTTCAAAAGGTTTTCTCGGGCTCTGACCTGTGTCAAATCTATTTTTCTATTTTTCAAAAAATTTTAGGTGTCCAGCCACATGGACGCCAAGTTTGATGACTCAGTCCAGGGATACATAGTTGTAGTATTGTGGAGGCTTGCAGGACTTTGTGTAGACGCTTCAATTATTCATTCCTAGATAGTATTTCATTTCAGTGTTTCATTTGGGCATGTTGCCCCTTCAGACTATTCAGTATTTCAATTATTCATTATTTATCAAACTTAGTTTTATTTACTTTAGACTGGTAGTTGAATGGGTTTTGGGAACCGATGGTTTATTCGGTATCATTTTATTTAGTCATTTATCGTGTGGTTATTTCAGACTGTTATCTTGTATGGATGGCTTGGTTATTATTTTTATTTCTGCATGTCGTTGTTATAAATGAAAGATAAAAATTTGGCACTAGCTTAATTTAACATAAGTGGTTAGTAATTTAAAAAAATTTCGACAGTGATGCTAAGAATGAACCAAATGAGATTCCTGATTATTTTGATAAATGACTGATCATCCGTGGTTAAAATAAACAAGGAGTCACAGTGGCATTATGAGAAAGAGCTTTAGAGAGCTCTTCATTTTGAGGAACTCGCTATTGATTGTACGCATTCTGTCTAGTTTTTTGAGTTACACTTTGAGAGGGATTCGTGGGATTAGTTGACTCGGTCCTTGAATGCAAGTAGGAGTCTTGGCTTCAACGTATGCCCCACCGCTAGTAAAATTATTAACCACAACACCACCTTTATCTCCTAAAAAGGTGAGGTTATCATGGATTTTGACGGAGTCCTCCTATGAGTCTCAAATAAGTCTCCCAAAACCTCCCCCAAATGCAATAAAATTTTGTGTCTTGACGTGACCCATACCATATGGCAACACTTCATAGGTAAGTGAGAGAATAAGTGGAATCCACGTCACTTTTGGGGGAAGTTTTGGTACTCATATCATTATTCATTTTGTCGAGTCCAAATTTGTTGACCCTGTTTTAGGAGGGTTAATATGACCCTCACATTGATCAAAATATAAAAAAAATTAAAAACTTGTGGGGTCCATTGATGAGTGACATATGTTTTTAACCAGTCACATTGAAGAGTCATGTTAATCCTCTTTAAAGGTCAACAAATTCATACTCGATCGTTAAAAGATGGAATTTTAATTGTTTACCACCTGCAAATTGCAACCGGAATTTGAATATTTTGCCAAAAAATTTGGAAAACATTATGGCTTGGATCCGCCTTCAACCCGATCCGAATTAAGACTCATCTGCTTTTGAGTCTCAACATTATTGCTTCACCTTTATGATGGAATTCTCACTGCTTTTTGAATAAATTTGGTGTCCAATACAGTTGCAATAGTCACAAAAAATGGCTAATATTCAAACGCAACTTTTACTGGGATTTCCATCTCTTCATGTTTAATAACAACGACATTTGGTCGGAAATATGAAGAATCAATAGCCACAACCATCCTATCAAATAAGCCATAATTTTTTTTTATCAAGGGTTGTTTAATCAATTCGGATATACTCCTTTTGCAGTTTTCAACAACAATCTTGGGTGCCAAAATTCATTAGGTTAATTAAGGAACCGAGTCCAAACGTGTGCCTTGAATGAGACAGAGTTAGAAGGGGTAAAATTTTGGGTCCAATAGGTTTAAAAGATCCCAAGGTAGGTTGAATGGGACAAAAGCACCCATGCATTTTGCATATCTTCTACAGCCTTTAGGTGTGAGTTTCCATCATTGTAATGTATTTCAATTAGAAGATATATTATTTTTCAACTCCACAGCAGTGATAGGTTTTTTACCCTTATTCAAAACCATACGACCAAGCAGTATTGATTTGCAAGAGAGTAAAGATTCCTTGTATATCTCACTATAAATCTTGACATAATAATAAGGCTCTGAAAAATTAGATATGGAACAAGAACTGCTTTGATTTACCTTGTTTTTGTTGTCTTAAATCCTTGATTGACCAGCATTTTTTAGAGAATCTTCAGCACAAGAAATTTTGGATTTAAATAGAAAGCCATGGATTTGAGCTATTTGAATTTTTATAAATCAAATAGATATACACATTATTTACGTTATATAGATCAAAAGTACATATAACATTACATAATTGAGTTTTGTAACATTAATATTATTATTATATAATTTCTATTAAATGCATGATATAATTAAATATATGTGTCAAAAGTATATATCTCCATCCTTATTTCTCATTCCATATTAACTCTTGATAACCTCCATTTAACTCTATCATATTTAAGTTTTACACTCTAGGTGACCCCACATTTTTTGGTCATTTTGGGATTGACCCCCATTTAGTTTTTAATATTCAGTTAAACCTTCACATGTTGATCTTTTTGGGGTTTGACCCCAATTTTTAATATTTTCGTTAGCCAGCGATGCTTAACCCTATCCCATTCATTTTATCAAATGGTTTTTCACTTTTACCATTAATAATGGTTGTAGCATAAATATGTGTTTATACGTTTAATATATACATCAAGTATTATAAATAGATTAACATGTATAATTATATTAATACATTCATATATATATATATATATATATATATATATATATATATATATATACACACACTAATCTTTATAATATAATAACATTATTTTTAAAAAATGTTATCAATAGATAAAAGTATTTTTTTTAACTGTTCTAATATATATATATATATAAAAAATATGTGTTTTAACGATATGTGTTCTTAACTATTTTTTTTTACAAAAAGGATACGTATTAAAAAAGAGGGGCATATTTTAAATAATCCCTCGAACATTTTCTAACACACATTTAGTCTAAGCCTTTTTATTTTGTTTCAAAAAGATCTTCAACACATAAAAATACTCAAAAAAATGAGTAAAAATCATTATTTAAATAATCGGTGCTAAAAGATTTTTTCTATAAATATAGTACATTTCTTATGAATATGAAACAGTTAAATAACAGGTATAGATGTTTTATATATAAAAAATAGATTAAAATAACATTTTTTATAAAAAAATATTTTATTGAACTAATAAAAAATCATAATGACGTAAAATTTTAAATATCAAAAACATTTTTTAAAAATAAAAAAAAAATTGTTTTTTATATAAATATTGACGTTTATATATGTACAAAATTGTAATTTTTATCATTCCAATATATATATATATCAAGGTTCTAAAAAACGCGAGGCGTGATCGAGGCGTGGAGGCCAAGCCTTAAACCTTAGAAGCCTAGGCGGGCCTTAGGCATAAAAAAGCGTTTAGGCCTTTTTAATACATTTTAATATTTTTTAATTATAACAAGGATATTAAAATTTTGATATTGTACATATCATAAAAATAAGTCTGAATATTTGCAAATTAAAATACTATCTGATTATTTTGGATGAGATAATGGTCCGGTTTGTAAAAACATCTTTAAACGGTGATATCGCTTCACTAAAGCATTGTTGTTTTTAGAGAAAAAGTGCACCTTATGGGTTTTACCAAGCTTAAGGCGTCAAAATCTTAAAGCGAGTCGTTTCTCCCAAGCCTCAAGCCTAGGCGTGCCTAGGCGGATTTTTTAGAACAATGATATATATATATATATATATTTTCTTGCTCTTGTGTGGACTAATCCGCATTTTAAGAATGCGGACCGAACATGTGTCACCTGGCGGTGATCCCAGAAAAGATGATTGTGCCTATAATTTAGGCAATAATTTCTAGGCGCACCGCTAGGTGATACATTTCCGGTCCGCACTCTTAAAATGCGGACTGGTCCGCACAAGAGCAGGACTGTATATATATATATATATATATATATATATACAGTCCTGCTCTTGTGCGGACCAGTCCGCATTTTAAGGGTGCGGACCGGACATGTGTCACCTGACGGTGAGCCCAGAAAAGCGAGAGAGTGTGCCTATAATTTATGCGATAATTTCTAGGCGCACCGTTAGGTGACACATATCCGGTCCGCATTCTTAAAATGCGGACTAGTCCGCACAAGAGCATGATTGTATATATATATTGCATTTTACAAACATACATTATATTGCATTTTACAAAACTAGTTTCCTAAAGTCATCCTTTAGTACTAATTACAATGTTAAAACTGTTGAACATGTTTATGCTTTAAATAAAGAACACGATAGAATTCAACTAGTAACTAGTGAAGGTATTACAAAACAAAGAAAAAACGGATTCATTTTCCTACACATAGAATTAATACAAGTTGCAGTCAAACCATTAACCAGTAAATGACTAAATGCCTCTATCCTCTTATGTCTTAGAGATGCTAGACATACTAATTACAACACTAGTATTTTAGGCATGATGGAATCAAGCCTTTTTAATGGTCCAATACATTTTAATTGTTTTCCTGATTTTACATTAAGTTTAACTGACCCTCACATATTAAAAACCATGACACTAAATATTATAACATCTGGATATGAAATGTTAGAAGGAAGTAAACCACTTGCTTTAATTTATAGAATTTATTACAAATGTTTAAGGACAAATCTAAATGTCCACGCTTTAGTAAAAAGTCCAAAAGACAAAACTCTACTCATACAAAGCAGTACAAATGATGCTAATATTCAAGTCTTTAGGTCAATAAATTGGAAAGATATTAATTTACCAAACGATTGGTTATTAGAAAATGAAAATCATCCCCGAAAAGTGCAAAATAATGATATTAATCTTGAACGAATCCAAGAATACCTTGACGGATCAGTTAGAATAACTTTTGATCAACCACGATTTAAAAATCTCCATATTAGAGATGATAGTAAATCCCAAACGAGTTATTCAACAAGAAAAGACGATGATCACCTAGACGTAATCTTAAGTTAAAAGAAATTGATACAACTTCCCAAGTAAGTAAACCTTGTTATACAGCGACCTCAAATTTTAATGATGATGAATATCAACATTCCCCCACTCAAACAGATTTTGAAACAGGTTCAGTAAATCACCAATTATTAACAATCAATAAAGACTATAAAATTAACATGATTAAATTAGGAGAAGATTTTGAGTCAAAAGAAAATCGTACTAAACGACGAGCATATCGAGAAAAGTACTCCCCAAGAGAAAAGAATAAAATAAAAAGAAAGTGAAAAACTTTAATGAATGAAATAAGAACGGACATAAAGTTCTTTGACTATTTAGATAACTATTATCACAAAATAAATGTCCTAACAAAAGTAAAATGGACAAAACAAGACAAAACTACAGTCTCATCTAGTCACCCTCCACTAGAAACCATTTTAGTAAATCACATGGGAACAGAAGTAGTTACTACACCCTTTAAAGTTACTTCTAGTAATGATGAAATCAAAAAAATTATTCAACAAAATAATTACACTAACCAATACCTGAATACTTTAGGAAAACAACTAGAATCCATTGAAAATAAGTTAGACAAACCAAACCTACCATATAAAAGAGAATTATCTTTAATTCAACTTCCGGAGGTCCGAAAAGGAATAAATTTACAAACAAAGTCTGAGAAAACTCTAGATAAAATAGAAAAAATGCTTAAAGATATCAAAGCAAAATCATCAAAGACTCTTACAACCATCAACAAAAATACCTATATTAACCAAACAGACTCATCCCAAGAATCTACTGCAGATGAAGATATCCAGACTATTGAAAAAAAATTACTAATGTTGAATTAAATAAAATAAAAAACTCCATAGTAACTCCAACCACCTTAACAAAAAATTGGTATACAAGACCAACACCCCCATATATGCAATATGAAGAAAGAAATATACACAATTAATTCTCGGTTTCATCGGATAGACTTTATGAATGGAACATAGATGGATTATCTGAACAAGAAATTTTAAATAAAATGCAACACATATCTATGGTTGTCAACAATTACCTAAACAATCAAAACATTCCCCAAACAAAAATAGTTGAGCTTTTAACAACAGGATTCACCGGTACATTAAAATCTGGGTGGGATAAACATCTTATCGAAGAATTAAAGGAACAAATTAAATCCGCTGTCCAATAAGATACTAATGGCCTCCCATTTTTTTATGAAAGCATTGGAATGGGAATTCCAGATGGAGTTAACACTCTAGTTTTTACAATAATAAAACATTTTTTAGGAACACCGAGTAATATAACCTCAAGAATTCATGATCAACTAAGTAAACTTAGATGCCCAACTTTAAGCGATTTCAGATGGTACAAAGATGTTTTCACGTCACGAGTAATGCTTAGAGACGATAGTAATGAACCATTTTGGAAAGAAAAATTTATTAATGGTTTACCAAATTTATTTGCTCATAAAATAAGAGAAGTTCTAAGTAACACAAATGGACACATTGATTATAACAATCTTACATATGGAGACATAATAAGTACAATCCAGAAAGAGGGATTAAAAATGTGTATAGATATGAAAATAAGCAACCAGGCTAATAAAGAAAAATTAAAGGCAAAATATGAAATGGGAAATTTTTGTGAATAATATGGTTTGAACTCTGTTGCACCATCAAGAAATAAAAATTACAAGTCATACCCAAAACAATACAAGAGACATAGAAAAAACTATTTCAAAAATAACAAATTTTACAATAAAGAAAATAAGGAATTTTATAAAAAAACATAAAAAACCACAAACTAATCCACAATATAAGAAAAATGACAAAAGTAAAGTAAAACATTATAAATGTGGAAAAACAGGTCATTACAAATCGAAATGTAAAATAAAATCCAAAATTAACCATTTACAACTATCATCTGAAGTAACACAAGAAATATACAAAATTTTTGAACTAAAAAATTCTTCTAGTGAAGGTTAGCAAAACACTGATTAGGAATCATCAAGTTACTATGAATCAGGTACAAACTCTAGTTCTCCAGATATAAAATTAGGATGCAAAGACAACTGTTGTAAAACTATCAATGTTCTCACTAAATAAGAAGAACAGGAAGAATTATTAATTGATTTAATTGGAAAAATAGAAAATCGAGAATTAAAATCACAATACCTTTCAAAATTTTAAAAATTATTATCCAAAGAAGAAAGTGTTATAAATACGCAAAACAAGATAAGTCTTGATAATACTTTAAAACGATTTAAAACTCACAAGGAAGTTACATTACAAGATCTCCAACGAGAAGTCAACATAATTAAACAGGATGTCAAAGACATCAAAATAGAAAGTAAAGAATTAAAACAAGATATCACTATTTTGAAAGTAGACCAAACTTTCCAAAAACAACAAGTCATCTCCTCAGAAGAAAGTGAACCAGAAGCTGAACAAGAACCTAAAATAGTAACAACGGAAGAAATTGATCAGCAATTAAATATCATAAACCAAATTAATTTACAAAAATGGCATGTACAAGTAACTTTAGTTATTAACAAAGAATATGAGATAAAAGTCATAGCATTAATTGATTCCGGTGCAGATTTAAATTGTCTACAAGAAGGATTAATTCCAACCAGGTATTATCATAAAACATCTGAACGATTAAACTCAGTCAATGGAAGTAAAATGCAAATCAAATACAAACTACCCAAAGCACATATTTGTCAAAATAATGTATGTTACAAAACTCCTTTTGTTTTAGTAAAAAATTACTGACAAGGTAATCTAAGGAATCCCTTTTCTTTGTCTTCTATATCCGTTCACAACTAGTGATACTGGAATAACCTCCCTAGCCTTAGGCCAACAAGTAAAATTTGAATTTCTTTCAAAGCAGATGTCAGATATTTAAAAACACTCAAAGATTTTTCAATATCAGTAAACCGTCTTCAATACAAGAGAAGACAATTAAATTTTTTAAAAGAAGAAGTAAGATACAAGAGGATTGAAGATCAACTTACTAACAACATTCTCCAAGATAAAATAGAAAATTAAAAATTAAAAATAACAAATGAAATATGTTCCAATCTACCAAAGGCCTTTTTACATAGAAAGAAATATAAAGTAACCTTGACATACACCAAAGATTTTAATGAAAAATTCATCCCTACCAAAGCAACACCAATCCAAATGAATCAAGAAGATATGGAACTATGTAAAGATGAAATTAATGGTTTATTACAAAAAGGAATTATAAGAAAAAGTAAATCTCCTTGGTCATGCCCTGCATTCTATGTCAGAAAAAATGCCGAATTAGAAGGCGAAGCACCCAGGCTAGTCATCAATTACAAACCACTTAATAAAGTTTTAGAATGGATAAGATATCCAATCCCAAATAAACGTGACCTCATGAATCGATTAAATCAAGCAACCATTTTTTCCAAGTTTGATATATAGAGTGGATTTTGGCAAATATAAATCAATGGAAAAGATAGATACAAAACTGCATTCACAATCCCCTTTGGTCACTATGAATGGTGTGTCATGCCATTTGGCCTAAAAAATGCACCTAGTGAATTCCAGAATATCATGAATGAAATATTTAACCCTTCATCCCATTTTACGATTGTCTACATTGATGATGTCCTCATCTATTCCCACACAATTGACGAACATTGGAAACACTTAAATTTATTTTTGAACCAATAAAAATTAATGGTTTAGTGGTTTCAGCCTCGAAAGTCAATATATTCCAAACAAAAGTTAGATTTTTAGGTCATAATATTCACCAAGGAAAAATTAGTCCCATAGATAGGGCCATCCAGTTCACTGATAAATTTCCTGATGAAATCCTCGAGAAAACGCAACTTTAAAGATTTTTAGGATCATTGAACTACATTGCTGAATTTTATCCAAATCTTCGCAAACAATGCAAACCATTATTTGAACGGCTACAAAGTAACCCTCCCCCTTGGACTATATAACATACCTCGATAGTTCAAAATGTCAAGAAACATGTTAAAACCCTACCTTGTCTTGGTCTTTCTACACCAAATTCATTTAAAATCATTGAAACCGATGCCTCTGACATTGGCTATGGAGGAATTCTTAAACAGAAAATCAACAGTTGTGTCCACCACTGGTGGACACAACATGATAAGGAATTTGTGTCCACCACCGGAAAAACCAAGAAGGAATTTGACTTTTAAATTTTTTATCAAAGCAAAGAAACCAATAATGAGTGAATGACTCATTTTGGTAAAAGAGAACTTATCATGTTGTGTAGGAACTTATCAAATTCCTTATCATGTTGTGTCCACCACTGGTGGGCACAACTGTTGATTTTCTGTTTAAGAATACCTCCATAGCCAATGTCAGAGGCATCGGTTTCAATGATTTTAAATGAATTTGGTGTAGAAAGACCAAGACAAGGTAGGGTTTTAACATGTTTCTTGACATTTTGAACTATCGAGGTATGTTATATAGTCCAAGGGGAAGGGTTACTTTGTAGCCGTTCAAATAATGGTTTGCATTGTTTGCGAAGATTTGGATAAAATTCAGCAATGTAGTTCAATGATCCTAAAAATCTTTAAAGTTGCGTTTTCTCGAGGATTTCATCAGGAAATTTATCAGCGAATTGGATGGCCCTATCTATGGGACTAATTTTTCCTTGGTGAATATTATGACTTAAAAATTTAACTTTTGTTTGGAATATATTGACTTTCGAGGCTGAAACCACTAAACCATTGATTTTTATTGGTTCAAAAAATAAATTTAAGTATTTCCAATGTTCGTCAATTGTGTGGGAATAGATGAGGATATCATCAATGTAGACAATCGTAAAATGGGATGAAAGGTTAAATATTTCATTCATGATATTCTGGAATTCACTAGGGGCATTTTTTAGGCCAAATGGCATGACACACCATTCATAGTGACCAAAGGGGGTTGTGAATGCAGTTTTGTATCTATCTTTTTCATGGATTTGTATTTGCCAAAATCCACTCTTCATATCAAATTTGGAAAAAAATGGTTGCTTGATTTAATCGATTCATGAGGTCACGTTTATTTGGGATTGGATATCTTATCCATTCTAAAACTTTATTAAGTGGTTTGTAATTGATGGCTAGCCTGGGTGCTCCGCGTTCTAATTCGGCATTTTTCTGACATAGAATGCAGGGCATGACCAAGGAGATTTACTTTTTCTTATAATTCCTTTTTGTAATAAACCATTAATTTCATCTTTAGATAGTTCAATATCTTCTTGATTCATTTGGATTGGTCTTGCTTTGGTAGGGATGAATTTTTCATTAAAATCTTTGGTGTATGGCAAGGATACTATATGTTTCTTTCTATGTAAAAAGGCATTTAGTAGATCGGAATAAATTTCATTTGTTATTTTTAATTTGAAATGTTCTATTTTATCTTGGAGAATGTTGTTAGTAAGTTGATCTTCAATCCTCTTGTATCTTACTTCTTCATTTAAAAAATTTAATTGTCTTCTCTTGTATTGAAGAAGGTTTACTGATATTGAAAAATCTTTGAGTGTTTTTAAATCTCTGACTTCTAGTTTTGAAAGAAATTCAAATTTTACTTGTTGGCCTAAGGCTAGGGAGGTTATTCCAGTTTCACTAGTTGTGAACGGATATAGAAGACAAATAAAATGGATTCCTTAGATTACCTTGTCAGTCATATTTTTTACTAAAACAAAAGGAGTTTTGTAACATACATTATTTTGACAAATATGTGCTTTGGGTAGTTTGTATTTGATCTGCATTTTACTTCCATTGGTTGAGTTTAATCGTTCAGATGTCTTATGATAATACCTATTGACAAATATGTGTTTTATGATAATACCTATTGCATCCTAATTTTATATCTGGAGAAATAAATCAATTAGTAATCGTTCAGATTACCTTGTGAGTTATATATATACCATCCTGCTCTTATGCAGATCAGTCCGCATTTTAAGAGTGCGGACCGGACATGTGTCACCTGGCGGTGATCCCAAAAAAGAGTGAGAGTGTGCCTATAATTTAGGGGATAATTTCTAGGCGCACCGTTAGGTGACACATGTCCGATCCGCATTCTTAAAATGCGGACTAGTCCGCACAAGAGCATTATTATTATTATTATTATTATTATTTTATATATATATATATATAGAGAGAGAGAGAGAGAGAGAGAGAGAGAGAGAGAGAGAGAGTAAAAAGGACTTTAATTATTGATAGTTGAGTTGAAGTAGGGCCAAATGAGTAGAAAGTATTAAAATTTTAGTGGATTAACGATCAATAATGGTTGACTGACGGAAGTGATAAAAATGGTGGTCCAGCCCTTAAAAAGTCAATATCCGAAAGTTTGACGGAATATTGAAAACTCGATGGGGTCCAAACCCATATTGAATCCTTTTTTATTCATTCCACTTATCCACATGTTACCCACTAGAGAGTTTTGAAGCTGGCTTACTCTAAAAGAACAAAAGTTTCACTTCCTTTAAATCTTTGTTTCGTTCTTTATGGAGGTTTTCATTTCCAAAACGTACAATTTGTATTTGAAAGTATCAAGGGCTTCACTTTACCTGGATGTTATTTAACTTAATGGATGTCCATAACATAAATTAGTTGGATTTTATAAAGTTATAAGACCATCTCCAAAGTCGTTAGCAAAAATAACAAAGCCTATATATGTCGATCCATTATATGTTTTTGTGTCTCAAGGATCGTCTGAAAATATAGAAATCTTGATTTGGGGGATATTAATTTTACCCATGTAAGCAGGAGGGGTGCACGCGACAATTGACTTGTCGCCGCACCAACGACCATAATTTGCTACTCCCCCTATTTAATGGGTTATTAATTGTTGAAAAAGATATATTCAAAATTCATACTCTACTTAAAATAAACATATTCAGTTCGTTGTAATAACCAGTAGTTTTATATAGATATTTAATTGAATATTTAAATTATGCGCGTGACACATAATTTAATTTACGAAATAATGAGATATTAAATAAATATTAATTTAGAGTGGAATTATATAATATTTATGTGACGCTGTATTTACTAGCGTGCTACAGTAAATAAAATTGAATTAAGTCGTAAGTGAGTAAATGCGACGGAATGTAATAATATCTTAACCGGGACATGTGTGATTAAATAAAAATAGGTTGAGATGAAAAATTATTGTTAAGTGACTCGGATGATGATTTCGAGTGCACGGTTGATCGAGAATGGATCAAAATAGTCGAAATTGAGTACACGAGGTTGTGTTTGGGTCTCAAGGGCTTTTTAGATTAATCAAGACTAATTTAAGTGGCTTTTGGACTTCTTATGAGTATGTGAATAGCCAAAAACGGGATTTGACTTATAAAATGAAGGGTTTGGATTTAAGGAAAGGTCATTTCACAAATCCAAAGGTTTAGAAGAGTTATACAAAGAGTTAGAGAGAGAGTGAAGAGAATTAAGAAGAAAATTCAAGAGTCCAAGTGAGGAATTGAAGAACATTTCAAGAACACTCTAGGATTGAAGAAGTGGAAGGAAATTCTAGGAAGACTATCTACATCTTCATCAAATTCAGAGCTTACAAACCTTAAGACGAGTAATTAACTTGCTACTTAATTTGTCTATTCAATTTTAGTTATATCATAATTGGGAAATGATATTTTTGGGATGGTATAAACTATGGGATTTTCAAAAATGATTTATATTTTTGGAAATCATGAATTATGGATTTTAAAGAATTAATATGGATTGAGAATTCTGAAAATTTTTAGAATTGATATTGATAGGAAGAATGAGATATGGAAATGATTATGTGATATGATTAATAGAATGATGTAATTCTTGACTTCAGTTATGAATCCCATGAATTGATGATCAATTTTTTGAATTAGAGTGAACACTAAATGTTAGAATCGTCTTAAAAATGTCCCCTTATACTCTATATGGATTGGCTAGTATATAATATTATGTTGAGAATAATTGGGACTAAATTGGGGAAGAAAATAGGGAGTGTGGTTTGCTGACTGCAGAAGCGAACCGATTTTCTTTTAGACGAAATCGATTTGGATTTCTGGGTTTGCTTTTAGACAAAACCGATTCCAATTTATGAAAATTTTCATATTGGGTTATTTTTATTTAATTAGAGACAAATTACATGATTAAGGACATGAGAAATCCAGAGATGATATTTCTATATTTCTAGAAATCGAATAAAGTGGGTATTAGAACCTTGGGTTAAAGGAGACTTTCATTCAGGATATAAATTTAGAATAATTAAGGAATATTATTGAATGCGAATAATTGTAATGGAAATTTGAAAATTCGGGATACAGTCTGAGTGATGACTAATTATGTGTCTAGTAAATTTATTTCAAAATAAATTAATTAATTAAGTGAATAATTAATTAATTGAGTATATAATGGAGTGTTGGAAAATAATGCGCTTGTGCAATTAGTGATAGTCATGATTAAATAAATTATTGAGGAATATATACATGTGTGAAAATTTTATATATATATATATATATATATATATATATATATATATATATATATATATATATATATATATATATATTGGTGTAAAAGATATAATTATATGAATATAATAGCATACCCGTCTAGTGCTATCATCGGAGGTTTCGCGAGTGGGTGGACTTCCCTCGCTAGCGCCACAGGTCATAGTCGCCACACATGTCCCTGATAAGATTGAAGTTCGAAGTGAGGTAATTACGGGTATGGTTATGGCTCACTATCGAGGAACTTATGATCGCCTCCAATGTTGTGATTTTCTATAGCAATTCGGTGTGAGATCTCGACCCGGTAGTCAGGATGATGTGAGTATTCCCTGAATTATGATAGCATCGTAGAGACTCGCATACTGTATTACTATTATTATTATTATTATTATTATTATTATTATTATTATTATTATTATTATTATTATTATTATAAGAGATGGTGGTTATACATATATAGTGAGTAATATATATGTATGCATGATGTGATGATATATATATATATATATATATATATATATATATATATATATATATATATATATATATATATATATATATATGTGTGTGTGTGTGTGTGTGTGTGTGTGTGTGTGTGTGCAGAAAAATATATATGGGTGTGACGAATTAAAATGTGAATATTAATAACTAGTGAAAGTTATTGGAAATGAGACGATAAATTATAATTGAAAATTATAATGGTTAGCGGATGTGAAAGCTAAATATAATATGCCCAATATGGGATAACGTATGAAATTAAAGATACTTGGAGTTTAGTTAACTATGTGATTAAAATGCATACGTTAGGTGCAAACTTTATATGAGATGTGAGTAGTGTCTCATGAGATAGTGCGGTACCAATTTAAATATGAGTTAATGGATACACATTTATTTATGCATTTTAATTTCTTACAAAATATTTTGAAATGGATTTGGGCTCTGACCCGTGTCAAAATTATTTTCAAAACCTTTTAGGTGTCCAGCGACAGGGACGCCAAACGTGATCATCTATTCAGGTATCGGAGCTGCAACAGCTATGGATTGTTATAGGATTTTTTTTTAGCCATTTCCATTCTTATGTTCTAGTTCAAGACTCTTTCCTTATTTAGGCATGTTGCCTATGTCAGACAATTTATTTCAGTTTATGTTTTATTCATTTGGGTATTATTTTATGGATGATTTTTTCAATGGTTTATTCGAAACAGTTTGGCATGTAATAAATTTACACTTGGATTTATTTTTTATCGCAAATTTTATTTAAATTATTTAGATGAATGTGGATGATTGTTATATTTCGTGTCACGTTAATAAAGATTTAAAAATTGACACGCGGCTTAATTTAATAGTAGGTGGTTAGTAATTAATTGGTACGACAGTGGTGCTAATAATGAGCCAATGAGATTCCTATTTTATTTTAGTAGAGGGATGGCCGCTCATTATTTTAATAAGCGGGGAGTCACATTTATGCAATGGTTAATTCGAGGATGGTGGTTCATAATTTTACATTGTATTCAAGGGAATTTGACTTGATATTTATACAAATTTTCGCGATTCAATTTGACAGATTGATGGTTTTATGGATTGATGTATCCAAAAAGTTTAAGACATACGAGGAAACATCGTCTGCGTATGTCAGATTCTCCATTAATTGGAAGCGTCCCAACATTGAATTGAACCCCGAATATTATTACTACTTTGACGAGGAGGATAACCCAACTCTCTCCCCATCTCTCGATCCACAGGTTGAACCACGTCAAGTTTGGAGTTGGAGGCGAGGACCTCAGGGCAAAAGAATTTTGAGTCGAAGACTTCTTAGCCAAAACCTACTCTAAGCCACGGATTCAACTGGATTGTTCCTCCTTATCCCCTTAAGCGCAATTACCACTACACGCCGAAGAAGCCTTTGAAATGGGACAAATATTGTAGGTTGAACCTGATTTATTTATGCTCAATGTAATTTGTGTTAATGTCTTTATTTGTGTAATCGTTATCTTAATTTGATGCACTAATGTACCTCTTTGTTTTAATTAACGTGTTAATGTGCTACGCAATTGTCTAAATAATACTCCAAACTCATATTAAATTAATAACAAAGTGAACGCAAATGAATGCAACATTAACATTTTTATTTAAAATTAGGTACATCTTTCATTGAGGGGATTTCAAAATCCTGTTGCACGCTTCGCTACGCAGTCTTTTTTTACTATATCTTGTTTCGTCTTTCATTCCAACGCCTTCTCTTGTTGTAAGGCAATACACACATTTGCATCCAACAATGCCAGCTTCTTCTTGACACTAGCTAATTTACTCTGAGCAATCGAGTGCAAGCAGACATCTAAGTCCGCCACAAACTCAGGAATGTTGCTTTTGGCAGAATTGTTGTCGGCTTTCCTTAGTTCCTTCGCGGTATCTCTGTCGATGGGTCATTGCACTCTCGGTTGAGTGAACGTCGGGAGTATATAATCTTGAAATGACATGTACTCCATCGAATTAACGTATGGTCCCTCTATATGTGAAAAGGATTAACTGTGCTCGGAAGCAGAAGGCGGACTCCCGCCTAATGTGGAAGCAATCCTAGACTTCTGACACTTGGTACCTATATGTTCCATTTTGAAGTGCCCTTTAAAATGAGGTAGCACTTTATAAACTTGAAATGTCCCCATGTCTCCAACTTGTACGCTTGAGTGACAATGGGGATCACATCATGGTCGGTGCGGCCACCGGGCAAGTTTCAGTCAATACGACCAACAAATGCACAAAATTTACTCATGACCCAATTAATAACGTTGAACCGTGTCTTCAGCAAACACACATAACAATGCTCGGTATGTTGATTCTCCTTATTGAATTCGTAGGCCACATTTTCCTGTAACCTCATTTTTTATAATTGATTCCATACATGGAATCCTTGGACGTATCTACCCAACATTGACAAAGTAGAGCGTCCTTGTCCTCTCTTTTTTTGTGGCTACCTCGAAGAGTTTAGGTTTGGGGACTTTCTTGAAACTCAGTCTCTTCAGTTGGTTCGAATGAGAAGTTTTCCATCGAAATTTTAGATATGAAATCATTTGAATGCAATCAAATACTTAAGAAAATTGATGAAGAAGGCGAGGGCTAAAGATTATGGGGCATTTATAGAATTATTAGAAAAAGTAGTCGTTGGAAATAGGGTATTTTGGTCGTTGTCCCCGCGTCAAGTGGACTGTCGTGGGGAGGTTGCCTTTGCCCACTATCCCTGGAACAAAATCAGAAAATAGAGGAGCAAAAATGGAGCTTTGTATTACGGGGTAGCAAATTTGGCAGATATAAAGTCCCATATGGGAAAATTAGATCATTGCACCACAATATATAAGATTATCAATTGACTGTGAGTTAGATGCTCCAATATTTAACAATGACTTAGAGATGGTATAACATTATTAAATATTGAATTTTATAAGTTATTAAATACGTGTGTGTGTGTGCGTGTGTGTGTGTGTATAAATGTGTGTGTGTGAGAGAGAGTGTGTGGCTCCAATACACGAGCTTACTTATGAAAAAATTACAGCCATGTTAAAAACGGTCCCGTTTTCATGGTCATAAATCTGCCATAAGTAAGCTCGCGTATACTGGAGCCACTCTCTCTATACACACACACACACACACAAATATATATATATATATATATATATATATATATATATATATATATATATATATATATATATATATATATATATATATATATAATTTTATATACTATATTAATGTAGAATAGACATGTTTTATATAAAAAAAACATATATAACGTAACTTTATCGCACCTGTCTCATGTTAATTGATTGTTAATTGTTAATATATTAAAATATGTTTAAATTTCATCTTGGTTGATATTTACTACTTTAAAATTTGTTAATTCTAAAAAAGTAAATATCTAAAGTTTATATTAAAAATCATTAAATATTTAAATTTAACTTCAAAAAAGTTTTAATGAAAACACTACATAGTAAACTTATATATATATATATATATATTAAACTTATGTTAATACAATATATAAAGATATGTCTATATGTGTGTGTGCGCGTGTTTAACTATAATATATTTATTTATTTTAAATATACATAAAAATATAATTCGTAGGTTAATAATAATTGTGTAGATATTTATGTTAATAAAATGTGTGGAAAATGTGGTTGTTGAGCAATAAATGAGGGATTTGTTGGTCATTTTAGGTGAGAAAATGAGATAACTCGTAACAAACAAAACCCGTCAAAATAAAGACCAAACCCCAAGAAATGAAACTTGCAAGGATTCAACACAATAATGAATAATTAATGGGAGTAACCCTAAATAACCCTTTTATATACTACAAAAGTTGATTTCTCCTCTTTCTCAAAATCTTTCAATTTATCAACCCTCTCTTAATAAATCCCATTGGTTGGAGAATTATAACCTAAACCAATCAATATAATTAATTTTCGTATTTTAATATTTTATCTAGTAAAATGAGAGGTCTTCTTAACTTTACTAAATTAATACAGGTCAAATTTGGATTTAGTGAGTTCTTAGTCCAATAGCACTAATGTGCCCTTAGTTCAAGCTTTTGTGGTTATCAAGTTCTAGACTCGTAAATTACATATACAGTTATATTTTTTTCTAAATCAAAATTTGTGCGAAATTATTCAAGCTTTTGGAGGACCTTTACCTCAACGACAATTCATTTCAAGAGCTTGCAACACGATTTTAGTTATTTTCTTGTATCTCAATCTTATTATGTAAATTTACGAATCTGACATTGCAGGAAAATATAAACAGAAACTAGTCGAACGACCACTAAACATTATACAAGATTTATAATATGGCCGAACAGCTTGAACTCGAGTCGGCAGTATTTAGATACACAAGCCCAAACATATTTATCTTCAGCCAGGTTCAGGTTTAGAGTGCCTGCTCTGTCCTCCGTAAACTATCAACAGATTGTTAAACCAAACTCTTGCTGAAGAAAAGAAAAGAAGAAGAAGAAAAAAACTAATGTAATTAATAGAACTGGCGTGATGACAAAGCTCGGGGGCAAGTACCTGCAAATGTATCGCTATCAGAATTTATTTCAACTCTGCAACCCACTATTGTTCATCACATTCTATTTGGTTCACCACTTGAATAAATTAAGATTTTGCCCTAGTAAAAACTAATAGATAGGTAGATCTCCTGTTCCACATATATTATACAGACAACCAACTTCTATCAACATTATTGCGAATCTTTAATCCACCCATCACAATTTCACAGTTAAAGCACCATGTAAACCAAACCTTGTTAATTTTCAATACTGCTTCACTCCTTGTATGCATTCTCGTTGAGAACTGCGGGCTCCCAAACAAAAACATGTGAAGTTGTCCAAGTCCAAAATCTGCATTCTAAACCAAAAACTGTTCCAGCCATGCCCATTCTTCTTCTTCATTCCCCGAATCAACTGGAATATGTACCTGTGTGAATCAAAATATTATAATTGAACTATAGTACAGTTATGACGCACATTATAACTAAAGTACGCCCTCAAGAACATGTGTTAAGGCTCATCGAGCACCTAGCGATACATATCAACAAACCAACTTCTTCAGATTTGAATCGAGAAGGCCTAATTTTGTAATGATACTTGGCCCTAGCGAGCATTGCAAACAGGTAAGATGATGGAAATGAGTTCATGTGAGGACATATTAGTCATTTTAGTATTTCTTATTAGTTGTCCTTTTATTTTAGTTCTTTTCTTTCCTTTTTGTTTTCTAATTGGTAATCAAACATGTTTGGGACTAATTAGGTATATTTTTGTTAATGACTGTCCTTTTTAGTTTTTTAGGTAATTACTTGGCTAGAAAGTAATTCTACCCAGATAAATACCTCATTTGGAGATAGCTTTGATCTTAAATATAAGAAATTCCTAGTTTCTCTCCCTAGAAATTGGTGTTTGTTTAATTTTTGGGCATTGACGTGTAGTTTACGTCAAATAGTCCCGTGACGAGTCTCCTTAACATTAAGCCACGAAAAAATCCACCAAACTCATATCAAATGTCATAAAAAATGGATCCACAAACCCACCACCAATCACACCACCCAAGATCACCACCTCATCCCCGGAGAGAGAACCCCGATCCAACCTCATCATGATGCAGGAGCATAGGGGTAGGCCTGTAAACGGATCGAATTCGGACCGGATCAGGCAAATCCAAATCCATATCCGTTTATGTTAAACGGATTCGGATCTGATCCGTTTATTAATCGGATCGGATCAGGCAAATCCAAATCCATATTCATTTATGTTAAACGGATTCGGATCCGATCCGATTATCCATTTATGTTAAGCTTGATTTGCAACATTTTTATTTTCAACTCTTATTTCATAAATTTATTTTGCAAATGTTCCAAGAAAACCGATAATGAAATAAAGAACTATTATAATATATATTTAAAATATTATTAAATACAATATATATTAATTAAAAATATATTATATATAATTTATATATATATATTAAAAATTTAATCGGATCGGATTATTAACGGATCAGAGTATATGAATCCAAATCCGCTCCATTTAGGGTAATCGGGTAATCGGATAATCGGATTTTAGGCATGATCCAGATCCGCTTAAATGGATCGAATTCGGATTTGGATAAAATTCGATCCATTGACAGGCCTAGCATAGGGGACATGGACGTCCTTTTTAAATTTCTTTTATCTTGTTCTTTTTTTTTGCCCTTTTGTATCTTTAGTATAAATAGCCCAAGGGCTTTCATTTGTAATACTTTTTGACATTTTAAGATTAACAACAAGAGAAAGAAATAAGAGACCCTCTTCCATTTTTCAAGTTGTTATTGTTGTGTAGATAACTTACGCTTCCGCACCCAAATTCACATAAAATTGGTATCAGAGCGAGGTTTGTTCTTAGATTGGCAATGATTATTGAAGATTGGGAATCGGGTTGGTGTCACCTGGATGAGAAGCGTTGCCCCCTCAAACGGATCACCAACTCCACAACTGCCGCCATAGCAACAATCAGAAGCGGAGCCAGACGTGGCCACTGGCCAGGCACCCTCTCATGCCCAGATCCGGGTCCGGACAACAGTCTGACCCAACAAGGAGCCGAACCAAGAACAAAACCAGTCGGCACATCCACAACACCTCCCCCGTCAAAACTAGCGCCTGATTCATTCTATAGCACACGGATCCACCCAGGGCAGCCAAGTTGACACAAACTAATGAACCCTAGGTCGGACAGCCCTAGTGACTGCCGACCAAGGTTGCAACCAGCCGAAACCTTAAAAATATCCACTGAAAACCTAAAAAAATCAACCGGATCAATTACCGATAACCCAACAGCCCCACCAAACTTCCGAACCATCCCAACCAACCCTTGTTCACCTTCGGGTCTACCCGACAACCCCTCTCGGCTTCCAAAAAAATCTGATTCAACCTCAATCCCATATCATAAACCTATGAACCCTAAAACCAACACCAAAGAAGCAAATGAACAACCCAACCCCATCTACAAAGGATGTCCATCCCTAAGAATCCTTCCTATCCCACCCCTGTACAGCTATCCTCCGCTCAATCTATTTGTCGCCAACGAGAGACATTTTGCCATGAATAAACGAAACGCGTGAGAATTTCCACCGCATATATGCACACCGTAATGGTAACCACGCCCGTAAATCCACAAACATCCCTGTCTAGTGATAATTTGGTAGCGCAAGAGATGGTTGATAAATTAAATCTTCCCACTGAATCACTGTCTACTCCGCGTCGTATTAGATGGTTGGGAAATTAATCCACTTTAACTCCTAACCGACAGTGTCGAGTGAGCCTTTCCATCGGAGACTATCGTGATGAAGTTCTATGTACTGTGGTGAATATGAGGGTGTACCAACTTCTATTGGGGAGGCCGTGGCAATTTGACTATGAAGCACCGACACTCTCCCGAAAGCCACGAGTCTGACACGCGACACGCTCCGACACGTTGCTGACACACTGGGACACGCGAGGACATGTTTGGACACGTTTGGACACGTTGCCAACACGCTGGCCGACACGCTGGGACACGTAAATAACATTTTTTTTAATTTTTTTTCCTTGTGTGATGGTGATTCTACCTTGTTTATGATTTTTAATGTCCCAAGTGTGTTTGAATTTTGTTTTGTATGATCCATTTTCATAATTTCATGTTAAGAATGCTCTAATAATGTATTTTATAAAAAAAAATCTGTTTTATTTCATTAATATATATATTTAAATATATATTATATATTTTAACATATATTATATATTATACGTATCCTAGCGTGTCGTACCCTAGTTTTTGAAAAAATCACGTATCGCGTGTCGTGTCGAAACACGTATTACTTGCCGAGTCCGTACTTCATAGCAATTTGAATACCGCAGCATGCATGATGGTCGAGCCAACACCTATTCATTTACACATGGGGGGTAGAACTTTCTCCTCCATCTTATGTGACCATTCCCGATGTCTCGACCATCCACCTGATAGTTTCACAAGAGGAGTTAGTCGCAGAGACAGGGTTGTGCTATGCTCTCATTAGAGCCCCATTAGCCCCATCAACATCCCGGAGGCGGATGATTCTTGGATCACCGAAGCCACCCTCCAGCACATAGACCCCGATTTCTATCACCAATATACGGAGTATATGGAGTCTTCTCAAAGGGGGGAGAGTGATGCAGGAGCATAGGGGACATGGACATCCTTTTTAAATTTCTTTTATCTTGTTCTTTTTTTTACCCTTATGTATCTTTAGTATAAATAGCCTAAGGGCTTTCATTTGTAATACTTTTGACATTTTGAGATTAAGAACTAGAGAGAAATAAGAGACCCTCTTCCATTTTTCAAGTTGTTGTTGTTGTATAGATAACTTCTTTTTTCTACGCTTCCGCACCCAAATTCACATCACATCAAAAGCATCATCCCCATTCTCAAATATTGGGAAGAAGTCTACCAAATCAAATGTATCCGGCTCGCGAAAGTGTGTGTCACTCAAACATCCTCAACAAAAATGTCAAAAAAATTCCTAATACACAACCCAATTTCGACGTTTCTATCTTTCTTGCAATCAACCGGTTTGGGAAGGGAGTTTTTATCGTTGATTTGACGCGATTGGGTGTATGAGTGAGGGAGAATGATTGGGTGGAGCAACCAATCTTGGACTAGCCGTCCGTAATCTTGAATTGAGCCTCTGGAGTTAATTGGGGTGGAAACGTAATTTTTTTTATGTTTGGGGTTTGAAAAATGGGCAATGGGTTGGGAGATTCGGGTTGGTGGTGAAGGAATTTTGTAGGGTTGGAGGTTAGGGTTTGCAAATTGTGGACTGGATTGTAAAATGAGAGGCGCCCTAGAAGTGGATTGTCTTGGATCTTGAATGAAAAATTTAGGATTTTGGCTCAAATTAGGGTTTAGAAATTGGGTTGGATTGGTTGGGAATGAGAGAGAGTGAGACGTGCCCCTCAAATAGAGAGTAGTGCTGCCACGGTCCAAGGTCGGTGTCGAAAGGGCTGCCCGAACAGGTTCAAAATTGGCCGAGATGATTCCGGTTGGCCCGGGGGTTTTTCGGCCATGATCCGGGCACTTTGATTTGTCTCCAATGATTTTCAATGGGATCCGGCTATTTCCGACCAAGTTCAGAGGGCTGGTGGCGTACCGGGAGGGTGGTTCATTCTCGGTACGCGGTTGTTTGTGGTGAGACGGCGGATGAGAGAATCAAAGTTCTTGTTGAGATCGTGAATGCTTTTTCTCAATTCTTGATTAATCTCGCCTTGAAATCAATTCGCTTTCTTCATGGCCATTGAAAAGTAGCGTACGATTAGTTTGATAATCTAAACACCAATTCACTAATGTTGAAGCGACACCCGCTCGGTTACCAATTTGACGTAAACGTTGTAAAATGGGAGGTGAAACCTTAGAAGTAGGTTGTCTTGGATCTTGAATGGAAGATATAGGATTTTGGGTCAAATTAGGGTTTAGAAATTGGGGTGGATTGTTTGGGAATGAGGGAGAGTGAGTCATGCCCCTCGGTTGGAGAGTAGTGCTGCCACGGTCCAAGGTCAGTTTCAGAAGGGCTGCCCAAACAGGTTTGTTTGGGTTGTGTTCCTATTTTTCATGGGTTTCTTGCAAGTAGGTACGCGAGTCACGTACGAGGTGCCTCCCGTTTCATATTGAAGAATTTATGGATGGAAGCCTAACCGCGTTGCCGCTTACCCTTCAAGCTCGAGAACGAACTTTTTTGAAGCCGAGGAGAGTGATGGAAATGGGTTCATATGAGGATATATTGGTCATTTTAGTATTTCTTATTAGTTGCCATTTTATTTTAGTTCTTTTATTTCCTTATGTCTTCTAATTGGTTGCCAAGCATGTTTCTGACTAATTAGGTATATTTTTGTTAATGATTGTCCTTTTTAGTCTTTTACGTAATTACTTAGCTAGCAAGTAATTCTCCCCATATAAATACCCATGTACTCCTTACTTGGAGATAGCTTTGATCTTGAATAAAAGAAATTGTTAGTTTCTCTTACTAGAAATTGGTGTTTGTTTAGTTTTTTGCTATTGACGTGTACTTTACGTCATAAGATACGCAACATTAGTTATGTTCATGATTTAAAGTTACATTTGGAGGATATGTTTCAATTATTTTAAGATAACTACGTTTCGAAAATAATTTGGAAACGCAATAAAAACGCTGTGAAATTATGAAACACCTGGAAAAAAATGATAGGCTGAGAACTTTGAATTTTTTCTATAAAATATTCAATATATTATAGAATTGGCAAAGCAATTGCCTATGTTTCTGCAAGCTCTTCCGAATCGAATTTATAGGGAGAGTCTTGTGCAAGCTCTTCCAAATCGAATTTACATATTTTTTTTTTTCGGGATGCTATAAAAAAGAGATGTTTTGATTGGTTTGTTTGACCAGAGAGAAGAAACACACGGAGGGAGTTATGACGACTTTTATCAAGCATTACTGAGAACGACTACTCGAGTGTCATGAAGCCAGATCCAAATATCAACTCATCAAAATTTGTGTCAATGGAATCTTGTTTGAGTTTGAACTCAGTCTCATCAATAGATTCATGGAACGTTTAACAGGCTCACTGGGGCAGCAAAGAATGTTAGCAGCTTCATCAAACCCATGCCGCTGAGCAAACCATCGCCACCTTGGTGAGGTGGGCATGCAGGAGGGAACCGAGGAGGATACTGAGAAAGGGATTTGGCAGCATGATAGCATAGACCACCCATGTGAAAGAAAGAAGTTGAATAGTGGCCAAAAACTGCAGAATCAAAAGAAATGATACATGCTACACACGACCGGCAGTCGAGTTCCCTTGTTACAAAAGCACTCTACCTATACCATAATCTTGTAGAGGACTGAATAGTAGCACCCCACGTCCCTCCAAAGTCTGCTATAGATGCTGATCGAGAAGATCCAATTTCACATTCATCAACATGTGAACTCCTTAGTTGAGTGAACACTTAAAAACATCACTAAAAAGCAAGTGGACAAAGGCACAATTAAATAAAAACCAAGGCACATTAACAATGACTCCCCAACAGCAATAGAGAAATGCATATGTAATCACCACATGTGGCAAGCTTTGAAATGAGGAAAAGAGAAACTCACTTCTTGTTTGGGTAAGAGCCTCGTTCACCCATCTCCAGCGGCAAACTCTTGACCAGCACCAAGTCAAAATGGTTCAGTGACCAAAAAGGCCTATTTCCAGAGGCGAAACAACCAAAGCTAGCATCAAGATTGCATTACAGAAAGATGAGACACCATGAGGTGGTCGAGCCCCCTCAAGAAGATGTTAAAGAAATGCATACCTTACCTTTATAACCTTCCCTTGTACTAACGAAAACTACCAATGAGTGAGTTCCAAAGACCCCTCCCCAATGGCTAGGTATCAAATCAATATAATGCAAATAAAATCCTGATGAGTTAAAATTTCAAGACTCCAGATTGGTAAAAAGCCTCATCAACATCTACGAATTTGGAAAGAATGTCAGGTATCTTAGCACATTAATGTGGCTCTCTTGAAGTGGGGATCCTTAGGTCCCATGCCAGGTCCACATAATCAATGTTAAGACCTCTAACCAGCTACTTACAGGGAGTCTGTATGCATATCCATGGTATGATACCCTCGAAATACTACCAGCTAGGGCTGTCAATGGACCGCGTCCAGACCCAAACCCAGACCCAACAAGTATATCCGGATCTGGAATCATATAAAACCCGTTTACCCGATAGCCCGTTTACTTAGCGGATTGGAGATGGACCTAGGTAGTTTCAGCCCAATAAAGACCCGATCCATATATATATATATATATATATATATATGACGTATCCTAGCGTATCGCGTATCCCGAGTCGTGTCATATCCCGCTTGTGACACGCATGGTTTTTTAATATATACACACCTTACCCCCCATCCGGGTGTCACACACGAATCCGTTGCCGCTGGCGCGGACCAATTACAACATAGGAATTAAAATTAATAAAAATTAAAATTAATGGTTGTTAAGGTGTTTTTTGTTAAGGTTCATTAAAATGTTCATCTTTTATCTTTTATGTTCATTTTTTGAACCTCTCTCTCTCTCTCTCACTCTATATATATATATATATATATATATATATATATATGTAGAGAGAGAGAGAGAATCTCCGACGAACCTGTTTTAAGAAGTCCAAAAAACGGACCATTTTTTCAAAATAGATAAAAAAAAATTGGGTTGATAATTTTTGTGTGGGTTTTAAACATTTCAGGGTGTTCATAAAAAATCAACTCAAAATGAATTTTTTGCTATTTTAAAAAAAGGGGGCAATATATGTCGGTTTTTAAACTGCATATTTGTCCCTTTTTTCTAAAATAGCAAAAAATATGATTTTGAGTTGATATTTTTTATGGGTACCCTGAAATGTTTAAAGCGTACACAAAAAAAATTAACCCAATTTTTTTTTACTATTTTTAAAAAATGGTCCGTTTTGTGGACCCGCTAAAACGGGTCCGTTGGAGAACGGCTCCCTATATATATATATACAAAGTTAGGCTCTTCAACATACCTGCTACCAACATACCTATTTTTTTTAAAAAGTAAAAAAATGTATTTTTCTACCAAATTTTGTATACACGATCTCCATAATGAGGAGATCTACAAAAATAGTCATCAACAAATTCAACACGGAAATGGGTGAAATGAAAAGTAGGTATATATGAGCATTTTCGACCGTTCAAATTTTTGCCATCATCTCACCCACTTCCAGGTTGAATTTTTTGATTATTTTTTTTGCAGATGATCTCCTTACTATGTAGATCATATATACCGGGTTTGGTTAAAGTTTTTACTCTTTTAAAAAATGGGTATGTTCATTAGTGTGTGTGTGTGTATATATATATATATATATATAACAGAATCGGTTCGGTAGAATACATAATTATAATATACTTAGCTTTAAATTCAATAAAAATCAATATAATAACAATACAAATTTAAACAAGAAACAGATAAAAATCGAAAATAATATGGTTTGCAAAAGTAGGGTTTGTTGGAAATTTGAGTCCAAATTGTTCTTTTTGTGAATGAATATGATCTCTTATTTTTCTTCTTTGTTATGCATTTAATGCTTTAACTTATTAAAAAATTTACCCCATTTTAGGTTTTCAAAATACTTAAAAAGCTACCACTGAGTGTCTAAAAAATGTGTCCCCAGTGTGTCCAGCATAATCCCAACGTGTCCAAGCATGTCCGATGTCCGAAACGTGTCAAACATGATTCACTGCCTTAAGGACAGTGTCCCTGCTTCATATACTCTCTTGTATATATGTGCATTGGGTAGGACCTTATATATATATATATATATATATATATATATAATCTCTTTCTTCTTCGCAAATCTAAGTCGATTTTAGGGAGAAACTATCTAATCTCGGCTGGTGAGTTTCTCCTCTAATTCAATCTACTATTAAGCCTCAAATCCTTCTATTGATTTGAGATTTGCATGCAAATGCTTGAGCTGAGTTACTGGGTTGAGAGAACACATGAAAAATATCAACCCAAATATATGTGTGTTTTGTGGATATTTGTTTGGTTGATTTCTCTATTTGATATGTTTAAATCAATAGCTTAGAGTTAAATCAATTGTTACAAAATATAGAGTTAAATCAATAGCTTAGACCTTGTGTAATCTTTGTTGTGTTATTTTTCAATGTCAACTGATTCTCATTTGTTTTTGTTTTTAACTACCACCTAATGACCTTGTTCCCATTTTTAATTTCAGCTTGTGTACACAATGTTTTGACTATTTTGTAACAGTTGAGTTCAGAACTTGTTTCGAACTATAAAATCTAAGCTATTGATTTAACTCTATATTTTGTAACAATTGAGTTCAGAACTTGTTTTGAACTATCAAATCTAAGCTATTGATTTAACGCTATATTTTTTCAGGTTCAAAACTTCTTTGCAGAGGAAACAAATCGAAATCAGAGTCAGAATGTAAATAGTTCAGGTATCATGTGAATGGTAGCAACGAAAATAAGGAGGATCTGGACAGCGGTGATCTCAAGGAGGTAAATGGATAAAACAAAGGAAATGAACTTCTGTTGTGTGGTCTATTTTACTTAATTTAAAGGTCCTAATGGAGATATTTTGGCAAAATGTAACCATTGCAAAAAATCTTTTGTTGGAGATAGTAATAAATGTACAGTCACTCTCGAAAACATTTGAATAGGTACATTCGTAGAAACAAAGTTGACATAGGGCAACAAATGTTACTAGCATCCAAAAGAAATTATGATGGTTCTACAAAAATAGAGAAATACAAATTTGATTAATTACAAAGCAGAAATGATCTTGTCAATATGATGATTAAGCACAACTATAATTTGCAATGGTCGAACACGAATATTTTGAAAAGTTTTGTAGCGGTCTTAATCCTAATCTTAAGATTCCATCGCTTAACAGATCTAGGTCTGATTGCATTGAGGTCCATCAAGAAAAGAAAGGTGAACTTTATAGTTTGCTTCACGAGCTTTCTTGTAGAATCACTTCGCGCTGATTTGTGGACTTCGGATCATCAAACATTGCATATGCATGCTTAAATGCTCATTTCATTAATGATAATTGTGAACTAAAAAAGAAGATAATTAATTATCGGTGGATTGAGTGGCCCACATGATGGTGAAACTTTATTTAGGCTGATTTCTGATGTAATTTTAAAGTGGAACATTGATAAGAAGCATAGTTGTGAAAGGGGCGCCTAGGCGCAAGGCGCAATGAACGGGCTTCGCTCTGCATCAGGCAGGATGCAATTAAAGAGGGGCTCGCCGCAACCACCAAGGCGCAAGGCATGCTTTTCTCCACAAAGGCGCAATGTTTGACTGATATCTCTTTTTTAATCTTTCTCATTGACTTTATAATCAGTAACAAAACCCTAAAAACTAATGCAAATGTAAAAAGAAGAAAGTTTCTCAAGAAAATAAAACCCTCTGCCCAAAAACCCTTGTGCAGCCCCAAAAACCCTTACAGACCCCAAAACCATCGGGCAAGCACCTACAATGGTTTTTTTACTCGGCCCTAAGGGTTTTGTTGACTCTTTTCTTCTCCGACTTCTTTTTTGTTTCTCTCTCTGTTCTGCAACTATTTGCTTCTCCCTTTTCTATTTGAACCCTTTTTACGTTTTTTTCCCTTTATGTTGTGTTAAGAGTCGAATCCTTTTTTGTTTGTTTTTTTCTGTGTTAAGAGTCGAATCTTTTTTTCTAAGCTGTTTTGTTTGTTCTATTATCTGTTCTGTTTTTGTGTGTTTTTATCTTTTTCTTTTTCTTCTTGTTTAATTCAACAAATATTTTTTCCGATTGCCATTTATTTTTATCTGTTTTGTTGAAAATACCGGAGCCTTTTTTTCTTTTTCCTTTTCTGTATTATCTGTTTTGTTTTTCTTTCTGTATTATCTGTTCTGTTCTGTTTCCTTTTTTTTTTTTTGTTCCTTTTCTGATTTTTATCTGTATACTGGCTCTCTGTTTTCTTTAGCTGTTTTTTTTAAGTCTGAATTTATTATATGTATACATTGCTAAACAATTTTTATTATAGGAAAATGATATAAAGAATGAGTAAACGGGAAGATCCGGCATGGAGCCATTGTTACTTGGCTGATCCAAGTAATACAAATGCCATGATATACAACTACTGATTTAAAGCAACTAAGGGGGGTAAACATAGAGCCAAGCACCATATTACCGGTGTCTATAGAAATGCAAAAGCTTGCACAAAATGCCCAGCCGAGATTGTAATAGAGAATATATAGAGAAAAAGAAGCAAGCCAAAGATAACGTGAATATGATGCTGGATTTTGACGAGGTTGGTAATGATGAAGAGGACGATGATGATGTTGTGGAGGTTACTAGCACAAGACAAACAGGAACTTCGCATCGGGGGAGCAATAACCCCACTATATTCCCTAAGAATCCCAAACAAAAGGGTCCAATAGACACGTACTTCACTCCCGATCCAAAGATGGTGGTGACAAAAAAGAAAGGGAATGCAAACCAAGTTTAATGATGATAAACCGGAAAAAAAAGAGTTGAGGTTCCGAGCTTGTTCGCAAATTGCTAGATGTATGTATGATGCGGGAATTCCTTTTAATGCGGTGAACTGTGAATGCTTTCAAGTAATGATTGAAGCTATTGGAGAGTATGGACCGGGGATGAAAGTCCCCCTTCTCAAGAAAGAGGTGGAGAACACTAAAGAAGCGATGAAGGATCACGAAGAGGAGTGGAAGAAGAATGGCTGCTCAATTATGGCGGATGGTTGGGAGGACTTTAATTAATTTCTTCGTTGATTGTCCTAAGAGAAGCATGTTTATTCAATCCGTTGATGCTTCTGAGCATTCAAAGCCCGATACGAAAATGTTAGTGTCTTAGTGGGTTTGTGGAAAAGATTGGAACATCAAATGTGGTTGAAGTTGTCACCGACAGTCCCTAGGCTAATGTATATGCCGGTGAGATATTTTTTATACTTCTTATAGTAACTATTGTTTTATATATAGCTTTTCTAGCTAGCATTTTATTTAACAATTTAATAATGATATCCACTACTCTTAACAAAGGGTTAGTGGAGGTGAAGTACAAACATTTGTTTGGACCCCGTGTAGGGCACATTGTTCGGATTTGATTCTTGTGGATCTCTTTAATATGCCAAATTTAAAGAGAACATTTCAAATGGTTGTTACCTTAAACGGTTAAATTTATAACTGCCCGGGTCGGGTGAATATGATAAGAAAGTTTACCTCCCAAAAGGAGTTGCTAAGGACGGCAAAAACACGTTTTGCAACGGCATTCATTACATTGTCAAGAATTCCCCAACAAAAAAATAATGTGAGGAAGATGTTCACTTCGAAGTATGGAATGAAAGTAAGTGGGCAAAGGAGGAAGCGGGGAAAAAAGTTGTGAAAATGCAATCTTTTTGGAATCATGTGGTGTAATCTCTAAAGGTGGCGAGTCCTATTGTGAAAGTCCTTTGGTTAGCAGACAGTGAGAGGAAGCCTACCATGGGGCATATATATAAGGTTATGGACTGGGTTAAAGAAGCCATTACCGTGAAGTTTATGAGATTATTGATAGAAGGTGGGATGTACAACTCAATCGACCTTTGCACGCGGCGAGGTACAACTTAAATACGGAGTTTTTTATTCAAATCCAAATATTAAAAACGATCTGGAGGTGATAAGGGGTTTGTATGAATGTATAAGAAGGTTGGTTCCCGATGTTGAGACTCAAGACTTGATAACCAATGAGTTGCAAAAGTATAAGAATGTCGAGGATCATTTTGGGATTGGCTTTGCTATTAAACAAAGGGCGAAGAAGGTCCCAAAAAAATACATTAGTGCATTATAATTTTTTTTACGTTTTTATTATAAATTACAATTAAAAAACTGTATATTAATTTATTATTATTTGACAACTCTGTGGTGGGGTTCATATGGTAGCACGACCCCAAATTTGCAAAAGTTTGCAATGACGATTCTTAGTCTCGCGTGTAGTGCATCCGGTTATGCATGAGCGGAATTGGAGTGTTTTTTAGCATGCAAGTATGTGTAACTATTCTAAAAAAATAATATATATTTATACTTACATAATTATTTGGCAAGTCATTCATGGTTTGTCACAACTTCACAGCAAGAGGAGAAATCGACTAGCTCAATCGCATCTCAATGACTTGGTGTTCATGAACTGTAATAGGGCATTAAGGCGCCGATTTCAGTTAAAAGACACCGTAGATCCGGTCTCTTTAAATGAAATAGATGAAAGCAATGAGTGGTTGCTTGGGAGAATTGATGAGAAGTCAGAAACGTAATGAGTATGTTTTCACCGAGGATGATGCATTGACACGGCCTGAAGTTGGTAGATCCACTGGCCTGGAGAGCCTAGGTACAATTCTTTATGGAGAACACTTCAAGGACAACACAAAATACAAGAAGATCAGACACTTCAAGTTCACTTGGTCATTCAGTTCACCATATAGATGAGGGGAGGAGACCACGGAGAAAAAATTTGAGGAAGAGGTACCTAACCGTTACAACGAATAAGAGAATTATGTCGTGGTAGCCGAGGATGACGATGATGACATTATGGACATTTAGAGGGCGTATTAAGGGATATTTTAGAGGTCGTTCCTTGGTGCGATGGCAAGTGCCTCGCCCAAGCTACGGTTGGTCTTAAGGTTCGAGACATGGGAGCAACCTCTCCATATATACATAAATATCAGCCGACATCCGCCTCTCCCAGACCCTGTAGTTAAGTGAGACCCTTGTGCGCTGGGTACGACCTTTATTAAGGGATATTTTGTTTTTGTTAATGACTAGAGTATTGGCTATATAACACATGCCATATTAGAGATATGTTTTTGAATAGTTGTATTTTTGGGGTTAGTTGCATAATATTTCTCTCTAATGTAGATATTGGTTATAACATGCTAGCAATATAATTCTTGTCACTTAACAACTAGCACAATATTATTTCTTCCATTTATTTACATGTTATCAAGTCATATGATTAATATAATACATATGCACTTTACTTAATGTTGATTGTCAGTGATTTAAGACTTTTTTAATTTGTTGGTTGGTTTCAAAAAAATTATACTAAAAAGGAATGTTATATTACACAAATGGAATGGCTTTTAAATGAATGAATATATTATTTTTAATTTTGTAAAAAGTGCGCCTCGCCTTGCACCTTGGCTCCACGAAGACCTTTGCGCCTTGGTGCATTTTTCTCCTCTAAAAACTATGATGAGAAATTATTCTCAATGGTGATGGATAATGTCGGGGCAAATGATGCGATGGCTAAGCTTTTACCTTTGTGATAAATCATTGCTTTCTTATGGGAGGAAATGTTTCATGTGAGGTGTAGTGCCCATATACTTAATTTCAAAATGGCTTATAAGGGGACTTGTTACTAAAATTTGAGATACCGCAAGATATTTGAGCAGTTCCCTTATGGAAAACAAAAGTTTGTTGATAGTTAAGTGTAGGATAAAAATTCCAATAGATGTCCCAAATAGGTGAAACTCCACCTATTTAATGCTTGAGACAACAATTGAAATGAAAGAAGTTGTTTGTCGTCTGACCCTAATTGACAAGAATTATGATCATAATCCATTAGAAGAGGAATGGCAAGTGGCCTATTTGATAAAAAGATTGTTTAAAGGTGTTTTTTCATGCAACGCGCCATCTTAGTGGGACAAATTTTCCTACTGCAAATGTCTTCTTCTCTGATATTTGTCAATACAACTTTTGTTGGTGGAGTGGGAAAATTATGAGCATGCTTATCTCCGTTTGATGGCTGGTCCAATGAGGTGAAAATTTGAAAAATATTGAGACGAATGTAATTTGGTCTTTAACCATTGTTGTGCTTGATCCAATGTTCAAGTTAGACCTCGTCGAATTTTGTTATGGCAAAATGTATGGTGATCTTGCTGGTAGTTATGTGTGTAGGGTGCATAATGTCTTCTATGATTTAGTTAACGACTACAGAGGTGATTCTAGCAAGTCTTTGGATCCTTTTGGGCATGGTTTTGATATTGACAGCTCTAGTTCTAGTATAGCTGATAATTTGTATGATTCTCAAGCTCATTCTAATATTCTTTCGTATCAAATGTCCGAGGTTGATCAATATTCAAATCCTGTTTTCCCTAGGAATGATAACTTTAACATTTCGTCTTGGTGGAAAATTAGTAGTCCTAAACTTCCAATTTGGCAAAAATGGCTCATAATATATTAGTTGTTCCGACGACTATTGTTGCATCACAATCACCATTTAGCGACTACAAGTGATTGAACTGAGTCAAGAAGGAAGTCAATTATGTAAATTGTGATCTTAAATATATCTCATTATTTATTTCTATTTTCTTATCATACTTATAAGTTAATAATGAGTTATAACTTATAACTCATTATTTACTTTTATTGTTTTTTTCAGATGCTGAAAAATCTCAAAATGAGAATGGTTGAATAATAGTGGTAACAGGGTATCACAAGTAATATGATTATTTTTATCGATTTAATTACTTGATCATTTTGCAGCAGCAAACACTATATATCGACAATGGTGGTGTTATGCTAAACTTTTAGCAGGGAACTTGTATTTTTTGTTGAAACTTGGTAAAATAGATTTCAATAATTAATCTTATGGACTTAAATCAGAATTTTTGTAATCAATAGAACCTTTTTTGAATTAATTTTGTATTTTGGTTGGGACTTAAAGTCTGTGTGTTTTGAGGGACTTTAATATGATAATTGTGTGTGAATTTAGTTGTATTTTGTAGGTGATGAAACTGGAAGTATATAAAATTGTGAAACAGATGTTTTGCAGATGCAAAATGATATATTTTGCTGATGATGCTAAAGTTCACATTTTTGTGAAAATGAAAGTCTTTTGAATTATCATTGATGGTTCTGTATGAATTGTGTTGTTATTGTGTGTGAATTTGGTTCTTTTTTTAAAAGTGGATTAAGGCTTAGTATGAATAGTATCTATTTGTAGCTTAAGATGATACCCATTGTAGGTCTATTTATGGGTAAAAGCCTAACAATACAAAATTATACAATTACACAGTCAACGATGTTATAAAAAGAATGCAAAAAAAATATTTTTTTTAAATAAACGGGTCGTGTTTCGAGTTTGGGAAGAACGAGATCTATTATAAATTTAACAAACTACCACTCTGACGGATCGGATTATTGGACCGAATACAGGGTCCTTAACAAATCTGTGTCCAGCACACATTTTCTAAGATCCGTCATATTATATAGGGCCAGACCCAATCATCTAAAATTTTAATAAACGGATTATAGTCAACCCATACCTATCCACAGGCCTAATCCGTTTACATCCCTACTACCAACGTGGAAAGGAACTAAGGTCAGCATTTATCAGGTCTTTGATCTAAAGCGAACTCACCATTTTACATCGAAATGAAATAAAAACTTTCCCTTTTGTCTCCTAGAAATTTGTGGGGATACCCTTCAGCCGCCAGGAAGTTGTAAAGTAAAACAAAACTTATAACAAGTAATAAGAGAAAAGTAAAGGCATGTCGTGCTCGAAAGTGCAACAAAGTTGTCCTCTCGAATGGTAAAACCATCTACCCACTTTTGTTAAGGGCGTGCCCAGGCTCACCTAGGAAAAGCATCGGCACCTTGCCTCACTCAGGCAAGGCCCCACTTTGTGCGTCTAGGCTCCAAGCTCAAGGCACATCCCGAGCCCTTGTTATTTTAGATAATACCCCTAATACAATAATGAACCAATTGATAGGCTGGTTTTACATATTTTCCAATAAAATATGGAAGATTTTACGATTCCCCATCCCAAAACTAACCAAAGTCCTCGATTCCAAGTGAAACTTTAATTTTCTCACTAGTCCCTACTTGGGCAAAAGAAACAAATAAAATTGAACTCGAACAGTGTTGCATCTTAGATTAATTTATATGTTGATTTTGATTTTTCTTTTCACACAATGAAGTCTTTTATTCAGATATATCAATATCTTTTATTCGTTAATTATTGGATAGTTAAATTGTTAAATAGATTTCATATTAAAATATATATTTATTTCACATGGTGATATAAGCTCTTAACTTCTTTTGATGTGTCACCGCTCAACCGTGTATAATTGTAATTTATGCTATATATGTCATATTGTAGATAATATATTATATTATTATTTACAAATATACAACTTGCATGCTTTATAAACTTTGCACCTCACTTCAATCAGGCGCGCACCTCGCCTTGCGTCTTACGCCCATGGGGACCTTGGCGCCTTGGTGCGCCTTTCGACCAACTGTGCATCTTTTCTGATGGGGTAAGAGGGAACGTTCAGGGAGTGTTGACTCGGCACATGGATGTTTTGTCATTGATGAAACCCAAATTCAATAGTATGTAGATCGCTATGAAGAAGCACTCAAATATATGGATAACCAGCCTATGCAATTACAAGAAATTCTTATTAAAAATCCTTACAGTCGAGCAAAGGAAGGCAAACCCAGAACTTACAAGATAGCGCACCAATGTTTTTGCTTAAAATTACACAATAATTCCACGATCGGAACCAAGTTTGTGTCCCCATTAGCTCAATGTTTTTTTCTGGCATGATTTTGATCCAGAACTTGAATTGCAAATAAAAGTCAAGGTGAAGAGGCCGCTACCCTGGGGCAAGTTCCATCACACATGTTCAGCTATCCCTTTGAAGCATATTGCATTTGTGAAAAAACTGAAAACGTGTGTGTAGATTTTTTAAATCTCAACCAAAGATGATCGAAGGATAAATCCCCATTTCCAAAAATTTATGACAAGTCAATGCAACTACGGGGAATGAAAGGTATAGTTGTATGGATAAGTACATCAAGTATAACCAAATCAAGAAGGATCAAGTTGATACCGAGAAAACAGCCTCAATAAGTAATACTATGTAGTCAAAATTGAAACATGTAACTTACAGTAAAAAACGAAGGCCATTTTCTATGCCCTCCTGAACCACATCTTGAAATTCAATGTCAAAATTTGGGTATTTAAAACCAACAAAGAAGCTTCCCACCTTAGAGATTTGCAAACAATCTCCGAAAGATGTTAAAAATCCTATCTAAGAATAACGCCCTTAAAGCATGCCATCATAGTAACTCGAGCAACGTTTTTGAGCTTTGCTTATTGACAAAGAATTCATGTAGATGTCAAAAGACTTCCTCTAGATGCCACTTAAAAAAAGCTACTTGATGTGTTTTATTCACACTTTAGCCGAAGTTGATTTGGCCAAGGGCGCTTTTGTTAATTTCTTTCTTAGGCCGGTTGCCCAAGAATTGACTGGCAAAATGAGACACGACACGAATCGACACGAAATTATTGGTTAATGGGTGGACCCTTAATGATTTTGGGTCAGTGTCAACCCGATAAAACACGACATGTAACCAGTTGGGTTAGTGTTGACGCCCTTCACCCGTTAAGATCCATTCATTTAAATAAGTAAGAAATATTATTAGGCCTTCTAAATAGTTTGTGTATCTTAATGTTAATTTATTCATAAAGAAATTTACAAATGAGAGGTTAACAAATTAATGGGTTTAATCGTATTTAATATTGGGCTAATGTATCAACCCTTATACGGTTCAATTTTTTTATTATCTTCTTAATGGGTAATAACGGGTGAACACGGCACGTTAAGGTAACGACTAAGGTTTGAATATGATTTTTTCACAAGATAAAAAAGTTACCAATTTAGAAACGAACCCAATAAATCTTGTAACATGAAAAACCCCGGCACGAACACGGCTCGACACGACCCGTTGCCAAGTCTACCCAAGAGGCCGAAGCACAAGGAAAGTTATCAAACACACCAAAAAAGTACTTATCAACAAGAATGTAAAAGGCGCGAGGTGCGATCGAGGCGTAAAGGTCAAGCGTCAAGCCTTAGGAGTCTAGGCGAAGCTTAGGCGTAAAAAGGCGTTTTCCCTTTTTTTTATTATTATAATTATTCTAAGGCTAGTAATTTAATAAAATAATACATACCTTAAATTTTGAAAATATATCCGTACGTTTGGTAGCCATCTTTCTCATATGCATGCTCCATAATCAATATACAAAATGCATTTCTCAACATTTAATAAAAAATATACAAAACGTATTTTTCATAATTCAATAATCAATATCAATAATTGATAATCAATAATCAATACAAAAAATGAAACATATAGACTTTTGGTCGGAAGCCGGTCGGCATTGTTAGGTTTTTTTGGACGAAAGGTAAAAAGAGACAAAAAAGTTTGGGACTCTATTTGTCTTTTGATTGTTTTGGACGAGATATTGGTAGAGTTTGTAAAAACAACAGTCTTTACAAGGCGATATCGTTTAACTAAAGCATTTTTTTCCCTAAAAAAAAGTGCACCTTAATTCTTTTACCAAGAATAAGACATAGGGGGAGCGCTTCTCTCAAGCCTCAAGACTAGGCGAGCCTTTTAGAACACTTCTTATCAATGTTAGATCCGCATATTCTCCCATAGATTTTATTTATCTAACTCTTATAATCGTCGCTCAAACACTAAGACATTCTATCCACTAACATTTACATGATCACTTAGTGTGACACAATTGAATATTTGCAGGCTCAAACCATTTTGACCGAAAAGATTAATGGTTTCTCATCCTGACAAATTACATCACCTTCAATCAATCAAAATCCAAACACTCACTAAATTACTCGTGTATTACGATCCTCCAACCGAGCAACTCCCCGAAGAAGACCATAAGAATGTTGTGTGTGAAGCCGGTATGGGTTAGTGGCAGATCTAATTTGATGGTTCCTTTGAGACAAAAAAACACTAGGTGGGACTATCAGCCCTTTTTTTTTACAATGAGGACATAATAATTTACCTTTTAAACTCAATTTTCACCATTCAAATAACAAAGCATAGACGAGGTCCTCATCCTACATATACTCAAAGCAATCAATAAGTCACGAGAATTCGTCTTAAAACATCTCAAGTTGGCCTTATAAAAACCATTGTTCTAGTTTTGGTAAAAATCGAGAGGCGCCCTAAAGCAGAAAAAATGTAACACTAATGCCTTAATGTAAGTTGCAAGGAAAGTGATGTCTTTGAAGGAACATACGCCTTTTCAGCAGGGATCGAGTGGGGAGAAGCCTTTGGAAAAGAGGTTCCAATGGGTTATTCCATATAGCGAGAGAGGAGGATCGATGGTTGATCATGTTATGATGGTGGCAAATAAGGAAATGTGAAATCCGAGGACGTTTCAAGATTGGGAACTCGTGGAGGTGGAGAAGTTGCTAGAGTGGTTGGGCAGAGTGGAGTTTCCTCAAAGGGTAAGAGGATAGATTGAGGTGGATGAGTAGTAGGGAGGTGTTGACGGTGAGGGCTTATTCTGCTTTGATGGGTAAAGGTGGCGGTTCGTTCCCATGAAGTATTTGATCTAAAGTTGCTTTCTTCATATGGACGGCAGCTAAACTTGATGGGAATCCATTTTATTTTCATTGTATTTTCTATTTTTAGTTCCTTTTAGGCCTTTTCTTTCCTTAATTAGTTTCCAAGCATGTTTGGGACTAATTAGGCATTCTTTTATTTTTTTTTAGGTATCTTAGTCATTTTAACTAATTACTTGATTAGCAAGTAATTCAGCACATATAAATACCTCTTATATTTTCATTTGTACTCATTCTTCAATTCTTGAATATAAGACATCTTTTGAGTCTCTCTCTAAAAGTTAGGGTTGGTTTGTTTCTTTTAGCCATTGACGTGTAGTTTACGTCAAATTGGTATCAGAGCGGGTGCCGCTCCAAACATTGGTGTTCGTGTGTTAGTTTGTATCGATGCGTGTGGTGTATCAAAAATTGTATGCTACTTTCTCGATGGCTCCAAGAAAATCCAAACCTCAAGTTAAAGAGATTCAAGAATTGAAAGAACAATTAGCACAACAATTGTACAATCGAAAGACGAAAATGAACGAAGAATAGAGGAATTGACAAGAAGACAAGCCCAATTTGAAACCCTAATGCAACAATTTGCTATGTTGCAAAACCCTAACCCTAGTCTTCAAACCCACAACGAAAATTCAAGATTGATGTTGTCAACATCAAGAACCGCTAATCTGCCCCAATCCGAGACTCTACAGCCAAGAGCAGCTAACACAACCCCAGAGTTGTTCGGCCATCCACCTCCAACAAGATAGCAACGCAAATAAAAAAATATCCCTAAGGCCACTGAAAAACCTGCTGACATTCAAGAGGCTGCCACGCAACCCTAACACTACCTAAAACCTCGGCTAGTGGCCTGCCAATACCCACCACCCTTCTCGGCCTACCTTCTGCTGCCGGTGACCTGCTTTGTAACCCAGAATTGCGACGTAATCAGATCCAAGAAATCGAGAAGACAACAACGATCCCAAACAAGAAATCCTAGAGGTACAATCCAAGAACTTACCAAACAACAACAATTTCCTTGAAAAAAAACCCAATCTTGATTTTTTAGGGTTTTCCAACAACACCCAATATCATGAAATCCCTTATCATATCCCACGCCACCCACCCTTTCGTAAAATTTTAACCTCCTCGATCAACCTTATAACCCCGGTGCACATTTTGGTATTCCTAATCCCTGACCACCCTCTCCAGCATCACATCATGCACCGTCCCACTATGACCTTTCCATATCCCATTCTGACTCCTCTTCATCTTCCGACACGAGGAACACTCACCATAGCAACTTGGATTGGATTCCCCCACCCGGTGGCCCTAATTTTGTCCCTTTACGAGACCGTCAGTGCTACTATTGCGGGGAGCGTGGCCATTTAATTGGTACATGTCCCAATTACCCTCGATGCTCCCCTCTACCTCCTTTAGCGCTCCATGATCGTCCTCATCATCCACCACCTGCTCAGGTACCACCGATACCAGTTGATCATGCTACACATGCGCCGGGTGATGTGATGGATCTAGGCACTCATCAGGATGGAGATCCGCTTTCATTAGCACTTCAGATTATTTCGCGGAGTCTTCATGGTGATATCCGCATAGATATTCCTATGTTCGATGGTAGATTCTCCCCTGATGACATGACCGACTGGCTTGCCGCTATAGAGACAGTTTTCGATTACAAGCGGGTTCAAGCAGTGGCGGATCCAGGATTTTGTGTGAACTGGGGCGAAAGTTTCGATAGTTGCCGGGGGTTCGGGGGCGGGAGCCCCCGAGGCGATTTTTTTGGGGGGGGGTCGAGTTTTTTCGAGCATTTTTTGGACTGTTTTTACTTTTTTGGGTATTATATTCATTTTCAACACTAATTGAAGTGGGAGATGACTGAACCTCAGCTTCAGATACGGTTGGTGCATTGTCTTCTCTTTTTCGTTTAAAAAATTTCTCTATTGATTCCCAATATTTACAAATTTAATTTAATTTCACATATAAATTTAATTTCATATAAATTTATACAAAAATAAATAAACAGACACATATAAACAATACACAAAATAAATTTATAAATTCACATTATAAATTTAATTTCATTTTAGTATAAATAATTTTAGTATAATTTCAGTAGTATAAATATAATTTCACATATAAACAGACACATATAAACAAATATACACAAAATAAGAGAGAGCACCATTTTAAGTTATGTTTTTTTTTGTTTATTACAGATTTTCCCCTGAACTTTTAATATAATTACAAGTCACCTCCAGGTTTAATTTTTTAATAAAAAAAAAAAAAAAAAAAATTTTTTTTTTTTTTTTTTTTTTTGAAAAATGAACTGGGGCGGCCGCCCCGCTTCGGCCAGGGCTGGATCCGCCCCTGGGTTCAAGGCCGCTCATGTGTTCTTCTAGTTGCCACCAAATTTCAGGGTTTTGCCCGAGTTTGGTGGAATGACCTTTTTTATCGTAGGACGGCTGTATGACTCCCTCCTATTCAGGAGGGGCTCGATCTCAAGACCGCTCTTCAGGCCTCCTTTATACCCCCGACGTACGAGCAAGAACTCTTTACGGGCATTCAGTCTCTCCAGCAGGACACGTCTTCGGTAGTACAGTATACGAAGCAGTTCTAGCTCCTCTGCACTAGAGCTCGCCTGCCCGAGACAGAGGATCAATGGATCAACCGCTACATTCTGGGACTCCAGCCACATATTCGTCGCGACCTTGGATTGAGAGAGATACCCACCATTTTTAAGACAGTAGAGTATGCTACTAAGGTCGAGGCCTATCGTGTAACCCTGGCAGCTCCTCCAGCATCCCAACCTCCACCTTCTTTGAATTATGTTACTCCTGCAGCACCAGCCTCGACATCTTCTGCCATTACTTCAGTGACTACCACTTCCACTGCGACCCATACAGGCCCTCCCACATTTCGGTGCTTTAATTGCAGCACCGTGGGACACCACGCTTCAGATTTCCCTCTACCACGCCGCCCGCCTTGTTAGCGATGGATCAGTCACCAGAGTATCTCGATGAGACTGAGCATCCTCCTGGCCATGCATTGATTACAGTTTTGGAGGATGACTCTTTTGGTCTTCTCCCTTGAGTTCGCGGACGAACTCTTTTTGAGGGGAGGAGAGTGATGGGGATCCATTTTATTTTCCTTTTATTTTTATTGTATTTTCTATTTTTAGTTCCTTTTAGGCATTTTCTTTCCTTAATTAGTTTCCAAGCATGTTTAGGACTAATTATGCATTCTTTTATTTTTAGTTGGGTAATTTAGTCATTTTAACTAATTGCTTGATTAGCAAGTAATTCAGCCCATATAAATACCTCTTGTATTCTCATTTGTACTCATTCTTCAATTCTTAAATATAAGACATCTTTTGACTCTCTCTCTCAAAGTTAGGGTTTGTTTCTTTCTTTTAGCCATTGACGTGTAGTTTACATCAAAACTAGTGGCTTACAGAGGAGATAAGGGGAAAGAGATACTGATGTGATCCAAGGGATATTTTGGTCATATCCCCTTTTATTTTTGGTTCCATATATTAGTTAATCATATTTTCTTCTTAAGTTGCATTTTATTATTATTTTTTTCATATTGTATCGGTCTATTTAGAGGATGGACTTTAGGTGAACACTTTAGTATTAGGCATATTGTATAGATGGGAATAAGTTCCACATTGGTTAGTTACTCCTTTAGTGCTCACCTCCATATCCCCTATAAATAGACCACTCCTCTTCCTCATTTGTGGACTTGAACTTTGGAGTAAAACCTTAGTTATATTTCTCTCTCTAAATTGGTATGGTGCCTTTAGAGTTGCCATTAAACGTGTGGTTACGTCAATTGATATCAGAGCGAGATGTCGCTCCCCCACTATGTGTGGTGTCACCGCAATTTTTTTTCATTTTTGTTTGTGAGGAGTCGCAACAATTTTTTTTTCATTTAAATCGTTTACCACGTTTTAATGGCTCCCAAAAAGGCAACACTTGATGAGAGATTTATCCAAATGAAAGAACATATGAGAAATGACCTCCCTCATGAGGCAACACATGGCCACCCTCACCCAACACATGTCATCTCTTTTTCAAAGCCCTAACTCTACCCTAACCCCATACCCAAACATCCACCGAGACCCATCTTCATCTTCCCCCCATCTAAACCCTAACCCTAACTCCATCACTCACTACACCACCGCCATAACTACCCACCGACCCACTAATATTTCACTACCAACCTACACCACCCTCCTGCCACCACCCGCCTCCTGCCGCCTTCATCTTTCTGGTCGCCGGAAATTTTTCAAACTCCTCCAAATTCCCCCAAACTTCTCCCACACCCTCTTCTCATCCCGATCTACAACTTCCCTTAAAGGCCCCACCCCAAAATACCCCTAAAACAGCCTCTACCGCCCATTTTTCCCTCGGCTCCGGCGATGTCGGCGCCATTCTCCCACCCCCTTCCGATGGTCCAATCAACGATCCGACTTCGGATCCATACTACCCACCCCCGGGCGACCCAACCCCTCTATTTTCATCCCATTTGGCCAACTCCCGTCACCGGACCGCTAGAACTCCGGCCAATCGGGGTGGCGCAACCCTCCAAGCCTCCCAAACCCCTTTTTTTTCCACCTTTTCAAGCCGGTATTCGGGTCGAGTTAGAGGACGACTTCCATGGCATGCGGCGAAGCCCATGGAGGATGGGTTCCTTTTGGTGGCGTTCCCCCACACGCTCGAGGACGAGCTTTTTGGAAGACGGGGAGAATGACGTTATGCAAGGGATATTTTGGTCATATCCTCTTTTATTTTTGGCTCCATATATTAGTTTATCATATTTTCTTCTTATGTTGCATTTTATTTTATTTTTTTCATATTGTATTGGTCTATTTAGAGGATGGGCTTTAGGTGAACACTTGAGTATTAGGCATATTGTATAGATGGGAATAAGTCCCACCTTGGTTAGTTACTCCTTTAGTGCTCACCTCCCTATCCTATAAATAGATCACTCTTCTTCCTCATTTGGGGACTTGAACTTTGGAGTAAAACCTTCGTTATATTTCTCTCTCTAAATTGGTGTGGTGCCTTTAGAGTTGCCATTAGACGTGTGGTTACGTCAGATACGATAGTAGGTGCTAGAGGTGTAAAAATGCGGAGGAGATGGCTGATCATTAGCTGTTATATCTAGTGGCGAAGGGTTATTAGGAGATCTTAATTTCCCTCTTCACGGTGCAACCTTATATATTTGGCCAGCAAAAGAGATCATAATTTTCCTCTTCATGGTGCAACCTTATATCTGGTTCAGTGAAGGAGGTAGTGACAGCTTGGAAGTTCCCGGTGGGTGGGGAGGGGGCGCTTAGAGTGTGGAAGATGGCCCCGCATTTCTGGATGTTATGCAGAGAAAGAAATGGGGGATGTTTCGAGGGAGTGGAGCTGGCTCCAGCTAGACTTCGGTACATAAGGATTCCTCAATTTGAGGAGTTCGTGAGAGGGGAGTAGTTTTGCTCGAGGAGATTTTAATTTCTCTTTTTTTGTTTTCATTGTTGTGTCTATACACCTAGTATACGGTATACCGCCCCCTGAGGAGGGTGATTTATAGAAATTTTTACTCTTACCAGAAATTTAAAAAAAATCAAAGACGTTATCCCGAAGGATTTAACAATCACCGTATAAAATGGTTGGGAACTCGATACGCTCCACGGTGCTAAATTAAAACCTTCAGCTGAGGATTGGTGGGTAAAAATTTTTATCCATATAAAAATGAAACAAGGACTATGTCTCTTCGAACCTATGACACCCGGACTCGACACGTAATATGTGTTTCGACACGACACGCGACACGCGATTTTTCCAAAAATTAGGATACGACACGCTAGGATACGTATAATATATAATATATGTTAAAATTTATAATATATATTTAAATATAAATATATATATATATGTTAATGAAATAAAACAGATTTTTTTCCCATAAAATACATTATTAAAGCATTCTTAACATGAAATTATGAAAATGGACCATACAAAACAAAATTCAAACACACTTTAACATGAAAAATCATAAATAAGGCAGAATCACGATCACATAAGAAAAAAAAATTTTAAAAAAAGGTGTCATTTTACGTGTCCCAGCGTGTCGGCAACGTGTCCAAACGTGTCAGAGCGTGGAGCGTGTCAGACTGGTGTCAAAGTTGACTCGTGGCTTCCGGGAGAGTGTCGGTGCTTCATAGCTTCGAACCCTAAAAGAGTTATCCAAGATGTCATAACGGCATGGTCAGATGTGGGTCCCATATAAGCAAAGGAAAAGTCGAAAGTTGATAAAGAGAATAAAATTGTAGTGAAGTTATTTTAGCTATCTTAATATTGAAGGCATTTGTATAATACTACAACTTTACTTTAGCATACAAATATTGTGTTATGGTGAGTGAATAATAACAAGTCATCCTCATTTGAGTCTCTTTTCCCTCCTGATTTATATTCTTGCATTTCAATTAAAGCTATTCATGAACAGCACTGTGAAGCCATTAACATATCGAGGGATATTATTGGTTCATCCATGAATACTAATGCAGGCAATCTGTAACAAAGATGCATCCTATGAAGCACCGACACTCTCTCGAAAGCCATGAGTCAGCTTTGAAACGAGCATGACACACGACACGCTCCGACACGTTGCCGACACGCTGGGACACTTCTTTTAATTTTTTTTTTTTTTTTTTTTTTTAATTTTGTTTCTTATATGATTATGATTCTGCCTTATTTATGATTTTTAACGTTAAAGTGTGTTTGAATTTTGTTTTATACGATCCATTTTCTTAATTTCATGTTAAGAATGCTCTAATAATGTATTTTATGGAGAAAAAAAATCTGTTTTATTTCATTAATATATATATTATATATTATACGTATCCTAGCGTGCCGTATCCTAGTTTTTGGAGAAATCATGTGTTGCGTGTCGTGTCGAAACACGTATTACGTGTTGAGTCCGTGCTTCATAGGTTGCATCCCATGCTAACAATTTACCACGCTAACCCCAACCCACTTTCTCAAAATCATGAGGATCATCCTCATCATCTCCCGACAGAACCAGGAAGTAGGGTAATCTATAAATTGATCTTAAGTGATAGCTTCAAAAACTAACGATGAGAATAAAATATCCGACACCCCATCCCAAGAGACCATTCAAGGAAAGTAAAACAACGCATCAAAAGGCTTCTTTAAAGCAAAAAAGGCAAAATATTGCTTTCACTACTTCCCCAAAGTAATCTCATTATCAGGCCAACAACTTTCTCCTGAGCATCAGAATACTCGCCCTTTTTCTTCACGTCTTTGTAAACATAACCCTGCCATTTACTATACGAAGACTTGCTCGAACCTATAGACTTGGTGCCCTTGCAACTTGCACTCATAATACCCCACTTCTGCCAAGTTATCAAGATCGTGAGCACTTCACCTGAAGGTTTAGTCGCCATACAGCTCCTGCTGAAAACCTCAACCTCACTAAATCACAATTATCCTCATGCATAAATGTAAATCCACTCAACCCACGAAGTCACAAACGTGTGGACATCACAACTCTAACTCGAGAACAAAGTGGCAAAAGAGTTATTATTCTTCATTAATTGATGTTTATGTATGAGAAGTCCCCTCATGTACTCTCAAGCGAAGTACAGAATCAAGAGTAATAGCAGGGGAAATTTGAGGTCCCAAACTCATCAAAGGCCAAGAAGGGGTCATTGTCGACAAGGCAATTACCAGTGCCAGCAGCGACGCACGCACAAAAGTGTCTGACCTATCTCCACGAACTAAGAATGGAGCTATCCTAGGAACCATGTTACTTAATGAAAAGCGAAAGTAGAGATTTTATCAGAAGGAATGGAGTTGAACGGCGAAATAGAAGACTAAAGACACGAAAAGACCGTCAAAATTTTCAAAATAAAAGCATAATTTAAAATAAAAAATAAAAAAGCAACAAACACACTTTCTATGAAATCAAACAATGGGTGTGAAACGTATTGTGTTAAAATGAACACACTCCTTCGAGTGTGGACATCCGACCATCCAACGGAATGAACCAATCCCCTCAAACACACAGCAAGCTAGCCGTAGAGGAAAACCAACTGACAGTACCTGCACCAGGAAATGTGAGAAGGCAAAAACAAGATTTGAGTGGGTGGGTCGCTCCCTTGTTGTCACAAGTTCACGTGCACGATGGGAAAACGTTAGGATGGTATAAGCGTGAGCTAGGAAGAACGGACACTTCTCCGGAGGTGACATACCCGTGTCGAACACTCTGACAAGCATACGACACGGCTCGGATACTCTATGGACACACCATGTGGCGTGTCGGACTTGTTTGGCATTTTAAGGAAGGCGGACACGGCATGGACACTTCGTGGACACGGAGGGATGCCAACAATTAAAGAACATTAAAGAATTTCTAGTGTCGTGTAAAAGTAAATCTTTTAGGGGTTAAGTTAAGAGACTTAAGTTAGTCTCTCGCTCAATATAAATTGGTATTTTTGACTTACGATTTAAGTGTTTTAATTTTGATATATTAGCTTCACCGCTAATTTTTGTTTTTGAAGTGCAAAATGGATAAAACTGTATATATAATTATATTAATATATTTCTTTGTCGTCGTGTCATGTCCTAATTTTTATAAATTTGTTGTGTCGACGTGTCCGTGCGACACGACACCCGTATCCGTGTCGGTGCTTCATAAAGCGTAGCATCTCATATGGCCCATTATATCTAACAAGCCGATCCGTCAACACAAGATACCCACCCACCAGGAAGGGGGGGGGGGGGGGGAGCTGTGTGGATTTGCACGACTAATTAGTTTGGTACCATAGTTATAGGCCCAAGGTGCTATAGTCTTCCTAGAGAATCGAAGCATGGGGTACAATGTACATAACATGATGTATCATCTAAATTTAGAATTTGTAGCATAATTCGCAAATATACACGGCTATGAAGCAATGATCCTTCTAAAGGGTTATCAATCCAAGGGTGCTTCAGCTCCGATTCGCACCCATGAAGAATCGTGAAATATAAAATAAATATGAAGTTCGGATTCGTTTCAGATTCGGTCAGGCTTTGTTGGGGGTTCTTTTGGCTAGGATTCATTTTTTTAACTGACTTTTGAAATTTACTGAAAAATGAGGTCGTTTATTAAAATTTTAAGAATTTAGTGTTCAAAATTATAAATATGTATATTTATTACTTTATAAACAATTTTAAAATTTAATATATGAATTTTATTACCTAACCATTTCATCTCTCTCTCTCTCTCTGGTGCGGTCCAATTTTTTAAATTTATTTCTCAACCAAATTTAGTGGAAATGATCTCCATAGTAAGGAGATCAAAATGTCATCAAAAATTTCAATTTGGCAGTGGGTGAGACGATTATACTAAAATTCAATGTCATAAAATGCATCTATTTTTCAAATTTGCATTTCATTCACTTCCCGATTAAATTTTTTGATGAATTTTTTCGTAGATGATCGCTCCACTATGGAGATCATTTCCACCAATTTTGGTTGGAAAAAGATCATGGTATATCCTAAACTTAGTTCTTTAGTTGTAAAACTGATAATGATCTACGTTTTTCTATATTAATTAAGGAATGATATAATATATTTTATATTATTATTTTTTTCTTGCCGCACCCGTATCCTTTTTATATTATCATAGTGTCGCATCTTCACTCCGCACCCACGCTTCTAAGATACACGGCTATCAAGTGACACTTAAGAAGATATATTTAATATATCTTATGCATAAACGTTGATAAATTCAACTAACACAAATCATCATATATTCAAATGCTTAAATTGTCGATAAAAGCAAAATTACCAAATTATTCCAAAGGAATGCAGTCCAACAAAAATCAAAAGGCAAATCAAAGTCAACTTGTTAATTGATCCAAAATTACTACGCGATTGAAAGTTATTTTTGTCTCGTTTGCCTCTTCATTTTCGAGAGTCAAAAAGAAAAACTTTCTTCCATTTGCGGTCGTAAGGGAAAATTTTGCTAGGGCTTAGGGCTTTTTAGCCTTCGACTTTCGTCAACTTTGTACTTGGAGTGATCCAATGCTCCGTGTTTAATAAAAAAATAACTAAAACCAACATATAAGTTCATCGAGGATTGTTCTTGGACTTCTTTTACAATTTTTTTATGAGTTCTGATGCGTAGGTGCACAAGGCACGCACCTTACAAAAGAAGCCTCGCCGGAGGTAAGAGTAGGTGTAACGTTTGCGCCTTTGTGAGCCGGGGGGCACGGCTTTGATGATTAAGGCTGGTAGTGGCACTGACAAATACCAGCTTAAGGAGCGCTCGAAGGCCTATTTGAGTGACCAATTTTTGTTTTGGTCATAATGCTAGATAGTATGATCTTTATTAGGTTGACAAACCTAACCACGATGAGAGAGAGAGAGAGAGAGAGAGAGAGAGAGAGAGAGATTAACTACTTGAGTAACCTTAGGTCACTCAAAATTAAATAAACAGACTCAAGCCAGGCATATACTTATAAGGATCCAACTATCCATGCTGATGGGACAACACATTACCCTTTGCAGCAGAATATCTTGTCATTTCTACCCATACAAACAATCATTTCTCATTTAATTCACATCACGTCCACATTAAATGCACCAAAGCCCCATAAATATCAATGAAGGCTTTATTTATGAAAGGCAAACAGCATCTTGTCCTGAACTTATTACTCTTTTAAATCCAAGAGAGTTGAGTTTACAACCTTCATTTAAAAGAACCTTCACCTACTTCCTGAAATCCTTTTCTCTAGATCTGTGAGTATGATTGCAGACCTATCTGCCTACCTCTCTCTGTCTGTGATATAGTATCAATTCCCTCACCTTCTCTACCTATAATCTCGTGGATTCACTTCAAAATTACTAACGGATTTTTTGCCCTTCCCATCGAGCAGGTCCCGTCTCCTTACCCCTCTAGACCATTACCCCAATGTGCTAGACACGAAATGGATAACTACCTACCTACAAATTGTTATACAACATTGTTCAGTCATGTAACAGGGATATAAAGCCAGTTGCTATAAATTACTAGAAATCTCATAATACACACTATGCCTTGTGTGAGAACCTGTCGTCCCATCACAGCGCATATGCGAGTTGGAATGGGGATGTCTACGCCATGGTCCTGGAGCTAAGTCTCCGTCGTTTTCTTATCAATTTACCCCATATATTTCTTATGGCACTCCCTTGGCTCAACCTCAATACTAGCCCCTTCCTCACAGCAGGATATAGCCAGTGTTGCAAAACGTTTCAGTATAAACAAATGTGTTTTAGTAAATTATTTATTTCGCCATTTAAAGTAAATTACATGTTTCGTTTCTTAGCTCAGTGATCGATGTCACATGAATGGCGCCAAAAAGGATATCAACCTAGGCATAGATGTTTTCTAATGCCAATGGCCGGATAACAGACTAAGAAAGAAATCTCATGCTGGATCAGAAAAGTAAAGAGACAACAATTCACATACAAAAATACTCCCTCCATCCCAAATTAATTGTCCCCGTTTGGAAGTCAAAACATCACAAGAAAATATTTCACTTTCCACATTTATCCTCCTAAGAATTATGAATACCTTTGGAGTGAAACATGCACTTAGATCATTGCTCTCCCATATGCATTGGTAGGGTCAGTAACTTTGTAATTTCGCCTAGTTTCATATGCTATTTTTAGAATCCGGACTATTAATTCGAGACAGACCAAAACATAAAACAGAACTATAAATTTGGGACAGAGGGAGGCGTGTCTTTTTAAGTAAACAAGTATTGAAATCACTGCTCCCAAAAGACTGCTCAACGCATGAATTTCCTCTCCAGAATAAAACCAAATAAACAAAAGAAAATGCAAGCTTTTTATAGAAGTTAGGTGAGAGCTCTACCTCTATATGTGTTCATCAAGATGTCAATAGCCTCTTGATGCCAGTTTTCTGCTCTGATGTAAGCCTGGTAGGGAACTTGATATTGAACTTAATTCTCAAGTTCCCTTTTCTAGTAGGTTCTTTAGGGATGGGCATCCCTTCCCCTTTAACAACTTCTTCATGGGTGGGACTAATTACAGAGTTCATGGGTATTGTCAGATTCCGCCCATCTAGGGTTGTCAGCTGTGCAGTGTAACCTGTCAGAGCTTCTGCCAGAGAGATCTTCTGGGTGACAACTAGATCGTTTCCATCCCTCTTGAAAACACTGTGGGGCTTTTCATCAATAATGAAGACGAGATCAGAGGGTATAACACCTCGCTGTTCATTCCCCTTCTCTGGAAAAGTTATTTTTGTTCCCTTCTTCCAACCTGGTTTGATCTCAATTGTAAGAATTTCCTCAACTGTGGTGGGTCTCCTGCACAAGAAAACAATAATGAAAAGCAGAACACCATTAAGCACAAACAATTACAAGGGACTTTGTTCTAAGCTTTGTATAGATCAAACAATGCTTTTGGTAACAAGTTCGACTCACAACAGCAAACAGGTATAACTACACAAGTGCGAGAGTAGGTGAGATCCTCTGCTGATTAAGATCATATATATTATTTATACAAAATCAGAGTGATGATTTCAGTCTACAAATTAAAAGTTGAAGACCTAATCCAGCGTAATAGCCTCATTTTATTTTGGCAGCATAGATATCTTGATGGTCACTTTTGAGATATTAACTTATTTTCGTTCCAATTTCAGATTTTAAGACTTTGAAAGTTTAGAATCAAAACTTGAAGTCGTCTCTATAAGAAGTTTTACAACTTCAATTGCTTCTTTTTTTTGCGAACCAGTACTTCAACTGCTGTTCACCAACACAATTAAGATTTTGGTTGCTTTTTCTCTATTACCCACTTAAGTAAAACCCCAACAGATAAAGCTTAAGTCCGCCTCCAGATCCTGCACCTGGCACCACTCCGGTCATCATGGCAACTAACTCACTGCAATGAACTTGAGCCACAATGCCACCAATCAAACCCAATCATGGGCCACCACACTCATTCTCACCCTCCACCATATGCCTCCTAACTTCCATGGCGCCACCTTTACCAGGCAAAGACACACCATTATGATTGCCAACCACAACACATACAATCAACTACTTTTAACAGTTAAACGCAGAGATATCTGAAAGAACATCAACTAGAAGGTTCCAACAGCCACTGTTGTTAAAGGCGTGCCTAGGCTCCAGGCTCACCTAGGCGCAGCCCCTTGCCTTAATCAAGCAAGGCTCCTACTATAAGGCGAGCGTTTGGGCTCCAGGCTAAAGGGGCGGCTTTTTCTTATGATGCCCCCACTACAAGAATGGGCCAATTGATGTGCTAATTTTTACATATTTTCCAATAGAATACGGAAGATTAGACGACTCCCCACCCCAAAACTAACCAAAGTAAGTCTTTGATTTCTAGTGAAGCTTTATCTTTCTGCTTCGGTGAAAGAAACAAACAAAATTAAACTCCAAAAGTGTTGCATCATAAAACAATTTATATGTTGATTTTGATTTTTCTTTTCACACATTAGATTATTTTTTTTAAATATATCAATATGTTTCTTTTGTTGATTATTGGATAATTAAATTGTTGGATAAATTTGATACTAAATATATATTTTTTCATATGGTGATATAACATCTATCTTCTCTTGATTTGTCTTTTCATAACCATGTACAAAAGTAATTTATGGCATATATTTCAAATTTTAGATCATAAAAGATCTACTTATTAGAAATATACAACGTTTTCTTGTTTTATAGACTTTGCAACTCACTTTGATTGGGAGTGCGCCTATGCTCCACGGGGACCATGGCGCCTTTGGTGCCTTTCGCCTTTAACAACTATGCCAACAACATTGTTCATCCTATCCTTAAAGGTTAAGTGAAGCGTCGTATGAGCTTGCAGCTTGCATGGGTCCTAGGCCGAGTGGGTTGAAAAGGCACGGGACTGGGAGGTTAGCAAGAGAAGGATTTTAGCCTAATTTTTAGGTGGTAAATTATTATTGGGATTTTAGCCTAATTTTTATGTAGTAAATTATTATTGAACAAGGACTCGCGTTCAAACTCTATTAAGAAAGTCATAAATCTTTCCCGTATTTCGTTCATTATTAATATAATTTTGATTCTTAGATTTGTGTCATTGTTTATGCATCCACTTACTTTACATCATTATCCTAACTCGAATTTATATAAGATTGGTAAATCTATAAATAAGTCCAACCTCGAAACAACGGAATCACAAGGGTGTTCGTGTAAATATGTGTGTGTGTGTGTGTGTGTGTGTGTGTGTGTGTATATATATATATATATATATATATATATATATATATATGTATATATCCATTTGTAAGGACACAAATTTCCAATTGAGTCCATCGTAGTTTTGGCTCAATTTCGGACAAAAACGTTTGAGTCATAGGATAAAGTTATTGATCCGCCTTCAAGCCTATGACATACTAAAGTTGAAGACGTAGCGGCCAAGATATTAAAGCTTCATCAAATGCCGAGTTTATTGTGCCTCGTTTCTACGTCATCAACAATGTTCCGTTTACTCCTAAGGTATGAATGCATTTTATTATATATATAGGAGCTTGGAACATTTTTATTGGGTGAACTTTTATTTTAAACTGTTGTTTATTTTCAGAAAGATTTTATTAAAACTTTAAAATAAAGTATATAAAGTTTCTAGGCTAAAACTAAATTTTTCAACTTTCTGGAAGTTCGTTCGAATTGTCGTTCGAACAATAATGTTGTTCAAACGAGTTTGCCAACGAGTTCCCACATTGGCCACTGGAATGTCGTTCGAACGAAAATGATGTTCGAACGAGATTTCTAACGAGTTCACTTTGGAACTTCGTTAGAAGGCTCGTTCGAACGAAAATGTCGTTCGAACGAGTTTTGGCGGAAACAGTTTATTTGGCAGTTTTAAGCAGTTTTTCCCACTAACTTTTTGGGCAGTCTTAATATGTGCGGGAACTAGCTTTTTCCACTTAATTTTTTCACATCTTTCCATCTCCAAGAGAAAGTTTGAGAGCTTCAATTTACAAGGAAAAAGTTCATTGTTTTGAGTGTCTAATTTTTCAAGAAAAAATCATTTAACACTCTGGTTTTCACTCAAAGTTTGTTTATCCAAGTTACTCTATAAATATCATTGCTTGGAGTTTGGCACCTGTTTTATCCCTACCGTTTGAAGAGAAGTTTGGGTTTGCTTCTAAATCCCACAAAGAAGAAGAAGTTTGCGTTGTCATACCCACTTGGAGAAAGGCTCCTAGTTTGGGTGACGGTTACCATATAAAGTCCGATCGGTGGATTCCGAGACCGCGGTGGAGCTCTGTGGTTATTCACTAGGCGGAGGTGTATACAAGAAGAAGCGTCGGGGCTTGAGAGGGATCGAGTCGAGTGTTGTAAGTCTTACTGTCTTGTATTTGTAAAACCATACTTAGTGGATTTGATATTAGGGCCGTCCGAGGTTTCTTCCCGTTATGGGTTTTTCCTCGTACATCGCGGCATAGTGATTTATTGTTTATTTTATCTTTTGCATAATTCACCTAGAACGCATGCTTAGGTAAAAAGATAAAATTTGGTTTTAATCACTACTCGTTTAAATTTGGTGCTAAATAAATATTGGGTAATGTGTAGTTAATTCAAGTCGTTAAGTTAATTTGATAAAATTGGTTTGGCCTAATTGTGTAATATTGAAAATATGACTTAGGCAAATTTCTAGGACTTGGGTTAATTAATTGTGTTTAAGTGAAATCAAAATTGTGTGTGTGTTTCACTATATTTCACTTGGTTTAATTTTAATTTGAAAAGAAATTAAAATTTGTTTTTGAATTGAACCATCTTACGCTTCCGCATCTCATAAAAGGAAATTACTCTTCTAAAAGATTTTGATTTTAAAATTGAGGGGCCTACGCCTTTTCAAATTGGTATCAGAGCCAAAGCGATAATTTACTTCGTTAAGATCCTTTAAATATTTTTGGCTAAAATGGAATTTTCCCCATTTTCAAAATTTCCTATTTTCGATGGTTCTAACTACGCGTATTGGAAAGTGCGAATGAAATCGGCACTGAAATCTATCGACGAGAGAGTTTGGTTATCTGTCGTTAACGGGTGGTCTCCACCTACGCATTTAGTAGATAATGAGCGTGTTCCCAAACCCGCCGATAGATGGAGTGAGAACGAATTTAAACTTTCTAATTTTAATTCCCGAGGTTTAAATGCCCTGACCGGATGAATTCTGACGCATTATGACGTGTGAAACAGCTAAAGAAGCTTGGGATATTTTACAACTCACTCATGAAGGTACAAGTGTCGTAAAAGCTTCGAAACTCCAAAACCTCACCACTCAATTTGAAACCATTAAAATGAACGAAAAGGAAACTTTTGATGAATTTTATGCTAGACTTTCCGATATTGTTAATTCATCTTCTAATCTGGAAGAGAAAATACCCGACAACCGAGTTGTAAAGAAAATTTTAAGGTCCTTACCGGATAGATTTATTCCAAAAGTGACCGTTTTAAATTCTTTACCAACTTTAGCCTCTACGAAATTAGAAGAGCTTGTAGGTGATTTACAAACCTATGAACTGGACATGTTTCCCTCTAAAACTGAAACGAAAATTGAAAAGGGCGTCGCTTTTAAAGACCGAAAAGAGGAAAAACAGGTAGTAGAGAGTGAGAGTGATAGTGATTCGGAAGATATGGCCTTGTTTGCTAGGAAATTTCGAAAGTTTCTTAAAATTAACAAAGATAAATTTAAAAATGACTTTATGAAATTCGAAACTTCTACGCATGACAATGCCGAGAGGATCCCTAAAACTTCAAAAGAAACTTTAAATAGGAACGAGTCAAATAGGTGTTTTGGTTGTGAAGGGTATGGCCATAGGGCTTCTGAGTGCCCCACTAAACTAAGGAGAGAGGGTAAGCGACCCATTTCATTTAATGCAACCCTTAGTGATAGTGATAATGATAATGAAGAGGGACCCGATTCCCCCATTAAGCCCAACTTTGTGGCTTTTATGGCTAGTCATGTGAGTGATAGTGAGAACTCGTCTATTGATGAAACTTTAACACATGACACTTCCAAGGTCATAGTTTATGATTCCCTTGTTTTTTATGGTACTGAGAGTGAAGAAGAAAGAGAGAGTGAAAATGAAGAAGAGGTTGATGTGAGTGAACTTCAAAATGCTTTTCAAGAACTTTATGAAGAATCTATTAAATTAAAAAGAGCTAATTTGAAGTTAGAAACGAGTTTAAAAGAGCGTGTTAATGTCGTTGATGATAGTGCGATGGTGGAAGACCTTAGGACACGAGAGAGAACTCTTCGAGAGAAGCTTGAATATGTAGAAGGCGAGAGAGATTGCCTTAGAGGTTTAATGGAATCCTTGAAAAAGGAGCTTCTTGAGTTTGAAGAGAGAAATGTTTTATTAGAGTTTAATATTTTAGAATTAAAAAATAAATTAAAAGACTCTAGAAAAGTCAAATTTGATTTGGAGTGTAGGTCCGAAAAGCTAGATAAAATCTTAGGCACGGTCCAAATAAAAAATGACACTTGTGGTTTAGGCTTCGATACTTGTAATGAATCAACTCATAAAGCCAAAACCAATGTTTTAGGAGAATCGCCTAGGAAAGCTTTTAATGATCATTCCGTAGATAAGTCTTTTCGCCGAGTTTTTAAGTGCTCGCATTGTGGTCGAAAAGGTCATCTTAGGAAATTTTGTTTTGATCTTAAACGAGTTCCTAGAAAATCCAAATGTAAGGCAAACGAGGTAGCCAAGATTCCTACACCCCTAGATCGTCATTCTTCATTAGTTTGGGTTAGGAGATCCGACTTGGTAGCTTTACAAGATAGGGTTTTTTATTCTCATTTACTATCACATGCTTCCTCACTTGCTAAATCTAAAGGTTGAATGTGTTGGTTTTCTTTGCATACTCTAGCTTTTTGTGCTTCATATTATATATCATTGCTAGGTGTATGCATGTTTAGTCATTTTCTAGTCATTGCTTTTTTTCATATCTAATGCTAGAAATCATGACTTGTTTATCTTTTGTATTATATTTCCTTCATTTTTGTTTGCATTAAATGAAAAATACAAAAAGATTTTTGTTTATCATTTGGGTTTTTATCTCTTGGTAATTTAAGCTTAATGAAAAATTCAAATGATTTTTGTTTGTCTTTTGAGTATATATTTTTATTTTTGGTTAAAAATTTCAAAAACTCAAAAAGATTTTATTTTGTGTGTATTTTGGTTTTACACACATTTTGTGGCATATGTTTGTGTTTGAATCCTCATTTCGCTTCCATGTGACTAGAACTTTTGGTTAGAATTTTAATCCTTAAAATGTTCTTTATCATGCTTACATGGAGTAGCTTAAGTTTGACTTGCTTAATGGATTCGCTTTTATATGCCTTTACACACATGCACGAGCTTTTTGAACCTTAACGTCACATGTTATATTTGAGCTTTGTGAGATGTTCTCCTACCAATCTAGTCATCTACATATTTGTGACCTAGGAGGACTAGTGCATGTCAAAATCCGTTGCACGTGAGATATGTGTGAGATATAAAAAAATGATAAATATAAATGTGCACAGGAAAGGGCTCCGAAAGGATTTATTATCCTTTGCGAATAGTAAGCCACCGTTTGCTTGGACCTAAAAGAAATACGTGGTCCAAAGGCCTAAAAGAAAATATGGCATTAAAAAAAAAATAGTTTGCCAAGGCCTAATTTGTTTAGTTGATTTATTCATTCAAAAGAATAATATATATGCTTATTGAGGGAGTTTGGATGATATATCAACGGTGTGCACAATGCCCGTTTATCCTAGTTGCGCTTTCAATGTCACGACTCTATTGGTTTGTAGAATCATCAACATGCTAGGCTTGTACGCATTGTGTTTGTTTGTTCATTACTTCACTTTATCCTGTCACATAAAGGCTAAAATCTAGTTGATAAAGTTTTGCAATCAAATGCGAACTCCGTGAACACGTTTAAGTGATTGGATTTTAATTCATTGGTATCTTGTTCACACCCCAACACTTCCGTTTTCATATGACACATTTATGCTATAAGAGTGGAAAATCTTATGTTATTTAGTTTTGTGTCATTTGGGTGTTTATATCTATATGTGTGTACTTATACTTAGCTTGGATCTATTGTGTATACATATATATGATATTTTGTTTAAGTCTTTGCCATGTTTAGTTAGTCCATTTATGCTTGGTACCTTGTTTGTTGCGTAGTCTGTTTGATATCACATGCTTAGAATCTTATTTGTCAATTTGGTATCATTTGTTTTAGCATCATAGTTGGTATTCATTTGTATGGATTAGTTATGATTTTGTTGCCTATGTGCTTTAATGTTCTCATCACTTTATGCACTAATGCATGTTTAGCTTGTTATCCCATTCTATTTATCCCTTGTTTAGTTTAAGGGGTGTATTTGCTTTAATTGGGGAAGATAAGTTAATGTTTTGATTCTTTAGCCTTTGTCTATTCCTGAACAAAAAGGGGAAAAATAATAGGGGGAGAAATGGTATCTAATCTTATTGTAATCGTATCTTAGTTTGGGAGATTTCACTTGGGGGGAGTCGCGACCTTCTTAGGTAGATCACAGTTGATAAAGGGGAGAATTAATTTAGGGGGAGTAATTATTTAATTGCATTTAATATTTTGATATTCCCTATGCGTTTAATGTGTTTGCTTAAGTGTGCAGGAATTATTATATTCTAAGTGGCAACTTTCACCGGCAAAGATTTTGATCCTTTGGGTTGTTTGAGTCAAGCATTGTAATTTTATTTTGGGTGGGACATTTTTGTCAGTCTAGTAGAGCTTGACGGCCCTTTAGGATTTTTGTTGGTTTTTGTCCCGGAATAGCCAAAGGGGGAGATTTGTAAGGACACAAATTTTCAATTGAGTCCTTTGTAGTTTTGGGTCAATTCCGGACAAAAACGTAGTCATAGGATAGAGTTATTGATCATCCTTCAAGTCTATGACATACTAAAGTTGAAGACGTAGCGGCCAAGATATTAAAGCTTCATAAAATGCCGAGTTTATTGTGTCTCGTTTCTACGTCATCAACAATGTTCCATTTACTCCTAAGGTATGAATGCATTTTATTATATATATAGGAGCTTGGAACATTTTTATTGGGTGAACTTTTATTTTAAACTGTTGTTTATTTTCAGAAAGATTTTATTAAAACTTTAAAATAAAGTATATAAAGTTTCTGGGCTAAAACTAAAATTTTCAACTTTCTGTAAGTTCGTTCGAATTGTCGTTCGAACAATAATGTCGTTCGAACGAGGTTGCCAACGAATTCCCACATTGGCCACTGGAATGTCGTTCGAAGTGTCGTTCGAACGAAAATGAAGTTCGAACGAGATTTCCAACGAGATTTCCAACGAGTTCACTCTGGAACTTCGTTAGAAGGCTCGTTCGAACGAGACTTCGTTCGAATGAAAATGTTGTTCGAAAGAGTTTTGGCGGGAACAGTTTATTTGGCAATTTTAAGCAGTTTTTCCCACTTTCCCACTTCTTTTCCCACTAAGTCTTAATATGTGCAAGAACTAACTTTTTCCATTCGACTTTTTCACATCTTTCCATCTCCAAGAGAGAGTTTGAGAGCTTCAATTTACAAAGAAAAGTTCATTGTTTTAAGTGTCTAATTTTTCAAGAAAAAATCATTTAACACTCTAGTTTTCACCCAAAGTTTGTTTATCCAAGTTACTATATATATATATATATCATTGCTTGGAGTTTGGCACCGGTTTTATCTCTACCGTTTGAAGAGAAGTTTGGGTTTGCTTCTAAATCCCACAAAGAAGAAGTTTGCGTTGTCATACCCACTTGGAGAAAGGCTCCTAGTTTGGGTGACGGTGACCATATGAAGTCCAATCGGTGGATTCCGAGACCGCGGTGGAGCTCTGTGGTTATTCGCTAGGCGAAGGTGTATACAAGAAGAAGCGTCGGGGCTTGAGAGGGATCGAGTCGAGTGTTGTAAGTCTTACTGTCTTGTATTTGTAAAACCATACTCAGTGGATTTGAGGCTAGGGCCGTCCAAGATTTTTTCCCGTTGTGGGTTTTTCCTCGTACATAGCGGCGTAGTGATTCATTGTTTATTTTATCTTTCGCAATACCGCATGCTTAGGTAAAAAGATAAAATTTGGTTTAATCACTACATGTTTAATTTGGTGCTAAATAATATTGGGTAATGTGTAGTTAATTCAAGTCATTAATTTAATTTGGTAAAATTGGTTTGGCCTAATTTGGTAAAATTGGAAAATATGACTTAGGCAAATTTCAAAGACTTGGGTTAATTAATTGTGTTTAAGTGAAATTATAATGGTGTGTGTTTTAATCTAATTTCACGTTGTTTTATTTTAAGTTGGAAAGAAATTAAAATTAGTTGTTTAATTGAACCATCATCTTCTCTTCCGCATCTATAAAAGGAAATTATTACTTTTTGAAGTATAAGAATTTAAAAATTGGGGGCCTCGTGTTCCAACAAGTGGTATCAGAGCTTTGAACTATCTAAGCTACCGCTTTTCACCATTCACTTTATCTAGTTACTTTTCGTATCGGAAACAAGCAACTTTCAATAAAGGGATGAAAGAATTACAAAGATATATTGTGGATGAGATATCCTGGAATAAGGGTCGCTTTGGAATAAGGGTCGCTTTGGAATAAGGTACGAGTATGGTTCCATAATATGTTACTTAAGTCGGTACCCTTAGGCTACTAAACATCACTTTCTATAGCAGTTGTGTAAGTTATCGCTTACTCAGCTTACACAACAATGGGGGTATAATAGCCACTTCTAGTTATGTACACAAGTTATTGTTCGGGTTCTTTTTGTACTTATCACAAAAGTATATTTAAATTTATGGTAACGCTAGAGGAGAAAGTACACATAAATTGACTTGGTGGGAGATTGTTAAGAACACATAGAGCACTCTATGTGTTCTTCTTAACAATCTCCCACCAAGTCAATTTATGTGTACTTCCTCCTCTAGCATGATGGAGAGAGGATTCATGTAGCCACTCCAAAGTAATTAGGAAAAAGCTTTGTTCAATTGAGTTGTATTATACTGTCAAGAAAACGTGTACATCAATATAGAAAGGTTCACTAAGAATGTATGTGTATAATATCTATAAGATATTACGAACCACTCTTGTATATAAATATTTATCTTTTGGCTCAGAAGGCGTTTTCTTCCCAATTATAAATTTTAAAATCAAAAACTGCATAATCATTAATTCAGCAAAAATAGTAAATCTTAGAATTGGAGTAACCAGTCTTGGAGATTTGGTCGGGTCGTGCCATCTAAAATCATCATATGCAAGGGAAGATTCCATATGAACACAATGGGACTTGGAAGACAAAATTATTATAGAAGCAAGGACAGTACTTAAAATCCCCCCATTCCACCCCACCCAAAAAAAAAAAGTTAAGATAGTTTAGTAGAGGAAAATTTGGAAGATGTAGCCCATGATGAAGCTACAAATTGAAGTTTATCCCATATTTCTTACTTAGCTACTTCTCAATCTCAAAAGGTCTCCCATTTTTTGCTCCCCGAGTATACCAACCCTATGGTAAAGGCGAGACATCTCGACAAGCATTTTACGTTCTATCAATTGAATTAATTATGTTACAACTACAGTTATACGGAAGGCTGAAGCACTATAGTTTAGTTAACTCAATGAAAGTGATTGGTGTATGATTGTTGATTTGTGCGACGATTGCAAATAAGTGTGGAATCATTGGCCAAAGCTAACCTTAACCAGAATAGTTTTTCAGCGTCATAGTTGGTAGGGACGCGGTGGAGGTATTTCACCTTCAATTTGCCAATGATTCCATTTTTTTGCATCTTGGGACAAACATAAGTTGATGGGCTTTGATCGTTTTATTTTGCGAAATTTCAGGGCTTAAGGTTAATTTTAACAAATGTAGGGCGGCCGGAATCAATCTGGTTCCTTTGGAAGTGGAAAAGTTGGTTAATGAGATCGTTTGTGGTATAGAGTCTTGGCCTTTGATGTACTTGTGTGGCTTCCTGTTGGGGATCGACATTATAAAAAACTTTGTTACCCCTTGATCTTTGATTGATCACATTCCGGAAAAGAAAAGAAAATAACTAGATCTGAAGCACAATCCAATATCGAATTACAATACCTTTGCAAGAATTGTAAGTGATCCGATACGAGGCAATGAGTTGATGAAGATGATGAACTTGTTGCCCTTCCAAGATCTCCAAAAACCATTCTATAATCCTACAACGATCTCCAAAAACTATTCTATAATCTACCGAAAGCCTCGAATCTTTTAGTATATGATTGTCCCAAAGCAGACCGTGTGTGTTGGCGATTTTAGAGATGAATACTTGGTATTGGTATTTCAAGTGAGATATGACCTTCTCTCTCCACACCCCTTTACAAAAATGTGAATAGTACTTTTACTCTCCCTCTCTAACCCTCAATAATGATTATTCTCTTTAAAACCCCAAAACATATATAAGTATAAGTGGGCTTGGGCTAAATTGGGTTTTCAAAGAATCTGGGCCTGCCACTTGGGTAAATGGACTACACTAGGGACTCCAAATAGGTACTCGATCCCAAATTACATCCCCGTAATTCATTTCCTTTCACCATTTAATCATTATTAATTCCACTAAATAATCACGACTGCACTCCAACTTAATTATCTCATAATTATTCGAATGATGAGGTCTTATTTGCGAAGTTGCTATGGTACATAATATGATTTTCCGCTCTAAGCATACAAGACCCGCTTGATCAAATCAATTTGCCGCTAATCGATTTTAATTAACTTCTTATTCCTTAGATCTCAAATTTCACTTATTTGATGCTCTACCGGATAGAAATCCACTGTTCGGTCGGGTTTACTGATAGAATCAAAACTTATAAGCCTATCAAAGGGGTATCACAATCCAAGATCTTTCTTGGACGTTGATTCCTTCGAATTACGATCTCCAAACATACTTACACAACGATTCCCTAACGTACGGAGATTTAGATCTAAAAAAATTGAGTTGCACCCATAACAATCAAAGCAAGAATTTTGCAAGAATTCCAATCCTCGTAACCCTCGGGATTAAGAACCTATGCACGCTTTGCAAACCTGTGAGATTGTGCAAATATAATCTAGTCTGCTCCTAGACTTGAATCCCATCTGTGGTCCTATTCAATACATTCCTAATGTACAAGTCACAATCCTCTTCGAACTATCAGACAAGTTCTTGAACCATTCGACAAGTTCTCGTAGTTAAGATAGACTATTAGGATTGCACTCGCAGCTTTACCGAGAGGATGTCAACTCCCTATCTAAGTTGTGAACTATTCAATCGTACTAGAACCGAAATTCCAATCTTCCGTGATCAAGTCGAACCCAACTTCCCGTATTTCTACCAAGTCCAATTAACCGACACTGCATACAATATATTAAAAATAAATATAAAGCATTCTCACAACATGACTCTCATTTCAAATGAACCTGACAGGCATTCAAAAAATAAACGTCATACATGGTTTTACGAATAAAAACCCCCAACACTTCTGATGGATCGGAATCTAAATCCCCTTAGCATACAAAATTTATTCTAGGTTGGATGGATGGAGAGGGAGTGCTTATATGAGGGAGAGTGACGCAAATTTCATTAGTGCTTCTACGCACACCGATGTACTTTTCATCTTCAAATTGCCTGTGAAAGGTGTGAAGTTAATTGAAAAGAAAATTAGAAACTTTTTTCTGGCAAGGGTGGGGGTAAACATGATCACTTAACTGAATGGAACATGGTAACAAGATTACAAAATAAGGGTGAAATTGATATTGGGATTTTGATTGCAAAAAAAAACATTGTTGGGAAATGGCTTTGGAGATTCCCGAAATAAGGGGACCCCCATTGGTGCACCATCATTAGGAACAAATATGAATTAAATGGAATTGGATGGGATTCTAATAAGGTGAAGAGAGCTTCTTTTAGAATTACTTGAAAATATTCTAAAGTGCATCTCATTGATGATAATTGGATAGCACCTCCCTCCGCTTTGAGGAGGATTTTTGGAGAAAATGGTTTCCTTTCAAGCTAGATTTCCTCAATTATTAACCGTTTTGATCATAAATTGCTACATTGCCTCTTTCGCTTCTTTGGATTCAAATTCTTTAGTCTCTAGAAAGCTCTCTTTAAAAAAAACCTACACGTTGTTGAGACTAAGGAATTCAAATCCTTACTGGGAATTATTGAGGGTGTTCATCTTTATAAAAGGGTGACAGATAAAAGAAGTTGGAACTTGGACAATTAAGGTTTCACTTGGACAGCAGAGGAATAAGTACCCTTCCTTTTCTTGATTCATTCTTTTAAGAAATCTAGGCAATCGGGACATCCTCCGAAGTTATTGTGCTTGATTGATTGGGGACGCTACACTTGTAATTTTATTCAAATGAGAAAACCTTATATGATTTATCCCCAAATTGGTGTTGTCTATGCAAAATTAATGAAGACCCCAATCAGCACATCTTCCTTCATCGTTCGTTTGAAAATTTTTTGTGGAGAAAGTTTTATGGTGAATTCAATATAGTAATGGCAATCCCTCAAAAAGTACCAAAAATTATGGATACAATCGATAGAAATCAAATGAAACCCCTAAGATCTAATATCTCGTTCATTTCCCTGCTCCATCCTCTTTAATTCGGGGTTGCTTCCTCAATGTTTTAAAAGGCGAAATGAGGCGCGCCTCGAGGCGAGGCGCTGGGTGGGTTGTCTGAGGCTTACGCCTCGTGTGTTATCTAAGACTTCCGCCTTGTGTGGATGAGGCGTCCGCCTTGAGGCTTTGCGCCTCGAGGCTATTGAGGTGTACGCCTCTTTTTTGTCCTAATTAAGGGTAAAAGTGGTAAATAGTTTTTTTTTAAACGTGTCGTTTCAAACCCAAAAACCCTCGTTTGTAGCTCAAACCCAAAAACCCTATCCGATTTGCTCTCAAAGACCATCGATCGTCTTTGTTACACAAAACCGAAGGTAAATTCCAACAAAAAACCTCCAATTTGCTTTTCCGACCTCCAATCATCTCTGTTACACAAAACCAAAGGTAAATTCCATGCATTCTTTATATTATCTGTGCCGATGTGTTTTTTTTTTCTGATATATATATATATATATTAGTGTGTGCCCGTGCCGATGGCACGGCGCTAAAGTTGCCCCCGGGAAAAAAAAATAATTAAATTTAAAAAAAGAAAAATATTTTAAAAAATATATTTTAAAAATAATTCAATTTAATAGCATGTATTTAAAAAATAATAGTATAATAGTATATTAAAAAACCCTTCAAAAAATTATAAAAAAAAAAACACTTTTGCTTTTAGCATGATATTTCATGCATGCCCATGCATGCATGAAATATATGCATAAAACACATAAAAGACATAAAATATCATACATAAAACACATAAAATATTATCTAAAAATATCATCCATAAGCTACTTTAGTATATAGATATATATATACACACATGTATATATATACATACAAAATCTTTTTTTTATAAAACTCTAAACCCCTTTTTTCTTGTGCTATCCCCCTTTTCTACCCCTGTTTTGTATATATAGACAAGGGACACGAAAAAGAACTTCGCAATCAAACGTTTTTAGATGTTGGAAGATTCTTTTTTAAAAACGGTATTCCTTTCAATGTAGCAAGTAGTCCTTCTTTTGCATCGTTGTATTGAGGATGACGGACTCCGAAAAGATGTCCGGAATGGGATTAATCTACGGTGGTATGGATAAAGCCAAGGAGGAGATAGCAAAAAAGTTGGATAATGATGAGGGGGCTTACAAGGAGTTGTCGAGTATCATTGACAAGAAGTGAGATTTTCAATTGCATCCTCATTTGCACGCTGCAACATATTTTCTAAATCCCCACTTCCAATACGATGATAATTTCTCCACGTATTTTGAGATTAAGTCAGGGTTGTACATTTGCATGGACAAACTCATCACCTATCCAATGAAGGGGGAAAAGCTAATTTGCAATTGGATGTGTTTCGAAGCATGGAGGGCATGTTGGGGTATTCACAGGCGAAACTTACGTGTAAAAAAAGGAGTCCTAGTAAGTACATAAGTTATTAAAGTTAATTTTTTTAAGTTAATCTTTTTAAAATTTTACTTGATGTTAATATTTTCTCTCAGTTGATTGGTGGATTCGATTCGGAGATGAAACCCTAGAATTGACAAGTTTTGTAGCGAAAGTTTTAAGTTTAACTTGTTCATCCTTTGCTTATGAGCGTAATTGTAGTACGTTTCATCAGGTAATTAATATTTATGAATTAATTCTCTCTCTATGAATATAGTTGTAAAATTAGTACCAACTTTTAGTCGCTTTACAAAAATTTATAATAAATACACACAAAGAAGAGAAATTGTTTGGCAACATCGAAGCTCAACACGCTCGTCTGCATCATGTATAACAAAAAATTTAAAGATAGACATTTAAGAAAAAGGCACTTAAAGAAGAGCAGGATCCGTTTGTCATTGGCATTATGCCTTCCGACGATGAGTGGGTTGTCGAGCAAACCAATGGATGCCAAAGCAATGAAAAAGGCACTTAATATATAATGATGATACATTGTTTGTATTGTTATGGTTTGGTTTGGTGATACATTATTTTTTGTTATGGTTTGGTGATACATTATTTTTTGTTATGGTTTGGTGATGGTGATGATGACTATCGTGTTTAAGGATTATAGTTTTAATTATGGATTTCTTTTGTCTTGACAGTATAATATATATTGTGATGACGAATAGATGATGTCATTATTTGTATTGTGTTGTGGAATCAAGTTTATATCGTTTGTTTTCATAATAGATGTGATACATAATTTGTTCCTCATTTAATTATTATTTTTATATTATTTTTAGTGACTTTTGTGGAAAAAAGTTGAGGCTTACTCCTCGGATCGCAGAGGCAAAACGCCTCAACTACGCCTCGCGCCTTTTAAAACATTGTGCTTCCTTTCTAGAGATGCCAAATCAAAAAATACACACAAATTGATGTGTGCGGATTTTATGGTATAAATCCTTTGGGATTTCGAATTTATGGGAAGATAATGTTGTAATCTTCTATAGTATTATTAGTTACTAGTTAGTATATTATCAGTAGTTATTAGCTGCAGTTTAGGATTTATCTTTTAGTTTATCCAGGTTTATCTTTTGGTTATTTGTTAGAATTAGACCTCTAGTTAGGAGCCTATAAATAAGGCCCTTGTAATCACTCCTACATTTTATTGAATAATTGATTTATGAAGCTTTTGCTTGACAGCATTTTCCTTTAATTATTAATTTTTTTGTGTGTTTAATTTTCATTGCGTTTACATCACAAATGAAGAAGCATTGCAGCATAAAAAGGATGCAAAAAGAAAGTAAAAATAAGAAGCAACCTCTATACAAATCCCTAGAATAAATATGCTCAAAAGTCAAAACCTTGACCTCTTCTTATATGCTATCAAACACACGTGAGATCACCTGATTATGACAACAAACACCATCAGACTTCATCATGAAACCGAAAGTAGTTTTTTTTTTTTTTAGCTTTGCATAATGGCACGACCCAATAAAAATTATCCTCCTCCAAAGATTCAAATATCACCAACCATCAGCATGTGCAACCTTGAAAAATCTTATACAAATCTAATGTTACTTCTCTATTAAGGGAATCATACTTGCAAACTGTCACACAATACGACATGGCTCAACGCGACGACGCGATAATTTTCAATATGGCATTTTTTATATTTTCACAAACATTGCAGTTCATTTACTGGAGAACATGAAATTAGAAAGGAAAGAGAAAGAAAAGAAACACCTTTTCAACCTTGATTTCCTATACAAAATAATTGAAAGTGTATTCTATCAAAACAGCCCCTTTATTAAAGCGTTTAAAATTAACATGAGTCTTACTTTAAGCCAATTTAACTTAATAAGCTGTGGATATATTATTATCTGCCTCCTAGACGTGCGCGTGGGCCCATTTAATTTACCACATGTTTATATTTATTTTTAGTATTTTATTATGAGTATATAAATATTAGTTATTATCTAAATTATTATTAGTACTATTATTAGAGATGATTATTAGGATTTATCTTTTAATTAGTTATTTATTTTAATTAGGTTATTTAGTTTCCTTCTTAATTAGGAAACTTTCCCCCACCCCCCCAAGTCTTAGTGATAGGCATGGGTTTATTTTCTTTTATTTTAGGGTTTATTTGTCATTTACTATTTGTCATTTGTTTTTCTTTTATTTTAGTTCTTTTATTTCCTTTTTAGTCTTTTAATTGGTCACCATGCATGTTAATAGTTGTCCTTTTTAGTTTTTTAGCCAATTACTTGATTAGCAAGTAATTCTCTCCCTATAAATACTCTTGTACTCCTCATTTGGAGATAGCTTCCAGCGTGAATATAAGAAATTCTTTGTTTCTCTCTTTAGACATTGTATTGGGGGGTTTTTCCCCATTGACGTGTAGTTTACGTCAAAATTAGGGTTTAGAAATTGGGTTGGATTGGGGATTTTTTTGACATTTTTGTCGAGGATTTTTGAGTGACTCGCACACACTTTCGCAAACCGGAAACATTTGATTTGGGAGACTTCTTCCCAATCTTTGGGAATAGGGATGATGATTTTGATGAGGTTGGATCGGCGATTCTCTCTCTTGGGGTTGAGATGGAGATTGGAGGTAATGTGATTGGTGGTGGGCATGTGGATCCATTTGTGGTGGCTTTTGATATGCGCTCGGAGGAAGTTTTCCTCCATCACAAGACTCTTGGATCGAGTTTTTGTGGACCGGTCGTGGTTGGTTTGTATGACTATTCTCCGTGGCCCTTTTGGAAGCCGGTGCGAGGGACGTTTCTGAGGACGGCTCTTCTTTCTAGTGGGGAGCTCTTTGATGGTTGCTTTGCTTTCTTGCCGTTCATTTCCTACACGCTCGAGGACGAGCTTTTCGAAGCCGGAGAGAATGATGGGAATGGGTTTATTTTCTTTTATTTTAGAGTCTATTTGTCATTTTACTATGTCATTTGTTTTTCTTTTATTTTAGTTCTTTTATTTCCTTTATAGTCTTTTAATTGGTCTCCAAGCATATTTGGGACTAATTGGGTATATTTTGTTAATAGTTGTCATTTTTAGTCTTTTAGCCAACTGCTTGATTAGCAAGTAATTCTCTCCCTATAAATACTCTTGTACTCCTCATTTGGAGATAGCCTCCATCTTAAATATAAGAAATTCTTTGAATCTGGGTTGAATAGAGGAGCTGCTAGGGTTTGTATTAAAAAAGAGGGAGTTAGGGTTTCTTTTGTTGAGAAAGGGTTTTTAAATGAAAAGTTGGTGTGACAACCCGGAATTAATTATGATAAATTATATTTAAATCATGCTTACCTTATGTGATATGAATAATGTGTTATTAGTATATCTAATGTCAAGTGATTATGTTTATTATAATCCTACTTTTATAAATCATGAAAGGTCGAATTATTTACAAACACAAATTTTTGTTTTTTTCGGTCGAAATGTTCCTGTTAGAGACTAGTTTTGACCTTTATAACATTATAAATGACTTGAGGTGAAAACTAGATAGTTGTAGACATGTGAGTTAGGGTTGTAACACAACAAACGGATCATCAAATGGATGCCCGAGTAAAGAGTTATATCGAATTTACGAACAAAGGGCAAAGCTGTCCATTCCCTTTAAGTGGTAATTTGTCTTTTATTAAACCAAATGGTTTAATTTGATTGGTTGTCTTGGGAGGCAGCCTTGGTCGACTTAAAACTCTCCCTCTAACTTGTTTCTTCATCAAATTAATCCCTAGGTTCAGTTTCAAGTGTTGTGAGCTTGAGGAAAGAGAAGGTAGAAGTTTAGGAAGAAAAGTGAGGAGAAAAAGTGTAGAAAAATCCGTAGAAATTACGTAAAGGTCCCGAAGGTAATCCTAATTGCAAATCTTGTTATTTTTCATATATTTATGATTTATATGATATAAATCCTTGATTTGTTTATTGACCTTTCATGCTTGGGTGCATATGTATGGATATATGCAAGTTTAAGTTAAGTTGAATGCAAGTTTAAGTTAAGTTGAATGCATAAACCCTTAAAATTGCTTTGTATTGAAACCCCTTGTATTCAAATCTTGCATATCTCTTTGTGTGATTACTGGAATTGAGAAATTCCAATTGGACATGAAAGTATACTCATATATTAATATCATATCCAAAAATTAGAATTTAAGTCCTCGTGGTTAGGCCGTAGTGATGGTTGCAAGTTGGTATATAGTTTCTGTTTGTATACTTCATTTCGGTATGCCCCGAGTTTAGTCAAGATTTTGAGATAGCAAATGAAGTCAAAAAATTATGAAACTTTAATTATGTACTATTAAGTATGTGTAATGGAAATGGGTCGAAAATCATGGAAAGTTATGCCGTAGAAAAATTATGAAAATTCTGGCAAGTTGAAGGAACAATAGAGGAGCTTGTAGGGCAGATTTCTTGTGTTGTAAAGAAATAGTCATAACTTGCTCTAGGAAGCTTGAAAAATATATTCATATATGTTTTCATATTGATAAGGTTGGACCCCTGTATTTGTACAATTTAGGAATATAGGATGGTTAAGTATGTAGGACAATAATTTTAGACCATACTGGATACCCCTTGAATGAATGTTTGTATTTCATCCTTACAAAGGGTACTTTGAGTACATGTTTCATGTGTATATATACATTGAGAAGTATAATTTCATGTTTACTTGACTTTGGTTATAAATTCCTTATGAGGCACTTCCTACGGTTGAATGTTCATAGCTTTATCAATATGTGCACCATTGTTTTGTCTTTACTCATGTTTTATGGAATGTGACTTAATTGGAATTATATTGTTGATGTATAGTCATGGAAAGTTACATAATTATGTTAGGTTAATATTTATGATTGAGGTTCAGTACTGATTTAGTTGGATTGACAGGTGTAAGGTCTAATCAACCCAGTTCAGCTCCACCAGAAGGAAACCTGAATACATAGTTGTCAACCAAGGTGAGTGTACTCACTGGAAAGAGATATTTGTATCGTGTCGTTGATATGATCAGAATATAATGAATATGAAATTGTTCATTTTGATTTACCGAAATGGGAGGTTACTCCCCGACCCGGAATGGGGGAGAATTGTCTATTTAGACAAGATATGTGAATCATGATTCGAAAAAGTTGGTCATTCATTATGAATGAGCCGGATAAGTTAATACATAATTATATGGACATGATTTATTGTATTTAAATTCATGCAGTAGTATAGTAGTGATGCATTCACTGGGCTATTTTGCCCACGGTTCCTATGTTCACATTTTTCAGGTAACGCGATGTCACTTCCAAATCTAGGGGGTCGGGTTGGGTTAGCTAGGAATGGGAGAAACAATGATTTTGTGTAAATGTAAATGATGTAATTAAGTTATCTTATCCTTCAAGAAAGTTTTTATGGACATGACTACTCTGATGTTGTAAAAAGGTTTTCAGTTATATGGATTTATAATGATGATTCTGAAATTAAAACTCGTGTTTATGGTTTGGTTAAATTAATCATGGTTTGACTCACTTTGACTTTCAAACTTAATTATAAGTAACTAGGTTGGGGTGTGTCAGTTGGGCTTTAAGGCTTTTTGAACTTTGTTTTTACTTTAGCCCCTTTCTCAGTAACAAACCACTTGGGTTGGAAGTCAATGGTTCAAAATTTGATTTTTTTTGTGTGAAAAATATTGAGCAACTACCAACTTTTAAAATGTTAAAAAATATTTTCTTTGAGCCCCAAAATTTCCAGGAAAATTATTTTTCACCACCAATAAAAGAAAAAAAAGGTCCACTGACATAAACTACACGTCAAAAGGCTCCAAAAAAATATCTAAACATACTTTAGAGAGAGAAATGCTCTTTTCTATTTCCAAAATTAAAGTCTACCTCAAATGAGGCTTACAAGTGAGTATTTAAAGGGAAGGAGTAGCTTAGGCTCCAAGCTAAGGCACTAATTACAAAAATGCCATTACTACTCCTTACCTCTAAATAACAAATCAAAAGAAAGAGAAATACAATAACAAAATAAAATAAAATAAAATACAAAAGAAAATAAAATAAAATAAAATGACTAAAAATCCCTAAAATAGGGACCCATTTTCATCACTCCTCCCCCAGCTTCGAAAAGCTCATCCTCGAGCGTAGGAGATGAACAGTAAGAATGCAACGCAACCATCAAAGAGTTCCTCACTAGGAAGAAGAGTTGTCCTCGGCTGTGTTCTAAAAGGCGCGCTTAGGCTCTGCCTAGGCTTGAGGCTTGAGAGAAACGTCTCGCATACGCCTTATTACACCTTATTTTTGGTAAAAGGCTTAATACGCACTTTTTTTTAAAAACAAAGACGCCTTAGTGAAACGACCGACTTCCGACCAAAAGTCGATTTTATTCATTTGAAAGGTGAAAAATACATTTCTTATATTGAATCATTTTGTATAGATTATTGATTGTTGAATAATAACAGATACTGATTATTGAATTATGAGAAATACATGTTGTATATTGCTCATTAATTGTTGAAAAATACATTTTATATATTGATTATGGAGCATGAATATGAGAAAGATGGCTACCGAACATACGAATATATTTTCAAAATTCAAGGTATGTATTATATTATTATATTACTAGCCTTAGAATAATTAAAATAATAAAAAAAGGAAAAACGCCTTTTTACGCTTAGGCTCCTAAGGCTTAGCCTCTACGCCTAGATCACGGCTCGAGCCTTTTAGAACCTTGGTCCTCGGAAACGCCCCTTGTACAGACTTGTCGTAATACCGAGAGAATAGGAACAATTCAAATGTGGCTGACCAACAAAATCGCGACCCGAGATTCCCGCGATGAACCTCCTTAATCCCAAACCATTACGAATCCAAACCGAAGTCCGTTTTGCAACTGAAGCCCCGTTTTTGCTACCAAAGCCAAATCGAAGGCCGTTCTACAAATCGAAGGTTGTTCTTTATTGTTTCGCTGCAAATCGAGAGTTGTTCTTTGTTCTTTTGGTTAATCGAAGGGCGGCATGTCTTCTTTTGCTTAATCGAAGGTTGTTCTTTGTTCTGTTTTATTCTTTTCTTTTGCTTTTGTTTTTGTTTTTTGTTATAAAACCATACATTTTTTCAGAAGTTCTTTTACTGTTTTTTTTTTGTTATAAAACCATACGTTAATTATTTTTGCTTTTTTTAAGTTCATTTGCTGTTTTTTCTTTCCCTTTGCTATGCTTTCTTTTTTTTTGTTGTTGTTGTTGTATTTGCTTAAATTCTTTTCAGTAGTGTAAAAATTTTTGAAGTTTTTGTTGTTTTAATCTTAGAGTTTGATTTGTTTATTAAATAAATTAATATTGATTTGTAGGTTGTTTGATCTTTGAAAATCAAGATGGTAAAGTCAAAGGGCAAGAAAGAAACCAAGCTAACTTGGGCTCATTGTAGGTTGTTTAATATTAATTTTTGTGATATATTTTGATATATTATCACGTGCTATTATTAGTTTTTTGTCATATTATGCTTAATTACCAATTCTAAAGTGTTAAATCTCAATTGCGTATGTTTTACTACATTTTTATCATTTGATTCTGATTCGACCGATTCGATTTACGATTTGCAATTCGCGGGGTAAACGAGTCACGATACGATTGCGATTTGACAACTATGGATAGTATGTTAAAAAATAAAAAAATAGAAAATAAAAATTAAATCCATTGCACAAGGCTCCCACTTTAGAGGGGTCGGTGGATGTAGGTGAGCCTTATCCCCATTTTTGGGGAAGTTGCTTCCAAAGAATAAGTGGTATGTGATACTCATTATACCAAACAAACATCAGCCTACAAAAATAAAAGAAAAATAGGAAGGAAAAAAAAGACACTACGAAATGGTTTCATATATAAATTCACACAAACAAAGAAGCCAGCGACACCCAGGCAAGGGGAAGAATCAATGGATGGTTAACAATGGAACTACTCTCACTTGGCCTTACCAAACCGAAATAAACACAATCTATCAACACAATAATCTGGATTATATTCTTTCTACATAATGGAAAAAATAAAACAGAATGCTATCATGACATGAGTTTATATCTATTAACCCAAATGAAATAGAATCTAATTTTACTCTCAATCCATTGAATGATATATAGGGGTGGCAGTTTTAGAAACAAGAAGAAAGCACACCACGAAACGAAGTGAAATTGACCTAAAATTACATGATATGTCATGTTCGCATAGGATCTTTTTTTCATGAAGTCTTGTCGTGTTGTTGCCCGTTTCTTATCGTGGTAATCGTGTGTTTATTCTATTTATGTTTAATTACGTATAAAATTTAATAAATCGTATTAGTCGTGTCATGTTGTGTTCTATACGGGTCGTGTTCGTGTCCAAAAAAAACTTACGCTACCATGTCGGCCTGAAACGCGACCCAAAAACACAAATTACAACCCGTAACGCCATTTCACAAGTCAAAGGAAATGTAAATGAACAATCAAATTTGAAATAAGCATAAGGCTAAAACACAAAATACAACTGCATGCTTTCAGGAGGAGGATCATTAATAATAATAATAATAATAATAATAATAATAACATCAACAGTATCATTGTTACTCATACATATACTATAGAAAGCAAACACAAAACAAGAAATATGTAGATTTGTTCTTGATAAGTAACAAAACAAGGAATATATAAAACATAGAATGCGAGAAGATACAAGCAATGTCAATATTTACTAAGTGTGTATCTTTTCTATTCCTTGAAATTCTCCATAAGCAAATTGATAAAAAATGATTGATGAATTGAAAGTTTGAAAATAACGGTTTACTAACCGAGAGTTCATGCAAAACATGAAAGCCCCGTTTTCCGATGTGAACAGGCATTAAACACGAAAAGCTACTATTGACGAGAAAAAAGGAAACAATCACATAGGAACTCTTATGCCAATTTAATATACCAAATTGTGTTTGAAGTCAACGTATGAATGTGGAAGAAACAAAATGATTACATAAACAAAAATAAAAGTATTTACCAAAGATTCTGCAAAAGCCATATTGAACATGTTCTTTACAGATGTTTTGAAGTAGCCAGATGTGGAAAATTCTGTAAGTGTTATTCAACCCTGGGAAGGAATAAATTTAGCAACTTAAAGGTCTTATAAATAAAAACTCCTTACTACGGAAAGCTATTAAATTGAGGTGGCAGTCCTTTACACGACGACCCGTTCATACAACATAAAGTTGGTAGGTTTGGGTTTAGCCCAAAACGGATTTGGGTCATAATCCCGTTAGACACGATTACACAAATGAGTAATACAATCCCGCTATACATGCCACCAACTCGTTGAAAAAAAAAATACACGATTTAAACTTGACACGACACGAACCCTAAATACCATTATTAATGGGACACACACTAAACAGGTACTATCTATTTTGGCAGCCCCACTATCAAATAATAGAAAATAGCAAGAAACAAGTGTGCATGAATGAAAAAAGTTAGCAATAAATGTCCTATTCCACAAATAAAGCATGTAAATCCAATTAAAGGCAATCAAGTACATAAAGTAACTCAAAAAAAGCTTACCCACTAGAATCAGTAACATCCCTAGAAATCTTCATTTTCTTAGTAGTCCCCTTATACAAATCCTCCAAACTACACGGCAATGTTCGTTCTATAGCCATCCCTTTCCGAGGCACAGGCACATGACCATGACTATGACCTGAGCCCTCCCCACCGGCGTTCCGAAACGAAGCGAAAATGTCTTCCCCAAACATTCCCCTAGGGAATCCTCCCCCTGCCCCACGTGAACCTCCCATATCCCCCATCCCCCCAAACGGACTAGAAAACCCGAAAAACTCGGAAAATACATCATCCGCGCTGCGTGGCTTAAAACGGTAATTTGCCGAACCACCGGCTTCCGGTGACATGCCGGAAAATCCAGCAGCACCTGGGGGTGGCACCTGCCCCTTCAACCCTTCCTCTCCGTATTGATCATAAACAGCTCGCTTCTGTGAATCACTCAAAACCTGTGAAATAAATTGAATTAAAAAGTGAGGGTTTAGATTAAAAATAAGGGATTTTGAAAGATATATATATATATATATATGTATTTGTACGTCGTAGGCTTCGGAGATTTGTATGAATTTGGCTTCGGCTTCTTTCTTGTTGTTAGGGTTTTTGTCGGGGTGCCATTTCATGGCGAGTTTGCGGTAAGCTTTCTTGAGGTCATCGTCTTTAGCGTTACGGTCTACCTGAAGAAGCTTGTAGTAATCTACACCCATAATTTAGTTGTGCCTTTTTCTTCTCTTTCAGTTGTTTTTCTAGCTGTTGGTTTGGTTTGGTTACGGTGCGCAGTGAGTTTGTACAGGGACGTGGTGAGTCAGCCTGAGCGATGAAGGTGTGAGATAGATGGGCCTGCGAGTAGATCTAGATTCTAGACTAGGTCATGTATCGGGCCGCCCAAAATTATGTAACTATGTAGAACTCATACGGAAATTCAATTAGGCGTGTAGTTTTATGCGTGTTTTCTTTGTTTTGGTGGTATGCAAAATACCATGCCACTCAAATATAGAAAAAAAAATTAATGTCTTTGAGACATCAAAATATTTAAACTCTTGAATTTTGATTGGTTAATAGTGTTGGTGGGAAGTCATATCATTTATCAAAATGAGTCATGCCAGCGACATTGACCAATCAAAATCTAAAACATCAAATAGTTTGAAGTCTCAAAGAAATCAAATTTCTATCATCAAATATATATAAATTGTATTATTTTATTTTTGAATCATGTTTTATTTAATATATTATATTAATAAAAAGAAATTGAATTTTAAATTAATATCAAAAGTAATATGAATAATATTTGGTAACTGCAATCGATATTTTTAATTTTGACTTGCAAAAGTTACAAAAAGAAAGATAATTGGAAAAAAATTAAAAAATATATTTTAAATTTGATTTTTGAAATTGTAGATATTTGTATTGACGCTGGAAAAAAACATTCAAACCTATGGTGGATGACTAATTATAGAGTTGGAATGACTTTAGAGTTGGACCAATTTTTAATAAATGAATTAATATGTTCAAACAATCACTCAAAATGAAGTACTACATTTCAAATAAAGTCATAATGCCATAATGTAAAATAAAATAAATATTAAACTGAAATTTGTAAAAACAACAAAACATTTCAAACTGAACTTTGTAAAAAAAGTAACATACTAAACTGAAATTTGTTAGAAATAAAAAGGACATTTAACCTGAAATTTGAAAAAAAAATAAACATATTCAAAATTTGTAGTATAAATAATATTTTAAATTGAAAAATTTGTAAGAGAAAAATATTTTAAACTAATTTTTTTAATAAAAATTAATATTTCAACATTTGTTCAAAAAAACTATTTACATGTGTAAATAGGTAACATTTAAATTATTATTTTTTGATAAGTAAACATTTTAATTTTTTTTTATAAGTAAACATTTTAAATTGAAAATGAAAAAATATATTTATTGTTTGGACTTTAAATAAACAAACAAAATAAACTAATATATTATACATGGGATGGAAATGAGGACAAATAACAAATTTAGAACACCAATTTTTATTTCAACAAAGAACAAAACTTTTAAATGAAAAAAAAAAGATTAAAACTTTACTTTTAAAGAGTCTCACAGCAACATTTCCTTCTTTACAGATCACAAACAGCAAAAACAGATATCACCATCTTAAAAAAAAAAGACAAACCAAGTCAACAAAACCTCCTACACATCACTAACTAAACACCCAACAATCGAAACTCAATGTTTAGACATCTTCCTACACCAAATCGACCAGATAAAACAATGAACATTAACAAATAAAATTAAAATAAATTACTAACTAATTGATACATAATATTAATATACAAAAACACTTTTTGTTCTTGCTTCCCCATAAAAGATTCCATCAAATGAAACCATTTAAGTCTTAGGAAGAAAAAGAATCATGTGAGTGGAGATGAGATACTCCCTCAAAATCTCCTTTGTTTCCCATGGGTTAGAGTTGAACAAAGTGCAGAAGACATGCCAACGGGGTTATTATTTGATGTTGGATGGCGATGAATTTATTGGGGAGAGTGAGCTAGAGAGGAAAGGGCACAAATGGAAAGGTAGATAAAGGAAAAGGACGAAAGATGGGAAGCTCGAGAGGTTGGAAGACACGGAACCGTAAACATGAAAGAGTAAATGATATTGGAGAAATGAAAAGACGTAAAGTGAATTGAAACTTCAAAATAGTACATTTAACTATCAACGTAATAATAATGAGTGATACATGGCAGCTTGAGGTTTAAAGGAAATGATTAAGGCTACAGTTTTATATATATACATAGATGGGAGGGTTTATTCTCACACCCATTTAAGCTTCCCCACACTCTATATATGTCTAAGAGCATTAAAACCCTTATAACTATTTTAAAACCCCTTTTCCCAAATCACTCCCTTTTATGCTTTTTTCTATTCTCGGCAAAAAACTATTTCATCTTTCCTTTTCCTTTTTCCATTGTATTAAAAAAATATATATATTTTATAAGTGTTTTGAAAAACAAAACAAAAAATATTTCCATTGTCTTAAAAAAATTAACTGTTTTTTAAAATTATTTATAGAAACTAAACCAATGTTATATATAATATAAAAGACATTTGTATTACAAAAAAAAACTATTTTAGTCGTTAAAATAGTCTTATATATATATATATATATATATATATATATATATATATATTGTATTGCATTGACCCAAATTTCATCAATTTTTTTTTCTTAAAAAACTGTTTATAAAACGTAAAATTTGTTTTCTTAAAAAACAATTTTTTTAAAAAGTCCTGTTTTTTTTCTTTACAAAATTTATTTTGGTTAAAAACTGTTTTTTTTACTATTTTAAAAATAACATTTTTACTATTTAAAAGAAAATGATCCGTACTAGCGGTATGTATAGATGGTCGGACCGCCAATATATACAGCTGGTGCGGACTATTTTTCCTATATGTTGGTCCGCACCAGCTCAAAATAACTTTTTTGCTATTATAAAAAAATGTGTGAAGGTTTGACATATACATACCGCTGGCGTTAACTATTTTTTCCTATAAGTTGGTCCGTGACAGCGGTATGTATAGGTGGTAATGGTTCACGCCAGCGGTATGTATAGGTGATCTGACCACCTATACATACCGCTGACACGAAACATTTTTTTTTAAGAAGTAAAAATGTTATTTTTAAAATAGTACAAAAAAATAATTTTTAATCAAAAATCAAATTTGTAAACAAAAAACAGTTTTCGAAGAAAACAAATTTTACATTTTATGAACAGTTTTTTAATTAAAAAAATAGATAAAATTTGGGTCGCTCTATTACAACTTTTATATATATAAGAGACGATTTTAACAGCTAAAACAGTTTATTTTTGTAATAAAAATATATTTAATATTATATAGAACATTGTTTTAGTTTTTATAAACAATTTTTAAAAAAAACAGTTCATTTTTTTTAAGACAATATAAATGATTTTTTTTTAAACAGTTATAAAAAATAGTTTTTTAAAATTAATTTAAAAAAAGAAGAGGAAAGATTAAAAGGGAAAAGGGAATGGTTTGGGAAAAGGGGTGTTAAAAGGGTTATAAGAGTATTAATGTCCTTAGACATGTAAAGAGTGTGGGTGAAGCTTAAATGGATGTGGGAATAAACCGACCCTATTTATATTTACATTTATACTATATGATAATATGAAAGATTACATTTAACATTGCTCCTTATAAAAAAGGTTCACACAGGACTCTTTTATTAAATTCATTTCTCTCCCATAATTGATTTCTCTCCTCTTTGTTTCGTAACAGAAATGAATGATTTGGCTTCCTGAGAGTGCAATGCAGCGGAATGTTTCAAGTGATCTCAAATTAATATAATCGTATGACAATCCAACCAGTTTCAATTAATCCCAAATTTTATTTAAACCCTAAATCATGCATCTAAGTGATTGACAACATAAACTCAAAAAACATTGTTGATGTAAAAAATTAGATTATCTCTAATTATTCAATCACAGATAAAATAAATAAGACAGAAGAATTTTTAAAGTGGTTCAGCCCTAAAAGAACGGCCTACGTCCACAGTTTTTGTTATTGTTGACTATTTAGGAATTCTCGATAACAGGTTTTTACCAAGAAATTTCGAGTCCCCTTACAATGAGGATGATACAATGTATTTATAGCCTTGAGGCTGTACATGTGAAAGGGTAATACATAGCTGTCCAACAGGCATATACATCTGTATAATAATCAGCATTTAATCCTCTTAATTGTCTAGTAATAAATGCTCTGATCGAGGTGCAGCTCGGACCGCCTAAGTAGCTCGGTATGTACAAATTGCTCGGAGTATACTTGTTGCTCGGAGAGTCATAGTTGGTCGGGGAAGTTGAGTTCCTCGAAATCAAAGTGCTGTTCAGAAATGTTTGTTAGTGCCATGTAGATTGACACGTGTCTCTACTTAACTGAGCCACGCCAACAGACTAGATTTGGTATCAACAGAAGTCCCCAATGTTTCACAGTTCGAGGTTGAGGGGTGTGGAACATTCTTCTCGAAATATGGCGGGATTAAATGGTCATCCTGAATTTTAGGAGTGTTTTCTTTGTATTTATTTTTCTTTTCGAATTCATAAAATTAGACTTTTCGAATTTTTCTAACTGCTTTGGTCTCCGCGCCCTTTTTGTCCTTTTAGCCTCCGGTAGTGCAAACGTCTCTCTTTGTAATAATTATTTTTACCATTTCCCAAGGTAAGTTATTTAAGCGTTGCAGAAAATCCTATCGTCTCTTCACTTTTTCGAATCTGTATCTTTGAGTTCTCCATTTCTTCTCTATCTTGTGCGTTCATTCCTTCCATCGTTCGATGTCAACTGATCCATCCTTTTTCTGTAAGATCTTCTTCTTTCTTTCTTTTTTATTTCCTTTATTCATCATGGTTTACCTTATTGAGTCGCTTGATAAGTTTCGTTCTGATTTCTCTATTCCTTCATGGGTCGTTTTGGAGGAACTTTCTGAACCTTCAGATTATTTTTATTTGCTGAGGGACATTGGTTCCCCACTCTCTTTGTAGCTGAATGTGGCTTTTCTTTTCTCCCAAACCTCTTTTGTCTGGAATTCTGTCAATATTTTGACGTGGTTCCTGCAAAAATAGCCCCCAATACATGGAGAATAGTTAATGGAGTCCATAGGTTAAATCAGATTCATGGAACTCGTATAAGAATTCCAGAAATTATGTTTTGCTATAGATGGGCTGTCAGCGACAGTACTTTTTGCTTAAAAACTAGGTTTTTAAATAGGGCTTTAGTCGTCAATCTCCCAGATGCCAACAGGGATTACTTCGAGCATGGTGTTGTTATGAAAAATTGGCAACATGCTCCGCTAATTGGAAATGATGTGTATCTGGGTCCTAGATGCCCTCCCTATGGCAATGGGATAGGTCGTTTTTATTTTAGTTTATTTTTGAAATTATGCTTTCTTTGTGTTTGATAAAATGTGTCACTGATATTTTAATTTTGATTTATTTACAGTTGATAGCAAGAGAAGGTCTCCAAAAGAGACAGAAGTTAATTTAAAGCATCTGAAATTTATCTGGGATTTGCATCAAACTGTTGCCGACGAACACATCAGATCAACTTCATACTTGTTGCAGTACAAGAGTTACACCTCGTCTTTTACTGCTCGTCCAGTGATAAGTGACGTAGAACCAGTACCAGCTTCTGAAGGTTCTTCTCCTGAGTCACATATTCCTCTTAGTGAAAGAATGAAGAGAAGAAGAGCTCCTGTCCTCTTCGAGAAATCTGCCTCTATTACTGGAGAGGCAAAGAAAAGCAAGCAGGATGTCCCGGAAGTGACAAGACAAATTGATGCACCTCCTCCAGCTGTTACTGTGAAGGTTTCCGAGAAGCCCCATGTGGCTCCGAGCAAGGTTACAGATGTTTCCCCTCTAAGCGAGGTTGTAGTTATATCACCGACCAAGATGACATCCTTGGTCGAGAATGTTCCTGTTCCCACGAGAAAGCTGAAGAAGAGCTCCTCGGTCAATTTGGCTGAATCCATCTCTCAGCCTCCAACTACTGGAAGTGATGTTCCCACTTTCATTGCTCCGAGTTCTGCCATGAGCTCGGTGAAGTCTTGGATCATCCCCAAGATCCAAGGTATTGAAGAAAATCTCTCCCGGGATAGGGTTACCACTTTGACAGCTCAGCACATTACCTCAGTAAGTATTGCTAATCTAAATTTTCATTTTTCAATGTTATGTCCTTGCACTAATTTTCAGTTATTTTCTTTTTCCAGTTGATAACCTGCTTTAATACTATTCTGAAGAAGGACGAAGCCATCAAGTCGTCTATCTCCTCGAGTGGTGTAGAGGAGGATTTTGTAGGTCTGACGCAGTCTCTAAAGGATTGTCGTCAGAAGTATGTTGATGATGAAGTTGCTTGGGAGAAGAAGCTTAATTCCACCGAGCAGGAGAGGGATCAGGTTGTTAAAGTCTCTAAGGGGTTGGAGAAGAAAATAAAAGACCCGGAGGAGAAGAACAAAGAGCTCGAGAGGAAGCTCCAACATGCTGGAGAGCCTGAAGGTAAGCTCAAGTTTGTTGAGGAAGAGCTGGGTAGACTTCGTGACATTGGTCGTCAGAAGAAAGAGGCAGAAAAGAAATTGAAAGCTGCCGAGGAACTTCTATCTGAGAAGCTTTCCTCGGAGAAAGTGAAGAGGAAATTGGCTGTGAAAAAGTCCTTCAGTGCTGGCTGGGACAAAGGCTGGAATAAGGGTTTGGCTGCCATGGTCTCACAAATGGAGTATGGCAGCCTTAAATATTTTAGGGATGGTTGGGTGGCTGCTCTGATAGAGATGAATGTCGATGAGAACTCTGACCTGTTTCAGCGACACATTCCTGGCCCCCTCCTACTCCCGGGGAAGAAGAAGAAGACGAAGCTGCTTCTGAGGAATCCTCCATGGTGATTGGAGATCAGATTTCTCATGGTTTAATTGTCTAGACTTCCCATGAGCAGTTTCAACCAACCAACCTTTCAGCCGAGCAACTTCCAACACCCTTCGAGCAACTTACCATGCCTTCCGAGCAACCCGCCTCTTCGTCCTAGCCTCCCGAGAAAGTTTTAGGAGACAAGGAGAAGGTGTAGCATTGTTCGGACTTTTTCTCTTTGCTTATTTTTGTCAAATGTAACTCTGAACTATGTACTTTCCTTTTATGGTGCAATAAAATTTGAGATTTTGATTATTCATACTGTTGATTCTCTTCATCTTGCTCTGTTTGCACTCTTATTGATTCTTGTTATCTCTTCCTTTTACTAGTTTATGGCCAGGATGGAATTATTATCTGCTCATGATACAAAATTGTTGAGACAATGCAATGAATACATCAAAGCTGGTCATACAGATATGACTGAAGCTTAAATTGTTGATATCCTCGGTCCAGATGCTTCAGAGAGAGCAGTCGAAGCCTACCAGTACTTAAAGTGTCCGCTCGACCGGGCAGTGGATCATAATGTAGCAAATTATGATATGATTGAAGATCTACAGGGCACTCTTGAGGAGCTTTAACAACAATATAAGGAATCTACATCTCTTTTGCACCAGGGATATGAGAAGAAGTATCAGCAACTCAGTGCTGATAAGGGATATGATAAGTTGTTCGCTGCTTATGATGTAAGGGAGAGAACTTTGAAGACCGATGTCGAAGAGCACATGCAGATAGCTAATTTGCTGGAGCAGGAAAACAATAACATGCGAGGAGAGATATCTTAGTTGAAATCTGTAGCGTCTTCCTCGAATGCTTTGGTCCCTATCAACGATGAGGGTTTCTCTTTCTTAGAGGTCAAAAATGCCAATCTGAGAGATGAATTGGAAGCCTTAAAGAGAGCTAGTCCTTCTACATCTGCTCGCGAATGAGCAAGAGCTTCTCGGGGACAAGCAAGGGCTGCTCGGCTTACTATTGAAGAAGTTAGAACGCAGGCAGCCTTGGATAATCAAGCATTCCAGTTGGTGGCAAAGAATCAAGCATTAGCCGAGATGTCCAAGAAGATTCTGAATCTGGACGAGCAGCTCTCTGCACAAAAGTCTGCCTTAGAGAGTAAAGAACTTTTAGCAAAGAACCTCCTCGAGCAATTGGAGAGGTTAACCTATCAATTCCACAAGCAGCCCAGGGAGTTTTGGATGGCTGGTTATAATGAAGCCCTCTACCATCTAGATGATCGGATCCAAAATGCAAATAATGTGAGTTACAAGCAAGGGTGGCTAAATGCCTTGGGCGTGCTGCAGTTGGAACAGGGCCACTATTTGTGGGATTACTATGACCATGGGTTGATCGATTTACCAGTGCCTCCTTTCAAACTGGATATGAGCTGGATTCCTGCTCGGGCCATTCCCTAATGTCTGATTTCAAAGTATCTCGGTGACTATAGCCTTCATTCCAACTTTGAGATATCTCGCCCGGAGCACCTTCTTGATAGGCCATCTGTGATGAACATCAGGATGCTCAAAGATATTAATTTCATAAATTCCCCCTATGCTTTAGACGATCCTCCTGCTGGCGAAGAACCTGTTTCAAAGGCAGAAGGGAAGAAACCAATAGAATAGGAATCTTGATGTAATAATTTTTTAAATATGTGTTTCATTCTCAATGTATTTTATTTTGGATTTAATGCAAAACTTCTAATTTTTTTACGATTTCGATTGTCTTGGAAATATTCCGTAAGACATTTCTTTTTATTTATTAATGAATGTGCATGTATATCTGTTAAAAAGATAGAAATATTTTGTGTTATTTTAAATTGCCGACCAACTAAAGTTGGTGTTGATGTAAAAAACTAGATCGCTCTAATTTTTCAATCACAGATAAATAAATAAGACAAAGATTTTTAAAGTGGTTCGGCTAGGAATAAAGCTTACGTCCACTGTTATGTTATTGCTGAGTGTTTGTGGAATTCTTGATTACAAATTCTCTCAAGAAATTCCGGTCCCCTTGAATGAGGATGATACAAGGTATTTATAGCCTTTAGGCTGTACATGAAAGGTCCAATACATTAAATGATATACATATGAAAGGGTAATACATTTAATGCAGCGTGTGCGTCAAGAATATAATGAATAGTTGAACAGTTGTCCGTCTGGTAATTAATGATACGGCCGAGATGCAGTTCGGACCGCCTTAGTTGCTCGTTGATTAAGAGTTCCTCGGAGTGCTTAGAGTATCTCGGGATGATAGAGTTCCTCGGGGTGTCCTCCTCGTTGCTCGGAGAGAACATGACTTGGTCGGGGGAAATAAACTTCCTCGTTGTTATTGTGCCATGTAGATTGACACGTGTCTTCTTATTATTGGTCCACATCAGCAGATTAAATTTGGTATCAACAGAAGCCCCCAATGCTTCATGCTTGATGGGTTACTTGAAAGGATGGAGTATTTATTCTGCAATGTTGCTCGGTGCTCGTGAAATTCTTGATCTACCTTCTTGATTTGTTTAACATAAAGTGCATTATCTTTTGGACGACATATGATGCCGTTTGTAGCTTGTCATAATCTTCAAGTATGTTGATTGGTTTCCTAGCCGACCTACTGCCTCCTATGAGCTAGTGGTGGACTTCGAAACATTTTTATATAACTTCTTCTTCAATATTGGTTGGGATAGTAGTAGCAAAGATCTCAATACTGTTGATGTTGATTTTGATTTCTACCTCTGCTCGGGGACGAATAAGAGGTTCTCAGGGACGAGCAAGTGCTTCTCGGGAATGGGCTAATGCTTCTCGGATAGATCATCTGTGATGAATATCAGAATGTTGAAAGGTCTTAACTTCATAAACTCCTCTTATATTTTAGATGATCCTCCTGCTGGTGAGGAACCTGTTTCAAAAGTAGATAGAAAAGAAACCAATAGAATAGGAATCTCAATGTAATAGTTAATATACATTTTCATTCTCAATGTATTTTGTTTTTTGAATTTAACGAAAGACTTTCATTTTTATTCGCAATCTTAATTGCTATTGTCTTGTAAAATACTTTACATGTGTGCATATGTATAACAATATTGTGTTGTTCATCGACCAACTTAGTAATAAAGAAGTTACAAGTATTAGTAACGTTGCTCGATCACTTAATAATAAAGTAATGAGTATAAAAATGTTAAAATTTTTCCAACCAACCAAGGTTGTTAAATTATGCTTGTCGACCAACTACAGTTGATGGGTTTTTATCCCCGACCAGCCATACTTGGTTCAATTTCAAATATTTTCATAAAAAGTGTCCGACCAACTAAGGTCAATAATTTATCCTCGTCGACCAACTACAGTTAGTGGGTTTTTATCCCCGACCAACTATACTTGGTGTATTTTGGAATATTTTGTTCTTCAAAGAACTTTTTGTAATAATATTACCTCCCGACCAACATAAGTTGTAACGTGAGAATATATTTTTATCTTACCAACCGTAATTGATCATGCTGGTGTACACCTCCTAACCAAAGGAATATTTTTTGGCTCCTTAGAGCTGTCCTCCTAACCAAAGGAGGTTGGCTCCTTAGAGCACTTTTGGCTACTTATAGCACTTTTTGGCTCCTTAGAGCACTTTTGGCTACTTATAGCACTTTTTGGCTCCTTAGAGCACTTTTGGTCCATTAGCTCTGACTAGGGCTGTGTTTCGGCCGGATCGGATCGGAAAATGCCTATTCGGAAAAAATTCCGATTTTTTCGGAAATAAAATAACTATTCCGATTTCCGATCCGATTTTTTCGGAAAATTAAAAAAAATTCCGAATTCGGAAAAATCGGAAAATCGGCAAAAATCGGAAAAAATCGGAAATTCACAAAATATATTAAAAATCCAGAAATTTCAGAAATTCCAAAATTTCAAAAAAATAAATTATGGATTTTCGATTACTCGAAATTCTCATTTTAAATAAACAATGAAAATAGCTTAACCCAACATGTAAACACATGAGGATTTGGCTCATTTTTCATTTGTGTAGAAGTTAGGAGGATACTCTCCTTTTATAGAGCATATTTTGGAGCCCTCTCCCTCTCCCAACCGATGTGGGATATGGGAAACTTTCAAAAAATCGGAAAAGAAATCGGAAAAATCGGAAATCGGAAAATAATTCCGAAAAAATCGGAAATAATTCGGAAAAAATCGGAAAAATCGGATCGGCATAGTTTCGGAAAAATCGGATCGGAAAAATCGGAAAATCGGAAATTCAGAATTATTTCCGATTTCCGATCCGATTTTTTTCGGAAAAATCGGAAATCGGAAATCGGCAAACTAAAATTTCATTCCAAATTCGGAAAAAATCGGATCGGAAATCGGAAAAATCGGAAAGTTCGGAAAAAAAACACAGCCCTAGCTCTGACGATATCCTGGAGTTGAATGAACCTTCAAAATGTTTGACTGATGATAATATGCAGCAAACTCCTCGTTTTTAAATTGTGTTCCATGGTCTGTGATGAAGGCATGAGGGAGACCATATCGGCAGATGATGTTCTTCCAAACAAATTGGTACACCTTCCTTCTCGTATGTCATGTCAATAAGTGGCTCAGCTTCTATCCACTAAGTAAAATAATCTACTGCGATGACGAGGTATTTGAATCTTCCTCGAGTCGTCGGCAATGGTCCAACCAAATCAATCCCCACATGGAAAATGGCCAAGGATAAATGATGGGTGTCAACAATGTTTGTGAAGTTCTTCGGATGGAGGAAAAGCGTTGGTATTTGTCACATTTCTTGGCATAAGCTATACAATCAGGTCTCATCGTCGGTCAGTAGTATCCCTGCGTCATCACCTTTTGCAAAAGTGTTCGACCTGCTACATGGGCTCCACAGGACCCTTCATGGATCTCTTTAATCAATTCACCTCGGAGGGATGTACACATCTTTGCAAACCTGCTATAATTCCTCGTCGAGCAGCTTTAAACTTCCATTTCTTGGCAGCGAGCTTATCTTCCGAATACCATTATACCGAGCAGCTTTAAACTTCCATTTCTTGGCAGCGAGCTTATCTTCCGAATACCATTATACCGAGCAGCTTTAAACTTCCATTTCTTGGCAGCGAACTTATCCTCCGAATACCATTAATTAGTACATACCGAGCAGCTTTAAACTTCCATTTCTTGGCAGCGAGTTTATTCTCCGGTAATTGTTCTTCCTTAATATATGCTCTGATAGGATCCATCCACGATGTTCCTAAATCAAGGGTAATAATATTCATCGTCAGGTCTTCATCTATGCTCCGACTTTCTAATACTTCAATTGATATCGTTCTTCGCAGCTCGGTACGAGTAGCTAATGCTAATCGGGCCAAGGCGTATGCTCTCACATTCTCCGTTCTTGATATTCTTACCAGTTGGACAGCAACAAACTCTGATACCAACTCCATCACCTTTGCTTGATACTTGATCATCAATTCTCCTTTGGTTGCATATATTCCCAACATTTGATTTACGATCAATTGAGAATCACTGAAGACAATAACCTGATGTGCCTCCATAGTATTTGACAAATTAAGACCTGCAACCATGGCCTCATACTCAACCTCATTATTAGAAGCTTTGAATTAGAAACGTAGGGCGTATTCCATGTCGACCTCGTCTGGGCTGTTCAAAACGATCCCTGCCCCACAGCCTGTAGTGCAAGATGAGCCATCTACATATAGTCTCCATATAAGCAATTTGTCTTCTAATTTTTGGTTTGACAGAGTTCCTCGGTGGAATACTTTTCGCTTTCTTTCATCATGTCCTGATAGTTCTGAATACACCTCTTGAATTTCAATATACCTCCTGAACTTCAATATTCCTCCTGAACTTCAATATACCTCCTGAACTTCAATATACCTCCTGAACTTCAATATTCCTCCTGAACTTCAATATTCCTCCTGAACTTCAATATACCTCCTGAACTTCAATATTCCTCCTGAGAAAGTGATTAGTCGGGGTTGAATTTGATGCTCGACTGCATGATGATATAAGAATGTGCCACCAAATGAACAAATATATCTGTAATAGAAGCCCCCAACTGTGAAATGTGAACTTTGAATGAGATTTATCGACCAATACCAACCGGAGATGGATTTTATCTACCAACCGGAGTTGGATTTTGTCTACCAACCGGAGTTGGATTTTATCTACCAATCGGAGTTGATGGTAATTGATAATAAATGATGAAGACTTCCTCGGAGCTGACCAACAGATTGTTGGGAATAAGATAATATAAATGCTGGATACCTCCTCGGAGATGACCAACAGATTGTTGGGAATAAGATATAATAAATGCAGGATACCTCATCGGCGATGACCAACAGATTGTTGGGAATAAGATATAATAAATGCAGGATACCTCCTCGGCAATGACCAACAGATTGTTGGGAATAAGATAATATAAATGCAGGATACCTCCTCGGCGATGACCAACAGATTGTTGGGAATAAGATATAATAAATGCTGGAGACATCCTTGGAGCTGAATAAGATATAATAAATGTTGGAGATATCCTTGGAGCTGAATATATGATTATAAATATTTGTCGAGCTCCATGCTGCAATGAGAATAGAATATGCATCCAGATAGATATAAAGAATAATTAAAAATAATAAAATGCCTCGCCGATCAGTCGAGGTAGAATCATATAATGCCGAACAAGAATAAGATCTTTCAGAACATAAGAATATGGTCGAGAACGTTGAATATAAATAAGAATTATCCGAACGAACGTTGTAATTCTCCTTAAAGCTGAATAAGTATCTTGTCTAGGCATAATTGCGGAATGCCGAATAAGAATAATATTTTCCAGAACATAAGAATATGGCCGAGAACTTTGCTGGGCCTGCATATAAATAAGAATTACCCCGACCAACAATCCGTTGGGGGTGAAATATAATAAATGTTATAGTTCTCCTCAGAGCTGAATATGATAATAAGTATCTCGCCGAGCTCCATATTGAGATGAATATAGAATATGAATCCCAAGGGATATATAGAATAATTTGTGCTTGAGCCAATATATATGGGCATGAATATAAATAAGAATGACCCCGACCAACTATCCGTTGGGGGTGAAATATAATAAATGTTGTAGCTTTTCCTTCAGAACTGAATAAGTATCTCGTTGAGCTCCATGATGAAATGAATATATAATATGCATCCGAATGGATGTGCTTCAGCATTCGTCGGCATTGAATCGTGTGCCTGTAAAAATTAATATTTTGCTCTACCATATGTGTAGGCTGAATTGATTAGTCATGAGAATAATTTACTCATCCAATCAATATATGATATGTATCAGCATAAAAATTTCAAAATATGAAATAATATTTTTGTGCCACACGTGTGTGAGATGTACAAATTTTTATCAGATATGCATCATAAATAAGATGTAAAGTTTTTTTGTAAATTTATTTAATCTCCAACAACTAATCAGGTATAAGTTGCTGTTTGAAAATTATTTATCACTTGGTTTTAAAAATATTTTTGGGGTGATCACAAGTTAAAAAGACTTAAGCCCCCCTGTTTGTCCCCAAGCTGAACTCATGTTTAAAGAAATATCTGGGGTGCTTCGCATTTTTTAATACCCCAATATTCTACTGCTGCCGACAAACGACATGGATGTTGCCGACCAACATTTAAGGATATCTCAAATTATAGAATATATGGTTGGATGACTAGAATATCTCGAATCTTTAGATCAAAAATAACATTCAATGTAAAATTTAAGCCTTGAGACTGTTAATTAAATGAATAAATATATAACCCACTAGATCGTGTGATTTCGTCAAAGAAACCTTGTGATGTGATGAACGAGGGGCCAACATATCAAATTTGTGCCCAAAGTCTTGATATGGTCATGATTATTTTACTGATCCTCTTTTACAAGAGGTGGGTAATGATTTTTCAGGTGAGAGAAAATTATTTTTTATATTGATCCCTTCCTATTCCCAATTTGGAGAGATAAAAATATGGTGAATGATTAAAGTTATTACCAAATTTATATCAAAAATCAATCAATTTGACTTTATTGACATAGATGGAAGATGAACCAAATTAAGTATATAATTCATAAAAGTGAATGCAAAGAGACTCAAACTTGAAGAGAGAGAGAATATATATGGGTCATGATTTCCATGAAAAGACTTTTCATTGTCTTTAACCTTTTCCCATTCTTTTATTAAAAATATGATGGGAATTTGAATAGACATCAAATATCTTACAAAATTTATTTCAAAATCAACAATGAAAATGATCAAATCTTATCATCGTCGCGTATATTGGCATATGTAATCATTTAAAATATTTATTCCATGATTATAACTTGAGAATCAAGCAAAGAGTTATGATTTATGAAATCTACTATTTTTCAGATTTCTAAATAAGGATGAATCTAACACTTATGATTTAAAAATCATGAGATGCAACATTTTGCAGATAAAAATTGGACAATTAATTTATGTATATAAACATAAAAATCACGATTCAATCAAAAGATGTATGTATAATTGATTATACGTAGAGAAAATAAAAACTTAGCTTTTGGTGGAGAACAACGCTTGTAACACATTCCCACAGACGGCGCCAATCTGTTGATGTAAAAAACTAGATCGCTCTAATTTTTCAATCACAGATAAATAAATAAGACAAAGATTTTTAAAGTGGTTCGGCTAGGAATAAAGCCTACGTCCACTGTTATGTTATTGCTGAGTGTTTGTGGAATTCTTGATTACAAATTCTCTCAAGAAATTCCGGTCCCCTTGAATGAGGATGATACAAGGTATTTATAGCCTTTAGGCTGTACATGAAAGGTCCAATACATTAAATGATATACATATGAAAGGGTAATACATTTAATGCAGCGTGTGCGTCAAGAATATAATGAATAGTTGAACAATTGTCCGTCTGGTAATTAATGATACGGCCGAGATGCAGTTCGGACCGCCTTAGTTGCTCGTTGATCAAGAGTTCCTCGGAGTGCTTAGAGTATCTCGGGATGATAGAGTTCATCGGGGTGTCCTCCTCGTTGCTCGGAGAGAACATGACTTGGTCGGGGGAAATAAACTTCCTCGTTGTTATTGTGCCATGTAGATTGACACGTGTCTTCTTATTATTGGTCCACATCAGCAGATTAAATTTGGTATCAACAGTTGGTGAAAACTTATTGTTGACTATCTTGAATTGATGATAATCATCTGATGACCAACCAGAGTTGGTGATATTTTATTTCTCGACCAACTATGGTGGTAGTTTAGAATGCCATAAGTTTTAAGAACTTTATCTTTTTAATTTTAAACCCTAAGATGACTTTTATTTATTTAACCAACTGTTTCTGACCAACTGGAGTTGGTGTTTTTAGTTCTCGACCAATCTTAGTTGGTAAAAATTTTATTCCCGACCAACTTATAATTGGTGGATTTTCTTCCCAACCAACCGGAGTTGGTATTTCTGGGAAATTTTTTATTCCCGACTAACTTATAGTTGATGGATTTTCTTCCCAACCAACCGGAGTTGGTATTTTTGGGCTTGATGCGTAGTGTGTAGCACTAGTACTCCGAAAAATTTTCAACAAAAGGAAAAAATTGGGCAAAACATCCACAACTTTTATTTATATTGAAGAAAACTGCATTACATAGAGATGGGACTAGTGATAATATTTACGAAGATGTTCTGCGTTCCATGCATTCTTAAACTCCTCCCCTTCTAAAGTTTCAATTATATATGTCCCTGGTCGAACAACCTCTGTTACTCTGTAGGGCCAGGGCCAGTTAGCTTCCAGTTTATTATGCTCTTGAATTACTTTCTTCAGCACATAGCCCCCTTCTTTCAGGTCTCACTTCTTCACTCTCTTGTTGTAGAACAAAGTTGTTCGTTGCTGGTAAGCAACATTCCTGATGGCTGCTTCTTCTCTAACTTTCTCGAGCATATCCAAGTATAACCTTCTCATCAAGTCGCTGACAGGGGAATTGAAGTTCAGCACTCGGTGTGTTGGGAGGCCCAGCTCGGTGGGTATAACAACTTCACTTCCAAATGTCAGCATATATGGAGATTCTCCTGTTGTTGCTCGGGGAGTAGTACGATAAGCCCACAGTACAGAATGTAGCTCGTTGATCTAATTTGCCTTTGCATCATTTAATCTTTTCTTCAATCCATTCAGCAGCGTCCTGTTCGTCACTTCAGTTTGCCCATTGCTTTGGGGATGGCCTGGTGCAGAGTGGGTTTTTAGTATGTTCGACTGATGACAATATGCAACAAATTCCTCATTGTCAAATTGTGTTCCATGATCGGTGATGAATGCATGGGGAAGACCATATCTACAGATGATATTTTTCCAAATAAATTGGTACACCTTTTCATACGTCATGTGGACAAGAGGCTCGGCTTCCACCAACTTAGTAAAATAATCCACTGCGACGACGAGATATTTAAATCTTCCTCTGGTCGTTGGAAGTGGCCAAACCAAGTCAATTCCCCACATGGTAAATGGCCAAGGGGAAGTAATGGATGTCAACAATTCTTGGGGAGTTTTTCGGATGGTGGAGAAGCGTTGACATTTGTCGCATTTTTTGGCATAGGCTATGCAATCAGCCCTCATTATCGGACAATAGTATCACTGCGTCATTATCCTTTGCAGAAGTGTCCGACCTGCTACATGGGATCCACGAGACCCTTCATGGACTTCTTCGATCAAGTCTTTCACCTCGGCGAGGTGTACACATCTCTGCAAGCCAGCTATAATTCCTCGTCTATATAGAACACCATTGGTCAATACATAACGAGCAGCTTTAAACTTTAGTTTCTTGGCTGCGATTTTATCAGTTGGCAAATACCCATCTTCAATATATGTCCTGATAGGATCCATCCAAGATAGTCCTAAATCAAGGGTAATAAAGTTCATAATCAGATCTTCATCTATGCTCCGACTAGCCAAGACTTTAATTGGGATTGTTCTTCGTAGCTCGGTGCGTGTGGCTGATGCTAAACGAGCTAAGGTATCTGCTCTGGCATTCTCCAATCTTGGTATTCTAATTATCTGCAATGTCATCAGACTTGATAAAATTTCCATCGCTTTTGCATGATACCTGATCATTAATTCTCCTTTGGCTGCATATATTCCCAGTATTTGATTTATGATCAACTGCGAGTCACTGAATATAATAACTTGCTCTGCCCCCATGGTTTTTTCCAGATTAAGACCTGCAATCATAGCTTCATACTCAGCCTTATTATTAGAAGCCTTGAATTGGAAGCGCAGAGCATACTCCATATCGACCTCATCCGTGCTGCTTAAAATAATCCCTGCCCCACAGCCTGTAATGCAAGATGAGCCATCCAAATATAGGTTCCATATAGGTACCTCGTCTTCAAATTTTTTATTAGACAGAGTTCCTCGGTGAAACATTTGTTGCTTCTTTTTGTCCTCCTCTAGCGCTTCTTGCTGCTCGTCGACCATTTTCTCTTGCTCTCCGAACAACTTCTCTTGCTCGTCGACCAACTTCTTTTGTTCGTCGACCAATGTAAGTTGATCGAGGTTTAAATTTGATGGTCCTGTGACATCCACAGGTTGGTCGGTATCCAGCTTTTGCTCCTCGGAAGTATCAGGATAGGTGAACTCTGCTATAAAATCTGCTACTGCCTATCCTTTTAGTGACGATCTAGGCTCATAAACTATATCACATTCACCAAGTTCTATTTCCCAATACATCAATCCCCCTGATATTTCTGGTTTATGAAGAGCTTGTCTTAACGGCATATCGGTATACACGATTATGGTATGAGCCTGGAAGTATGGCCTCATTCTTCTACTTGCTTCGATCAACGCCAATGCCAACTTTTCTAGTCTTGGATATCTGATCTCTGCTCCTCGTAAGGCCTTACTAGTGTAATAAATTGGTTTTTGTACTCCATCCTCCACTCTTATTAATGCGAAGCTAACTGCATTTTCTGAAACTGCCAGATATAAGTACAATCTTTCTCCCATCACTGGCCTGGATAACAATGGAGGTGCTCCCAGATATTTCTTCAACTCTTGAAAGGCTTTCTCGCATTCTTCATTCCATTCGAACGTTTTTCGGAGTGTTTTGAAGAATGGAAGGCACCTATCAGTTGCTCGTGATACAAATCCGTTAAGTGCTGCAACTCGCCCTGTGAGACTTTGTACTTCCTTCTTCGTCGTTGGAGATCGCAACCCTAATAGAGCTTTGATCTTTTCAGGGTTTGCTTCAATACCTCGTTGGTTGACAATATACCCGATGAACATACCTTCTCGTACTCCGAATATGCACTTTGTGGGATTCAACTTCATTTGATATTTATCTAATTGATCAAAGGTCTGGCCTAAGTCAATTAGATGGTCAGCAGCTCTCTTGCTCTTTGTCAGCATATCATCAACATAGACTTCCATATTGCCACTGATTTTCTCTGCAAACACCTTATTCATCAGCCGCTGATATGTTGCACCTGTATTTTTCAAACCAAAAGGCATAACATTATAACAATAAGTTCCCCTAGGGGTAATGAAAGAGGTACTCTCACTGTCTTCAGGTTTCATTTTAATCTGGTTGTAACCAGAATAAGCATCCATGAAGCTCAACAACTCGTGTCCCGAGGTCGCATCTACTAATTGATCGATTCGGGACAAAGGAAAATGATCCTTTGGGCATGCCTTGTTAAGGTCGGTAAATTCTACACACATCCTCCAATTGTTATTTTTCTTCTTTACCATCACCACATTTGCTAACTAGTCTGGATATTTGACATCATCAATAAAACAAGCTTTCTGGAGCTTCTCGACCTCCTCTTGTATAGCTTGGTTCTTCTCGGGGCTTAACACTCTTCTTCTCTGCTTCACTGGCTTGATCTCCTTATTCACATTGAGTTCGTGACATAAGAAATTTGGATCTATTCCTGGCATATCCTCATGACTCCACGAAAAAGTTTGTTTTCTGCTTTTTAGGAAAACTATCAATTCCTGTTTTAGTGAGGCATCTAACGACGAACCTATTTGAGTTGTTCGTTCGGGATGCTCGTCGTCCAAAATGATATTTTTAGTAGCTTCCACCACCTGACCTTTCACGAACTGCGATTCATCTCTAGGATCCAATGTTTCAATCTATGCACCTTCATCCACTTGGAAGGTAGTTATCTTTTTCCTAGATTCCTCCAATTCTTCCTGCTCGACAGATGAGTAGTAACATTATCGAGCTACTTGTTGGTCGCCCTTCACAACTCCTACTCCAAAATTATTTGGAAATTTCAGGCATTGATGTACCGTAGATGGTACTGCTTCGAACTTCTTCAATCCTACCCTTCCCATAATGATATTGTAAGCTGACTGGACATTCTTATCCATCACAAAGAAATGTATTCTTTCTGTTCGACAAGTGGGCCATGTGCCGATGAACATATCCAACTTGATCGTCCCAAGTGGAAAGACTTTCTCGCCAGCAAACCCAATCAGGGGCCTGTGATAAGGTTCCAACTGAGACAACTTCAGATTTAATCTATCGAAGTATGAATAGAACATGATATCCGTCGAGCTACCATTATCCACCAATACTCTTGAGATTATTACTTCCTTCATCCTCATTTTGATCACCAGTGGATCTTCATGAGGATATAGTACACCTACGAGGTCGTTCTTGGAGAAACCGATGACCAATTTTTCTTTGTTCACCTTCCTCGGGCGATCATCCTCATCTAAATTTATTCATTGAATGTATGAACAAGCTTGAGCCTCATTGAGGTAAGATTTCCTTTCTGCAGCAAGGTCCCCACCTCTTGCATCTCCACCTGTAATAACGTTACAATCAAATGATCCAAAACGAATTGAAAATACCTCACGTTCTGGCTGTCTTGGTTTCTTAGGGAGATCAGGGTCATCTTCTGGATCATCGCCATGATCTCTTTTCTTATTTTCTTCTGATCGACGAGGAGATCTAGACCTCTGTCTTGCTCGGTCGTTGCTTTTTCTTTCATTTCTTCGATCGACATACTTAGTCAGATTTCCTCGTCTGATGAGTGCTTCGATTTCATTCTATAGAGCTATGCAATTTTTGGTTGTGTGACCATGGTCATTATGGAACTCACAATATTTGGCCTTATTCCTCTTAGCAGGGTCTGACTTCATTTTCTTAGGCCAATTTAGCTCCTCGTTGTTCTTAATCTATTCCAGGACATGGTTTATGTCTACTTTCAAAGAAGTATAATTTTTAAATTTCTTCAATACTTCCCATGATGGCTTTGTTTTTGACTGCTTGTCACCACCATTGTTCTTATGTTCTTTCTTCTTAGCCTTATCAACCTCCACCTTGGTCTCTTTGGTGTCCATGTTCTTCTTCGCGGCCATAGCCTCCTCGGCATTCATGATCTTGGACGCTTTTGCCATTAGTTCTGACATGGTTCTGGGTGGATCTTTGGCCAAAGTGTAGTACAATTTATTGGGCAACAGTCCACTCATCAGAGCTGTAATTGCTATTTTTTCCTCGTAATCAATAACTTCAAGCTTCTCATTATTGAAACGAGTTATGTAATCCCTGGTGCTCTCACCTGTTTTTTGTCTAACACTTAACAAATGTGCAACTCGTTTAACTGGTTTTGCTCCAAAATAGAAATTTCCAATGAAAAGCTCGGCCAGTTGAAAGAAAGTTGAAATCTTCCCCCGAGGAAGATTATTATACCATATCTGTGTAGATCCGGTAAGAGTTCCCGAAAATGCCCTGCATCTCATCTCGTCTGGCACGGCATAGATGTCGGCAACAGTTTGATATTGTTCTATATGAAGGACAGGGTCAGTTTTTCCATCATATTTAGGGGTCACAACAGGTGCTTTGAACTTTGATGGTGTGGGAAAATACACAATTGCCTGTATAAAAGGCGTCCCTTGGACAAAAGTTCTTTGTAGAGGATTCTTGGCCTTAACCATTTCCCCTAGTCTATCCTCCAACCTTTGAATAGAGCCCTTCCATGCATCATTTCCCTCCTCGGGCCTACCGATTCGAGCAATTGATCGTGTTGAAGTCGCTTCCTGGGATCTATCTTGTCGAGCAACTGGTGGTGATTGGACAGAACCCTCTCTTAGATCAAATGGTCATCGAAAGTTTCTCGACATAGCCTTTGGAGGACTTTTATTCTTCCTAGGGCCCAATCGATCAAAAGGAGAGACCCTACTTAATCTTTCCAGTGCACTGATCCTTTCTGGAGAGAGAGTGATGTGTTGTTCAGTATCTGTGGCTCGTACTGACGAAGTTCGACCCGGTTGATAAGAAAAGTCATCAGATTTCTCAATACGATATGAATTGCTTTGCCTAATGCGCAAAGAAACTAAACGGGTATTTCTTTGAACACTTCGTTGTCCTGAATAGGTCGACGCTCCACCTTGGATAGTTTGCATGAGTTGCCGCATAGTCTCTTGCATAGCCGTCTGGCCTTGAGCCAAACTGGCCATAATTTCGGCTAGATCTTGGACATTTGGAGGAGCGGATGGATTCGGAGGGTTTCCAGCGTTTCGATTAGTGACTCGGGATTATCAGCCATTGATAAATTATTTTGGTGAAAAACGAGAATTTCAGTCGTTTCCCACAGACGGTGCTAATCTGTTGATGTAAAAAATTAGATTATCTCTAATTATTCAATCACAGATAAAATAAATAAGACAGAAGAATTTTTAAAGTGGTTCAGCCCTAAAAGAACGGCCTACGTCCACTGTTTTTGTTATTGTTGACTGTTTAGGAATTCTCGATAACAGGTTTTTACCAAGAAATTCCGAGTCCCCTTACAATGAGGATGATACAATGTATTTATAGCCTTGAGGCTATACATGTGAAAGGGTAATACATAGCTGTCCAACAGGCATATACATCTGTATAATAATCAACATTTAATGCGCATTTAATCCTCTTAATTTTCTGGTAATAAATGCTCTGATCGAGGTGCATCTCGGACCGCCTAAGTAGCTCGGTATGTACAAGTTGCTAGGAGTATACTTGTTGCTTGGAGAGTCATAGTTGGTCGGGGAAGTTGAGTTCCTCGAAATCAAAGTGTTGTTCAGAAATGTTTGTTAGTGCCATGTAGATTGACACGTGTCTCTACTTAACTGAGCCACGCCAACAGACTAGATTTGGTATCAACAAACATGCAAAGGAAAACAATTTCAGAAAAAAAAATCCCCGGAGGGCAAAAACCTTTTATTTCACCAATAATTTGCAAATCACAACTTACTAGATTACAAGCAACATCTGCAGTGAATATCCGCAAATACCCACATAGGTCGCACCTAAACCAGCAGTGGACTCCCGCAACAAATCCATAAGAACCGCAGTTTTATCTTTAGCAAGGAACACACTACACCAAAATGACAAAATTATCACCTTTCAGTCGGCCACCCTTGTCAAGGTCATTGATCATGACAAAAAATACGCGTTTTGTGTCACGGTCATTGACCTTGACACGACCGTGACAAAGAATTGTCACGGTCAAGGACCTTGACACGACCGTGACAACTTCTGCAGCAAAAACCCTTACCCCTTCTTTTTTTCCTCCCGCCGTTCCCTCCCTCTCTCTCTCTACGCTGCTCTCTCTCTCTCTACTTTCAGGTTTATTTCTCTCTCTCTCTCTCTCTCTCTCTTCCATTTATATATATGTTTGTGTGTATATATATGTGTGTGTGTGTGTGTGTATTTGTGCGTGTGTGTGTGTGTGTGTGTGCGTGTGTGGGGGGTGAGGCAGGGTGGGGGTAGGGGGTGGGGCAGGGGGGCTGTTGTGTGTGTCTGTATATGTGTGGTGGGTGGGGTGTGTGGAAGGAGGTGGGGTAGGGTGGGGGGCTATTGTGTGTGTGTGTGTGTGTATGTGGTGGGTGTGTGTGTGTGTGTATTTGAATTAACCCATGAATTTGTATTTTTGTATTTGAATTAACCCATGAATTTATTTTTATATTTGAATTAACGCATGAATTTGTCAAACAAATTGACAAATTGACGAGTTATTTATTTTTGTATTTGTATATATATGGGTTCTTGAATTTTTTGCACTTTTGTTGAAACTAACTCGTGAATATATGTTTGTGTATGTTTGTTAGGTGTATATGATGTTTATATGTTGGAAATAACCCATGAATTTGTCAGTTCATTTGTGTGTGTGGGTGGGTGGGTGGGGGGGGGGGGGTGGGGAGGGGGGGTAAGTCAAGGTACCATTGTAATTCTCTTAATATCGTGTTTTGATGATTCTATGAGATAATATATATTGTTTCAAGGTTAAATCATTGTAGATAAAAACATTCACATAGTAAAATTAAATTGAATCCATCCATAGATTCTATAATTACATCCACTAAAATATAATTAATAAATGAAACAGTTTTAGATGAAAGTAAATTAATAATTAGTGCCCATTTCATATGAAAGTAGGATTTCACCTCAGTGTAAATTAGTAAATTAATAATTCTATACGTTAATTGTTAGTTTAATTGATGAAATGAATTAATTGAGTAGATGAATTAGAAGGAGTACGGGATACACATTTGTTGTTGACATTGCTGTTGGATTATTTTGTTTAGTAAATATTTGGTTGGTTAGTTTTAAATGTGGCATGACCACTGGATTATTGTCCATATGGGGGTGGGATTTTTCAACTTTGTTTGAAAATTACTTTGTATATCGAACAATATATATATATATATATATATATAGTATGATAATTAAATGAAACATACTTGAAATTAAATATAGTGCGCATAGATACTAGCCTTATAGTTCTTATGCATACGCATTCAATAGCCCTTAGACCCGTTCGAGAGTCATTACCCATGTAATGAGATCTCTCAAATTGTCCCATTTGGACAGTTTGAGACTGTATAATTTCTGCATAATATTCTTATTGGTTGGGTAAGAGTTAAGGATAAAAATGCTTGTAAAGTTGATCCTGTCACCAATTTGATCATGGTTAACTTGTCCAAGTTGAAGAGCAACGACCACGTGAGCGATGAGCCGTTTGTTTGTGCATTTCAAAAGGTTAAGCAAGTGTTTTATTCAGAGTATATCAACAACGAGCCGTGGTCAATTGTCCAACACGCTCCAAGGCGTCTAAATAGTAGTGTGGATGACTTGGCTGCTCCTACCAAATATCAATCCATTTTTTATGATAACCCGAATTTGAAACAATTTTTCAATTTGTAATAAATATTTCAATTTGTTTTGAAACATCCATTTTTAATGTTTTTAATTGATTTGCACTTTATCATTTTCACTCTTGTGTAGTATGCGTGTGTGGAGAGGAGATTAAAACATAAATATTCCAACTACATCTAAGTTTTGTTTATACTAATCCATGAATATACGCTTCTTACCTTTAATAGGTAATTAGTACATAGTTATTTGGGGTGCCCTATTTGTGGAGAGGAGACTGAATCTCTTCGTCTATCCGAACACTAAGAAATGCCATAATCTTATGGAGTTATGCTTTACAAATTCCTCCCAACCGTTATATAGCCAAACATCACCAGTTGAAGTTGTCAATTCCACTTTCCATACCCCACTAATTGTAACCTATAGCAAAACATGGGAGACCATTGAAAGGTGGAATTGACAACTTCAAATGCTGATTTTTGGCTACACAACGGTTGGAAGGAATTTGCAGCGCATAACTCCATAGGATTATGACATTTCTTAGTGTTTAGATATGAAGGGAATTATATTTGACACGATTGCCCGGGGTACATTAGTTGGAAGGAGGTGCCATATGAGCTCAAGTTAGCTGTTTGGGTGACACTACAGGTAATGTATTTATATTTATATGTCGATTTTGATTTATATTTATCTATAATTGTGGGGCGGATACTAATTTTACTTTATTTTATTTCAGGGAACAGAGAGTGGCCCTGAGGGTAGGCCACATATGCTCGATACTTATGTGGCTATTCGGACAAGAAGGGAAGGATAAGGACGTGTCCCCGAGCGTCGCGGTACAAAATCTCTTTTCTAGCTAAGTAGTTTGTAGATTTGAGATAATTGATGGTGATGTTGTTTCTTCTTAAATAGTTTCGATTTTGAATGTATATTTGCGTTATCTCTAGTTTATTTCGATATATGATATTTGAATAGGTACAACGTTGATATAACAGCTACAAATATACTGCTGGGCAGTGGCAGTGGCTATACTGCCCAACAGATTTTTTTTTTAATTCTGCCCAGAATTGTCGCGGTCAATGACCGTGATAAATTTTTAAAAAGGGGACAAGAATTTGTCACGGTTATTAACTGTGACTAAACGTGTGAACGGTCTTAGACCGTGACACGACCGTGACACGACTGTGACAATTCTTACGAGGTTCTCACGGTCTATGACCGTGACACGTCCGTGACAAAAAAAGTTATCTCGCCCCAAATTGTCACGGCCATTGACCTTGACAAGTCCAACTTGTCAAGGTCAATGACCGTGACAATAGTGCATATTTGGTGTAGTGAGCACCCGCAAGTACTCCCAATGACCGCAGTCATAGTCAGCCAGTACCTCCCTCAAGAGCTGTCAAGTCAGCCATAGATTTACGCTCTCTATAAGAGAAACTTCACCAAAATTGTATCTTGGGTTCCAAATTGATTCACTAAAGATATTGGGATGTTTTATGAATCAAAAACAAATGTTTAAACCCTAAAAGAATATGACAAAAACTTCTGCAATATGCAGTTTTCGTGTATGGAAAGAACTCATGTCTTCTTAAGCAAAATGGACTCATTTAACAAGTATTTATAAAATATTTGAGTCAGCGAGGACGCTCGAACGAGATAGGCACATCGTTCGAATGACTTTGAAAGTCGTTAGATCCCACTTCGCGCGACATATCAAGCGACGTTAAAAAACCAAAACAGTAAGCTGTCGCTCGATGAAATGTATCTCGCGAGCCTTCGCACGACATAGCATGTCGCTTGTCCTCGTTTGTGCGACAACATAATGTCATTTGAACGATATAACGATGTCATTTGAACGACCAAAGCGAAAAGTCTTTTTCTTTTAAATTTTTTTCCCCATAACTTAGAAAAAAAAACATTTCGACGAAAAATGACGCCTCAAATATTTTAAAACATTTTAGAAAAAGTATCCCAATACTTTAAATGAACCATTAAGGGACTTAAACACAACCTTACCAAACTCTATCTCGCAAAGGCTTGTCTGTTGAAGTATATTGATATTTGGATCCGTCTTGATGCATGAATAAGCTTTGAACTTTCTTCGATGGTTGTAACGGTATATGACATACTCTAATGTAAATGGACTATGTAAAATATGTCCTTATGCTTCCTTTCTCCCCTCCATCTTCCAAATGATTTGGTTGATTCACTCGAATGAAATTTGTAAATGATTTGACTACCATCCATCATCTCCAGTGGAATTTTTAAAGTACCAACCCCCCATTTAAACACCATTAATTATCATTCATATAAACAGGGTTCTACAGAATGTATTTATAGGGTACTCAATATTGTGGTTTTCCATATCCTCATTTCCAACTCAAATATGCCGTTCTCCCATGAAGTTGAGTTTCAACTTAAATTTGTGTCCATCCATTAAGCTAAGTTGCAAGAATAAATCTTCCATGGTTTTTGTTCTTTCGCGATCTTAGTTCTGGGTTATGATGTCGTTTATTACTACAACAATAAATGCTAAGAATTAGTATCATTAATGGATTTTGATGTTTATAGAAAGCTTTGTGGAAGGTCAAGTCTTATAGGAGTTGATATTTTATTAATATTATTTAAATATTTAGTTTTTTATTATATATAATTTTTTGTTTTTTTCCAAATTTCTTGTTTCTTATATGATATGTTTAACCGTGCAAGGAGTGAAAATATATATGTGTACGCTTGGAAAGTGGCACTATGTCGTTTTTCAAAATTTCTCAACATTGGCCTAATGTTGCCAAAAAACTAACCAATGTTTTCTTTTAATTTCCATGTTTTGATTTCCTCTTAATATGCCATGTATGTATATTTCTCGCATATATGCCACAAAGATGTTGTATAAGAGAAATTTATATGATTTTTTAGTAGTTAAGACATATAAAGTATTATAAATATATATATATATATATATATATATATATATACATGACACAAAAAAGAAGATATGTTGGGAGTCTAACATCCCAAAACACTTGTAACCCCACCCCCCTATATATGGGGGGGTGGGGTTACAAGTGTTTTGGGATGTTGGACTCCCAACATATCTTCTTTTTGTGTCATGGATATTTTCTTTATTGGTAAGTGGAAAAAGATAAGTGGTTCATTCATATTATTTTCCACTTCAATCATGCCATTAAAAACATTTGATAGTTTACAAAAGGAATGGATATTATTTCTCAACTATTGTAATGGGGTAGGAATGGAAGATATTTTTTTCATTAAGAGACTTCATAAGTGTATGTATAAGTTTTTGTGAACTTTTTTTTTCTCTATATTTCTTATATTTTTCGTTTATTTTCCTTTCAAATCTAACTCTCAATACTTTGTGACATGGCAAAGATTTTGCTTATGAAAATATAGGAAGCTTCAAAGAAAATATGAGAAGCCTCAACCCAATTGAAATACGCATGATGACTTTTACTAAGTAAGTTTCCTATAGGTGTTAATGTAAATTAAACAATGGAGAGGAGTTTTAGAGTCTAGACTGGGTGGAGAAGTTGTCCAGCAGCATACATCTCTCTAGTATATATATATATATATATATATATATATATATATATATATATATATATATATATATATAGAGAGAGAGAGAGAGAGAGAGAGAGGAGGTTGAAATTTGACACTGATAAATTAAAGGGGGTGTCTATGACATTTGAGATTGTAGGCCCCTTTTGCTTTCGAATGTATTTTAAGGATGTCAAAACCAACTTTCTTCTTTAAAAAATCTTTTTCCAAATTTTATACGCACCAAGTATGTGAACCAATTTTAGTTAAGCCCAATTTTATCTTGTTTAATCATAAACATGCATCTAGGTGATTAAAGCAAGTAAAATAATTAAGTTCACAAAAGCGACGCCGGAAAAAACATTGGACGACCCAAGTCCGACAATCACTATGATGTGGTATTACAAAGTACAGATGATAGACTTACTCAATGACTCGATCCCACACAAGTCTTGACGCTCCTCTGATCCTTCAACCACTCATCCACAATGCCCATGCATAAGTCCTTCTACGATACCTGTCCACAGCACACACATCCACAAATGCCTTAGTGTCCACCGATACAGCTTGGCAAAGTCTATAATGTTGAACACGAACTCCTTCGCTTTTTCATCGCAAAATCCAACGAGGTTCAAAGTGATGTACAACTCCAATGGTGAAAACCAATATCTCTATAGCATATGAGTATGAAGGCTCGGGTCTTGAAACTCTAAGGATATTTTTGTACTTTGAAAACCTTAGAAAACTTATGCAGAAAACGTACTGTTTGTAAACTGTTTTTCAGATTCTCTAACTTACGAAATTTTGAAAGAAACACACCTTAAATAATAAAGTAGAGTCGGCGCATTGTTCGAACGAGAACAAAATCACCATGTCATTTGAACGACATGTGCATCTCGCTTGAACGACCTACAATGGCGTTTGAACGACCAAACAAAAGATATTATTTTATACATAACTCTAAATAATCCTTATCTCAGAATAAACGAAGTTTAAACATTTTAAAATTATTTTTAATAAATATAATATCCTAAAATATTTTTCGAGTGCATTACGCATTCATACCTAAGAGATCGGAATGCAATAAAGACGTGAAATATGCACCAAATTTAATCTCGGCATCATAAATCTTTGAAGCTTGGCCGCAACGTCTTCAATAAACTTTACGTCATAGACTGTGTGGGATTGACGATAAAAAATCTATCTATGACTCAAAAATATGATTTGTTCCAAGAATAAGTTAAATACATACAATGGACTCAATTGGAAATTTTGTCCTTACAAATCTCCCCCTTTGACTATTCCGGGACAAATCCATAACATGTGAAATGCCTAAGTCGGGTCGTCAAGCCGTATGACGCGTAAATCGCATCCCATAAAACTCAAATTAAAAAATTACAGGACAAGACTAGTATATGTTGGTCTGGCGAGCATGAGTTGCCTGAATGTGATGTAGTCTTGAAATCTTAACTCGATGAAGAATACCTACACACATGAAGCTGAAAATACCCAGTGAAATATGGAGAAACAAATGATATAAAACATTATGATACCAATATGAAATACCAATACCAATACCAATTTGCAAAATCAAAATCAAATAATTTGTTAAACATGTGAGCAAATTTGATACCAACTTGAAAAAACATTGAAATCGGGATCCAATATATAAGCATGAAAGCATATGATATCAATTTGTAATGCAAAAACTATGTGCTCAATAAACAAACTCTCCTCCTACATCACATACATATCTTCCTCTTTTTGTCTCGAATAGACAATAAGTGAAAAAGATAGATAAAAATCATATCTAGCATGTGAGCAATCAATGAAGCATATCTAAATAATCATAAATCGCCAGCTAAAATAATCACAATGTACCAAATCGTAGCTAGCAAACAGAAGTCACATGAAATAAATCATCAATATCAATAATGATGTGACTAAACAAATAATGCAGTAAAATCCATAATGCATAATCATTAAACACTGCATATAAACTGTCCAGAAGTACCGAAACTGAAGAAAATCATCATTAAAATTAATCAGGTACGAATCAGAAGCATCTTTAAAAATTCCTCAAGTCGCTCAAGCGACAATAAATACGTTTGAAGCAACATCAAGCATTCTTCAACAGTTCAAAACATTATAGGAGTGGCAATTCGGGTCAACGGGTAGTGTTTCGGGTTGACACAACATGACACGATACGTTTTTTTCAGACACGAACACGACATGCCACGAATTCGTGTTTTTTTAGTTGACACGAACACGAACCGAATAAAAAACAACACGACATGAATACCAGAATTTCTTAAATTTCACACCAAAAAAACACGATAACACGACTCATAATTAAAACACGAACACGACACGATATGACTTTGTATAAAAAAAATACGATACGAACACGACATATCGTGTCAATTTTGTGTCGTTTCTAAAATTGCCACCCCTAAAAAAGTATCATGTTGCGTGATCAAAATCATCAAACGACCTTTGCGTGACCTATCTTGTGCCCATACCTGACACTTTTCACTCTATCGCGCGAACCTCGTGAGAGCCAGACTTCAAGCGACATGGACTTGTCGCTCGAACGAGGTACAAATGTCATTTGAACGACATCAAAATTTCTCCATTCCAATTCTATAAATCATGAAGTTTCGCCCAGTGAATTTTTTTCCTGAAAAAAGCACCTGGAAATACCAAATAATAGGAAAATAGACTCAAAACAGAAAAAATAAATAAGAAAAACAGTGTGAGTTTCATGGTAACATAGTATCAATGTGATAAAACATGGATATGGAGTGAATGGAAGTGAACTACAACAAACGAATCACAACATCAACACATCAAAATGATCAAGAAGCTCTAATTGATAGCTAAATATCATCAAACTTAGTTTTAGCCATTTGTGATAATTAATATAATGAGCTAAATGAACTAAACAAACATCATGCACACAAATTCGAAATTTTGACGATTCTACAAACAATAGCGCCATGATATGATTTTTCAACACGAGGATTCGTTGTTCAAACCCATTTAATTTTTTCAACCAAACTCCCTTAAAAATATATATTCTTTTTCAAGATCTTTTGAGGTTTATAATTTTCTCAACTTGGAGAAATCCTATTGGCCCTCTTTTGGCATATGGTTCTATTTATTGCCTTAATTTTTTTTCTCGGACTTTTTTAAACGTCGGCTTTCACGACAAGCTAATTGTACACTCGCGGTCCTTTTTTGTGAATATTCATTATTATTTTTCAATATATGCAATATTAATCCTCACGGTAAACAGTTCTTACATGCATACCTCCTCCTAAGTCTACTTACGTATAAATAGCAAAATTGAGATAATAATGTCTCACCAAACTCAAATATGCATGAGATGTCAAACATTCATATAAACTCGTGCATGTGTGCAATATGGCATATATATAAAGTTCAATTCAAATGCATATCAACTTCGAAACAACCCCATTACGACAATGGTTAACATTATTCAACGCATAAACAATTATAACCAAATGTCCTAGCCACATGGATAATGAAATGATGGGGATCCAAGCATACTAATATGCCACATCAAACATGAAAAACTCATGACACAAGATAAACGCGAAAATCTTTTTGTGTTTTTCTAAAAATATTTATGACCTAAAAAAAATAAAATCCTTTTGTATTTTTTGATCGAAAATATTTTTTTTGTATTTTTTCAAATAAGACTCAATAAAAAAATATAATACAAAAGATACACATGTCATAACACTATCAAGGTATAAATCGTGATGCAAAGACTAGCGTATGACAAACATGACAACGCTATCATCCTTTAGATTTAGCATAGGAAGAATCAAATGCAACCAAACAAGAAATATGAAGTTTAAGCCTCCAAGTCCAATTTCCTTACCCCAAGTAGGTGTGAAATGACGCATGGGAGTTTTGGAAACCGAAATGACTCTATTCCTAAACTTCCTAGGAGCATTCTTAAGGTCATAATAAAAACGTCTAAGGTAACCTTTCCTACTGCAATGAGAACAAGTGTAAACACGACAAGAATTATTACTAAAATTTTGACCTCTCCTAACGTTCTTAGTGGGTTTCTCACACGATTGGTATTAAATTTAGGAATGGGAACAACTCTATCATCGTAACCTATACCAAACCTATCTCCCTTGATTTGAACGGTGCCTAACATCCTATCCAACTTCTCCTATCTAGCCTCAAAATCAAACTTCACCTTACTCGAGTCTTTCAATCTCTCCTCTAACTCACTAATCCTAGACTCATGCACACGCTTATACTCCTCGAACTTTAGAATCTCCTTTTTAAATTCCTCAATCAAACCCCAAAGACTATCTCTTTCTCAACATATTTTAGTTTCTCACTAAGAGTCTTCTCCCGTGCCCTAAGATCCTCAATCAAAGCATCATTATTTTCTATGGAACGCTTATTCAACTTAGCTTATAATTTCAAGTTACTATTTTTCACCTTTATCGCTTCCGCATACAGCTCACTAAAGGCAACTTACAACTCTCCTACATCAATCTACTCATCTTCACTAGCTCCACCCTCACTCACTTGGGATTCATCCTCAACGACCTCAAAAGTGCCACGCACATGATAATCTTAATGGGAAGGTTTATCATCGTCGCTCACATGATATGCCATGAACGCTACAAAGTTACGCTCAATAGGGGAACTCTCTCCCTATTCCGGTTATCTATCACTTACGGTGGCATTGTATGCTATCAGTTTCTTGCCTTCCTTTTTAAGTGTAGTGGGACACTCGACAACCTTGTGACCATACCCTTCACACCCGTCCAACTCATACCTCTTAAATTTCTCACTCTTATCCTTTGGAGCAGGATCGACCTTGTGTGACACCCCACCTAATAAAATACCAGGTGATCAGTCCTATACCAAATTAAAACAGGAATCCCAGTTGGATCATCCTTAGCATCACTGTGGAAAACATTTTAAAACATACTAACCACCTAGTATTCCAAAAACTGGTGCCAAATTTTAACTTTTTAATTTAACAAAATAGTACATGCGGAATTAAATATAAACCATTCACACAACTGAATAAATCAACTGAAAAATTAATTTAAATAACTTGCCGAATAAACCATCGGCCACCAAAGTAAAATAATCCAATACAAACATCAAACACCTGAAGGATTACATCTAAAAACTGTACTGAGATGTCTGGGCGACAAGCCCTAAATAAAACTGAATTGAGAAATGATTCCTACTCTAGGAATGAATGAACGATGCGTCTAATCCAAACTCCTGCTAGCATCCACATATGCTGCAGCTCCGTGTCCCTGGAAAAGAATATCAATCCTGGCGTCCCTGTGGCTGGACACCTAAAAGGTTTTGAAAATAGTTTTATAGCAAGGGTTAGAACCCAAAACATTTTAAAAATATTTAGCAAGTGAATTAACTGCAGTAATTTAAAATGCATGAATGCGCTTCACATTTAAGTTAGTGTCGCACTCCCTTATGGACATTCTCACCCCTCCACTATTGTGCACACCTACCGGTTACCCTAACCCCACCTAGTTGTACTACCCCATTCAACTAGTCATGGTATAACCATCCCTTGTCATACTACTCTAACCCGAGTATAATGATTCTTGAATTATAAGTTATCTCACAATTAACTTAATTAATTCCTCTTAAATATTAGCATATAACCGTGTCACTAGTTATATAAAGTAAATACATCACACACTGTATTATTACCCGTATATAATATTTACCACCATTATATACGTACCTTTACCACAATATCCATATACATAACATACGTACATCCATCCCTTCGAGTATACCCTCGCCGGATGATTCCCTCTAAAATGCTATCTCACTAGGTGTGCTCACAAAACCTAGTTCCCCAAGTTGGAATCGCTTACCAATTTGGCCTAAAATAATAACGTAGTGGAGGCGGTCATATTCCTTCTCTGAAAGTGAGATAAATCCCTCACCCATATATATCGGACGCGATGACCTGGGGATATACTTATCCTACTCCTTAAGCTAGGGGATTCACCCACATCGCGCAACCTCCCTTGATAGCACTAGGGTATATAAATTAAATAAACATCTACTCACTGATATTTAATATCATACACAATATATACACGTATATATATATTATCACTACACCGTATATATATAATATAAACCCGGCTTTACCGTGAATCCAAAAATCCCGTACACTGCCTGAAATTTCCTAAGTCTGTGGCCCGACTCAACGTAATTAATTTTCTCACTTAATAATTATCATTATCCCGAGTCTGTGGTCCGACTCTAATATATTTAATTCACACTTCAATTAATATAATACTTTCCCCGAGTCTATGGTCCGACTCCAATAAAATTAATTAACACACTTATTAATTTAATACCTCCCCGAGTCTATCAATCGACTCTAATTAAATTAATTAACACACATTTTAAATTTAATACCTCCCCGAGTCTATCGACCGACTCTAATTAAATTAATTATCACACCTATTAATTTAATTATACCCGAGTCTACAATTCGACTCTAATTAAATTAATTATCACACCCATTAATTTAATAATTACCCAAGTCTACAATCTGACTCTTATTAAATTAATTAACACATTAATTAATCAACACAAATTCGAGTCTGTGATCCGACTCTAATAAAATTAATTATCACCCTTATTAATTAAATAACTTGGGGTCACACAACCATTATCCCCGGACTTGCTCACTTGGCCCATACCTTAATATTTTCGAGTCTATATTCTGACTCCAAATTAATTACCCTCTCTCAATAATTAATTTAATATTTTGGTTTCACTTAACAAACATACCCGGACTCGCTCACTTGGTCCATTTTACATCTCATAATTTCATTCTCACATATTCGCTCAGAATGTGTCACACATTCACCTCCATAATTTCCCCAATTATATTTACCTATAATTATGAGCATACTCGGACTCGATTCACTTGGCCCGAAATTAAATATTTTCCTAGTCCATATCCCGACTCTAAATTTATTAGTTTATCTCCAAACTTAATTCACTACCTTGGCGTCGCTTAGCCAATATGCCCGGACTTGCTCACTTGATCCGTATCTCCCGATTTTGGAATAAACCTTCCTAAATCTTATCCATAAAATGCCCCACATAAATTTCCCCTAGTCCGAATTACTTTTCCCCATAATTACTAGGAATATGTGTTCCCTATTTAATTACTCACTAATGGATATATGGAAATTAATATATAATTAATTTCCCCCTTATATCACACATAGACCAAACTGCCCAGAATTTCCCATCGTCGATCGATCGATGCCCCCCGATCCCAGCTCTCCTTCCTTGCTGAATTCCACCATTAACGAAATTTTAAGGTTTCTTTCCTCAAAACTAACCTCAAATCAGCCTATTAATCATCTTATAACATTTCTCATGAACGAACACAAATTTCTAGGGTACAATACCAATTTCAAATTCAAATTCCATCCTTTTATATTCCGAATTTTCTCATTCAAATCATATGATCATACTCAGAATTATATAACACAACTAATTCTTACCTTAATTCTCACTCAATGACTCAATTAACAAAACCCCCTTTTTGTACCCATTTATCCCCAAAACGAATTTTGGTTTACACATCACTATGATATTAATTGATTATCATCAATTTAGAAATCACAACAGTTAACCACTTGCGTGTAAGTGTCCGTAGTGTCTGATCCGTTGGCGTAGTCCCTCAATTTGGCTCCAAAATCCCCAAATTGGCTTTTGCTAAGCTTTCCCCTAATTTCCCTCTCAAGCCCTAGGCTTAGAATTGTGTTGGCTGCTGATTTCCTAATCCCTCACTTAGGTTAAAACCCTCCATCCCGTTTTTCACCTAATGGGCTTAATTAAAATAGCCCAAATCACCCCGTGTGGGCCGGCTATGCTAAAAAAATCCCCGAGACCCAATGACTACCCCCGGGTACTCTTTTCTGACTATCTCGACCTATCCGGACACAACCGCGCACTCAGAATTGGCATCCGAATTAATTTATAAAAATCCTTATCTCACACCCAATTTAGTCTATACCGACTCCCGGCTGGGATAAGTGCATACCCCGTCATTAATACCCGAAATAACGCAATTAAATTATTACTATTCACTTAGTAAATAAATTTCCCTAAACATTAACCATTCATTCCCCGATTAATATTTAAATATATATATTGCCATAATTAATTCAATTAAAATTACAACACACAAGTAATTTAAAATTCCCGAATTAATTAAATATTAAATGTACAAAAATACGGGGTGTTACATACTTTCCCCCTTACAAAGGAATTTCGTCCTCGAAATAAAGATAAACCTAGTGTTCCAATATTCACATATTACTCACTAGTCATGTGCCTCCAAGCCCGCTATTTCTATCCCATCCGCTTCTAACCATACGTTACACAAGTATGCATTTAAAATTTTCCAGGGCGCCCATACACCCTATACCCGCGTTTAACCGCACAAAATTTGCCTTAATTAACCCGGGTGCCCATACACCCTATCCCCGCGCTCTACAGCACGAAAGTTACCTGACTATGCTAGTCGTAACTCGTAATATAACTTCGAATCCCGTAGTCATATCACATATATAAATATATATACACATATATATCTACTGCCCGGGTACCCAACCCATGTGCTAACGTCCAAACATCTCCCCATAAATACTTGTCTCTCAACACAAAAGTATATATGCTTACCCTTATGCTACTAAAGACAACATAAAATACCGCGCCCTTACTATCACTAGTCCTAGCGCAAAGTAAACCCCGAGCTATCTCTCTTCGCTCGAAATTAAATCTAACCACCCTGATTCACTTCAGTAAACATCCCCCACTTATCGGGATAATTTGTGAGAACACAAAACCTCACTATGTGCTATCGCATCACGCAATACAACATATATATCCACATATATATAGGCTATACACCCTCTCCGGTGATACCTATTACCAACCATACCCTGGTGTCGCGAATACCAAAATTTTCCACCACTATCCACAATAGTTAATTTTCATCTCTATCCAGCAGATATTTAGGAAGTATTATCAACCCTATTCCCATAATTCTCGAAAGTAGTAATTCCCCGCATAATTCAAACTTTCACTCAGTGTACACCTTCACTCTTCCGTGAAGAACACCAAGGAACTCCGTTACTCTACGAAAAGTTTATCCACATGCTTTGGCTGCTACCGCCAACGTACTCACAAAATTCGACTCACCCGCGAACTTTAGTGAAAAATAAGACTTATATTGTGACATCCAATCTGTCACTCAAAAATATACCCCATGCCCCTAGGGTAAAAATAATTACCTTTATACTCCAGTTGCAACGGCTGGTTCTCGGGTTTCGGAGCATCTTCTCCCTGCCCGAATGCACCCATGACTTGCTTTAGTGGTTGTACATCCAGGACCTCGTCCTGTAGTTTCCCCCTGCCTCGCTTAAGACAATCTCTCTTCAAGTGTCTCTCTTTACCCACCGACGAAACACCATCTAATACATTCACCCTGCCACTGGTCCCTTCCATGCCTACCTTGTTGAATTCCCTGGCCATCCTGCCGATAGCCTCCAGTTCTAAATCATTTGGCGTGGTTTCCCTGACGAAAATCCTTCCCCTGATCTCCCCCAGTCTGCTGCTGGGATACCCCACTGGTATTGTTCCCTCCTGCCTTATCTGACTGGCTAGTTTCCACTCCCCTCCTGCTTCCTTTCACATGGAAGCGATATTCCCGACAGTGCCGGAGTGCTGCGTTAATGACATCAGTATAATTTACTAATGCAGAATTATCAATTAAAGGTTGTCTGATTCTCCAGACTAACCCGTCCATAAACTTTTCTTTCTTTCTCTTTTCCTTGCTTACCTCATCCGGTATAAAATTTTCTAACCGAGTGAATTCTTCCTCGTAATCGGCCACTTAACGGTCCCCTTGAGTCATCTCACAAAATTTTCTCCTCGTTTCGGTCTCAGCCGCTGGAGGAAAATACTTGCGGTCGAACCGCACCCAAAACTCTGCAATAGCTAGTGTGTCCCTTTCCTCAACTGTGGTGATCGACTCCCACCACTGTAGCGTTGCTCCCACTAAACTAAAAGTGGTTAGCATTTGCTTTTGCACCTTATCACAATCTCCCATGCATAGGTGACGCTGGATATCTCTCTTCCTTGACACGCTAGTACTACCGCTGAACCCCCTCGAAACTCTGGTGGGTTCCTACTAAAAATAACCTCTCTTTCCTGTTTCCACCCCGACGACCCAGCGTGAGTCTGAACATCCGGTGCCACTAACACTTGTGGCAGATCCCGTGGAAAGTACCCTACCGTTGTGACCACCGTCGTTTCAACTGTCTGTGCCACTATTTCAGTTACTTACGCTGTCAAAATCATCTCTGGCTGTAGCTGCGGTAACTCTTTCTCCTAACGAGCCTCCCTCGTCTCATCTCCCCCTGCTGCCCTAGCTGCTCTCTATCTCCTGGGCGTCATCTGGAATGAGAATCGAATTTGTATGAGTTCACTCTCAAATATAAATTTGGCAGAAGAACGTATATGCGCATACGTACGAGAATACAACAATCCTATAATAGGGCTCTATATCAAAGATTTCTAAGCCGAAACGTGAAAAGCCGAACAGATCTTAAGGACACTAGAACCTGATGCTCTGATACCATCTGTGACACCCCGCCTAATAAAATACCAGGTGATCAGTCCTATACCAAATTAAAACAGGAATCCCAGTTGGATCATCCTTAGCATCACAGTCGAAAACTTTTTAAAACATACTAACCACCTAGTATTCCAAAAACTGGTGCCAAATTTTAACTTTTTAATTTAACAAAATAGTACATGCGGAATTAAATATAAACCATTCACACAACTGAATAAATCAACTGAATAATTAATTTAAATAACTTGCCGAATAAACCATCGGCCACCAGAGTAAAATAATCCAATACAAACATCAAACACCTGAAGGATTACATCTAAAAACTGTACTGAGAAGTCTGGGCGACAAGCCCTAAATAAACCTGAACTGAGAAATGATTCCTACTCTAGGAATGAATGAACGATGCGTCTAATCCAAACTCCTGCTAGCATCCACATATGCTGCAGCTCCGTGTCTTTGGAAAAGAATATCAATCCTGGCGTCCCTGTGGCTGGACACCTAAAAGGTTTTGAAAATAGTTTTATAGCAAGGGTTAGAACCCAAAATATTTTGAAAATATTTAGCAAGTGAATTAACTGCAGTAATTTAAAATGCATGAATGCGCTTTATAGTTAAGTTAGTGTCGCACTCCCTTGTGGACATTCTCACCCCTCCACTATTGTGCACACCTACCGGTTACCCTAACCCCACCTAGTTGTACTACCCCGTTCAACTAGTCCTGGTATAACCATCCCTTGCCATACTACTCTAACCCGAGTATAATGATTCTTGAATTATAAGTTATCTCACAATTAACTTAATTAATTCCTCTTATATATTAGCATATAACCGTGTCACTAGTTATATAAAGTAAATACATCACACACTGTATTATTACCCGTATATAATATTTACTACCATTATATACGTACCCTTACCACAATATCCACACACATAACATACGTACATCCATCCCTTCGAGTATACCCTCGCCGGATGATTCCCTCTAAAATGCTATCTCACTAGGTGTGCTCACAAAACCTAGTTCCCCAAGTTGGAATCGCTTACCAACTTGGCCTAAAATAATAACGTAGTGGAGGCGGTCATATTCCTTCCCCGAAAGTGAGATAAATCCCTCACCCATATGTACCGGACGCTATGACCTAGGGATATACTCACCCTACTCCTCAAGCTAGGGGATTCACCCACATCGCGCAACCTCCCTTGATAGCACTAGGGTATATAAATTAAATAAATATCTACTCACTGATATTTAATATCATACACAATATATACACGTATATATATATACTATCACTACACCGTATATATATAATATAAACTCGGCTTTACCGTGTACCCAAAAATCCCGTACACTGCCTGAAATTTTCTAAGTCTGTGGCCCGACTCAGCGTAATTAATTTTCTCACTTAATAATTATCATTATCCCGAGTCTGTGGTCCGACTCTAATATATTTAATTCACACCTCAATTAATATAATACTTTTTCCGAGTCTATGGTCCGACTTCAATTAAATTAATTAACACACTTATTAATTTAATACCTCCCCGAGTCTATCAACCGACTCTAATTAAATTAATTAACACACATTTTAAATTTAATACCTCCCCGAGTCTATCGACCGACTCTAATTAAATTAATTATCACACCTATTAATTTAATTCTATCCGAGTCTACAATTCGACTCTAATTAAATTAATTATCACACCCATTAATTTAATAATTACCCAAGTCTACAATCCGACTCTTATTAAATTAATTAACACATTAATTAATCAACACAAATTCGAGTCTGTGATCTGACTCTAATAAAATTAATTATCACCCTTATTAATTAAATAACTTGGTGTCACACAACCATTATCCTCGAACTCGCTCACTTGGCCCATACCTTAATATTTTTTGAGTCTATATTCTGACTCCAAATTAATTACCCTCTCTCAATAATTAATTTAATATTTTTTTTTCACTTAACCAACATACCCGGACTCGCTCACTTGGTTCATTTTACATCTCATAATTTCATTCTCACATATTCGCTCAGAATGTGTCACACATTCACCTCCATAATTTCCCCAATTATATTTACCTATAATTATTAGCATACCCGGACTCGATTCACTTGGCCCGAAATTAAATATTTCCCGAGTCCATATCCCGACTCTAAATTAATTAGTTTATCTCCAAACTGAATTCACTACCTTGGCGTCGCTTAGCCAATATGCCCGGACTTGCTCACTTGATCCGTATCTCCCGATTTTGGAAAAAACCTTCCTAAATCTTATCCATAAAATTCCCCACATATATTTCCCCTAGTCCCAATTACTTTTCCCCATAATTACTAGGAATATGTGTTCCCTATTTAATTACTCACTAATGGATGTATGGAAATTAATATATAATTAATTTCCCCCTTATATCACACACAGACCAAACTGCCCAGAATTTCCCATCGTCGATCGATCGATGCCCCCCGATCGATCGATCGATCCCTTCGTGCCAACTCTCCTTCCTTGCTGAATTCCACCATTAACGAAATTTTAAGGTTTCTTTCCTCAAAACTAACCTCAAATCAGCCTATTAATCATCTTATAACATTTCTCATGAACTAAAAATATCATCTAAACCTTTTAACATCATTAACACTATGAATCTTGACCCACCCAAGAACACAAATTTCTAGGGTACAATCCCAATTTCAAATTCAAATTCCATCCTTTTATATTCCGATTTTTCTCATTCAAATCATATGATCATACTCAGAATTATATAGCACAACTAATTCTTACCTTAATTCTCACTCAATGACTCAATTAACAAAACCCCATTTTTGTACCCATTTATCCCCAAAATGAATTTTGGTTTACACATCACTATGATATGAATTGATTATCATCAATTTAGAAATCACAACAGCTAACCACTTGCGTGTAAGTGTCCGTAGTGTCTGATTCGTTGGTGTAGTCCCTCAATTTGGCTCCAAAATCCCCAAATTGGCTTTTGCTAAGCTTTCCCCCATTTTCCCTCTCAATCCCTAGGCTTAGAATTATGTTGGCTGCTGATTATTTAATCCCTCACTTAGGTTAAAACCCTCCATCCCGTTTTTCACCTAATGGGCATAATTAAAATAGTCCAAATCACCCCGTGTGGACCCGACTATGCTAAAAAATGCCCCGAGACCCAATTACTACCCCCGGGTACTCTTTTTTGACTATCTCGACCCATCCGGACACAACCGCGCACTCATAATTGGCATCTGAATTAATTTATAAAAATTCTTATCTCACACCCAATTTAGTCTATACCGACTCCCGGCTGGGATAAGTGCATTCCCCGTCATTAATACCCGAAATGACGCAATTAAATTATTACTATTCACTTAGTAAATAAATTTCCCTAAACATTAACCATTCACTCCCCGATTAATATTTAAATATATATATTGCCATAATTAATTCAATTAAAATTACAACACACTAGTAATTTAAAATTCTCGAATTAATTAAATATTAAATGTACAAAAATACGGGGTGTTACACATTGTTGTTCTTAAATTTCTCAAGTCTTTTAGCATCGTTCAATTGCTTTGGGAACTTAAGAAACTTTTTGAACTTCTTTACCAACAAGGTTACATCCTCAAAATCAGAATCAAAATCATCATCTGAAACTTTAGTCTCCTATTTTCGGGCTTTCAAAGTAATGCCCGTTTCTTTCTTTGGCACTTGCTTGGAGGTAAACATATCGAGTTCATAGGTTTGTAAGTCACATACAATCTCTTCAAGTTTCATCGATTCAAGAATACCTAAGGAGTTAAAAATAATCACTTTTGCATCAAATCTACTCGGCAATGACCTTAGAATTTTCTTTATGACTCGGTTGTCGGGTATTTTTTTCTCCCAAATTAAACGACGAGTTAATAATATTTGACAATCTAGCTTAAAACTCATCAAACGACTCACTCTCTAATATCTTAATCGTCTCAAACTGTGCATTGAGATTTTAAAGTTTAGACGCCCTAACCGTGCTAGTGCCCTCGTGAGTAAGTGCAAGAATATCCCAAGCCTCTGTAGAAGTTTCATACGTCATGATTGTATTATACTCTTACGGTGTGACATGTGAGGAAATAACGTGAATACCATTGAAGCTATAAAGTGCAAGTCTATGTTTGGCTTCAGTCCATGACTCATCGAGTTTTAAAGTAGTGGACTCACCCTCTCATGTGATTGGTGGTGTCCAACCCTTTTCGACCGCTAACCACACACACTCATCAATTGATTTTAAAGCACTTCTCATTCGCATTTTCCAATAACCATAGTTAGTGCCATAAAAAAAGGAGCTCTAAAATTTCAAAATTTTCGAAATTCATTCTTACAAACACATGGGATCAACACACATAAAAATATGTTTCTAGTTCTGAAACCAGTTTCTAGGACCTTTTTTCTTTCGAATGTGTTTTAAGGATGTCAAAACTAACTTTCTTTTTAAAAAAAACTTTTTTCCAAATTTTATACGTACCAAGTATGTGAACCAATTTTAGTTAAGCCCAATTTTATCTTGTTTAATCCTAAACATGAATCTAGGTGATTAAATCAAGTAAAATAAATAAGTTCACGAAAGTGACGCCAGATGTATGAAAAAACCACTAAGGGAAAAAATCTCGGACGTCCCAAGCTAGATAATCACTATGATGTGGTATTACAAAGTACATATGACAGACTTACTCAATGACTCGATCCTTACAAGTCTTGACGCTCCTATGATCCTTCAACCACTCATCCACAGTGTCCATGCAGAAGTCCTTCTACGATACCTATCCACAGTACACGCATCCACGAATGCCTCGATGTCCACCGATACAGCTTGGCAACGTCTACGATGTTGAACACAAACTCCTTTGCTTCTTCACCGCAAAAACCAATTATGTTCCAAGTGATGAATAACTCCACTGGTGCAAACTAAGATCTCTTGTAAGGACACAAATTTCCAATTGAGTCCTTTGTAGTTTGGCTCAATTCCGGACAAAAATATTTGAGTCATAGGATAGAGTTCAAGTTTATCCATTCAAGCCTATGACGTGTTTGTTGAAGACATAGCGGCCAAGATATTAAAGCTTCATCAAATGTCTTGTGTGTTGTGCCTCGTTTCTACGTCATCAACATGGTTCCATTACTCCTAAGGTATGAATGCATTTTAATATATATATAGGCGCTTGGAACATTATTTATTGGGTGTATTTTAGAAATTTATTTTGGGTGTTAGTATTTTTTTGTTAAACTTTTTTTGAATTTATAGTTCTAAATATTTTCTTCTCAAACACCTTTCAGTAGAAAAATCATATCAAATTAAAAAAAATCAGAAAAATACGAAACTGGCGGCCACACGTTCGTATCGAAATTATCTAGAACCATAGCCTAAGATATCGTTAGATAGGTCGTTCGAATGACCTCGTTCGAACGAGAAGTCGTTCGAACTAGTTTTCAAATGAGAATTGCTTTTTCTTTCTGTCTCTTCGTTAGAAGTCTCGTTCGAACGAGATTTCTAACGAAAAAATAGCTGGAAGAGTTTTAAGCCAGTTTTTTTCACTTTTCCACTACTTTTCCCCACTTGCTTTTTGACATACTTCTTAAGTGCGGGAACTAACTTTTTGAAGATAACTTTTGCACATTTCTAAGAGTCATTAGAGCAAAATAATTTGAAGAAAAAGTTTATTTTTATGTGTTAAGTTTTATGGAGTAAATTCCTTTCAAAACACATAAACACCCATATGTTTGTCTATATCCAAGTTTCAACATATCTATAATGCTTAGAGTGTTTGGCACCGGTTTTCTCTACTCCATTGAAGAATAGAGTTTGAGTTTTCTTTTCAACTCATAAAGGATAAGAGCTTTGTTTGATATGACATTCCCACTCGAAGAAAGGCTTCACTGAGGGTTGACGATTGTCCAAAAGTCTCATTGGTGGATTCCAAGATTTTGGTGGAGTTCCGGAGTTATCGACTAGGCAGAGGTGTTTACAAGAAGACACGTCAAGGCTTGAAGGGAGTCAAGTCGAGGAAGTAAGTCATCTGTCTTGTAAATGTAAAATCATACTTAGTGGACTTAAGGCTAGGGCCGTCCGAGGTTTTTCCCATTTTGGTTTTTCTCGTACACCCGGCATAGTGCGATTGTGATTTATTTTATCTTGCTATATCATTTAGATGCATGCTTAGGACGAAAAGATAAAATTAGTTCAAAATCACAATCAATTTATTTTGGTGCAAATTTAATGTTTGGGTATGTTTAATTTAATTCGAGTTCAAAATTACTTTATCTTGATAACATGCAAGTTTAACTTGAATTGGATTAATGTGTGTTTAAGTCGAAATGAAAATTGTGTGTGTAGTTTTAATTTCACTTTTAGTTTAGTTTTATTTTTTTTATAAATTGGTTTATTCTCTTTAAGAAAAGAAAATTTTAAATAACTTTTGAAAAATTAAAATTTGAACCATTTCATTATATTTGAATTTAAAAATTGGGGGCTTTCGAACTTTCAAATTGGTATCAGAGCCAAAATGATAAATTTTTTCGTTAAGATCCTTAAATATTTTTGGCTAAAATGGAATTTTGCCCATTTTTAAATTTTTTTATTTTTGATGGTTCTAATTACGTGTACTGGCAAGCACGTATGAAATCGGCACTTAAATCTATCGACGAGAGGGTTTGGTTATCTGTAGTTAACGGGTGGTCTCCACCAACTCATTTAGTAGATAATGAACGTGTTCCCAAACCGGCCGATGGATGGAGTGAAAATGAGTTTAAACTTTCAAATTTTAATTCTTGAGGTTTAAATGCCTTGTTTAGCGCTGTCACACTGGATGAATTCCGACGCATTATGACATGGGAGACCGCTATAGAAGTATGGGATATTTTACAACTCACTCATGAAGGTACAAGTGTCGTAAAAGCTTCGAAACTCCAAAACCTCACCACTCAATTTGAAACCATCAAAATGAACGAAAAAGAAATATTTGATGAATTTTATGCTAGACTTTCCGATATTGTTAATTCATCATTTAATTTGGGAGGGAAAATACCCGATAACCGAGTTGTAAAGAAAATTTTAAGGTCCCTACCCGATAGATTTATTCCAAAAGTGACCGTTTTAAATTCTTTACCAACTTTAGCCTCTATGAAATTAGAAGAGCTCGTAGGTGATTTACAAACCTATGAACTAGACATGTTTCCCTCTAAAACTGAAAAGAAAATAGAAAAGGGAGTTGCTTTAAAAGCCCGAAAAGAGAAAAAATAAGTAGTAGAGAGCGAGAGTGATAGTGACTCGGAAGATATGGCCTTGTTTGCTAGGAAATTTCAAAAATTTCTTAAATTTAACAAAGATAAATTTAAAAATGATTTTAAGAAATTTGAAACTTCTAAGCATGACAAAGTCGAAAAGATCCCTAAAATTTCTAAAGAAAATTTAAATAGGGACGAGTCAAATAGGTGTTTTGATTGTGAGGGTTATGGCCATAGGGATTTTGAGTTCCCCACTAAACTAAGGAGAGAGGGTAAGCAATCTATTTCATATAACACAACCCTTAGTGATAGTGATAAGGAAAAGGGACCCGATTCCCCCACCGAGCCCAACTTTGTGGCTTTTATGGCTAGTCATGTGAGTGATAGTGAGAAATTTTCTACTGATGAAATTTTAACACATGACACTTCCAAGGTCAAAGTTTATGATTCCCTTGTTTTCGATGGTAGTGAAAGTGAATATGAAAGAGAGAGTGAAAGTGAGAATGAGGTTGATGCGAGTGAACTTCAAAATGCTTTTCAAGAACTTTATGAATAATCTTTTAAATTAAAAAAGCTAATTTGAAGTTAGAAGCAAGTTTAAAAGAATGTGTCAAGGTCGTTGATGATAGCGTGTTAGTTGAAGACCTTAGGGCACGTGAGAGAGCTCTTCGTGAGAAGATTGAATATTTAGAAGGTGAGAGAGATAGCCTTAAAGGTTTAATGAAATCCTTGAGAAAGGAGCTTCTCGCATTTGAAGAGCACAATATTTTATTAGAGTCTAACATTTTAGAATTATAAAATAAATTAAAAGACTCTAGTAAAGTCAAATTTGATTTGGAGTGTCGTTTCGAAGAAATTAGATAAAATATTATGAATGGTCCAAATTAAAAATGACACTTGTGGTTTAGAATTCGATACTTGTAATGAATCTACTCATAAAGCCAAAACCTATGTTTTAGGAGAATCACCTAGGAAAGACTTTAGAGATCAATCCATAGGTACCAATTTTCGACGTGTTTTTACTTGTGCACATTGTGGTCGAAAAGGTCATCTTAGAAAATTTTGTTTTGATCTTAAACGAGTTCCTAGAAAATCCCAACGTAAGGCAACCGAGGTAGCCAAGATTCCTACACCCCGAGATAGTCATTCGTCATTAGTTTGGTTAGGAGATCCGACTTGGTAGCTTTACAAGATAGTATTTTTTATTCTCATTTACTTTCACATGCTTCATACCTTACAAAATCAAAAGGTTGAATGTGTCAGTTTATTTGCATACTTTAGATTTTGTTCTTCATGGTATATCACCCATGCTAATTGTATGCTTGTTTTAGTCATTTTATAGTCTATGCTCCTTGCTTAAACACATGCTAGAATAATGATTTTTGTTTATCTTTTGTATTATACTCCTTTCATTTTTGTTTGCATTAAATAAAAAATACAAAAATATTTTTGTTTATCATTTTCATTTTATCTTTTTAGCAATTTAAGATCAATGAAAAATACAAATGATTTTTGTGTGTCTTTTGAGTATATATTTTTTATATTTGGTTAAAAATTTAAAAACTCAAAAAGATTTTTATTATGTGTGTATTTTAGTTTGACACACGTTATGTTACATATATTTGTGTTTGAATCCCATCTTTTACGCTTCCATGTGGCTAAAACTTTTGGTTTAGATTGTCAATCCTTATTACGTTCTTTACAATGCTTACATGGAGTAGTTGGATTTTGTGTTGATTTAAATGGATTCCATTTTTATATGCCTCAATTCACACATGCACGAGCTCATTTGAAATTTTAACTTCATATGTATATTTGAACTTTGTGAGGTGTTATCCTACCAATTTTGTCATCTACATGTTATGTGACCTAAGAGGACTAGTGCATGTCAAAATCCGTTGCACGTGAGATTTGTGAGATATAAAAATGTGCACGAGGAAGGGATCCGAAAGGATTTATTATCCTTTGCGAATATTAAGACATCGTTTGTTTGGACCTAAAAGAAATACGTGGTCCAAAGGCCCAAAATAAAATATGGCGTTAAAAAGAAAAATAATTGCAAAGGCCTATGTTTAGTTTATTTTATCATTCAAAAGAATAATATATATGCTTATTTAGGGAGTTTGGATGATATATCAACGGTTTGCACAATGTCTGTTTATCCTAGTTGCGTTTTTAATGTCATAACTCTATTTGTTTGTCGAATCATCAAAAGTCTAGGCTTGTATGCATTGTGTATGTTTGTTCATTGAGTTCAATTTATATTGTCACACGAGGTTATATTCAAATGTGATGAAGTTTGCAATCAATTGATAACTCCGTGAACATGTTTCAAGTGATTGGGTATAAATTTAATTATTTCTAGTTCACACCCCAACACTTTCGTTTCCATATGACACATTTTTGCCATACGAGTGTGAAAAAATTATTGTGTTTTGTGTCATTTTGGTGTTTATATCTATATGTGTGTACTTATGCTTAGTTTGAATATATTGTGTATACATATACATGATATTGTGTTTGTTTTTGGCCTTTGCCTTGCTTTTCTAGTCCATCTATGCTTTAATTCATAATTGTTATCCATCTTGTTGCATTGTTTGTTGATATCACATGCTTAATACTTTATATATCATATTGGTATCATTTTATTGCATCCTAGTTGGTATCCGATGATATTTGTTGGATTAGTTGAATTTTTGTTACCTACGTGCTTTAATGTTCTCATCACTTTATGCACTAATGCATATTTAGCTTGTTATCCCATTTTATTTATCCCTTGTTTAGTTTAAGGGGTGATATGCTTTAATATGGGGAGATAAGTTAAGCTTTGATTCTTTAGCCTTTGTCTATTCCTGAATAAAAAGGAGGAGAATGATAGGGGGAGAAATGGTATCTAAACTTATCGTATCTTAGTTTATGGAGATTTATCTCAGGGGGAGACTTCTTTCTAAGTATGTCATTTGTTTGATAAAAGGGGAGAATTAATTTAGGGGAAGTATTTATTTTTGCATTTAATATATTAATATTCCCTATGCGTTTGATAGTTTGCTTAAGTGTGCAAGAATTATTCTCAATGGCAACGTTCATCATTGGGCAAAGATATTGATACTTGGGTTGTTTGAGTCAAGCATTGTATTTTTATTTTGGGTGGGATATTGTTTAGTTTAGTAGAGCTTGATGGCCCTTTAGGATTTTTGTTTGGTTTTTGTCCCGGAATAGCCAACGGGGGAGATTTGTAAGGACATAAATTTCCAATTAAGTCCTTTGTAGTTTTGTCTCAATTCTGGAAAAAAATATTTGAGTCATAGGATAGAGTTCAAGTTTATCCATTCAAGCCTATGACGTGTTTGTTGAAGATGTAGCGGCTAAGATATTAAAGCTTCATCAAATGTTGTGTGTGTTGTGCCTCGTTTCTACGTCATCAACATGGTTCCATTGCTCCTAAGGTATGAATGCATTTTAATATATATAGGAGCTTGAAACATTATTTATTGGATGTATTTTAGAAATTTATTTTGGGTGTTAGTATTTTTTTTGTTACTTTTTTTGAATTCATAGTTCTAAATATTTTGTTCTCGAACACCTTTCAGTAGAAAAATCATATCAAATCCAAAAAAAATAAAAAAAATACGAAACTGGTGGCCACACGTTCGTATCTAAATTATCTAGAACTATGGACTAAGATATCATTAGATAAGTAATTCAAATGACCTCATTCGAATGAGAAGTCGTTCGAACCAGTTTTCAAACGAGAATTTTTTTTTCTTTCTGTCTCTTCGTTAGAAGTCTCGTTCGAACGAGATTTCTAACGAAAAAACAGTGGGAATAGTTTTAAGTCAGTTTTTTACACTTTTCCACTACTTTGCCCCACTTCCTTTTTGACATACTTCTTAAGTGCGGGAACTAACTTTTTGAAGATAACTTTTTCACATTTCTAAGAGTCATTAGAGCAAAATACTTTGAAGAAAAAGTTCATTTTTATGATTTAAGTTTTATGGAGTAAATTCCTTTCAAAACACATATACACCCATATGTTTGTCTATATCCAAGTTTTAACATATATATAATGCTTGGAGTGTTTGGCACCAGTTTTCTCTACACCATTGAAGAAGAGAGTTTGAGTTTTATTTTCAACTCATAAAGGAGAAGAGATTTGTTTGATATGACATTCCCACTCGAAGAAAGGCTTCATTGAGGGTTAACGATTGTCCAAAAGTCTCATTGGTGGATTCCACGATTCCGATGGAGTTCTGAAGTTGTCGACTAGGCGAAGGTGTTTACAAGAAGACGCGTTAAGGCTTGAAGGGAGTCAAGTCGAGGAAGTAAGTCATCTGTCTTATAATTGTAAAATCGTACTTAGTGGACTTAAGGCTAGGGCCGTCTGAGATTTTCCCATTTGGGTTTTTCCCGTACATCCGGTGTAGTGCGATTGTGATTTATTTTATCTTTCTATATCACCTAGATGCATGCTTAGGACTAAAAGATAAAATTAGTTCAAAATCACAATTTATTTAATTTGGTGCAAATTTAATGTTTGGGTATGTTTAATTTGATTCAAGTTCAAAATTACTTTATCTTGATAACATGCAAGTTTAACTTGAATTGGATTAATGTGTGTTTAAGTCGAAATGAAAATTGTGTGTGTAGTTTTAATTTCACTTTTAGTTTAGTTTTTTTTTTAAGTTGGTTTGTTCTCTTTATGAAAAGAAAATTTTAAATAACTTTTGAAAAATTAAAATTTGAACCATTTCATTATATTTAAATTTAAAAATTGGGGGCTTCCGCAGTTTCATCTCTATAGCATATAAGTATGAAATCTCGAATCTTGAAACTTTAAGGATATTTTTGGACTTTGAAAACCTTAGAAAACTTGTGCAGAAAATGTACTGCTTATAAACTGCTTTTCAGATTCTGCAACTTACGAAATTTGAGAGAAACATTCCTTAAATAATAAACTGAGTCGGCACATCGTTCGAACGAGATAAGTATGTTGCTCTAATGAAATCCCCATGTCGTTTGAACGACATGTGCATCTCGCTTGAACGAGTAAACAAAAGAGATTATTTTATACACAACTCTAAACAATCCTTATCTCAAAATAAACGAAATTTAAACATTTTAAAATCATTTTTTTAATAAAAATGACATCCTAAAATATTTTTTGAGTCCCATAAATATTACTCATTCATGCCTGAGAGATCGGAATGCAATGAAGACGTGAAACTGCACCAAATTTAATCTCAGCATTATTAATCTTTGAAGCTTGGCCGCAACGTCTTCAATAAACTTTATGTCATAGACTGTGTGGGATCGACAATAAAAAAATCTATCTATAACTCAAAAATATATTTTGTTCTGGGAATCAGTCAAATACATACAATGGACTCAATTGAAAATTTTGTCCTTACAGAGATATTCTTTTAGTTACTCTCATAGAGGGTAGTTTTTTTTCTTCCTTTTTTCAACTCAATTTTGACAGGGTTACATGTTTAACATTGGATCTTATGTCTTATGCTATTGCGCTTCTTAATTTAAAGCAAAATCAAACAAGTGGGTTAGACTGGGTATATTGGAAGGAAATTCCTATTTTATTTTATCTTTTATTTTCAAGTCACCCAATTTCTATTGAATTTTTAGTACAAATGTATTTGTTTAGGAGTATTAGAAAGGAAATAAATTTTAACAATTACTTGATGTTGAGGAGTGTCATTTGTGGCCACGCATTTTCCCCTTAATTTGAAAAACAATAGTCACACCATTATGGGACAATATATAAAACCCAATACTAATTACAAAGAAAAATTAGATTATTTTTATACTTTTTACACATTTAAAATCACATAATTTGTAACTTTAATCTATTTGTTGCTTATGATTCGGGAGAATGTGTATTGATATGTTATCTCATGTTCATTTAATTACATATAGTTTTACTTCATATGAGGTTATCATAACTGTAAGTAGCACAAAAAATGAATACCTGACAATAACATATGTATGTACTTCTCAATACGAGAACAAAACAAGAATGGGGAAGAATAAACTCCATAACACGCATCAATTACCATAATCATCGATTCTTAGCCAATTTCAGATCGCGACTTTTTGATTTTTGTTTACCATCACTTCAAAATCAAAATTTCTAATGCCCGGTACTATTTCAGTAATCTACTACTCAATTCTTTTATCGCAATTTTGGCAACATGATTAACTTTTTAATTTGTGTCTGTTGTTTTTATTTCTTCTTACGTATGCTTGGAACTTGGTATTTTAATTTCTTCTTATGTATGCTTGGAACTTGGTATATCCTAAAGAATAATTTGCTATGGGGATTAGTTGACATTATGTTGTTTTAGCCATTTATATTTACTTTAAATGATTATATAACTATTCACTCATGTACATACGAGGATCTAATTTACAGTTTAGGTGTTTAATTTAAATAGTTGACTATGTCACAATGTTCGAAAAAAATTAAAATTGATTTTCATTTGGGGTTGCATGCGCAGGTAAATACTAATTTCATTACAACATCAATATGGTGGAAGTAAGAAAGTTGCCTCTTTCCCATTTCCATTTACCTTTTCCTTTTGATTCTTTCAACTAGGAATCCGCTCATCGCGCGGGATGCGTGCTAGTGTATATATATAAAACTCTACCCTTGAATCCTTATTAAAGGCGTACGGAAAATATTTAATATTTTTTTTATTTTTCTTACTTCGAATCTTTTGTAAAAAATATCTAAAAATTTTGCTTTATTTTATACCAATACTTTTACGCTTCCCAATCTGATTCTTTAATAATTTTCTTTGGAAGGTAAAAAAGATATCATCCCTCTCCAACTTCCAAAACAATGTTTCGAGAATCTTAAACTTTTTATGTTTAATAATAGTGACATTCACCAAGAAATTAGAGAAGACAATATATTATGTTGACTCCCGATCAAGTCTCTATGCATATTCAAGTCCATGTCTAAGTCATGGAAAACCTTAATTTGTTATGCCTCTTACGTCAAAACTCATCTCAGTCGACAAAACAACCACCATAGAGCCATTACTCTCTCTTTATCTGGGTCTATCTTTTTATCAATTTGGATGATTCATCTACTAACCACATGGAGACTTTTGATTTGTCAACTCTTAAAGAACCAAATCCCTCTAGACCAATATCACCCATTTCTCTCTCTAGCAATAACAAAGATACATCTCTCTTTTTGGTTAAAACCGCCAACTTTTGGGGGCTAATCTTTGTGCTTGATAGACGATGATTATATTCCTTGGATTTTTCTTTTATTCCCAAAAAAGCAGGAAAAGGAACCGAACTCCGAGGCGGAGAGTCATAAAATGAGGCCGATCAAGTGTAAAGTCCATCACCCACATCCTTCACTTTCATCTGCTTATCAATATCTATGGATCCATACAAGACAAATGTACGAAATATTTACTATCATCACGATGAACACCAAATAATCATATATTAATCGGATTCAACTGTTCGTGACGTTTAAGAATCTTGACTTACCCCATCACCAGATTTTTTGGCATTGCAAACGGATCTTGGAGTCTCACCGAATTTTTGTTTCGGCGTCAAGAATGTATCATTTAGGTGTAACAAATTGTTATAGCTACTCTCATTTGGGTAAATGATAATTATTAACTGAATCTTACTTTTCCTATCTAATGGAAGGAAGCACCAAATTAAGAGGATTTAAATACAGACTGTTTGGTGAATGTGTTCTGGAGAGTTAGAATAGAATCAAATGGGAATTACTTAGCTCAAGTAGTTTAGTTCCACCTTTTTTTTTGGATTCACAAGTGGTATCAAATCATTTAATGGTTTGGATCGTGAGCATTACTGTTTGGTACGATGAAAATCCCATTTCTCTCTTTCTATCATTAATGTCTTTGTAAGATGGCCCAAATATTGTATAAGTTTAAATTATTTATTTTGTTCCATTCTTGATCTGCAAGAACAAATTTTGGATCCCAATGAATTTTTTGAGGATATGAGGTGGGCTTCCGAAGGAAGAGGTTACTTTATCTCACCTAAATGATTTTGAGAAGAAATAATAATACCCACATCGAAGAATGCAAAACAAGTATGAAATGTGATAATGAGCTGCAAAATGTTCGACAAAATGTCTAAGAATAGATTTGGTACCAATATATTTGCATAATTTATCGAATGGAATTCGTATACTAATTAGGTACTATACTTCTGATTTTACTTTTATCAAAATCTCTTATTTGTTTGATTATATATTTTTCCTACCAATCATTTGTTTTATTTTATTTATTGTGCTCATTATTCAGTACCTAATTTTTAAATTAGTGGAATTTTCGCTATCCATGACTTATACTTTTGCAATTTCAGCTCCTTACTATTTTAGGGACAAAATTGAACACTCGGCAAGTTTAACAAGTTTAAGTTTTCTATAGCTTTGTGTTAGTAATTTCAATAAAGTAAGGTTTATGAATTTAATTAATGATTTGGAAATAGGATTAGGAAAAATAGATTATGTGTGGAAGAGTAAAAAAAAGAGTTTAAGTTATTTTAGGAAGATATCATTCTAATCATTTCAATTTTATGATTTGTTTGTTGTATTGTTCAATCTTAGATTTCGGGTTTCTATTTTTAGGCTAATACTTTCATTTGCATCAATCACAACATAAGGGTTTTATTACTTGGTTAGTGTGTTTGATCATAGATTTATTGAGTATATATTCTCGGGACTTTTAAGGGCTTCGTGTGCCTCGCTTAAAAGAGATATTTTTCATACAATTAATGTTAGAATATAGAATAATTGCTTTTGCAAAAAAAGGTTTATAACCACCAAATTCCCTCTATGATAAAAAAAGAACTAAGATTTTTTTCAACTCGGTATCTAATGTGAATGGCTATAATTGAAGAGTTCATGAGCTCTTCCTTTATATACAACTTTTTATATGCCGCTTGTATTCCCTATATTCAACCTTAAATTCATATAATATAATATTGTTGTTATAAAAAATGAAAACCTACAAATACAAACTTAGCATAACTTAATGTATAGTGTTTTTAATAGAAATGTCACAAATTGCCATACACATTTTTTTCTCACATTTAGTATATGATGAGATGTATTTAAAAATTTTAATGGTAGGTTAAAATTTTATCCATGAAATAAAGAATATAGAAAAGAACTGTTATTCCCATAACAAAAAAACTGCAAAATCTTACGCCAAGATTGAGAAAATATACTATGATGAATAATTATTGTCTTTAGTGTATATTTTAAATATTTCGTCAAAAAACGACCCCGCATCGCGGGGTTTGCATCCTAGTAACTTCACTATAATTCAATATGTCATAATAATGGTGGTAATACAATGTAAATTAAGATTTGACAATTCATATTCATTTGGTAAAAAAAAACTTTCCATTAACTTTGGGACAAAATATTTTAATATTATAATATGTATACATGATCAGAAGTCTTAAAGCATATCATAAGCAAGTATGAAGCTATCATAAATATAACAAAAAAATCATATATTATGCTTGATTTGGGGATGAAATATCTTTATGGCATTTCATTTTATTATTAGCCTTTTGGTAGGTTTTGAAGATTATCCTCGCACTCTTACGATACCCAATTATTTTATAAAGATGTAAAGATTGTACTTTATGAGTGGTAGTTGTTAACATTATCACAATAATCACTCTCAACTTCATTTTATATACTTTCTATGAAGTGTGCAATTAAAAATTAATCTTAAGGAGATTATGGTGTTGAGTATTAGTTATGTGGGACCCTTATTAACATCGTTGTCCATGGTTCAACATGTCTAAATACTATCAAATGCATGAGATATCTACATCGAGTTTTAAAGAGTAAAAAAACTTACGCGGGGAGACTTATTAATTATCTAAGGTATTTGAGACTTGTCGACTATCTTAATATGTTTTAACCATATTGCAGTAGTCTAAAAATGTAGTTTGGTATAATGTCAAAATGCAAATAAATCATTTAATCTAGGAGGAAATGCAACGATGTTGGTCATATAATCAAACATAATATAATGTTGGTCATTCCACTAATGATAGGACCAATGGCTAATAGCATTCAACAATATCTTTTTAAAAAAAATATATGATATATTTCATCCAAATATTGTGGTTAAGGGAATTTATGACATCTTAGTGATAATGATATGTAGTATGCATTGCTAATATGAAATTTGAGTGTCAATGTATCCTAGAGTTTAAAGGTCAAATAAATAAAACTAAGACTCGATAGAAGGGAAAAGTCTTAGTAAATGGCTCAAATACATAATATAAACTCAATAGAAAATCGAAGTAAAATATAGTCCAAGCCAAAAGTTTAATTATAATGCTATGATCACGACTTAAGAGAATGAAATAATAAAAGATGAGTCATTGACAAAAGATCAGCTATGAAGTGATTAAGACTCTCTAAACAAAGCCTCAAAACGAAGTAAGTCACAATGGCAGTTAGATAGTTTTTCTGGAAAAAAATGTGACTAATGCCTATGAAGAATTATACGAACTTAATAATACACCCCTCATTAGTTATAAAAACCTCATTGATACACATATTACCATTCAAAATGAAAATAAAGAGTTGCATGTATCAATTGAAAAATTCATAAAGGAAAACAAATAATTGTAACTTGAAAACAAGGAACTCAACAGAGATAATAATATCTTATAGGAGATAAACAAATACCCACATTCTCTTCAAACTGAAAACAATCAACTTATAAGGGAAGTTGTTTTGTCAAGAGATTATTTTGTAAAATTTTATCAAAGTTGCAAAAGCTTAAAATTACTTTTTGAAGAATGAAAGAAAAAAAATATGGTCCTTAAAAAAGTAGAGGAACCTAAAAGCCATACCCCCAAACCTCAAAACTCTAAGCATAATATCTATTCCTCTTTTTATAAGAAAATAAATCACACCTTTGAAAAATGTCATACTCGGTTATAGAAGAAAAAGCGTAAAGTAAACTATTTTTTCATCACATGTAAGGAAAGAGACCATACATACTTAAATTTCAAACTTCGTTACTCGAAAAAAGTATTACACATGTTGTGGTACAACTAGTGATACAGTCATTAAGTATAACTTCAAAAAGACTGGAAATCAACAATCAAAGAGTATCTGATTTAACTCTGACTACCAAGGACCCTAAACCCAAAGGTTACCGAAAAGATAATTTTTTTTGTGCAGGAACACAAAGGAGAACCCACTTACTCAATTAGAACTACGTAAGTTACCTAAGAAATCAAAGACGGAATGTATGGACAAGGGAGGTAGATGAAGTAAAGAAATAAGAGAATATTCTCAACGAAGGGATGAGATCTAACAAAATATACTAGCCCCTCAAAGTCCAAAAGGAGGTAAATGTTTCTTTTATTTTTTTAAACTAGTTTGTCTATACATGTCACATATGTATAGACAAAATTATAAACCAAAAAAAATTATCCCCTCTTAAAAAACTTATAGACCCCCAAAAAATTATATGGGAAAAGGAAACTTTTATGTGGTGTGGGTTGGTCATCATCTGGGATCTATCTCACATGGTCGGAATGTGAAAGCCAAGTCGAGGGATTTTATGGAGCAATGTTAAAAAACTATCCATCGGACCCTAGTTGCCATCCAAAATTGACTTCCTTGTACTTCACACATTTTACCCCCACATGGTTATATCAACTTTCTCTCCCAATGTTAATTGATAAAAGAAAAATATCCTCATCATAATCCTTATCATGTAAAGAAGAGAAAGAGGGAATGAAAACAATAATTAAACTAAAGGCCCAAAATATGTATTGAGGGAAATGTTGAGGATTTATGTAAAGTTTTGAATCATATTAATACTAGATGGATATTTAATTGATGGTCAAACATGCGTATCTATTCCATTCAAAGCTAGAAGTTAAAGTTCATTATTAAATTGTGCAAGACCTATGACACTCCATGAATAAATGCTCTTCACAAAGCACTATTACTCCTTTTTTTCAAGGCCCTTACACCTATTACAAAAGCTGAACCCTTAACATAAAAAATATATTTTTTGGAATAGTCGGTGGAGTCAACTCAATAGGAAGTTATTTTAGGGATAATCGTGTTGTTTTGGAATTAAAAAAATACATTTCGATTTTTTTACTTGCCTCTCTCCATTACTAAGCCCCGGGTCAGATTTAATGAACCTCAAGGGAGACTTCAAGCCTTCATAAAAGTTATATATAATCCTAGTACTCTCAAACATTGTTCTTGACATGAACCTACACTTTTACCCTGAAAATCAAGAGAAATTCATAAGCGAGTTTTTGAACAAACCGTTGAACCTAGAAGAGTTGTCACCTCCACATTCTTAAGAGATGAATTTCCTAACATTCGGATCATGTTTAATCATCAAGGGTGGATAAAGTTTCTCAAAATATCAGGTTACTTTTATCTCACGTTCGTTTGTGTTTTCAACACCAATCTCTTTATGAGGAAAAACACATTCTTCTACTATGTCTGTAAACTCAAATCTCCCTTACCTATAAAGATATCCAAAAACCATCCATATCCCTAACAAATGATTTGATGACTATGTCTCTCATCAATGGACCAACTAACACAACTTCATCCCTACCGAGGCTATGAATTATTTAGCTGAAAGAAATATTTCTCCCTCCGATGACTACAAACTTTCTCTCGGAGAACTCACCATAACTTATTGTATCATTTATAATCTCATATACTACTAAGATAGTATACCTTGTACATCTTGTACTATCTTATTTAGTATACCTTGTGGTAGTCAAATAAGATAGTGTACCTTATCCAAGGTATACTATCTTATATCCAAGGTATGTTATCTTATACTATCTTATTTGACTAGTCAAATAAGATTGTATACTTTGGACGTCTTCATAAATTAGTACATGAAAATAGGGTACCTCATCAATCTTTCTTTCTTCATTGTTAACTATATGCTTGCTTAAAAAGGAAGATCAAATGGGAGCATTTCCTATGGAAAAATTATAACCTCTCCTTTTAAAATCATAAATATTAACTTGTCAAAAACTCACGACAGAAAAACAATTGCACCATTATTCATCTACTCCTCCTGCATTCTTCTTTTGATGAAACTCATGAAAAAAAACGCGATTTGGTACATACAAGGGAAAGAATATCTAAGAATGGATTGTGAATAAGACAAGGAAGAAGCTAGAAGCCATGCATGTGCACGTTGATGATAATAATAATGATGAATATGATGAAGATAATGTCAATATTACACCTCCTTCCAAACCTATCCATAATTATATCCACTCCTCTATTGAAAATCTCACACGCCATTTTCAAGCTTAAAAAACTTTATACGTGAAGAGATTCCATACCTTATGAGTCATCATGACCAACTTGTGGAAATGATGGACATTCTTGAAAATAAAATTAATGAGCATGTACATCATAAATAAAATAATTAGTAGAAAGATTTTCATAAAATGAATGAACATTCGACTAACTCCAAAATGTCAAAAACCTCTATGCACAATAATGGACCACACGGTCCACTCAAATTGAGGCTACTACCAATTCCACCTTTTGGAACACTTATAACATCCTTCAACACATGACACCATCAATCATACCTTACCCGGACATGCCAATAGAAGATGTGGATTCAAGCCACCACCAAGGTGGAGGATCATCACAAGGAGGAGAGATTTCCAATGCCTACTTAGGAACTTACCCGAACTATCCCTATTACACTTAAAATCTCAGTTATCATCCCCTCAACCAGAAGAGTGTATGAGTGTGTTCTTATGTAATGCATGATGGAATAAAAATCTAGTTTTTAATGGAAATACATTTTCAAGTCTTGATTGTCGCTATTGTTTTGCTTGGCTACATAATTATTCACAATAACACCGTGCATGAGATGTATCTTTATGTTGTACTAACCATTTTTTTAGAAAGAATGCTTTCGCACATAACTACCACCAATTATGTTTACAAAATATACTTTCCCCAAACTCTTTTTTTTGCTAACGACAAAGGGGGGAAGAAAAGATGATGTTCGAGAAAAAGAAAAAAAGGAAAATCTATAATAATGTGGTAGAATCAAAGATAGTCACAAGAAAATGGTGTAAGAGTATTTGTACAGTCATGTCTTCCACACATAACTACATTGTCATACTATGTGTAAAAAATATACAATGTGTCTTTTATTAGTCCTTGAGGTTATTTCGGTAAAGCACAACTTTGGTATATTTGCTCCAGACTTGCTTCGACTTATTAATTCGACACCGGCATGATCTCATATTGGTGTATCCACTTTGTTAATGCATTTGGATTTCCTAAATACCTCATCACAATTTATCACATTAAAATTAAATCTTTTTTGTGTGCGTGTGTTTGGTTTGGTTTATAATTTAGGTGATTAACTTATGCAAATATACTATTCTTATAAAATATAATTTTTGCATAAGTATATCACATGAATATTTGTTTAATGGTTCAAACATTCATAGCTTATTTTTTCCCTAATCTATGTAAACTGTGTCTCTTCATTGGTACCTCGTTGTAGTGAAGTATGCCTTCCCTAGTTGCGATACTGCCAAGATATTTATACCTGTTTTGTAAAAGTTTCATTGCGATTTCCCTCATTGGTCCTTCACTGTAGTGACATGTTCTATTACTCCTACGACAAGATCTTTGTTGGTCCAGTCTTTGAACTCCGAGTTAGATATTTTACAAAATATCTTTTTGGAAAATGTGCACAATTTTTGGCAGCTAAATTTTTCCTAGACTCAAGTGCTTTTGGGCCCTTTATGATGACGTCTCCCGCTTGCCTTCAGTTTATCTTCAACATCTGGAAGAGCTTGGGTTAAATGGTGTTTTGACTTCATTATTTACATATCTTTTGTCAAAAACTCGAGAGAAGAATTATTGAAAAAATATTTTTGAAAGCAAAGACACTTGATAAAGAGTAAAAAATTTAAGAGATTTATTTTTTTAGTTTGATTACCTAGAGAGAAGCCATTTTTTTTATCTTATTCACATTTATCTTTATGATATTTAAGAGATTTACCTTATTCACAAGTCATATTGAAGCTTAAAACCTTATACCCTTGTTCTTGATCTAGAATACGTGTATTCTTATTCTTGAAGACTTGTGTGAATACTTCAAAAACACATTGTGAGGTTTGAGTAAGCCAAAATTATATTAAACACTTTCAAAACCTTTAGAAAAACTCACATCATAGATAGTGGTAACCGATCATTGGTGGTTTCTCTACAAAGTTTGTTTTCTACTTTAAGAAGATTTTGATTCGTGGTGTAGCTTTGGAAGACGTTGGATGAGTTGAAATCGATCACGATTATGTAGTGTTCTCCAGCTATTGGCACTCTCTTCGGAGAATATGGTGGAAAAGAGTTTCTAGTTGATCATAACATTATATAATTGTAAGTCACTGTCTTCTATTTGTAATACTCTATTATAGTGATCACATAGAACTACAATATGGTGTGATTGTTTCCATTATTTTTGCATTTAGATTTACTCATCTAAATTGAAGATAAAATTTGGTCTTCTCTAACTGGTAAATATTTGATCACATAGAACTAGGTTGTTTATTTTGTGCCTAAAAGGAATTAAAAGAAAACATCGCTTATATTCAGTGATAATTTTTAATTGGGTACTTTCAGTTCATTCAAGGTTTCGATCACATGACACTCTCAACTGGTATCAGAGAGGTTCCTCATTCAGTAGGTTTAATCACCTAGAGGTTGATCCCATGTGTCTTTTAATGGAGTTAAGTTTATGTGAGAGAATGAGTGACCTATTCGGTGCTCGTAATATGCATGCATTCAATGGACTTGTAATGCCATCTAATTTTTTGAATCACTTTATCGACATTAAAAAGGTCTATATTAATAAAGAAGATGGTTTACTTACTTCTTATGAAAATCTTATTTTTAAACCAAAAGTTTATTAAAGTCAAATTTAAACATAATTACAAAAGTAAAACCATTGGAGAAAGAAAAAGTTTTGAAGAAGAATGAAGATCACGCGTCTTTCGCGTATTATATCTAAAATAATTAATTACTAAGAAAATCAAAACTCTTGAGATTGAGAAACCATCGCTTTTAATTAGCTCATACTTGTACAAGAAGAAAATGATTTTTTCAACTTATAATAGCTTAAGGACATTCTCTTTACCTTATGATTAAAGCGCTTTATTTAGACTTTAATGACTATTTAGAATTTCTTGATGAACGTTAACTTATTGTGAATAAAAAGTTACCTTTGATTGAAGATGAGTGTGTGTCCGCCTTGAAAAAATAAGATAGATGATATGATAGTTTCTTTAGACATTTTGATGGAGAAAGTTCGAAGTTCCAAAAAAAATAAGGAATTTGCATTTTATGGAAAATTTTCACCATAAAATTAATCACGTTTTCTAAACCTATTTCTAAACATTTCCCTAACCCAAACAAATACGATGATGTGAATCATTTGAAGTATAAGTCTATATTTACTCCAAAATTTATGAAGATTATTATCGATGTTAAATTATGTGTTTCTAGACCAAACGTTAATTTATTAGTCACGAGTATTGTTCATAAACCTAATGATAATCATGAACATTAATTCATTGGTAAAAAACCTCATGATATTGATGAAAATTAATTCATTTGTTAAGATTTCAATGGTAAATTTATACTTGAAGGGGGGCCATTGTCATAGACCATGACCATGTTGAATGATAATAGATTATCACGGCCAATGATTATGGTCACAGTTCTGGATCGTGACCCTTAAAATAGTAAAAGAAGTTATCATTGTTAAGAACCGTGACCCAAACGCTATGATCATTTTACATTTCAGTATTGCCATAGATGGGGGTTACGGTTCAAGACTATGACCATTTAAACCCATAATTATCTAGGTCCTTACCCAATGGTCATGGTTTTGAACTGTGACCAGTAACACAACCACATTGGCGCTATTTTCCCACGCAAAGGGTGGCGACGAAGTCATAGTCCATTATCGCGACCAGGCTAGTCACGAGCCATAATTGTGACTACTGTTTGATATATATCACCCTTGGAAGGGGTCACGATCAATATTAGTTGGGAACTATTTTGGATCGTGACCACTTTATTGTTACCATTTCTGGTGACATATATGGAGGAATAAGATTTTTGAAAGTCTCTCACAATTTTCAAATGTAACTCACCATCTCCAAGTAATGAATATTGGATATCGGATATTCGAATCATGTTTTCTCCAAGAGAGTATTTTGAAATGTTTAAAGATCATAAGTAATGTTTATTGTCCTTACATAATGGGAAGAAATGTGCTATTAAAGGGGTGGAAATGGTTAGGATAAATTTTTTATATGAACTGAAGTGAACTTTGGGGTGTGTGGCATACTGTAATACCCCATAATTTTAAATGACTTTTAAAATGGGTTATATTTTAAATTAATGGATTAATTGGATTTTATTATTAATTAATTCATTCGGGTTTTATCCGGACGGTGGATATTAAAATGGATGATTCTGAATATTACTTAAAGATATTTAGGTAATATATGAATGTGATGTCATTGATATGACAGTATGATATAAATTAGGTAATTTATATTTTTAGTCAGACGCGGTATGGGATGTGTCGGGACTAGTTTATTAAATTAAAAAGGAAATTTATTTTCTATCGACCTTATAGTCATTTCGACTGCGTCGTTGCGTCCGGAAGGTTCGAAATAGTCAGAAAAGTCTATTTGGATGTTAATTTTGAGTCTCGGGTCATTTGGAAATGAATAGACAACCCGAAAGGGCATTTTAGTCATTTTTCTAGGGGGGATGAATAGTGATTTCGGATTTTGGCCTATTATAAGTATTGGTAGATTAAGTGTATGTGGGTTATTTATCTCCTCTACACAAAATAGAGAAGTCATCTTCCTAGAGAGAGTGAAGGAGTGCCTGGGAAGGGAAAAGCCTACTTGGGAAGGAGAAGAACAAGAACCAAGGTTCACCACCACCAACCACCACCGGAGTTTGACCGGAGAAGGGACAACCAACTGAGATATACTACACCAAAGGATCAAACCTTCAGTAAAGGCAAGTGTTTGATAATGGCAATTTAAGTTCGTATATTGTCCATGTTAGAAATAGTATGAAAAGAGAAGATTATTCATGTTTGGAAGAAATAATGGAGTATTAAATGGATTTCTGGAAACTGAAATGATATAGGAATTAAACTCATGTTTTAGGTTGATAATAATCCATGAAATAGTCATGAATCTGTTGAAGAAACTATGAAAACCATTGATGTGTTCTTGAAGATGATATGTTGATAAATTTTCTGAAATAAGCAGATAAACATGCTTTTTAATCCGATCCCTTGATGATTTTAGGATGTTTAGAGTATTGGAAATCGTTCATATATGTTGTTATATCATGTAGCAAAAGATTATAAGTCATTTGGGATGTTTAGATGAAGGTTTAAATGATCATAAGTTGCTAAACCCGTAGTTGCTGAAATGCAGAAAACCAGGCTGTGACCTGAGGGATCGATCGATCGACCCCTGCCTTCGATCGATCGACCTCCCCAGAATATGTAAAGTTACTTCTTTTTAAATGTTGATTCTTATCCCAAACCATTTGTGGATCTTTGGTGATTATTATTTGGATATTATGGGACTTAGAAAATATTAGTAAACCCTTGATAAGATTTGAATTAATTTGATTTGGATTCAAGTGATTTAAATGATGAAAATTATATTGAATGGAATTTCGGTTGCTAGATTCATTTATTAAATTCCAAATGGGGATGTATGAGGATTTAAGATAGGACCAGTAGGGGTGATTTAATATAACACCGGGGTATCCTTAAGTTTATAAGAGGGTTTAATCTTAAGTGAAAGAAGATGTGTTTATAAGAGATTCGAAACTATCGGTTTTAACCTTAATTAAAAAGGAGAACTAAACTCGTAGTAATTCGGGAGAAATGGTGTTATGGACCAGTAGGATATTAGTGAATTCTTACTGAATATATGTTGAGGAAAAACCTATTTAAATATTGTGAGGGTAGCCTTAGGGTTACAATTTGAACATCAAGGACTGAGTTTAAGCTCATTATTGATTTCGCAAGGGTATGAGGTTATCCCGATCGCATAGTTGAAGTTGTCGGACCTCCTCGATCGACAAAGTTAAGTAGTAGTGTATTGGAGGGGTTCCTTGTTTGGATTTCGCTTTGCGAGACGCTCCGCGCATGAACCTTAACGACGTCGGGAGTGGAGAGATGTTATAGGATGCGAGGATAAATAAATTATAAGAGCGTAGTGGTATGGCTCCTGGATAGAGATGGGAGTTTGGAATACATTTGGTTTAAAGAGAGTATGAGGTTATCCCGATCGCGTATTTAAAGTTGTCGGACCTCCTCGATCGACAAAGTTAAGTATTAGTGTATTGGAGGGGTTCCTTGTTTGGATTTTGCTTTGCGAGATGCTCCGCGCATGAACCTTAACGACGTCGGGAGTGGAGAGATGTTATAGGATGCGAGGATAATTCAATTATGAAGTAAAGATATGATATTTTAATACGTGGAATTTAAAAGGGATATAATGCTACGTATGGGAAATATCTTAGGGTAGTGATATTACCTTATTGATATTATATTATAGGTATGATAATACCTATTGGATTGATTGATGATTTATGTGTATGACATACCTAGCTTACTTGCTATCGGTGGGAGGTTTGCGCGTGAGGGCAGTCATATCCTGATGAATCCATGAGATCTTTGATTTGTCACTCGAGAACATAGGTCTATGAAAGACTTATCGGGGAGTTGATATGTCCGCTGACTGTGGGTACGTAGGTATGTGCGTGACCCATGGATACGAGAACTATGTTCGCCTCCAATTTGTTTGTTGTTGTTTGTGGTTCGTGGAATCTTACCGAACCTGTAGTCCCCTATTCGGCGACCTGCGATGATGGGACATGATAGCAGAGTAATGCATTGCACCGCAGCTGTGACTCGGGGTGCCGTATTATATATATATATATATATATATATATAATGGATTAAATGATTAAATGGATATATTGTGGTTAAATCTATCTACGATGATAATTGTAGATAACGGTGAATAGAGAAAGATAATGGAATTAAGTTAATGAATGTTTATGCTTATAGAATTGAAAAGCTTAACTCATGTTAATGAGAAACAATTCATATTAATGAGTAATGATTCATGTTAATGAGAAACTAAAGGAGAAATGTAAATGAATAATAATGTGACGTATGGTATGGGACATACGGGGATTATGATATGGGAATGGAATTATAATATGGAGACTAGAAAAGAGGAACCATTAACTAGGAGGTTAATAGGAAACGTTAAGTGTGCACTCTAGTTGAGAGGTGAGAATACCAAGTGAGAGTTGGATCTAACATGTACATAATAAATGCTTTATTGCACTTGTTAAATACTTGTTGTTTTAAAAATCATCTACACATTCGTGCTCTGACCCGTTTCCTTGCATATTTTCTTTTCTATTGTATCTCTATATCAGGTGTCCAGCAACAGGGACGCCAACCATAGTTGATTGTGACGAGCTATGGAGCTATGGAGTTTTGCTTAGACGCCTATCATCTTTTGATTCACAGTATTCTTAGTTAGGGCATGTGGCCCAAAGGATTTTCAGTTATCTTTTCTATCGAGGTCAAATACTATTGTATTCGGGTCTTTTTAATACAGTTGTTATTGATGGGATTATTGTAATGGATTAATATTATTTTGGAATGTTTATTCCAATTGAATTTAAATTCTTTTGTGTTATTTATTGGGTTATCAGTGTCGTAGAATAAAATGTGTAGTGTTATTCTTAAACTAAAAATGGTTTTGTTGAAATTTAAATTTGGAAAGTTTTTAACACCAGCTTAATTGGGTATTGGGTGAGTTGTAAATGTTTTCGACAGTGATGCTAAGAATGAGCCAACTGTATATTATGTTTGAATTTGGTATGGGACTGGCCACCCGGTATTTAATTAGGCGGGGTGTTACACATATGTCCCGAAGTTTCCATCAAACTTTATATTTAATATCCAGTTGAATTCCAAGGGTAATTAGATGTCGGTAGTAGGGCAAGTCTTAAGAGTCATATGTGGTGTATGATCCTAGCAAAAGGATAAGAGACAAAATGTTTGTAGCATCTAAATGACTTCGAGGGTAATGGGGAATTGACGCGTACAATTTATTGAGGCTCAAGTACTGTATCATTTATGGATAAAATGGAGACATTGGCTACAAGTTTCTCGGAAGCAAATGGTGGTTGAAAGAAAATGTTGTAATTCCCCACAATTTTGAATAATTAGATAATTGGAAGGATGTGTATCATTTTACTAGGCTTCAGAGAGGTATCGAAGCTCAAATTTATGTTCGAGACATATTAAGTTGGGATCCAAGGTTGGGTAACCCTTTGGGCTAACTTTTAGAATCAAGATGATAATATTTTGGGATCATTTGAGGGCTGGAAGTTTAGCCCAAAAGGGACTTGTGAGATTAAGGATTTAATTAAGGTTATTAGTTCATATGATTAGATAGGATGGACAAAAGGAAAAAAACACTAGGTGTGGAAGGGAGGAGTTGAATTAATGAAGCCAATGGAGATTCAAGACTAGAGATTCATCATTAGAGGTTAAACATAAAAAATAAGGCATGAAATACATATCCTTTTTGCATATTATTTATTATTGATTGTTGTTGTGAGAACCTTAATGAGGCTTGAACTGACTCATTAATTAAGGATGAATTAATATGAAATCCATAAAGAACATATATTGAGAGTCTAGTTCATGATTAAATCTATAAATCTATTCGAAAAATAGATTATATTATGTTTCACATTCTTAAATATGGATTATAGGATTAAATATGCAATTTAAATGTTTAAAATCATATTTAAAAAGGAACCCAATTGAAGAACCTAATATATTATCGAATAATCATTGTTGAAGGTTAGAATCACCCCTTTGAATAAACTTGTGATGCTAAATCTGTTTTGAATCCATTGGAAACCACTTCAAGATGTGTTTGGGTATTATTGGAGGTTGGGAAAAATATCATACGGAGGTATAGGATGGAGAAAATTGAAAATAATGAGTTTGTAAACTAGTTTTATTAAATTACGTCATTTGGGGGTGACCAAATCGATCTGGTCACTTAAAGATATTCGAATGGGGTTACACGGGGATGATCGATTGGGTGACCTTAGGGCCGATCGATCAGGTCTCAAGGAGGTTAATTGATTATGCCTGGTCAAAGGCATTTGTCTTTGGGTTTTCAAGGGGTTTTGGTTTGATGGTCAGCTTATGGATCACGAGGCTTCCAAATGATATTCATATACGATTTATGAGATAATACTCATAAATGAATACATTTAGATATATTAATCGGGATTGAGGTTAGCTTGGGGAATAGTGAACCTAAGTTATGCGCTCAGATTTTTATATTCTAATCTTATACATATATCATATGTTGTATGATTTATAGGGTGTGTGTGGGAACATACTGGGACGTGTGAGTAGACTCACGGGGAATTTATCAGTGGGAATTATTTGCAGGATCGGGTGCTACGCCCCTGGATGATGATGCAAGCTACAGATATGTTTAATATCCTAATCCTATATGTTGTGGGTCAACTGTCTTGCATGTGGGAAACATAGGAAGCTAGATCTTTCGTGTAATGCGGTATATGGTTACATGATTGGTGTGTCGGCACAGTGAGTTTTTCTTTATGTGTGTTTTGATCCATTATGAGTGGGACTTCATATGGATCGATCTGATAGATGCGCGAGAGTTTCCCAAAATATAGGTCTTGTGTGTTGTTCTTATATTATGTAGCTAGGGTTGGGGTTTTATTCTCAAAACCATGTAATGAGATTTTATTAATTAATAAAAGGATTGTCTAGTTCATTTGAAATAAGAATCGTGTTTGTGAGAATTCTTTGTATTCATGTTTTAAATATATTATTTACAATGTAGGTTAATTAAACTAAATAGGAATTCCGGTGAGTTGGATTTCACTTGATAACTTGAAATCATAATTTCGGTTATGGTAAAATTGAACAATTCACAACTTAGATAATGATTTGACATCCTTTCGGTATGCTTTCCAAGACAATCCTGGTAATTTATCTCAAATTATGATAACTTGTCTGATAGTTCGAGAACTTATATAATAGTTCGAATGAGGATTGTGATCGGTACATTCAAGAATGTATTTAATAGGACCACTCATGAGACTTAATTATAAGATTTGTCTTGATTAGACTTGGGAATATCACACCATTTGACTCTTAATCCCGAGATTTATGAATATTATAATGTTTACACAATTGTTTCTTTGATTATTATGAGTGTGATTCAAATTTATATATGTCAACACAAGTTGGTCAATAATTGTGTGAGTAAGTTTGAGATCATAATTCAGAGGAATCTGCATCTAAGATAGACCTTGGATTGTGATACCCCTTTGATATACTTATAAGATTTGTTTCAATATGTACACATGATCAATGGATTTTATAATCCAGTGGAGTGGCAAAATAAGTTAAGTCTGAGAATCAATGAATTGATTAGATGTTGGTTAAAATCGATTAAAGGTAAATTGATTTGACCAAGCGGAGAAATAAGATTTCATTATTCCGAGTGATTTTGAGATAATTAAATTGGAGTGCAATCATAATTATTTAGTGAAATTAATTATGATTAAATAAAAATATGAAATAAATTATTGGGTTGTAATTTAAGATTTCTGAGTTTTTATTTGGGAGCCAATTTAATTATATATCTCGTATCCCCAGTATAGTCCATATGCCCATGTAGTTAGGACCAAACTCCCTATAAGCTTATTTTCGCCCAAGCCCAGAACTTATACTAATATATATTGGTGTAAGCTAGGGTTGTAAACTGCATAATAATTATTAAGGGTTAGAGAGGGGGACATAAAACACTATTTATATTTTTGTAAAGAAGCTCAGGGAGAGAAATCCATATCTCACTCAAAACTAAAGATTTTCATCTAAAAAGGTGCCCACACACCTACCTAGGTTTGGAAGGATCATATACTAGAAGATCCAAGCGTTTCGGTGGACACAAGCAAGATTTTTTAGGACCAAAAGAAGGCAACTCTTCATCTTCAACATATACCTTTTATCCATATTCATATTGTAACTAGATACGTAAAGGTATTGTATTTGCAACCCTAGGCTTATTATCTTAAACCTTGTTTTTGTTTTTCACTTTTCGTGGCATGATTAATCAAAGTTTTTTGGGATAAAACTTTTTTCCGCATATCGATCCCCAATAATTGGTATCAAGCCCTCAGTTTAGATCGACCATGCTTAGGAAATACCCCTATGGTCCACTAGCTGAAATCCTCGGTTTACATGTTAAAATATGTGCATAGATGTGTATATTTGTGTGCTAACATGGTCATGTAAGATTTAAATGTTTATATTCCTTCCACCATGGTCACATGAATGTTTATTAGGTAAATGGATCCTACGATAGTTTATTTGCAGTTAATTTTCTCCTAGATTTGATTTGGTTGTAATAATTAGGATTTTTAATTATTACATGTAATTGATATATTTGGAGGAGTTTGTGAGGGGATGTTATCATTATATGTTAGGATTTTATATTCTACATCGGACTTTGATATCAGTGGAAGATCCATGGTTTCGATTGATTTTTTTTATCACGAATGGAGTTTCATTAATGGAGCTTTAAAGGCTGGTGGAAGGTCAAAACGACGTAGTTTTGATTTTAATTAGAGAATCCTACAGAACAAAGGAGGAAGGAATCCAACATGTGGAGCAAGCCACATCCGTGGGTAGTAGCGGGTGGCATCAAGAGGAAAAAAATGTGGGATTCTTTTTTATTCTGATTGACTTTGCATTGGACTCTGCTTTAACAATTCTTCACCGGCCTACGGACTCTTCCTAAAAAATAACATTATCTTCAAAGAGTCTTCTTAAGGAAGAGCTTGGGCCATTATGGGAAGAGGAATTATAGTCCTTTTATTTCATATTTGTATTTATTTATATTTGCACGTTTCTTAATTATTTTGTTGCATAATTTCATATGCTAATCAATTTGTTAATTAGGGATACCCCTTTTGATGGACAACATGATTTATTATTTAGAGACCGACCTAGATCATGTTTTTTCTTAAAAAATCTATTTTATTTATTATTTTCTAAACTGGATTTAATCGAGTAATTAATTTTAAAGGTAAAATTAAATTGCGATCTCCGAATTTTATTTTAATTTAAAAATGTTTTTTTTTGAAAAATTAAAATCGTGAGTCCGGGAAATTTAATTTGTACAAGTAAATTGAAAATTACTAAGAATTTAGTTCGGTCTTTTAGAATTGATTAAATTATTTTTTTTCGAAAATCCTTAGGTTTTAAAATATTAAGTGGGAAAGTGGTTTCAACATAAATTTCGCGATCTCCATTGATGTTTTAAGAATTTGATTTGATTGATTCTTCGCGTCAGCTTATCTGCCCCCCCCCCCCCCCCCAACAGATAGAATTATATCACGATATCGGGTATTTTTAAAACTCTTAAGTGATAATCTCAAGAATTATATTGTGAGTGAGTTGGTATTTTTAAAACTCTTAAGTGATAATTTCTAGAATTATAATGTGAGTGAGTTCGATCCCCCCAACGGGGAAGTCCTTCACAAGCGAGTTATAATTCAGGGAATGAACCAATAGTATACACTTAAAGGTAATTAATGATATCCTCCCCAACTGAGTTACTGTCATTAATTGTGGAACCAAAAGGCATCGACTATTCAATTATGTTGGATAAAAATTTACTCAACTGTCTGGAGTAGATAATTGAAATGAGAAAGCTTGGTAGTTAAAGGTGAAGTTATTTAAGATCCCAAGGAGAAATCTCACTTTATAAGGTAACTAGGATGCTCGATATGATTTTTTTTTATTAGTGGCGGAGCGATGCCAAATTAAAATTTAATTAAAGTTAATTCTCACCTTTTTATTTTGAAATTAATTCCGCTTTCAAATTTATGATTCTCAAATTTCAAAATGCTCTCAACATTATATCTTAAAGGAAAATAAACTTACTAACATGAACTATATAGACTGAAAAAGAAACCTAGACATTGTCCAAACTGATGATGACTATAAGTCTATTTTGACACCCTTCCAAGCCTAATGAAGTGGAACCCAATAGGGTTGTCCAAGCTTATCAGAGGTGGCAAAAAGCTAATCAGATGACCCCTTACTACATATTAACCTATATGATCAATGTATTGCGGCAGCATCATTAACACATGTCAAGTGCTAACAACATGATTTTGAACCTCACGGACATGTTTGAGGATCGGAATTGTGCTGCAAGGCCAGATGCTATGGCAAGGCTGGTTAACACTAAAATTTTAGATGGTAGTTGTGACACCCCACAAAATTCATAATAGGTTGATCAAATCTAATATAAATAATACAAGGTTCTAAAATAATTGAATATCATTCTAAGCATGACTGGAAAAAAACAAAAGTGTATAAAATAAATCATGGAAACATAATAAGAGTGAATCACATAATCTCTGATATCAATATATCCAATAGTAATAAAACCAACTCGGGAAATAAAGCTATCTCAAATAAATCTAACACCAACTAAAAATATAAACTACAATCTTCGATACCAATGAAATGTAAATTAATAAAAAGAGAATGAATACGTAGGCTCGACACCTACATCTTAATAAATCTGCAACTGGAGAGAATGCGAAAAGGATGAATCAGGGTTGAGGCTGCAACGATGACCTAGGTCCTAAAAACAGAATTGGCAATAAAGTAAACAACATGTTTAAAAAGAGTAAAAATTAAATGGAAATTGGTCTACAATAATAACTACGCGTCTTCCTCTTATATTTTAGTTGTTTTTAAGTTAAACCAACCGAACTAGCCCTAAATATAGCATGTGTCTAATCTCATGTAATACCAGCACCCCCGATTTTGATCGTACTCGTGTAATTTGGTGTCTCGATGTGACCCAGTAGGGCTTTTGACTTTATAAGATGAATTATGGGTCAAATTTGGGTAATATCATGGCTTTGGTGCAATTAATTGGATTAGAATGACATTACTTTTATTTTGGAGAAAATTCAGGGTCATTCGAACAAGATTCAAATCCGTTAGGATAATGCTTCAAATGACCTTCCAATGAAAATCACCTGTTTGTGCTTTTAAACTCGTTAGATCCTCATTACAACCTCGTTCGAACGAGAGTAGTTATCATTTGAACTAGATCCAAATCTTGTTCGAACGAGAATACACTGTCACAATTTCAACCTTAGATTATGACATGTGTCATGCACCTAAGCAACAAATCAACTCGGGGTTAAGCTTTAGGGCATTTCTGGAATTTAACCCCTAAGGGTTTTGGGGTATTTTCGTGATGTTTTGGCCCATTCTAAGGTATTCCGCTCTCTCTCTCTCTCTCTCTCTCTCTCCCCCTCCTCTCTCTAGCTCTTGGATCCTCACCACCACCACCCAACCACGTTCTACCACCCTATTGCCACCACTCATCAGCCCTAAACCACCAATCTTCAACCCTTTTCCCATCACATTTAAACCTATAAAACCCATCTACACCATTTGTTGGGCAAGATATAAATATATGGAAATGTTGTTGGAAATTTTTGGAGAAGAAGAAAAAGAAGAAGAAATCATGGAGTTTGAAAGGGATCTTTGGAGCATTCAAGGAGACAAGCTTAGGGGAGCTAGGAAACCTCTTTAAGGCCACCTTAGGAGGTGGTTGATTGCCATACTCTTTTACATTTCATCCTCCATTGTTGAAGCTTCCTTTGAGGCGGAAAAAGCTCTAATCTTGTTAAGTTTAAGATTTACTCCATTTTGCAATATAAGAGTTAAATATGTTAGGGTTCATAAGGGTAGAATCTTTGCATGTTTAGGTAGCCATTACTCATGATTTCTTAATAGCTTTGAAGATTTAAGAAATAGGTTTTCAAATGGTTTGAGAAAGGATGATAAATTTTAAGAAAACTTTGTGTTTAAACATTTTATGAAATAAAATGTTAAAGAATTATTTGCTTTGATAAGCTATTTTTAGTATAAATTCGTAAGTTTTATGGCAAAATGAAGATTTGTGAAAACTGGATATTTAAGAATGTTTTTGAAGAATAAATGTCTTTTTAGTCTTGAAAATCTTGGATTTACAAGTGTTATGATTTTTCATATGATAATCCTGTGTAAGACTCATTTTTATGGATTTATTAAAACCCATCTTCTTACGTGTATAGATTTATAGTAAGTTAATGGTGTACATATGAATATGTTTAAGAAGGATTAAAATGAGTTATAACATGAAATAATAAAAATAGAAATTGCAGCCCTTAAAGTGTGTTAATAAATGTATAAAATGTAATAAGTGTATGGTTTCAAGACTACGTGTGTTAATAAAGGAAAAATGGTGTTTTTCTTGTAAAGTAGTCTTTAAAATGCCAAATGATTTTATTTACAAATAATGCAATGAAATAAAGAGACTTCCAACTTGAGAAGTGTGTCACTCCAAAGTGTTGAAGAAGTGTTAATGAGTTAAAAGCTTTTAAAAAGTTAGTGTGGGTAACTTAATAATGTTTTTAAATAGATAACACTCGTGAAAATGGAAGAAAATGCAAGTTTGGAAATAAATGGATAAAATGGTAATTTTATGTAAAGTGGAACATTTTTATAAGATAAAAATATTGAAAAATATGTTACGTCCTAAATGGGAGTGATTTTCAGAATGAAATCAACGTACATGTGTAAAGGACATGAAATGGTTATTTTCTAAAGTGTAACACAAATATGGGGTGTAGTCCCCGAGGTTTTGACTTCGACCGGGAAAAGTGGAATAATGTGGACACAATTTTTTTTAAAACACATGAAAAAGGAAACTCAAAAGAACTGAGAAAAATTAAGAAGGGCCCAGAGCTCTAAGGTGAAAGATAAAATATCACTGGCTAGAGCATATAGTGGCATTGCCGGTAGTGTGGATCCCATTAAAGTACGCGATTATTTGATGAATTTCGAGAAAAAGATAATTAGAAAAAATGTAATATGATAAAGAAATTGGGTGTGCTAGAAAACGAGCAAAGACAACCTTTGTGAAATAAAATTGATAAATGTTCCTATTTTAAAGAGGTAATTTGGACAAGAAATATGAAAATGACTAAGTCCAAGTAAAGCGTGACTTAATGACACAAGTGAAGTGGTTAATGGGTAATCAAGTAACCAAAGGTGGTTTTAACCCATAATCAATACAAATGTGTATTGTGAACGATTTTCAAAAAGAAAAACAAGTATTTTCTAACACTAAGTGTGCGTGTGTTGAAAGGTGGTTTTTAAGGAAAATACTAAAGTGAATTTGGTGTGAGTAAAATGGGAAATTTCGATAAATGAAATGTTTTCCTAAATAAATGCTATTTTGTTTAAGTAGTTAACCGGGTGCGTTAAATCGGGAAATAACTGTTAAGTCAAGTAAAGGGGTAAAAAGGGGGTCTTTATATGATTACTTTAATTTAATAAAATAAAGTAACATTTTGAAATAAAAGTATTCATGCATTAGTTCATGTAATCATATTTAGATATACGGTATTCGCATATGCACGTATGTGGTACATTATAGAGTCTGTTTTCTGCCGCTTGATTCTATGTTGCATTGTTGTATTTTTCACTAGGCATTTATCTCATCCACCTTCCTTTATCAATGCAGGTTGTGCATGATTCCCTACTATGATAACATTATACAGGTAAGTATAGGGGTGTAAGCGGTACGGTTTGGTCGGTAAATAGTAGATACCAATACCAAAACCAAACTCTAGATGGTAAAACCAAACCGTACCAGTTTACCACCCGGTACACCAAAATCAATACCAAAACCAAACCGACTGGTATTTCAGTTTTTTCGGTAATTTTGATTTTTTTCTGGTTTCGATAAATTCTGTTTTTTTCTGGTTTGGGTAAATTCTGATTTTTTCTAGTTTCTGGTTTCGATTTTTTATGTTTCGGTAAACAACACTAAAAGTCCCCAAAAACCAAAAACAAAACCAACCAACTTTTTTAAATATTAAAACCAAAACCAAAACTAAAACTAACTTTTTTTTGGTTTTAGTAAATTCGGTACGGTAATTTTGGTAAATTCGGTACGGCACGATAATTTTGGTACGATTTTTTCTGGTTTCGGTAAATTCGGTACGATATGGTAATATAGGTACGGTTTTTTCTGGTTTCATAAAATTTGGTACGGTAATTTCGATAAATCGGTTTTTTAAATATTAAAACCAAAACCAACCAACTTTTTTGCGGTAATTTCGGTTTTGGTAAGACTGGTTTCTGGTATTTTAATATATGAAACCAAAACCATTTTTTTTCGGACTAAAATGGTACGGTACGGTAAAAACCCGTACTGCTTCCACCCCTAGGTAAGTAGTCTTTTTATTTTACCTTAGTTGCTCTGCATGCTTGGATTCCCGGGACACTTCCCATGGGTCCCACGCATAGCTTGATATAAATTGGAATCTCGTGATAAAAAAGTGAAAGGTTAATTAAATAAAACTGGACTACCAACATTATTTAGGTTGCCTCATTGAACTTCACACCTAACCTTTGGGTCAGATAGGTTGACCATAGTAACCCATAAATTCGGACCGAGGCATTATAAATGGTATCAGAGAACTAGGTTTAAGGTTTCTTTCGGGAGTGATGTTATGTGGTTGGTAGTGGATCTTTCACATCGGTGTTGGTTTTTAGCCGATCAAGCTAGACAGGTGATGATTTTGGTTTGTGTTCTTGACGATGGATTCAAGGAGATTAGAGCGACGGGAAATTCATTGTCAAGTAGCAAGTGGTCAAGTTATTTGCTATTAATAGTTCTCGACGCTTCTGATGTAGTTGTGTTAGTAATTTACAAGTGTCTGCGTAGGCCATCAGTGGCAACACCATGTTCTCTAGTGTAAAGTGATTTTATGTCAACCCTAGATGATGTGAGGAACCCACTAAGAGGCCCATACAGGTGAATGGCATCCCTTGATGTAAAGGTGTAAGCTGTTTAAGTCAACTATGGAGGTTAGATGGCTAGAGTAGTATGACTAAGCTGTATTGGTTCTGTGATGACGACACATTAGGTTCCATAGTTAGGAATACATGGGTGGCTAATAATGGTGACGTGATTAGGCAAACTTGATTCTCGGGGTATCGTCATATCTTGAGTATTTGATAATTCAGCGGGCATATAGACCTGTTTTAGTCATTACTTGAGAATGTGTACTCAGGATTTGGTTGTTAGGATGGTACCATCACAGATGAGTTCCTTGGTAATTATCGATTGATGGATATATCTCATAATCTATGATGAGAGTTACGAGCCATTGGTAATAATCGCGTTACACGTGTAACGATGATGATTTGAAGTACATAGGAGTAACCCTAGGTAGCCTTCTATGATGTAGTTTTGGAGAATATGATGTGAAAATTGAGGAAGAAGATCTCGTGTGACTTTGGTAATGTGAACCTAGAGGCTTATAGGTTATACACGACGTCCTATATCTTGTCAGAATCCTTAGTAGTGTCAGCTTGTAGTTTAATACGTAGTATATGGCATTAATTGTTTAAAAGGAAGTCCTTGGAGTACCATTGGTACTTATGGCATGTGGCGTCCTTAGGAATAGGAGTCGACTTGTCATGACGCCTTGAGGTGTTCAATGATTATAATTTGCTATATGTAGGGACTTATAGGATAGTCGTTCGAACGAGATAGGCGAGGTCATTCGAACGAGATACACGAGGCCGTTGGAATGAGGTTATCACGATCGAATGAGTCAAGTTTTTATCTTTCTTTGGAATGTCGTTCGATAAGTTATTAGAAGGTTCTTTGAACGAAAATGGTTATGGCGTTCGAACGAGGTATATGGTCATTCGAACGAGCGCATGAAATATTCTTTTTAGTTAGATTTGGTCCAACTCCATAATGTTTAGCCTTTTGTAAACAACTTACTTATACATATAAATGTGTTATTAGAGTCCTTGTGAGTGTCTAATACTCATGGTATGGATATTAGGAAATTGGTAGAGTGTACCTACTATGAGAGGATCATAGGTGATGGTGATAATTACGTCGGGGTATACTTGGTGTCCTTAGGGATCCAGTTATGTTCGATGTTATGGAGTGCAAGTATTTTGATAATGGTTGTGTTTAGGGTCATGTTATGACCTCAGATTATTAGTTATGTTCAAAGGAATTGAATCATGTAGTCCTTGGGCGTGTCATCCAATTTGGTATAAATAGGTGATGCAATCTTCTAAGAGAAATTGGAGATTAGTGTCACAATTGGTCATGATACTCATTTGTCATAAGACGACTAGTAGGGAAAGTGTTATACTTGATTTTGATGGGTACTAGGAAATGCATCGGAGAGTTTGGTTGATGATATCATGTTAAGTACTTGAGAATAACACCCTAAATGGGATATCGAAGTATTATTAGAGCATCAACATGTGTTGAAAGTGTAAGTTAGAATAATTTTGGTATGAGAATGATTGGTTCTTGGCATTTCTTTCCAGACTTGTATGGATAGGGAGGTGTAAACCTATATAGTACTTACTATCCTTGTGGTGCTAATGACGACCGGTGTGGCCACTATGTAGGTTCAGTTTGGGTAGAAGTTAGAGATAGGTACAATGATGATCACTTGTCATTTGTGGTTGTAATAAGGTGTGTGATTCACCTAGTTGGACATTTCTTAGGGAGATGTTGGGATACAATTATCATAAGATAAGATAGATAGTAACCTAAGTGTGTTAAGTTGGTCATAAAGTCACGTCTACTAGAGAAATAGACAAGGTCGGCATTGACAAAGGTGTTTCGCATTCGTCAACCAAAGAAGTTCATATTTGTCAAGTAGGAAATAATGAAGCCTTATTCCTAAGGAGGGAAGTCCAGAGTTTGAGTTCATAAAGGATAATAGTTCATATTTTACGTTCTCCTCGCAATGATGAACGGTTCATGGTTCGATTCATTTGATTGGTGGCTCAAGCCAGGCTGTGTGGCTAGGCTAGGGTCTGATGAGGATGTCTAGGAGGAGTCATAGATTTCAAAGCGTACAACTTAGGTCCGCACTTCGTGAACCATAGTTCGTTGCACACGGATTGGATTCCCTCAAAATAGTTGTTCGTTCAATGTGATTCATTGTGTTCCCTTAGTTTCGATAGGCGAGGACTATGATACCTTAGTTTTGGCAATCGAGGATCGTGTTCCCTTAGTTTCGATAGTAGAGGAATGTGTTACTTTAATTTTAGCGGTCGAGGAATGTGTTCCTTCAGTTCCGATATTTAAGGAGTGTGTTCCCTAGATTACAACAGCCTGTGATTATATCGTGTTATTGTTACAGCTCGGTTTGGCTCAGTGAGAGTGCGGTTGGACCTGGCATGGCCAATGTAGCTCGGCAACTGGGTACGCCCTTATTTTAATATTCGTTGGTTTTGTATAAGTTCCATGTGCGTGTGGCTTCTCGCTTTGCCGCACTGTTTGCTCGTAGTGTCTGCTTTCCTAATAATTAGTGATCTTATCGATGGGCCAACATGGTGATTAAGAACTCTAGTTGTAAAGAGCAGGATTACTATTTGAGGATATCGTAAAGTGTTAGAACTCGAGGGAATATAGAAAATAGTATTATTTTACCACAGTGAAGGGATTAATGTAATACTTGGTTGAGTGTTCAATGGTTGGACACCGAGAGGGGTCCTGAGTTTATAGAAGGATCTTGTGTGAGGTACTAGTCAGAGGCACGATTTATGACTTAGTTGGTATGTCTCTCCTTAGAGTGAGTGACTAGCAATACACGATTAGTATAAAGTTTCAGTGAATATGTGTGGTCAGGATGACCGGAGAATTTATGGATACCCAGGATGTGTAATGCTAAGATTTAAAATGGTTCTCGAGGATGGATTGGGTGCTAGTTGTATGACGTTCTTTTCTCGAGTGAGCATCGATCAATAGAGAATGTTGCCCTGATAGATGTGCCTGTATACCTTGGGTGTTAGCAAGGAAGCATTAGGATTTGATTGAGTATGATCATTGGCAGTGGGGACTCGAGGATTGCTATGTGACTTTTGATGGCTAACCCGATGGTGAGCATTAGAAAATATTGTATATCGAGTTCCTTGATGACAACCCCTTGAGAAAGGACGTGTGATAACTTCTTAGTGATTGAGGATTCGATGACCTAGCCTTGAAGGATCCCTATGAATTAGAATACGAAATAATAACCTCCAGGAACTTGACGAATTGATGAATTAAAAATTTTGAGGACAAAATTCCCTAAGGAGGGAAGAATTTAACACTCGCCCCCGTGATTTTGATCGTACCCGTGTAAAGGACATGAAATGGTGATTTTCTAAAGTGTAATATAAATGTAGGGTGTGGTCCCCATAGTTTTGGCTTCGGCAGGTAAAAGTGGAATAATGTGGATACGAAAAAGTGTTAAAACACATGAAAAAGGAAACTCGAAAGAACCAAGTAAAATTAAGAAGGGCCCGGGGTCCTAGGGTGAAAGACCAAAAATCACTGGCCAGAGCATATGGTGGCGTCGTCGGCAGTGTGAAGCTCGTTAAAGTACGCGACTATATAGTAAATTCTGAGAAAAAGCGGAACATGTAAAGAAATTGGTTGTGCTAGAAAATGAGAAAATTCAACCTTTTTGAAATGAACCTGATAAATGTTCTTATTTAAAAGGGGTAATTTGGACAAGAATTATGAAAATGACTAAGTCCGGGTAAAAAGTGAGTTAATGACATAAGTGAAGTGGTTAATGTGTAATCAAGTAATCGAAGGTTGTTTTAACCCATAATTAACATAAGTATGTGGTGTGAATGATTTTAAAAAAGGAAAACAAGTATTTTCTAACACCGAGTGTGTGTGTGTTGAAAGATGGCTTTCAAGAAAATAACTAAAGTGGATTTGGTGTGAGTAAACTGGAAATTTTTGGTAAATAAAGTGTTTTTCTAAAAAAATGCTATTTTGTTTAAGTATTTAACCGTCTGCGTTAAATCGGAAAATAAATGTTAAGTCAAGTAAAAAGGGGTAAAAGGGGGATTCTTTATATGATTAATGTTATTTAATCAAATCAAGTAACGTGTGAAATAAACATATTCCTGCATTAGTTTATGTGTGTATATATAGATATACGGTATTCGCATATGCACGTATGTGGTATGTTATAGAGTCTCTTTTCTGCCGCTCAATTCTATGTTGCGTTGTTGTATTTCCCACTGGGCATTTGGCTTATTACCCTTCCTTTGTTGTGGAAGGTTGTGAGCGATTACGTACTTTGAGAGCATTATACAGGTAAGTAGTCTTTTTATTTTAAGTTAGTTGCTCTACATGCTTAAATTTCGGGGACCCTTCCCACGGGTCTTACACGCAACTTGATATGAATTGGAATCGCATGCTAAAAAAAGTGAAAGGTTAATTAAATAAAGCTGGATTAATAACTTTATTTAGGTTGCCTGATTTCACTTCACACTTAACGTTTGGTCGATCCAGGTTAACAGTGCGTTACATCCCAAGCCCAAGTGGGCCCAATGATTAATAATTTTTTGTAGTGAGTATAATTAAACGGTTTAAATCTAAATGCCTATATATATAAATCACTAGTATAATAATACAAAGGATTGATAGTCTCTATGTGGAACATCCACATAAGTACGGTCCTCGACGTGCATAATTAAATGGGCTACTCATGGGCTCCCACATATGGTACGAAGTCCAATCATATCGCCTTAGGAGATTACCCGTGCATACTAGGTGTAGTTATAGATGTTCCTAACCTATAAACTCAAAGCCATTAATAAGGGGCAATCACTATGCATTCCATTCATTAACGCACGACCTCCATACCTAAGGTTATACGCTAGAATTCTCCCGTGTATTTCCCGTCGAGATATGATTATGCTAGTTGTAGGGTCGGGGAAAAAGGACCACGGTAAAGCTCGTCTCAATCACCAAAGTACTTGCACGGTCAACATTGTAAGTGCCCCATTAAAATCTCTCCTCATACTTCACCTACAAGCACTCATGCATGGTATGCTTACACATAGGAGAAAAGTATAAAAGTACTAATCACACAAAGCTTACTAAGCCTTATTCCATAATTATTAATTTAATTAATCTCTTTTAAATAAGAATCAAACATCTAAATAGTCCCAAAGTTGTTCAGACGAGATAGTTATCTTATTCAAACGAGATTCCACAAGTCATTTGAATGATCTACTAAAGTCATTCGAACGAGAAACCCTATTTCGTTCTAACGAGTTCTAAATTTTTTTAAACGAACCCCCCCAATATCGTTTGAACGAGATGTTTATCTCATTCCAACGAAGATGACATCTTTTCCAAAACTACGAATTCATCATTGTCAACACCAAAACCTAAATAGAAAGCCTCTAATCATCACCAAAGTCATCGTCTTTTAGATATAAGTCATTTAACAACATTACTAATCTATATCTACAAGTTTTGATCACTAATATCATAAATTAAGGGTTTAATTTCAGATTATACTTTAAGAACCCTAATTTCATAACTTTTAACCATTTGATATAAGATTTATATCAATTCATAAAATTAATCAGGGGATTTTATTGGAATCAATGTATATAACTTAATCCTAACAAGTTTGATCAAAATCTAGCTCAGATTCATATGGTTTTCTACTAAAATTAGTATAACGTTAACCCTACGAAATTTGGGATTTGATTTTAATAATCAAATTATAACATTAATTAATTAAGATTCACATGAATAACCTCCAATTCCTCTTCTCTGTAGAGTGTCTCTTCTCTCTTAGCCTTAGGGCCTCTCTCAAGATCTGCTAACGTGAATCAAGTGTAACCTAATGACTCCCTAATAGTTTTACCCACAAAATTAGCTTTAGACTAGATATAGACCTCAACCCAATGCGCCCAAATACACTTCCAAATGGCCCAAAACTCTACACAAGCCATGTACTAACCCAATAGGCTTTAAAACCCTTATTTTGAGTCAAATATGGACATTCTCACTACATCATTTTCTGGGGGTGTAAAGCCTTTTGTCACAATCATTGAACGTGACAACAACCCTTTATCACGGTCCTTTTTACGCTGACAAAATCATTAAAAAAGGGGGTGACCAAGACTTGTCATAGTTCTTAACCATGATAACATAATCATTGTCACGGTCATGTCACCGTGATAAGGACAAACTTATTCGTGCACACGACTGACTTTTGTCCGTGTACACGACGAAAGGCTGTGCTGAAAAGTTTGATGACCATGTGCATGGACCAAAATTATGGCCGTGTAGATGAATAAGTTTTATTCTATTGTATTGTCATGGTCCTTGATCGTGATAGCTACTCTTTGTGGTGGTTAAGGACCGTGACAATACTGTTGAAAATGAAAAAAATTCCCTACTAACCAGCAGTAAACCCGTTTCAAATAAGTCCTATTTTTGTTCAAACTAACATCAACATAATCAATAATATAATACATATCAAAACCAAAATACAAAAATTCTGTATATTCAATCCAAATTAATGTTGAAAGTTAGTTCAAAATACATCAATTTCAAATACACCAATTGCTATAAAAACTTAATAACGTCTGAGGAGAAAAGTTATCCAAATGATGTATTCCCCCAACGTACCGTCAATATATCAAGCACCGGCTTGCTGTTCCAACCACAATACCTCATACTCTTTCCCATGATAATCTCAGTGACCCAGACTCGGGATTTAAGATCTTGTAGTAGACAGTTGTGCACCATGGTACCAAGAGTGATTCTCATGTCCTTCACTCCCTTGTCAATTAGGGTACCCCCACGTGTATTAAGAATATAGGATGTCTCCCCATTTGGATCAAATAAAGTCGGGATAGTTAGGTTTAGAGTAGAGTACATGACGTATGGGGATGATGAGTCGGCCGGAGTCGGTGAGGAGGATGGATTAGTTGTCCCCTCACCCACCTTCTCCTTGCGCTTTACCTTATCCTTCGCCTTCCTCTTCCCATTTCCTTTATCTACGACGGAGCATTTGATGCATTCGAACATGTTGTTCATTTTTTTGTTGGATACTTTCCAATTTTGAGTCCGTGTTTGATTTGTACATGTCAAACTTGGAGGATAACCCATTGTTACTGCAAGCTATGCCCATCAGCTTCGACTTTCCTATCCGAGAGCTCACATTATGAGTACGACCTTTTGTATCTTGGTCCAGTACTTGGCTGAGTACATCCGTACTCAAAGATTCCTTATCTGCATCACTCTGGGTTCTGTGCAGTAACTTTAGACTCTTTTAAAACAAAATAAAAAACGTTATTAACTTTGAAAAAGAATATCAATAAACAGTCTAAAATTGATAATATAACTTTAATTATAACTTATGATGGTCTCGACAGCTTGCAGATTAGTAGGCTCACCCTTCTTCTTCTAAATCTGGATATATGATTCGATTATATGTGACTTTCCCCCCGAGCCACTCCTAAACTCTTGAAAAATGAGACCAAATTAAATCAAAGTGTGACCAAATTAAAGTAATTTACTTGCCAGTAAACACAATGCAATTTACTTACCATCCTATGCTCCATCTCCGCGTATTATGTTCACCCGAAGTAGTGCACATTTACCTTCTTTAACCGAGTTGTCCTTCTCGAGCCACGGAAGGATAACTGTCTCTCGAACGCTTCGTTGTCCATAAACATATGTCAGTTAACCAATGTTATTGGTTCCTTCTCCGGGACGGTGTCCCTATATGCAATCATGTTCTCTCGGTTCTTCCCTAAATAATGAGCATGCAGGTTCTTCTTCTATGTTTTCCATTGCCTGTCTACAGCTACAATACATTATCCCGCGCTTCCGGGGGCAAGTTGAGTTTTTGTTGTCCAACAAACTTGTAATATAAGAAAGTTAGTGAATTAACATTAAAAAACCTAATAATAAAATCTTATATGAAGGTCAAATATTTAATATAGAAATTGACATTTCATACCTCTAAGACCCCCCCCCCCCCCCCAAATGACCATCTTCAGCTCCACGGGCATGATTCTACAATCTTCGTATCCAGGACTAATTACTGATTTTCGTTACTCTAACACCCTCATTTGTAGAATAGTTTTATTGTTAACTATGCCCCTATACTTACCGAACTTGACGGGTTTCTTGTTAGAAGATCCCTCGTTACCCTCGTTTTTTCCTCGGGGTCTGATGGCCTAATGAAGTCATATGCTACAAAAATAGGCTTTAATAACATAATATATATATAACATAAATCAAATGGAAATACTATAATTTGGGACATAAGAATTTAAATAACACAAAATTATTCCACCCACTTGTTTTCATTAGTTAATCAAACGAAAATACTCAATCGGGATGTAATAATCAAATGGAAATATTCACTCGACTATTTTAATACAACAATTGACTTTAGAGTTGACAAATAATAAATTAATGTTTGATGTTGTTTTAAAATACATATTACAAATTAGAGTCCATAATAAATTTTACAACCAAAATAACTCTACTCATTTAAATTATGCAAAAATTATTTCAAGTTCGAATTTTCATCCAAAACGGATTGATATTTGGCAGAGGAAACCAAGTCATCCACGCTACTAGTTAGATGCTTTGGCGCATGCAAGATGACTGACGACTACTCATTGTTGATATAGTCCTAGTAAAACACTCGTTTGAGCTTTTCACGTGCACAAACAAAGGGCTCATCATTCATAGGCTCATTTCTTTTCATCTTGGACAAGTATACAATTATCAAATTGGTACTTGAATTGAATTTATAAGAATTTTCATCCTAAAATCTTACCCAATCACAGTTAAACACAACCTCTTTGAAATATATATAGTCTATTTCAAAAAAATTTGGAATCACACCATAATAAGTCATTTATGTTTCAACGAAGTTTTTATCTTTAGCACTCACCCTGAAATACGTAAGAGCCTTATATGAAATGACATTTTTTTGTTACAACGTATTTTCTCATACAACCTCGATGAGAATACATAACCGTTCATTTGATACTTCTTATACTAGTTTGCCATGAAATTGGGTCTAGTGGCGAGATGAAAAAGCCTTGATGTGGCATCACCCATCTTTAACAATTGAAATTATGGATTCCATAAGTTAATTATATAAGTTTTAAAATTTGCAATTATTTATCACTAAATAAGGGAATTTTGACATAATAATTACCTCATGTGACACCTAAAGTATAATTCACTATCTCATTGTGAAACCATACTTCTTTTTTTTGTGCCCAGATGCATTATATTTTCTACATTTAATAACAAAATTTATCAAGAAGGTGATCAAGTACATAAGAAAACAACACGAAGTAAAATTACAACACGAACTTACTCTCTCCATTCGTCGACATCTTCATTGGTTTCAAATATATAATGAGTCACTTGCTCATATTGTTAACTTATTAGTTTAAATCGTTTTCCCATGACTTAACCACCCTCATCGACGGATGCATCTCCATCATCTACCATGTTAGGGTCGGGTATATATTCCCTAGTGAACATGGATGCTTCCACAATAATGTATTCCTCCATGATGGATCCTTCAATGTACCTCGTATTCTTAATATACAGTTTGAAAACTTTCACCAATCTTTCAAACGGGTACATCCATCGATATCTTATTGGGACACAAAGAAGTTACTCACCGCATAAGTGCATCAAAAAGTGAATACTTATGTCAAAGAATGTCGGGGGAATTACTTCTCCAAAACACAAATTGCTTCAGCTAGAGGTACTTTTGCAACCACGATGTGCTTTCGGTTGACTACTTTTGTGCACAAAAATGTTAAGCAAAGGATAATCTACACAATGGCCCTATGTAAATCCTTATTCTTACAGAAATAATGCTTAAACAATAAAGGACCAGTTTCATGATCACATGCTAATCGTGAGACTTGCACTTTTATAGATCACGTGTGGCATCGCTCACAATCCTTTGCAAATTTGATGAAAAATTAGAGGGAAAAAACAAATCATACATTGTATCTAAAAAATCAATTTTTCTTTGCTCGTCAAAGTATATTCCCTAGGGGGATTATTTTCCTCCTGCTATTGTCTTCTTTCAACTATAATTGTGACATAATTTTCAACATTTTAAGATCAGGCCGTGACTTTTCTCTATCCTTCAAATGACTTCCACCTAGGCATGTAATCATAAGATGTTCGATGATGTTCTTCTCGACATTAATGATATCTAATACATTCCGCTTAGGGTTACCCTTCCAATACGACAAGTCAAATAATATTGACCTCCTACACCACACCTTCCCTTTCTCGGCTTCATTCTCAACAAGGGTATTTTTATGCTTGACATTCTTGAATTTAGGATGCTACCCTGGCACATTATCTCGGCATTTTGAAGACCTGCTTTCAATTTATGAAACTGAAAGCTTTCTCAATAGCCTATATTCGTCCCCACCAGACAAAAAATTATAGGCTTATTAAATCTAAACCTGTGATTAGGAGGAAATAATCTCCTATGAGATTGATATATAATATTTTCACTACCCTTGAGATTATGAGATCTAATTTCCTCTACACAAATGGGACACCCAAAGTAACCGTAAACATTGCAGACCGATAAAGTCCCATAAGCTGTGAAATCATGAATTGTCCTAATTAACATAGCTTTCAATGTGAACTCCTCCTGTTTTCTGAAGTCAAATGTTTTCAAATTCGCTACCCATAAATTATTCAATTCTTCTACCATTGGTGCCATGTAGACATCAATGCCGTCATTTGGTGCCTTTGGCCCAAGTATCAATAAAGATAACATTAAAAATTATGGTCTCATGCACAATGAAGGAGGTGAATTTAGGGGTGCTAAGATCACTGCCTATACACTTTAATTGGTAATTAAAGTGCTAAATGAATTGAGGCCATCTATTGATATTGCCAAACGAATATTACGTTGTTCGTTTGGAAAATTTGGGTCATTAAAATTTTAGCTTTTCCAAATGGTTGAGTCCATAAGATGATGCATGAGATTATCCCCTACTTCTGCCCTAGCGTGCCAAGTCACTGCCTCCGCTATCTACGGTATTGTGAAAAATCTCTTCAACATGGGACCAATGGGGAAATATTTCAATACTTTTTGAGGCACTTGTGAAACTTTGCCTCTCTTATCATTACAACCATGCTCTGGCACATATCTAGGTCCCCCACATACCGTACAATGATCAAGATTTTCATACTTTTTTTTATTATAGTATGCAATCATACTTACAAGCATAATTTATTTATACTTCATTACCAAACCTTTCACACTGTTCTTCTTAATCGAATAATTATTTGGAAGCGTATTTCTTTAGGGTGAAAATCCTCAACCCAATTTAGAATTTTGATCTTGCTAATGCTAGATAAACCAAAATGGTTCTTCAAACTATGAAAACCAACTTTGTTATGCAAAGTTGTTTGGACTTGGCTGCAGTTAGGGTACAACGATTGGGTCGATTTGACTTTCAGACATTGGTAGTCATCGTCAAGGTTTATTCAAACAGCGTTATGAGCACTGGAACCTCCACCACAAGATTCATTGTCTTTCTTATCAAAATACTCATTATTTTCCACTACATGAACTCTGTAAGCATTTTTATTGGATCATCTAACATATTATGCTTTACTCGAGGATCCGCCCATCCTTCAACCACTATCATACTTGACGATTATAGTGGAGGTAGTTTGGGGATAAAGGGATAATGTATATCCCCATGAAAATCCCTCACTTGAGAATCATCTTACATACCCCATTTAAATAGCTATAATTCAATTGTTTTCCACTCAAACACTTTACAATTTCTAAAACATAAGTAAGGACATGAGAGATCTTTATCATTGAGACCATTCTCTATGAATTTTACAAACTCGTTAGAACCTCTACGGTACACATCCCCGAGTTTATTTGTCTCACAGATCCACTCTTTGTATAAAGGATACCCCATAATAGCTTGTAGTAATCATTAACTACCATGTGTGTATAAAATAGGTGTTTCTACTAGTTAGTTTATCCTCATGGGTAGTTAAATCATTAGTTAACTCAGACACACGCATAATCTAATTAACAACCTATCATGTTCAAATACCAATATTGAATCACTATCATGTTGAAACCCTAATCTGCATATACATACCAAATTGATTTTAATTATACTTTATAACCTAATCAAATCTAATTTTTAAAACTTATGTTGAAACCTTAACCCGCGTATACATACCAAATTGGTTTAATTATACTTTATAAGCTAATCGAATTTATTTTTCTTAGCCTAGGTTAAAACCCTAAACTGCTTATATATACGAAAATGATTTTATTTATACTTTATAACCTAATCAAATCTAATTTTTAAAATCTAGGATGAAACCATAAGCCATATATGGATACCAAATTATTTTTAATTATACTTTATAACCTGATCAAATCCAATTTTCGAGACCTAGGTTGAAATCCTAAGCCGCGTGTACAAACCAAATTTGTTTAATGTATACTCTATAACCTAATCAAATCCGATTTTCGAAACCTAGGTTGAAACCCTAAGTTATGTATATATATCAAATTTCTTTTAATTATACTTTATAACCTATTCGAATCCAATTCTCCAAAGCTAGGTTGAAACCCAAAGCCTCGTATACATACCAACTTGGATTTAATTATACTTTATAACCTAATCGATAACAATTTTTGAAAATCTATTTTGAAACCCTAAGCTGCATATAGATACCAAATTGGAAGTTATGGTAGAACATTCGTTGTGTTCTTGATTATATTTTTAGTTAAACTCACAAATTAAATTTAAATATCCCCACAAATTATTCATATTATACATACGAAATCCAAAAATCCTTCATATTTTTAAATAAATCCACAATTGTTTTTAACCAAAAGGATTACATTTACAACAAATCAACACATAGATTCAAGCCCAAAAAAATATTAAGGCCAACTTGTTCAAACCTTAAAACTTAGGTATTGCACAAATTGTAATCTAACAATATCAAGATATACACGTAACTACAACTATTTTATAACAAACAAACACATATATTTAAACCCATACAAATATCAAAGTTAAATTGTTCAAACCTAGGTTTTTCGTTGGATTTAAAAAAAGTAGCTAGAAATTGTATTTTGACTTAATGTTTTAACATGCGTTGATTGGAAGGTTAACTCCATGGGTAAAATAAAAAAATTAAAACAAAAGTTTTTAAGGGCCTAGACTAGGTGCAATGTATGAATGATGTAGGAAGCATGATGTATAGGAGCCTTGCTTTCTCTATATATACGCAAATCATTTCATATATATACCTACAACAAAGCCTAAAAATAGTGGTAAAATGTGCAAATCATACCTAGATTGAGTTTATATATATATATATATATATATATATATATATATATATATATATATATATATATATAGGGGGAGGATCACAAGCGAACTTAAAGACCGAACTTTTTAATGAACCTTAACAAAAAAAACACCTAAAAACCCATTAATTTTAATTCATATGTTGTAATTGGTCCGCGCCAGCGGCAACGGACACGCGTGTGACCTAAGACCCCTTAATCCCTTACCAGCCCCCTCCCCCTTACCCGACGACCCCAGACCCACTTCCAAGTCCGGCACCATCAAGCATAATCCCAGTATATTAATATAATAAAGTGGCTTTACTATGGGTTATGGTGGATCGAGCAGGTGGTTCACCAGTCAATTCGACAGTGGGTTGGAGTTGGTCAGATCAAAGGGGAGTATGTGAGTATAGGTCAATTTTGATTGGGTTTTGTCCAGAGGCAGGGGTTTCAGGTATACAAGTAGTTTGGATTTCTTGTCAGAGATGGGTTTTTTTGGGTGTCGGCATGCAGGTCGGATTATAGAGAGACTGGGTCTAGTCGTAGTTTGGTTAGAGCTTGAAGGATGGACAGATTTAGGGCTTGTGTATGAGGGAGAAGTGGTGTGGATCCAAGTATAGCAGTGGGTTCGTGGGTATTTGGGTTAGAGAGTAAGGGTTTGAGTTCGCCGGGCGAAATTAATGGTTTAAGTTGGTGATGGTTTTAGGGGTCAGATTTGTAATGGGGGTGAGAGGTTGGCTATGGATGGAGATGTTGAATTTAATCAAAGAATATTTCAGTTTTTTTTTGGGTAGGGGGTGTTTAAGGTTTGTATATGTATATTACAAAATACGCATGTGGCAAGCGTGTCCGTTGTCGCTAGCGCGGACCAATTACAACAAGGAATAAAAATTAATTGGATTATTTTTTAGTGTCTTACTAAGTTCATTAAAAATCTCATTCTTTTGGTTCACTTTTGAACCTCCTCTCTCTCTCTCTATCAAAGCCAAAGTCAAAATGTGTAAATCATACCTTTGGATGAAAAAAATGATGGGGTTTTGACCTAGGAGAGAGAGGCAGCCGAGTTGATGAGAGAGAGGAGGGAAAGTGTGTGTTTAGGGGGGAAAATATGGGGTTTTAGGGCCGGAATCTCGACTTTTTTTTGTCATGGTCCTTGTCACGATCAAGGACCGTGATAAATAGATGTCTTGTGTGTGTTTAATGATTAAGGATTGTGATAAGACCGTGATAAAAAATGTCTCGTGTTTTGTCCCGATTAATGACCATGACAAGATCATGACAAACAAAATGTCTCGTGTGTTATCCCATAACTTATACGATTCGTAGCGCATCATGAAAGACGTCTTCGAAATGTCCCCTTCCAAAATATGCAACTGATACCCCGAGCGTAAATCAATCTTGGAAAAAAAATGATGTGCCTCCCAACTAATTGAATAGGTCCTCAATACGTGATAATGGATAATTGTTCTGTATCGTGACCTTGTTCAACTCCCTATAATCCACACACAATCGGAGAGAACCATCATTCTTCTTCACAGACAACATATGAGATACCCACGGAGATTTACTCATCCATATGTACCTTTAATTCAATAACTCTTGAATATACTCATGAAGCTCTCACATCTCTAACGGATCTATCCGGAATGGAACCCTCATAATGAGCTTAGTGACTAATGCCAAATAAATACTGAAGTTTATCTCCCAAGTGGGTGGTAATCCTGATACCTCTTTATACACTTACAAAAGCTCTTGGATAAAAGACACAATAACCTTTTTAGATGAACTCTCACCAATGTAATACAAGTACGTGGCTAGTATCCTTCTTGACTTTAGGGATATAAATAAGGAACATTTCCTCACCATGAATAATAAACATGATTGCCTTCATGCTACAGTCAATTTGTGCTTGATACGTCGCTAACCAAGCCATTCCCATAATGACGTCGTATGTCATCATATATAAAGTAATGAATCGATGAAAAAATACAACAGGTTGATCTCGACTTCTATATCCTTATGAGCCTGACGTAAAGCATCACCCCTACCAATTGGGTATCCACGTGCATGGATACATTGATATCAATATCTAACATACCCGACATCAAAGCAAAAGTACAACTAACAAATGAATATGATGCCCCCATGTTAAAAATTATTTGTGCATAAATGTCGTAAATGTATAACATACCCTCAATAGCCTGAGATTGTGTTGGCTGGTCCACCTGATAGACATTGAACATAAGTCCATAATGCAGTTGCGGACATCCTTACGCTTGATCTCTAGGTGGAGGTAATACCGAGTACTGCAACTGGTGGCAATGCCTTGTACTGCCGCGGGGCTAGAAGAGCCTTTTGATGTCCCTAAAGCTATCCCTTCTGAAATTAACCCTAACTAGACTGAAAGTCCTTAGGGTACCTTTTAAAGGAGTGGCCTAGCTCCCCAAATGTAAAGCGAAACCCTCTAAATGTGTAGCCCTACTACCCCTATCCTTATGGTTTATCCTGCCCTCATTGGCCCTGGCTCTGTCCATGCTGGCTATGATACTCCTGGACATGTTGGCTATCCATCCCTTACCCAGAGTGTCCATATCCCTGGTCGGCCTATCGGCACCGCTACTTGCCTTTAAACCTGCTCCCCATGTATCGGACACTCTAGTGTTATCATGAGCCTCCCTTACCTCGGGATGACTGACCAGTATCAACAGTCTTTGGCCCCTATACAACTCCTACATTCTCCTTCTTTGGCTCCTTATTTTTGGAAATCTTTATGATCTTACACTGCACCCAAAATTGGAAATGGTCCCAGTAAATGGGTTACGATTTTGGACTGTAACTAGACGATCATGGTCCAAAATCATAACCCATAGTTATTTACAGTGACCATATAAGTGACCACATTTTAGGGTGGCCTTATTAAGGGGTGGTCATGATCAAGAGCCATGACTAGTGGGGTCACATTCTAAACCCGTAACTAATCATAACCCCTTATGGCTCAAAGTTTCCCGTTATTTTTTTTATATTGGTGGTCACGGTCTAACACTAAAACCCAACAGTGACAATATACAGTGACTAGGATTGAGGACTAGGGTTAATATCCATGACCAAGGGGTTACAGTCCAAAATGGTGACCCAACGTGATCCATTTTGTCGCTAAAAAACCTGCTCTTTTGGTCACAAATGTCTGAACACTAGAATAATTTAGAACCACGACCCTCAAATTCATTTCAAAATGGTCACAGTACATGGGTCACAATTTTATCACATATGGGGTCATGGTCCAGAACTGTGACCATATTTAAGTCATTAACGAATCACAAATTGGGTCACGATTTTGGACCGTGATCCCATTTTTTGTATAAATAAAAACATAACTCGATATTTCATTTCATCTTCTGTTTAAAAATCATCTATCTCTCTCTCCCCAATCGCCAGTGATAGTCCCCCCTCCTCCTCCTCTCTCTCTCTCTCTATATATATATATTCAGGATGAGTCCTCACCAAAGGTTGATTAGGCGAGTTGATCTTGCACTTAACAGAAGACTGACTGAAGAAGGAGGATGAAGACCTCAAAAGACCTCCCATGAAGAACCTCCATAGAGACTTCTTGAAGGACTCATCACGAAGACCAAAGCTATTCATCTGAAAATATTTTGTAATAGGAAATATAATATAATGTATTTTATATTATATTTTACTTATTGTACAAGTTTACATTGTAATATGAGCGAGGATGTTCGGTACCCTATAGGGACCATGCCTGGCAGGACATGGGAGATCTCACATGCTTTATCGAACAACCTCCTCCTGGGAACCTCGCAGGGATTTGGTTTGGAGGATTGGGAGCAAGGCAACGTTGAGATAGCAATAGTCAACCCTCTTGGCACACTTGGGAAAAACTTCATCTAAATATGAAGTAGTACTCAAGCTAATTCCACCTCGATGTGACACCCCGCCTAATTAATTATCGGGTGATCAGTCCTTAATTAATTAATTTTAGAATATCAAGTTGGTCCAGATATAGCATCACTGTCGAAAACTAAATTTTAATTTAATAAAAACTAACCACCTAATATTTAAAAAGCGTGATGTCCAAAGTTTACCTTGTTACTAACCAATATAAAAAAGAATACCAACAGATGCCATTCATCGCAGTAATATAAATAAATTCTAACTGAAGTAAAATAAATGGCTGGAGTAAACACGTCCAGATACAATCCCATACAATAAATCCAATAAAAGGAAATCAAATTTAAGATAGAGTTTAAAACAACTAAATCTCAGGAAGTAAACTGAAGTAGGGACGACATGTCCAATAGAATAGATAACTGGAAAAGAAGAATAGGCTGGGTCGTCTACTAGCAATTATCCTGTAGCTTCCACAGCAGCTACAACACGACAACTGAATAGAGTCTCCTAAGGCTGGTGTCCATATGGCTGGGCACCTAAAAATAATGGCACAATAGAAAGATATACAGAAAAATGGGTCAGAGCCCGAGTTGAAAACAGTTTAAAATAGCAAGTGCTTAAATTGATTCAATTAGCACCATTATTTTTCAAGTTAACTTAGCGTACTCACTTGAGATACTCACCCCTCGATCTAGTGGGCACGTCTAACGAACCTAACTACCCATACTAGTCATGATACCTTGACTGACTATTGAGTACATAATATTATGCTTGAAAGACTCCCTAAATAACTCAAAACCGACATATTAAAGATTTCGATATAGGTTTAGGATTACTTTAGTTTATTCCCATATTCTTCTAAATGCCTAACTGATAATACCATAAGTGTACATTTAAAAATAACATCATCAACATAAGACATCAAACAGGATTCCGGTATGCACACATTATTCTCTTCATGTATACATATTAATTTAAATATAAATATAGCAATATAGCACAACTGGTTGAGAAATCCTTAGTGCTACGCATACTGGGCTATCTAGTCCCATTTCAACGCTCACGCATAGAGGATAACTGGTTCAATCTCTCGAGAACCACTAAAAATACAAACACCTATTGGAGGCGAGCATAGTCCCAAGACGATGGGCTACGCACATACCTACACACCCATACGACCGTCATCACTATTATGTTCATGAATAACCCATACCTAGGTTCCATGCTCTAGTGGTACGACTCTAAATCCCCCGAAGGCACACAGGATCCGGTCGTCCACAACGCATTAACCTCCGTTTGATAGGCAGTAGCTAGGTATGTCATACACATAATATTTTGAGCAATAATCATACACACAACTTATATAAATTCATTGGCTTTCCCGTATCCTAGTATTTGCAGTATGTATAATATAACCCCCTATTATTCCTCCGTACCTTACTCGTATGTATTTTCCCTTATATTCTTGCATCTCTCTTATTCTATGAATTTTTGTACCGTCCGAGGGTCGCCGTATTCTCCGATCACTAATGATTATAAGTTTTAATTCACTCGACATTCATACATGTCTAAAGCTCATATAAATAAGCCTACGGGAAGTTCGAAATAAAAATCGGGCCTTAAGGGTCATTCTGGAATCTCGTTAAAAGACCCAGGGAATCTCATTCGAACGAGGATCGTTCGAACAAAGTAACTTCGAACGAACTACCAACTCGTTAGAAGGCCACTGGAATCTCGTTAGAAGTATCATTCGAACGAGGTCGTTCGAACGACCTGAGCTGGACTTTTAACGAAATTTCTGAAGTTGCCCAGTTCATCTCCAATGCTCATTTTTCCAGATTTTCTCCATTCCAATCTCAACCTAAACCTATTCCAGCCCAAGTACAAGGTTTATAAACTTCTCCAAGTCACCCTAGAACACTTCTTAACATAGTTTTGGGGTCAAATCCTTCTAATCATCATGTAATTTCAACGAATTCCTAAATTTTCCCATAAATCATATTAACATAAACCCAGAATTATTAATCTAGAAAAACTCCATTTTTATTTCGTTTTTAAGATCTAATTCAATAAATTTCACATTCATATTAAGGAGAAAATCCTCTACATGCAAACCCCCATCAGATTTCTAAAATTCCTAGAAGATCTCATCATAGGTAAACCCAGTTTTTTTATTAATTGTTGTAAAACCTCTACATATGTTAACAAGAGTAATAATTGCTAAGAGATAGAGCAAGATAATCACTTGCCTTAAAATGAACTTCTGATTCGTTGGTTGAAATTGTTATGGGGACGATCCTCCGGACACGATCTACGGGCTGGTGTACTTTTTGTTGTGAAAGCTTAAGTTCTTGGCTTAGGGCTCTAATGGACTCTTCTTCTTCTTCCTTGGTTCTCTCTCTCTTTGCCTCTCTATCTTACATAAGTCGAACTAACAGGCCACTAACCATAACTACCTTTAATTAAATCCAATTTTCGTCCATTTAATTACCCAAAAATTCGAAAAGACCAAAAATACCCCTCCGGAGTGTCGTTTTGGGTTAAAATGCCCCGGACTCCAAATAAAATACCCGAGTAGTATTTTTTGACTATTTCGACCTTTCCGGACACTCTGGCGCACTCCAAATAGTCGTCCGAGTAATACAAATATAATTTATCTTTTTAAACCCCCAAATACATACTAGTGACGCGATCCATACGCGTCCCAAATATTTATAACATAACGGCCGTGTATCTCATCCCCGACCATAATATTATTTCAATAATTACTAACTCTCATCACGCTAGTGATTATTATCATAAAAATTGGATTAATTATAATTCAAATTTTCTCTCTTTAATTTAATTAATCCCCATTTTCCATAAAAATAATTATGCGTAAAAATACAGGGTATTACATACTTCCCCCCTAATAATAGAATTTCGTCCCGAAATTCGGAAAAGAATATATATACCTGGAAAGAATAACTCTGGATAACAATCATGCCTTCCATCCTCGCGCTCCTAGTGTGATTCCTCCACATTATGGTGCCGCCACTGAACACGCACTAGTGGTACTATTTTCGACCTCAACTTTCTCTCGCTACGGTCTAGTATAGCAACTGGTCCCTCTTCGTAGGAGCTATCAGGCTGTAAGTCTATCTCCTCAAGCGCAATGTGAGTATGAGCCAATTCATCTCGAAGAAATCTCCTCAGCAACGAAATATGAAACACGTCATGGACTCTATGCAAGTGCTCCGGTAACCCAAGTCTATAAGCAACTGGCCCAATCCTCTCGATAATGGGGAATGGCCCTACATACCTCGGCGCAAACTTTCTCTTCTTCCCAAAATTCATAACTCCCTTCATAGAAGACACCCGAAGTAACACCTTATCTCCAATATTAAACTCTCGAAAGTAACATTTGGCATCAGCGTAACTCTTCTACCGATCCTAAGCAACTCGAATACGGCTCCGTATCAACTCTATCCCCGCCGAAGTATCCTGAATCACATCTGAACCCAATAACTTATTGTCCTCCACCTCTAGCCAACATGTTTGGGGACGACAAGGTCTTCCGTATAGGGCTTCAAATGGAGCCATACCGATAGTAAACTGGTAGGAGTTGTTATAGGCAAACTCCACCAGTGGAAGGTACTGCTCCCAACCTCCGCCAAAATCAATGATGCACATACGAAACATGTCCTCCAACATTTGATTCGTCCGCTCTATCTGACAATCCGTCTGCTGGTGATAGGCTGTGGTCAGCCGTAGCTCCGTACCCAATGCCTCCTGAAAACTCTCCCAAAATCGAGAAATGAACACTTTATCTCTCTCAGACACGATATTGAGAGGTACTCCATGGAGTCTCACTATTTCTTCTATGAATATCTGGGCATACTGTCCCATGGTGTAGTCTGCCCTAGATGGTAGAAAGTGGGCTACCTTGGTCAGTCGATCCGCTATCACCCATACCGAATCGTGACCCCTCTGCGATGTTGGTAATCCCGTGATAAAGTCCATGGAAATGCTCTCCCATTTCCACATAGGAACCTGTGATGGTTATAGAAGTCCCACCGGTCTCTGATGGTCCACCTTTACTAATTGACAAGTGACACATTTCGAGACAAACTCGATAATATCCTTCTTCATTCTGCTCTACCAGTACTGTTTACGCATGTCCTGATACATCTTATCCCCGTCGGGATGCACCGCAAATCGAGAACCGTGCGACTCTGTCATCACCTTGTATCGAAAATCCTCACCCTCAGGAACAACCAATCTCCCATTGAAACGTAGACCCTCGTCTGAACCCACGGTGTAAGACTCAGCCCCCTCGGCTAGAAGCTTCATTATCTAACTTTGGTAGAACAGATCATAGCCTGTACTACTCCCGTAATAATCTGGGGCGTAACCGTTATTACAGACATAAATGATCGAGCTACCGCATCCTGGTTCCCTAACTCCTTCCATTTCGTTTTTCACACCTCGGCCACCTCACCGACTGGCCTACGGCTTAACGTATCTGCTACCACGTTAGCCTTTCCCGGGTGGTATTGGATATAAAATTGATAATCCTTCACAAACTCAAGCCACCGACCTTGACGCATATTTAACTCCCTTTGCATGAAGAGGTACTGTAATGACTCGTGTTCCGTGAATAAATGAAATTTATCCTCTAGGAGGTAATGTCTCCAAATTCGAAGTACAAACACGACCGCTGCTAACTCCAAGTCATGGGTGGGGTAATTACTCATGTGAGGCTTAAGCTTACGGGAAGCATAAGCAATAGCCTGGTCCTACTGTTGAAGTACACCTCTAAGTCCTAATAAGGATGCTTCAATGTAGACTAGATACTACACTCCCGGCCTGGGTAATGCTAACACTGGTGCTGAGGTTAACTTATCTTTCAACTCATAGAAGGCTAACTGACAGGCGTCACTCCAGATAAACGGTACCCCTTTGCGAGTCAAATGTGTCAACGAACCCGCTATCTTTGAAAAACCTCGAATGAACCTTCTGTAGCTCGGCTAAACCCAAGAAACTGCATATCTTGGTTGGTGTCGTGGGTTATCCCCACTCCCTCATCGCTGACATCTTCCTCGGATCTACAGATATCCCTCTATCGGAGATGATATGCCCTAAAAACCGTACCTCCTTTAGCCAAAACCCACATTTCTAGTATTTTACGTACAACTCATACTGGCATAGTGTCTATAAAACTTACCTCAAGTGATATGCATGATCCTCCTCGGTCTGCGAGTAAACCAGAATGTCATCTATGAATACGATGACGAACTGGTCCAGGAACTCTCTGAACACCCTGTTCATCAAGTCCATGAATACGGCTGGAGCATTTGTCAGCCCATACGGCATGACTCTGAACTCATAGGTCCTATTTCTCATCAAGAATTAGTCTTTGACATATCATACTCCTTGATATACAACTTATGGTATCCTGATCCCAAGCCAATCTTTGAGGGGAAGGTATCTCCCCTCAACTAATCGAATAGGTCATCGATTCGGGGTAATGAATACTTATTTCGTATCGTGAATTTATCATATTCCCTTATTACACTAATTTATTCTCGATGTAAAACATTTGATATCACTTCTTACGTCATATCGTACGGTTCTACTGATCGTGCATAGGAATAAAATTAAAGTTAAGGTTACGGTTTCCCTTACGGATGATAACCACGGTACTAAACGCATGTGCTAAAGGACAACCATCCCCAGCTCCCGACATTCGCTAGGTTTCATGAGTGGGATGTCTCGCAAAGCGAAATCTAAACAAGGAACCCCCCAGTACACTACTAACTAACATTCTCGGTCAACAAAAGTTGTGGTCCTCAGTATTTGTCTCGTACCCCACATCCCTGCTTCCTGCTAACAATAGCGCATCTATTCTCATGTTACGAAAAAGATATTCAACACATTACTCTTACTAATTTGGCGTTCGGCTCTTCAAATTGGCCAAAAAATTATTCCCATGCCTAAAGATATTTCATTCTTTCCTGAATCACTATAGTAAACATTTCTACCCACATGGATTTGGTATAACCTGACGACATACTCCACAAGTCTCTGACGGATTTAATTTTCCTCTCGGATGACACTTAGCATAAATTGTTTCATGTTCAGGACTAATGGACACCTAATATTATTTAATGGTCTATTACCACACAAACTTGAATGATCCGGTTCGAAATCGAGATAATAATACATTTTATGATCATGATTCTCAAGTAGTACAAGTAAGCTGTAACGCACATAGGTTATTCGAAATTTTTCCTCGTAACTAAAAGGAAACACTATAAATGATAAAGTATCATACCTCCAAACGTGGGTGGTAGATGCGATATCAGTGGCATAACTGCATATCAGGCATTATAGATACGTCCATACTGTACTGCCTGCTGATGTTGTGAAGTATGTGTTACTGGGGTGATTATCCCTGTTTCCCGAATTTGGGTATTCTGTGGTGTCGGGTGAACATCCAATGACTCTTGCAGGATCCTTCCCTTCTTAGGGCAATTTCGACGGTAGTGACCCCGTTCGTCGTATATGAAACACTTACCCACACAGTTTCTGTTCTGCTGGCCCTGCTAAGCACACTGCTGCCCTGATGGTCTCGCTGACCTTATTGGATTGGCTGAGGCTTTCCTCCAGATCTTTGTGGGCAATCTTGTCATTTGTGGTCATTTCTGTCCTTGGCCTTATTGGCCCTGGCAGGTTTGTCACTTCCCATGGTTCTCATAGTCTTTTTGGTCTTGATGTCTCTGAGGAGCTTATCGCTGTTGCGACGGTATTTTTCCATTGTTATTATTCCTCGAAATGTCATATTGATAAACTTCCCTTGTTCTTTTGCCCCCTGTAAGCTGCACGCTGCGATTTTGGTACTGCAATATTGCGGTAGTCACTGCTTGTGCCACAATATTCGCGATCTCAGTGATTTCCTCTCTTTCCTGATGTAGCTGAGGTATTTATTGGTCTTGTCTTGCATTTACTTCTTCAGCGGTGTTAGTGTGTCTCTCCTCCATAAGCGACATCTGAAATTCAAATGAATTTTATAAAACCCCCATCCATACATAATGATGTAGCAGAAGTACGTAAAACATATGAAGAGTACACCAGTCCTAAAATATAGGGCTCTATATCAAAGGACGCTACGCGAAAACATAATAAGCCGTACAGATCCTAAGGACATTAGAACCTGATGCTCTGATACCACCTGTGACACCCTGCCTAATTAAATACCGGGTGATCAGTCCTTAATTAATTAATTTCAGAATATCAAGTTGGTCCAGATAATGCATCACTGTCGAAAACTAAATTTTAATTTAATAAAAACTAACCACCTAATATTTAAAAAGCGTGATGTTCAAATTTTATCTTGTCACTAACCAATATAAAAAAGAATACCAACAAATGCCATACATCACACTAATATAAATAAAGTCTAACCGAAGTAAAATAAATGGCTGGAGTAAACACGTCCAGATACAATCCCATACAATAAATCCAATAAAAGGAAATCAAATTTAAGATAGAGTTTAAAACAACTAAATCTCAGGAAGTAGAATGAAGTAGGGATGACGTGTCCAATAGAATAGATAACTTGAAAAGAAAAATATGCTGAGTCGTCTACTAGCAATTATCCTGTATCTTCCACAACAGCTACATCACGGCAACTGAATAAAGTCTCCTAAGGCTGGTGTCCCTGTGGCTGGGCACCTAAAAATAATGGAACAATAGAAAGATATACAGAAAAACGGGTCAGTGCCCGAGTTGAAAACAATTTAAAATAGAAAGTGCTTAAATTGATTCAATTAACACCATTATTCTTCAAGTTAACTTAGCGTACTCACTTGAGATACTCACCCCTCGATCTAGTGTGCACGTCTAACGAACCTAACTACCCATACTAGTCATGATACCTTGACTGACTATTGAGTACATAATATTATGCTTGAAAGACTCCCGAAATAACTTAAAACCGACATATTAAAGATTTCGATATAGGTTTAGGATTACTTTAGTTTATTCCTATATTCTTCTAAATGCCAACCTGATAATACCATAAGTGTACATTTAAAAATAGCGTCATCAATATAAGACATCAAATAGGATTTCGGTATACACACATTATTCTCTTCATGTATACATATTAATTTATATATAAATATAGCAATATATCACTCCTGGTTGAGAAACCCTTAGTGCTATGCATACTCGGCTATCTAGCCCCATTGTAACGCTCACGCATAGAGGACAACTGGTTCAATCTCTCGAGAACCAATAAAAACACAAACTCCTATTGGAGGCGAACATAGTCCCAAGCCGATGGGCTACGCACATACCTACACACCCATACGACCGTCATCACTATCATGTTCACGAATAGCCCGTACCTAGGTTCCATGCTCTAGTGGTACGACTCTAAATCCCCCGAAGGCACACAATATTCGATCATGCACAACGCGTTAACCTCCTTTCGATAGCCAGTAGCTAGGTATGTCGTACACATAATATTTTGAGCAATAATCATACACACAACTTATATATATTCATTAGCTTTCCCGTAGCCTAGTATTTGCAGTACGTATAATATAACCCCCTATCATTCCCCCGTAACTTACTAGTATGTATTTTCCCTTATATTCTTAAGGGTCACCATATTCTCTGCTCACTAATGATTATAAGTTTTAAGTCACTCAACATTCATACAAGTCTAATGCTCATATAAATAAGCCTACGAGAAGTTCGAAACAAAAATCGGGCCTTAAGGGTCATTCTGGAATCTCGTTAGAAGACCTAGGGAATCTCGTTCGAACGAGGTCGTTCGAATGAGGTTCGTTCAAATGAAGGAACTTTGAATGAACTATCAACTCGTTAGAAGGCCACTGGAATCTCGTTAGAAGTCTCGTTCAAACGAGGTCGTTCGAACGACCTGGGCTGGACTTCTAACGAAATTTCCGAAGTTGCCCAGTTAATCTCCAATGCTCATTTTTCCAGATTTTCTCCACTCCAATCTTAACCTAAACCTATTCCAGCCCAAGTAGAAGGTTTACAAACTACTCTAAGTCACCCTAGAACACTTCTTAACATAGTTTTGGGGTCAAATCGTTCTAATCATCATGTAATTTCAACAAAGTCCTAAATTTTCCCATAAATCATATTAACATTAACCCAGAATTATTAATCTAGAAAAACTCCATTTTTATTTCGCTTTTAACATCTAATTCACTAAATTTCACATTCCTATTAAGGGGAAAATCCTCTACATGCAAACCCCCATCAAATTTCTAAAATTCCTACAAGATCTCATCATAGGTAAACCCAATTTTTTTTATTAGTTGTTCTAAAACCTATACATATGTTAACAAGAGTAATAATTTCTAAGAGAGAGAGAAAGATAATCACTTACCTTAAAATGAACTTCTGATTCGCTGGTTGAAATTGTTATGGGGATGATCCTCCTAACACGATCTACGCGCTGGTGTACTTTTTGTTGTGAAAGCTTAAGTTCTTGGCTTAGGGCTCTAATGGAGTCTTATTCTTCTTATTCTTCCTTGGTTCTTTCTCTCTTTGCCTCTATATCTTACGTAAGTTGAACTAACAGGCCCTTAACCCTAACGGTTAAACCCAATTTTCGTCCATTTAATTACCCAAAAATTCCAAAAGACCAAAATACCCCCCCGGGGTGTCGTTTTGGGTTAAAATGCCCCGGACTCCAAATAAAATATCCGAGTAGTGTTTTCTGACTATTTCGACCCTTTTGGACACTCTGGCGAATAGTCGTTCGAGTTATACAAAAATAATTTATCTTTTTAAACCCCCAAATACATACTAATGATGCGATCCATACGCGTCCCAAATATTTATAACATAACTGTCGTGTATCTCATCCCCGGCCATAATATTATTTCAATAATTACTAACTCTCATCACGCTAGTGATTATTATCAAAAAATTGGATTAATTACAATTCAAATTTTCTCTCTTTAATTTAATTAATCCCCATTTTTCATAAAAATAATTATGCATAAAAATACGGGGTATTACACTCGAGTCACTTCATTCAGCACATACTTGGGGGGACCTCCTCGAGGTACCCTAATCTCATATTCATTGCCTGGAGATAATTCCCAGCCAACAAACAACACACTTAAATGTTCGAACGACTTCCAGTCGAGCAATTCTGACTCCATATATTACCTCCTTTGATTGATGTGACCACATGTTTGGCGGTGGTCACTGTTCACCTACTAATAATATCTGGCATTTAGGGACTTGAGATAATAGCACTCGAGTGAGTTTTATCCTTAGGATGGCAGGCCTAGTTAGTCAAGTTTGATTTCATAGATGCTCTAAGGTAAACCCTTGGACTTCCACGTCATATCCCCATTAATGCTACCATGCTTATAATTGCTTGAGAAGTTTCCTGCCAAAGCACAACATCTTATGCATTTAATGCAATATTTTTGAAATTAAGGCAATAGTACTGTCGCATTTAATTCCCATCTATCACATTTAATATCAGCATGGTTACTCGAGTAACCTTGCCTTCATATAAATTAACCAACCAAACAGTTTATGAGGATGACAATTTTTGAACCTATAATTAATGTTGGATTTTCCTCATACATGAGTGCTTCCGTGAGAACATTTATTACCAAAAATTCCCATTGGCTTCCATTGATACCACTATCATTGTGTATTAACTAAGCCTGAAGTTCATGCCTTGCCTTTATTGTGAGAAGAGTGATTGCTCTTTCTCCCTTCGACCAAATTACCTATTGAGTCTACTTACTTATTGTGTTCACAGTGCATTTATTGTATAAAAGAACCTCATTTGATACCATCTTAGGTGTTGAATACTACTCTTTATTACTCTTATGCATCGCCATTACTAAACATAGTCTTGGGCATTAATCACGGTCTTGATAAGGGGTTATGCCTAGCTTGATACTAATCGTATTCCAAGATCACACATCTTACATTTGGTGACTCTGCTAGGGTGGTATTTTCTTTTAAAAAGATGCCAAAGGATAATATCGCTAAGACCATTGATTTTGACGCCATATAGTGTGAAGAGGAGGTATGTATCATTATATTTCCTAAGGGAGTGAGAGTATTACGGGTATAACCCATCTCAACCGTTATGGGTGGGACGGAGATGGCCGACACGACGACAGGAATAGGCCCAATGCAAATGATGGGGCTCATAGGCCTATTTGTAGAGTTCATCAAAACCCTAGGGGCTCAGGCGATATTGGGATTCATTGGAGGAGCAAGCTCTTTCATGATACCACCACCGGGAATACCATCTCCCTTTGTCACGAGGGTGGGTGTGGGTTTACCACACCTACTTTCAATAATGCTCCTCCCACTACTCCACCTCCTACTATCCCACCTGTGACAACAGGGCCAGAGGCGCAATGCCTGGGAATGGCTTCGATGGCATCCGTAACGGCTGGTATCATAGGGAGGAGTTCTCTGGGTGCGCCGATAACGTGTGCCATGGTGATAACACTTCCATCTAGTTCTCCACCATCCAACATGGAGGAAACGAAGACGAAGCTCTTAAAGTTCATAGTCGTGTCCAAGGCTGGAGGAGATAGTCCCTCGATTTACGATGACTTTCACACTCTGTACCCGGAGGAATATAATAACAAACCCTACTTAGTAGGGTATATTCCACCCATCTTTGAAAAATATACAGGAAATGGTGCAAACCTTAAGGAACACGTGAAAAGGTCCATTGAGAGCCTTGGAGCCTATTGTAATGACAAAAAGCTAAGACTGAGGGAGTTTTCAAAATCCCTGATAAAAAAGACCCACACGTGGTACTCCCACTTGGACCTAGGTAGCGTGGCCTCCTAGGAGGAATTGCATGTTTTATTTGTGCAAAAGTTCTTTTTGGCTGAAGACGAGTTTCAACTGGAGCACGAGAAGCAAAAGCTGGGAGAAGATGTTGTTGCCTACATCAAAAGGTTCCGTGAGAGCTCTCTAGATGTGGGAGAGGATAAGAGAGAGGATAAGCTTTTGCAAGTCTATATAGAGGGACTGCTGTTTGAATATATTTGCCACTCAATTAGTGAGACACGAGAGGGCACGTTCGTAGCATTCCTAAAAGCAGCAAGGAATATTGCCCTAGTGGTAAAACCCCCACCACCCCCACCTACCTTGGCAAGTTTATTTCTAAGACCATCAGTTACCTCGGGGAGGGGAATACCCTTGAGGATAAATTATGCAGATGATGGAGGAAGAGGGGAGGGTGGTAGTGGCCAAGGAAAAAGGAGTAGAGGCGACACGAGGAGATGTGAAGGCAAAGAGGATTCCCCGAGTTGCCATGTACGGTGGAACAAGATCTAAACCTATATAATATCATGGTTTGAGATAAAGTTTGCAGACCGATCAACACCAATACGACACAGGTCTCTCGAGAAGACAGAGATAAGCTAAATTTTTATGCACTTCACAACAGAGTGAGCCACCCGACCAGTGTATGTTTTTCACTGAGGCGGTTGATTGACGATCATGTGAAGAAATGAGATATTGAACTACCCTAAGGCAATGTGAATAATAATCCTCTACCATCTCATGGGGCCTACATAGCTAGTGCTTTTGATGTAGAAGTCGAGAAACTGTTGAAGGAGCAGTGGCTCCTCGAGAAAGAATTTGAAGAATCTCTGGAGGAATGCACCTTCGAGCTGGATCAATTGAAGTTGGAGGATAAAACAGACGGAGAGGAAAAACCCGAAGAGGAAGATAACCCTATCGAGAGTTTGAGCAGACATATGGAGGCCTACTCTTTAGAAGCAGTAAACGCTGTAATAGCTTATGATAAAGCTGCCTACACATATGTGGAGGAAGTTTATGAACTTGAAGAGGACCAAACGAACCCTTGGGTTAAATGCGCAGCGGTTTCACACTCATAGAAGCTTGGTTGGTTCTTCGATTAAGTTGGTCTCCATAAGCACTCACGATTAGAAGTCACACGAGCCATCTTGAAGATTGCTAAGAAGAATATGGTGCCATTCCTGAAATGGAAGGGGCCCCTGCCCAAGCTTGTGCGGAGGTATCTCTCTAAAGTTATGTTTTCAGAAGCTGACATATCGATCAGGTATCCCCAGAACAGACACCTTTATGTTACAACCTCCATGAATGATTGTGTTTTCCCTCGTGTGCTGTTGGATGGGGGCATCTAATAATTAGCTTTTTGCGTATGTATCGTTATAATGCAAAAGCCACTCTCAAAATTCCCTTGAGTACCTACAAAACTTGTCTAAAAATAACTTATATTGCGGTAAGTACGGGTATCAATCCAACTTTCAAGGTGAAATAATTAATGTGAAAACATGCAATTCCAATTTTTTTTATGAAAATATATATATATATATATATGTATATTTTTTAAAAACAATTTCAAGGGAAAAATTAACTAACAAATGCTAAAATTACTAAATGACTAAATAAAGAAAAATAATGTGCAACCGAGTGTGAAATATGTGAGAAGGTCAAGAGATGGGATTACACTGCATTTTCAATTATTTTAATTTATCAATCTATTAATTTGAAATATTTCGAGATAATATTAAATCGATAATCTAACTCTCGTTAAAATTATAAATTTAATAAAATCTTTTTCAGAAAATTAATTTTTTCAGAAAATTACCCGCTAGGGTCAATTTAACGAAAACAATAGCAATCATCAAATTTCAATACCGAATTAATATTCAAATTTCAAAAAAACCTATCTCTAGTTCGATTCCTAACTTCAAACATTAATTCGTTCAATTAATTTACTAACTCTCGTTACATAAATTAATTGGTTACAGTTAAAATTAATTTACCTAGAAATATAAAATTAATGAAACCAATTAGTTAAATTAACATCATTTGCAGTGCATCCCACCCCTTGAACGGGTTGTTTAGCCAAACATTCTCATGTGTGAATAAACAACAATAGATAATATGTCAAGAAGGAAATAAATTGAAAAGAGAATGTAGAAATAGAATACGCAATTTTCCCCCCAAATTTGTCTTGAAATGCGCCTTGACATGCGTTCAACTTCTTCACAATTTTCAGCACTTGATTACAAAAAGAAGAGTAGAAACTAAACCTAAAAATTATTCTAAAACTAAACTAATTTTTTTTGTATTTTTTTGAATTTTTTTTATGACCCTAAACTATACATAATATACACTGTGTTTTTCCCTCTCTACGTCTCTCTCTGTTTTTCTATCCGAGACTCCTCTTTTTATGAGATGCCCACTTCTCTTTTTATAAGCCACGAAGTTGGGTTTTGGTGTAGATTTTTTTGGGATCTTGAGTTTGCCAATTCAAAGAAGACACAAATGGAGTGGAATTGATTTCATCCGATTTTTTTGGAAATAATGGCAAGTGGTTGCTGGAAATGGATCGGAGCTCGGGTTCATTCGCGGGTATGGGGATGGATCGGGTTGAACGGTAATCGAGTTTTAGAGGGGTTCAGGGCTGACGGGTTTTAGCGCCCGAGGGAGTTGCGCCGCCGCGGGTTTCACACGCCGGAGATCGCAGCGGCGACCAGGTTCGGGAGAGGGGTCTATAATGGGTGAGTTGGTGGCCGAAGTGGGTCTCGATGGGTATGGTCACCGCCGACGTCGGCGGTTTGGTGAGGTGTTCTCCTACCAATCTTGTCATCTACATATTTGTGACCTAGGAGGACTAGTGCATGTAAAAATCCGTTGCACGTGAGATATAAAAAAATGATAAATATAAATGTGCACGTGGAAGGGTTTCGAAAGGATTTATTATCCTTTGCGAATAGTAAGCCACCGTTTGCTTGGACCTAAAAGAAATACGTGGTCCAAAGGCCTAAAAATAGAAGTATGGTATTAAAAAGAAAAATAATTTCAAAGTCCTATTTTTGTTTGATATATTCATTCAAATATATATGCTTATTGTGGGAGATTGGATGGTATATCAACGGTTTGCACAATGTCCGTTTATCCTAGTTGCGCTTTTAATATCATGACTCTATTGGTTTGTAGAATCATCAACATGCTAGGCTTGAATGCATTGTGTATGTTTGTTCATTGAGTTCAATTTATATTGTCACATGAGGTTATATTAAAATGTGATGAAGTTTGCAATCAATTGAGAACTCCGTGAACATGCTTTAAGTGATTTGGTCTAAATTTAATTGTTACTAGTTCACACCCCAACACTACCGTTTCCATATGACACATTTTTGCCATACGAGTGTGAAAAACTTATCTTTGTTTTGTGTCATTTTGGTGTTTATATCTATATGTGTGTACTTATGCTTAGTTTAAATCTATTGTGTATACATATATATGATATTTTGTTTAAGTCTTTGCCATGTTTTGCTAGTCCATCTATGCTTTAATTCATTTTTGGTATCTACCTTGTTTGTTGCGTAATTTGTTTGATATCATATGCTTAGAATCTTATTTATCAATTTGGTATCATTTGTTTTCGTATCATAGTTGGTATTCATCTGTATGGATTAGTTATGTTATTGTTTCTCATATACTTTCATGTTCTTATCACTTTATGCACATTTTCATGTTTAGCTTGTTATCCCATTCTATTTATACCTTGTTTAGTTTAAGGGGTGTCTATGCTTTTATTGGGGGATATAAGTTAATGTTTTGATTCTTTAGCCTTTGTCTATTCCTGAACAAAAAGGGGGAGAATGATAGGGGGAGAAATGGTATTTAATCCTATTGTCATCGTATTTTAGTTTGGGAGATTTTACTTAGGGGGAGAGCGCTATATTCTTAGGTTGATCATAGTTTATAAATGGGAGAATTAATTTAGGCGGAGTCTTTATTTATATTGCATTTAATATTTTAATATTCCCTATGCGTTTGATAGTTTGCTTAAGTGTGTAGGAATTCTTCAAAATGGCAACGTTCATCATCGGGCAAAGATATTGATCATTGGGTTATTTGAGTCAAGCATTGTATTTTCATTTTGGGTGGGACATTTTTGCCAGTCTAGTAGAGCTTGACGGCCCTTTAGGATTTTTATTGGTTTTTGTCCCGGAATAGCCAAAGGGGGAGATTTTTAAGGACACAAATTTCCAATTGAGTCCTTTATAGTTTTGGCTCAATTCCGAAAAAAAAACGTTTGAGTTATAGGATAGAGTTATTGACCATCCTTCAAGCCTATGACATTCTAAAGTTGAAGACGTAGCAGCCAAGTTTAAAGCTTCATCAAAATGCCGAGTTTATTGTGCCTCGTTTCTACGTCATCAACATGGTTCCGGTGCTCCTAAGGTATGAATGCATTTTGAATATATATATAGGAGCTTGGAAATTTTTTTATTGGGTGTATTTTGTTTTTAAACTGTTATTTATTTTCAGAAAGATTTTATTAAAACTTTAAAATAAAGTATATAAAGTTTATGGGCTAAAATCAAATTTTTATACTTTCTGGAAGTTCGTTCGAAATTGTCGTTCGAACGAGTTTGCCAACGAGTTCCCACATTGGCCACTGGAATGTCCTTCGAACGAGAATGATGTTCGAACGAGATTTCCAACAAGATTTCTAATGAGTTCACACTGGAACTTCGTTAGAAGTCTCGTTCGAATGGGACTTCGTTCGAACGAAAATCTCGTTCGAACGAGTTTTGGCGGGAACAGTTAATTGGCAGTTTTTGAGCAGTTTTCCCACTTTCCCACTTCTTTTCCCACTAAATTTTTACCCGATTAGCTAAGTGCGGGAACGAAGTTTTTTAACTTAATTTTTCATACCTTTCCAACTCCTAGAGAGAGTTTTTGAGTGTTCATATTTCCAAAGAAAAGTTCATTGTTTAAGTGTATATTTTTCCAAGAAAAATTCATAAAACACTGCCGTTTTACACCCATAGTTTTTTTATCCAAGTTCATATATATATATATATATATATATATATATTCATTGCTTGGAGTTTGGCACCGGTATATCTCTACATCCGTTTGAAGAGAAGTTTGGGTTTTCTTCTACATCCCACAAAGAAGAAGAAGAGTTTGTTTTGCTGCGACATTCTCACATGGTGAAAGGCATCATGTGTGGTTGACGATGTACCTATGTCTCATTGGTGATTCCAAGATTCCGGTGGAGCTCCATGGTTATCGACTAGGCGGAGGTGTTTACAAGAAGACGCGTCAAGGCTTGAAAGGGGTTGAGACGAGGAAGTAAGTCACCTGTCTTGTAATTGTAAAACCATACTTAGTGGACTTAAGGCTAGGGCCGTCCAAGGTTTTTTCCTGTTGTGGGTTTTTCCTCGTACATCGCGGCATAGTGATTCATTGTTTATTTTATCTTTCGCAATACTCACCTAGAACACATGCTTAGGTAAAAAGATAAAATTGATTTAAAATCACTACTTATTTAATTTGTTGCTACATAATTAAATTTGGGTAATGTTTATGTTAATTTAATTCAAGTCATTTAATTTAATTTGATAAAATTTGGTTTGGCCTAATTTAGAAATATTGAAAATATGACTTAGGCAAATTTCTAGGACTTGGGTTGAATTAATTTGGTTTAAGTGAAATTAAAATTTGTTTGGATTTAACATTATTTCACTTTGTTTAATTTTAATTTGAAAATAAATTAAAATTTGCTGTTTAATTTGAACCATCTCCGCTTCCGCATATCAATACAACGAAATTACTCTTTTTGAAGTAAAAAGGTTTTAAAATGGGGGGGGGAGGGGGGCATCGCTGTTTTCACGTCTTCGCGTGGAAGTATTCCGAGATGCCTGGGGTTGACAAGGAGGTGAGCTGCCATAAGGTGAACATTTTGCCATCAGCTATCCCAATGAAGCAGGCCACCCGGACATATAAGGAAAAGTTGGATTTAAAAATCAAAGAAGAAGTTCAGAGGATGATCACAGTTGGTTTCATTATACCCATCCAATACCCTATTTGGCTATCTAGTATTAAGCCCGTGGGAAAGAAAGACAAGAGACAGATCAGGATCTGTGTAGACTTTAGGGACCTGAACCATGCGTGCTCGAAAGATGAGTTCCTGTTGCCTTCCATAGACATCTTGATAGATGCAATTGTGGGTCACGTGATGTATATCTTTATGGATGGTTATGTGGGGTATAACCAGATAAAGATGGATCCAGATGATGTTGAGAAAACTATTTTTGAACTCCTTCGGGCAACTTCATGTACACAGTTATGCTTTTCAGTTTGAGAAATACTGGATCCACCTATCATAGGACCATAATGGCCATTACTTTTTATGATCTTTACCACAAGATAGTAGAGTTTTATGTTGATGACCTAGTAATGAAATCTAGAAAAGAAGGATTCCCACATAGAGGATTTGAGGAAGGTGTTCACTCGATGCAGAATAAAAATGAACCCTCTCAAATGTACGTTCGGGGTGACCAATAGGATGTTACTCAATTTTGTAGTAAACTGACAAGGCATCCAGTTGGAATTGGACAAGCAGCAGGCCATCCTCGACATGCTAAGGCCAAAATTGGCGAGGGAGTTAAAGAGTTTCCTAGGAAAGGTCTCCTACTTAAGGCGGTTCATGCCCGATCTGACTGAAGTAACTCATTCGCTAATGAAGCTGCTCAGAAAAGGCTCCAGTTTGCATGGGAACAGATGAACCAGGACGTTATGGACAAGCTGAAAAGGCTCGTCACATCTCCTCAAACGATGATCCCTCCAAAGGAAGGTATTCCTTTATGTCTATATCTTACATCTACTGAATGATATATTGGAGCATTATTAGCCCAAGAGATGGATCATATAGAGAAACCTATTTATTACTTGAGCAATATTATACATGGGCCAGAGGCTAGATATACTTGCATTGAGAGGCATTATTTAGCCCTTGTATTTATAGCACAAAAACTTAGGCATTACTTACTGTCATTCACAGTTCACATTGTAACTTGATGTGATCTTATAAAGTTTTTGCTTGCTAGAATTGTACTAATAGGTAAGGTAACCAGATGGTTATTAATCCTCTCGGAGTATGACCTCAAATGCATAGTTCCTCGAGCTATCAAAAGTCAAGCTTATGTAGACCTATTAGCCATCTTTCCTTCTAGGACGTTCGAGCCACATGTCGAAGATCTTTCGAGTGATGATCTTCTAGCTAATTTTTTAGATGCCAACCAGGATGATTTGAGTATGGAATTTGATGGCTCTTCGGTCAAAAATAAGGAAGGAGCAGGTGTTATTTTGAGAAAGAACGGCGAAAAAATTCGACTGTCATTCAAGTTGGATTTTAAATGTTCGAACAATGAAGCTGAATACGAGGCACTGGTGTTGGGACTGCTTGAAGCTCTTAGAAGGGGCATCCATGTGCTCACAATAAAAGGGGACTCTAAACTGGAGGTTAAACATGTGATGAGTGAGTTTGATTTGAAGAACATGAGCTTGGCACCCTACCGAATAATCATACAAAGGTTATTCGGGCAATTCGAGGTGGTAAAGATCAAAAGACACCCTCGAACGATGAACAAACGTACAGATGCTTACGCCACTATTGCCTAAAAGATTGCTTTTGATGAAGGGTCAACATCAGTTCAAATTACCAAGAGGACAAATACCTCGACTATACTACAAATGCTACACATAAATGATAACAATGATTGGGGGGGGGGTGAAATAAGGAAGCAGCCGAAAATAGGTGAAGGCTCACTGAGTTTGGTTGACCTTGTGCAGTATTTCATTATTAGGGTAAACTTGTATTACAAAAATAGTGGAGGTTGGCTATCCAAGTGCGTGGACCCTGAAGAGGCCAAGAGAAGATTGATGGAAATCCATGAAGACAGCTGTGAAACCACCGAGATACCTTTATATAGAAGGGTTCAGCGAGCAGGTTACTTCTGGCCTTAGAAGAGGAAAAACGCTACGATGATACAGAGGAACTATGGAAAATGTCAATTATTCTACCAAGCAGTAGAATGCAACTTCATCGATCAACCTCAAGTTTAGAGGCAACCGTATATGGGCATACTGGTAGATGGAGTGATGTCGGTAGACAAAGATGATGCCACGAGGCTAAAGCAGCGAGTGCCTAAATACTATGTCCAGGAAGGGAAGTTATACCGAAGTGGCTATCATAACAGGCCTTTGAGGTGCATCCAGGGGGAAGAATCCGAAGAAGTACTGAAGCAGGCCCACGAGCCAAGGTACATCGAAGGAGCCAAACTTTATGACCAACTTACGACTTTGGGGTATTACTGGCCTACGATGGAAAAAGACTCTGCTGAGTTTGTTTGCAAATGCAAGGCTTGCCAAATGCATGAGAATATGATCCACGCTCCTTCGATGGACATGTATTCTCTCTTCACTCATTTCCCATTCCACACATGGGCGTTCGACTTAGTAAGGGAAATAAATCCATCCTCACGAGGAAAGATTTGGATACTTGTCTCCACTGAATGTTTTACCAAGTGGGCAGAAGCCATACCACGGAAAAAGCCACAACGAGGGTAGTTGCTCGATTAATGAAAGAGCACATCATTTGTCATTTTGGTATCTTTTAGGTCTTCCTCAGAGACAATGGGAATCCTTTTGTGAACAATGAAGTAAGTTTTCTCATGGACCAGTACTCTATCATTCATCATAAGTCAACCGTAGCATACCCAAAGTGCAATAGGCAAGCATAAGCTACTAATAATACTCTAGTGGACATCCTATCAAAAATGCTAAAGAACTTTCCAGGAACGTGGGATGACAGGATACCCTAAGTCCTATGGGCTTATCGAACGACTAAGAGAAAACCCATAGGGTATACCCCATTTTTTGTAGTTTTTGGTGCAAAAGCTATTTTGCCAGTAGTGCTCGTGGCACCTTATGCTCGATATAATTTACGAAGTACCATGCTCCCCCATAGCTGATAATCACAACTCGAAGCATTAGAGGCGCATAGAGATAACGCTGCGAGGAACTTTGAAATGCACAGAAAATTATTGTCCAGATATTATGATCAGATGGTGAGGCCAAGGAAGTTCAAAGAAGGTAACCTAGTCCTAAAAGTTTGCATGAGGCATATCAAAGGATTGTCATTACCGAAGTTTGAAGCCAACTGGATAGGGCCTTACATCGTTTGAGCAACTCATGATTCGGGTTACTGTGAAATATCTAAAGTGGATGATGATGTCACTTTCAAATTGAACAACAAGTGGCTAAAAAATTTACCATGTTTAAATGTATTCGATTTACACCCAACACTCCGATCTGTTTCATTATGTTTTGTTAGTACTTGTTCGGGAGAATGTTCCCTGTAGTGATAGGTAATCTATTCTACATGGAAGTATAAAATCATATTTAGTTTGAACGCTTTGATCCATTTTCTTTCTTTATTATACATAATGTAAATTATATTGATGTACTAGTTCATTCAACATCTAGGCAAAATAGAAAATGAGGAGAACCCAATGCAAAGCTGTTTATTCAAATGAAGAAAGAAATACCGAGTTACATGCAATAAAAGTTTCAAGGTAGTAAGACACAAAAGAGGGGGGATTTAACAAAAAGTTACTAGTTATCAGGGGCATCCATTATGAATCGCAAGTTGTCTGAGCCAAGAAGGCGGTGGTGGTGTTAAGGAAGTATATACTCAAGGTTATTCTGGTCGAAAACTAAAATTTCCAAGTCCTTTGGATGACGCTCCTTTCTCGGCTGAACATCATCTAATTTTTGCTCAGACCTAACTAATTTAGCATTACGAGTGTCCTTATCCTTTTGCTCAGACATAACCAATTTAGCCTCCAAACTTATTAGCACTTTTCAGATAACTACCTGCGAACGATGAGAGGTCTGCAGTCGAGTAGAAAGGGAAGGTAAATTAGCTTCTTAAAGTCGCACATAAGTTTTACCAACTAAGACAATGAAAACCCATCGCTAATAAGAAGATTGACTTTCCCCAACAAAAACTCAATGGCATCAGAACACAAAGACACCAGAGAAGTGTTGAGGATTTCGTCTAAAACAGTTACAAGGTCGAGAAATCTGCACGCCATCATCACGGGTATGGACTGGATATTGTGAGGGGTAAAGGATAATGGAGATCAATTTAAGATTTGCTCAATCAATGCGTAAGGAATAAAAATTAGGATATGGGATAAATCGAGTAAAATTTGCCTCACAACTGCCTCAGAAGAAGTCTCATGAGGATGCACACTAAAAACACTATCATTGGTAGAAGGGCATCAGGCACTGTCACTTTTTTGCAGCCTGAAAGAACCTATTTCGGGAAAACTCACCAACGGTTAGAGCCACCAGCTGAACCTGTAAACCAGGGGCCTTGCCTATCGCTGCCAATCTATCTACTATCCTTGTTTGCGCAATCTCATGCGCAACACCTTTAACCTCCGGATTATGCAAAACTGTCTGCTCTACCTCAACCTAAAATACAAGAAATTATTAAGCCAGATAAAGATACAAACTTGCTTACAAGGAAAGTTATAGTCTAACATTACTTGGCCCGCTTGACCCTCGGTTATGGGAGATTTAAAGTCCAACATTACTTAGCCCTCGGTTATGGGAGATTTGAACTCCTATATTACTAGGCCAGCCTGACCCTCGGTTATGGGAGATAAAAAGTTCTCCTAACCCTCGGTTATGGGAAATTTAAAGTCCTACATTACTTAGCCCACCTGACCCTAGGTTATGGGAGATTTAAAGTTCTACATTACTAGGCCCGCTTGACACTCAATTATGGGAGAATTAAAGTCCCACATTACTTAGCCCACCCGAACCTCGGTTATGGGAGATTTAAAGTCCTACATTACTAGGCCCGCTTGGCCCTTGGTTATGGGAGATTTAAAGTCCAACATTACTTGGCGCGCTTGAACCTCGCCCATGGGAGATTTAAAAACCTATTTACTAGGAAACTTTAATAACATTTAATGCAAGAGCTACCTAAAATAAGAGGTGATACCATACCTCTGGCTACAAATTATCGACGAATTGCCTAGTGGCCATTTGTACTAAATATTCCTCCTCATGAAAACCTCGTGGAGCTACTAAAGGATGTTGCTCTAAGGGAACAATAGTAGCACCTCTAACCTTAGTAACTTCTTCTCACCCAACTCCTACATCATCAGTAGCAATATCATATGCTCCCTCCGGATAGAGGATCGATGGTCCAAAAAGAGTAATCAAGACCTGGTCATTCGAGGGAGGAGGGGCCAGCGGGGTAGTTTGCTCGGGGAGTGAAACCTGTAAAGACCAACGAAGAGCAAGATGAGAATGATAAGAATTTAACACAAGGATTTTAGAAATAAAAGAAACGAGTTTACCATAATAGAGGCTACAACCATGGGAGACTTCCTAATACCAGACTCCACAACATCTTCATCGGGGCCACCCTCCTTAAGGACAATCTGGTTGTGCAAAAAGGCAGAGTCAGGTGAATAACCACTGGACTGAACATAACAAAGATCTTTATCTACCCCTAGGGGGGAATTGGTAGTTACTTGCAAAGTTATAGGGGAGAATATTCTCTTCGATAAAACATCCATCGAAGTGGGCAAAACTTCAATTGTCTCCAAATCCACCAAAGGGCCCTAAGGATCACCACCCGCTTCATCATCCTCATGAAAGTCACCTTGGACATCAACCTGAAGATAGGGAACATAAGTCAACATTATAAGGAAAATTGAGGTAAAGTTACAAGCAAAAAAGGGGAAGTAGCGGCCATACCTCTTCCTCAAGAACATCTTCCAAAACTTCATAGTCATGAGGAAGCGAAGAAGACTTGGAGGGAGAAACCATCCTTCATAACCTACTCCTACAATAAGGGGGAGTTATCCAACTCTTCTTCTTATTCCTCCTCCTCCTCCTCCTCCTCATCAGCAACTGTTTCCTCTTTAGAGTGCTCCTCATCACTTGTCTTATCTATCTCCTCTAAAATAATCTTAATAGGACTAGTCAACTTACGTTTCCTGCTACCTTCAGCAGTTGGGTGTGCATGAGAGAAACCTCAAAAAGCAATATGAGTTAACATAAAAGCCCTATCTTCCTCAAAAAAATTCTCCCAAGTCTATTGAAGCTGTTTGAACATCTGGTTAACTTGTTGAGTAACCTTGGAGTCAGGAGTCAATGTAGGAGAGAATTCTTGAGTAACCCTGAGCTTCTTCTTGGGATCCTTCCTAGTGTCCCTCACAGCTGCCCCGATAGAAGCAACATGAGAAGTATCACCCCCTTCGATTGATTTTAAAAAACTAGGGGAAATAACAACTGCTTCGACTAGAACCTTTCACTATGGCCTACTCTAGAGGGGCCAATGGAGGAAACTTGAAAGGGATTGAACTATTGGTGGTACTTAAAGGAAATAAGGAACTAGAAGTAGTACAACTCTTTAGTCTTAGCACCCTTGGAGCAAATCTCTCAACATCGGGGTAGCGAGGTTCTTTGAGAAGATTGCTCTGAAAGTGGCCCAAATGATTTTTCCAAAACACAGTCAAATACATAGAAGATCTACCCCTCGGGCTTTCATACTTAGGATAATAGGGCTGGCAATATAGTTAGAATAAAGGTTAACAACGGTCGAGGTCAGAAAATTGCTACAAGCGAAAGAAAAATTTGTGGGCTTCTCACGAGTGAAGTGACTTATCATAGGGCTGCCTTGATCATAACCAAACTGCATGGCCAAGCGATTGGAGGTAATAGATTGAATAAAAAGAAGACCACTCAGTATATAAAGACAGGTATGATGGAACTAATAGCAAAGGAACATTATTCGTAGGAAAATTCCTGGTCAATGATTTCTCAAGTGGGGTAACAGGACGTTCGTCGTCCGTAAAGAAATGGTTAGTAAAAAACTGATCCACCCCAACGTAGGGGCGAGGGACAAACTTATTAACTTTATCAACTAAAGAAACAAATGGATTCTTGGAACTTTTGTGGTTCCAACAACAGATTTAGGGCACCTTAATAGAATGAGAATTGGGGAAACTACTAGCGGGAACATACTCTAGAAAATGGCCATATAGAAAGGCCGTCAATAAAATATAATTGGTATAATTCAAAACATCAAACCTGCCGATGCTTCAGGAAGAATGAGTCTACACGCGATCCAACCACGTGTACAAGGAACCCAAGGTTATTGCAGTTAATGGGAGTTTAATCCCACTGGCCATACAAACGACCATGTTGATTAAATCTTTCCCGAGCAATCGTGGGGATTACCAGGAAGAAATATCTTCGACAAGACAACCCAGATAGACAACCGAGATATAGCCTATCAGTTTAATCTTTGAACCAAATCCTTTCCCAACTGGGGGAGTCTCGAACACCTACTTCCCCTTTAAATTTCTCTTGGCTGCCTTGTGGGCCTTGATCACATCTTTGTTCTTAATAATGTAGAAGTAGTGAATTACCTCCGAATAGGCGCACTTGTTATAAGTCACCATACAGTCCTTTACCATTGACTCTAACTCTACTCGGGTAGACTTCTCAGCACTCGAGATGGCCTCCTTGAACAAGCTATTAAAGACGGTCGCTTCTATACCCAGAAGTTCATAAACCTCCTCGAGGGTGATGGTAAAATCACCCCAAGAATCAACAAACGTATGAGTCCGATGGCTCCACCGAGAAATAAGCATTTGAAGAGTGTTGTTGTTCTTGGCAAGAGTGAGGTCACCCGACCAACAAGTGGAAGATAAGTCAACCAAGGCCAACTGCATAGGATATTGGGTGTGAATATAGTCAGTCCATGGGCTAAGACCCTCACAGGTGCTTGAGGTGGACTCAAATTCCACCTTTGAAAAGGGATAATCGCCCCATTTGATCTGAAAGTGAGTTACAGTGGCAGTGGGGATATAAGCAAAGTCTTCTGCACTGTTATTTTCCTCCATCGATAAATTTTCTGGCTCCACCGAAATAAGTTTACCTGAAAAATGCTCAGCTAATGCCAGAATCGATCAGACTCCCCGAAATAAGGCGCACGACAGTATCGTTTCGATTGACTATGACGTGATTGAGTGCGGGGAGAAACACCCATTGTGGAAGGATTCCTCTTGACTATGGGAGCCATGAGTAAATAAAGAAGAAAAAGGAAGAAGAGTGAACTGTCTGGGCTAAAAACGAATGCAAAAGCAAGCACTAAAATCTTTCTCTCTCTCTCAAATCATATAATTGCAAATGATAATGAACCCAAAGATGAAGATTTGGAAAATTCCAAGTAGGGCCACACAAGATGCAACAGGCGAAAGAACAGTAGCTTGGGAAATGTGGTGACGATCGAATTGCCCCTCGTAGCCGGCATATGCACGTAGGGGAATAAATTCAAAAGCCACAATGATGAGACTTTAAGAAGTGACGCAAAGATACTCCTTGCGTGAGGAAAATGTGCTAACCCCAAGCCACCACGTGTAAAGTTCATAAAAAAGTGTCAATCTCATTAAATATGATATGACTAATGTAATAATGAGGCATGCCTAGTGTTTTTCAACTTGGGGGAGATAAAGAGTGTCGGGGGAAATTTGAAAAAAAAACTCTTCATTACCCCTAAGGAACATGTCACACGCAATCACAATGTTCCATTAAGAAACGACACTATCAGAAATACCACAAGGCATTTAAAGACGAAGTAGTTCGAAAGGAGGAGTAAATAAGCCCCTCGCACACACTTTTCTTTGCTGAACAACTTAATTATTATTATGATATGATTATTTGTCTATGGACATTGCCTTTCTTTGCCGAATGGTTCGAAGACCAACCAGGTATTTCGGACATATATTTCTTCATGCAATAAACCTATATCTCTACGAAAGGGCAAATGTAGGGGGAGTCCTTACCAAAGGTTGATTTGTCTAGTTGATCTTGCACTTAGTAGAAGACTCACTGAAGAAAGATGATGAATACATCTCGAAAGACCTCCCATGAAGAACCTCCACAGAGAATTTTCAAAGGACTCTGTAATACCCTGCACTTTTATGGATAATTAAATTACATAAATTGGTGTAATTTGGAGATTTGAGGAATTTCTCTGAATAATAATTTTTGGAGTTTATGAGGGTTAGATGATTTTCCTTGTGTGCTACAACTACTTTTAGGATTAAGTAAATGAGTTAGACTATTTTAATTACATGTCGCAGTTGGATAAAGTGACAAAGAATAATATTTTAATTGGATAACCCATATTGAGATGTGTTGGGTTTAATTAGTGAATTGTAGTTAAGTGATTAGGATGGAGATTTAGAGTGTGCGGTTGGTTTTGAAATGGTCGGGATAGTCAGAATAGAGTATCCAGGAGTAGCGTTTAGGTTCCAAGGATTTTTGGACTAATAGGGACTCGCAATTGAGTAAACGAGTCATTTTTGGGTTTATAAGGAATAAACCCTTATTTCTCTCTATATAAGGCACGAGAGAGTGGGAGAAAGGAAAGAAAGAGAGAAAAGAAGAAGAGAAGAATTGAAGAGGAGAAAAAAGGGAGATTCCGACCAAACTCCGTGGGATTCGACTCGAGGTCATCAGATTTTATCCACGAGGCAAGTGTTTACTTGCTTTATTCTTTTTAAACATAAATCTCATATTATAGTTGGTAGTGATGACTATAAATATTTTCGAGACGGGTTTTCGTGAATCAAAAATGGGTTTTTTAAAAGTTTAACGGATAAACCCCGGATAATATACAATTTGAGAAACTTTGGAACTAATTTAAATTAGTTTTTGGTTATGGGTTCTAGGATGATTAGAACCCCTTTTATGTGTGTATATATGGATGTTTGAGGTTGGTTGAGATTGGGAGAGAAGATACAAAGTTTGGAGGTTATTAATGGCCGAAATAGAGGCTTCGGAGAATAAGCTGCCCTGTTCAATCGATCGATCGACCCTTCAAAAATTTTGATAGTTTCGACTAGTGTTGTTTAAATAGGATAAATTCCAAATTTAATTGCTTCTATCTTATTTATTTGAGGAAGTAAATATCCATTTAGGGGAAATCAACACCTAGCCATTTAAGGGAATTTATTGGGGTTAGGAGGGTGCAAAGATGGTGTGGCACAAAAAGTATGTTTTCGAGGAAAATAAATACATTGAGGAATTAGACAATTGGGGTTCCTAAAAATAGAGTGGGGACCTCTAAAATTATTATTTGAGCGAAATGTAAATCTCGAGTTCATGGAAAATAGAATCCATGACTTATTTATTTAGGGGTGTTCGGGACGAGTAACACTCGAGGGAGTATTTTGGCGGGTGATTTTATATAGATAATTGTGCGCGTAGAAAATGTAATTATACGCTGACTATATTTGAGCAAATCCTACGAGGCGACTAGGATGGAATTTTGGATATAGGCTAAAGAGGATTTAGCGATTACCAGATACGTCTATTGGCGACTATTATTAGGAAATGCGATACCTATGGAACTCAAATAAGTTGAGCGTAAACTTATTTAATTATTATGAATTGATATATTTGGAGAGTATATATAAATCCTTAAATGTGATTAAGGTGCGAGTCATATTTTAAGTGAAAGAATACTTATCAGTTTAGTATTTTAAGCGCGCGAATACTTGTATACTAGTACGAATGGGAACATTCAGGGTTATTGGCTATCACTATATGAGATTGGCAATTATATATATATATATATATATATATATATATATATATATATATATATATATATATATATATATATATATATTTGAGGAGTGATATAGATTATATATACGATGTGATTACAGTATATATAATATGATACGAATACATATATATATCTATGTGTGATTAGTATATTTATATCTTAGAGTCTGGTTCCACGGGCTTTCTTTTGGCGTAGGGTTGGAACAACCAGATTGTATATTTTCTCTAGTGTGATCCGGGGAAGTTGCGGGATGTGGGTGAATCCCTTGGCTTGAGGACCAGGGAGAGTATATCCCCAGGTCATATCGTCCCGCGTACGAGTACGATGTGTGTACACCACTTGCAGAGGGAATATGACTGCCTCAACCGTTGTGTGTTTTTACCATGACCATGAGTGAGTCTAGCTTAGTACCGTGGTTGAGTGAGTAAACTCGGATTCAGATAGGCACTATGAGAATGCAACCTCGAGTTATAGCTCGGTGGGATGGTCATTATACTTGTTGTGTATAGTATATTGTCTGTATATGAGGACAAGATATCATATATCTTTAACTAGTGTAAAGAGTAAAATGAATAGGATCTATTCTCATTCCAGGAGATTTTATCTGGACCTAAATTGTGATTTATATATTAAAGTAAGAATCATATATATATATATATATATATATATATATGAGTTTATATATATGTTATGTGCTGAGGGACACCTGGATGATATATATATATATAGGTGTCCAGACACAGGGACACCTGGATGATGATTCCTTTGAGTCAGACGTTTGCTGCAGCAGTTGTGGATGCATGCAGGTTTCTTATAGACGCTTCTATCCTTGATATCTAGAAAGGAGGTATTGTATAAACATCCGGGCCGATAGCCCAATTGTATTTATTTATTCTTTTACCACCTTTTAGTGCGACATTCAATTTGGTTGTATTATGTTAAACCGAGTGTTTGGTTATTTTATTTCATTTCAATTTTGTATATATAAATTGTGTGATGGTTTTACTTTGTTGGTTTGATTAATAAGATTAGTTAAATTAAATTTTGACACCAACCTAGTAGGTTATTAGTAATTAAATTGGTTTTCGACTGTGATGCTGAGAATGAACCATATGAGACTCTTGTTTTAATTTGGTATAGGATTTATCACCTGGTATTTTATTAGGCGGGGTGCCACCGACTCCTCACTAATACCAAAGTTGTTCGTGCGATAATATTTTGTAATAGGAAAAAAAAGTATTTGATATTGTATTTTACTTGTTGAACAAGTTTACCTTGTAATATGAGCAAGGATTTCGATACCCTCGAGGGAACATGCCTGTCAGGGCATGGGAGATCTCACATGCTCTATCGACCAACCTCTCCTAGGAACCTCGTATAAATTTAGTTTGGAGGATTGGGAGTAAGGCAACGTTGAGAATGAAATAGTCAACCCTATTGACACACTTGGGAAAAACTTCATTTAAACATGAATTAGTACTCGAGGTACTTCCACCTCAAGTCACTTCGTTCATCACATACTCCGGGGAACCTCCTCGAGGTACCCCAATCTCAGATTTATCGCCTAGAGATAATTCCCAGCTAACAAACAACACACTTAAATGTTTGAACCAGTTTCAGTCGAGTAACTCCAACTCCATATATTACCTCATTTGATTAATGTGACCACATGCTTGGTGGGAGTCACTGTTCGCCTACTTTATGATGTCATAATATGTGACAATTAGGGACTCGAGATAATAACACTCGAGTGAGTTTTATCCTTAAGATGGCAGGCGTAGTTGGTCAAGTCTGATTTTATAGCCGCTCTAAGGTAAACCCTTGAAATGACAAGTCATATCCCTATTAATACTACCATGCTTCCAATTGGTTGAGCAATTTCTCGCCAAAACACAACATCTTATGCATTTAATGCAATATCTTTGACATTAAGGCCACAGTACTGTCACACTTAATGCCCATCAATCACATTTAATACCGACAAGGTTACTCCAGTAACCTTGCCTTCATATAAAATAGTTTACGAAGATGATAATTTTTAAACCTAGAATTGCTGTTGGATTTTCCTCGTACACGAGAGCTTTTGTGAGAACATTTATTACCAAACATTCCCATTGGCTTCCATTGATACTACTATCATTGAGCATTAACTGAACCTGAAGTTCATACCTTGCTTTTATTGTGATAAGAGTGCTTGCTTTTTCTCCCTCCGACCAAATCACCTGTTGGTTTTACTTATTTATTGTCTTCACAGTGCATTTATTGTATAAAAGAACCTTATTTCATACCATCTTGGGTATTGAATACTACTCTTTCTTACTCTTATGCATCGTCATTATTAAACATAGTTTTAAAAATTATTCACGATCTTGATAAGATGTTACGCCTCGCCTGATACTAATCGTATTCCAAGAATGCACATCTTACATTCTCCAACCTCCATTTTTGTCCATCTCCAACCTCTAACAAAAGTACATCTCCTACCTCTATTTGTGCTTATGTGTGTGTTTATTGTGCATGCGTGTGAGGGTTTTAGTGCATGTGTGTGTGTGATTCAGTGGTGTGTGTGTGTGCGCTCAATGATGCATCATCTTGAAATTTTGTTGCCCATTTTTTGCTCTAGTCTTTGCATGTAAACCCTAGTTTATTTTTCGATATTTAGATACAAACCCTACATTTATTGTGTAACAGTCTTATATTTATTCTAGTGATGACTTCTCTAAGGATCTTCAAAAAGAATTTAGATAAAACTTTGGAATTTAGAAGTCCAATCTGAAATTTATAAATTTGGAAGCCGGATCCGACCTTTTGGGATATATAATTCCACATTTCATGAAATTTCAAACTCCGAACAAAATTGCAAACCATTTTGAGATCATTAAAACTCTACTTGTTTTGAATTTATGTTACTCCAAATATTCATAATTGTTTTACCATAAGACATTAAATATAATTTATTTTTGTTTATCATTCAAAAAAGTATTATACATGCATTTATTTTAGTAATACATCTGCGCTTATTTTTGTATATTAAATTTGACTTTTTGTTTCTTATATAAATTGTTAATAATGTTGATATTTAAAATTTTTAGGTTAATAATGTTGAACGAGATAAACATTTATTGAAAATCAATCAAGTAGACGATTTAAAAAACATATTGTTAAAAGGGCAAAAATGTAAAATAGCCCTCAAAAGGCCCCGTAAGAAGCACGAACCCCTCGCATGGAACCAATATAACATGTAGCAACCGACCATGTAGTCACGGGACGCACGGTTCGAGAATATGACCAAAGCCTGCAAATAGTTATACTTAGGCCTAAAAACATGTCGTTGAAGGGAAAATACAAAACAACTATCAAAAGGTCCCCTAAGAGGCACGAACACCTCGCACAGAACCAACATAACACGTAGAGATTGTGCCTGTAGTCACATGACTCCCTCTTAAAAAATATGACCAAAATTTTCAAATAGTTAGACCTAGGATTAATAACATGCCGTTGAAGGGTAAAAACGCAAAATATCCCCCAAACGGCCCCGCAAGAGGCACATACACCTCACACGAGACCAACATAACATGTAGCAACTGATCACGTAGTCATGAGATTCCTAGTTCGAGAATATGACCAAAACTCATAAATAATTAAACTCAGGCTTGAAAACATGCCGTTGAAGTGCGAAAATGTAAAACAACCCCCAAACGCCCTCACAATAGGTACGAGCTCCTCGCACGGGACCAACGTAACACGTAGCAACTGACTGTGTAGTCACGAGACTACGAGTTTGAGAATATGACCAAAACTTGCAAATAATTGGACTTAGTCTTGAAAATATGCCGTTGAAGGGTGAAACCACAAAACAACCCCCAATCGGCCCTGCATGAGGCACAAACACCTTGCACGGGACCAACATAACACATAACAACTGATCACAGAAAACATGCCGTTGAAAGGAGAAAATGCAAAAAAAAACCTAAATAGCCCCGCAAGAGGCATAAATAGCCCCCACAGGGCTAACGCAACACGTAGCAGTGTGCCACATAGTCACAAGACTCTCGATTTGATAATATGTCCAAAGCTTAAAAATAATTAGACTTAGGCTAGAGAGCATTTTGAAGGGTGAAAATTCAAAACAACCACCAAATGCCCCTGCAAGAGGCACGAACAACTCGTACGGGACCAATGTAACACATAACAACTGACCGTGCAGTCACGAGACTCTCGGTTCGAGAATATGATCAATACTCACAAATAGTTAGAATTAGGCTAGAAAACATGTCCTTGAAGGGCGAAAATGCAAAACAACCCCCAAACGGCCCCGTAAGAGGCACGGACACCTCACACAGGACCAACATAACACGTAGCAATTGACCGCGTAGTCATGGGACACGTAATTAGAGAATATGACCAAAACTTGAAAATAGTTATACTTAGGCTTGAAAACATATTTTTGAAGGGCGAAAATGCATAAGACCTCCAAACGGCCCCACAAGAGGCACGGACACGTAGCAACTGTTCGCATAGTAACGGGACTTCCAGTTCGAGAATATGACCACAACTTGTAAATAGTTAGTCCTAGGCTAAAAAACATGCCGTTGAAAGGCAAAAACGCAAAACATACCCAAACGGCCCCGCAAGAGGCACAAACACCTCGCACGGGACCAACGTAACACGTAGTAACTGATTGCGTACTCGTAAGACTATCGGTTCGATAATATGACCAAATCTTGCAAATACTTAGACTTGGGATTGAAAATATGACCGCGTAGTCATGGGACTCCATACGTTTTAGTATCATATATGCATTCATGTATATTTTCGTAAATGAAAAATCCAAAAAAGGGGGTCTATACCACAATTCCCAATTTAGAGTGTTCTCATAATTTTCTACACTTCCAATACATTTGACATATATTTTCAAAAATCAAAAGAAACACCCTAGATTCGAATTATGGGTTAGACCTCAACCTTGTTCATCTTACAAAATACGTGGACTTTGATGCCATTTTTGGCTACGTAAGTGTTCCGAAGTTATTTTTGGAATTCAAGTCCTTTGGAGAAGGAACATTTGGAACAAATTCACGTAAACATTCATTATATTTATATTTGTGTTGTATATATACACACAAACATCTGTTGTATTTTTTTTTTGTGTTGTACATATTTATGCAAACATGCGTTGTATTTTATTATATATTCATGCAAACATGCGTTAGTTAATTTGTGTTTTATTATTACATAATCATGTAAGCATGCGTTAGTTAACTTTTATTACATATTGGATAAATATTTATTTCTGTAAATAGGTTTGAAAAACGTACAGATTTTTTTGGGATGCAGAAAAATAATTATATATTTTTATATTTTTTTATTTGGTCACGGTCTAAAATCGTGACCAAATATAAATTTTTTAATTAAAAATAAATTATTGGTCACGGTTGTGAACCGTGACCCCCCATGGTATGGTGGTCATGGCTTTGGACTGTGACCCACATTTTCCTCTCTAGGTCCCAATTTTTAACCGTGATCCCCCGTGATACGGTGGTTACGGATTTTGACCGCGACCCACATTCTCCCATCTGGGTCACGAGTTTGGCCCGTAACCCGCTGTGGTATGGTGGTCATGACTTTGGATCGTGACCAATGTTCTCCCCTATGGGTCATAGGTTTGGACTGTGAACCCTAGACTTATCGTGCTTAATATTGCCATGGGTTTAGATCGTGACTCATAAGGGTGATCATGGGTCAAAACTGTGACCATTGGAAATATATGGTGTTAGCAATGCAAGGGCGGAATCCACTACCTGTGTGTAAGTAGTGATGGTTGGGTTGCCCATCACCACCCGCCTGATCCTCCACGTCAGCATTCTAATGAATCCATCCATCTTCCTCACCTCCGAACTCATCACATCTGGGGAAAAGTGTCTAAGGTGGGTAAACTATCGCTCATACTTAGCAACTGTACAATCCTCCTGCTTTAGCCTATCAAACTGGGCTCTAAAATATATCTGCTATGAGGGAGGGAAAAACTTCCCCTCAAACTTCACCCAAAAATTAGCAATGACCATTGATGACCTAACATCCTCGGTGGTTATAGACTCCCACCAACACAAAGCTTCTTCCACGAGCTTAAATTTAGCGAGCGTCGGACATAGAATGTCTGTGCAGTCTACCAGACATAAGTGCCTCTTAATGTGATGCCTGCACTGTAATGGGATAATCAAATCGGTAAACATCGCAAACTATGGTGGGTTTCCTTTCGTGAAGGCACTCTTGGCTTGCTTAGGGATGACAATGGGGTGGGTTTTCCATAACCCTAACCCGCCCCATTTGATAAGCGGGGCGGGATGGGGCGGTTTTTATTTAAATTAACTCCTAACCCGCCCCATTTAATAAACATGGGGGGGTCGGGGCTCCTACGGGTTAGGTTAATTTTAAAAATAGTAAAAGGAACATTATTACATTATAGTCTTACAGGTCTACAATGGTTCGTATTTCTATATGTGAGACAATCCCCCAATTGTCAATCCATGCTTCCACATAGATCTTTTACAAAATTAACATACATATAAAGTTTTTTTTTATTTGTGTTTGTGTATATATATATATATGGTTTAATTTTAATTAACATACATACAAAGGGTAATTATGTAGGCATAAGCTAAACGGGGTGGGGTGGGGGTGTGGGGGGCGGTTTTATTTCTCTTTGACTCCTAACCTGCCTCATTTAATAAACATATATTTTTTTAAAACCCATACCCGCTCCTAAAATATTAATTGGGTTTTAAAACCCGCTCCCATTAGGGTCGGGGAAGGGCGGGGCTTACGGGTCGGGTTAAATTGCCATCCCTAGGCTTAATCCCAGGTCGAAGTGGTGTGAGTGGAAGGTATATGTGCGACTACATGTGGTAGTGATTGTGGTTGTTCCTAGCACATGGATGCCATCGTTGCTGACACAGTCCGTGAAATAATGGCAACTGGGCCTGTCGGAGCAAAAGTTGTCACCAGCCCTTATGATGGATGTTGTGGCCGCCTCCAACTTGGCACTCGCAGCCAGTCTCGATTGTGTTTCTCATCATTGAGTGTTCATCATTTGAAAGATAATACACAAAAGTGTATTAGTAAACATACGATGAAGAGAGTATAACATCTAGGTAACAGATCTCTAAAGTAAACATACTACATTGATCAATTCTAATATAAATAATTCAAGTTTCTAAAACAATTGAATATCATTCCAAGTATGGCTGAAATAAAAATAAAGTGAATAAAATAAATCACGGTAACATAATAAGATTGAACCACGTAATTTATGATACCAATATATCCAACAGTAATAAACCCAAGTGAGTAAATACAACTTTCCCAAATAAATCAAACACCAACTGGAAATCGAAACTACAATACCCGACATGACTGAAATGTAAATAGAAAAAAAGAGAATGTGCGTGCAGTCTCGACACCTACATCCCAATGGATAAAAAAACAGAGAGAATGCGAAAAGGATGAATTAGGGTTGAGACTGCAACGATGTCCTAAGTACCAAAAAATATAAATAAAAACAACGTAAATAAAAAGTTTTTAAAGAATAAAAATTAAATGTAATTTGGGCTACTATAATAACTACGCATATTCCTCTTATATTTTAGTTGTTTTTATGTTAATCTAACCCAAACAACCCTAAATATGACATGCATTCAATACCAAGGCCAAGTTAATTATTCTTCTCTATTGAGTATAATCAAATGGTTCAAATCTAAATGTCCATATATACATATATCACAAGTATAATAATGCAAAGGATAGATAATGTCCTAGTATAACATTCACATAAGTACGGTACCCGATGCGTACAATTAAATGGGCTACTCACGCGCCTACACTAGGGTACAAATTCCTATCCCTATCGCCTTAAAAATCGATCATGCATACAAGGTATAGTTATAGGTCATCACTAACTTATAACCTTAAATCCATCATCAAAGGATAATCATTATGCGTTCCTGTCATAACGCACGACCTCCATACCTTACTGAATTCCCCCTCAGGATACGGGGAAAAAGGACTAAAGTAAGGTCCGTTTATATCAGCGGGGTACCCCTATAGTCAACTTCGTAACCACCCCATCAAAGTTTCTCCTAGTACATCACCCACAAGCACTCACACATGGTATGGTTACACATAAGAGCAAATAATAGAAATCCTAATCACAAAAATATTACTAAGCCTTATTCCAGATTTCTTAATTTAATTAACATATTTTAAATAATAATCAAACATCCAAATAGCCCCAAAGTCGTTTAAATGAGATCCCTATCTCATTAAAATGATATTCCATAAGTTTTCCAAATGACCTACTAAAGTTGTTCGAAGATAAACCATATCTCGTTCTAACGAGTTCTGAATTCATTAAATGAACCCCCTTTCTCATTCGAATGAGATTCTTATCTCGTTCGAATAATGATGATATCTTCTCCAAAAATCCAAATCCTCCATTATGAACACCAAAACCTAAATCAGAAATCTCTAATCATCACCAAAGCCATCCTCTTTTAGATATAAGTTGTCTAACAACATTACTAACTTATATTTATAAGTTTTAATCACTAGTATCATGAATTAAGGGTTTAGTTTTATATTATACCTTAAGAACCCTAGTTTCATGACTTTTAACCATTTATTCTCAGATTTACATCTATTCATAAAATTAATCAGGGGCTTTTGTTGGAATCACTGTATATAAATTAATCCTAACAATTATAACTAACTCAAATTCATGTGGTTTTCTACTAAAATCAGTGTATAACATTAACCTTAAATTAACTTTCAATTTAATTACGAAATTCAAGTTGATTTCAATTATCAAATTATTACATAAATTAGTTTATATTCACATGAATAATTACCACAATGATAACTAAATTTATACACTAAGTAAACTTGCCTTGGGGTATTAGGTTGAATCCAAGCCAAGAACCTCCAATTCCTCTTTCTTTAGAGTGTTTATTTTCTCTAAGATTTAGGGTTTGTCTCAAAAGCTGCTAATGTGAATTAGGTTTAGCCTAATGTCTCCCTAATAGTGTTATCCACGAAATTAGCATTAGGCCTCGTATGTGACTCAACCCAATGAGCCCAAATACACCTCCAAAGCTCTACCCAAGCCATATACTAATCCGACACCGAGGGGATAATCCAAATAAGGAAACTCTCGATAACAAATCCTTGACCATTCTATAGTCGCCCATAATACAAAGTTTCTTCAAAATATTTAGTTAATAATTTATTGTGTATTAAGACCGATTTCAGATACGAATAATATAAAACATATAAAGAATGATATGACTCATATAAATTATAAATAGTTATACCACATATCACTTCATGTGAATATAATAATTTTATAATTTAATTAATGCACAAAAATACGGAGCATTACAGTACTCTTGTACGTGAGCATGTTCTTAAGACGATGTCCATTTTAGGAGAACTGGAGGTGCTTAGATCTGAAATCGATTAGGAAACCCATGTCAATTTTGTCTTCCAATCATTACGGGATTCTTTTAAATAGTCCTGCCATAATAATTCTATGAACAAGATTCATTATTCTCTGGTGCAGCTACTTAAAAACTCCAAGTTATGAAAAATATCACCAAGCATAAGAGCGTGGTTCCACTTGCTGAGAAAGGACCATTTTCTGCTGTCCTGCAAGGTATGAAGAAGGGAAAGTCTCAAGCACAATTTATGGTTGTTATACCTACTTTTAGGCCTTAGGTAGTAGGTAAGTAGCTGAAATAAAGCTGTTATAACTGCAAATAGTTAGGACAATTGAAGAATGAGTGCCTTGATTAGAAATAACCCCCCCCCCCCGGGGGGGGGGGGGGGATGAATTTGTTATTTAACTAATTTGGCTAATTTAAAAAGTGATGTCCCATTAAAATCTAGACCTAAATCATTTTTCAATTTGTAGTTGGACCTAATTTAATGTACAATCAAACAATGAAAAAAGAAACACAATCACACAACACCTATTATATGAGGAAACCCCCCCAACCTATGGGTAAAAGACCTCGGTGTGACCTATCATCTCATTAGATTTGAAAAGAACATTATTCAAACAATACAAGAAGGTAATTCTATCTCATTCCCTCACAAGAAATTAGCTATTGACATTGTGTCCTTCCCCTGTTCAAATGAAAAATCCAACTAATGATTGAATAAGAAATTCCATTCTTTGTACTTGGTCCACACCATGCTCCAAATCTAGATAGCTTAAGATCTTCCTTTTAAATCTCGGAGTTTTTATTATGCAAATTAATTGAAATTTAGATGTAAATAGTGGCTACGTGTGGATTGATCCTCTCAAAATATCTCACAAACGTAGATCTAAGTGTAGATCAATAAATTCTCACAAAATTCAATTGAACACTAAATTTGAAATTAGAGAGAGAAAGTAGTGCTATAAAGTGCAAAAATATTTGAAAGTGAGGAAAGAGTGTTCAAAGAATTCGATGGACCAAGGCCTATTTATTGATTTTTTTAAGTTTCATCTTTGTTATGCGCACGTTGACCTTTGTCGTCCGCACGATTTTGGATAACATGACCTTCGAATAAAACTTTCAAGGAATCATGCGCATGGGGCAAATCCAAGACGTGTGCATGATATGCCCTCCAACTGCACTATTGTCCACACGGGTTAAATATCCATTGTGCAACCATCTGATAGGCAAAAAATCCTTTAAAAATGTTTTAAGGAGCCTTTTAAAAAAAGTCTGACCTTGATCGTCTTTGACAAACAAATACACCACTCAAAGGAATCTTTTCAAAAACATTTTACAAAAAAACTCTATTTTGAAATACCATGAGTGTTTGCAATAGCCAAAAGTTTAAATCATCCATAAAAAAGAATATTCTTCAAAATTAAGCATCGGAAGTCTTCACCTTCAAAGTCTATAGGTCGCCATGTCTTTGAAGCACATATGTCCATAAGCCATAAACAAAGACTCTCTCATAAACATGTAAGTGCATCAAGATTTTGAGATTGAATTTGTGCATGACTAAAATTCTTTGACACAAAAGATATTCAACTAATACATAATACAAATGGATACATTTTCAATCCCCCCTTTAGATATTCCATGGCAAAACCTCCAAAAATCCAAAATACTATTGTTTATGACAAGAAAGACTCACTCCATATTAGCGATATAATGGGAGAGGCTTGTACCAATACACAAATTCAATAGACCAACTAAATTCTCTAATGTAAGCTATTGGTCTTCAATCTAAGAGAGTATTCCTGCAAAAATCTCAAAAACAATAAACAATTGAGCAGGAACATGCATATGAAAAAAGTCCCCTCACTCAAGAATCCTTCTAGAAATGATAATATCAACAATTATGAATGATAGGACAAAGACATGTGAAGGAAATACCATAAAATAATAAAGCTCCCCCTCAATTAAACATATATTCAATAAACACATAACAAATTCCCCATAAAGATTATAAGCAATGCATATATCAAACACGTATGAATTATATAAAAATATCAAGCATGCCAAACTTACCCTTAATACAAGAACATCAAAGTCACAAACAAATCAAAAAATCAAAATTTCTCCCCCATACTATCAACCATGAACATGTGAACATATGCAAATGAACAGTTTTATCTCCCCAAACAAACAAACAATATCCCCTTTGCTAAAAAAAATTATCTACCCTTTTTTGTCACAAAATAAGAAAAAGTAAAACATGAAGCATATAAGGATAAGAGAGATATCAAAAAATATAATCAAGTCAAACCAGGAGAAACATGAGTAATAATCAATTATAGAACAATCTATAAGCACCGAAAATCAAAATAAGGTAGCAAGAAATAGAAGACCGTGTGCACGGGGGAATTTCAAGCCATGCGAATGAATGCGTATGCATGGAGCTAAATAGAGCGTGCGCACGAATGGTAGTGTGACTCATAAATCCATCATTTCACCAGCCGTGCACATAGGGATATTTCGTGTATGCGCATCACCATATTTTCTGTAAATTCTAATAAGGCCACCTTCAACACCTCAAACACCTTGATAAAAGGTTTATCATAACAACACTCAACCAAATGATGATCCAATGAATAAAAAAAAGGGTCAAAGACTATAGATTATATAAATATCAATTGTACAATAAAAAATGCAAGTATATATAACAAAACACAAGATCAAGTCTCAAACATCAAATAATTATGAAAACCATACAAGACCACATAAAATTGAATGAAGAATCACTTGAGATTTGTCAAATACAAATTATGTACATATGTTGAAAAATTTAAACAATTTTAATTCACATTCCAAATACAATAAAAATATAACAAAAATTATATTGGCTTGCATGTGCATATAAGTGAAAAACCACAAAATTATCAAATAATTTCATTTCTTGACACATTTAATAAACTTTTATAGTAAAATTACGATTATGAGTTTAATTTTATGATTTAGTCCATCCACAAAACTCCTCATGTAAAAGTATATTTCAAATCCTTTGAATGACAAACTAAAATAGAAATTTCTTTTGAAATATGCTAAAGTCCTATCTTGTTTTTATTGACGGTGGATCACTTGGCTTGTGGATCTTTCAACCACATTGCCTTTTTTTCTTTGATTAACTTTTCACGCACCTAAATGACACTTACCCAATGGTACTCACATTCGAATCAGGCATTATCACTCTAATGGTAGTCCTTATCAATCCATATTTAACTCCTTCGTATACAAATCTCAATTTCTCACAAGTAGACCATGGAGTGAGTATGAAGTTCATGCAAGATTGTTTTTTAACTTGAATTTGTATATGCTTGTAGAAATGACAATTGTCAACATCATTTGTCAATTCATGCGATGTAGTGAAAATAAGAGCTTCCAAATCGTCAAAGTCAAACTAAAGTCAATATTTGTCATGATATTTTTGAAAAGTTTATTTTGAAAAAACACATTTAACAATTACATCGACAACAAATCATATAAACAATAAAACTTCATTTTATGAAAATTTATAAATTATTCAACATATTTAGTATGGGATTTGACCAGAAATTCAAAACAAAACACAAAAAATCTTTTTTGTAATTTACATATATATCAACAAAATATGTGCAAAAAAAGCTAACATTAAATGTCCAAATATATCTATATCAAGATTCACCTTACAATACAGAGAAATAGAATAACCGAATCTTAACCAAGCGCAAACAACCTCTAAAGTAACGAAACTGAGAAATGTCTAGTGGCTAAGTAAAGATATCCACCAATTACTTTTCGTAAGAGCATAGATCATTCTTATGACATTTTGCTTAACTAAGTCCCTAACAAAATGATGTTTCAAATCATTCTTGGTCCTTGAGTGTTTCACCGGGTTCTTAGAAAGGTCCATGATGCTCATGTTATCACAATAGAGTTCTATCGTGCCTTGTTCTAACCCATAATCTTGAACCATTTATATTTTCCAAAGTAGTTGAGAGAAACAACTACCTGCGGCTTCCGCTGTAGACAAAGAAATGAAGTTTTTCTTCTTTGAAATCTATGGAACCATAAAAGTGCCAAATAAGAAGCATCATTTGAAGTTCTTTTCTGATCAACGACATTACTCGCCCAATCAGAATCCAAGTAAGCACAAAGAGAATCGTTAGTATCATAGGGATACCACGATCCCATCTTTTGAGTATCGGTCACATATATAATCACCCACTTTGTAAATGTGACTCTATAGGTTTGGCTTGATATCAATCACATGCACTATATGAAATATCAGGGCGACTAGAGGTTTGTAAAATATGACGGTGTGATAATTGATTAAATTGGCAAATTTCTACTTTGGCACACTTATTTAATTAGAGTTTATTTTTAAAGCAAATTAATTCAGCCCCTAAACATGCAACTACATGTGTGCGTGTGTCAACCCATAAATAAATAAAGCATGTGACACAAGTTTCAGGAAAAATCCCCGAAGGGAAAAACCTTTTATTTCTAGAACTCTGACAAGTTTACAAGACCATTGACTTACATACCATCTTTCTTTCGCCCACAAGAGTAACACACGGTGTCTTCGTCAAACCTCCAAAGAAACGGCTAGAAATCAACAGTGGTTCACATGCTACTATACCACAAGGACACGCAGTCCAGGCACGCAATCTTCACGGTGTAGGTTATCCTCCCTACAAGAGTAACTTCATAGAGACTCCCTCCAAAATATCACGCAACTCTCCGGTTGTAGAGTTCTCCCCATAATGAATGAACAAAAGCAAAGTGTGTTCTTTAACACCAAAATAATTCGCCAAAGCATATGGGATTTTTGTGAATTGAAAACAAAAGGGATGAAAACCCTAAAAGAAGAAGTAAAAAAGAATCCAGCATATTCACAATTTTCTATTTTTCAAAATGCTGGGAATTCTTAATGAAAACGAAACAATTTAAAGAGTATTTATAAAAAATCGCTCCGCCTCGGTCGTTAGAACGAAAAGAGAATCTCGCTCGAACGAAGTACACATGTCGTTTGAATGACATCGCGCAACATATCAATGTCGCTCAAACGAGATGGGATCTCGCTTGAACGACCTGAGCATCAAAATCGAGAAATGCTAGAGGACTTAGAAAATTACTCATTCTCAAATTTTGATGAAAAAACTCCGCTCCAACACTTAGAAAATATTTTGAAAAAATATCCCAAAGCTCGAAGTGTAAAGTTAAGGTATTAAAAACATAACCTTACCAAAGTATACTTTGTGGAGGCTTTTTGTTGAAGAACCTTGATATGTTCGGATCCTTCTTGATGTAGATTTCTCTTGAACTTCTTCGACGGTTATAACGGTATACGACATAATTAATTGTAACAAACATTTATAAAAATATGTCATTACAAATCTCCCCCTATGTCTATGACGGAACATACATAAAAACATCCGAATTATCAAATACCAAAATGCCTATACAAATCTACCCTCCCATAATTCTCAAAACTGAAAAGGTATAACTTTGCAAGTTCTCAAATTTTTCTCCAAAAATTTTCATCAAATCTCAAAGCTTTTCTCATCAGGGTGTGCAACATAATGATCTTCAATATTTGTACCTACAAACATGAGATAAAAAAAAACATTCGTGACGTATCGAGTTTGAAATGATATAAGAATAAATCATTAATAAATTAAATCTCCCTCATACTCCAAAAACTCCCCCATAACATGATAGTTCTTTCTCCCCCATTTTATGATGTCCCCAAATAGACAAATAAGAAGAAACAATCTAAACATGGACTATCACGACAAAATTCATAGCAAATATGAATCAAACTACCCGCATGCAAAGGAGTATCTAAAAAACTTTCACAAACTATTTTTGATTTTTCAAATTTTTCGTACAAAAATAAGATACCAAAAATCACACCATGGATTTAAACTCAAACAACCATGTCATGAAAACAGAGTAAATGGGTGTGAACATATTTAATAGGTAAATAAACTCAATCAGTCATATGTGGACGATGAATACGTGTACCCCTAACGAATGAACATCAAAAGTATCCTTAGGTGTAAAAATTGTTGAATTTAGATGACATCGTCTTATACAAATCAACAAATCAAAGTCAGTGATTTCCACCCCAATAACGTCCAAAACTATTTAACGCTTTTTTAAGACTTTCAAGGACGTGCAAACCCGTTTTAAATTCCATCCGAACTCCCTCATGCATATTTTCTTTTAGAGGTAATCTAAATTCTCAAACATTGGAGAATTGGTGCAAAAACCTAATAGCCCCTTTTTGACATGAATTTCTTTTTATTGCCTTTAAATTTTTTCGAGCTCTTTTAAACCTCTTTGGACCTCGGTTAATAAAATTCCTCAATTTTTAGGTCTGATATAACGGTGGCTTAGTATTCGCAAAGGCCAATGAACCTTTCGCATCCCTTCCCCGTTTTCAAATAAAGCACATAAACTCACAAACAGCTCTTACATGCACAACTTCCTTATCAAGTTTTATCGCGCTTGGTTCATTTTTAAAGACAGGATTGAAGTGAAAACACCCAACCAACATGTGATAAGACAAGCACAATAATCAAACAAATCCGTGCACGTGTGCAATAAAGGAAACCATGAGTCAAACATGTAGGAAGTAACACTTAATTACATCACAATGAGTCCAAACATTATAAAGCACAAATATGACATGATATATTGTCTCAAAACACTATCAAATAGTCACATGGATAAATGGAATGAAATTGTGACTTGGTCATCCTAAGTGTTCATCCATAAAAGGTGTAAAACAAAATACAAAAATCTTTTTGGATTTTCTCACAAATTTTATCAAAATAAAATCTTTTTGTATTTTTCAAAATATTTCTAAAAAAAAATTTGGAAAACATACAAAAATGATACATACTAGCAATAGGCAAATAATGTCATCATGGAACACATCCTATGCTAGTAAACAATTCAAACATAAATCGTTAGGTGCAGAGGGGTTTTACAAAGGTGGTGCCAACTTATGAAAAATCTCCATCAAATTTTGTGAAGTTTTGACCAAAAATTTAACTTGCTCACCTAAATGTGCAAACTCTCTCATGTAGTCTCCAGGAGCATGTAAAGTATCATGTGTGGGTGCATGTGTGGTAAAAGCACGTGTAGAAGAAAAACGTGACACATAACCCAACTTAAAACAAAATTTCCAAAGGTGTCCTCTCCTTTTGCAATGGGAACAAACATATATAGGCCTATGAACACCTCTCTCAAAAACTCTAGGACGTGATTTCCTAACGGGAAACAGGCGCCTAGGTGGGTTAATTTTCCGGCCATGTGAATCTATCACTAAAGTGGGAATCGGCTCGGGTACGAAAAAAGAAGTGGAAGCACCGTCATGACCTTTTCCTAGTCCGTCAACTCTACCCTTATTGGGATTAAGAACCACCTTTTCAACCTTCTTAGGTGAGTTCTCAAAATTGACTTTGACCTCCCTGACACGTTCGAGATCACTCTCGAGTTGGGATACACATGTCGTCAGACTAGACACTGTGTCGATCAAGTCACATTTTTCCTTTCTTAAAACCTCTTTCTCTCTCTCCAAATCTAACACTCGGCGACCTAAATCCCTATTATACTTCTTTGTTTTTAAGGTCTCGATGTACAAATCTCTAAATGCTTTTTGGATCTCACTTTCATTTCCATTTTCACTCTCACTTTCCCCTCACTTGAAGCGCTCAAATCATCACCATCGCATTCGTGTGCACTATTGTGGGACAAAGTGGGTGTGCTCACACGACTTGCTAAAAACGCGACACACATACCGTGCTATTTTTCATCACCCGAATAAAAAACCTCTATGTCGCTATCACTAAGTGTGGCAGGCATAGCCACTCTCTTTCCCTCTCTCCTAAGTCTAGTGGCACACTCATACGCCTTATGCCCTTTACCCCCACACTCAAAACACGTCAAACTTTATAAATTTTCCTCACTCTCCTTTTATTTTTCTCTCTCATTCTCTTTCTCACCGCTTTCTTTGGACTCTTTATTTTTCTAAAAAAATCTCTTATCGGAAGAATTATTTTTGTTCATGTTGAGAATTTTTTTAAAATTTTTCGCAAAGAAGGCCATATCTTTAAAATCAAAATCTTCCTCAGAATTAGACTCACAAACCTTTTCTTTCTTTTTATTAAAATGAGTCTTTAAAGTAACACCTTTATCCTTGGCCTTTATGGTTTGGGGAAACATGCCAATCTCATAGGTTTGAAGATCTCCTACAAGTTCTTCCAACTTAAGTGATTTCAAATTTTCCAAAGAGTTCAAAACAGTGACTTTAGGAATAAAGCGTTTTGGGAGAGATCTCAAAATATTTTTAACGACACGCGTGTTATCAATCACCTCACCCAAATTAAAACTGGTGTTTATAATGTACGACAAACGTGCATAAAAATCATCAAAGCATTCAGACTCAGATATGGTGATAGTCTCAAATTGGGATGCCAAATTTTATAATTTAGATTCTTTAACTGCGTTCGTACCCTCATGTGTCTATTTCAAAACATCCCATGCCTCTTTAGACGTGGTGCACGTATAATTCGGTGGAACTCGTTGGGAGTGATGGCTCGAGAAATATCACTCAAACGACGTGAATTAAAATTAGACATTTTAAAATCATCTTCAGTTTAGGCCGACACGGGTTTTAAAGAGGTGATATTTTCAACGGTGACAGTGGGAGGATTCCATCCATTTTCGCAAAGCAACCAAACACGCTCGTCAATGGCTTTTAAACTATATTTCATGCGAGCTTTCCAATAGGCATAATTTTTCCCATAAAAAACAGGCAACTCATTAAATGAATGTTCCATTGGAAAAATTGCGATTTTTCACAAAACTGATTTTTCAAAAAAATCAATATCACATGATTTTGCGAAAAATAGGAATACACGATAAATTAGCACAACCTGCTCTGATACCAATTTGTAAAATATGACTGTGTGATAATTGATTAAATTCGCAAATTTCTACTTTGGCACACTTATTTAATTAGAGTATATTTTTAACCCAAATTAATTCAACCTCTAAACATCCAATTACCTGTGTGCCTGTGTCAACCCATAAATGAATACAACATGCGACACAAATTTCAAGAAAAATCACCGAAGGGAAAAACCTTTTATTTATAGAACTTTGACAAGTTTACAAGACCATTTACTTACATACCATCTTTCTTTCGCCCACAAGTGTAACACACGGTGTCTTTGTTAAACCTCCAAAGCAACGGCTAAAAATTAGCAGTGGTTCACACGCAGCTATACCACAAGGATGCGCAGTCTAGACACAAAGCCTTCATGATGTAGGTTATCCTCCCTATAAGAGTAACTTCATAGAGACTCCCTCCACAATATCATGCAGCTATCCAGTTGTAGAGTTCTCCCCACAATGAATGAATAAAAGCATATGGGATTTTTATGAATTGAAAAAAAAGGGATGAAAACCCTAAAAGAAGAAGTAAAAAAGAATTCTGCAGATTCGCAGTTTTTTGTCTTTCAAAATGCCGGGACTTCTTAATAAAACGAAACCATTTAATGAGTATTTATAGAAAATCGCGCCGCCTCGATTGTTAGAACGAAAAGGGGATCTCACTCAAACGAAGTACACGTGTTGTTTGAACGACATCGCTCGACATCTCAATGTCGCTCGAACGAGATGGGATCTCGCTTGAATGACCTGAGTGTCAAAATCGAGGAACGCTACAGGACTTAGAAAATTACTCATTCTCATATTTTGACGAAAAAAGTCCGCTCCAACACTTAGAAAATATTTTTAAAAAATATCCCAAAGCTCTAAGTGCAAAGTTAAGGTATTTAAAACATAACCTTACCAAAGTAAACTTTGTGGAGGTTTTTTGATGAAGAGCCTTGATATATTCGGATCCGTCTTAATGTAGATTGCTCTTGAACTTCTTCGACGGTTGTAACGGTATACGACATATGTTGATGTAAAAAACTTGATTACTCTAATTATTCAATCACAGATAAATAAATAAGACAAAAGATTTTAAAGTGGTTCAGCCTTATATGAATGGCCTACGTCCACTGTTATGTTATTGCCGAGTGTTTGAGAATTCTCGATTACAAGTGCTATCAAGAAATTCCGGTCCCCTTGAATGAGGGTGATACAAGGTATTTATAGCCCTTAGGCTGTACATGAAAGGGTGATACATTAAATGATATACATATGAAAGGGTAACTCATTTAATGCTCTTCAAGTGTGTGCGTCAAGATGATAAGCATTCAATGAATAGTTGAACTGTTGATTATCTGGCAATCAATGCTGTGGTCGAGATAAAGCTCGAACCGCCTTAGTTGCTCATCGTCCAATAGTTCCTCGGAGCACTGGAGTTCCTCGGAGGACAAGAGTTCCTCGGAGTGATGGTGTTCCTCGGAAGACTGGTGTTCCTCGGAGTACACCTGTTGCTCGGAGTTGAGTTCCTCGGAGGACAAGAGTTCCTCGGAGGGCTGGTATTCCTCGGAAGACTGGTGTTCCTCGGAGTACACCTGTTACTCGGAGTGAGTATGTTGGTCGGGGGAATGATCTTCCTCGTTGCTATTGTGCCACGTAGATTGACACGTGTCTTCTTATTATTCGTCCTCATTAGCATACTAATTTTGGTATCAACAGAAGCCCCCAATGTTTCATATTTCGAACTTTGAGGAGTATGGAACATTCTTTCTCGGTATATGGCAATATTAAATGACCTTCCTGGGTTTTAGGAGCCTTTTCTTCGTATTTGAATTTCCTTCCAAATTCGCAGAATCCGCCTTTTTACATTTTTATAAGCGCTTCGATCTTCGTGCACTTTTTGTCCTTTTAGCCGCCGGTAGCGCAATAGTTTCCTTTTTGTAATCATTTCTTTTGCCGTTTCCCAAGGCAAAGTATTTAAGCTACAGAGGCAATCCCATCGTCTTCTACCTTTTTAATTTCTGCTTTCGAGTTTTCTATAGCTTTTCTCTCTCCTGTGCGTTCATCCCTTTCCTCGTTTGTTTGTCAATAGATCTCCTTTTTCCTGTAAGATTTTCTTCCTTCTTCTTCATTTCTTTTTGTTCACCATGGTTTATATTATCGAATCTCTTAAGAAGTTCCGTTCTAACTTTTCTATTCCTTCTTGGGTAACTTTGGAGAGTCTTTCTGAACCTTCAACTTATTTTAATTTGGCTGAGGGATATTGGTTCCCTAGCCTCTTTATTGCTGAATGTGGATTTTCTTTTCCACCAAACCCTTTGTGTTTAGAGTTCTGTCAGTATTTCGATGTTGTCCCTGCGAAAATAGCCCCCAACACATGGAGAATAACTAATGGGGTGTATAGGTTAAATCAGACTCATGGACCTCGTATAGGAATTCCTGAGATTATGTACTGTTATAGATGGGATATTTTAGACAATGTTTTTTTTATTTAAAAACTAGGTTTTTGAATAGGGCCTTAGTAGTCAACCTCCTTGATGCAAACAGGGATTATTTTGAACATGGGGTAGTCATAAAAAATTGGCAACATACTCCTTTGGTTGGAGATGAAGTATATGAAGGTCCCAGATGCCCCCCATATGGCAATGGGATATGTTATTTTCATCTTATTTTGTTTTTGAAATTATGATTTCATTGTGTTTGACAAAATGTATGACTGATATTTCACTATGTATTTATTTGCAGTTGACAGTAAGAGAAAAACTCCAAAAGAATCAGAAGTAAATATTAAACATTTGAAACATATCTGGAATTTGCATCGAAGAGTTACAGACGAGCACATCAGGTCTGCTTCATATTTGTTGCAGTACAGGAGCTACACATCATCCTTTACTGCTCGTCCTGTGGTCAGCATTAGAGACCCATTGCCAGCTTCTGAGGAATCTTCACCAGAATCTCACATTCCTCTAAGTCAGAAGATGGGTAAGAGAAGAGTTCCTGCTATCTTTGAGGAGACTTCCTCTGCCGGGGATGGAAAAAGAAACATGGCTGAAGTCCCAAAGGGGACACAGAAAGTAGATGGTGCCCCTTCTGTTGCTCCTCAGAAGGCTGCCGAGAAGCCCCCAGTGGCTCTGAGCAAGAAGAATGCACCTGTGGAAGTGATCACTATCTCTCCAACCAAAAGTTCTTCTTTGGTTGAGGTTGTTGATAAGACACCGAGGAGACTGAAGAAATCCTCCTCGGTTAGTTTTTCTGAAGCTATTCCCCAGCTCCAAGCTAGTGGAGCTGGTGTTCCAACCATTATTCCCCCGAGATCTGCAATGAGCTCGGTAAAGACTTGGACTATTCCTGAAGTCCAAGGAATCGAGGAGAACATGTCTAGGGATATGCTGACATCCCTAGCTACTCGTCACATTGCTTTTTTTTTAGTTTCTTCTTATCTTAAATTCTTCTTTCCTTCTATCACTATATGTATCTCGGCACTAACTTATTACTACCTTCTTTTTCAGCTGGTGAGCTGCTTTAACACCATAGTGAAGAAAGATGAAGCAATTAAGGCTTCTAGCTCCTCGTCTGAAGTAGAGGATGCTTTACAGGGTTTGGCCCAATATTTGAAGGAGTCCCATCAAAAGTATGACGAGGATAAAGGTGAATGGGAGAAGAAGTCGACTGTGTCTGAAGCAGAGAAGGTGCAGCTGGGAAATAAAGTGAAGGACTTGGAGAGAGAGAATAAAAAATATGCCGAGAACTCACAAGCTTTGGGGAGCTTGAGAATAAGTTGAAATCGGCCGAGGAGGAGCTGACGCTTCTGCGAGAAGTAAATCGCCAGAAGGAGGAGGTGGAGGCCAAGTTGAAAGCCTCCGAGGATCTTCTATCGGAGAAGCTCTCCTCGGAGAAATTGAAAAGAAAAATGGCAATCAAGAAGTCCTTCAACACAGGTTGGGACAAAGGGTGGAACAAAGGAGTAGCTGCCATGATGACTCAGGTGCAGTATGGAAGTTTGAAATACTTCCGAGATGGCTGGGTTGCTGCTTTGCAAGAATTAAAGGTTAGCGAGGACTCTAAACTATTGACAACATTTCCCTGGTCCTCCCTCAACCATCGAGGATGAAGAGGAGGACGAAGATGCCTCCGAAGAATCTTCAATGGTAGTGGGTGATCTCATCCTTACCCAGCCTGCTGACGAGGAGCTTTCATCTCTTCCAGCTCCTCCAGAACAAGTTCCAGCTCCAGCCGACCAACTCGTTATTCCCACCGAGCAACCGAGCTCCTCATCCCAGCCTCCCGAGAAAGTCTTGGGAGACAAGGAAAAGGTGTAACATTGTTCAGTTTTCTCTTTCTATTTTGATTCTTTTCCAAATGTAACCAAGATCTTTGTAACTTCGCCTTATGATCTAATACAATTTGAGTTCTTTTCTTCCATATGATTGTCTCTTTTCTATCTGCACTCTGTCTTGATCTTCTTTTTGATGATCACTTTTTCTTTCTTTGCTAGTTTTTGTCCAGGATGGATATGATATCTGCTAATGACACTAAGCTAATGCAATAATGCCATGAATATTATAAAGGTGGTCACACAGACCTAAGTGCATCAGAAGTTACCGACATCCTTGGCCATGGTGCTTCAGAGCAGGCAGTAGAAGCTTATCAATACCTGAAGGGCTTACTTGATCGAGCTGTGGCCAATAACGTGGCTTACTATGACATGATCGAGGAGCTTCAATATACTTTAGAAGATCTTCAGACTCAGTACAAAGAATTAACTGCCCTTTTGCACGAGGGGTATGAAAAGAGGTATCAACAGCTTTCTGCCGAGACAGGCCATAAAAAGATTATTGCTGGGTACGATGTCAGGGAGAGAACCCTAAAGGGTGAAGTTGAAGCTTGTAGACAGATTGCCGAGCTGCTAGAGCAAGAAAATAACAATTTGCAGAAAGAGCTGGCACAGTATAAGTCTGCACCATCTTCTTCAACAGCTGTAATCCCAGTGACTGATGAGGGATTTTACTTTCTAGAGGTTGAGAATGCCAAATTAAGGCAAAAGTTGGATACCTTGAGAAGATCTGGTACTTCTGCTGCTACTCGGGGATGAGGAAGAGGTTCTCGTGGTCGAGGAAGAGCTGCTCAGAATGTCGTCGAGGAACCAAGTTATCGACCTGCTCGGGGAGGATCAAGAGCTCTTAGTCATAATGTTGAAGAAGCTCGTACTCAATCAACATTGGAAACTCAAGCATTCCAATTGAATGCAAAAGATCGGGCTTTGTCTGAAATGTCCAAGAAAATCCAAACTCTGGAGGATCAACTTGCTTCGACAAAGTCTGCTCTGAATAATAAGGATGTTTTTACCAGGAACCTTCATGAGCAGTTAGAGAGAATAACTTTCCAATTCCACAAACAACCTCGTGAGTTCTGGATGGCAGGCTACAATGAGGCCCTTTGTCACTTGGATGCTCGCCTTGAAAATGCCAATAATGAAGGTTATAAACAAGGATGGTTGAACGCCCTGGGTGTATTGAAACTAGAGCAGGGCCATTATTTATGGGATTATCATGCTCCTGGGCTACTAGACTTGCCTGTGCCACCTTATAAATTGGACATGGAATGGATCCCAGCTCGTGCCATTCCTCGGAGCTTAATTTCAAAATACCTTGGTGACTACAATCTTCATTCTCAGATCGAGGTATATCATCCCGAGCATCTATTGGACATACCTTCTGTGATGAACGTTAGGATGCTGAAGGACTTGAACTTTATTAACTCTCCTCAGACTTTAAATGATCCGCCTGCTGGCGAGGAACCTATTTCAAAAGCAGAGGGAAAGAAACCAATAGAGTAGGGATCTCAATGCAATAGTTAGTACACATATGTAACTTGCAATTCGTTTTGAATTGTAATGAAAGTATTTCATTTTCTGTTTGCAAATCCGTATTGCTATTGTCTTGTGATTATCAGACACTCTATATTTGTGCTTGCATAAAAATATTGTATGGTTCCTCGACCAACTTAGTAATAAAAAATACAAGTATTAGTAATGTTTCTCGATCACTTAATAATAAATCAATGAGTATAAAAATGTTAAAAATTCTTCCAACCAACCAAGGTTGTTAAGTTGAGCTCGTCGACCAATTATAGTTAATGGGTTTTTATCCCCGACCAGCTATACTTGATAAACTTTGTCTTTTTCATAAAATGTACCCGACCAACCAAGGTCAAAGATTTTTCCTCGTCGACCAACTACAGTTAGTGGGTTTTTATCCCCGACCAACTATACTTGGTTCAGTTTGGAATATTTGTTCTCCGATGAACTTTTATGTAATAAACTTACTTCCCGACCAACATAAGTTGGCATTTGAGAGCATGTCTTGTTTCCCGACCAACCGAAATTGGCCTTTCGTCGATCATCTTTTGTTCTCGCCCTTTTACCAACCGGAGTTGGTCGTGGGTTTGAACTATTATGTCCACTAGCTCTTTTACCAACCTTAGTTGGTCACGCTAGTGTATGCCTCCTAACCAAAGGAGTGTAGTTTGTTCTCACCCTTTTACCAACCGGAGTTGGTCGTGTGTTTGAACTATCATGTCCACTAGTTCTTTTACCAACCTTAGTTGGTCACGCTAGTGTACGCCTCCTAACCAAAGGAGTGTAGTTTGTTCTCGCCCTTTTACCAACCGGAGTTGGTCATGGGTTTGAACTATCATGTCCACTAGTTCTTTTACCAACCTTAGTTGGTCACGCTAGTGTACGCCTCCTAACCAAAGGAGTGTAGTTTGTTCTCGCCCTTTTACCAACCGGAGTTGGTCGTGGGTTTGAACTATCATGTCCACTAGTTCTTTTACCAACCTTAGTTGGTCACGCTAGTGTACGCCTCCTAACCAAAGGAGTGTAGCTTGTTCTCGCCCTTTTACCAACCGAAGTTGGTCATGGGTTTGAACTATCATTTTCTTTTTACTGCCGAGCAGCGTTGCGTACCGAGCAGCGTAGTGTTAAACACACTAGTATTCCCCGAAAAACTTTCAATAAAAGGAGAGAATATTATGAAATATCATCGTTTTATTCATATTGATGGAACTGCTTTACATTTTACATCACTGATAATACTTGCGTAGGTGTTCAACATTCCATGCATTCTTAAATTCTTCTCCTTCTAGAGTTGCTATTCGGTAAGTTCCTGGTCGGACAACTGCAGTAACTCGGTAAGGTCCATGCCAGTTTGCTTCCAACTTATTGTGCTTCTGAATGACCTTCTTTAGCACGTAATCTCCTTCTTTTAAGTCGCATTTTTCACCCTCTTGTTGTAGAACAGGTCTGTTCGTTGTTGATAAGCAGCATTCCTAATGGCTGCCTCTTCTCTAACTTCCTCGAGCATGTTCAAATCTAATCTCCTCATCAGGTCGCTGACTGGGGAAATAAAATTTAGCACTCTGTGTGTTGGAAGACCCAACTCGGCAGGTATTACAGCCTCACTTCCAAATGCCAGCATATATGGTGATTCTCCAGTCGCTGCTCGGGGAGTTATTCGGTAAGCCCACAATACTGACTGTAGCTCATTAATCCAATTAGCTTTATCCTCACTTAGACTTTTCTTTAAACCATTTAATAATGTTCTGTTCGTCACTTCAGTCTGCCCATTGCTTTGAGGATGGCCTGGTGCTGAATGAACCTTCAAAATGTTTGACTGATGACAATAGGCGGCAAACTCCTCGTTATCGAATTGTGTTCCATGGTCTGTGATGAAGGCATGATGGAGACCATATCGGCAGATGATGTTCTTCCAAACGAATTGATACACCTTCTCGTATGTCATATCAATCAGAGGCTCAGCTTCTACCTAGTTAGTAAAATAATCCACTGCGACGACGAGGTACTTGAATCTTCCTCGGGTCGTTGGCAGCGGTCCAACCAAATCCATTCCCCACATGGCAAAAGGCTAAGGAGAAGTTATGGGTGTCAACAATGCTTGTGGAGTTCGTCGGATGGAGGAAAAATGTTGGCATTTATCACATCTCTTAGCATAGGCTATACAATCAACCCTCATCGTTGGCCAGTAGTATCCTTGTGTCATCACCCTTTGCAAAAGTGTCCGACCTGCTACATGGGCACCACAGGACCCTTCATGGATCTCTTCAATCAATTATTTCACCTCGGAGGGATGCACACATCTTTGTAAACCTGCCATGATTCCTCGTCTATACAAAACACCATTAGTTAGTACATACCGAGCAGCTTTAAACTTTAATTTCTTTGCTGAGAGCTTATCCTCCGGCAATTCTCCCTCCTCAATATATGCCTTGATAGGATCCATCCAAGATGGTCCTAAATCAAGGGTAATAACATTCATCGTCAGGTCTTCATCTATGCTCCGAGCTTCTAATACTTCAATTGGTATCGTTCTTCGCAGCTCAGTACGAATAGCTGATGATAATCGGGCCAGTGCGTCTGCTTGCGCATTCTCCATTCTTGGTATTCTGATCAACTGAATGGCATCAAATTCTGCCAATAACTCCATCGCCTTTGCATGATACTTGATCATTAATTCTCCTTTAACTGCATATGTTCCCATTATCTGATTCACAATTAATTGAGAATCACTGAATACTATCACTTGTTGCGCTTCCATAATCTTTGCTAAATTAAGACCTGCTATCAAGGCTTCATACTCAGCCTCATTATTGGAAGCTTTGAATTAGAATCGCAAGGCATATTCCATGTCAATCTCGTCTGGGGTTTTCAAAATAATCCCTGCCCCACAACTTATTGTGCAAGATGACCCATCTACATATAATCTCCATGTAGGTAACTCGTCTTCAAATTTCTTATCTGACAGAGTTCCTCGGTGAAATATCTACTGTTTCCTTTCATCCTCCCCTGGTATTTTTTGCTCCTCGTCGACCATCTCTTCTCGCCCTTTTACCAACCGGAGTTGGTCTGGGTTTGAATTTGATGATCTTTCTACATCCACAAGTCCTTTTATCAGCCGGAGTTGATCTGGACTTATGTCTGTTGATCCTGTAATATCCACAGGTTGGTCAGCGAGCAATTTTTGTTCCTCGGGGGTATCAAGATATGTAAATTCTGTTATAAAGTTTGCTATAGCCTGCCCTTTTAATGATGATCTGGGTTCATACACAATATCATATTCACCGAGCTCTATTTCCCAATACATCAATCTCCCTGATTTTTCTGGCTTATGAAGGGCTTGTCTCAATGGCATATCGGTTACACGACGATGGTATGGGCCTGGAAATAAGGCCTCATTCTTCTACTTGCTTCAATTAATGCCAATGCCAATTTTTCCAGCTTTGGGTACCTGATCTCTGCACCTCGAAAAGCCTTACCTGTGTAATAAATTGGCTTCTGGACTCCATTCTCCAATCTGATCAATGCCGAGCTGACTGCATTCTCTGATACTGCCAGGTACAAGTAAAATTTCTCTCCCATTACTGGTCTGGATAACAATGGAGGTGCTCCCAAATATTTCTTCAAGTCTTGAAAGGCTTTCTCACATTCATCATTCCACTCGAAAGTTTTTCGAAGCGTTTTGAAGAATGGGAGGCATCTATCAGTTGCTCGAGATACAAATCTGTTGAGCGCTGCAACTCGTCCTGTAAGACTCTACACTTCTTTCTTCGTCGTTGGAGATTGCAACCCTAAAAGAGCTTTGATCTTTGCTGGATTTGCCTCAATGCCTCGTTGGTTGACGATGTACCCGAGGAACATTCCTTCTCGTACTCCAAAAGTGCACTTCGTCGGGTTGAGCTTCATTTGATATTTATCCAGTTGATCAAAGGTCTGACCTAAGTCAACTAGATGATCAACAGCTTTTTTTACTATTTGTCACCATATCGTCGACATAGACTTCCATATTGCAACTGATTTGTTCGGAAAAAACCTTGTTCATCAGCCACTGATATGTCGCACCTGCATTTTTCAAACCAAAAGGCATAACATTATAACAATAAGTTCCCCTAGGGGTAATAAAAGAAGTGCTTTCCCTGTCTTAAGGTTTCATTTTGATCTGGTTGTAACCAGAGTAAGCATCCATGAAGATGAGCAGCTCGTGTCCCGAGGTAGCATCCACAAGTTGGTCAATTCTGGGCAATGGGAAATGATCCTTTGGGCAGGCCTTGTTGAGATCAGTGAAATCAACACACATTCTCCATTTATTGTTTTTCTTCTTTACCATCACCACATTTGCTAACCAGTCTGGATATTTCACATCTTCAATGAATTGGGCTTTCTGGAGCTTCTCGACCTCCTCTTGTATAGCCTGATTCTTCTAGGGACTAAATACTCGTCTTCTCTGCTTTACAGGCTTGATCTCCTTATTCGCATTGATTTCATGGCATAAGAAGTTTGGATCTATTCCTGGCATGTCTTCATGACTCCATGCAAAAGTTTTCTTTCCGTCTCTCAAGAAAGTTATCAACTCCTATTTTATTGAAACATCCAATGATGAACCTATCTGGGTTACTCGTTCAGGGTGCTCGTCATCCAGAATAACATTTTCTGTAGATTCCACCACCTGTCCTTTTACAAGTTGGGATTCATCTCTAGGATCAAGTGTTTCAATTTCTGTACCTTCCTCCACCTGGTAGGTGGTAGTCTTTTTCCTTGACTCTCCAAGCTCCTCTTGCTCGACAGACGAATAATAACATTGCCGAGCTACTTTCTGATCACCTTTCACAACTCCCACTCCGAAATTTGTAGGGAATTTTAAACATTGATGTATTGTAGATGGAACTGCTTCGAACTTCTTCAAACCAACTCTTCCCATGATGATGTTGTAAGCTGACTGCACATTCTTATCCATCACAAAAAAGCATATTTTTTCTGTTCGACAAGCAAGACAAGTTCCAATGAATATATCCAACTTGATCGTCCCAAGTGGAAAGACTTTCTCGCCAGCAAAACCCAATAGAGGTCTGTGATAAGGTTCTAATTGAGATAATTTCAAATTTAAACTGTCAAAGCATGAATAGTACATGATGTCTGCTGAACTACCATTATCTACCAGCACCCTTGAAATCACTACTTCTTTCATCCTCATTTTGATCACCAAAGGGTCGTCGTGAGGGTAAAGAACACCTGCCAGGTCATTTTTTGAAAAACCGATGACCAACTTCTCTTTGTTTACCTTCCTCGGGCGATCCTCTTCAGCCAAATTTATCCGTTGAATGTATGAGCAAGCCTTAGCCTCACCTAGGTAAGCTTTTCTTTCTGCAGTAAGGTCTCCTCCTCCTGCATCTCCTCCTGTAATGACATTATAATCAAATGATCCAAAGCGTATTGAAAATACCTCTCGTTCTGGCTGTCTTGGTTTCTTGGGAAGATCGGGGTCGTCCTCTGTATCATCTTTATGATCCCTTTTCTTTTTCTCCTCTGCTCGACGAGGAGATCTAGACCTTTCTCTCGTTCGGTCATTATTTCTTCTTTCGCCTTCCCGATCAACATACTTTGCTAGTTTCCCTCTTCGAATGAGTGTTTCAATCTCGTTCTGAAGAGCTATGCAATTTTTGGTCATATGGCCGTGATCCATATGAAACTCACAATATTTATCCTTGTTCCTCAGGTCAGGTCTGACCTCAGTTTCTTTGGCCACTTTACTTCCTCATTATTCTTGATTTCTTCCAAGACATGATTAATACCCATTTTCAAAGGAGTATAATTATCGAATTTCTTCAGGACTTCCCATGACGATTTATTATTCTTGGAATGCTTGTCACCGCCATTGCCCTTATGCTCTTTCTTCTTAGATTTATCGTCTTCCACCTTGGTTTCTTTATCCATATTCTTCTTCGCAGCCATGGCCTCCTCGGTATTCATGATTTTGGCCGCTTTCGCCATCAACTCTGACATAGTTGTAGGTGGATCTTTGGCCAAAGTGTAATACAACTTGTTAGGCAACAACCCACTCATCAAGGCAGTGATTGCTGTCTTTTCTTCATAATCTATGACTTCCAGCTGCTCGTTATTGAAACGAGTTATGTAATCTCTAGTACTCTCACCAGATTTTTGTCTAACACTTAACAAGTGTGCTACTCTTTTTACTGGCTTTGCTCCAAAATAAAAATTGCCGATGAACAACTTGGCCAACTGAAAGAAAGTTGAAATCTTACCCCGAGGAAGATTGTTGTACCATATCTGGGCAGGTCCAGTAAGAGTTCCTGAGAATGCTCTACATCTCATCTCGTCGGGGACAGCATAGATATCGGCGGCAGCTTGATATTGCTCTATATGAAGAACAGGATCTGTCTTTCCATCATATTTGGGGGTCACTACTGGTGCTTTAAACTTCGACGGGGTAGGAAAACCCACAATGGCCTGGACAAAAGGTGTCCCTTGAACAAAAGTTCGTTGTAAGGGATTCTTCGCCTTAGCCATTTCTCCCAATCTATCCTCCAAGAGCTGAATGGAACCTTTCCACGCATCGTTTCCTTCCTCGGGATTATTAGTTCGAGCAATTGATTGTTCTGATGTGGTCTCTTGAGATCTATCTTGACAAGCAACTGGTCGTGATTGTGCTGATCCTTCTCTTAGATCTGATGGTCGTCGAAAACTCCTCGACATGGTCTTAGGTGGACTCCTATTCCTCCTAGGGCCTAATCGACTGAAAGGAGACACCCTACTCAGTCTTTCCAAGGCACTGGGTCTTTCTGGAGAGAGAGTGATACGTTGATCAGTATCTGTAGCCCTTATTGATGAAGTTCGCCCAGGTTGATAAGAGAAATCATCTGATTCCTCATTACAATATGACTCAGTACGCTTGGATCGTGAAGAATGTAAGTAGGTTTGCCTCTGACCACTTCGCTGTCCTGAACGCGCAGGTGCACCGCCATGAAGGGTCTGTATGAGTTGTCGCATTGTTTCCTGCATGGCAGTTTGTCCTTGAGCCAGATTCGTCATAATCCCAACCAGATCTGGAGGTGTAGAGGGATTTGGAGGATTTCCAGCATTTCCAGCGTTTCGATTGCTGGATTCAGGATTATCTGCCATTGATGATGAATGAATTTTGGTGAAAAACGATAATAACAATCGTTCCCATAGACGGCGCCAATCTGTTAATGTAAAAAATTAGATTACTCTAATTATTCAATCACAGATAAATAAATAAGACAAAAGATTTTAAAGTGGTTCAACCTTATATGAATGGCCTACGTCCACTGTTATGTTATTGTCGAGTGTTTGAGAATTCTCGATTACAAGTGCTATCAAGAAATTTTGGTCCCCTTGAATGAGGGTGATACAAGGTATTTATAGCCCTTAGGCTGTACATGAAAGGGTGATACATTAAATGATATACATATGAAAGGGTAACTCATTTAATGCTCTTCAAGCGTGTGCGTCAAGATGATAAGCATTCAATGAATAGTTGAACTGTTGATTATCTGGCAATCAATGCTGTGGTCGAGATGCAGCTCGAACCGCCTTAGTTGCTCATCGTCCAATAGTTCCTCGGAGCACTGGAGTTCCTCGGAGGACAAGAGTTCCTCGGACGGATGGTGTTCCTCGGAAGACTGGTGTTCCTCGGAGTACACCTGTTGCTCGGAGTGAGTATGTTGGTCGGGGGAATGATCTTCCTCGTTGCTATTGTGGCACGTAGATTGACATGTGTCTTTTTATTATTCGTCCACATTAGCATACTAATTTTGGTATCAACAACTTAATTAATTATGACATACATTTATAAAAATATGTCCTTACATGGTTAGGTAAAGCAAAGTACCTATCATGCTCCTATAGATATTGTCATCAACATCTTTCCGTCTCACATATTTTTAAACTGGGACTCAATCCCCATAAGGTATTAACATGTTTCGTCGATTCGATCCCAAACTTCTTAACTAACTCCTTGGCATATTTGGCTTGGGAAATGAAAATTCCATTTTTCATTTGTTTTACTTACAAACCAAGAAAGAAAGTTAATTCACTACCATTCTCATCTCAAACTCACTTTTCATTTCCTTTGAAAAACTATGCACTGACTTTCCAATGGTTTAACCAAAACTAATGTCCTCCACATATCTTTGAGATATGAGGATGTGATCCTTAGCTCTTAGCACAAAGAGTTTTGTATCAACGACACTTCTCTTAAATCCAAACTTAAAAAGATATGCGATTAACCTCTCTTACCAAGCTCTTGAATCTTATTTGAGACCACTCAAAGCTTTATAAATTTTAAACACATGGTTGGGAAATTTTGGGTCTTCAAATCCTTTTGGTTATTCCACGTACACCTCTTCATTTAACATACTATTAAAAAATGCACTTTTAACATCCATTTGAAAATGTTTGAATTTCATAAAATATACAATGGAAAGTAAAAGATGTACACTTTCCAACCTTGCAACTGGGGAAAAGGTATCATCGAAATCAACCCCTTCAATTTATGAGTAACCTTGGGCTACAAGTTGTGCTTTGTTTATCACAATTACCCCATGTTCATCCTTTTTGTTCTTGTAAATAAAGTTTTCACCAATTATGTTTCGATTTTGAGGCCTAGATACCAATTTCCAAACTTTTAACCTTTTAATTGATTAAGTTACTCTTGTATAGCATTTATTAGACTCTCATATTTCAAAGCTTTTTTGATATTTTTTAGTTCCATTTGCGAAGTTAAACATTGAAAGTTAAGGTCATTTAAGAGTTAATTTATTATTTTCACACCACTCTCAAGATTTTCTATGAGTTTGGAGCAAATGTGCTCTTAAGACTCATTTCGGGAAGTAGTTCCCTCAATGGCTCTCCTGGAGGAACTAGACGAACCAATATCTAAATTCCTAACCCCAACAACTTTTGGATCTAAATCCTCTCTCTCACCGTCATCATCTAAAGTGACCACATGTGAGACATCATCATCAATCACAACATTAATTGTCTATATCACTTTCTTACTATCCAAGTTGTAGACTCGATATGCTCAATAATTTTGAGAATAACCAATAGATATCCCATCTTCACTCCTTGACTCAAACTTGGTTAAATATTCCCTATCATGAAGGATATAACACTAACTACTTAATACTTTGAAGTACTTAATAGTCTACTTTTTTCCTTTCCAAAGTCTGTATGAAGTCTTTTTGGTGACGGGTCTAAGGAAAACCTTATTTAATGTATGGAATGCCATTTTCTTAGCTTTGACTGAAAACCTTTTAGGCAAGTTCTTGCCATCAAGCATACACCTAGTTATCTCTTATAATATTCTACTTTTTCTCTCAATGACCCCATTTTGTTATGGAGTTGCAATGGTAAAGTAATCTTGTTACATTCCAACCTCATCACAATACTTCTCAATCTTTAACTCAATAAACTCGGAACCATGATCTCTTAATCTCATAATGGGTAAGGATTATTCATTTTGAATATTTTCACATACGAAGATAGTGATTTCAAATGATTCGCTTTTCTCTCTCATGAACCCAACAAAAGTGAATCTAAAAAAATCATCCACCATAAAAAAATAATACCTTTTACCTCCTATGCTCCCCATTTTATAAGGACTTATCAAATCTACATGTACTAACTCTAAAGTTCTAGAGATAGTAATCTCACTCAAATTATTGAGAGAAGTTTTGATTTGATTCCCCTTTTTGACACGTATCACAAACCTTACTCACCGATTTTCGAAGCCTAGGAAGACCTTTAACTCTCTCCTTCTTAGAAAAACTTTCTTAATCACGAAAGTTAATGGGTCCTAATATTTGATGCCATAAGTCAATTGATTCTACCTTCACATTTTGACACACAATATTTGGTTCACTCACCAAAATGTAAAAATTATCTTTTGATCTTATTCCTCTCATCAATTCTTCAATATCCTATTTTCTCTCTGAGCACTCACCCTTTGAAAAGCTCACAAGGTGACAATCATCATAAAGTTGACTCATGCTAATGAATTTAAACATATGCCCTTCAACATATAAGAAGTTATGAAGTGTGGTGCAATCCAAACTCTCACCATTTCTTTCCCACTCATACTCAATTTCTTTTCATTATCAAATGTTACCAAACTACCATTATAATCCTCCAAAGAAATAAATAATGACTTCTGACCCGTTATGTGTCTATAACACCCATTATCAAAATATTAATTACTCGAATTTGAAACTTTGAGAGCTGCAATAACCATATAATAGTTACCACTCTCTTTCCTAACCCACTTTAGATTCATTTGAGTACCTTTTTTTAACCTACTCACTTCTTCTGAAGTTTCTTCAATTCACTCTCAAGTCTCATGTTTACTCCTTGATAATCATTTCTTCTTGATAACTTAGAGTCTGAAAATTAGTTATCTTTTAGAAGTTTAAGACAAAAGTGTATCAAGTGTCCTCTCATGAAAAAATAGGGTACAGTTGTAGGTTTGAAAAGGTTTTTGATCAAAATTCATATTTCGTTTGAGAAAACGTCGCTCTCTTTGATTTTAAAAGACTCTTTCTCTTTTTAAATGATTTGTGTGATGAATAAAATGAGAATCTGGCTCTTTGAAAACTCTTATTTGATTCTCTTGCCTTTACGATCTTTGAACAAATTTAGATTGGTTAATTTGGGACTCCTTTTCCATTTTCACTACATAGACTTTTTCATTTTTATTTGGGAAAATATTCTTCTCAAGTTCCTTTTCTTTTTAAGTAACTTTTCATCTTTGATTTGAGTATAATCCTTTTGTTCGACATCATCTTTCTTCTTATGTACAAAAGTAGTAGAAGAACTAGGAGAAGCATTGAAAGAATAAAAACTAATACCTTTCTTTCTGTTTTGTATCATTGATTTCTCAAAAATCACTTTGTTTATTTTATTTGAATTTCCCCTCTAGAGCAAGCATGAATTTTAAACATTGATAAATCACTTTTAAGCGAAACCACTTCTTTTTGATACTCTCTTTCTTTGATTTCAAACATTTTGAACTCTTTCTTAAGTTTACATTACATTTCAAGAAGATCGATAATTTCACTTTCTAAGGAAGAATTTTGATCATTCACTATTTTTAAATCACATTTTAATTGAAAAATCATTTCATCATTTTCTTTCAACTAACTGCTTTCTTCTTCAAACATTTTGATTTTGTTTCCCATTTTAATGTTTGATTTTTTTAACTTTAGAGACTCGTGAAACAACTTGTTTTAAGCACAGTTAATCTCATTCATTTCTTCATCATTACTCATCTCATTTTTATTATGCCTAATTTCATAGCTAGACTCACTCGAAGCACATGAAGTGTTGCTACAGATGAGTGTGCAGATGAATGCATGTTTCCTAAGCTCATGACTAAAGCATAAGAATAAAAAATCTCCATAGCAATTCATAAAAAAGAAACGACACACAAAATAAGGATCAACTCGGGATGTTAAGACATAATTGAGAAATTGTGCTTTGATACCAATTAAAAATGCTAGTATGTGATTATTTCAAATAACCTAAAGTTGGGGTGGGTGGGGTGGGGTGAATAGGTTATCTAATAAATTTGCTCAATTTTAAGAGTGATGTCTAATTAAAACCTAAATCTAAGTCAGTTTTAAGTTTGCAATTGGATATAATGCAATGTGAAATCAAACAAACACAATTAAGGAATAGAAACTGAAACATAATCGCACAACAACAATTATACAAGGAAACCCCCCAACCTATGGGTAAAAAACCTCGGTGTGACCAAGAATCTCATTAGATTTGAAAAGAACATTTTACACAATACAAGAACGTAATTCTCTCTCTCTCACACAAGAAATTACCTATTGACATTGCAATTTTCCCCCATTCCAATGAGAAATCCAACCAAATCTCCATCGATTGAATACAAAAATCCATTCTTCATCCTTAGTCCACACCATGTTCTAACTTTAGCTATATTGAGCACATCCTTTTAGATCCCGGAGTCTAAATCATGTGGATTGATTGAAATTCATATTTAAACAGTGGTTATGTGTGGATTTATCCTCTCAAAACATCTCACAAAGGAATATCTAAGTATAGATCATAAAACTCAATTAAACACTTAATTTGAAATTAGATACAGAATGTAATGGTGTCAAGTGCAAAAATATACTCACAGTATGTATTTGAAGGTGAGGGAGGAGTTTTAAAAGATTTGGGGGGAAATAATTTCTATTTATAGATTTTTTTAAAATTTTAGCTTCGCCGAGTGCACGATTAACTTTTATCGTGCAAAAGATTTTGGATAGTGTGACCCTGGATAAAATGTCAAGGAATTATGCGGAAGGTTTTTCCTCCAAACCACACGACCATGTGCATGGGATAAATATCCACCGTGTGAACCACTGATAGGAAAAAAAACCTTTAAAAATGTTTTAAGGAACCTTTTGAAAATAAACTCAGGTGTTGATCCATTTTGACATACAAATACACCACTCAGAGAAATATTTTTAAAAAGAAGCTCTCTTTTGAAATACCATGATTGTGTGAAATAACCAAAAGTTTTAAGCATCCATAAAAAGGACATTCTTCACAATTCAGTAATGAAATTCTCCATCTTCAAAGTGGAGAGGTGGCCAAGTCTTTGAATAAAAAGTGTCTATAAATAATAGACAAAGACTCTCTCACAAATATAAGTGAATCAAGCTTTTGGACTCGAATTTGTGCATGAATCAATTTCTTAGACATGAAGGATAGCCAACTAATATATAATAAAAATTGATACAAATAGAAATAGTAATTTCTCCTTAGTTATTGAGCCATGTTTTGTGGTGCAATTTACCCGTACCTGGTGTGTAGATTTAGAATTCACTAATAATGTTTGTAATTATATGCAGAGGGTTCCAGCCTCCAGGTAAATCGAGAGCTTAGTGATGGATACATATTTTTATTCATGGGTGATCAAAGCAAGGCAACAACCATAGGAGTAGAAAATTTAGATTTAAATTTTTGTGAAGACTATAAGTTAATATCAATAGATTTTTTTTATGTTCCTAGCATTACAAGAAAATTGATTTATGTTTCTAAACTAGTGTTGAATGGATATCAGGTTTATTTTAATGATGGTGTTTTTATAAAAAAAATGTTAAGTCTCTTATTTATTCTCATTCATTGGCAAATGACCTTTATATTACAAGACCTATCGTACCACTACTGCTTAATACTAAATTAAATGACTTAAATGGAAATAACATAAAGAGAAAAGAACCTTCCAAGTTGAAGCAAACGTATGTTTGGAACTCACGCTGAATTAATTTTAATCTTAAAGGAATTCAAAGAGTGGTTTTATATGGACAATTGAGTTCATTGGAAGTGGAGGAATTTTCAGTCTGTGAATCCTAGTTAGAAAGAAGCATTTCATGGCCAAGGTCTACAGATCCAAAGATATGTTGGAACTAGTTCATTATAATTTGTGTGTCCCTATGACTATGTGGGCATGAGGTGACTATGAGTGCTTCTTCAGTTTCATTAATGACTATTCAAGATTAGGGTATGTTTACCTTATGCATCACAAATATGAAGCCTTTGATAAGTTCTACAATACCCACGCCCAATATTTTATTATTTTCCCATGTAAATTGTGATCATATGAAACCCTTGGGATTTGGATCATTAAAATATGGGCTTTTATCTCTATTCGTTTATTCTTTGCCCTTGATGGTAATTATTAGGAGGAATTAAAGTTTGTAGGAAATTTATGAGGTTTAAACGATATTAAAAATCGTTCGAATGAGTTTCCAATCTTGTTCGAACGAGAATCAGGTTGGTTCAAATGAAAATCTAATGTCGTTCGAGGTTGGGTTCTAACAAGGATCTAATGAAATGTAACTTTATAAGGTTTCCTTACCTCGTTAGAAGGTCGTTCGATGGGAGATCGAATGAGATATTAATCTCGTTTGAAGGAGGTCCCATTTTAGTTCGAACGACTTGTGACAATCGATTTTCCCTCGTGTGTTGCACATTTTGGACTATTAGATCGATGACGCATCGCCTCCTGGTGAACCCAGATGACCAAAATTGGGATTTTGTGTTTAGGGCTTGGTTTTTAAAGTGAGTTTGTGGGTTTATTTGGGTGAGAAGAGGAGAGAGGTGGGGAGGTTATTTCCCCACCAAAACCCACCATATTTTACAAGTATTCCACCATATATGAGCCTTATACACCCATTTCCTCCATTGACGAGTAGAGATAAGAAATATGGAGTTATTATTGGGGGTTTTTAAGGAAGAAGAATATAAGATTACTAGAGTTTAAAAGGGTTTTTTTCTTGGAGTTTTTATGGAGCAAGCTTGTGGAGCTAGGCAACCTCCTTGAGGTTTTCAATGGCTTTGAGAAAAATGATATATTTTAAGAAAACTTGATGTTTAAACATTTTTATGGAATAAAAATGTTGGAAATGAGTTTATTTTGTTGGGAATATTTTATGAATAAATGTTTCAATATTTTCTGATGAAAAATTAGGACTTTATATAAATAGACATTTTATTCAAGTTTTGAAGAAATATAAATGTCTTTGGCATGAAAAGTTGCAAACCTTATAAAATTTCTAGAATAAATCATATGTTAGACCCTTTTAGTAGGATTTTTGGACTTAAAATCCACCTTCTCATGCATATAAACCTGTAGTATTTTAATGATGAACATATAAACAAGTTTAATGAGGATTTTATTGGTTTTAAAAATAAAATAAAGAAAATAGAAATTTCTTCCTTTAAAGCGTGTGAAAAAGTGTTAGAAATGTGATAAGTGTAAGGTTTCAAGACTAAATGTGTTAACAAAGGAAAAATGGTGTTTTCTTATAAAGTAGTCTGTAAAATTTCAATGATTTGTTAGAGAAAGAAAATAATGAGATAAAGAGATTTCCAACTGGGGCAGTATGCTACTCCAAAGTATTAATAAGAGTTAACTTTAGGATTTAAAGTGGGTAACTTAGGTATGTTTTGGGAAATAACACATGTGAAAATGGATGAATGACAAGTTTGAAAACAAATGGATAAAAGGTTAATTTTATTAAAAGTCGCCCTAAATGAACTTGATTTTCTTGATATAATCAATGTAAAGGTCTAAAGGACAAGAAATGATTAATTTAAAGTGTAACACAAGTTGGGGTAAAATATCGAGTTTTGGATTCGACCTATAAAGGAAAAGTGGAATAATGTGGATTTGTTAATTGTTAAAGCACATTAATATGGACTCGGATGACACTGGGATAATTAAGGAGGGACCGGAGCCTTGGGTTGAAAGACCCAAAATCACTAGCTAGAGCATATGGTTGTAGAGCCGGCGATGTGGAACCCGTTAAAGTATGCGAATATTAGAAGATTTCGAGAAAAAAGATAACGAAAAGCGGAAAATGCCAAGAATGGGTTGTGTGGTGACTATGAGAAAACACAACCTAACTTGAATGAAATAATAAATATTCCAGTAAAGGATAACATGGCCAAGTAAATGTGAAAATTGATAAATGTCCATAAAGTAAAGGAATGGTAAAGCGAAGTGATTATATGGGTAGTTAAGCAACCTAAAGAGGTTTTACCCATAATTAACACAAGAGTGTGTGCATGAAAGGTTTTTAAAGAAAAATAAGTATTTTATAACACGTTGCTTGCGTGTGCTGAAAGGTGATTTCAATGAAAATACTAACATGAATTGGTATGAATAAAGAGGTAATTTTGGTGACAAAAACTCTTTTCCTTAAATAAAGGGTATTGTGTAAAGTAATTAACCGAGTGTGTTAAATCAAGAAATAAATGTCAAGTCAAGTAAAAAGGAAATTCTTTTATAGGATTAAGGTGAATTAATCAAGGTAAGTAATGTTTTTGGAATAAAAATGCAATTAAGTATATATATGGACATATATAAGGTAGTTGCATGTGCATGTAGATATAACGTGTTAGAGTTTCCTTTCTGCCGTTCGATTCTATATTGTATTGTTGTAATTTTTCACTGGGCATTTGGATCATTCTATCGTCTTTGTTACAATAGTTTTGGTGCGGTTTCGTATTTGAGAGAATTTCACATGTAAGTATTCTTTTTATTTTATGTTAAAGGCTCTATATGCTTGGATTCCAAGGATGCTTGCCACGGGTCCTTCACGTAACTTGATTTAAATGGAAATTGCATGCTAAATAAGTGAAATGTTAATCAAATAAAATTGGACTAACAACATTAGATAGGTTGTTACATTGCACTGCACACCTAATGCCCGGGTAATACCAAGTTGACCACGGGTAACCCATAAATTCGAGTCGGGGCATTACAAATGGTATTAGAGCTTTAGGTTCAAAGTTCCTTTCAAGAGTGACGTGGTGAGGTTGGTAGTTGATCTTTTGACATCGATGATGGTTTTGGGCCGGTCACGCTAGATTGGTGACTGTTTCTGTTCGTGTTCTCGATAGTGGAGTCAATGGGCTTAGCACGACGGGTACTTAATTTTCAAGTGGCATACGAGCAAGTCAGTTATCATTAATCACTTTCACGCTTCTGATTAAACATGTTAGTGATCTGCGAGTTTCCGTGAGAGTCAATAATGATGACACCATGTTTTTTAGTGTGAGGTGCTTATGTGTCAATCCTTAATGATTTAAGAGGTCAATTAAGATGCTAATAATGGTAAATAACATCCATTTAATTGGAAACATGAATTTTTAAATCCAACTGTGGAGATTAGATTACTAGAGTGTCATGCCTAAATGTAAACGATGTGTGCAATATCAATCGAGTTCGCAATTCTCTAATGGATTCGAACACAATTTTTTATTTAGGTGTCTAAATTTGAACAAACCAAATTCAATTTTATTTAGCCGTATGCATGCATCTAAGTGTTCAATCAAATCAATTAAATCATGCATGTAAAATAAAAACGACAGATTCAGGAAAAAAAAACCCTTTCGGGTAAAAAACTTTTTAACACTTTGAAACGTTGACAAGACCATTGACTTAGATACAACCTGATAATCCCCCACAAGTGTATCGCACGGTGTCTTCATCAAACCTTCAAAACTACGCCTCATCCCGTAGTCCAAGCCATCCACACACAGAGATATATGCTCGATATCCACCGATCAGTAGTGAGTTCCCTCCAGAAATCATAAGGTATGGAGATGCCTTTTCCACAGATGCTGAACAATAGCACGGTTGTTCTTCGGGTTCCAAAACAATTCACATAAAGATATTGGGATTTTGTCAATTGAAAAACAAAAAGAGTTTTAAGCCTTAAATGAAGAAGCCAAAGTATTATGTCGATATGCAGTGTTCGCAGAATGAAAACACGTGAAAGACTTTTTAAGAAAAATGGAGTCGAAAAGTCCAATTTAGAGAAGACTTAAGGCGATGGCGTTGTTCGAACGAGACGAGATGTTGTTTGAAGTATCGCGCGACATCCGGTCTCGTTTGAGCGGCAAACGATGTCGTTCAAACGACATTTGTTTTTTAAAATAATTTTTCTTTTTCTTTTTCTCGATAAATGCACCGCCTCAAGAACTCCAAAAAAAATTATTTTTGAAGAAAAAAAATCTAAAGCTCCGCTCCAACACTTAGAAAATATTTTATGACAAATATCCAAATACTCTAAGTTTATTATTAAGGTACTCTAAAATGTAACCTTACCAAAGTTAATCCCGCAGAGGCTTTTTGTTGAAGAACTTTGATTATTCGGATCCGTCTTGATGTGAATGTGATCTTGAACATTTTCGACGTTGTAGCGGTATACAAAATATAAATTAATAACGGAAAAAAATTTCCTTAAAAATCTCCCCCTATGTCTATGCCTGTACAAAATAAAAATATCTGAATTATCAAATATCAAACGACCTATACAAATCTACCCTCCCATGAACCCAAAACTGAAAAGGTAAATGACAAGTCTTCAAACTTTTTCAATCTTCAACAAACATCAAACTTTCTTTGTCATCATTAGGGTGAGCAAAAGTGATCTTCATATGTACCTACACACATGAGACAAAGAAAATACCTCATGACGTATCGAGTTTGAAATGATAAACGTAAAACATGTAAGCAAAATCAAATCTCCCCCATACTTAAAATCCCCCATAAAGTCATAATTTGTTCTCCCCCTTTTTAGTTGTCCGAAATAGACAAGGAAAAGAATAAAATAAATAAATAAAATCGGTGTGTCACGGGAAACAAGGTAAACATACTATATTTGAATTTCTTCAAAATTTTCATATAGAAATGCAGAAATGATGTTACAAAATCACACACCATGAATTTACACTAAGATAACCACATCGTGGAAACGGAATGAATGGGTGTGAACAAATTCGATAGGAAAATCAACTCAATCATGTCATATGTGCACGATGCATAAGTGTACTCCTAACGAATGAACACAAAAAATAGCCCTTAGGTGTAAAATTTTTGAATATAGATGACATCTTCTTAATCGTATCAACAAATCAAAGAATAAATAATTTTCACACCAATAACATTCAAAACTATGTAATGCCTTTTCATGACTTTTAAGGACGTGTAAACCGTACGAAATTCCATCCAAACTACTTCATTAAATGATAATGCTTTTTATTTTTCTTATTAGGTGATGAAACTAAAATCTATTCGCCCATTTTTGGCATATATTTCTTTTTATTGCCTTTTAATTTTTTCGGACTCTTTTAAACCTCATTGGACCTCGAATAATTTTTACTTCCTCACTTTTTTAGATCAATTTAAATGGTTGCTTTATCGCAAAGGAAAACTCTAAATACCTTTCGCAACCCTTTTTCATTTTTCAAAATAAAACATATAAACTCATAAATAATTTATATCATGCACTACTTTTTGTCAAGTTTTATCGCATTTGGTTCGTTGTATAGACATAATTGAGATGGAAACACTCAACCAACATGTAATAGACAAGCATAAAAGTCAAACAAATCTGTGCATGTGTGAAATAAAGGACAAATGAGTCAAACTTGTAGATAGCAACACTATATCATCTCAAAGACTCCAAACTTTGTAAAGCACATGAATGACACAATGTATTGTCTCAAAACACTATCAAATAGTCACGTGGATATGGAATGAAATTGTGACTCGGTCATCCTAAGTGTTAATTCATATAAGGTGAAAACAAAATACAAAACTCTTTTTGGATTTTTCAAAATATTTATTAAAAAAAATATTTTTGTATTTTTCGAACACTGTTCAGAAAAAACCCATCAGTACCAAATATTATATCAATATAAACCAGGGGACTGCAAACAGAAAAGTAATTCTAGGGGTCGTTCGAACAAGAATCCTTGTTGTTTGAATGATAAAGGATTTCACGAGAAGACTTCGTGCGAGATAAGTTCTCGTTAAAATGAGAAAAGAAAAATTTCCCAGGTTATTTATAATATCATGCAGTTTTGTCCAGTGGGAAATTTCGTAAAAACAGTTCCTAAAATGGGCAAACAGATCCGAAATAGTGCTAAAATAATATTAAAAATAAGAAAAGCAACAAAAATGCTAACAAAGTATAAAACAAATGGTACATACTAGCAATAGGCATAAGATAACATCATTCAAATCAACCTATGCTAAACAACAGGTATAGACGTCAACCGGTAAGTGCGGAGGAGTTTTCCAAAGACGGTGACATCTTTTGAAACAACTCCATCAAATCATGAGAATTCTTGACCAAAAATTTTACTTGGTCTCAAATATATGCAAACTCTCTATCATTATGTGCAAGCAAAATATCATGGGTGGGTGCAGGTGTGCGAACATGTGTAGAGGCAAAGCGTGACACGTAACCTAATTTAAAGAAAAAATCCCTAAGGTGTCCTCTCTTTTTACAATGGGAGCAAACATAAATCGGCCTAGGTACACCTCTCTCAACAACTCTAGAACATGCTCTCCTAATAGGTAAGGGATGCCTAGGTGGGTTGGGTCGAGTCACTAAAGTGGGAACTAACTCGGGTGTAATAATAGAAGTGGATACATCGTCATGACCTTTTTCTAAACTCTCACCACCTCCCAAAAAGGGATTGATAACCACCTTTAAACTTTTTTAGATGCGTTATCTAAAGGGACTTTGACCTCCCGAGCACGTTTGATATCACTCTCGAGTTGGGATACATGTGTCATCAGACTAGACACCGTGTCGGTCAAGTAACACTTTTCCCTCCTAAAAACTTCTTTCTCTCTCTCCAAATCTAAAACCCAACAACCTAAATCTCTATTATACTTATTTGTTTTCATGGTCTCGATGTATAAATCCCTAAATACTTTTTGGAGCTCACTTTTATCTCCACTCTCAAACTCGCTCTCACCTCCACTAGAAACACTTGAGTCATCATCGTCGCTCTCATGAACACTATCCTCGTGAGATAAAGTGGGTGTGCTCACACGACTCGAAAAAGATACAGACATCCCATGTGCTAAACCTTTACTGGACTCATCTCCCTCATCGCCCTCACTATCACTAAGTGTGGCGGGCATAGCATTTTTTTCCCTTTCTCCTTATCGTAGTAGGACACTCTTTAGCTATGTGCCCCTTACCCTCACACTCAAAAGCACCTAATCTCATCCTCCTTATCACCTTCTTTGTCCTTATCTTTCTTTTTATTTTTTTCAAAAGATCTATTTTTATTGGAAGAATTTTCTTTAAACATTTTGAGAAACTTTTTAAAATTTTTCGCAAGTAAGGCCATGTCAAAATCAGACTCGTCCTCATACTCGGTCTCACAAAAACTCACTTTCTTTTCCTTATCCCTCATCGTCAAGACATCCTCACTCGATCTCGAATGTGACCTAAGTGCAATACCTTTATCTTTAGGTTTGAAAGTTTGGGGAAACATATCTAACTCGTAAGTCTGAAGATCACCTACTAACTCTTCGAACTTAGGTGTGCTCAAATTTTCCATTGAGTTTAAAACAGTGACTTTCAAAATAAAATGTTTTGGAAGGGATCTCAAAATATTTTTCACAACCTGCATGTTATCAATTACCTCACCCAAATTAAAACTAGTGTTGACAATGTCCGACAAATGTGAGTAAAACTCATCAAAAGATCGAACTATAACATAGTAATGGTCTCAAATTGAGTGGCTAGATTTTGTAATTTTAACTCTTTAACAGCAATTGTACCTTCGTGTGTCAATTTTAAAACATCTCATGCCTCTTTAGACGTGGTACATATCATAATACAACAAAATTAGTGAGGAGTGACAGCTCGAGAAATAGCACTCAAACCATGGGAATTAAAGTTAGACAATTTATAATCGTTCTCAGTCCAGGTTGACACAGGTTTTAAAGAGGTGACATTATCAACAACCACGGTGGGAGGAGTCCAACCATTTTCAACCAACAACCAAACTCGCACATCTATGGATTTTAAAATAGATTTCGTACGTGCTTTCCAATAGGCATAATTATCGTCGTCAAAGATGGGCACCCGATTATATAAGTGATCCATTGAAAAACTTATGATTTTAAATAAATAAAAATTTTCAAACAAAATCAATATCACAAAAGTTTGTGGATAATAGGAATACTTGATAGATTAGCGTAGCCTTCTTTGATAACAATTTGTAAACGATGTGTGCAATATCAATCAAGTTCGTAATTCTCTAATGGATTCAAACACACTTTTTTAATTAGGTGTCTAAATTTGAACAAACCAAATTCAATTTTAATCAGCCCCTATGTATGCATTTAAGTGTTTAATCAAATCAATTAAATCATGCATGTAAAATAAAGACGACAGATTCAGGAAAAAAAACCCTTTTGGGTAAAACCCTTTTTAGCACTTTGAAAAGTTTACAAGACCATTAACTGACATACAACCTGATAATCACTCACAAATGTAATGCACGGTGTCTTCATCAAACCTTCAAAGCTACGCCTCAGCTCGCAATCCAAGTCGTACACATGCAGAGATATACGCTCGGTATCCATCGATCAGTAGTGAGTTCCCTCCAGAAATCACAGGGTATGAAGATGCCTTCTCCACAGAGGTTGAACAATGGCACGGTTGTTCATCGGGTCACAAAAAAATTCAGATAAAGATATTGAGATTTTATGAATTGGAAAACAAAAGGATTTGAAGCCTTAAATGAAGAAGCCAAAGTATCTGCCGATATGCAGTGTTTGCCGGATGAAAAAACGTGAAAGACTTCTTAAGAAAAAAGGAGTTGAAAAGTCCAATTTATGGAAGACTTAAGGCGGTGTTGTCGTTCGAACAAGATACGACGTCGTTTGAATTATCGTGCGGCATTCGGTCTCGCTTGAGCGACAAACGATGTCGTTTGAACTACATCTATTTTTTAAATAATTTTTCTTTTTCTCTTTCTCGATAAATGCATCACCTCAAAAACTCTGAAAATTTTATTTTTAAAGAAAAAACATTTAAAGCTCCGCTCCAACACTTAGAAAATATTTTATGACAAATATTCCAGTACTCTAACTGTATTATTAAGGTACTCTAAAATGTAACCTTACCAAAGTTAATCCCACAAAGGCTATTTGTTGAATAACTCTGATTATTGGGATTCGTCTTGATGTGAATGTGATCTTGAACATCTTCGACGCTTTCGTGGTATACGACATACAAATTGATAACGGAAAAAATGTCCTTACACTAAACAATATTGATCTATGATAAGGACGCATTCGGTTCCAGGATGCAGTACTTAAGGGTAGTTAAGGCTGATGATGTGATTAGGTGAACATGATCCTTGGGTTTTGTCATATAGTAGGTAATTGATAGATAGATGGGCATGTAGAACCGTGTTGGTCAATACTTAAGGATATGTACATTCAATTTTTAGTTGATAGAATGCTATCCTTATGAGGGAGTACCTTAGTAATTGTCAGACGATAGATGTATCTCGTAAGCCGTAATTAGAGCTATGGGCCATTGATGGTAAATGTGTCACATGTGTAACAATAATTAGTTGAAGTGACATGACAGTGAACCCTAGGTAGCCTTCTATGTTGTTGCTTTGGAAAATATGATGCTACATTTGATGAATAAGATCTTTAGCGACATCGATAATGTGGACCTTGAAACTTAAAAGTGTAAGGGCATAATTTTATAAATGTCCGTTATCAATTAAGTATGCCGTATACTATTATAAATGTCAAAGAATGTTCAAGATCACATATGCATGAAGACGGATCCGAATATTAAGTTTTCTTCAAAATTCAAACCTCCGCAAGTTTAACTTTGGTAAGGTTGTGTTTTTGTTAATAATTCACTTAGAGTGTTGGGGTATTTTTCATCAAATTTTTTCTAAGTGTTGGAGCGAAGTTTTTTAGTTTTTCATCAAAAATATTTTTCTAAGTGCTAAGGCGAATTTTTCGAAATAAAAATATTTTTTTAATTTTATCGCTCTAGCGACATACTGATGTCGTGCAAAGTTGTTTGAACGAAACGTGTCATCGTTCGAGCGAGCCACCACCTTATATTTTCTACAAAAAAGGCTTTCCAACTTCGATATTAATCAGAAGACCAACGATTTAAACAAAGACGAAGCTGCGTTGGCAGAATTCTTGGTCTTCTCAATTTTCGGGTTTGAAACCTTTTCAATTCACAAGATCCCAATAGTTTGTGTGAATTATTTTGGAATCCTAGAACAAAACTTTGTTATTGTTCATCTTTGTGGAGTGCGTCTCTACAGCTGAAGACTGAGATCATTGAGGTTCGCTGCGTGTGTATCTTTGCTGAAGATTGGACTCCGGTTCGTGTGGGTTCGCTGTGTGGGATCCATTACTGACTCTAGGTTGCGTGTCTATGTAGGTTTGCTGAGGTACACTTATTGCAGATTTCATTGTGATTGTAAATTCCGATTTAATTCATAGTGAAATAAAAGTTTTTGCGCTTCGGGGATTTTTTTTCCTGAAATTTTTGAGTTAAAATATTTGTGTTTATGATGGTTTGACACACGCACACATGTAGTTGCATGTTTAGGGGCCGATTTTATTTGGTTTAAAATTGACTGTAATTAAATAAGTTTGAAATTGGAATTTGCGAGTTTATTTAAATCGATATCGCACACGACGCATCACTTATTTACAAATTGGTATAAGAGAAGGTTACTCAAATTTACCGAGTATTCCTATTTTTAACAAAAATTGTGTGATATCGATATTTTGAAAAAATCACATTTTTATAGAATTGTCACAATGTTTCCAAGTGAAAACTTATATAATCGGTTGTCAATTTTTGACGGGTCATTATGCTTAGTGGAAAGCCCGCATGAGATCACATTTAAAAGCAATCGATGAGAGAGTTTAGCTAATTTGTGAAAGAGGCTGTACTACTCCCACTATCATCACAAATAATGTCACTTATTTAAAACATGTGTCAGAGTGGACTGAGGACAAGTTTAGGTGGAGAACTTTTAATTTACGTGGGCTTAGTGCAATTTTTGAACACGTCACCCCCGACGAGTTCTGACATATTATAACGTGCACCACGTCTAAAGAAGCATGGGATGGTTTACAACTCACCCATGAAGGCACTAACGCGGTCAAAGAGTCTAAAATTCAAAATTTAACTACTCAATCTTAAACGATTACCATGATTGAGACTAAGTGTTTTGATGAATTTTATGCACATTTGTCTGACATTGTCAACACTAGTTTTAATCTTGGTGAGCCTATACCTGATGCAGGAGTGGTTAAAATTATTTTAAGATTGCAACCAAAACGTTTTATCCCTAAATTGGCCATTTTAAATACCTTAGGTAATTTAGATAATTTAAAATTAGAAGAGCTAGTAGGAGACCTCCAGACATATGAGATTGACATGTTTCCTGACACTGTCAAGCCTAAGGATAAAGGGATAACACTTAAAGCCCAGTCTAAAAAAAAGAAAGTGAGTTTTTGTGAGCTCGAGTCTGATTTTGATATGACCATGCTTGCAAAGAATTTTAATTTTTTTTTCAATTTTACAAAACAAAATTCTTCCAATAAAAGTTTTTTGAGAAAAAGAAAGATAAGGCCAAAGAAAACGGCGAGAAAGAGAAAGAGGGTGAGGGGGATTTAGAAAATGTAACATGTTTTGAGTGTGAGGTCAAAGGGCATAAGTCGTTTGAGTGTCCCAATAGACTTAGGAGAGAGGGAAAGAAATTTGCTATGCCAGTCACTCTTAGTGATAGTGAGGATTATGTGAAAGATTTCGAGGGTGTCTTCACAAGGAAAGTTTGTAGCCTTTTCTGCTAATCACGTGAGCACACCCAGTTTATCCCACGACGATGAGGATACTTGTGCACGTGAGACCCCCGAGGATGATTTGAGTGCTTCTATCGAGTCAGAGAGTGAGTGCGCTAGTGAGCTCCAGATCGCATTTAGAGATTTATACGCCGAGACTTTGAAGACTAAAAAATTGAATAAGGAATTAAGTCTTAGGGAAAGATATTTGGAGACAGAGTTAGAAAGTTTGAGGGAGTATGAAGAAAAAGCGAGTCAACTCGAGAAGGTGAAGAATTCTTTGAGTGAACAGTTAATAGCTTTAGGCCGGGAAAAGAGTGAACTTATAACCCGCGTGTCCAATTAAAGAGAGATATTAAGCATGCTCTGGAGGTTAAAGTCACTTTAGAGAACGCATCTAAGAAAGAAGGACATATAGTTGTCAATCCCGTTTTGGGTAGAGGTTAAAGTTTAGGGATAAGTCATAATATAACCAACGTGTGTCTTTATCAATAACTAAAACCTACATTTAAAAGAGATAATTGATTTAAAAAGGTTCCCACAGGCCCCACTCCTACCCTTCTCTAGACTCTATGCATGGGATGTTTCATAAATGAAATCTAAATTCGAAACCCCTGATAGAGTTGACTTTTGCGTATATATTTTTCCTCGTTCCTTGAAAAGCTCCTCTAATCAAAATCCTCAAATTACCTACAAAAATAATACAATCTCAAGTGTAGAGGTAAGTAAGGGTATCAATCCACATCAAAGGGGTAAACTAGAGACAAACTCAATTGTAATTCAATTTTTATTTTCTTTTTGGATTTTTTCTTTTTCTATTTTTTTTTTATTTTTTTCAAATATTAAAACAATTGGGTGAGGTGAGGTGAAGTAAGACTAAACTAAATTGTGAGATGAAAACAACTTACTAGAAAGTGACTAAAAGTGAAAAACAAAGTCTAACACTAAAATAAGAGATAAAGTGAGGTAAATAAATGCGAGAACAATCAAGGAGTGGGATTACACCAAAATTTTTAGCTATTCTAACTAATTAATTTAATTAATTGAATTCTCCCAAATTAATATCAAAATTACAAATCAACTTTCATTGCAAATGTAATTTTAATAGTACCCTTTTAGAAAATTAAGTTTAACACCCCACAACTCTCGAAAAATAGATCTATACTCCTTTTAATTAGTCACCCGCTAGGATTGATCAATTAAAACTTATGTAAATCTTAGAAAATAAATTAGAGTTGAAATTCAAGTTATAATACCCCACTTAAGAAACCCCTATCTCTATTTCGAATCTAAAATGGGTATTATAACTTAGAATTTCGATTTTCTCTTGAAAATCATTTACCCTCTCTCGAGGCGTAAATTTAAGGGTGAGGGATCAAAATTAACATTCAAAGAGAATTTTTAAGTAATCAAACTAATTAAACTAAAATAACATCAAATAAGGGTTTTTCCCCACCCCTTGAAAGGGTATTTAGCCTAACATGATATTAGACATGATGAACAAATAATCAAGGCTACTAAAATAAAATAGAAGGGCATAGAACAAGCAAACCAAATTTCTTTGAGAATTTTGAACTCTAAACTTCCAATTTGAAGCATACAATCCCTCTAATTGAGCATCCAAGTGATTTGAAATTAAATATCTACTCAATTAAATCTCTTACAAAATTTAACCTCACAAATATCTAACAAAAAATAAAAATAAAATTATTTACAAATATTTCTATCTAATTTATTCTAACCCAACTCTCTACTTTTCTCTAGAATTTTCTCTCTCTATTTGATGATGATATTCCCTCAAATGGGGTCTTGAGTCTTATTTTATAGTAGATGCATGGCACACATGGGGCTAAGGGGTATTTGGGTTAAATAGGGTTGCAAAATCTAATTTGGTTTAGAGGGTATAATGGGAAGTTGGGTTAAAAGAGGTAGTTGGGGGTTATTTTGGGTAAAAGGGGATAAGTGGGTTTATTAGGCATGTGGGGTAAATGGGTTTTTGACTTGGTGTTGGCTTTGGTTTTGTATTGGCAAGTGATTGTGTTGGCTTACGGGAAATGGGTAATGAAGACAAATGGACATGGGTTGGTGGTTTCGGGAAAGGGTTGGATCTGACTCGGGTTAGGCCAGTAGGGGTAAGGATGGCCGCGGGTTAGAGAATGACAGGGGAGGTCGGGTTGTGGAGAGGCATGGGGTGAGGTTGAGGGGTGCGCCGGAGGGTCGCAGGTGGTCGAATTCACGAGAAGGGGTCCGGTGTGGTAGGTAACAGCGTGGGTACGTTGGCTGGTGCTAGGAGAGAACGAGGTAGAAAACGACGAGTTGTATGGGTCGGCGGCAGGGGGTCGTCTCCGGAGGGTTTGAATCCGGCGGTGGTTGAGGTGGTTTAGAGGGAGGTCGGGTTTGGGCCACGGTTTCCGAGCTCGTTACCGACCGAAGGAGGGGTTGTGGGATGAATTCCAGCCATGGGTTTAAGGGGTTGAGTTGGTTTGGTGTGGAGGTGAGAGAGAGGAGAGAGATGGTGGGTTAATGGAGGATTTGATAAGAGAGAGTGTTTGAGGTTGAAGATGAGTTAGGTGGAGTTAGTGTGTAGGTAGGTGTATGAGAATGTGGTTGAGGGTGAGTGAGTATGTTTGAGTGTATGTAAGGCATATGGTATGTGGGGTGTGTGTGAGTGTTTAATTTGGACACCTAAAAATAATACTAATAAAATAAAAAAATCCTATTCTAAAATAAAACGAAGACTCAATTAAAAATGAAACTAAAAAGAAATAAAAATATAAAATAAAATAAATTCTAATAAAACTAAAACTAAATTCCTAAATAAACGTAAAATAAAATAAAACTAAAAAAATAAATGAAATCCTAAAAAAATCTAATCCTAATAAAAACTAAAAACTAATCATTAATAAAAATAAAGATAAAAGAAAAATATACTAATAAAAGTAAAATATAAAAATAAAACCTAAATAAATCTAAAATAAACTCTAAAAATAAAAAAACTCTAATTAAAAAATTAAACTAAAATAAAAGGGACCAAACCAACACACACGGGGCTCGGGTGAAGGGTTTAGGAAGGTTTAGGCTAGGCTAGGGTACGAGATAAGGTAATTAGCTCCATAATGCGCCCAATTGCCTTGAAATACGTGTTTGAACACCGCAACGTGCAATCAACCTACAAAATACACAATAAAGCGCATAAGATCCAAATATCTAAGAATTAGCAATTAAAGTACGTTTATTCAGGGTATAAAATGTACAGTTTTGGGTACTTATCACACCACCCCCAAATAGAGCGTTGCTAGTCCTCGAGCAATAAGATAGAGAGAAAGAGAAAGATAAGAAACCAAAAGTGTACCACTTTTGCGGGCACTTGCGATAACACTTAGCATGTGCAACAAGCCTTTACAACTATAAGTTGCCCTACATGACGAGTTGTGTCTCATGAGGGTTTGCAGGGAATATACCCAAAAAATTCTTATTTTGGAAAAAAATTATTAAAAGGCAGTCAATCTCTTATTAGACGTAGAATAATCGCACAATCCATCATTAGACAAATAATTTGAGAAATACGAGCTAGAAGCGTAAAAAGTTTAGCTAAGTAAATACATACGGCACATCCTTCGTAGAACTCAACGTGTGTGGTGTGAATCAGTCAAAACGGGTCAAGTATCATAAGAGTAATTCCTAGATTTCCTTTTCGGAATCAACGCTTCAACTTCAAATCTCACTAGATATAGCTCTCTCAAACGAACTCTCGAGATTAGGGTCAGTGTATCGCTCGTGTGTGTGAGGAGGTGAGTAAATGTAAGCAAGTTCAAACGTCTCACACACATATAAGAAAGAATGAACAATTTAAAATAAAATGATCTTATGAAAGAATGATAATCACTATAGTGAGAACGTCGAGTTATTCACCACGTTGACTTTCATTTGCCCGAACACCTAGGGGAGTATATGGATGTTTATGGGTGAGGGGAAATGAGATGGGAAGGATATGATGATGTGGGATGGTGCGTAATGGATATGCGATGGGTAAAAGATGGATGCGATATAAGAGTGTATACACTTGAAGAAAAAATGTCTTTATTTCACAACTAACTACTAACTACAAACTTTCTTTCTTTTTTCTTTTCTCTCTTTTTTTCCAATTTTTCTTTTCTTTTTCTTTTATTCTTTTTTTTCTCTCTCTCTTTTTTTTTTCTTTCTATTTTGCTATTTTTCTTTTATTTTTGTTTTTCTCTTTTTTTTATACTCTCAACAGTGAAGACATTTTACATTTGGAATCAACACTCTTTTATTTGAAAATGAAAGATAATATGGAGATGATAGGTGATGATGTGGGAAAATATGTGAAAAATGGGAAAGTAATGGGTGAAGTGAATGGTAACTGGTAGGTGTATGGATGAAAATTTGGTATTCGGGACAAATTTCAAGACACGCATTTCTTACAACTCGAAAGTGATTCCGTTCTCAGTGATCAAGCCAAAAATATTATGAAGAATAATGAGATCATACAACGATTTAAAGTGCATACCCAAAAGAAGTTGAATGAACTTGTGACTCGGAGATTGAGTAAAACTCTCTGAAAGGGTGAAAGCACCAAATCTCACAAGTTTAAAGTCTTCACTAGTGATCCTTAAGGTTCTCATTAGAATTGTATTACTCCTCAACTCTAAACCGTATTGACGTGATAAGTACACAATTTTTTGTTGAGTCTAGAAATTCATGGTGAAAAATGCCTTGTTATGTATTACATAAACTATTTAGAAAAAATATTCTCTAGCTTGATTCCTAGACTTTGAAAGATGGATGATTGAAAATTCACATCAATGAGTGAGATGAAAGATACTGCACGAAATTTTTAAAAAATTAGGTTTAAAAATCAAAATTTTTCAAAAGAGGTACGATTTTGATAAAATTCCCCACCCCCAAACAAAAAGGAACATCGTCCTCGATGTTAAGTAAAATAATTTTTAAAATATAGAGCATATGGTAGGAAAGATAATACCAGAATCAACCGCTAATGAAGTGGACATATATCGCCAATAATAAACCTGAATAATTAGTGAGAAAAAAAATGTGTACAAGTCTACAAACATGGCAAAATATAAGGTGATGTGAAACACCACCCCCAAAAGGAATGAGACTAGTATAAGAAATGAGGGTTGCCTCCCTGTAGCGCTAATTTTAACGTCTTCAGCCAGACTGAATGGATCTCACCCTAAGGATTGGAACTACGATGTCGCGGGACGACAGAAAAATCTGGGTGATGAGAATCACCCCCAAACAAGACTGAAACATCATTCTTGTTGGAAACATGATAAAGTGGTCAATGCACCTGTATGGCAAAGTGCATCACACAATGAAAAGAATCGGTGGACCATGGGCGGGTGGGTATTAAGGTAAGGGTGAGGATGAATAGGTAGCGGTCACGGGCCTTATTGAGCTTAAATGTAAACATGGTGCTCTAGTTGGTGAGGGAGACAAAAAGGTGTAGAAATAGTGATGGGGTGGTTCTCATAGAAATGACACGACCGTTCTATAAATGGACGATGATAATGGTCGCACCGTGATACGCCAGGGAGCTGTTGAGAAAAAAATCAACAACACTAGGAAGTGGCGGGCAAGGAGGAACAAGCTCGGGGTCACGGAAGTGAAGAGTGACACCACATATACTCTCATGGGTGGTGGATGGTTTTAGGTAAGGATCTAAAAATGTAGATGGAAACATGAACTGTGTTAAATCAAGATCCAAACCAGGTGGTAGAGTGGAAGGGATAATGGGTGGGTCGGGTGGGATAATTGGTGGAGGAAGATGATCCAACTCAAGAGTGGGAGACACACACTCCTCATGAGGCACAGAGTGATCCATAAGGTCACTCACAGGAGGAAGCGTGGAAATAAATGAGTGAGTGATCAACTTCTCCACAAGGGTAGCATCAGTGAATGTGGTGGGTGGGTAGGACGAGGCACCAAGATCTAAGATAGAGGAATCACTAGAAATATCGGGCTCAAAGGGATCCATGCATGGAGGAACAAGATACATATCCGGATAGTTAGGAATTATCGTGGATTCTATCTCAGGAAAATGGTGAACACTCGTAGCTGGAGCTAACCTAAAAGATATGGACATATCAGAGACATATGCAATTGGGGCATATGGTAAAAGGTCAGGCATATTTTTGTATTCTATGGGAAAGTGAGTGGGAACCACAATGATGGGTTCATGTGGAAATGGTGGGATTGGATCAGGCTCACTAATGAAACGTAACACAATTGTCGACTTGGGACTCGGACCATGGGATGGTCTCAACTTTGAGATTCTCGGGGTGGTAGGGTTGGTCACACTCAAAATCTGTGTCACAAGAGGACAAATCATCATCACACTCGGTTGAAACAATGGGTGGATCCATCGGAATATCCGACTTTCTTGCACACTCAAATTCATTTAATCTTTATTCAAGCCTTTGTAGGGCTTCAGTTTGAACTTGAGTGGCTTGCTCTTGCTCGAGTATGAACTTTTGCAAGAGGCTTTTGAGAGCGGATGTGGGTGGTGTTGGTTGGGTGACGGGTGGTGGCGGTGGGTGAGGTGGACATAACGCGCTATAATCATGAGTAAGTGCGTGGAGTGGGGCCAAGTTCATCATACATGAACGGATCACTTTCGTGATGGACAATTGGTTGATACTTATGGGGTGCGTAGTGAGGAAACTGATCGTGAATGGGTGCACAAGGTTGCCATGATGACTGTTGGAACGTGTGAGGATCCACAACATTGGGTTGGGATTCGTATTGCGTGGAAGGGTGATCATGCCTCCTCGAATAACTGGGGTACTCACACAACTCGGGATTATATACATCGGGATAATAGGCTGAGGTGGGTTCCGGAACAGTGTCATATGGATACACATGTTCCATGGTGGGTTCATAAGGATATGATAAGTACGGACACTCATGGGACATGTGATCGACATAAGAACAATGGGTGCATGACAAGGTACGCGACACGTCGACACTTGACACCGAGGGTGATGGAATAGGAGGTGCGTGCAGAGATGGGTCAAGAGTACCAACGGTACTCGTGAGAGAGTTGAAACCACAAAAAATCTCATAAAGAGATGGTTCAGGATCACTCTCGCACGTGTCGCGTGTCAATGGAAAATGATCAAAGTAGTCCCGTAAGGGACGTTCTTTGGCCATTAGGAGAAAAATATTTTTTGGAGTTTTTTAAATTTTTTTCAAAAGGAAAGAAAATGTTTTTGGATTTTCTAAAGAGGAAATAAAGAAAATATTTTTATATTTTTTTATAAAAATAATGAAAGAAAATATTTTTGGATTTTTTTCTAAAATGAAAGAAATAAAATATTTTTGGATTTTTTTGGAAGAAAAGGTGGGGAAAAGTATATGGACTCTTGATTGGATGAACTAACTAAAATTGACCACCGAAAAATGGAATTGGACACATTCACAAGTCAAAAAAAATTTCTAACTAGCACATAGCCAATTTTTATCTTTGAAGTTAGTGAAAGGGGTAGTCAAATTTTAATTAAGTCCGTGGATGATAAAAAATCACGAAAATATCTTAGTGATCGCCTTTGCAAAATTTTCTCCTATTGGGCTACCTAGTTGATTGATTTTTAATTTTAATGATGGCTGGGGTAGCCCAAAATGGTAAGCGAGTGAGTCGAGTGATGAAATCCCTTCTCGTGAGTGATCGGGTGTAGGTCTTAGTCAATTAATTCATCACACCATTCGAAAATAAATGCGAGAATAAAATCACAAAAGAGCACACAAAAGAATTGACTCACTAACAGGAGAGGCGCGAGGGTTTGAGAAATATACCTCCAGGGTTTTTAGGTCGTGGGGTGCCAAAAAATTTGAGTCGAATGGAGGGAGATTACCCATATCTCAGTCGTCCCCGGGAGTCCTACCGGTCCAAAGTAGAGAGGCTTCTAAATCCCCGCCTTTGAACGCCCTCTCTCCACCTTGTCCGGTTTCCCTATCACGCTTAACTTCGATGTTTACAATTGTTTAAAATGAAAAAGAAAAATAAAGGTGTCTCTATGCACCTCAATAAAAGCCAAGGATAAAATCCTAATACAAGCCTTCTAAAAGAAAGAAAAATGGTACTAAAATGCAACAAAATATAGGAAATAAATGAACTACAAAATTGAATCTGCTCCGAGTACTTCACGCTCCCAAGAATGGCAATGGCGCCATTTGATAGAGTTGACTTTTGCGTATATATTTTTCGTCGTTGCTTGAAAAGCTCCTCTAATCAAAATCCTCAAATTACATACAAAAATAATACAATCTCAAGTGTAGAGCTAAGTAAGGGTATCAATCCACATCAAGGGGGTACGCTAGAGACAAACTCAATTGTAATTCAATTTTTATTTTCTTTTTGGGTTTTTACTTTTTCTATTTTTTTTTAGCTTTTTCAAATATTAAAACAATTGGGTGAGATGAGGTGATGTAAGACTAAACTAAATTGTGAGATGAAAACAACTAACTAGAGACTAAAAGTGAAAAACAAAGTCTAACACTAAAATAAGAGATAAAGTGAGGTAAATAAATGTGAGAACAATCAAGGAGTGGGATTACACCAAAATTTTTAGCTATTCTAACTAGTTAATTTAATTAATTGAATTCTCCCAAATTAATATCAAAATTACAAATCAACACTCGTTGCAAATGTAATTTTAACAGTACCCTTTCAGAAAATTAAGTTTAACATCCCACAATTCTAGAAAAATATATCTACACTCCTTTTAATTAATCACCCGCTAGGATCGATCAATTAAAACTTATGTAAATCTTAGAAAATAAATTAGAGTTGAAATTCAAGTTATAATACCCCCACTTAAGAAACCCCTATCTCTAGTTCGAATCTAAAATGGGTATTATAACTTAGAATTTCGATTTTCTCACGAAAATTATTTACCCTCCCTCGAGGCGTAAATTTAAGGGCAGGGGATCAAAATTAACATTTAAAAGGGAATTTTCAAGTAATCAAACTAATTAAACTAAAATAACATCAAATAAGGGTTCCCCCCCACCCCTTGAAAGGGGATTTAGCCTAACATGATATTTAACATTGAGAAAACGAGACTGTATGATAATTGATTAAATTCGCAAATATCTAATTTGATACACTTATTTAATTAGATTCTATTTTTAAACAAACTAATTCAACCCCTACACATGCATCTAAACATCATAAGAAATTCAACCCACGCATGAAAAATAAAGACGACCGATATAGAAAAAAAAACCTTTCGGGTTAAAACCTTCTATAAACACTTTGAAAGATTCACAAGACCTTCGACTTACATACAACCTGATAATCGCCCACAAGTGTGTAATGCACGGTGCCTTTAGCAAATCTTCAAAGATACGAGAGACAGTGAAATACCCTCCAGGCGTCAGCTCGTCGTCTTCGGCTCGTCCACACGCAGAATGACTACGGTCGGTATCCACCGATCAAATATGGAGATCCCTTCTCCACAGAGTTTGAACAAAAGCAAAGTTGTTCATAAACACCAAATAATTCACTAAAGCATATGGGATTTTTGTGAATTGAAAAGAAAAAGGATTATAACCCTAAAGGAAGAATCCAAAAAGGATTCTGCTTTCGTAGTATTTTTGTTCGTCAAAACGCTGTGACTTCTTAATGAAAACGTTACCAAATAATGAGTATTTATAGAAAAAAGTGTCGCCTCGAAAACATAGCTCGTTCGAACATGAAGCATATGTCGCTCGAACGAAGGACGCATGTCGTTCAAATGACATCGCGCGACTTCCAATCTCATTCGAACGAGAAACTTATCTCGCGCGAACGACCTGGGCATCAAAATCGAGGTCCTCTTCAAAACATAGAAAAAATACTCATTCTCAATATTTGACGTAAAAGTCCGCTCCAACACTTAGAAAATATTTTATAAAAATATCCCAAAAGATCTAAGTGAAAAGTTAAGGTATTTGAAACATAACCTTACCAAAGTAAACTTCGCGGAGTCTTGAATGATGAAGAACTTGAGTAATTCGGATCGGTCTTTGATGTAGATGTCTCTTGAATGCTATTCGACGGTGTAGCGGTATATGACATAATAAATTGATAACGGACCTATGAAAATATGTCCTTACAAATCTCCCCCTATGTCTATGCCGGTACATACATAAAAAATCCGAATTATCAAAAACCAAATTGACTATACAAATCTACCCTCCCTTGAATAAATTTGCAAGACCTCAAAACTGTTCTTCAATCATCTTCGTCAAATCTCAAAGCTTTTCTCATGAGGGTGTGCAACATCATGATCTTCAATATTTAAACCCACACACATGAGATAAAGAAAAATACCTTTGTGATGCATCGAGTTTGAAATGATATAAGAATAAAGCATTAATAATCAAATCTCCCCCATAATGCAACCCCCCCCCCCCCCCCCCCCCCCCCCCCCCCCCCCCCATAACATGATAATTCTTTCTCCACCCTTTTATGATGTCCCCAAATAGATAGATAAGAAGAAATAATCAAAACATGGAGGGTCACGCAAAAAATGCATAGCAAACATGGATCAAACTATGCGCATGCAAAGGGATATCTCAAAAATCTCACAAACAATTTTTGGATTTTTCAATTTTTCATACAAAAATAAGATACCACTTTGAAAAATATGATACTAAAAATCACACCATGGATTTAAACTAAAACAACCAAGTCATGGAAATGGAATGAATAGGAGTGAACATATTCGATAGGTAAATAAACTCAATCAATCATATGTGCACGATGCATATGTGTACCCCTAATGAATGAACCTCAAAAGTATCCTTAGGTGAAAAAATTTGTTTAATTTAAATGACATCGTCTTATACAAATCAACAAATCAAAGTCAAATGATTTCCACACCAATAACGTCCAAAACTATCTAGCGCATTTTCAAGACTTTTAAGGACGTGCAAACTCGTTATAAATCTCCAACCAAAATCCCTCATATACATTTTCTTTTAGAGGTAATCTAAATTCTCAAACTTTGGAGAATTGGTGCAAAAACCTAAATGGCCCATATTTGGGATGAATTTCTTTTTATTGCCATTAATTATTTTTCGAGCTCTTTTAAACCTCTTTGGACCCCAGATAATAAAATTCCTCCATTTTTTAGGTCTAATTTAACGGTGGCTTAGTATTCGCAAAGGAAAAAAGAACCTTTCGCAGCCCTTCCCCATTTTCAAACAAAACACACAAAACGGTTTTTATATACATAATTTCCTTATCAAAATTTATCGCGCTTGGTTCATTTCAAGGACAGGATTGAAGTGAAAACACCCAACCAACATGTGATAAGACAAGCACAATAATCAAACAAATCCGTGCATGTGTGCAATAAAGGAAATCATGATTCAAACATCTAGGAAGTAACACTAAATTACATCTCAATGATTCCAAACATTGTAAAGCACATGGATGAATTGACCTATTGTCTCAAAACACTATCAAATAGTCACCTGAATAATGGAATGATGTTGTGACTTGGTCATCCTAAGTGTCTATCCATAAACGGTGCAAACAAAAAAAATCTTTTTGTATTTTTCAAAAATTTTCAAAACAAATATATACAAAAAGTACATGTCACAACGTTAGCAAAAATATATCAGAAAGCATAACTAGCGTATGACAAACATGCAAACACAATCATCAATATGATATACAAGAGAAGAATCATGTGCAAGAAAACGAACACAAAGCAACCAAACACGCTCGTCAATTGCTTTTAAAGTAGATTTCATGCGAACATTCCAATAGGCATAATTATTCCCATAAAAAATAGGCACCTTATTAAATGAACGTTCCATTGGAAAATTGTGATTTTTCACAAAACTGATTTTTCAAAAAAAAATCAATATCACACAAATTTTGCGAAAATAGGATCACGCGATAAATTAGCGTAACCCGCTCTGATACCAAATTGAGAAAACGAGACTGTGTGATAATTGATTAAATTCGTAAATATCAAATTTGGCACACTTATTTGATTAGAGTCTATTTTTAAACAAACTAATTCAGCCCCTACAAATGCATCTAAACATCATAAGAAATTAAACCCATGCATGAAAAATAAATACGACCAATATAGGAAAAAAAACCTTTCGGGTAAAAACCTTTTATAAACACTTTGAAAGATTCACGAGACCTTTGACTTACATACAACCTGATAATCGCCCACAAGTGTGTAATGCACGGTGCCTTCAGCAAATCTTCAAAGATACGAGAGATAGCGAAATACCCTCCAGGCGTCGGTCCGTCATCTTCGGCCCATCCACACGCAGAATGACTACTCTCGGTATCCACCGATCAAATATGGAGATCCCTTATCCACAAAGATTGAACAAAAGCGAAGTTGTTCATAAACACCAAACAATTCACTAAAGCATATGGGAGTTTTGTGAATTGAAAACAAAAAGGATTAAAACCCTAAAGGAAGAAGCCAAAAAGGATTCTGCTTTTGCAGTATTTCTATTCGTCAAAACGCTGTGACTTCTTAATGAAAATGTTACCAAATAATGAGTATTTATAAAAAAACGCGTCGCCTCGAAAACAGAGCTTGTATGAACGAGAAGCATATGTCGCTCGAAAGAAGGACGCATGTCGTTCAAACGACATCGCGCGACTTCCAATCTCATTCAAACGAGATGCTTATCTCGCGCGAACGACCGGGGCGTCAAAATCGAGGTCCGCTTCAAAACTTAGAAAAAATACTCATTCTCAATATTTGACGTAAAAGTCTTCTCCAACACTTAGAAAATATTTTGTAAAAATATTCCAAAAGATCTAAGTGAAAAGTTAAGGTATTTGAAACATAACCTTACCAAAGTAAACTTCGTGGAGTGTTGAATGACGAAGAACTTTAGTAATTCGGATTCGTCTTTGATTTAGATGTCTCTTGAATGCTCTTCGACGGTGTAGCGGTATATGACATAATAAATTGATAACGGACCTATGAAAATATGTCCTTACAAATCTCCCCCTATATCTATGCCGGTACAAACATAAAAAATCCGAATTATCAAAAACCAAATTGCCTATACAAATCTACCCTCCCATGAATAAATTTGCAAGACCTCAAAACTGTTCTTCAATCATCTTCGTCTAATCTCAAAGCTTTTCTCATCAGGGTGTGCAACATCATGATCTTCAATCTTTGTACCTACACACATGAGATAAAGAAAAATACCTTCGTGAGGCATCGAGTTTGAAATGATATAAGAATAAAGCATTAATAATCAAATCTCCCTCAAAATGCAAAAACTCCCCCATAACATGATAATTCTTTCTCCCCCTTTTTATGATGTTCCCAAATAGACAGATAAGAAGAAATAATCAAAACATGGAGGGTCACGAAAAAAATGCATAGCAAACATGGATCAAACTATGCGCATGCAAAGGGATATCTCAAAAATCTCACAAACTATTTTTGGAATTTTCAATTTTTCATACAAAAATAAGATACCACTTTGAAAAATATGATACTAAAAATCACACCATGGATTTAAACTAAAACAACCAAGTCATGGAAATGGAATGAATGGGAGTGAACACATTAGATAGGTAAATAAACTCAATCAATCATATGTGCATGATGCATATGTGTACCCCTAATGAATGAACATCAAAAGTATCCTTAGGTGAAAAAATTTGTTAAATTTAAATGACATCGTCTTAAACAAATCAACAAATCAAAGTCAAATGATTTCCACACCAATAACGTCCAAAACTATTTAGCGCATTTTCAAGACTTTTAAGGACGTGCAAACCTGTTATAAATCTCCAACCAAGCTCCCTCATATACATTTTCTTTTAGAGGTAATCTAAATTCTCAAACTTTGGAGAATTGGTGCAAAAACCTAAATGGCCCATATTTGGGATCAATTTCTTTTTATTGCCTTTAAATTTTTTTCGAGCTCTTTTAAACCTCTTTGGACCCCGGATAATAAAATTCCTCCATTTTTAGGTCCAATTTAACGGTGGCTTAGTATTCGCAAACGCAAAAAGAACCTTTTGCATCCCTTCCCCTTTTTCAAAGAAAACACACAAACTCACAAAACGGTTTTTATATGCACAATTTCCATTGTAACAACCCTCACTTTTGAGAACTTATTTTATATTAATTTACTGTGTGAAGTAATTATATAAAATGTTGAGAAATGGAGTAAATATTAATTGAATGAGTTGAAAGTTAATATGTACTAGATTGTTGCTTATTTACTGTACGTGTATGTAAATATCATCATGTTGCGTTTTATAGTGTCATATGCTTTAAATGACATTTATGGTTTAAATGAAACCGAAACTTGAAATAATTTATAAAATTGTCGGATGCCAATTTGGAGGGTGTTGTTAGTCCCAAAATGTGCGAGATAGTCGAAATAAGTGGCATATTGTATTTTTATGTTTTGGGCTCTTTTGACTGGTTTTAACTTAAATGTGTAGTTGTGAGTCATTTTAATGTGGTATTAACCATTTAAGTTGGGGAATTAGACTAAAGCCACGATTTAGTCTTTCATTTCATTTTATTCTCTTAAGTGTATTCACTAACCTAGAGAGAAAGAGAGAGGAAGAGAATTTGCGGGGAAAAGAGGAGAAAAAGAAGAAAATTGGAGATTGAAGATTGGGATGGTTTCCACCAAGAGAAATCTGAGATTTCTACTTCAAGGCAAGTTTTCTACTTGCTAATATATGGTTTAAGATGAATAATTTGTATTGATTGTTGTGGATTGATTTTAGTTTAACAATTTTAGGGCATTAAATGGGTTTGTAGGATTTGAACCCATGAAAGTTGATTTGGATATTGATTGGAGTGAATCAAAGTTGTTAGATGCATTTATTATTGGATGGTTGCAATAAATGGTCTTGGTTTGAATAGAAATGAGTTGGGGAAAATTTGGAGTCCAAGACTCCATAGCCGAATTAGGCAATTCTGAGTTGGACTAATCGAATCGCCCCTAGCGAATTGATTCGCTATAGGGGCAGCTTACAGGTCTGAGTGTACCGAATCGATTCGGCCTGTCCGAATTGATTTGGCAATTATGCAGAAAGTCAGGTTTTTCTGTCCGAATCGATTCGGCTGGTCCGAATCGATTCGTTTTCAGACCGAATCGATTCGGTCGGGGAGAATCGATTCGGAAATCCTGTAGTTTTGAGTTATTTTTTCTAACTCAATTCCAACCCTTTTTCTTTAGGCTTAGGGCTTAGGATTCTTCTTGTATGAAGTAAACTTAGTGTCCTAGAGTCTTAGAATGGTATAGTCACTACATAGATTAGAATTGGATTCGATGGGGTTATTTCGGGGGTATACAAATTGATGTTAGGGCATCCTTTCCCTTTAGCTAACTATTAGGAGTCTAGGAGTTGTAAGATCATATTTGGAGACTTTAGAGGCTCAATCGAGGTATGATAGTCTTGGTGATGTATTATAAAACCCTAAAATGTTTGGAGAATAGATTGAGAATTTATTCATTCATGGAGGTTATAATGATGACATGAAATACGTATGGCTCCGGATAAAATGTGATGTATTTATTAAAGTGAAATTGGTAAGTGATAATTTACTTAATTATGAATATGGTAAATGGTAATTTACTTAAACACACCTCTCTAAATGCCATCATAAGGGAAGTTCGCGCATGATGTGAAGCCCCCTGGCTAATGAATGCAGGGTGGATATAATCCTAGGCCATATGAGCGCTTATGGTATTTTTTCTGCGATGGTGAGGTAATTCCGGGTGTGGTTATGACTCTCCCACAGGCATATGGCTGCTTCCCGATGTATTGCGTTGTAGGTTCCCAGGTTGTCTTAGTTGATAGGCCCAGGAAGATGATGGTCATTTAGGGGGGCGCATAGTGGGGAACCCGGACGGGCGGCCTTAGAATCGTTATGTGTATATGAATATAACTATTCTTATTCAAGTGGGACTTGATTTATGATAAATGCCATAAAGAGCATAAAATTGTGATTATGTTTCCTGATAAGGAACGGAACGATGAAATGAATCAGTGAGAATGATGGAAGTTTTTAATAAATTATAATTATTCATACCCTCTGGCATAACTAAGTGAAACTTATGATCATATTTGTTTTAGTTTTTGCATTGAATTGTGCAAATAGATTCTTATTACTATGAATCATGATTTACTGTTTATAACTGTCATACTCTTTATTCATCTGGTAATCATATAAAACCGGGCCCTGGCCCGTTCATATTTCTTGTTGTGCATGAATCTTATATCTGCTCAGGTGCTCCGCTGCAAGGACGCCCATTTTGACTTTCCTATTCCGATATTTTTGGGGAGCCGTGATACTTTGCGGATATTATGGGATATGTTGCTAGACGCCTTCATTTTTGTACACTAGTTACGCTCGGGTCATTTACTCGGGCGTGTGGCCCAAGCTTTTGTACTTGCTTATTCTAATGTATTACGTAACTTAATAAACTGTTGTAATACGTTGTATGTGCCTGTTGACCGACAGCATATTCGGTCCCCTTAATGTATACTTATGTGGATGTAGTATAAGTTCATTTGGGTTTCCACTTTCGTTTTTAATTGGGTTGTTTAAATTCTTTCCTTAACTTATAAATTTTTTTTTTGGCAACCCATTTTTCTAAAATATAGGGTGGTTATCCCGTATACTTACTATATTATTGTGATGCTGAGAATGGTCCATCTATGATTCCCTTTATTATTGGAGTATCGGGCTGGCCACCCTTTATTTTTATGAGCGGGTTGTCACAGATGGTATCAAAATTTATCGCGCTTGGTTCATTTCAAGGACAGGATTAAAGTGAAAACACACAATCAACATGTGATAAGACGAGCAACATAATCAAACAAATCGGTGCATGTGTGCAATAAAGGAAATCACGAGTCAAACATGTAGTAAGTAACACTAAATTACATATCAATGATTCCAAACATTATAAAGCACATGGATGAATTGACCTATTGTCTCAAAACACTATCAAATAGTCACATGAAGAATGGAATGATGTTGTGACTTGTTCATCCTAAGTTTCTATCCATAAACGGTGCAAATAAAAAAAAATCTTTTTGTATTTTAATTTTTTTTTCAAAGCAAATATATACAAAAAGTACATGTCACAACACTAACAAAAATATATCAAAAAGCATAACTAGCGTTTGACAAACATGCAAACACAATCATCTATATGATATGGTAAGAGAAGAATCATGTGCAAGAAAACTAACACAAAGCAACCAAACACGCTCGTCAATATCTTTTACACTAGATTTCATGCAAGCTTTCCAATAGGCATAATTATTCCCATAAAAAATAGGCACCTTATTAAATGAACGTTCCATTGGAAAATTGCGATTTTTCACAAAACTTATTTTAAAAAAAAATCAATTTCACACAAATTTTGCAAAAAATAAGATCACGCAATAAATTAGCATAACCCTCTCTGATACCAATTATTAAAAGTGAGTAGACAAATTGTATCAGAAAGTAAATACTCGAAAAATCAGGATCACGCAATAAATTAGCGTAACCCGCTTTGATACCAATTTAAGAAAACGAGACTGCGTGATAACTGATTAAATTTGCAAATATCTAATTTGGCACACTTATTTAATTAGAGTTTATTTTTAAACAAACTAATTCAACCCCTACACATGCACCTAAGCATCATAAGAAATTCAACCCATGCATGAAAAAAAAGATGACCGATATAGGAAAAAAAACCCTTTCGGGTAAAAACCTTTTATAAACACTTTGAAAGATTCACAAGACCTTTGACTTACATACAACCTGATAATCGCCCATAAGTGTGTAATGCACGATGCCTTTAGCAAATCTTCAAAGATACGAGAGACAGCGAAATACCCTTCAGGCGTTGGTTCGTCGTCTTCGGCTTGTCCACTCGCAGAATGACTACGCTCGGTATCCACCGATCAAATATGGAGATCCCTTCTCCACAGAGGTTGAACAAAAGCAAAGTTGTTCGTAAACACCAAACAATTCACTAAGCATATGGGAGTTTTGTGAATTGAAAACAAAAAGGATTAAAATCCTAAAGGAAGAAGCCAAAAAGGATTATGCTTTCACAATATTTATGTTCGTCAAAACACTGTGACTTCTTAATGAAAACGTTACCAAATAATGAGTATTTATATAAAAACGTGCCGCCTCAAAAATAGAGCTCGTTCGAATGAGAAGCATATGTCGTTCGAACGAAGGACGCATGTCGTTTAAACGACATCGCGCGACATCCAATCTCGTTCGAACGAGATGCATATCTCGCGCGAACGACCTAGATGCATATCTCGCGCGAACGAGATGCATATCTCCGCTTCAAAACTTAGAAAAAATACTCATTCTCAATATTTGACGTAAAAGTCCGCTCCAACACTTAGAAAATATTTTGTAAAAATATCCCAAAAGCTTTAAGTGAAAAGTTAAGGTATTTGAAACATAACCTTACCAAATTAAACTTCGCGGAGTCTTGAATGATGAAGAACTTAAGTAATTTGGATCCGTCTTTGATGTAGATGTCTCTTGAATTCTCTTCGACGGTGTAGCGGTATATGACATAATAAATTGATAACGGACCTATGAAAATATGTACTTACAAATCTCCCCCTATGTCTATGCCGGTACATACATAAAAATTCGAATTATCAAAAACCAAATTTCCTATACAAATCTACCATCCCATGAATAAATTTGTAAGACCTCAAAACTGTTCTTCAATCATCTTCCTGAAATCTCAAAGCTTTTCTCATTAGGGTGTGCAACATCATGATCTTCAATATTTGTAACTACACCCATGCGATAAAGCAAAATACCTTCGTGACGCATCGAGTTTGAAATGATAGAAGAATAAAGCATTAATAATCAAATCTCCCTCATAATACAAAAACTCCCCCATAACATGATAATTCTTTCTCCCCCTTTTTATGATGTCCCCAAATGGACAAATAAGAAGAAATAATTAAAACATGGAGGGTCACGAAAAAAATGCATATCAAATATGGATCAAACTATGCGCATGCAAAGGGATATCTCAAAAATCTCACAAACTATTTTTGGATTTTTAAATCTTCATAGAAAAATAAGATACCACTTTGAAAAGTATGATACAAAAAATGACACCATGGATTTAAACTAAAACAACCAAGTCATGGAAATGGAATGAATGGGTGTGAACACATTCGATAGGTCAATAAAATCAATCAATCATATGTGCACGATGCATATGTGTACCCCTAATGAATGAACATCAAAAGTATCCTTAGGTGTAAAAATTTGTTGAATTTAAATGACATCGTCTTATACAAATCAACAAATCAAAGTAAAATGATTTCCACACCAATAACGTCCAAAACTATTTTCCGCATTTTCAAGACTTTTAAGGACGTGCAAATCCGTTATAAATCTCCAACCAAACTCCCTCATATATATTTTCTTTTAGAGGTAATCTAAATTCTCAAACTTTGGAGAATTGGTGCAAAAACCTAAATGGCCCATATTTGGCATGAGTTTCTTTTTATTGCCTTTAAATTTTTTTGGGACTCTTTTAAACCTCTTTGGACCCCGGATAATAAAATTCCTCCATTTTTAGGTTCAATTTAACGGTGGCTTTGTATCCGCAAAGGCAAAAAGAACCTTTCGCAGCCCTTCCCCGTTTTCAAGCAAAACACATAAACTCACAAAATGGTTTTTATATGCACAATTTCCTTATCAAAATTTATCGCGCTTGGTTCGTTTCAAGGAAAGGATTGAAGTGAAAACACCCAACTAACATGTGATAAGACAAGCACAATCAAACAAATCCGTGCATGTGTGTAATAAAGGAAATCACGAGTCAAACATGTAGGAAGTAACACTAAATTACATCGCAATGATTCCAAACATTGTAAAGCACATGGATGAATTGACCTATTGTCTCAAAACACTATGAAATAATCACGTGAAGAATGGAATGATGCTGTAACTTGGTCATCCTAAGTGTCTATCCATAAACGGTGCAAACAAAAAAAATCTTTTTGTATTTTTTAAAATTTTTCATAACAATTATATACAAAAAGTACATGTCACAACGCTAGCAAAAATATATCAAAAAGCATAACTAGCGTATGACAAACATGCAAACACAATCATCTATATGATATGGCAAGAGAAGAATCATGGGCAAGCAAACGAACACAAAGCAACAAAACACGCTCGTCAATAGCTTTTAAACTAGATTTCATGCGAGCTTTCCAATAGGCATAATTATTCCCATAAAAAATAAGCACCTTATTAAATGAACGTTCCATTGGAAAATTGCGATTTTTCACAAAACTGATTTTTCAAAAAAAATCAATATCACACAAATTTTGCGAAAAATAGGATCACGCAATAAATTAGCGTAACCCCCTCTGATACCAATTTGTAAAAGTGAGTAGACAAATTGTATCAGAAAGTAAATCCTCGAAAAATCAGGATCACGCGATAAATTAGCGTAACCCGCTCTGATACCTATTTGAGAAAACGAGACTGTGTGATAATTGATTAAATTCGCAAATATCTAATTTGGCACACTTATTTAATTAGAGTCTATTTTTAAACAAACTAATTTAGACCCTACACATGCATCTAAACATCATAAGAAATTCAATCCATGCATGAAAAATAAAGATGACCGATATAAGAAAAAAGCCCCTTTCAGGTAAAAACCTTTTATAAACACTTTGAAAGATTCACAAGACCTTTGACTTACATACAACCTGATAATCGCCCACAAGTGTGTAATGCACGGTGCCTTCAACAAATCTTCAAAGATACGAGAGACAAAGAAATACCCTCCAGGCGTCGGTTCGTCGTCTTCGGCTCGTCCACACGCAGAATGACTACGCTCGGTATCCACCGATCAAATATGGAGATCCCTTCTTCACAGAGGTTGAACAAAAGTAAAGTTATTCATAAACACCAAACAGTTCACTAAAGCATATGGGAGTTTTGTGAATTGAAAATAAAAAGGATTAAAACCCTAAAGGATGAAGCCAAAAAGGATTATGCTTTCACAATATTTCTTTTCGTCAAAACGCTGTGACTTCTTAATGAAAACGTTACCAAATAATGAGTATTTATAGAAAAATGCACCGCCTCGAAAATAGAGCTCGTTTGAACGAGAAGCATATGTCGCTCGAACGAAGGACGCATGTTGTTCAAATGAAATCGCGCGACTTCCAATCTCGTTCGAACGAGATGCTGATCTCGCGCGAACGACCTGGGCATCAAAATCGAGGTCCGCTTCAAAACTTAGAAAAAATACTCATTCTCAATATTTGACGTAAAAGTCCGCTCCAACACTTAGAAAATATTTTGTAAAAATATACCAAAAGCTCTAAGTGAAAAGTTAAGGTATTTAAAACATAACCTTACCAAAGTAAACTTCGCGGAGTCTTGAATGATGAAGAACTTGAGTAATTCAGATCCGTCTTTGATGTAGATGTCTGTTGAATGCTCTTCGACGGTGTAGAGGTATATGACATAATAAATTGATAACGGACCTATGAAAATATGTCCTTACAAACATGATGAACAAATAATAAAGGCTACTAAAATAAAATAGAAGGGAATAAAACAAGCAAACCAAATTTCTTTGAGAAAGTTGAACTCTAAACTTCCAATTTGAAGCATACAGTCCCTCTAATTGAGCATCCAAGTAATTTGCAATTAAATATCCACGCAATTAAATCTCTTACAAAATTTAACCTCACAAATATCTAACAAAAAATAAAAGTAAAACTATTTACAAATATTTCTACCTAATTTATTCTAACCTAACTCTCTACTTTTTTCTATAATTTTCTCTCTATTTGATGATGATATCCCCTCAAATGGGGTCTTGAGTCTTATTTTATAGTAGATGCATGGCACACATGGGGCTAAGGGGTATTTTTGGTAAGATTTAATGTGCATGGAAATGGGGTGTGTATACATGAGGTAAGAGAGGTGTGAGATCATGTGGGTTAAATGGGGTGACAAAATTTGATTTAGTTTAGAGGGTATAATGGGAAGTTGGGTTAAAATAGGTAGTTGGGAGTTATTTTGGGTAAAAGGGGATAAGTGGGTTTATTAGGCATGTGTTGTAAATGGGTTTTTGATTTGGTGTTGGCTTTGGTTTTGTATTGGCAGGTGATCGTGTTGGCTTAAGGGAAATGGGTAATGAAGACAAGTGGGCATGGGTTGGTGGTTTCGGGAAAGGGTTCGATCGAACTCGGGTCAGGCCAGAAGGGGTAAGGCTGACCGTGGGTTAGAGAATGACAGGGGGAGGTCGGGTTGTGGAGAGGCACGGGGTGAGGTCGAGGGGTGCGCCGTAGGGTTGCAGGTGGTCGGATAACCGAGCAGGGGTCCGGTGTGGTAGGTACCAGCGGAGGTATGTTAGCCGGTGCTAGGAGAGAACGAGGTAGCCAGCGACGAGTTATATGGGTCGTCCGTAGGGGGTCGTCGCCGACGAGTTTCAATTCGGCGGTGGTTGAGGTGGTTTAGAGGGAGGTCGGGTTTGGGCCACGGTTTTCGAGATCGTTACCGGTCAGAGGAGGGGTTGCGGGATGAATTCCAGTCATGGGTTTAAGGGGTTGAGTTGGTTTGGTGTGGAGGTGAGAGAGAGGAGAGAGATGGTGGGTTAATGGAGGATTAGAGGAGAGAGAGTGTTTGAGGTTGAAGATGAGTTGAGTGGAGTTAGTGTGTAGGTAGGTGTATGGGAATGTGGTTGAGGGTGAGTGAGTATGTTTGGGTGTATGTATGGCATAGGATATGTGAGGTGTGTGTGTGTGCGTTTAATTTGGACACCTACAAATAACACTAATAAAATAAAAAAATAAAATCCTATTCTAAAATAAAACAAAGACTCAATTAAAAATGAAACTAAAAAGAAATAAAAATAAAAAATAAAATAAATTCTAATAAAACTAAAACTAAAATCCTAAATAAATGTAAAATCAAATAAAACTAAAAAAATTAATGAAATCCTAAAAAAATCTAATCCTAATAAAAACTAAAAACTAATGATTGATAAAAATATACTATTAAAAGTAAAATATAAAAATAAAACCTAAATAAACCTAAATTAAACTCTAAAATTAAAACAACTCTAATTAAAATATTAAAATAAAATAAAAGGGACCAAACCTACACACACGGGGCTCGGGTTAAGGGTTTAGGAAGGTTTAGGCTAGGCTAGGGTACGGGACAAGATAATTAGCTCCATAATGCACACAATTGCCTTGAAATACACGTTTGAACACCTAGACGTGCAATCAACCTACAAAATACACAATAAAGCGCATAAGACCCAAATTGCTGAGAATTAGCCATTAAAGTACGCCTATTTGGGGTATAAAATGTACAGTTTTGGATGCTTATCACCCCCTGATAAACTTCTGTCTAGATAGGGTATTCATAGAGACATTAAAATTAGTTATAAAAAGTTAAGGTGATTTATTTAAAGTTTAAAGAATTAAATATCAACTTCCAAGCTAACCACAATAATCCACCATATGAGCCAACATCATATTACCGTACTCCTTAAAATTCAACTACTTACTATTAGAAATCCATATAATTTATGAGAATTAAATTAAGGGCTCAATTACAATTCTAATATATTGAAGTTCCAAATTAAAATTGCCAAATAATTAATTAAATAAAGAGATTGTAAATGGAATACAAAACTATACTCTTAGGGTATTCATTAAATATGTCTAAATATTTAATGGGACATCTATTGCTATTTATCATGCATTGAACTATTTTATTTAGGAATTTCTACTTAAACTTACAACAAAAAAAGCGAACTGTACAACCATACATGGCATTAGAAATTTCTAATAATATTGCAATTCTAATAAAGGATTAATTATCAATTATCAATGCTATATTATCATAAAGATACTAATAAATACCCAAAACCTAAATGTGCAAGCTAATTACAAGTACTCCAAATTCATCAATTCCCATTTCAGTTACACCTTAATTATAATTTAAATCACATGATTAATATTCAATTATATCATACAAGGGATAATTGAATTAGGGATTATAAAACCTATGGGTATCTACTCAATTTTAAGTTGAAAATTTATATTTAGGTGAAATTAAAACACACACACAGACACACACACACACACACACACACACACACACACACATATATATATATATATATATAATGAGGAGAGTAGAAATGTAACTCGCCTAAAAAAGGTCCAAAAATTGAGTTCAATAACAGAAGTGATGAATCCTTAAAAAACATGCATATAACTCCTTGAAAATCTTCTTGAAAAAGATTTAATCTGATTTAATTATCTACTTGAATCCTTGTTTGAATATATATTTAGAAATATTGTGATTTGATTATGAAATTTGTTTGTTATTGAGTGAGGGTTTAAAGAGAGAAGTTTTTTTTTGTATGGGAGGTAGAGGGTTTCGTAAACTGTGACACCCTGTATATTTTAGTAATTAAGTTGACCAAGTCTATTTATTAAATCTATACAGGTTGTTAATACATTTATATATCATCTTAGCATGAAAGAGGAAATAATGAATAATGATAATCCAAATAGAGTACAACATGAATAACCTCAAACAATCATAAATAAACAAAAGGAGTCAATCATCACCTCAAACTACATAAAGGGTAATATTTTCTGACAATGATATCCCAATCATCATTACATGCCAAAACTATCTCTACTATCTCCATCATAACATAACCCAAAACTGAGTAAAAAGTTCAAGTAATAAAACAAACCTCGCATCACTCATACAAAATAAATAAGGATAATAGTACGTTCAACACCTACATCTCAAAACTGGTAATGTGATGATGAAAATAATTGATGAGTGAGTGCTCGAATGAGAGGAAACTAAGACTAATGGTTTGAAGCACTGGAATAATGGGAAGGGTTAGGCCTACCGCAACAAGATAAAATCTAGTAAAATCGACAATCATGTGTATAAATTATAAATCCATAATTATTAAAGTACTATTATACCCCACCCTTACCAATGTTAATCTTTCATAATGTGTTATATATAATAGAATATAAGTTCCCATTAATGAAGAGGTGACTAGTATACACAATACGAACAATACTATAATCGAGATTTACCCAAAAATAATTGTATATTATAAATATACCAATAAAAAAAATCAAGACAAACCCCACTAACTACGAGGTAGTACACCAAATAACCAATGACTATCCCCCATTTATTACGAGATCACTAGCATTTAAGTCCATCGTTTTATAGTCGACGCAGACAAAATAAGCCGACACCCTTTGCCCACCTCCATAATAACTGGTGATAATACGCAAATATCGCGTATTTCATCCTCCAAACGGACGCATTTTAGCCCCCTGGGGTGCCTTAATCTCTATATTTAAGCCCATTAACCAAACAACCTTTGTTTATATTGTTAACATTATATATGAGGTATAATTGGGCTTTTGTAGGTATTTAGGTACCAAGTATGGGATTCAGACGCATTCCGCGCAATTTTCGTACGCAATCGCACGTTCAAGGGTAATCTGGTCATTTCACAGCTTGGGCACCTGGCCCGACATCTACACGTAAGTTTTAGCTCTCATCGCTAGCTTCACGTGTCCACGAACAATGCGCAATTCCGAGTCCGTATGACAAAGTTACGGCGATTTGAGCGGAGATGAATTGCATGCCAAAACAGGGGATTCTGCAGGTTGCCCTGCTTGATCGATCGATCGAGCCTGGGGGTCGATCGATCGAGCATTCATATTTTGGCCACGATTTTAACAGTCGATCGATCGACCACAGGGGTCGATCGATCGATCCCCTGTTTTTCCCTGCAGATATTTTCTTTACTTTTCTTTCTTCTTTTCTTTTATTCCAACTTACTATATAAGCTAATTTTTGTTGTAATAAGAATATATACACACTCATAATCTGATATAGATAGTTTTAGTGAGGGTTTGGTTTGGGGAGTTCATTTTCTCTTGTTCTTGGATTGACAACCCATGTGGTTTTGTAAGATTGAACTATTCACTTCCATTTCCATTAATATAGTTTGTTCTTCATCTTTCCTTGCTTGGTAATTTAGCTTCCGTGCTTTCTAACTAGTTTACATGCTTTATTCATATGCTTTGATTTACTTTCTTTGTAGTATAGTTTTATCGCGTTTGTTACCATTTTCCATTTATCGCGTTTTTAACATGCTTTCTAGGTAATTTAAATTAGGTTATGCTTGAATTGAACTCACTCGAGTTGACGCGTTGCTTTGCTTTGGTGATGGAGTTTACGGGTCTATTTCGGGTGCGTTGACCTAGTTATTACGCCTAGGGGATTTGATGGGGCATACCATGTATGTCCCGTGCTTACGACCTTTCACGTGTAATTTTTGGGATATTTATTGACGCCAAAATCTTATTAAGCTTTTATGATGATTTAGGGCGTAACAACCCTTGATTTAATTAACTGTCAAAACGAGACGCACTCGTAATAACTCGTTGAACCATGTAACCATTTTATACTAATTAACTCGGGTGAGGGATATTCGACGAAACCTATAGTTTTACTCGCTTTTATAATCTAGTTTCAATACACTCGCCTAGATTAACATTTCCCTTTATGCATCTTTTCTTTTAGTTTGTAATCATCTTTTACACTTTTATTTCGGAGTATTAAATCACTTGAATTCTAGTAACTCGTCTTTGTGGATTTTTGATACCCGACTTACCTCTATACTCACCCGTTGAGTGTAGTCGTAGTTTATGTTTTTGTATAGTTCAGGTGAGCCGAATATAAAACGACCGGCACGTAGGTGACTCTCGTGCCGTGGCGAAACCCTGTCTATCCACTGGCATACCCTTTTGCCCACCTCCATAATAATAGTCAACATAATATAATCATGAATCTAACCGGAGCAATGCAACATGATAAATTATCCATATCCAACCCACTTTATTGTATTACCTAAGGGATACCCAATCAAATTCTTTTGTTAACTAAATGCTATATTCTATCCTTTTAACACATTATCTTCCCAACATATTTAAGGTCAATAGCACGCGTAATCATAACCGAAGACTAAATTCAAATTCTAACTTTGTTAATAATATTTTGTATGTTAAGTTTCATCGAGTGGATGTCCATCATGTGAAAATTACCAACAATACCAAAATCCATGATGATAGCCTAAAACCCATCAACTTAATATCACTTATCTTTTTAGATGGATTCTTGTTAGAATTTTATTGATTACATAAGAGGGTTCAATCCTTTAGAATTACAAGTTATGGAGAAGATGTGAATGAAAATGCCAAATCACAATTCCAAATAAAAGAGGGATTTACATACGTATATATCATTTTTATAATCTAATAAAAATTCTCTAAATTGAAATAAATTAGAGAATGAATTATCATGGAAATACTCTAATTATCATAATTTAGTAATACGATTAAATTCTGAATTCAATATTAATAGAAGAAACATACTCTTATTTCAATTCATATAATTTTAAGTCAAAGATGAAATCATGATTACCAATTTAATTTAACTAAGAACACGCTTGTTTTAAATATTGAATAAATTAGCATGAGTGAATTGAGTTAACTAGCATATAAAACGTATGATTAAGAGTATACTCATTTTTATAGAAAAACCTTAACTTGGAAGAATGATTAATTCAAGAGTTAGGCCTACTTATTTTCAATCAAATTTTACCATATATAAAACATATTTATGTGTAAGTTACTACTTATAAGAATGAGAGAAGAGAGGATTTTTATTGATCGAATTACTTCTTTTAATCTTCTTAGCACTTGAATTGGGTTTGAAATGGAGTTTTAGGTTTAGGAAAATAATTTCGTTTTATACGTGTAGAAATTGGGGAGATTAAGGATTTGATAGAGGAGAAAAAGGGCGACAAAGTGAGAAAAAATGAGGCTACCTATATAAACCCACAGAGCAGTAAGACCCGCAGAATGTCCCGTGGATTAGCCGCAATCACTGCCTGGACCCACGGGTGCGATCCAGTTAGGGCGCAGGTGCGACCTGTGCATGTTCCCCCCCCCTTTCTTTTCTTTTCTTTTTATTATTAATACACGAAAATCATCAGCTTTCATTAATTATTTCCAACTCATACCTTAGCCAACTAAATCCTAGTTTTCCGTACTTATTCCCCAAGTTTTTATTGATTTACTTATTTAGCCTTGGGTTCCATTGCATATGACCAACCCAACCACAACCATAACTTCCATTTATAAACCAACCAAGCCCAAAAGATATGGTTTTACAATTAACTCCATATCCAAATTACTTAATAACCAAATAATTCCAATTTAAATCATTTAAATTAATTCAATTCAAATCAAATCAAATAAATCAATTGAATTAAATCATTTTTTCTTTAAATTAATTATTTAATAATTCCTCAAAATTATGGGGTATTACATAAAGTCAGTAGAGAGAAAAAGATATTACGTGAAACTTAGGAGAAAAAAGTGAGCAACTCCTTGCTTAGAAAGGCCCTTAGGAACTATAGCAGTGGGGAGACTCACTATATCGGTTGCATACCCACAATAGCAGCTCCATAGGCCTCCAATAATAGTGGCCACCCTTGCTAAATGGTCTCGCTTCAAAAATTGTTTTGTTTGGTCATTTCTCCCATATTTTCTTCCAGTAAATCCTAAACTTATTTCCCATGAAATGTTCAAAAGATTAACAAGCCCCTAGGGTTTTCCCAAAATCCTACATACGCCCATGATAGAGTTTTCTAATTGTATAAAATTATAAATCGATCCCAAATTTCTTTAATATTAAACTAAAGCCCTCAAAAGATTAACAAATTACCAAATAAATTCTAAAATATTATTTTAACGCATTTTAACTTTAAATTATCAAACTATCATTAATTTGAATATCCATTCATTAGCCTAATTATCATTTTTTACTTAATTATTTAATTCCTTTAAAATAAGGGGTATTATATATGTTATGATAATCGTAGTTAGGTTTGGGATGGTTGATTGATAAAGTAAGAATTTATATGAAATCTATGATGAAAATAGATTGAAACCCTAATTCATGATTAAATATCTATTTATGTTGGAAAAAATAGATTATATTATGTTTTACATGTTTAGAAATGGATTATGGGAGGAAATATACAGTTTAAATGGTTTAAATTGAATCTATAAAGGAAACTAATTGAAGAACCTAATGTATTATGGAATAATCATTGCTGGAAGTTACAACCACCCCTTTTAATGAACTTATGATATTAGATTTGGTTATAATCTATTAGTAACCATTTTAGGACGTGTTTAGTTAAGATTAACACTTAAGAACCTATCATGGAGGTATAAGATGGGGAAAATCTAAAATAGTGATTTTCAGGGCTTTTTTTATAAAATTGGTCATTTGGGGGCCGAGCGATTGAGGCCACAGGGGCCAATCAATTGGGTAGGTAGGTAGGTAGATAGATCGAGTCTCAAGAAGGTCAATTGATGGGGACTGGTCAGAGTGGTTTTGGCTTTGTTTTTTCACAGGGTTTTGGCACGATGTTTAGCTTAGGATCATGGGACTTTCAGAGGATATTTATATAAGACTTATGAAATAATACTTCTACACACACACACACACACACACACATATATATATATATATATTTATGTATTATACGGCATCGAGGTTAACTCAGGGGATGATTAGACTAACTTATGCGTTTAGAGTTGTTTATCGTAATTTTATACGTACTACATTTGTCGTATGGTTTTTATACTATGTGTGTGAACATACCACGGTGTGCGAGTAGACATGTAAGGAATTTATTGTTGGCGATCTGATGTAATTTTTCTCTGAACTGGGTACTATGCCCTTTCATTAAATGCTAGCTTCATATAGGTCTAATATCATCGATCCTACATGTTGTTGGTCAATTGTGTCACATGAAGTAAACAAAAAAGGCTAAATACTTCGTGTAATGTGCTATGTGGTTACAAAATTGGTATGTCGGCATTATTATTTTACCTTTGTGCATGTTTAAAGCGTCATGAGTGGGACCTCCTATGGATCGATCCAATAAAGGCATGCAAAGTCCACAAAGGATAGGTTCTTCATTTTATGCTTATATTATGTTGTTTGTTCTATGATGAGCTTAATACTTACTTGTATAGTGTATATCATGGTAGCCAGACAATGATGGGGGTAATCTACTTATAGATTGATGAGTATGGTAACTAGGTCAATGATGGGCATAACTTACTCAGATATTAATGAAATAATAGCTTTGCTAGTGACGGGCTAGATTGCATGGATATCATATAACTTAATAGCTATACTAATGATGGGTATGAAACCAGGTAGTATAGTGAATACTGTATAGGATAACTTCTAGTCCGTATTGGGGGACTTAACCTATTTTGGATATTGTTCACTATAGGTAACTATCTGTATGTATTAACTTTATATTGTAATTATTAGGGGAAATATTGTAGTGCGAGATAGGAGCTACATAGGTTACATGATGGTCGCGGGACTTGGGTAATCACGTTTTTAACAATGCTTAGTGTAGGATTAACATATATAAGTAGGATTCATTTATATTTCCATGACCTGGGTACTCACGTTGTTAGTTGTTCTTAGTGTAGGATTGACATGTATGGCTAGGAGCCCCTTAAATTGAGGTGAAGTGAGATATGTGGGAGTGAGTGCCAATGGAGACGACATGAGACGTAAGTAAGTCTCATTTAATAGTATTTTAATATGAGATATATATTTATTGCAATATGGGCTCTGACCCATTGTTTTTCTTAAAACCCTTTTTTTAGGTATTCGATAGATGTGAGTGAAGGATTAAGCGGAGCAATTCAAGATTCAGAATATCCAGAGAAGGAAAGTTTAGAGTTATCTTTTGTACTTCTCTTGTAGTTCGATTTTAAAAAATCTAGTTATTCATTTTATGGGATCGTGGGGATTCCAGAGTTGTTCACTTATTAGTTTAACTATTTATTTTAGACTTTATATTGTGGAGTTTTATTTTATTCAGTTTCCAATTGTACATATAAATTTATCTTATTGTCTTGTTTTATCTCGCGTTATGTTGTGGTTGATATCCATAAGTTATTCAATAATGCTTAAAATTATATAAAATATTTTAACGTATAAGAATGACCACCATATGCATGGCAAAATCGAGGGTGATGCAAATGCCTACTAAGAGAAGGTATGGATCGACGTCCTCTTCCAGAGTCAATAAATTATTTTAACTTGAGGTGGTTACAAACATGCATTGGCCATCGATGAATTGAGGACATTAATGATCGTGTCTAAATTGGGGTGTGTGTAACTTGTGCACTGAATGTTATGTAATATCCCGTATTTTTTAGAATTCAATAAATGATTATTTAATTATCAATTACTATTTACTTGGTTTAATTAATGGGTAATTTAATGAGTTTACTTGGTTTGGATAACCTAAATTGAAAACGAGAAATTTAAATAATTTTTGGACAAATCGTAAATGAAATCAACACAGTGGTAATTAATTTGAAATTTCGAATTGCTATGTGTAGACATGACTCTAGGGATGTATAAAGGCCCGAGATGATTATATTTAATGTGGAAAATTCTACAATAGGGGTAGGTATACCTTTGGGCCAAGTTTTAAGAGTATTGGGTTATTGTTTTGAGCTTATTTGGGGGTTCAAGAGTGAACCCATAGTAGACTTTCAGGTTTAGAATTTTAAATAGGTTAATAACCCTCATAAAAAATAATAATACATTATAATTAAAACCTAACAACAGGAGGCAAGATTTGGGAGAAGAGGAAGAACACTCAAGAAGAATTCATCAAAGATAAAGCTTCTTTAAAGCAATAAATGCTATCTTGCTTATCGTATTAGTGTAATCAATTTATGACTTTCATCGCCGCATATGAATCAATTGCTTAGGATCATGTTAATATGGTTTAAAATATGTGTATACTCTGATTTCTAAACAAATTTGTTATGGATTCCAATTGATTGATTGATTAAACCAATGTTCATGTTAAAATTGTGCTTAACTTAGAACTTTATATTTTTTATTGTTAGAGAACCCTTGATTAATATGATTTGAATCATTTTATGTTGTAAATTTGATTCGTTTTATAGCTTGAATGATTGATTATTTGTGTAATCACATGTTTAATGAAAGAAATGTTTAATCATATGTTAATTTTTCCCAATTGCAAACGTCAAGATTTTAATTTGGTCCCTTAATTATGTTGGAATCACATTAAATCTTGTATAAAACTTGTTATATACATTAATTCGTAACATTTATGTATGGAAGAATGGTTTTAGTTATTGTATAGGCATTAGGATGAGGTTGGATATTTTGAGTCCACCATTGAAGGACATCAGGGATGAAGCTTGGAATTCTGGATCCACCGGATCGACCCGACCCTGTAGCAGGTAAGCGATAGGGATTTTTTTGTTGGGAATTATGACTTGGGTTATTTTTGGATGGTAAGTTATATATATATATATATATATATATATATATATATATATATATATATATATATATATATATATATATATATTATGAGATAAAATATATTATATATCCCATATACTTATATTTTATAATGTGATAAACTAAGAGGTGGGGTTTTAATTAGGGTTTCAGTGTATTAAACCTATAATTACTAATATAATGCGGTTTGAAAATTTGGACGAGAATTGAGTATATTAGTAATAAAAATTATATCCTATATGTGAATTATAATATGTATAATTATGTATTATACATGGCTGGTTTGGTTACTCGATAGGACTCCACGGTTGAGGTGGGGTTAGTTCGAGTGCGGTTAGTTGTGTTAGGAGGTAGTATCATATGGGTCGGCTTATATTCGTATACCTGGATATTGGGTTATTATTATTAGGCTATGGGGTTTAGTCTCGGATATGCATATACACACACGTGCGCGCACGTACACACACACACACACGTGTGTGTGTGTGTGTGTGTGTGGATATTTGTTAGACTATAAGTTTATATATATGATAGTGTGGATATTATTAGACTATGCGTTAGTCTCAGGTATGTATATACATATGTATAGGAGTGCATATATATATATATATGCGTTTGTGTGTGTGTCTGTGGATATTTATTAGACAATGGGATTAGTCACAATTATATATATATATGAGTATATATATACATATATATAGATATATGTGTGTGGGGGGGGGGGGGGGGGGGATATTGAGTATGGTTGTGGGGACTAGTAATTTTGATAATGATAAATACTTAAGAATTGTTCTCCAATGGTTATGGATATGTCTATATATTATTTGTAGACGCATATAGGTATACACGAAACTCAATTATAGCTATAAGGTACATTTGGAAACACATTTGTATACGTAAAACATAATTAATGGAGGTGTAAGTGACTAGTTATCACGATAAAATACACAAATATGGGTTAATCATAATACGTAAAAAAATGGTTAACTATGTTTGATTATGGTATATCTTTAATGATGTATTTGATTAGAGTAATGACACTCTTTGTATTGATTATATTTGGGGCATAAGTTGGGTTATAGCTCCGTAGTTGGAAGATCATGTTGTGGTCTATCTGTTGGACGATAGACGATTGAGTTGGGTTAATACTATTTGTTGTGGTCTATCCATTAAATGATAGATGTATGAGTTTGGAAAATAAGCTTTGTGTTGGTCTATCCATTTAATGATAGACATTATGAGTTGGGTGAATTATCATTGTTGGGTTTATCCGAGATAGTTGATTTCTCTAGGTGAGGATGTTTGTTTAAACCTTAAGTGTTCACTCTAAAACAAACCTAAAGGAGGTGAATAGGTTTAATTGTATAAAATGTCTAATTTTTCATTCAATTCAATTTTGCTTTCAATTCTAATTAACTTAGCATATGGAATACCTAGGTGATGTGGTGAAAACTTTAGATCAACAACAAAAAGAGATTAATTCGGTAAATCTAGTGATAATAACTAAAATTAAACACCTATTTCTAATTTTAGCCAATTACACTAGATTTAGATATGATTTACATGTAATGTGTGATCAAAGTGTGCAATTGAACAAATAACAATCATAAGCAATCCACACAACATATTTATGAGGAAAAACATCCACCAAGGGTGAAAAACCTCGACACACTTCAATATTTATTTCTACATGAAAAGAGTTTTATACAAAGCAAGAAGGTACCTCTCATTCATGCCCTAAAAAGTAGTTACTTATGGACATTAAAGTTCCCCCATAGAAGATAGAAATCCACCTTGAGCTCTACAAAGTAAATGAGAAATTCCACGTTTCTCCTTTGAATAACTCCATGATATAATTCCTCTAATGAATCAAAGCACCTACAAGTTTAGATATAAGAGTGATATATTATAAAATTCGAAGTGTAGTAGTTTGAATCAAATTTGCTAGAGTATATCTAAACAAAAATCCCTCTCAATTCTCTCGCAAAATCAAAGATCAAGTCATATATATAAGTTTTAAGAATTTTAGAGGGAACAAGTGAAATTTGGTAATAGAGAAGAAAATAAGAGCTCTCAACCTAAAAAATGCACTCATAAGTGTTTTTGAATTATAAGGTTTTCAGATATTTTAAAATGGGAGGGAAATTGACTTATTCATAGAATTTGTATCCAAAACATTACTGCATCGTGCGCATGGTTGACTCTTTTCGTATGCAAAATTTCAATAAGTGTTGAAATTTTAGCGCAACTGTGTGCACGGGTCACTTCTTCACCATGCGAATGATTTCGTGCACATTGGTCCAAATAGAACCTTGCGAACTAATGGAGGCTGGAAATCACAGAAAGACTTAAAATTTGCAATTTAAGTTAGGCTACTTACCAAAATGGTTTACATAAGACTACTGAGTAAAAATATCACTTGTTCATCTAATTGAAACACACATTTTAGAAAATGTGAAAGTGTGTGTAGCCATAAATTCAATTCACAAAACAACCTAAAGGATATGTCTTTAAAGACTATGGAAATGGAAGTTTGGTGTTCTAGAGCGTCTTGCATGATCTTCGAGTTCAAAAGTCTATCCAATCCAAATGAATGCACCTCACTCATATGTGTCAAGCCTATGTGGCTCGAATGACTCAATGACTCAAATTTTTTATCACAAAATTTAGCTAACTTTAATACACAACAATTACAATACAACATATTACATTTTCAATATCCCCTTTGACTATTCCATGAAAAATTCCAAAACCCCAAATAATCTTTATTATTCCTACCAAACTCACACCACATTAGTCATATAATGGGAGTAGTAGGAAATAATTCACATATAAGTCCAAAGGACCAACAACACATCAAATTCGAGTCTACAAATAGTGGGTCGGAGTTGGATCAATATGACTATACCTGAAATCACATGAAACAACAATGAGAATCACACATGCAATATCACTCATAAAAAGAAACTCCCCCTACTTTGTAAATCCTCCATAAAATCAATAAGATATAGATGATATGAAGAATGTAAGCATGTGAAATATGATAGGAATCATCGAATATTAATGATTACAACAAGTATGTGCTATAAGCATATGAAATAACACAAAAATGTATCTCCCCCAAAGTCCCATAAAATAAAGTTTCTCCCCATAAAGCAAGACACACAGAAAGATATATAATCTCCCCTATTAATTATCTTCCCCATAAAAAGCAAAAAACAAAGGATATCAAATCCCTTTATCTTAAATATTTCTCCTCCTTTTCAATACCTGAAAAATAAATTTCGTCTTCCTTTTTTGACACGGAAAGTCAGAGAGAAGAAAATATCATAAACAATGGGTATGTCAAGGTAAAAAGGCACAATCACGGTGAATAAAAGATCTAGTGAAGAAAAAGGTTACAAAACCATGTGAAATACCAAAGCTATAAAGGGAATATACAATGGGAATAAATAAGTGTATTATCATATGAATCTCAAAATAGAAATTAGTTGATAAAAGATATCAATTAATAAGCATAGAATCATTATATGTGATATACAAACAATCTAACTAGAATGACATCATATTTAAAGCATGGATATATTAATATGAGCAAAAAAATATGGATAAAATAAAAGAATTCATTAAAACCATCAAAGTGTACCATAACAACCAAAATAACTCGGTGATAAACACGGATTAAATGTATCCAATCATTCAAAAATACCCAATGGTACAAATATCCATATACAAACAAAAGTATAAAAGTACCACATACAGTACTACCAACTCTCAATAAATAAAATAGAGATATGAAAAAATCTATAATCATCATCATCGCATGTGTGATATAAAGTCAAATGATAAAGCAAATGTGACCATATGATATCAAGAGATAAATCACATAAGAATGACATGCTAGCAACAAGAAACATGCATTATGAAGATTAATAGAGTAGAATTGTCGAACTATCCACAATAGATAGTCTTCTCAAGAAAAATGATACAAACTCCCCTAAATCTATGCATACAACAATAATCGTGAAAATCATAACAAAGCAATACATTTGAAACAAGATGGAATTATGAGTATCAGTTGAAGATATCATGAAAGTATGTGATAAGAACAAGTGAGCATGAACATGAAACATTTGAAGAAACATGTTAGAAAATGATAATAACGATATATGTCCAAAAGAAATAATAATAATGTTATATCATAAAGATATATCTTAAATCATATAAGCTCACAAGAGATAGTAACCAAGATAAAGTACCAAGCACTAGTCAACATCAACACAAAAATGTCACCAGGGATGAGAAAGGATATAAGGAGCATGGATGTGTCCAAGGTTAAACTAGTAAGATACTAACACAATAAGCTCAAAATCAACTCAAAAACTCAAATGAATTACATAAAAATCCAACAAGAATTATCAAAGTCACATTGTACACTCGAACTACCTAGGGCATACAAAAATCATAAAATGGTAGTCGATAACAATATTAGAGAACACGCAAAGCTCTAAGAACAATAAAAAAGTTATATAATCTCAATGGAGAGAATGATAATATCTACAAGCTCAAAGGAAGAAGGTACAACACATAAGATAAGATACAAGCTAAAATAAAAGTACAATCAAAACAAAAGCTTTTATGAACAGAAAAAGAGTACCAAGACAGAGCATCTGTGCACATGGGGAAGCTCTCAGTCTGTGAGTGGTTACCATGCATACGATGGTGTTTCAAGAGTGCACCCGATTCTATCCAGAATGCTTAGTCAAGGAATAAACTCTAGAAAAGACTAAGTGTGGAAACCCAAATCCAAACTCTAAAAAATTATGATATGAATGAAAACATATGAGTTCAAAATCATTTATTTTAACTTGGAAAACATAAATATGAGAAAAATACATAAAAAGCGACAACTAACACACACACACACACAAACATATATATATATATATATATATATATATATATATATATATATATCCAAACTCTAAAGTGAAAAGTTTGATTGTGATTAGGAAACATATGATAAATTTGATTTGATAAATAAATTTTCTTTAAATATTAATTGAAGTATAGATTAGAAACATATTAAATTCAAATCTCAATCAATTCAACATAATTCTTATCAAATCATTTCAAGCAACTTTGTATCTCAATCAAGTCATGATTGATGTGACAAATATATATACAAGATCAAAATGAATACACATAACCAAATCTTATGAAATTACAAATGATGCTTAAATTTATCATTACACCACTATCATTTCAAGATCTCAAGTAAATGGTAGTTTCTAACCATTTTTCTCCCTTAATAATATGTTCAAAATATTTGAAGGCCAAACTAAAATAACAATTTTCATTTTTGAAAATTTATGCCCTAGCTTGTTTTGAATGTCGATTAAGCTCTTGTCTTGTGTCTCTTTTCAACACAATTAATTTTTGCCATCGATTGGCTTATCACACCTAGATGACACCTACCCAACGATACTTAAATTAATATCCGTGTGTAATCACTGTAATGGTAGCTCTTATCAACGCGTGAAAATGGTCCCTTTTTAACTCCTTCAATGTATGGACACACAAAAAAAATCTCACACATGGACCATAGAAACTTTTAAAACAAACAAGATATCTCGGGCTTTGATCATGATTAAATCAATCACTAAAAGCAAGAATTACATAAGTATAGTCATACACATCAAGTGATATGCATATGCTCAAGTAGTGTGAAATCAATACAAAGGCTTCAACAAATTTGACAATCATGATTTTACAAATAAATTCTAACCTAACAGTTAAATCAATCAACATTTATAATCAAATGGCTAAATTCCACTTTCAATCATCATTTAAGTTTAATCAATTAATTAAATCACATGAAACAAAGACTTAATCCCATAATTTTTTTTTTTGAATTTTTGATAAAATAATGATTCATATACTTACAAAACATGTTTAGCAAGGATAAAGAATATAAATCAAATGCATGAAAAATGCACAAAGGCATGAAATACTCACCAAAACATGAGAAGTGATAACAATTGTTTTTTTAAACTCACATCCATAAGATTCCCCCCCCCCCCCCCCCCCCCACAAATCAAGAATGGTCTGGGAGGGGAACTATAAGAAAATAAGAACCTAGGCATCCTAGGAAACTATATACTTAGATAACGATGGGTGATACATCTCCTGAATTAATGGGAGGAAAAATGTAACCTCTTTCAGCACAAATCTCTTTTGAGGTGCGATAACTTCCACTTTATTCTTGGGTGCATTCCTAGGCAATCCACTACCATCTCTTGGAATCCAACTCACATTCCTCCTATGATTATTATACCTAGTCCTCAGAATATGAGCATATGGTATAGGTTTAGGAAAATTCATTTTATCCTCACCTCTATTTTGAGCTAGGAAATTCATCCTTCTCATCAACTCTCCTACTTGACCTATAAATTCATTAATATGATCTCACCAAAAAAATTGCATCCTATTATCAGTGAACCTATGGTTTCATTCTCTCAAGCATCTACAAGCATGATTCGTGTGGACTTTACTTTTCAAAACATACAAACATAAACATTTATTCTCATATTCTTTCCCACCTCTTGAGATTTTAAACCAACTCAAAGTTTCTTCTTTTCAATGTAAAAGTGAATAAATGATTTATTTTACCATAAAATGAACATCCATCTCCATTTTTCACAAAAAAACGGATTTAGGCTTAACCTCCTTTTTTTAGTAATGGAATTTATCATTCTTTTTAATAATAGAACCTTCAGCCTTTAATTTTGAATTTGCAATTTTTTTATTTGTTGAATATTTAAAACTAATGCCATGATTGTTAGGTTTCACTTGAACATGATTTAACAAAATAATATCTAGAACACTGTTTTATCAAGCAACGAATGTTTCAAATCCTTGGCATGTTGCAACTCATGTTCAATATTTCAAAATCAACTTTTAAAATTATGTTTTGAAGTTCTATCTCTCCCTTTTCTTTCAAAATGGATTCATTTAGCAATTTCAAAGAATCACATTCTTTTGTTAATTCACCAATCCTCTCTTTTAGTTCCAAACATTCCAATTAAACACAACTGATCTTTTCATATTTTTCTTCATGTTCACTTTGGAATTTTTTTTATTTTATTTAAAAGTTTGATGTTTGCCTTTTTGAGCTTCAAAGTTTCTTGATAGAGTTCGTCAAATGATTTTTTAATGTCTTCCACATCATCATCATTACCGTATTGTGATCTTGGGATCAAAGTGTGACACTCTGTAAAATCCATAAATAGATTATTCAAGTCTAATACAAAAATCACGAGAATGAAAAAAATTGTTAGCATTCGTAGCATAGCGAAATAAATAAAAAGAAGTAAAGTAAATACAATAAAAGATAAACAAACTACTGAATCAAATAAACACCTATGATACTAATCACTGTTATGAGAAATAAATCAAATTCTAGAATATGAAATCTCAACTATATAATATCCATCTCGAAAATACAAGTACTTCATATATGATCTCTGACTCAAGATAAACTAAAATAAATACAACTGCCTGAAAATAAATAAAAATAAAGACAAGATATAAAGGATAGATTGCGCTTGACACCTACATCCTAGGAATCTCCAATGAATGATCAAAGTCTACGACAATAATAAAAATGACCTTAGACCTATGGAAAATATTATAATGAGAGTTAAAGTGGGTCTATAGAGAGTTAGAATTTAATTAAAGATGGCCCATAATAATAATAATAATAATAATAATAATAATAATAATAATAATAATAATAATAATAATAATAATAATAATAATAATAATAATAATAATAATAATAATAATAATAATAATAATAATAATAATAATAATAATAATAATAATAATAATAATAATAATAATAATAATAATAATAATAATAATAATAATAATAATGCATCTTCCTCTCACAATAAGTGGATTATAAGTTATTTAAATTACCCAACCCAAACAACCTAAAATAAACATGCGATTTTACTCCCAAATTCGTGTATAGCCCAATGTGATATAATTTCATCAAGAATTAGGTATCTCAACTTTAACATTTTAAATTTATCCTTCAACTTAAGATTTTCGTACTCTATGATAGATTCATGCAGTAATAGTAATTCTCTTACTAAAAATTATTATCTTGTTTTAATCATCTCAAGTTATCTTTAAAGTTAAGCACATGTCAAATGTAACAGATTATAATGTTGTCAAGTCACATTTCAGTATATACTCCTCTAGTATATCATTACCATAATATTTTCAAGTCATAAAAAAATATTATTGTAAATTTCTAGTATGAATCATAAACTGCTATGACTATTTCAAGTACCGTAATATAATCACATAGTCCAGAATATTCGGTAGTGTACATAACTCACATCCAAATCTTATGGGCTATGCTCGAGATCGCAAATAAAACTAAGAAGGCTTATCCATATTGCCTTCGGGATCACTCGTGCATACTAATATAGTTATAGGTAGTCCCTTCCATATAACCTCAAAGAAACATAAAGGGAAATCACTACACCTTCCCGTATAGAGTATAGGCTTTATAACTAAAGGCTATATGAAGAACACCCCTGTTTATCCCTTTCAAGTACATGGGTATGTATGTAGTAGGATCAACGCAAATATGACCTAAGTTGAACCAATCTCGTCACTGGGAACGTCGTATGTGTCCCACAAAAGTCCCTCCTAGTATGTCCTACACAAGCACTCACACATCATGGTATGATTCACATAAATATAGTAAATAACTACGACCCCAGACAAGTGGAAAAAAATAAAAAAGTACAAACGTACTCAACTCGGTTACACATAATAAATACAAACCCTAGTCAACTAGTATAGGACCCTTTTTCTTATGTATGATTTAGGTGCATACAATTTTTCCAATAACAAACTTTTTCAATTTCAATTCTCACCAATTTTGTGAACCAATTTTACTTAACCCAATTTTATCTTGTTAATCCTAAACATACATCTAGGTGATTAAGCATGTAAAATAAAGTAAAGTCGAATACACCGATGTACGAGGAAACAACTAAGGGAAAAAACCTCGGATGGCCCAATTCAGACAATCAATATTATACGATTTTACAAAGTACAGATAATATACTTACTCAATGACTTGATACCCCATAAGCCTTGACGCTCTTCTATGCTTTAATCGCTCATTCACAGTGCAATGCATGAATCCTTCCATATTAGGTTCACAACACACGAGTCCATGTGTGCCTCGGTATCCACCGATGTATCTTTGACAACTGCCTACAATTCTAAACACACAGTCCACCGCTTCTTTACCGTAAAACTCGACGAAAAAAATGTTCAAAGTATGAACAAACTCGAGATGGTGCTAAACACAAGATCTCTATAGAATATGCATATGAAAGATCGGATCTTGAAACAAAAATGATGTTTTTATCTTTGAAAATCTTTGTAAATAAATGTAGAAAAATGTAACTTTTCTGTTATATAATTTTGGTTCTGCACCCCCGAAATTCTGAGAAGAAATTGCCATAAATAAAAAAACTTAATTTGGTAAGTCATTGGAACGAGATGTGTATAACTATCTCGTTAGAATGAGATGCCCATGTCGTTTTAACGACAATCACATGTCATTTGAACAAGTGTTAAAGTCATTTGATCCTTCTAAACACAAGGGAAAGATCTACACAACTCTAAAACGAGTTTATCTCAAAATAAACAAAGTTAAAACCTTTTAAAAGTATTTTTAACATTTTAAAATCATTTTTATACAAAATAATATCCTTAAAACATTTTTCGAGTCCCATAAACATTATGCATTCATACATGAGAGTATCTAGGAATGCAATGTGATATGAAGATGTGAAACGTGCATTAATAAACATGGCATGATATATCTTTGAAGCTTAGCCGCTATGTTTTCAAACAACACGTCATAGACTATATGGGAATCGTAACAAGTAAAAATCTATCTAGGACTCAAATTGGTTTTTGTCCGGAATAATGCCAATACATACAAATTGACACTACTTGGAAATTTATCCTCATAAATCTCCCCATTTGGCTATTCTGTGACAAAACCAAAACAGTGAAATCCCTAAGCTGAGCCGTCAAGCCGAATGACCTAAATCCCATCCCATAAACCCAAAAAGAAAATACAGGACATGTTCTAGTAAACAAATTTTGGACCTGCAGCATAAACGTTTCTTCATATGATGTAGTCGCAATATCTTAAATCTCTGAATAATCACTACACACACGAAATAACGAATACCATGTGAAGTATGGAAGTACAAATGATATAAAATATTATAATACCAATTTGTAAAACAAACCATTTGTTAAGCATGTGAGCAAATCATATGATACCAATTTGTAAAATAATACCAGAAAAACATGATTAACAAATGTGCTCATAAAACAAAACTCCCCCTACATCACATAACATCTCTCCTCTTTTTATCTCGAATAGACAATTAGAGAAAAAGATAAAAACTGAAAATTTAGGATGAAAAAAATCAGATGAAGCATATCTAGATTAACATGGATAACCAACTAAAAATAATCAAAAGATACCAAATCGTAGCTAGCAAATATTCACAAAAATGAATCAGCAATATCAGGAATAAAGTGACTAAACGAATCAATGCAGTGTATGAATAAAACATATTTAATCATTATCGACTACATATAAACTGACCAAATGTACCTAGACAGTGTAAGATCATCACATATACAAAGCACGTAAAAAATAGAATGAAGACTCAAAAAGTCAACGCTAGTCAACACAGGTCATTCGAACGACAATGCACTTTCATTTGAACTAGATAAGATCTCGTTTGATTTATGTAAAAAATGACCCAAAATAGTGTGTGGTTGCGCGAAGGATCTATCAAACGGCCCAAAAAATGACCATACCTAACCCTTTTAACACCTCGTTTCTAGTGTCACATGATCCAATCTTCGAATGACATGGATATGTTATTTGAATGACATCCAAAAGTCATTTAAAAGACTTCAAATACTTCATAATTCAGCTCTAAAAAAGTACAAGATTTATCCGGTGAAAAAAAATTCATGAATACATCAACTGGAAATACGAAAAAATATCAAAACAGACCCAAAACAAGAAAATAAAACAAGTATGAGTTTCATCCTAACATAGAATTAAAGTTCTCAAACATGGTTATGGAATGATTGGGCGTTAACTACGACAAATGAACACAATTTGGATACATCGAAATGATCAAGAAGCTCTAATTGATAGTTAAATGTCATTAAACTAAGTTTTAGTCATATGTGACAATTAATATAATGATCTTAACGAACTAACAAACAACATGCACACAAATCTAGAATTTTGACGATTAAATAAACAATAGCGTCATGACACGATTTTTCAACATTAGGATTTGTGGTGCAAACTTGTTGTTATTTTCCACCCAAACACCCTCATATATTCATAATTTTCTTTTCAAGTTATTTTGAGGTTTCCACTTATATCAACTTAGAGAAATCCTATTGCCCCCAATTTGTCATATATTTCTTTTTATTGCATTGATTTTTTCTTGGGCTCTTTTAAACGGTGGCTTTCACGACGAGATTATTATTCTCTCACAGTTCTTTCCCATGAACACTCATTATTTGTTTAATATATGTAATATCAATCCTCACGGTAAACGGTTCTAACATGCAGACCTCCTCCTAAGTCTAATTATGAATAGATGATAATATTGAGAGGAAAATGTCTCGCCAAACTCAATTATGCATGAGAAGTCAAACACACATATAAACTCGTGCACGTGTGTGCAATGCCATATAGACAAAGTCAAAATCAAATCAACTTCGAAACAACCCCATTAGTTAATGGTTAAGATCATTCTAAGCATTTATAATTATGACCAATTGTCCTAGCCACATGGATAATTTAATGATGGGGGTCCAAGTACAACAATATGCCATATCAAACATGAAAAATCATGATGCACAAATAAATTGAAAATCTTTTTATGTTTTTCAAAAAATATTTTTGACTCAATAAACAAAATCTTTTTGTATTTTTCTCAAAAATATATGAAACCAAAAATCTTTTTGTATTTTTCAAATAAGACTCAAATAAATGAAAAATATAATACAAAGAGATACACATGTCATAACACTAGAAATATATATATAATGAAGAAAAGACTAGCGTATGACAAACATGGATAACACAATCATCTTTTATAGTTAGCATGAGAAGTATCATGTGAAAGCAAATGAGAGTCATGGAGTTTAATTCCTAAATCCACTAAGTCCGATTTCCTAACCTAAGTAAGTGTGAAATGACGCTTGGGGGTTTTGGAAACCGAAACAACTTTATTCTCAAACTTCTTAGGATCATTTTTAAGGTCATAACAATAAGGTCTAAGGGGACCCTTCCTACCGCAATAAGTGCAAGTGAAAACATGGCGATGAATGTGACCTAAATGTGGACCTCTCATAACGTTCCTCGTTGTCTCTCTCACATGGTTGGAATTTGCTATGTCAATGGGTGCAATGAGATCATCAAAGCCTATACCACACCTATCATCCTTGATTTGGACGGTACCTAAAATCCTATCCAACGTTTTTGACCTTGCCTCCAAATCAAACTTCACCTTACTCGAGTCTCTCAATATCTCCTCAAGATGACTAATCCAAGACTCAAGCAAACGTCTAGACTCATCAAACTCTAAAATCTCTTTCTTCAAAGCCTCCATCAAACCAAGAAGGCTATCTCTCTCACCCTCAATGTATTCTAGTTTTTCCTAAAGAGTCTTCTCCCGTTCCCTAAGATCCTCAATCAATGCATCACTATTTTTTATGGCACTCTCTTTCAACTTATCTTGAAATTTTAAGTTTTGACTTTTTCACCTTTAGTGCTTCCTCATTCAAGTCATTAAAGGTAAGTTGAAATCTCTCACATCTTCTCACTAGTTTTACCCTCACTCACTTGGGATTCACACAAAACGACCTCGGAAGTGTCATTCACCATGACTATCTTCATGATAAAGATTTATCATCATTGATCACATGACATGCCATAAATTCTACAAAGTTACTCTCAATGGGGGAACTCTCTCCCTCTTCCGGTTCACTATCACTTAAGGTGGCATTATATGCTATCGATTTCTTGCCCTCCTTCTTAAGTCTGGTGGGGCACTCTGCTACCTTATGGCCATAACCCTCACAACCAAAGAACCTATCCGACTCATCCCTCTTATCATTGTCATTTTGATTCTTAGGGATGTGATCGACGTTGTTGCTCTTAAATTTCTCAAGTATTTTGGCATCTTTCGATTTCTTTTGGAACTTAAGAAACTTTTTGAACTTCTTTGCCCACAATGCTACATCTTCGAAATCACTGTCGGAATCATCATTTAAAACTTTAGTCTCCTCCTTCCTAGCTTCTAAACCAATACCCTTTTCTTTCTTTGACACTTGCTTGGAGGTAAAGTGTAACAACCCTCGATTCTGGGAGGCTCATTTTATACTAATTTTACCGTATAAGGTAATTATATAAAATGTGGGGATTGGAGTAGATATAAATTTAATGAATTTGAAGTTAATATTTACTATTTTGATGCATATTTACTATAGGTGAAAGTAAATATCATCAGGTTGCATGTTTGTAGTGTCAGGTATTTAAACTGACATTTTGATTTAATGATATTGGAACTCGAAATAATTTATAAAATTTCCGGATGCCAGTTTAGAAGGTGTAGTTAGTCCCGGATGGTGCGAGACAGTCAAAATAAGTGCCATATTGTATTTTTGGGTTCCGGGCACTTTTGACTGGTTTTAACTTATATGCGTATTTAGGAGTCATCTTAATGTGGTATTAACCATTTAAGTTGGGAGTTTTAACCTAAGCCACGATTTTAGTCTTCTAAAATCCCTTATTCCCCCCCCCCCCCCCCCCCCCCATTTTATGTCTTGAACATAGAGAGAAAAAGAGAGAAAGAAAGAAGAAGAGAAAAGTGGAGAAAGAAGAGAGAAATGAAGATTGAAGATGGGAGATTGCTTCTACCACCAAGAAATCTGAATTTGCAACCCTAAGGCAAGTTTCTACTTGCTAATATGTGATATAAGTTGAATAATTTGTATGATAGTTGTGTATTTGCATTTATGGATCACAAATGGAATTTATGGGATTTAAACCCTAATATTAGTTTTTGATGATAAAATGGTGAGCATTAATGGTTATAAATCATGTAGGATAATCTTTGGGTAGATAAAAGTTGTTGGCTGTGTTCAAAATGAAAGAGATTTGAGATTTGGGTTTAGCTTTTGGAAGAAGGAAGAACCCTAGGTCTGCTACGACCGGTCGACCGCGGTCTCGGAACCGGTCGACCGGGCCTTCGTGGGAGGGCTTACTGCTTTCCTACAAAGGCATAAATTTTGAGCGCGGTCGACCGCGATTCCTTTACCGGTCGACCGGCCCCTCTACTTTAAGCTTTCTGCTTTTCTCCGTAGGCAAAACCTTGAGACGCGGTCGACCGCGGTCTTGGGACCGGTCGACCGGTCCCCTGTTTTTCACCTTTAAAATCTTATTTTGTTTCCTAGATTTATTTTCTTAAATAGGGACTAGGATCCTTCTTGAATGAAGTAAATTTAGAGTTTTAGAGTCCTAGAGGAATTAGCTATCCACCCTACTTTAGAAATAGGATAGGTGGGAACTTTTCCGGGATTATGCCAATTAATGTTAGGGCATTCTTTTCTTCTAGTTGACCAATATAAGACTAGGAGATGTATTATTACGTTTGAGAGACCTTAGAAGCTCAATAGAGCTATGATCCATCTTGATGGTTTATAATAACTTCACAAGTAAATCTTGGGAGAATAGATTGATATTTCATTTATTCATTGAGGTTGTAATACCGTTATGATATACGTATGGCTCCGGATAATAAGTTATATCATTTACAAATAAAGTAAATGGAAAAAGGTTTCGGATATAAATGAAACATGTACGTGGAAATGGTATTGATTTTAGTAAATGATAATTTACTTAATCATGAACTCGGTAAATGATAATTTACTTGATTCTTGAAAAATGATAAATAAAATGGTTGTTACACACCTCTCTAAATGACATCATAAGGGAAGTTCGCGCGCTTGGTGCTGCCCCCTGGCTAGTGAATGCAGGGTGGATATAGTCCATAGGCCATATGAGCGATTATGTTATATTTTCTGCGCTGGTGAGGAGATTCCGGGTGTGGTCTTGACTCTCCCGCAGGCATATGGCCGCTTCCCGATGTTTGCATTATGAGCCCAGGTTGTCTTGTATAGATAGGCCCTGGAAGATGATGGTCATTTAGGGGCGCGCCCAGTGGGGAAACTCGGAGGGGCGGTCTTAGAATCGTTATATGTATATTAATATAACTATTCATAATCAAGTGGGACTTGATGTATGAGATATGCCAAAGAGCATGATGTAGTGCCATAAAGAGCACAATGAAATGCCACAAATAACATTTGTTGATAATAATATTCCTGCGAAGGAATGGTAATGCCAGGATGGGCATGTAATTAAAGTAAAAACCACAAAGAGCTTAAAATTGAGATAAAAGCCGTAAAGAGCTTATAGTTATAGATTTATTTTCCTGTTGAGGAATAAACTATAACATGAATCGGGGTATATGATAGAAGTTTTATTTATGTTAATCTTTCCTTTCTCCTGCTTAGTTAAAATTAAACTCATGCTTTTCTTTACTGTCTTAACCTATGTTTTAGAATTGTGTAGATAGACTTTATTCTTCCTAGCATGATGATATTCATAACTGTCATACTCTTTATTCATCTGGTAATCATATAGAACCGGGCCCTGACCCGTTTACGCTTCTTGTTGCATATGCATCTTGTCTCTGCTCAGGTACTCCTCCGCAGGGATGCCTGATTTGAATTCCTATCCCGATGTCCTCGGCGAGCCGTGATACATTGCGGGTATTACGGGACACATTTGGTATAGACGTTTTCTTTTTACATTCTAGCTATGATCGTGTCTTTTTACTCGGGCTAGAGGCCCAAGCTTTTGTAAATGTCTAATGAAATGTAATAAGTAACTTATTGAACTGGTGTATCTGTTTGGTGACCGGTAATACATTCGGTCTTTTATGGTATTCTTGTTGTATTATTTATATAAGTCTTGGGGTTTCCCTTATCTTTCAGGAATTGGGTTGTTTGTTTTCATTTATTTACTTTCAAATCAAAGTTTTTGGCAACACGTTTTCTGAAATATTGGGTGGTTATCCTGGATACTCTATATTTTTATTGTGATGCTGAGAATGATTCCATCTATGATTCCATTATATTGGAGTATTGGGATGGCCACCCCCTATTTTGGTGAGCGGGTTGTCACAGATGGTATCAGAGCATCAGGTTCTAGAGTCCTTAGGAATCTATGTGGACACCTTAAGTTTTAGCGTTGCTATTGATTTGACATAAAGCCTTAGGATTAAGATCGTTGATTCCTCTAGTGAGATCTCGTTCTTCTGCCATGAGGTAGAATCTATAGAATCTCTTGCGCATTCGTGTGAGAGTAGTAGGTCGATTGAAGAAGGGCGTCATGAGCAGGAACTACGAAGGACTGTAATTTGTGGTCGGGGATGAGGACCGCTTTGGAGGTCGCTCCCTTTTTGTAGCATTTTATTGTCTTGCTACTACGGCTACTAATTTCAGTTGATGTAGTTTTCCCATGTACCGCGAGAAGTAGAAAGTAGTACTGAGCTTGAGATTTCAAGCGATGCTAAATCGAAGTGGAGAAGTGCCCTGAAGTAGGATTGAGGATAATCCTTCACCCGTATGAGTAGTGTTGGGATGGTGAAAATGTGGTCACCATATTCGTGGGTGCCGGAAGTTTGGCCCATAGAGAAGCCCGGTGGATACTTGCAATGCCGAGTTTCTCTGGGATAACTGGACTGAGGAGAAGGTGGATTCTCGAATGTTCACAAAATGTTCGGTTAATGACCGATGGGGAATAAGGTGTTGTACGGTTAGGGAGACCGTGCACTAGGAAATTATAGGCTCCAGAATAGGTGTCGTTAACACTTCTAATGGAGTAAGATTCATGAAACCCCGTTGGTGGACATCCGCCTGGGGAGATTTCATTGAACTGAGGAAGATGAGGCCGAGAGCGTGTCCTTTTTTACTGAGGAAGTAAAAGGGATTGTGTGGGCAATTGTTGTTAGCCAGTTGGAACAATGGTTAGGATATGGAGTCTGAGAACCATTAGTATTGACCCGGAGTGATTGGCATAGATGGTTGGTGGGAATTCCGCCTTATTAGTGGGTGGTGTATTCCTTAGGATAAGACTTAGTAGTATTATATCTACTGTAGATTCGGGTGTGTAGTTTGAGCTCGTTGTAGTTTTGATGCGATTATAGAAGAGTAATTAGATGACTTCCGTAGTAGGGGAGTTTTATGAATTCTTCACTCGTTATGAAATGAGTGATGATATTTTAAAGGTATATGTGTTACATGTAATGTGTGGTATGAGTGTTCTATTGCTTGTTGCATTGTATGTGGTTGTTATGACTTATCTCCACGATCAACAAAGTTAAGTAGTAATGCATAGGAGGGGTTCCTTGTTTGGATTCCGCTTTTGCGGGACGCTCCATGCGTGAACCTTAACGGCGTTGGGAGTGGAGAGATGCCGTTTTCTTTTCTTTTAATTTATGTATTATACGCGAGTAAAGGTATTTTGGTTGGTTTGGGGTGATATCAAGCAAATAAAATTGTGAGGTTATCTTACTTCTAGTTCAAAATGGAACTAGTTGTTTTATGATTTCTCCCCTGGATACAGGTTGAGACTTTATAGAGGTGAATCGAGGTAGGTAGGAGATTTTGTTATTCATTTTATTACCTTGTGTGAGTGTTTGATTAATTATTTGTTTGTCTTGTCTATGCATGTTACGCTTATCTCCATAATCAACTAGTTAAGTAGGCATGTGTCGGAGGGGTTCCTTGTTTGGATTTTGCTTCGGCGAGACACTCCGCCGCATGAACACTTAACGATGTTGTGATTGGAGAGACGCTATTCTTTTCCTTCTTGTTTATTTTATTTATTTTGTTGTAGATGTGGGATAGGAAGGATTAGCCGAGAATCACGTAGTAGAGTGATTAAGGGCTATTGAAGTGCGAGATAGAAGCATTGTATATAGTTCTCTCCTCTGACCGATGTGAGGGAGACTGAGATACGAAGTCGAATTTAGACTTCGGGTTATGCCTTGATAAGAAGGCTATTTGAAAGATGTATATATGTTATGGGATAAAATTTATGAGACTTCACAGAAAGTGAATGTCCGATCAGTTAAAATTTTTACCAACGCTGTGGTAAGACGTAGAAGTAGAATTTAGTTGATATGATTGTAAGTTAAAATTTATTGATCCTGATTATGTGTTTTAGACCATCACATCTTAATGACCGATGATGCGAGGTAGTAGTGTAACGGGAGGGTTCCTTCTCTAGATTTCGCCTCGGCAAGACGTCCCACGCATGAAACCGAGCGAATGTTGGGAGTTGAGATGGGTCTTGGACACTAGGGATATACTTAGTAGTACATATACATATAACTTAGATAGGATATCTATAGATAGACCTTAGAATTCATTAGAACTTTAGGGCTATTAGGGTATGTGATGTTAATTCAGGAACGTGGTGAGGAGTGGACCACGAGTAAGTCGTGGGTTGGGATGAGATCCCTAGGAACGAGATTTATGGGGTCTCGAGAGGTTTGGCAGGTTTGGCCGTAATAGATGAGGCCTTTCTTAGAAATAGTGTTACGTTGGAACTTCTCTTCCGGGGAGTTAAAAGGACGGGTGGACCCTCACTCCTGAGCCCATGATAGTGAGCTCGAGAGTGGTTGTAATGGAGAAGCTCCTGCCAGGTCGAGGGATAATGATACTGGAGCATAGACCCATTGTTTATGCATCTCACAAGCTTAAACTTATGGGAAGTATTACTCTATGCTTGAATTAAACTTCATCATGGTAGTGATCACCTTAAATAGATAAGGCACTACTTCCTGGGCAAGAAATCTAGTCTTTCTCGCTAGCAACGAGTTGTTGCTATATGTCATGGGAGAAATCGATTTGGTGCTCGGAGTTCAGAAGGACTAGTGATTGGATATTTTCTCATTCGCTGAGGAAATGCGATTTGGGGTTGTAGATGCGTCGAGTAAGAGAACCGTCAGAGATAATTGTGTTGGCTTGGAAAGCCAAATGAAATGAGCATGAATCGGAAGACTCTGTAGCAAGGGCATTCCGGTCTGTGATAGACCATTTCACCTACTCGTGCGAAGAAGAGTATCGGTGGAATGAAGAAGGGTATATTCATAGACGTTTGCATTGAATTTATCGGCAGCGTTCTGGTCATGATCCTATTCGAGAAAATTGTAAATCGTTTGACCAGACTATTGCATTTCCGGCCATTATGGACGAACTTCATGTGGATGAATACGACCCTATCTTTATGGAGGAATGGTCGAACCGTGGGAGGTGCCTATTAAAATAGGGTAGACCAAGACTAGATATTCGTGTCGGAAGTTTGGTACAAATTTCCATGAAGTAATGGGAATCGTATGGAAATGGAGTATACCTTACCCCCTAAAACAGATGAATGAATGAAGGAGGTCGGCTTAATGTCGAAAGGCATATCTTGAATGTACGCCTTAAAATATATGAATGACGAAGCCGTAGGGCGTATGGATGGAAATCCCTGTACAACCTTGAGGCTTTTGAATGGCCTTATGGATCATTTCCTAAGGCATTGGCATTGTGAGTGGTCTAGTGGGGTCGGGTGAGTAATTCGTATACTCGTTGGACTGAACCAACGGGTAATATTTTCCTTGGACTTGGAGTGGTCCCGGGACATTCCTTTAAAGATTTGGCTTTTAAGCCATACACCTTGATGAGATACGTCAATGTGAGGATAAGTTGAGTAGCGTTGGGGTTAATACGATTAGAGTCGGTATGGGTACCCCGAGGGGAGATGTAACATGATTCCGGAGGTTGGGCGATTTGTGCTGAGTCATGTGGACATCGTCTTCCTCCGTAGGAAGCTAGAATCGATAGTTAGTGAGGAACGCTTTGTGCTATACTAGAGCACAATTAATGTAGGCTGAGATCGATAGGGTCAATCTTGGTCCGGGTCCATTTGGGACGTTGCGATAACCAGGGGTTTGTTTAGGATGGTAGAATCCTAGTTTAGAGTAGTATACCCTTTATGAGAGTTGGGTATGCCCGAATTTTGGGGGCAAAATTCACTCTTAAGGGGGGGAGTATGTAACAACCCTCGATTCTGGGAGGCTCATTTTATACTAATTTTACCGCATAAGGTAATTATATAAAATGTGGGGATTGGAGTAGATATTAATTTAATGAATTTGAAGTTAATATTTACTATTTTGATGCATATTTACTATAGGTGAAAGTAAATATCATCAGGTTGCATGTTTGTAGTGTCAGGTATTTAAACTGACATTTTGATTTAATGATATTGGAACTCGACATAATTTATAAAATTTTTGGATGCCAGTTTAGAGGGTGTAGTTAGTCCCGGATGGTGCGAGACAGTCAAAATAAGTGCCATATTGTATTTTTGGGTTCCGGGTACTTTTGACTGGTTTTAACTTATATGCGTATTTAGGAGTCATCTTAATGTGGTATTAACCATTTAAGTTGGGAGTTTTAACCTAAGCCACGATTTTAGTCTTCTAAAATCCCTTATTCCCCCCCCCCCCCCCCCCCCCCCCCCCCCCCATTTTATGTCTTGAACATAGAGAGAAAAAGAGAGAAAGAAAGAAGAAGAGAAAAGTGGAGAAAGAAGAGAGAAATGAATATTAAAGATGGGAGATTGCTTCTACCACCAAGAAATCTGAATTTGCAACCCTAAGGCAAGTTTTCTACTTGCTAATATGTGATATAAGTTGAATAATTTGTATGATAGTTGTGTATTTGCATTTATGGATCACAAATGGAATTTATGGGATTTAAACCCTAATATTAGTTTTTGATGATAAAATGGTGAGCATTAATGGTTATAAATCATGTAGCATAATCTTTAGGTAGATAAAAGTTGTTGGTTGTGTTCAAAATGAAAGAGATTTGAGATTTGGGTTTAGCTTTAGGAAGAAGGAAGAACCCTAGGTCTGCTACGACCGGTCGACCGCGGTCTCGGGACCGGTCGATTGGGCCTTCGTGGGAGGGCTTACTGCTTTCCTACAAAGGCATAAATTTTGAGCGCGGTCGACCGCGATTCCTTTACCGGTCGATCGGCCCTTCTATTTTAAGCTTTCTTCTTTTCTCCGTAGGCAAAACCTTGAGACGCGGTCGACCGCGGTCTTGGGACCGGTCGACCGGTCCCCTGTTTTTCACCTTTAAAATCTTATTTTGTTTCCTAGATTTATTTTCTTCAATAGGGACTAGGATCCTTCTTGAATGAAGTAAATTTAGAGTTTTAGAGTCCTAGAGGAATTAGCTATCCACCCTACTTTAGAAATAGGATAGGTGGGAACTTTTCCGGGATTATGCCAATTAATTTCAGGGCATTCTTTTCTTCTAGTTGACCAATATAAGACTAGGAGATGTAGTATTACGTTTGAGAGACCTTAGAAGCTCAATAGAGCTATGATCCGTCTTGATGGTTTATAATAACTTCACAAGTAAATCTTGGGAGAATAGATTGATATTTCATTTATTCATTGAGGTTGTAATACCGTTATGATATACGTATGGCTCCGGATAATAAGTTATATCATTTACAGATAAAGTAAATGGAAAAAGGTTTCGGATATAAATGAAACATGTACGTGGAAATGGTATTGATTTTAGTAAATGATAATTTACTTAATCATGAACTCGGTAAATGATAATTTACTTGATTATTGAAAAATGTTAAATAAAATAGTTGTTACACACCTCTCTAAATGACATCATAAGGGAAGTTCGCGCGCTTGGTGATGCCCCCTGGCTAGTGAATGCAGGGTGGATATAGTCCATAGGCCATATGAGCGATTATGTTATATTTTCTGCGCTGGTGAGGAGATTCCGGGTGTGGTCTTGACTCTCCCGCAGGCATATGGCCGCTTCCCGACGTTTGCGTTATGATCCCAGGTTGTCTTGTATAGATAGGCCTTGGAAGATGATGGTCATTTAGGGGCGTACCCAGTGGGGAAACTCGGAGGGGCGATCTTAGAATCGTTATATGTATATTAATATAACTATTCATAATCAAGTGGGACTTGATGTATGAGATATGCCAAAGAGCATGATGTAGTGCCATAAAGAGCACAATGAAATGCCACAAAGAGCATTTGTTGATAATAATATTCCTGCTAAGGAATGGTAATGCTAGGATGGGCATGTAATTAAAGTAAAAGCCACAAAGAGCTTAAAATTGAGATAAAAGCCATAAAGAGCTTATAGTTATAGATTTATTTTCCTGTTGAGGAATAAACTATAACATGAATCGGGGTATATGATAGAAGTTTTATTTATGTTAATCTTTCCTTTCTCCTGCTTAGTTAAAATTAAACTCATGCTTTTCTTTACTGTCTTAACCTATGCTTTAGAATTGTGTAGATAGACTTTATTCTTCCTAGCATGATGATATTCATAACTGTCATACTCTTTATTCATCTGGTAATCATATAGAACCGGGCCCTGACCCGTTTACGCTTCTTGTTGCATATGCATCTTGTCTCTGCTCAGGTACTCCTCCGCAGGGATGCCTGATTTGAATTCCTATCCCGATGTCCTCGGCGAGCCGTGATACATTGTGGGTATTACGGGACACATTTGGTATAGACGTTTTCTTTTTACATTCTAGCTATGATCGTGTCTTTTTACTCGGGCTAGAGGCCCAAGCTTTTGTAAATGTCTAATGAAATGTAATAAGTAACTTATTGAACTGGTGTATCTGTTTGGTGACCGGTAATACATTCGGTCTTTTATGGTATTCTTGTTGTATTATTTATATAAGTCTTGGGGTTTCCCTTATCTTTCAGGAATTGGGTTGTTTGTTTTCATTTATTTACTTTCAAATCAAAGTTTTTGGCAACCCGTTTTCTGAAATATTGGGTGGTTATCCTGGATACTCTATATTTTTATTGTGATGCTGAGAATGATTCCATCTATGATTCCATTATATTGGAGTATTGGGCTGGCCACCCCGTATTTTTGTGAGCGGGTTGTCACATAAACATGTCAAGTTCATAGGTTTGTAAGTCACCTACAATCTCTTCTTATTTTGTGATCCAAGCATACCCAAGGAGTTTCAAATGGTTACTTTTTGATCAAATCTACTAGGCAACAACCTTAAGATTTTATTTATGACTCGGTTGTCGATTATTTTTTCTCCCATGTTAAATGTCGAGTTGACAATATGGGACAATCTAGTGTAAAAATCATCAAACGTCTCACTCTCTAACATTTTAATTGTTTTAAATTAGGTAGTGAGGTTTTGAGTTTTGACACCCTAACCGTTCTAGTTCCCTCGTGAGTGAGTGCAAGAACATACCAGGCCTCTTTTGACGTCTCATACATCATAATATGATTATACTCATTCGGGGTGACAAACGAGGAAATAACATTTAAACCTTTAGATTTATAAAGTGAAAGTCTATGTTCGACTTCGATCCCTCAACATGTTTTAAACTAGTGGCCTCTTCATATCTCGTGACCAGTGGTGACCACCCTTTTTATATCGCTAACCAAACACGCTCATCTATAGCTTTAAGTGAACTTTTTATTCACATTTTCCTATAATCATAATTAGTGCCATTAAAAATGGAGTTCTAAACACATCAAAATATCCGTAATTCATACTTAAAATCACACCTCTGATACAAATTTGTAGGCCCATTTTTTTTATGTGTGCTTTAGGTGAAAACAATTTTTCCAAAAATAAACTTTTTTTAATTTTAATTCGCACCAATTTTGTGAACCAATTTTACTTAACCCAATTTTATCTTATTAATCCTAAACATGCATATAAGTGATTAAGCAAGTAAAATAAAGTAAAGTCCACAACGTCGAAGTTCAAGGAGATCATTAAAGGAAAAAATCTCGGACGACCCAAGCTAGACAATCACTATGATACGATTTTACAAAGTACATACAATAGATTTAATCAATGACTCGATACCCCATAAGCGTTGACTCTCTTCTATGCTTCAATCGCTCCTCTATAGTGAAATGCACAAATCTTTCCATGCTAGGTCTACAACACACGAGTCCACCGATGCATCTTTGGCAACTGCCTATGATTCGAAACATGGAGTCCATCGCTTCTACACCGCAAAACTCGACGAAACAAATGTTCAAAGTATTAACAAATTCCAGATGGTGCTAAACACAAGATCTCTATAGCATATGTATATGAAAGATCGGATCTTGAAACACAAGGGATGTTTTCATCTTTGAAAACCTTTGTAAATAAATGCAGAAAAATGTGACTATTATGTTATGTAATTTTGGTTCTCCACCCTAGAAATTCTAAGAAGAAGTTACCATAAATAAAAAAACTTAAGTTGGCTAGTCGTTTGAACGAGATTTCCATGTCATTTGAATGACAATCACATGTCGTTTGAATTACTATTAAAGTCGTTTGATCCTTCTAAACACAAGGGAAAGTTCTATACGACTCGAAAACGATTTTAACCAAAATAAACGAAGTTAAAACCTTTCTAACATTTTAAAATCATTTTTATACAAAATAGCATCCTTAAAACATTTTTCAAGTCCCATAAACATTATGCGTTAATACCTGAGAGTATCTCGGAATGCAATGTGATATGAAGACGTGAAACGTGCACTAACAAACACGAAATGATATATCTTTGAAGCTTGACCGCTACGTCCTCAAACAACACGTCATAGACTATGTGGGAACTGTGACAAGTAAAAATCTATCTGTGACTCAAATTGGTTCTATGACTCAAATTGGTTTTTGTCCGGAATAATGCCAATACATACAAATTGACACTACGTGGAAATTTGTCCTTACAACTGGGTTACAAATAATAATAATAATAATAATAATAATAATAATAATAACAACAATAATAATAATAATAATAATAATAATAATAATAATAATAATAATAATAATAATAATAATAATTATTATTATTATTATTATTATTATTATTATTATTATTATTTAATATGCACGTGGACTAAAATCGATTATACATAACTTAAGACTGAACTCCCAAGGCTCTCAAGGTCTAGGTATTACCTCACACTTAATCTTTAAAAAACGTTATAAACTAAAGTGTGATTTTCACAATCACAGTACATATTTCGATCGCATAAAATAATCCAATAATCAAACCTATACTCAAGGCCCTCGATCAATTACGCAAAAATCTCAACTACTCACGAATTCTTAAAAGTAATTTGGGTTCAAAATTAATTATCTACAAATAATTTATGACTAATATCCAATATATAAAAAACTCGATGGATCCAAAACCAAAGATGTTAAATTCAAACAACCTTATAGAAGCAACCTAGGATTTTCCATAAACCCTCTATAAACATTGTTACTTGAAATCCCACAAATTAACTTACTGCTCAAACCATGCACACCGGAATAATCCTATCCATGTGCATGGGGCCAAACCTATTTGTCATTCGCATGTGGGTTACTAACCGTGCACACGGTGCGCGTATCTAAACCTCTGAAGTCGATTTCTTCTTCCTCAAACCCAAAGTTACGAACCTAGAAACCCTAATCCACCATAGTTGACGTAGACTAAGGTCCTAAGTCCTCAAGAACACCCTACAATGATCTTAAAATAGTATATGATCAACATCCAACCTATAACTATATGTTTTAGGTGATTAAAATAAGGATTTACGCATTAATTTCAGTTTATGAATCTTAGAACCCTAGATTCATAAATCTACCAAATATAACTCATATCTATATTAGTTTTCAAATTATATAAGTGGATTCTATACGATTCATTAATACGATTAAGAATATAAAATTTTCATTCAGATTTCAAGATTTAATTCACAGGATTCAACATTAAATTATCCCAATGCAATTTCATGAGATTAAGGTTTAATTTGTTCATTAAACAATTTCAAAAATTTGTTTTAGATGACTAAAATCAAATTAAAAACATATTAATTTTGAATCGAATGAACTAATACTATCATAACACAATCCTGATTAAATTCTTAGCCGATGTAAACTTTCCTATGGACTGAATGCCCATAAAAGTACCCAAACCTCCTAATTTTTCTTCATGTGCCTCTTATCTCATTCTCTCTAGTGTTTCTCCAATGTCTAAAATATTTTATTAGGTTTGTCTCGTAACCTAATAATCAACTTTCCCACGAATTTAGGCTTAGGCTTAACATAAGTGATATCTCTTAATTTGTGTCTTCCTCGGATATGGATATGGAATGTCGCTGCGGTCAAACTTCGAGTATCAAAATTCCTGGAATTACCTACAAAACTTGTTAAAAATTCAGTATCGTGGCAAATTCGGGTATCAATCCAATTTCTAGCATTGAAACTGTAATCGTGAAAACTTGCAATTCCAAATTTTATTAAAAATCTTTTTGTGTTTAAATTTTTTTTCTTTTAATTTTTTTTTTAATTACATTTTAAAAACAACTTTCAAGGGAGGAAATGACAATTTATGCAACTAAAATGACTATGAAAAATCAGAAAGTAATCTAGTTGAGAATTTATGAGAAGAAATAAGAGGTGGGATTACACCGCGCAGTCAAATGAATTTAAAATCCTAATCATTCAATTGAATAGTTCAAAATAATATTGAATTTAAAATTTAACTCTCATTACAATCCTAAATTCAATTTTATCTTTTTCATCAATTAAATCGGGAATAGTCACAACATAAAAAAATAAGATTCACACTCGTCTCAATAGAAATATCCGCTAAGATCAATTTATTAAAATTTGTACGAATCTTTGAATTGCACACACATAATTAATAGTTTAATATAAGAATAATACTTATCTATAAGTGAAATCCAAAAATTACATATTAATTTTGCACCATTAATTTATTAACTCTCGTTACATAAATTAATGTGTGATTTTTTTCAATTTAATTAGCCTAGAACACATCAATGAATCATTATTCAATTAAAAAAACTTAACATACGCATTTCATCCCACCCCTTGAATGGGGTGTTTAGCCACACATGATTAGAATTTTAGCACAAGCACAATTAACAAACAAGAATTAAAGAGAAAGAGTAAGAAATACGATACGAAATAATTTCTTGAGTCAATTGTGTGCATGAACACACGTCCCAAAATCTGACTGGATTACAAAACTGAAAGTAAAAAATAAACCTACAAATTTTTCTAGACCTAAAACTATATTTTTTTTGTATTTTTTGACTATTTTTCTACCCTCTTTTTTTCTTTTTTTGTCTCTCCGTTCTCTCCGTATCTGTGTATATCCTCATTTGCTGAGAGAGTCTTTTCTTATATGAGATGCCCTTCTCTTTTGATTGACCCACGATGTTGTATTGGATAGAGAGATTTTGTAAGGATTTGAACTATAACCAAATCAAGGCACTTGGATTTAAGTTTTTCTTGGAAAATAACCTCGATCCTCTTTTCATGGAGTAGCAGATTTGGGTTCTGATTTTTTTGGAGTTTGGGTCTTGGTGTGTTAGTTGATATGGCATGACGGGTCGATTTTTGGGGGCTCCGGTGTAAGGGGTTTGGATCATTTTTTTTAATTGGCAGTTTGGAGGTCGAAGTTGGGTCACCGGGTTTCCTTGGCTGGCCGGACCAGGGTCGCGGCTTCTCCGGCGGGGTTTCGCTGGCGCTATGGGGTCGCGTCGCCATGGGTTGGAAGATGGTTTGAAGATCGGCGCCGGAGCTTGAGGTTGCAGTTTGGACAGGGCGGCGCCGGCTGGAATGGGGGTGAAGTAAGGGGCTAATGGGTTTGTGGATGTTTGGTTATGATGGAAAGAGGAAAGAGAGTGGGTGTAAGGTTTATGGAGTTTGGTGGGTATTTTGGTAATGGAGGTGAGAGAATCGGGTGTGGGTGTGGGAGTGGAAGAAGATAGGGGGGAAGTTGGTTTGGTGTGTGTGTGTGTGTATGGGAATTATGGTGTGAGTGTGAGGGTTAATTTAGGTGTAGGTTAGGTGTAGAGTTTAACGGTGTGTGTTTAATTTGTACCCCTAAAAAAATTAAAACAATCTAATTAAAAAATATTAAAATTAACAAAACTAAAAAAAATAACATCCTAAAAAAAAACTCAAATAATAAAAGAAATAAAAACTAAAAATCCAAAGATCAAATAAAAATAAAATTAAAGACCTAAAAAAAATCTAATAAAACTAAAAAAAAAACTAACATCTCAAACTAAAATAAAATAGAACTCTATTAAACCTAAAAAATATAATCCTAATAAAATAAAACTAAAATAAAATATATATATATATATATATATATATATATATATATATATATATATATATATATATAAAATAAAATCTAATAAAACTAAGAAAAATTAAATTCCTAAAAATTAATCCTAATAAAAATAAAATTAAAAAAAGATTAAAAATTAAAAACTAATAAAAATCAAAATCAAAATAAATAAATAGAAAAATAGTAAATAAATCCTAGAAATTTCTAATTAAATCTAAATAAATTCTAAAAATAAAATGACTAAAAATAAAAATCTAGAAAAATAATAAAGGTACAAATTGACACACACGGGGCTCGGGGAATGGTTTGGGCTCGGTCTAGGATTAGATTTGATTTGAGACTAGTTCGGGGTATTCGGAACACATCGGGGTAAGCTCAGATTGGACTCCAGACTTCGCGATCTCCTTGATTTCTTCGTTGTAAGCTTTTGACCGCTATTTAGTCGTATTTGTACTGATTTAGCATTATTTGTACCGCAACTGTGTATTGACCTGCAAAATGATAAAATACGAACATAAGACCAATTTTAATTAAAACGAGCGACTAAAATGCATCTATTCGGAGTATAAAATATACACTTTTGGGTGCTTATCACACCACCCCCAAACAGAACATTTCTCGTCCTCGAGAAAAATTGGAGAGAAAACAGAGATAAGTAACCAAAAGTATGCCATTTTCGCAGGCACTGACGATTGCACTTAGCATGTGTGCAACAAGCCGTTAAACCTGTAGGTTGCCCTACAGGACGAGTGGTGTCTCGTGAGGGCTTGCAGTGAAAAAATTCGAAAACTTATTTAAATGCAGTATTTGAGTAGATGGTGAAATGCTATACAACCCAACTTAAAAGGACGTCAAGGAACGTATTCAACTATTAAAAGAAGATATAAAATTACTTAATACCAAAAGAGTAATCCTTCCTAAAACTCAGCATGTGCAGTGTGAAGTAATCTTAAGTATCATTAGAGTATTTCCAAGATTGCCTTTATAGAATCAACGCTTTGACTTCAATTCTCACTGGATATATCTCTCTGAATCGAACTCTCTAAGAATTGGGTGAGTGTATCTCTCTAGTGTGTGAGGATGTGAGTAAATGTAAACAAGTTCAAACGTCTCACACACTTTATAAAAAGGACGGATAATGAAAAATTTTGATCTCGTGAAGGAATGCTAACCACTATGTCGAGAATGTCGAATTATTCACCATATAATCTTCTCGTTTGCCCGAACACTTTACCAAGGGTGAAAAATGGGGTTTATGAAAGGTATGAGGGGATAATGAAGAAAATGAATGATGGGGTGTTTGAGAAGAGTGTGACACACTTTGATTGACTAAAGTCTTCATCTTTTGAACTTATGATCGCATCTTTATTTTTCTTCTTTTCTATTTTTTTTTATTGCGATGCATTTTTCTTTTGATAACGAAAATGAAGACAATTTACATTGATAATTTCAAACACTCTTTTTCTCAAAAACGATGGTAATGATGTATGGTATTTGGGACATATGGATAAGGGTAATATGGAAAATGATAATGGGTGAATGATAATGTGATAAGGAAAATGTTAAGTGTATGGAAAATCGGTTTAGTGCTTGGGACATACTACAAGACACATGTTTCTTACAACTCGAAAGTAATGTCATTCTCAGTGATTAAGCCAAATTTGAAAAAAAATGATGAGACCATGCAACGACTAAATGTAGTACCCAAAGAAAGTTGAGTCAACTTGTGACTCGGAGATACGTAAAAACCCTCAAAAAGGTGAAAAATTCAAATCTCAAGGGTTTTAAGTCGCCACTAGTGATCTTTTAAGGCTTTCTTGAGAATATATTTACTCTTCAACTTTTGATTATAGATGTGATAGTGCAAATTGCAGAGTTTAAGAATTTATAGTGCAAGTACGCTTTTCAGAGGCATTAATTAATTTATGTGTACAAAGCGTAAGTTTTTGGTCAAACACATGTATTCCGAGATTTCTAAAAGAGGGATGATAGACAATTCATGTCATAAAAAATTGTTTTTAACTGCACAAAAAGTTTAAAATCACTTGTTTCTGAAAATTTTCAAAAGAGGTACGATTTTGATAAATTACCCACCCCCAAACAAAAGAGAACATCGTTCTCGATCTTTAAAACCATATATAAAAATGAAAAGCACAAGGGAGGAAAGATAGTACCATAATGAACCACTAGTGAAATGTACCGCACTCTGGAGCACAGATGAAACCTGAAGAACAAATATGATACAAAAATACGTACAAGTCTATAAAACATGTGAAAGGCATTGGGTGGTGTGAAACACCACCCCCAAACAATATAAGATTCGTACTCAGAAACAATGAACAACGGGCTGCCTCCCGGTAGCGCTAAGTTTAACGTCTTCAGCCAGACCGACCCAATCTCACCTGAAGGATAGGAACTATGAAAAGTACAGGGTGGCAGAAAAAAATGGGGTGATAAGTCACCCCCAAACAAGACTGAACAGTCAGTCTTCATAAATGGGATCAACAAGGTCAATTTCTTCAATGGGAGAGGGGCCTAGCTCTAAGAAAGGCTTTAATCGTTGACCGTTGACTTGAAATAGGCTACCATCCTTAGGATTTTGAACTGTGATGGCACCATAAGGAGTAACAGATTCAACAACAAAGGGTCCAGACCAACGGGTTTTTAACTTCTCGGGAAATAGATGAAGACAAAAGTTATATAACAACACTTTCTGACCCGGGTGGAATTCTTTGTGGAGGATGCTTTGGTCATGGATCCACTTCATTTTGTCCTTGTATTTATTGGACAAATCATAGGCATCATTTTGTATCTCCTCTAATTCATTAAGTTGGAGCTTTTGATGATTGCCAACCTCGTCGATATCAAAATTAAGGGCTTTGACAGTCCAATAAGCATGATATTCAAGCTCGACAAGTAAGTGGCATGGTTTACCAAAGACCAAGCAATAAGGAGACATGCCAATCGGAGTCTTAAAAGCAGTACGGTATGCCCACAAAGCATCATTCTAGCATAAAGACCAGTCTTTCCTACTAGGATTAACTATTTTTTCTAGGATTTGCTTGATTTCACGGTTGGAAACCTCAACTTGATCACTAGTCTGAGGGTGGTAAGAGAGACCAACTTTGTGGGTAACAGTATACTTTTTGACGAGTTGTTCAAAGACTCGATTATAGAAATGTTTACCCCCATCACTAATGATAGCTTTGAGGGTTCCAAAACGTGTGAAGACATACTCCTTAAGAAACTGAACTACAATGCGATGGTCATTGGTGCGGCAAGCGATGGCTTCAATCCATTTGGAAACATAATCAACTGCTACGAGTATATATTGGAAGCCATGATCTGAGGGAAAAGGACCCATGAAATCAATGCCCCATACATCGAAGATTTCGACGATGAGAATGGGTGTGAGGGACATCATGTGACGACGAGAGATACGCCCAGATTGTTGGCATTTGGCACAAGCCTGGCAGTAGTTGTGGGCATCTCGAAAGAGAGTGGGCCAGTAAAAACCACTTTGTAAAATTTTTGTGGCGGTTTTCTTGGAGCTAAAATGGATACCACAGGCACCATAATGACAAAAGGAGAGTATACTTGACTGTTCATGGTCAAGAACACAGCGGTGAATGACTTGATAAGAGAAATACTTAAAAAGGAAGGGGTTATCCCAAGAGTAAAATCTCACCTGGGCCATGAACATAGAACGCTCTTGTTTTGACCAATGATTGGGCAGTTGGTCAGTAACAAGGAAATTAACAATAACAGCATACCAAGGAGCGGTGGAGATAGAAAAAAGTTGCTCATCAGGAAAGGTTTCAGAAATAGGGACAGGATCAAATGTAGATGTAACAGTGAGGCGGGAGAGATGGTCTGCAACCAAATTTTTGCACCCTTTTTTATCGCGAATTTTGAGGTCAAATTCTTGAAGCAAGAGAATCCACCGTACCAAACGTGGCTTAGAATCCTTCTTTTGAAGAAGGTGCCGCAGGGCAGCGTGGTCAGTGTAAACGATGATAGGGGAACCGATGAAATAAGATCGAAACTTATCGAGTGCGATGACGACAACTAGCAACTCCTTTTCGGTGGTCATGTAATGACGTTGAGCGTCATGAAGGGTTCTGCTAGCATAATAAATGACATGTTAGCGCTTGTCAACCCGCTGACCAAGTACATCACCTAGAGAAAAATCAGATGCCTCACACATGAGCTCAAAGGGTAAAGACCAATTAGGAGGCTGAATGATAGGAGCAGAAGTGAGCTCGGCTTTAAGGCGCTCAAAAGAAGCAACACATGCGTCATCAACGACAAAGGTAATATCTTTGGATAAAAGTGTTGTTAAAGGTCGAGCAATTTTAGAAAAGTCTTTGATGAAATAACGGTAGAAGCCCGCATGTCCTAAGAAAGAGCGAATGTCCTTAACAGACTTAGGAATAGGAAGCTAGGAGATTATGTCAACTTTAGCTTTATCTACTTCCATACCGTCATGAGAGACTACGTGACCTAAAACAATCCCCTTTTTGACCATGAAATGACATTTTTCCCAATTGAGGACTAATTTATTTTCTTAACAACGTTTGAGGACCATAGTGGGGTGAGAAAGGCATTACTCGAAGGAAGAACCAAATACAGAAAAATCATCCATAAAGATTTCGAGAAAACGTTCAACCATGTCGCTAAAAATGCTAATCATACACCGTTAAAAAGTCGTAGGTGCATTGCAAAGGCTAAAAGGCATGCGAGAGTAGGCAAAAGTGCCAAAGGGACAGGTGAAGGTAGTTTTCTCTTGGTCTTCAGGAGAAGTTGGGATTTGGTTGTATCCTGAATAACCATCAAGGAAGCAGTAATAAGCATGACCAGCTAAACGTTCGAGCATTTGGTCGATATAGGGAAGAGGAAAATGGTCCTTGCGAGTGACAGCATTTAGCTTTCGATAGTCAATACAGATACACCAGCCCGTTTACATGCGAGTGGGAACAAGCTCATTATCACTGGTGTTGATGACGGTGACACCAGACTTTTTCGGTACCATATGAATGGGACTGACCCACTGACTGTCTGAGATGGGGTAGATGATACCAGCATCGAGCAATTTTAAAATTTCAGCGCGCACGACTTCTTTTATAGCAGGGTTAAGTCGACGTTGGGGTTCACGAGAAGTCTTGACTTTATCCTCCAAATGAATGCGATGACTACAAACATTGGGTTCACACCGTGAATATCTGAAATGGTCTAACCAATAACAGTGCTATGCTGAGTAAGAGTGTGGACTAATTGCTCTTCTTGATCAGTCGTCAAATCAGAAGCAATAATAACAGGGTGATGGTGGTTGGGTCCTAAGAAAGTATATTTCAACTCGAAAGGTAAGGGCTTAAGCTCCAAACTAGCAGGTGGCGCAGGAGTGACATCGGACTCAGACGCAGAAACAGAGTCCAGAGGGTTCTCGGTGCATACAGTGGAGGAATCTGATGTGGTCGGAAGTTCAGACGGTGGAACAGGGTAATCCATAGAGTAAATAATATCATCATAGAGGGGCTCGAAGGGAGGATCCCAATAGGAAGTGTCCATCAGTGGAGTGGAATCTAGCAGGGCATTGAGTTCAGAGATGGATGAATCAATGTCAAAGTAGGAGCCAAAATGGGCCAAATAGTGTTGGAGAGGATCGACAGGGTAAGTTTGGTCCAACATTTCAGTAACTAAGGAGTCAATCACACATACCTCATCAATAGAATCGACATCAACTGGTTTGTGCATAAGTGGAATATATTGACTTCTACAGTTATGTTGCCAAAAGAGAGATTCATGGACCCATCATGATAATTAATGATGGCATTGGCAGTGGCTAGAAAGGGGCGACCCAATATAATAGGAGTATTGGTTGGGTTGGGCGCAGGAGTGTCTAAGATGATGAAATCCACAGGATAGTAAAAGTCTTAAACTTTCACCAAAACATCTTCAACGATACCTTTAGGTACTTTCACGGAATGATCAGCAACTTGAATAGTAACTCGTGTAGGTTTCATGTTTTGTAAACCTAACTCAAGGTAGAGGGAGTAAGGTAACAAATTAACACTAGCCCCAAGATCAAGTAAAACACTATTAGTGAACTTGTCACCTAACATGTAAGAGACAATTGGACGACCAGGGTCTTTATACTTCACAACACCGTTATTATGGAGAAGGGACATAGCTTGCTCAGTGAGGAAAGCATCGCGCGAAACATTTGTCCTACGCTTAAAAGTGCACAAGTCCTTCAAAAATTTGGCATACGAGGGGACTTGTTGAATCGCAGTGAGGAAGGGAATGTTAATGTGAACATTCTGAAAAACTTTTTTGATCTCATCAAATTGCTGGGCTTTCTTAGTTGGAGCCAACCGACGAGGGAAGGGTGCCTTGGGCACATAAGCAGAGGTGGGCCTAGGAGGATTGGTCTCAGTGTGGGTTGGGGATGTAGATGATGGGGTAACCTTAGGGATAGGCTCTAACGGTGGGATGGTCGGGTGGGGTACAACAGTGGGAGTATGAACACCATTATCAACTTGTTTCCCCGAGCGAAGAGTATACATCGCTTTCATATACGCTTGGTAATTGGGTGGATTGGAAGTGGAATCAAATTTGTAGGCTGAGTCTTTGCCATTCCCCTTAGGGTTAGCAATGGGTTGACTGGGAAAATGACTTTTCTCTCGCTCAGAATCGAATTGGTTGAAACGTTTCTCAAGTCATTGGAGGGCTTGAGTCTGAGTGGTCATAAACTGAGTGAGAATATTCTCGAGAGAAGAGGTGGAGGAATTGGGCGGAGGGGCATAAGATGGGTGGGGAACCAACTCGCGCTGGGAATGAAGCGATTGTGAATACTCAAAGGAAGGAGGGAGAATAGGAACAAGCTTATTATTATTGTTTGAATGTCCACCGTGGGGGACAAAGGAAGATGGAAAGTGCGATTGATGGTACGGAGCAGACTGATGCGGGACCGGAGGACGATGTTGCCTTTGTGGGTTGTGTGAAAACCCAGGGGGACCACCAACATGTTGTTGGGGTTGGGCAGGAGCAGAGTTGTTTTCATACTTATAAGAGAAATAGGGGTGATTCCTATTATTAGGATTGTAAGTAAATGACGGGGGAATGGGTTTCCTAGTGGTATCAAAGGCACATGCTTGGGCCATGGTGGGTTTGGGATCATCTTGCAATAGGGGACACAAATGAGCTAAATGATCTTGACTTAAGCATACACCATAAGAGGAAGGACTAGAATCGTTGATAGTCATTGCTTGTTTAGAAATTGTAACATTTTGTTGCATAGTACAACTGAGAGCGTCAACGGTTTTAGTCAAAGAGTGTAAGCTGTGTAGCAATGTTTTAAAATCAGGATCATTTTTTACCTCAGAAGTGTTCCCTACACGTGGAGGATCGGATTTCAAAAATGCATTGGTGCCCTTCCAATCTTGGGAGTCATCGCCTAATTCAAGGAGAAAATTATAGGCGGCAGTGGGAGTCAAATGCATGAACTTTCCTTTATGCATGGATTCAATCATGGTGCGAGAAGAAGGGATAAGACCATTGTAAAAACTATGGACTAAGCGACTTTTCTCGAGACCGTGATGTGGGTAACTATTAATATAGTCTTGAAAACGGCCCCATGCTTCACAAAATTGTTCAGTAGGCTTTTGTTTAAAATCCTGAATTGCTTGGCGCATTTCATTTGTTTTGCTCATGGGATAGAATTTAGACATGAACTTCTTAACAAGTTGTTCCCAAGTGAGGATAGAATCCGGGGGCAAGGAATGGAGCCACGTGGAGGCATTATCATGAAGAGAAAAGGGAAACAACCGAAGACGAACATTCTCTTCATCTAAGTTTTGATTTTTGAAAGTAGCGCACACAGTGAGAAATTTCCGCAAGTCAGTATAAGGAGACTCACGTTCAAGGCCATGAAAACTGGGTAACATAGAAATAGTCGCGGGGAGAATTTCAAATTGCACGACCGGAGTGGGCGGAAGGACGATACATGAAGGCGGAGTGGCCGTAATCGGGGCAAAGTAGTCCCTTAAAGCGCGTTCGCCGACCATGATGAGTGGGGTAACAGAACCAAGGGAAGTGGGAGAACTAGGCGTCTCCGAAGAAGAACACAGATCAGAAAAATGAGGAGCAACGATAGGAACACGATCACTTAAGAGTGAATTTAGAGATGGAGCTCTAGGGAACGTGTTAATCGATGATCAATGCGTTGCCAATGTGGCATAAAAGCAAGGAAAAAATATTTTTGGGGTTTTTGGTTATTTGAAAAAGAAGAAAATCTTTTTGAATTTTTTTTTTGAAAAATAAGGAAGGAAAAATGGAAAATATTTTTGGAGTTTTTGGTGAGAAAAAAATTGAGGTGGAAAAAAAGGAAAATATTTTTGGAGTTTTGGGTTTATTTTAAAAAAATGCAGAAAAAATGGGAAAAAGGGGCGATGGACTAACGATGGAAAAACTGACAGTGGGAGCAAAAATTTGACTACCTAAAGGAACAACTTAGACACGTACACAAATGGAAGAAGTCTGAAAGAGCACATAGACAAATTATTATCTTCAAGTTAAGTGATTGGGTAGTCAATTTTAATTAGTCCGTGGGCGAGAAAATCAAGGAATCTTAGGCCTCGCCGGTACAAGTGTGCTCCTACTTTCGTCCCGAGAGACAAGAGGCTTACTAGTTAAGGCTCACCACACTAGCTACTACAACAAACAACTATCTAGTACCACGCTGGGGAAAGCACAACCCGTTTGACCGGGCGACCTCACTTAAAACCCAGTTTCCCTAGACAAAAGTCTTAAGATAGTTGAATGAAAATTTGCAGGTGTGGAAAGGACTCACTAGAGTATCCTACGAGGGTCTCGTTCCGAAAGGGTCCTAATGAACACCGTTCCTAATTGGCTTGCTAGTTGATTGATTTTAATTTAAGTGAGAGCATAGGAATAAGAAAATGGAGATGTGATTGAGTGGGTGATGAAATCCCAACTCGTTACAATGACCGGCTATAGGTCTTAGGTAAGTTTATTCATCAAACCATCCAATTTAAGTGCGATAGTGAAATAAAATGCATATAGGAGCAATTAGCAGGCAAAAATTGACTCGCTTGCAGGAGTTTCACGAGTGATAAAGTGTTTACCTCCCATGGTTTTTACACACGTGGAGTGAAGACCGAGTTGAGTCGACCGGGGGGAAGTACGCCTACTTCAGTCGTCCACGGGAGTCCTACCGACCTAAAGTAGAGAGGCTTCTAAAGCCTCGCCTTTGGACGCCCTCTCTCTACCTTGTCCGGTTTCCCTTTTCGCTATTTTTTTTGTTTTTGTTTTTGGAATAAATATTACAAAAATAAATCGGTGTCAAAATGCACCCAAATTAATTACAATGCCTCAATAATCCTAACCAACCAGTCTAAGGAGGGAGAAGAAGGAATAACTGCACTAAAAAAAATTGAAAATTACAAATCTTTATGGGCTTCAATCTTCAAAGAATCGGCAACGGCGCCAAATGATATCTCTTAATTTGTGTCTTCCTCGGATATGGATTTGGAATGTCACGGCGATCAAACTTCGAGTATCAAAATTCCTGAAATTACCTACAAAACTTGTTAAAAATTCAGTATCATGGCAAATTCGGGTATCAATCCAATTTCTAGTGTTGAAACTGTAATTGTGAAAACTTGCAATTCCAAATTTTATTAAAAATCTTTTTGTGTTTTTAAAATTTTTCTTTTAATGTTTTTTTATTATATTTTAAAAACAACTTTCAAGGGAGGAAATGACAATTTATGCAACTAAAATGACTATGAAAAATCAGAAAGTAATCTAGTTGAGAATTTATGAGAAGAAATAAGAGGTGGGATTACACCGCGCAGTCAAATTAATTTAAAATCCTAATCATTCAATTGAATAGTTCGAAATAATATTGAATTTAAAATTTAACTCTCATTACAATCCTTAATTCAATTTTATCTTTTTCAGCAATTAAATCGGGAATAATCAAAACATAAAAAAATAAGATTCACACTGGCCTCAATAAAATATCCGCTAAGATCAATTTATTAAAATTTGTACGAATCTTTGAATTGCACACACAAAATTAATATTTTAATTTAAGAATAATACTTATCTCTAAGTGAAATCCAAAAATTAAATATTAATTTTGCACCATTAATTTATTAACTCTCGTTACATAAATTAGTGTGTGATTTTTCCCAATTTAATTAGCCTAGAACACATCAATGAATCATTATTCAATTAAAACAACTCAACATACGCATTTCATCCCACCCCTTGAATGGGGTGTTTAGCCACACATGATTAGAATTTTAACACAAGCACAATTAACAAACAAGAATTAAAGAGAAAGAGTAAGAAATACGATACGCAATAATTTCTTGAGTCAATTGTGTGCATGAACACGCATCCCAAACTCGTCATAAAATCTGACTGGATTACAAAACTAAAAGTAAAAAATAAACCTACAAATTTTTCTAGACCTAAAATTATATTTTTTTTTGTATTTTCTGTCTATTTTTTCTACCCTCTTTTTTTCTTTTTCTGTCTATCCGTTCTCTCTATATCTGTGTATATCCTCATTTGCCAAGAGAGTCTTTTCTTATATGATATGCCCTTCTCTTTTGATTGACCCACGATGTTGTATTGGATGGAGAGATTTTGTAGGGATTTGAACTATAACCAAATCAAGGCACTTGGATTTAAGTTTTTCTTGGAAAATAACTTCGATCCCTCTTTTCATGGAGTAGCAGATTTGGGTTCCGATTTTTTTGGAGTTTGGGTCTTGGTATCTTAGTCGAGATGGCATGACGAGTCGGGCCGATTTTTGGGGGCTCCGGTGTAAGGGGTTTAGTTCATTTTTTTAGGTGGCAGTTTGGAGGTCGAAGTTGGGTCACCGTGTTTCCTTGGATGGCCGGACCAGGGTCGTGGCTTCTCCAGCGGGGTTTTGCTGGCTCTATGGGGTCGCGTCACCATGGGTTGGAAGATGGGTTGAAGATCGGCGCCGGAGGTTGAGGTTGTAGTTTGGACAGGGCGGCGCCGGCCGGAATGGGGGTGAAGAAAGGGGCTAATGGGTTTGTGGATGTTTGGTTATGATGGAAAGAGGAAAGAGAGTGGGTGTAAGGTTTATGGAGTTTGGTGGGTATTTTGGTAACGGAGGTGAGATAATCGGGTGTGGGTGTGGAAGAAGATGGGTGAGAAGTTGGTTAGGGGGGGGGGGGGGGGAGTGTGAGGGTTAGTTTTGGTGTAGGTTAGGTGTAGAGTTTAATGGTGTGTGTTTAATTTGTAACCCTAAAAAGAAATTAAAATTAACAAAACTAAAAAAAATAACATCCTAAAAAAAACTCAAATAATAAAAGAAATAAAACTAAAAATCTAAAGATCAAATAAAAATAAAACTCAAGACCTAAAAAAAATCTAAGAAATCTTAAAAAAAAAACTAACATCTCAAACTAAAATAAAATAAAACTCTATTAAACCTAAAAAATATAATCTTAATAAAATAAAACTAAAATAATATATATATATATATATATATATACATAAAATAAAATCTAATAAAACTAAAAAAATTAAATTCCTAAAAATTAATCCTAATAAAAATAAAATAAAATAAAGATTAAAAATTAAAAACTAATAAAAATCAAAATCAAAATTAAGAAATAGAAAAATAGAAAATAAATCCTAGAAATTTCTAAATAAATCTAAATAAATCCTAAAAATAAAATGACTAAAAATAAAAATCTAGAAAAATAATAAAGGTACAAACTGACACACACGGGGCTCGGGGAATGGTCTGGGCTCGATCTAGGCTTAGATTTGGTTCGGGAGTGGTTCGGGGTATTCAGAACACATCGGGGCAAGCTCAGATTGGACTCCAGACTTCGTGATCTCCTTGATTTCTTCGTTCCAAGCTTTTGATCGCTATTGAGTCGCAATTGTACCGATTTAGCATTATTTGTACCGCAACTACGTATTGACCTGCAAAATGATAAAATACGAACATAAGGCCAACTTTAATTAAAACGAGCGACTAAAATGCATCTATTCGGGGTATAAAATATACACTTTTGGGTGCTTATCAATAAGCCTCAACTTAATGAATCCAAATAACACTCCAAATTGTCGAAACTCTACTCAAGCCATATACCTACCTAATAGACTTAAATCTTTCAATTTTAAGTAAAAAATAGACAACCTAAACATCCTAACATTCAACCCAAAAGGGAATATAACATAATAAATTAATTTCGTCACTAGGTTAATTTATTAAGACGACACGAGTTAATTAATTTAAAACTTAGTTATTAATCTATTATGTATGACTCGACATTATAGGAAACTACTTCATGATCGGTGGAACCCGATACCGGGGAAATAATTCAAAAAAGGAAACTCCCGAAACCTAGTCCCTAGCCATTCCATAGTCGCCCATAATATTAGTCACTTAAATATTTAATTAATGAATTACCGTATATTTTGCCAATTTCCAAAAATTATCAACTCATGTAATGCATATACGATACACTTATATAATCATATAACAACATATGTCATACTAAGTGACATAACACATGTCACAAGAAAATAACGAATTATCGTAAATAAATAATAAATTTAACAATTAGTTAATTATTGCCAAAAATACGGGGCATTACAAGAAGCATGTGAACCTTTGATACAACAAGATGAAGAGTCACCAAATGACCTATCACCAGAAGATTTCACTCAATTCTTTCTCACAACACAATCTGAATACATTCTCTCACTACTAACCTTCTCACTTTCATCTAACCTAACCATAAAGGATATCTCACTCCCACTTTGTTCACTTGTACAACTCTCATCACTCCTACTCTCTGAGTCACTCAAACAAGCTTTGTAGACTTTTTTTCTTGTCTACTTATTTATTGTTTTTTAACTTCCTTAAGTATATTGGGAACACATTTATGTGGTGTCCTACACCTCCACATCCATAACATTGATCTCGTCCTTTGCCGTGTGTTTATTATGATCACTCTTCTCAGTAAAAGAAGTGTGTATAGTAGGCTCGTATGGCGTTGGCTCAATCTTTCTACCATTTTTGAATTTTTTTTGCTATTTTTGTAGAATTTTCTAAAACATGTACAAAAAAGCTATATCTACTTCAACATTTTCTTTGGGATTACCATCACCCTTCAATGACACATTCTCCTTTGAATCAACAACAAAATTAAAGTCCTTTTTAGGTTTAGACACAACAACACTCTCCTCGTGGTTATAAATTTGCAATAACCCATCCAATTCCTCAAGGATACAAATTTCTATGTCTTTTACCTCATTTAAAATGGAAACCTTAGTGTTAAAACTAGATACATGAGTCCTAAGAATTTGTTTAACAACCACCAAGATTAAAAGAAACATTGACAACTTCTATTAATCTCATGTAAAAATCATTAAAACTATCATACTCATTCATTCTCTTGGCCTCAAACTTAGTGGTAATGTGTTGTAACTTAGATCTCTTAACCCTAGACGTCCCCTTATGTGTAACATCAAAAGTATCCCAAGCGGAAATATAATCAAGCATTATCTCTCCTGTAAAGACAAATTTCCAACAGAGTCAATTTGTATTTATACTGGATTAATTTTATTTGGACAAAATCATTTGAGTCACTAGTTAGGACTTAATTTATTGTATCCTTTAAGGCTTATTACGTGTATGATTGAAGACCGCAGCGGCCAAGTAAAATATCTACACTATTGTGTTTAGTTTCGTGCTATGTTTCATCTTCAAAGTTCATGGATCTCTAATAGTCTGAATGCGTATTATTTTAATCATGGGAATGTCATTTGGGTATTTGTTTTAAAAATGTTTGAGGCCATTTTCCATAAAATATTTTTAAAGAATAATTTATTTTTTTAGTTTGAGTCATTTGACCAAAATCTTCAGTCGTTTAAATGAGTTTACATATATCGTTTGAATGAAAAGCTTTGTTGGTTTAAATAAGTTATTGGATGTTATTCAAATGACCATCTAATGAAGTTCAAATGATTTTTTTCAGCTTAACAGTGGAATCTCATTTGAAGATCATTCCAAGTCTGTTTGAATGAGATTGGTTGTTCCATTCGAATGGGATTACTTTTGATTCGAACGAGAATAATAAGTTTGTTCAAAAAAGCCTATGTCTTTCATTTGAAAGAGTTATCTCAAAATATATGACACCTCGAAATTTGTGGTTTTTACAAATAGGAGTGTTGATAACTTATTTTTTGAAGAGGTCTTTGCGAAATTATTTTCCAAGATCTTATATTGTGCCTCCAAACCCTAGTTTCACCCAAGAGTTTTTTATATCCAAGTTTCATCTAAATATGCTAGTTTGAGATCCTCATTTTGTGTGGTGGATACCGAGGCTATAAGGAGACACATTGTGGGAGTGAGTAAGTGGACTCCTATGTGTCACCATAAATAAAGTTGAAAGAACAAAAATGCTTTAAGGCTTGAAGGAAGTTGAGTCGGTTGTGTAAGTCATATGTCGTCCTTGTATAATTCCTATATCATATTGAATTTGCTTGTTTGGGTCGTTCAAGATTTTTTCCATTATGGATTCTCCTCATAGATGGACGTGTTATGTGATTGATTAATTTACTATTTCTTAATCACCTAGATGCATGCATAGGAAAATATAAAATTTGGCTAATTTTTACACAAGAATCGGTTTAATTGATGCATAATTTTTTGGGTTAATTAAAATTGAAAAAAATAAAAATTGTTGTGTGTTTGATAATCGATATAAATAATAGTGCCCCTTTAAATTAGTATTAGAGTGGATGTGTATAATTTATTTAGGCATGAATCCTAGACGTTTACGTATATTGGGTCAGTCATTTTTTAGGTCACCTTTGTTTATTGGGTCTAATTACGCGTACTAAAAAGCACATATGAGATCTGCACTTAAGGCCATCGACGAACGGGTATGGTTTGACGTAGAAAGGGGGTAGAAACCACCAACAACACTAGTAGGTGAACTTAGAGTCCCTAAAATATTTTTGTGTCGGAGCGAGGCTAAACATAAACTGTGTAACTACAACTCTCATGGTCTAAATATTTCTTTTTTCTAGTTACACTAGAGGATTTATTCTGCATTATGACATGTGAAATGTCGAAAGAGGCTTGGGACATTCTTAAACTCACCCATGAGGGTACTAATGTTGTTAAAGTGTCCAAGCTTCAAAATCTCACCACTCATTTTGAGACCATTAGGATAGATGATAGCGAAACCTTTTATGAGTTTTATGCAAGAATGTTTGATATTGTTAACCTATCTTTTAACCTAGGAGAAAGAATACCCAACACCATGTTTGTAAAGAAATTATTAAGGTCCTTATATGAAAGATTTAATCCCAAAGTCATGGTTTTGACCTCTTTCAGAACCATAGACTCGATAAAACTTGAAGATCTTATGGGGGACCTTCAAAGTTATGAGCTCGACATATTTCCTTCTAAAAGGATGAAGAGTGATAGGGCATTGATTTGAAGGCCAGAATGAGGATAACACACATTTCTGAGGATGACTATGATATTGATTTCGATGATTTGGAAATATTTGATAATTGTTTAGAAAATTTCTCGAGTTTGATAAATAGAACTCAAAAGTTGACGAAAAGAAGTTTGAGAAAAACAAATTTAACAAGGCAATAAAATTCCATAATTATGGGAATGAAAATTTTAATATGGCTATATTGGATATAAGCTTTGGGTGTGAGGGTTATGGCCATAGGGAAGTTGAGTGTCATACTAAGCTAAGGAAGGCAGACAAAAAGACGAAGGCTTGCAATGCTACCCATAGCGGTAGAGAATCGAAAGAGGAACCTGATTCCCCTATTGAGCATAATTACATCGCATTCACGGACAGTCATGTGAGCCTAAGGAGGTCTAATACTACTGTCACTAAGTTTCTTAAAACCCTAGATCATCACGTTACACCTATGTGGGTTAGGAAATTGAATTTGGAGGCACTTAATGTTAGATTTATTGATTCTCGTATGCTTGCACATGATACTTATGATGCTAAATCTAATGGTTGATTATGTGTTCATGTTTTCATTCACTAAATTTTAAGATTCATGCTATATGTTATTGCTAGTTGTATGATGTTTGAGTTTTTGTATTTTTACTTTTCATTTATTGGGTCTTACTCTATAAAAGATTATGTTTATCTTTTGAGTAGTTTTTGAAAAATGTTTAGTTTTGTTTGTGTATTTTAGTTTTACACATTTTGTGTGGCATATTGATGTGTTCGGATGCCATTCATTCCATGTTTTCATGTGGCTAGGACATTTGATTATGGTTTACAATGCTTCTTAAGCATGCTTACATGGAGTTGTTCAAACTTGATTTTCTTAATAATTCACATTGAATATGCCTTCACACACACTTGCACGAGTTTTTTTGTATTTAGGATTGGAGTGGACCACAAGTCACCGACATATATCTATGTATCCCTTATCGGCACGGTTAAAATCCTGAAGGTGTCATAGGCCTTGGGTTGATCCGAAGTGATAGAGATTGTCACTTCATATGAGAAAGGGGGTTTGGACTAGAGATGGAGGTATCCCTAATAGATAATATGCCACAATATGTATTATAAGGCTTGGGCTCACATGTTTGGCTCGGTATTATGCTTATGTAACCAAGAGGACTTGTCATTAAAGCAAACGTAGTTCCAATCAATTGGACATATTTACAGGGGTAGGCGACGGGATACCGAGTATAAAATATACGAAATTACGGCATTTATAGATCCCTGTCCTTAATCTTATACTTTCATTATAAGTTGGAAAGTCATATTCATATGTTAAAAGTGTGTTAATCAAAGACAGATGTTTGAAAAGTATTTCAGGAAAACACATATTTAAGGTTTCCACCTTTGATATGGGCTTTGTTGGCTTGGAGAAGTGGTGAGAGCATTCTAATTTTTTGACTTCGATTTTAGCAATGTTTCAGAGTAACTCATTTCACAGACACTTTCTTGAGATCAGTTTTAAAAAGTATTTTTTTCATGTTGTATTTAGTCGTAGCATTTTATTATCATTTATTTAACTTACCCATATGTCATTTCAGCTCAACAAATAAAGGTGTTGCATTAAAAATAAGGATTTAAAATATAAATGATGTAAAGTTCTTACCCCATCTTATAACGGGGGCCGGTATAAGTGATTTAAATAAATATGGTATTATAGTATATATTTGGGGTTTTGACCTAAAATTTCTGTAGAGTTTCTTTACTCTTGTGGCATGAGTCAATTTTTTTCGGGGGGAGTGTTCCTTGTCAGGTGGCACCGTTTAGTTGGGCGGAGCTTTGTTTGGAAGAGCCAATGTTTTCGGGGTGCGCCCAAAGATTTTCTTCTATTTCTCGGAGAAAACAACTTTTCTAAAAGTCAAAACTTCACTCGGTGTTTTTTTTAGAATCGAGATTCATAGATGCTTGAGGTTGAGGCTGAAGAAAGTTAAAAAATCAAATCAATGTTGGGATTTTGTGTGGTTTTTAAGATTGGTGGGGAATCCTCTTTATAAGGTATGATATGGTCCCTTTAACCATTTAGTCAAAGGGCTTCCACGTATAGGGTGAATGGAGAAGTTTGGAGGCACGTGTATGGCTATAAGGAGGATAAGGGGATTTGACAATCATTACATTATATCTTTAACCATTCAATTAAAGACCTTTAACCTAGGCCTGAAAACGGATCGGATTCGGACCGGATCAGGCAAATCCAAATCCATATCCGTTTATGTTAAACGGATTCGGATCCAATCCGTTTATTAATCGGATCCAATCCGTTTATTAATCGGATCGAATCAGGCAAATCCAAATCCATATCTGTTTATGTTAAACGGATTCGGATCCGATCCGATTATCCGTTTATGTTAAACTTGATTTGCAACATTTTTATTTTCAACTCTTATTTCATAAATTTATTTTGCAAATGTTCCAAAAAAACAGATAATGAAATAAAGAACTATTATAATATATATTTAAAATATTATTAAATACGATATATATTAATTAAAAATACATTATATATAATTCTATATATATATATATATAATATTAATCGGACCGAATTATTAACGGATCGGAGTATATGAATCCAAAACCGCTCCATTTAATAAACGGGTAATCGGGTAATCAGATAAGCGGATTTTATGCACGATCCATATCCGCTTAAATGGATCGGATTTGGATAAAATCCGATCTATTGACAGGCCTACTTTAACCATTCAATTAAAGAGAGTGAGAGGACTTTAACCATTGAGTTAAAAGGCCTAAGTCAATTGTTTCTTGCCTTTTGCATGTTTTTAGGAATTCTACCCCCCTCTAAAAAAAACTTCTTCATGGGGAAATTTTAACCCTTTAATTTTGTGAATCCTAATTTCACCCTTTAAGAATTTATTGGGTGAAATAGGAGGAGGACTCAAGCCCCATTTACTAATTAGGGTGTCCACAGAAGCGGTCAAATAACAAGGTGTGCATGGGAACACTTTTCGTCAAAACTGGAATGGAAAATAGGGTTTCCTATTTAAGTGGGTGAAAAGGTAATTTGTATACAACTTGAGGGGGGGTCGTTTTTTTTAAATGACTAGAATTTCTAACCGTTAAATTAATGTGGGGATTAAGTATGTGATGTTTAAGAGTAGTTCTATTGTGACATAATTTTTGACATAATTTTTATGGACAAACTGGCGTGGCGTGTTTCTATTGGTTGGTTTCTTGGTCCCACTGGCGTGGATCCCCAAAACCAACCAATAAAAGCACCCCACATCAGTTTTTCCATAAAAATTCTATTAGAAACTAGGTGGAAACCCGCGCGATGCGCGGTACATGCGGTATTGAATGCTAAAAAATGAAGCAAATTGAAAAATTGAGAGTAGAATAAATAAAAGTGTAATAAAGTAAGAATGTAGAGTATTAGCGATAGTTGAAACACTTGTAGAAATATTAACAAATCTTATAGAAGTGTTTACCAATATCAACATCTACAAAAAAAAATTAACAAAATCAAATAACTGTGAAAAGTGACCATAAATCCTTAATTACAAACAAATTTTTTTATTATATGTGCATCAATATTCTTACAAATAAACTATTTATATTTTGTATGAATAAAAGTTAGGTTTGATTTATTTTTTAACAACAACTGTAAAATTCCTTCATATATGTTGTTAAATAGATTAATCAATTTGAAATCTATAAAATAAAGTTATCATTTGTAGATACTAATAAGAAACCATTATTTCAAAAACATCATATAATGGTACCTGAACGACATATAAGCAAGCAAAAAATAAATTAATCATCCAATCAAAGAGACTATAATTCATCAACCATCAGCACTCATTTGAAACCATTATTTCAAAAACATCATATAATGGTACCGGAACGACATATAAGCAAGCAAAAAATAAATTAATCATCCAATCAAAGAGACTATAATTCATCAACCGTCAGTACTCATTTAAATAAAGTAGATATTTTTCACCACAATCTTTGAGATATTTGTTCAAATAATACATAAATAATATGAAGATAAGAAAGAGATAAATCAATATTAAAAGCACATTTGGTGTTCAATTTCTATACCCAAAATACAAAGGAATGACACTACTACTACTACTACTACTACTACTACTACTACTACTACTACTACTACTACTACTACTACTCCTACTGCTACTGCTGCTGCTGCTGCTGCTACTGCTGCTGCTGCTACTACTACTACTACTACTACTAATAATAATAATAATAATAATAATAAATTAAAATTAAAATTAAAATTAAAATTAAAATTAAAATTAAAATTAAAATTAAAATTAAAAACAAAACGGCAAAAGGAGAGCAAAGAACTGCCACAAATCATTCCCACTATATCTTACTATATGATAATGGTAGAGGAGTGAGATCATCCAGTTGAAAAAAGAATAAATATTTCACAAATGCCATAAAAAACTAATGTGAAGTTTATAAATGCCATTAACAAAAAAAAATACAAGTGCCATAAAATGCTACAAGCAAGTCCAAATTGATTTTGCATTTACTATATCTTTATTTATAATCTAGCACTATTAATTATTGTGCTCTAATATTTTGTGTACACATAAATTTTTTGTAACCAATAAATAGTTGAATTGTGTTATTTGAGAGTACTTGCATGCTTTGTACAATTAAAAACGTTTCTTTAAACTTCATATTTAAAAGAAGCATAGGTTTCAAAAATAGATTAGCATACAAAGAAACCATATTTCCAAACTTATAAAAAAAGTACAAATACCTTATTAGCATATATAAAAGTTTCAACTACCAAAATTGACGTCTATATCTCAGAGACTTTCACCATGGTATCTAAGAATTTTTTTTTTGACTCGTCATGTATCTTGGACCAAAGATAACCCAAATCAATTAAACCCATAAAATGAATACTTATTTACAAATTATTTGGATTGATGGGTCAATTAACTTAATTCAATTCAACTCAACTCAATAAAACTTTTTCTTAATTATTTGGAATAATTTTATAATTATTTTAAATTAACTGTTGAAAATAAAAAACATCACAGTAAAACAAAATAAATATATCACCATCCATACACGTGTGATCCACCACCTACTTAGCTTTCATCCATATGCTTCAAAATATATAACTCTTTTTGCAATCATACCTTCATGCTAACAGCCATACATGAACTGAAAAAATATACCAACAGATATAGCCGCTGGTTTGATCCAACTAACATTAGCCAAAATAGTCGGCTAAACCATCCGCCGACCTCGCCTACCCAAATACACTCAAAAGTGGAAGAAATTGATTCAGGCAATTCACAAATCGGGCATTCAATATTAACAGCCATACCTTGTTTTCCGACCAATCTTTTTAGCAATTTGTCTCATCCAAAGACTGTTTTTCATTAGTCTGGTGCCGATCACCATGGATTCAAAAACTACCATTCCAATCTTCGTTTGCTAGACAACCTTATCAACTCCAAACCGACTTCAAGTCTACACGGATCATAGACACCAACCAGACCAACAAAAATCTCCAATCAATAGAACACAGATCAAAGGTTTTTTCTGGGTGATCATTCATTTTCCCGACACAAACTGTTCATATTTATTGAAAGCGTTGGCGATGGGAGGAATTTGTTGAAGGGCTTGGTTGGAGGTACCTCTTTTAGAGAGGGAGAGGGATAGCAATGAAGAGGCAGAGCGAAGATTAAACGTTTGAAGGATTTATTGAAAGGTTAATTAACAGAGGAGAGAGAGTAAAATAATCCAACTTTTCGTGAAAAAAATGCGGATTAAGAGAGGTGTGACGTGGATGGGCTAATTGAGAGGCAATAACTCTCTTTGTAGAGCATTTTAGACACGTGGATAGGCTCTCTAGTGAGAGCAATAAATGCCTTGTTTTGCATTTTATAGTAGTAATAGATTATGTCACAATATCATTTTTGGATGTTTAACCGTTCGAATAAAGGAGACATTTAACTGTTTGGTTAAATCTTTTTGCTACTCGAATCTTATTTAATGCAGTTTGTTTGACCTTTCCATTTTTTGATATTTCCCTCAAACAAGTTTAACGGCCCTCATTTTTGACCTAACGCTAGTGTTTTGTCTGTTCATGTTATCTCATCTTTCCCGTACAAACATGGTCGTGCGGGGATGATGGGTTCAGGGACCACGGATGGAGCTCATGTTAATGGTCGTGCGGGGAAGAGGAACCACATGTGATGTGATGGTAGGATAGGATTTTGGGTGGCATTTTAGGCTGAATTGGATGTACTCCCCCCCCCCCCCCCCCCCCCCATTTTTTTGTGGTTTTCTTAGGTTTGTTTAGGGTCAGACTCCATGTATGTAATATGTTCCTTTTAAGAGGAAAACGAGGAATCTTCATTAAATTTTTTGGCTTGTAAGGGGATTCTCACCAAACATCGTGTTTTATAAAAAAAAATACCTTTTTTTGTATGATGATTTGCTATTACAAATTCAAATGTTACATTAATTTACAAGATAAATAATGCAAACTATTCATATGAATAGAGTGAGCCTAATATCGTTTTATTAAAATAGTGATGATATATGTGTACTTTTATAAATAATAAAAAAATGATACATATACCCATGGAAACAAAAGTGGCCCACCTTTTTCAAGATTTTTCTTGTGGAGAGAGGCAAGTTTATCTACTCATTGGCGAGTCTTCGATCTGTATTGATGTTGATCAGTAGGGACAGAATCTCCCTTTCACTACTTGTGCGCTGGCGAGAGCCTTTTGATGTTGCTTTGGATTTAGAGTGTCACTTTTTATACATTATAGGATGCCATTTGTGGGGAGCCCATCGTGAGCCTGATATCGATGATTTTGTCCCGGAATGAGAGGTGTTTTGAGGAGAATATTTTGAGGTTTTTATTTCTTTAGGGATAGATACGAGGTGTAGCAACTTTCCTGTCACACCTATCAACTGCTTCTTTCTTAATATCATCCTTTGTATGTTGTTTCATAAATAAGGATAACTCTACAGAGTTTAAAAATGCCTTAGGGCACTATTTTATTACTTGGAGTTTAGCTTATTTAGACTGCTTCTTTCGTAATATCATCCTATGTATCTCCGATTAAAAGACAATAATGTGTTTATATTTTATGTTTACGATAATGATATAGCGGAGAATTGGGTCTACATATTTCTCTCAAAAGTTAAAAGGTTGGGGGTCCGAAGTTTTTAGGTAACTTAAAATGAGTGGTTAATGGCTCATGTGGGTGTTTTGATGTAGATCTAGAAGTGTGTTTGGGTTTGTATGGTTTTCCCTTCCCGTTATGAGCAATTGTATTTGTATTAAATTTGTTTCTTCATCGTTACCATAGGAGGGTTCAAGAAAAGAATTTATTTAATCAAACGAGATTGAAACGTTGGGAAAAATGACTTTTTCGGGATCAATCTAAAGTAGCCATCGTCAGAGTTTATTTTGGTGACGAGATAGGGTCCTCCCTAGTTGGGTACGAATTTTCCTCTAGGAGTTCGAGAGGTTTGAGTTTTTCTTTTAGGACTAGGTCCCCCTCTTGTATGCTTCACTTATTAACTCTTTTGTTAAATGATTTGGCTATACATTGTTGATAGCCCTGATTATGATAAGGGATTTTAGCCTCCGCTTGTACCGGAGATCTATTTCGTCATAGCGGGATTAAACCCTATCAGTCTCTACCACTTATCTTTTGAGCATTAATCTTATCAAAGGCATCTCAAAATAAATGTGTAGGATTGCCTCCATACCATAAACTAACGAGTATGGGTGGCCTCGATGAGTTTTGCTCTATAGTACAATAACTCCAGAGGGCATATGGGAGTTTATCTGACCAGTTGTTGTAGGTCTCTGTCATATTGATAATTATGTTCTTATCATTTTTGTTAGCATCTTCGACGCTCCATTAGTTTGACTGTATGGGGAAGACTCATGTTGAGTAATCTCGTACTCCTATAGCAGGTTTTGAGACATCTTTTTCAAAGTGAGAATAATTATCTGATACTAATTTATGGGGTACATCGAAGTGGAAGATTATGTTTCGACGTTTAAATTTGTCCACCTTCTTGGCATTTAAAACCGAGTATGATTAGGCTTCGACCCACTTGGTGAATTAGTTAATAGCGACTATAATGCACTTATTTTTGGTGGAGGCTTTAGGGGTAACTTTCCCTATAATGTCTGGCCTTTTGCAAGGTAGTCAAGGTAGATATTGCCATAGGAGGTAAATTTAGCACTAGGGAGGCATCTCCTAATGTAGTTCACTCAATCCTTTTACATGATAGTCTAGTAGTACGATTGTCGGAGTATTTTCTGGGAAAGGGTGTATCCACTCATGTGCTGGCCACATTCCCCGCTATGGATTTTTTCCATGATCTCAAGGGTCTCATCCTCTATTATGCACCTTAAGTGTACTTCATCAGACCCTCTTTCATAGAGTTATCCTCCACATATGATGAATTGGGTTTCCAATCGCCTTAGGGTGAACAAATCATCCGGTGAGGATTCTGATGGGTAATGATTCTTGTTTATTAAGTTCCATACGTTGTAGTGGCATATAATGGGTCTTACTGCCATTTCCTCAATGGATTTGATTATGAAGTGGTAGGAAGGGGTGCTCTCGATAGTCATGGTAAACGATATTTACGAGGTTTCCTTCTGACATGTCTATTATAGGCTAGGGTAGCAAGTGCGTCGGCAAATTTATTTTTATCCCCGAGGAGAAAGTTGAATTTGATTCGTTCTAATCGTGGTGTGATCTTTTTTAAATAGGCATGGTAAGGTTATAGTTTATCCTCTCGAATTCTCCATTTTCCTAATATCTGAGTGATGACCAGGCTTGAGTCTCTGAAGGCTTTCAATTCGGTGATTTCCATCTTTAAGGAGATTTCGAGACTTGTGATGCAAGTCTCATATTTGGCCATATTGCTGGTGCATTCGTAGGTGAGTTTGATCGTCTTGGGGAATCAACATGAATCAGAGGATATTAGGAGTGGTTCGATGCATAATCCTCTTTTGTTAGGGGCCCCGTTGAAGTGGAATTACCATATTTCTCTGTTACTTAAGGCAAAGAGGTTCTTGTTGGGAAATTCTACCTCATTTATGTCTTTCTCATATGACAAGGGTTTCCTTATGAGAAGGTCAGAGATGTATCTACCTTTGGTGGAATCATTATGATATATGTGATTTCGAATTCAGACATCATAAGTAGCTAGTTGACCATTCAGCTAGAGAGAAGGGGGGGGGGGGGTTCTAAAGTAGGTATTTTAGAGGATCCACTTGGAGATGAGCCGTATGATGAAGGACATTATCTAATGGTAGAGTTTGCAAGTGATCGATATAAGAGATACACAAGCCTTTTCCAAGGCAGTGTATTGGAGCTTATAAGATACTAGTTTTTTGCTGACATAGTAGACATCGCATTCCATTTGGGAACTTTCTATATATTAAGCTAACATGGCTTCGACATTTGTGTCGATTATGGTCATGTAGAGAAGGAGAGGTTGTCCCAATTAAGGTGGTACTAATATAGGTGGGTAAGTGATATACTCCTGTATTTTCTCGAATGCCTCTTGGCATTGGGCATTCTAATTTTTAGGGCGAGTATTTCATGAGTATTTGGAAAATGGGAAAGGTGGTAAGCTTGTTGATGAACCTACCTATGAATTGTATTTGTCCCAAGAATCCTCTGACCATTTTTTTCATTTTAGGGGTTGTCATCTCCCGTATGGTTTTGAATTGGGTGGGGTCTGCTTCGATTCCATCTTTACAGGTAATGAACCTTAGAATTTTCCCTTTAGTGACTCTTCAGACATATTTATGAGGATTTAACTTCATTTTTAAGAGGCGTACCCTTTGAAATTAATTACGGAGTGTTGGAATATGTCATTCGCGGTCCTTAGATTTCATAATAATGTAATATACGTAGATTTCAACTTCCTTGTGTATAAGATCATGATGGATGGTTATGGATACTCTTTAGTAAGCTTCACTGACATTTTTTAGATTAAAGGGCATAAATGTATAATCATACATTCCCCATGGGTCAATGAATCTATTTTTTTCCTGGTGATCGGGATGCATTTTTATCTAGTTGTAGACTACGAACCCATTTACAAAGGACTTCAGTGCATTGTTGGACATGATGCCTACTAGTAACTCAATATTTGATAGGGGAAATCATCCTTGGGATTTGATCTATTGAGATCTTTTTAGTCTACACACATTTTGACTTTGGCATTGGGTTTAGGTATGGGTACGATATTGTCTAGCCATGTGGGGTATTTTATCATTCATATAAATCCGATGCTAAGTTGTTTCTCTACTTTCTCCTTAACTTTTAAGGACCATTCGGATACTAAGTATCTATTTTATAGGTTTTGAGTTAGGAGAGTGGATATCTCGTGCAAAATGATGATTGGGTAAATTTCAGGCATGTTGACGTAGAACCAAGGAAATACGCCTATAACGATGGAGAGGATATCAATGAACTCACTTTCTCAATTTTATTAAGGGATGGCCATATTTGTAACCGTTTGAGGTTTTGGGGAGTGCCAAAGTTTATGGTTATTGTGTCATACTCTTTGGGTGACATATGTCTATTTTAACTTTGGTCAAGTTTTTGTAAGTGATTTTAGTATTTTAGTTCCGCGGAGTCATGATTATTAGGTGTGAGTTCTAATCCATCGCTAGATTCGTAATCATCACATGCGACACATGGAAGAGATTGCTAGAAAAATCCCTTTAGTATTCCATCAAAGGGAGGAAGGACAACATTAATAATAGCAAAAAAATTTATTTTATTGAGGGATACATTAGAGAGGGGATGAGGGGGACTCAGTTGTTAATAGTACAAACTCAAAGTTCCTCCAAAGGATGGGTGTTGAGATTCATCTAATAAAGGTCCAGTTGTTAAGTACCACCGTTCTCATGATGTTAGTGATAAGGGTGGTTGGATTCTATCGGAGGACCGTTGGATTGGTCCTTGGGTGCTTTGGAACCTTAGTGCGGACTTCAATCTGGGGCATGCGGTGTTCTTTGAGTGGGATTATATTTTTCCTCGGAGGTTGTCACAGGGTCCTCTGCTTGGTTTGTCAAGGGATTAACCTAGGGGAGGGATTTAGAGAGGGTTTGTAGTAAGTGTTGGTAACTTACCTCGATCCATTGCTAATCCCACAAGAGTTGGCAGGTTTCCTCTTGAGGTTCGATCGAAGGCGGTCTCTTAGGTAGTGGGGTTGTTGAATTTGGTATGTGGAGGTAGAGATTGAGTATAGGGATGCTGACTAATATATTTTATTGGTTATGTTATCATGAGAGGTGGAGGCGGTGTACCAATCGTGGAAGTGTTTTGTGAGGATCAAGTTTGAGGATACCAACATGGCTACTAGGGAAATTCCATGAGTAACCAAGGCGGGTAATCCTTATTCAGGTTCTAAATAAGGGAGTTTTATGTCCTCCTTAGTAGCCTATGATATGTTGAGCTCGTTGTGGCTGACCTTGTGGATTTTCTCGTAATCCACGTACAATCCTTCTTCGCAGGGGATCTCCATCATGTGTTGTAAGGATTTCTTTGCTTCGTCCCACTATGGTTCAGGGATTTTATAGTAGGGGAAACCCTCTCTTTAGAGACGAAAGTGACCATTTACTCCGTGATAGGGGTCTTTGGTACTGGGGGTTGGAGTCTTGCTGTTGGGAATATACCCAAGATCGATATTTCCAAATTGTTCCGTAGAGATGACACTTTTGAGGGTTCCTTCCAAGGCCGAATCTTGACATCTAACCCATTTAGTGGATGATTTGGCATGCTACATTATGAGTAACTGGCTACTCTTCTATTATATGAATGAGTGGGATGACTCAAAATGCGTTGAGGTAGATGTCTCTATTATTATGGTGGATATCCAGAAGGGTAATGGTACTAGTGTTGGTAATAATGGCCCAATTGTCTTCCCCTTGGATCGTGATGACCTCCATATTGAATGGGAACCTGAATTTCATGTGCAGTGACGAGGGTAATGCCTTCATAGGGTGTATCCAAGCCCTTCTTAAAAAGAGGTTGAAATTGACTGGGACTTCGAGTACCTGAAACTCCATATCACATTTGATAGGCCCAATTATGAGAGTGAAGCTTATAGTCCTTAGACCTCTTAGAGAGTCTTATCATAGGACCTAATGGCCATAAAAAATGGTGCAAACTTGGAGGCGGTGTATCCCATACTGGTGGTTGTATGAATGGGGAATACATTGATTATGGACCCATTATATATTAGTACTAAGTGCACAATCTCTCCACTAGCCTCAGTGGGGATATATAGTGAGAGCCGATGATTTTGGTCTTGTATGGGAATGTCCTCAATAAAAAATCTAATGTGATGCTGCATTGTAATGGTCCTAGGGACAGTGGACATCTCGACCAGAGTAAGGTCTTAAGGCACACAAGCTTGAGATAACAAAAGTACGAGGGCGCCTCAGTGTTCTCAGTATGTAGCTTGAAACTCTCATATAGTGATAATGGCAGACGTATGATGGAGTTTCTTCTGGATTTTATTATTTTCTCGAGGAAGGGGATGATGGATCCTTCTGAGGGAATTTTGTCCATGTTATATTCAGGTTTGGAGGAGCAGAGTGTCATCCCGATCGAGTGAGGGCGTCGTTCTCTTTGTCTAAGAAGAGTATGGGATATGCCCGAGTTTTTTGTTCAACTTTTTCTCAATGAAGTTGAAGGTTAGTAAAGGATGTGGGGGTGGAGGTAGGCGTTGTGGATTTTAAAGCCATCATATCAGTCCAATTAAGGACGGGTGTTGGTTGTAGGCTTTCACGAGCCTTGTTTTGAGACTTGGGGAGGGATTTAGATGCAATATTGTCTATCCAACTTACGAACATGTCTGCATCGGGGGTGTGAGTGAGGTGAGGACCTGTTATTCCTTTGAATTCGGGGTGTCAAAAGGCAGTTTTATAGATGAGAAAGCAAGTTTATATGAATTACTCTTATATTAGGCCAAATACATGGAGATCCATTTTTAACCAAATTTTATCATGATTAATAATTAAGTGTGTATGCAATATTATTTGAAGCCAAATTCCAAACCAAACATCAAGAAGAATATAAGAAAAAATCTCTTTTGGGCAAAACCTAGATTTCAACATTGTTAAAGAGTTTCACAGACTCGATGACTTATAGACTACTTATAGCTCCAATAAGTATAATGCACAGGTCTTTAAATCGTAAACATATATGACATAGTCCAACACCGTCCACAACAAGCAGCTCTTGCCTCTGTATCCACCGATCAGTCTGAGGAATCTCAATTCCTTTATTCTTCAATAGTGGATCATCGATTCTACAATTTAGCAGTAGAGAAAAACTCTCTGAGGGTTCTTGAACATGGAATGTGTTCTTATTGATTTGGAAAAGTGATCCTAAAATAGAGTTTCATCACTAAAAAACTCTTAAAAGGCTTATAAAAAAGTCTAATCCCGGTTCTCTATTTATAGGAAAATTAGTTTAAAAGAAATAGGCATTAGAGATTTTCAAAGATATGTTTTAAAAATCAAAAACCCGTGTACTTGTTCGAACGTCCCGGTAGCTTTTTCGAAACCATTACCCCATCTCGTTCATACATGTTTCTAATGAAACTTCAAATGACATTCCATAGTTTACCGAAAAGCCGACATTTTATATCTCGTTCGAATGTGGGAACTCCTTCTAAGGACATGCGTAATCTTATTCGAATGACATATCCATCTTGTTCTAATAATTTAGAGAAATTTCAAAAATTCTTTTAAAATATTTTGAAAACCATTTAATGAAAACTCTTTTTAAAATAACCCCTAGATAATTAAAGTGTTTACAAAACCACCTCATAACTCTTCTGAATGATGTTGTGACGAATGATCTTCAATATTCCAAATGTCATCAACTTCTTCTCTTTGAATACATGAAAATAGTCATGAAAGTGCAATGGGATGTAATAGATTAAGGCAAATATAAATAAAATGAGCAATTATAAAACTTGCTCTTACAAATATCCCCCTTTGGCTATTCCGGTACAAAACACAAATAAAAGCCAAATTGACCCCTAAGACTAATATAACTAATGCCCTCCCAAATCCAAAAATAAATGCATAAATGTACAAATCTTCAGCTGAAAAGTCTTCATCTCATGTGGTCCATAAAATGATCATCAAGGCGCAATGAACTACACACATGATACAAGAAATATCGTGACACGTACGAGTTTAATATAAATAAAATTTTCCTCAATTTGTTCCACCTCTTTTTGTCCGTAATAAACAAAAGGTTAGGAACTAATAATGAAATGTTAGCATCACATAAATCGAAAAGAAATAATTATCATAAAGATACGGAATAAAGCACACGTGGTGAAATTTTAAAGAAGAAAACCAATTATTTTTGAAGTTTTTTCAAAAATTTCAAGTAAAAAAAAGTATATGAATAAAAAGTACATATAGGTACAAATACATAGAACCATGGAATAACACTAAAATAATCGAATCATGAAAGATGAATGTAATTGTGTGAACATTTTCCAGGGGTAAATCAACACAGGCATTCATAATATAGGTGCACAAAGTCAATAAGATAGTTTTAAAGAAGAGCTCAATTTCATTCTTAGGTGTAAAAATCTTGAACTTAAATGAAATAACTCGACTTATACAACATGCCATGATTTTAAATGCTTCTGAAATCAATAACACCAAATTATTTAATGTTTTTCAAGAGATTCCATTGTGCAAACCCAATGATCTTATACTTTATAACACCTTAATCTCACATATATATGAGTTCACTCTCAAATATTTTTGAAGATACGATAATGCTCATATGTAGCGAAGCCTTAATGAAATATAAAATTGGTCTTAACACTTTTGTTTTTGTGTGTCATTAATATTTTAGGCTTTTTTTGGGGCAAATGGTGGCTTTTAACACAAAGAGAATTTTTCTCTTTTGTAGCCCCTTTCCATTGCTTAACATATAATAGTTGATTAGGCATAAATTCTTCCTAATTTATCCCTTGATTTAGTTACTTTTAGCACCTCAAACAACGTAATTGAGAGTGAACTCATATATATGTAGATCTTTATATCTCGTTTGCCTCTGAGTACTCGTGATGAATTAGAGTGCAATTTGAGTGTCACTATCGCGATACTGATTTACTCATCCTCAGATTAGGTATGACGCAGGCTTGAACCTCGTATACATAATGCTTGGGAGTACTAAATTTCGGGTCAGATCAATCAGATAAATTTATGATTAATATTATAACTGCAATACACTAGGGTTGGGGGATTGTATTCCCATCCTATTTTTCTCATCATTTTAAACAAAAAGTTTCAAATCATCGTTCATTCTTAATTTCAGTAGATTAGTATAGTTGCATTTCTTCATAATTTCATTATCACATTTAGCTATAATCAATCTCAAAACCAAATCAATTTTTCCTTTTCTTTTTAGAGTCAAAGTTAGGGTCTCTCCGTCTCTTCCCGTCGTCACAACTCTGTTGTCCTTTTTCCCTGAGGATCGATACCCGACTTACTGGGATTATTACTTGAGCGACAGGCTTACACTTGAGCCTAGAGTGAACGCATTTCTGAGACACATTTTCAGTCGCGTCAAGTTTTTGGCACCGTTGCCAGGGAACTAGATAGACTTAGGATTAGATCGAGTCAATCCAAAGCTTTGACCAAAAATCTCCAAAAATCCAAAAACATATAAAAAATTTCAAAAAGCACAAAAAGATTCACCACCATTTCTCACAAGCTTTTAATGCAAAATCCCACTCCCCATAATACTCCAACCAGCATTCACGAAAATCCAATAGTTGAGTATAACCCAGATAGTCCCCACACTCCAAACGCCCCATAGTTCTGGATCCCGCCTCCCACACCGTCACACTCAATCTCCAATAACACTCCATTTTCCTTCTAAGGATACATGTCCGAGCATACCTCCGAGCACACTTCGAGCACACTCGTGAAAGAACCGAGTCGTTGAACGAGAGATAGATGTCGCAACACAGTAATGCACCCACCGGTGAGGAAGAGCCCCCGTACCGCCCGTTGAGAGAATTCCTATATCCCGAGCGCACTGTCACTCTGGGATGCATTATACTCTCTTATAATGCCGGGCAATTCCGTTTCAAAAATGGAATGATCCAGACGCTACCACATTACCACGGTATGGATTCTAAAAAGCCATACCTCCATATTAGGGAATTTGAGGATGTATGCGATACGCTCAATGATCAAACCTGCACCCAAGAGGTGATCCGCCTCAAACTCTTCCCTTTCTCGCTCAAAGATAAAGCTAAGATCTGGCTATGGTCTTTACCTCCGAGCTCGATTCCATCTTGGAACGAGTTACAATCGATATTTATCAAGAAATTCTTCCCGCCACATCGAACAATTTCCATAAAATCTCAAATTCAAGCGTTCAGACAACCTGAAAATGAGTCATTTCATTGATGTCATGAGAGTTTCAATGAGTTGGTTACTTCATGCCCACATCACGAATTTGATGCAGCACAAATCATCTCTTTTCTCTATAATGGGTTGAATCTTAATTCCAAGCAACTTGTTGAAACTATGGGAAGTGGTCCCTTTGTCGACTTAGACGCCCAAGATACAGAGCTTCATTTGAGGTATGTCGTCGAGACTACCCAATCCTGGGATACCTCCGATCCTAATGCTCAAAATCGAAATCATCAAGTGACCACCACTCCATCAGCGTCCGTCCTATATCATGTAGAAAATAATTCTATAGCGGACAGTCGAATTGATATACTTGAGAAAGAGATGCGGGACCTACGTGGGATATCTGGGAGAGGAATAACTGGATCCATACCAAACCCCGTCGAGAAGGTGTGTGCTATTTGTGAGGCGGGCCATTCAACTGAGGAATGTCTGACGATACCCGCCTACAAAGTAATGCTTCAGGAGCAAGTTAGTGGTATAGGAGGATTTAAGGGTAATTTCGGTGCCCCGCACAGGAATTACTACAACCCTTCATGGAAAAATCATCCCGGTTTTAGCTATGGACAACAACATGCCGCAATGAACCCTCCTTCGCATGTTGCCCCTCCTCCACCACAACATTTTCAACAAGCTCCACACATGCAAGGACATGTGCAAGCACCACCACGTCAAGGAAATTATATCCCGCCACAACGGAGAACTCTCGAGGATACCATGAATCAATTCATCGCAAGCCAGACCGCAACCAATGCCAAATATGATCGTCTGATTGGCGACATAAATGCGAATCTGTCAAAAATACAATCCTCATTAAGTGTTCAAGAGAAGGGTAAGTTTCCTGCGCAAGACCAAAGACCTCCCCAAGGTCAAACTAGTGTTAGCTCCACTGAACATCAGGAGCAATGTCAAGCTGTGACCACTCTTCATAGTGGGAGAGTCATTGATTTATCACCTCCCCCACACGACACAACGAAAGACAAGGAGATTGCGCCCGGCACGAAAGAGGCCGAAGATGTCTCCTTAAATGAGAGTGACCAAGAAGATGCTAGTGAGCCAGAGGTAGTAGTGAAACCTCCCTCTGCGGCACCATTTTCTCAAAGGTTGATTCCCTCCCATAGAGGAAACCCACATGAAGACGTGCTAGAAGTACTAAAGCAAGTAAAACTGAATTTACCCTTTCTCGATGCCATTAAGCAAATTCCAGCTTATGGCAAAGTCATCAAAGATTTGTTGATAGTAAAGAGAAAGATGAAGGTAAAGAAGAACGTCTTTCTAGCCCAGAACGTGAGCTCCATTCTACTAAATGATCTCCCGCCTAAATTCAAAGATCCCGGTGCACCCACCAATCCTGCATCATTGGAGAGAATAAAATCGAAAAAGCCTTACTTGACTTGGGAGCAAGCGTAAATATCCTCCCTTACTCCATCTATAGGAAACTTGACTTGGGCGACCTCAAGCCCACAAAGGTCACTCTCCAATTAGCGGATCGAACAGTGAAGATCCCAAGAGGCATAGTCGAGGACGTGATCGTCCAAGTTGACACTTTCTACTTTCCGGTAGATTTTGTCATTTGGGGCACGGAGCCCTCCTTCCACTCGAGCAATCATGTTCCCATCATCCTTGGGTGCCCTTTCCTCGCTACGGCTAATGCAATCATCAATACTAGGAATGGGCGAATGCAACTCACCTTTGGAAACATGACCTTGGAAACCAACATCTTCCACATAGCCCAAAATGCAGGGGAGAAAGATGATCTTCACGCGGTGAGCCTCATAGATGAGATAGTAGAGGAGTACTTTGAAGAGAATTACTGTGGCGACGCTTTAGATCCTGTTTAGCGGCGAGATACGAGAGTGAGGGGACGTACACTGACTTCGAGAGGGAGGTTGGGGAGTTGAGAGAGCTACTCGATGAGAGTGCGTCGGACGAGGACGTGAGAGAGGTTAATTGGGTTTCTAGATTCGAGGAATTACCTCCGAGGGATACACACATGGTTCCCTCCAGTGAAAAATTTCCAACCCTCGAATTAAAGAAACTCCCCTCCCATATTAAATATGCATACCTAGGAGAGGATGAGACATTTCCTGTTGTTATCTCCTCTAGCCTAGACGAAGGGCAGGAGGGTAAATTATTGAAAATTCTGAGGAAGCACCAAAGTGCTTTTGGTTGGTGCATTGCTGATTTGAAGGGGATAAGTCCGTTGATTTGCACTCATAAGATCCATCTCGAAGAGGATGTCAAACCCTCTAGAGAAATGCAAAGAAGACTGAATCCCAACATGAAAGAAGTTGTGAAAACCAAAATTATCAAATTGTTGGATGTCGGGATCATCTACCCAATCTCGGATAGTAAGTGGGTAAGCCCTATTCAAGTTGTCCCGAAGAAGTCGGGTATGACTGTGATTGAGAATGCCAAGGGAGATCTAGTCCGCCAATGTACCACCACCGGGTGGCGCATTTGCATTGATTACCGAAAACTTAATGCGGGAACTAGGAAAGACCATTTTCCCTTGCCATTTATTGATCAAATGATTGAAAGAGTGGCGGGCCACCCTTACTATTGCTTCCTTGATGGTTATTCCGGATATAACCAAATTGAGGTAGATGTACTTAACCAGGAGAAGACTACCTTGTGTAATGCACCCGCGACCTTTCAAAGGTGCATGTTGAGCTTATTTAGCAACATGGTCGAGAGAGGACTCTAAGTGTTCGTGGATGACTTCAGCGTTTTTGGCACCTCTTTCGATCACTGTTTAGAAAAGCTGGAAAAAGTACTTACCCAATGTGTGGAAAAGAACTTAGTGCTGAATTGGAAGAAGTGCCATTTCATGGTAACCGAGGGAATAGTTCTTGGCCACATAATATCATCCAAAGGAATAGAGGTTGATAGGGCAAAGATATATGTCATAGCTGATCTTCCCCCACCAAAATAGCTGAAGGACATGCGCTCATTCTTGGGCCACGCAGGGTTTTATCGAAGGTTCATTAAGGACTTTAGCGCCATCGCTAGGCCCTTAAGCAACCTACTCATGAAGGACACCCCATTCGAGTGGACAGAAGTATGCCAAAGCTCTTTTGAAAAATTAAAAAACATGCTTGTGTCCGCTCCCATCATGCAAGTTTCGGATTGGTCCTTACCATTCGAACTTATGTGTGATGCAAGCGATTACGCGACCGGGGCTGTTTTGGGCCAACGAAAAGATAAGCAAGCTCATGTCATCTACTATGCTAGCCGGACCCTTACCGGACCTCAACTCAACTACTCTACCACAGAGAAGGAGTGTCTAACGGTAGTCTTTGCCCTTGACAAATTCCGGTCATATCTCATTGGTTCTCTTATTACTGTCTTCACCAACCATGCGGCCTTGAAATACCTACTTGCAAAGAAAGATTCCAAGCCGCGCCTCATAAGGTGGATCCTAATCCTACAAGAGTTCAATCTCTCCATCAAAGATAAGAAATGAGTAGAAAACGTCGTTGCCGTCCATTTATCTCGGCTTTCGTCCGACGTACCTAGTGATCCCATACCTATAGACGAATACTTCTCGGATGAGCAACTTTTTGCTACCTTTTCATATCCCTGGTTTGCGGATATAGTGAACTATCTTGTCACGGGAGACGTCCCTCCCGACTGGACACCGCAAGATAAGAAGAGGTTTATTACTTGGTCACGCATGTTTTTCTATGAATATCCATTCCATTTTAAATATTGTGTTGACCAAATCATCTGACGATGTGTACCGGATGACGAAATCCCAAAAGTCATCCAGTTTTGTCATACGGAAGCTTGTGGAGGCCACTTTTCGACGAAAAAGAAGGCCGCTAAAATTATGCAATGCGGCCTCTATTGGCCCACAATCTTTCGGGATGTGAACGATGCTTGCAAATCGTGCAATAGGTGCCAACGAATGGGAGCCATTACTCGATGAGACATGATGCCTCTTACCCCCATACTCATCATTGAGATATTCGACTGTTGGGGTATTGATTTCATGGGACCCTTCCCCCCGTCCTTTGGTTTCCTATACATCCTTGTCGCGGTAGACTACGTTTCTAAATGGGTGGAGGCTATATCTACCAAGACTAATGACAACAAAGTGGTGATAAAGTTCCTGCAGGAACACATACTTTCCCGCTTCGGTGCACCGAAAGCAATAATTAGCGATAATGGCACGCACTTTTACAATAGGCCATTCGTGAAGCTCATGAGAAAGTAGGGTGTCGTTCACAAGGTGGGAACGACTTGTCACCCACAAACGAATGGGCAGGGCGAACTAGTGAATCGAGAAATCAAGAACATTCTCGAAAAGACCGTCAATCCTACCCGGAAAGATTGGTCACTTAGATTGAACGATTCGCTATGGGCCTATCGTACCGCATTTAAGAATCAACTCGGCATGTCCCCTTTTCGCTTTGTATATGGAAAACCTTGCCATCTTTCCGTTGAGCTCGAGCACAAAGCGTATTGGGCGATAAAACAATTGAATTATGCCATGGACAAGGCCGGTGAAGCCCGCAAGCTTCAATTGAATGAGTTAGAAGAACTACGCAATGATGCGTATGAGAATGCCAAAATTTCGAAAGAGAGGATGAAACTCGCTCATGATAGCATCATTCGATGAAAAGAGTTTTTCCCCGGGCAAAAATTTCTCCTCTACAACTCTCGACTTCACCTCTTTTCGGGTAAGTTGCGGTCACGATGGTCTGGCCCGTTCATTGTGAAGAATGTTTTCCCCCATGGAGCTGTTGAATTGGACAATTTAAAAGGGGGAAATACATTCAAAGTGAATGGAAAACGAATAAAGCAATATCTAGAGGCGTGTGCAGAAGAAATCGACACCGTCTGGTTGTCGAACCCCATTTACGGGGTTGAGTAAGCTGTTGCAGCAAGGTCGTCGCACCCCCGACGCGTATGGGGTGAGAGTCGTGTGTGTTGAGAGTCGTTAGGACTAGGTTCAATCGAGAAAATCATCCGTGTGTTTCGGGAATTTTGAGTCAAAGGGTGTTGACCAGTGAAATCGAGAGGGTTTTTAGTCCAGTTGGATAGAGAGTATGTCGGAAAAGTGAAATTTTTTGAAGAAGAGAGCTCGAAACTAAGTTAGGATAATTCCAGCCCAAAAGCCCTGGGGCGGATCGGTTCCTTTTTAAGGCCGGACCGGTCTGATCCCGGACCGGTTCCTTTAATTTTAAAAGGAACCGGTCCGCCTGGCGAGTGTTGAAAAGTCAAAGGCCCAGACCGGTCCGCCCCTACCCCGGACCGCCCCTACCCCTCACCCTTTCCACTATAAATACACCCCCAAACCCTCCCCTTCTCCTCACACCTTCAACCCAAATACTCTCTTCTCCCTCTCTAATTTTTCCTAGCAACAATCCTTCTAGTTTCCATGGCTCCCCGTGTTGCCCCCACCAAATATGACCCCCTGGACCAGTCCGCCTTCTGCAGATCTGCCTTCTCCACTTCCCAAGATTCACCCCCTTCCCCCCCAATCCCATTCATTCCCTCCAATCCGTTTTCCCTCTTCCCAACCCTAACATTTCCCTCCCAAATCCATCCCCTTTTCCCTCCAAACCCCTTCCCTCCAAAATTAACCCCTCCCCTCACCCTTTCCACTATAAATACACCCCCAAACCCTCCCCTTCTCCTCACACCTTCAACCCAAATACTCTCTTCTCCCTCTCTAATTTTTCCTAGCAAAAATCCTTCTAGTTTCCATGGCTCCCCATGTTGCCCCCACCAAATATGACTCCACCGAGATCCAACCCTCCGGTCACGGCGAGTTCCACTCCCGCCAAAAGGAGCGATTATGCAATCAATTCTTCGGTTTGGGTCGCAAACTCCATATGGAGTGAGCTATCCAATGGGAACAGCTGCCCAACTCCGTCACCACCCTATTCATGGATCGGAGCTGGTGCCGGTTCCTCAACCAACCCTACGAGGCAGTTTGGGCCATCGAGGTCCGCTCATTCTATGGCACTCTAGTTCGGACGGCCCAATTCGAGGCCGAAGCTTTCGTGGATGGGAATGTCATCCCATTTTCCTTGACCCGTCTCACGGCCAAGTTGGCCGAGTATAACGCCCCCCCGGTCGACAAGGATACCATCATGGCCTGAATTGCGCCAAATGTGGCTTGGATGGGGTAAACCGTCGCCGTTGGATGCCTCAACGAGAAGGCGCGCCTCACATTTCAGATTGTGTGCGCCAACATATTGCAAATGTCCAATGATTCAGCCATGCGGCCTCGGCAAGCTACTTTGACATATCACCTCTTCGACCCCCAAACTTCCATCCATTTGGGCCTCACTTTATACGCGGATATCATTAACGCATCCTTCGATGAGAAGGGCGCTACCCCACTTCCTTATGCCCTTTTGATCACTTCCATCCTTAAGGATGCTGGCATAGCACCCCCGGTCGACCACACTCGCATCCCCGGTCCTTTCGGACAAGGGACCCGCACCAAAAGCGCTAAACAGCTAGCTGTCCTCTGGGCTAGGCAGGGTGATGATGGTGAAGAAGAGGCTGCCTCGAGCGAGAGCGAGGAAGAAGCAGGGCCAGCCGGTGAGGATGTCGAGATGGGAGATCCCAGCGCAGACGAGGAGTCGGCGGACGAGGAGCATAACCCAGATTTTTGAGTGGGCGGAAACGGACCTATCCGCGCGTATGTCGGCACTTGAGACAAACTTCAACACCTTTCAGACCAACTACGAGCGCGACATGAGCATCGTTCTCCGCCTCCAAGCGGACATCTATCGCCGCATAGGGGATCCTAATGAGTCACTGCCTTCTTACTACCATAACCCCTATGACCTCAAAGCGCCCGGTTCCTCCCATCCACCACCCCGGTGAAGCTTTATATGGTGTTGGTAGCTTTTTATTTATTTTTCCCTGTTCACAGTTGTATGTTTTTCCCTGCACATGTAACACAATCCCGTTGTAATAAAAACTGCATTTTCACCATTTGCTTGTTTTATTTATTGCACTTATTATTTTGCCTTATTTAGATTTTAGTCCTTTTTACTTGAGGACAATGCAAAAGTCTAAGTTATGGGGGGTCACAAGTGCGTATCTATAAAACTTCACAAATTTTCAAAAATGCCCAGAAATTTCCAAAAAAATCATAAAATTTTGAAAAATCCAAAAATATTTTTGTTCAAAATAAATGAAAATTGGAATTCAAATTTTTCAAAAATATCATTAAAAGTCGGTTTAAAGTCTCAAGTTGTAAAATTCAATATACACAAAGCCGAAATTGACCAAAGATGGAAATTGAGCGAAAATTGACGACTTCACTAATAAGTGTGGAGATTAACAAACCCGGTGAGATTCGAGCCTGTCATTTTCTTGCGAGTTTTTAAATCAATCCGAGTTAATTGTTAACTCAAAGTTCTTTTCAGCGCCTAAAAAATTGTCAAGGATCTCAATCCTTTCATTTTGATCGGTTTTGAAAAATGTGTATAATATTGCCTTGAAAAACGTGCCAAATTAATCTATAAACTTAAATTCATCTCAAAACGCATATGGTAACGTAATTGGTATTTTGGGCAATGAAGTAGGCCATCGTTTGTTACCCAAAAATATTGGCCATAAAAAGTTGTGAAAAAAATCATCCCTTTTGTAACCCGAAGTTGAGCCGAATAATTTTTCCTTTCGTTTGACAACCCGAAAAACCCCAAATAGCCCGGAATTGTGAAAAATGGGAAAATTCAGAATTTAGTCCAAAAAGTGTATGTAAAGGGGCAAGAAAAAAAATAGTTATGCTCAACAAAATAGCGAGAAAAGAAAATTAGTGAAAAACAGAAAAAATAGAAAAAGAAGAAAAAAAATGAGCAATAGCCCGAAAAAAGCACAAATGGACATCATTAATGACTTTTCCAATTCCAAACCCCTTCCCTACCTCCTTCATTTTACCCAATATACCTTAAACACCCAAAAAGGTCCTAACCAAGTCCAAATTGCGAAAATTGATTACCGCGCGGAGAGATAAGATACCAAAAGATAATAAAGGAGATTAAATGCGCGAAATAGTGGCAGTGTTCCCGCTTTTAAAACCGTAATCCTATGATGAGATCCTTTAACCATAAAAATTCCGTCTTTCTAATTGTATGCGTGACTTTGCTCCCATCAACATTTACTCTTTATATCACGCATAGCGAGAGAATAGCCATATTCCGAGAAATTCGTTTGTGAGAGCATCCCGTGAGAACTTGAAATCAAAACGAATTTTCGGATAAGTAACGTAATGGTCAATCGGTGTAAATTGGTGGTTATATTTTTGGCTTCGCACACACACACTACGGTTTGCGACTTGTAAATATGACTTGATGATGACTATTTTCTAAAAAAATTTGAATTGCACAATTTTAGCGTATTTTGAATTTTCTTTGAGTCGAATTTTGTGGGTATATTCTCTGCAAACCCTCACGAGACAATACTCGTCCTACTAGGGTAACCTAGGGGTTTAAAGGCTTGTTGCATACGCTAAATGCAATCGCTTGCCCGCGAAAAATGTATTTTATCCTAATAAAATTATTTTCAAGAGTTGAGCCTTGCTAGGATTCTTTTACATTGCTCGGGATGCGCAAAGTTCTAAGTTAGGGGGGTTTGATTAGACATAAATTCTTCCTAATTTATCCCTTTATTTAGTTACTTTTAGCACCTCGAACAACGTAATTGAGTTGGCTTTATCTCATAATCGTGCTACTGACTGATCCTAATGAGTACACCGAGTTTCTGGTATTTTGTAGTGATTTTACAGGTATTTGATGTCAAGAAACGGAAGAAAGAAACCAGAAGAATCAAGAAAGAAAGAAGGAAAAGTCAAAAGGGCAAAAGTGGAATTTCCACCCGGAATTCAGATGAGGTACCTAAAGAGAAGTTGAAGAAATATCATTCACGAGTACATAGGAAGAAACGAAATCTCAATCGGAATCCCGGAACAAAAGTTATGAGCAGTCATAGTTGAGCCAAAAAGTCAAATAGCCGGACCGGTCCGCCCCTACCCCGGACCGGTCCGCTTTGCCAAACTCCAGAAGACCCCGGACCACAAGCAAACTGAAGAAGGAAAAAATAAAAGGAATCGGTCCACCCCGAAATAAAAAGAATCGATCCGCCTTGGAGGCAGACCGGTCTGCCTAAGGCCCGGACCAGTCCGGGCTTTGAAATTTGCAAATCCTATCTCTTCCTAAAAAGACTCCTAGTGCAGCTGAACTCCGAAATTGTTGTAGGGTATAAAAACCCGATTTATTATTGTTATTGGTACGGAGAATTAGTAGGATTTTTTCCTCTCCTTTTCTAGAAATCCTAGTTTAGCTAACAATTTCAGTTTTAATTCAAAGATTGAAGATTTATTCAGTGATTTTTGTGAGTACCAGTTTCATTCATTGTTACAATTATTGCTTGGGTAATTTTAGTAAGTATTTCTTGTTTCCAATTCCTTTCTACATCTAATTACCATTTTCCTTAGATTAATTATGAATTCCTGCACATCAATCATTGTTTTCATTAAATTCAACATGTTAGGCTAGATTTTCAAAGGCCGGGGTACATGAACTCAACCTGATGTGTTAGTGTGTGTGTATAAAATTAATCCGATGAATTTAGTGATTGATTATGATTGTATTGCGTAGTTACACAATAATTGTAGATCTTTATATCTCGTTTGCCTCTGGGTACTCATGATGATTTAGAGTGCAATTTGAGTGTCACTATCGCGATACTGATTTACTCATCCTCAGATTAAGTATGATGCGGACTTGAACCTCGTATACATAATGCTTTGGAGTACTAAATTCCGGGTAAGATCAATCAGATAAATTTATGATTAATATTATAACTGCAATACACTAGGGTTGGGGGATTGTATTCCCATCCTATTTTTCTCATCATTTAAAACAAAAAGTTTCAAATCATCGTTCATTCTTAATTTCGGTAGATTAGTATAGTTGCATTTCTTCATAATTTCATTATCGCATTTAGCTGTAATCAATCTCAAAACCAAATCAATTTTTCCTTTTCTTTTTAGAGTCAAAGTTAGGGTCTCTCCGTCTCTTCCCGTCGTCACAACTCTGTTGTCCTTTTTACTTGAGGATCGATACCCGACTTACTGGGATTATTACTTGAGCGACAGGCTTACACTTGAGCCTAGAGTGAACGCATTTCCGAGACACATTTTTAGTCGCGTCAACAATCTTTTTCAGGAAATGAAACACTACACCAAAATGACAAAATTGTCACCTTTCATACGGCCACCCTTGTCAAGGTCATTGATCGTGACAAAAAATACGCGTTTTGTGTCTCGATCTTTGACCTTGACACGACCGTGACAAAGAATTGTCACGGTCATTGATCGTGACAATTCTTTAAATAATTATCACGGTCAAGGACCTTGACACGACCATGACAACTTCTACAGCAAAAACCCTAACCCCTTCTTTTTTTGCCCCCTCCGTTCCCTCCCTCTTTTTTCCACATCTCTCTCTCTACGCTGCTCTCTCTCTCTCTCTCTCTCTCTCTCTCTCTCTCTACTTTCAGGTTTATTTCTCTCTCTCTCTTCCATTTATATATATGTTTGTGTGTATATATATATATACATGTGTGTGTGTACATGTGTGGGGGGTGGGGCAGGGTGGGGGTGGGGGTGGGTAAGGGGGGCAGGGTGGGGGTAGGGGTTATATTCACGAGTTATTTGTATATGTGTGGTGTTTTTTTATCTTTATATGATGTTTATATGTTGAAAATAACTCATAAATTTGTCAATTTATTTTTGTATTTGAATTAACTCATGAATTTGTATTTTTGTATTTGAGTTAACCCATAAATTAACCCATGAATTTATTTTTGTATTTGAATTACCCATGAATTAACCCATGAATTTTCCAAACAAATTGACAAATTCACGAGTTATTTATTTTTGTATTTGTATATATATGGGTTCTTGAATTTTTTGCACTTTTGATGAAACTAACTCGTGAATATATGTTTGTTAGGTGTATTTGATGTTTATATGTTAGAAATAACCCATGAATTTGTCAATTTGTTTGTGTGTGTGGGGGTGGGGGGGGTGGGGGGGGGAGGGGGGTAAGGCAAGGTACCATTGTAATTCTCTTTATATCGTGTTTTGATGATTCTATGAAATAATATATATTGTTTTAAGGTTAACTCATTATAGATAAAAACATTCACATAGTAAGATTAAATTGAATCCATCCATAGATTCTATAATTACATCTACTAAAATATAATTAATAAATAAAACAGTTTTAGATGAAAGTAAATTAATAATTAGTTCCCATTTCATATGAAAGTAGGATTGCCCCTCAGTGTAAATTAGTAAATTAATAATTGTATACGTTAATTGTTAGTTTAATTGATGAAATGAATTAATTGAGTAGATGAATTAGAAGGAGTACAGGATACACATTTGTTGTTGACATTGTTGTTGGATTATTTTGTTTACTAAATGTTTGGTTTGTTAGTTTTAAAAGTGGCATGACCACTGGATTATTGTCCATATGGGGGTGGGATTTTTCAACTTTTTTTGAAAATTGCTTTGTATATCGAACAATATATATATATATATAGTATGATAATTAAATGAAACATACTTGAAATTAAATATAGTGCGCATAGATACTAGCCTTCTAGTTCTTATGTGTACGCATTCAATAGCCCTTAGACCCGTTCGAGAGTCATTACCCCTGTAATGAGATCTCTCGAATTGTTCCGTTTGGACAGTTTGAGACTGTATAATATTCTTATTGGCTTAAAGTTGTTACCTTTGGAGGAAGTTATGCAGTCGTATCTTAATGTTCTCTGGATACATACTAGATTGACAAGTGTGACTGTTATTTCAATTGATCAATTGAAATAACACTCACACCTGCCAATCTACGTCGTGTACTTGGAGAACTACGGGGATATGCTGTCGATTTTTTATCAAATCGTAACAATGTGCATGAGCTGTTAAGTATATTACAGAAAAATGCGGTCTTGAATGGGAAAGGACCACTCACCCTTTAATAGGATAATTAAATGATGGGATAATTAAATAAAACATACTATAAATTTAAGTTTTGTTTACCTTTAATAGGTGTTTAGTTGTGGTAGCTGTGATGGGATATCCGAAATACAAAGAGTGGATGGGTGAGACTAATAGAATGGGGGATGTGTTTCGCAGAGGTGCTAACGAATTTGTGAAATATGCAAAGATATGTCATAATGATGATGAGTTTCCGTTTCCGTGTGCTAGGTGTAAGAATGGTAAGGTGTTTGAGTGGAAAACAGTTGAACTACATTTGTTAAGATCAGGTATGCAAGATAGTTATTGATTTTGGAGTTTTCACGGTGAATTGAACAACACAACATTCGTTTGGCTATATCAACAGATGGTTTCAATCCATTTGGAAATCTAAGCACCAATCAGAGTGTATGGCCAGTGATCCTAGCCCCACTCAACCTCCCTCCTTCACAGTGTATGAGACCTGAATTTTCGATGATGGCTTTGTTGATACCTGGGCCAAAGGCACCAAGTGATGACATTGACGTCTACCTGGATCCTTTGGTTAAAGAATTGAATGAGTTGTGGGAAGAGGATGTGCAATCATTTGACTCTTTTAGAAAAGAAGAGTTTACGCTGAAAGCTATGTTGATGTGGGCAATTCATGATTTTCCAGCTTATGGGACATTATCCGGTTGTGTAGTACATGGTTATTTGGGGTGTCCTATTTGTGGAGAGGAGACCGAATCTCTTCGTCTATCCTCTATCTTAAAAAATGTATACCATCGCCACAGGAGGTTTTTACCCCCAGCTCATAGTTTCAAAAGTTTAAGCAAGTGTTTTATTCGGAGTATATCAACAACGAGTCGTGGTCAATTGTCCAACACGCTCCAAGGTGTCTAAATAGTAGTGTGGATGACTTGGCTGCTCCTACCGAATATCAATCCATTTTTTATGATAACCCGAATTTGAAACAATTTTTCAATTTGTAATAAATATTTCAATTTGTACCGAAACATCCATTTTTAATGCTTTTAATTGATTTTCACTTTATCATTTTCACTCTTGTGTAGTGTGCGTGTGTGGAGAGGAGATTAATACATAAATATTCCAACTACATCTAAGTTTTGTTTATAATAATCCATGAATATACGCTTCTTACCTTTAATAGGTTATTAGTACATGGTTATTTGGGGTGTCCTATTTGTGGAGAGGAGACTGAATCTTTTCGTCTATCCGAACACTAAGAAATGCCATAATCCTAGGGAGTGATGTTCTGAAAATTCCTCCCAACCGTTATGTAGCCAAACATCACCAGTTGAAGTTGTCAATTCCACTTTCCATACCCCACCACTTGGAACCTCTAGCAAAACATGGGAGACCATTGGAAGGTAGAATTGACAACTTCAACTGCTGATTTTTGGCTACACAACGGTTGGAAGGAATTTGTAGAGAATAACTCCATAGGCTTATGGCATTTCTTAGTGTTCAGATATGAAGGGAATTATATTTGACACGATTGCCCGGGGTGCATTAGTTGGAAGGAGGTGCCATATGAGCTCAAGTTAGCTGTTTGGGTGACACTACAGGTAATGTATTTATATTTATATGTCAATTTCGATTTCGATTTCAATTTCGATTTATATTTATCTATATTTGAGGAGCGGATACTAATTTTACTTTATTTTATTTCAGGGGACAGGGAGTGGCCCTGAGGGTAGGCCACATATGCTCGACACTTATGTGGCTATTCGGACGAGAATGGAAGGACAAGGAGGTGTCCCCAAGTGTCGCGGTACAAAATCTCTTTTCCAGCTAAATAGTTTGTAGATTTGAGATAATTGATGGTGATGTTGTTTCTTCTTAAATAGTTTCTATTTTGAATGTATATTTGCGTTATCTCTAGTTTATTTGGATATATGATATTTGAATAGGTACAACGTTTATATAACAACTACAAATATACTGCTGAGCAGTGGCAGTGGCCATACTGCCCAACAGATTTTTTTTCAATTTTGCCCAGAATTGTCACGGTCATTGACCGTGACAAGCCGGTGACAAAAGTTATCACGGACTTGTCACGGTCAATGACCGTGACAATTTTTTTAAAAGGGGTCAAAACTTTGTCACGGTTATTAACCGTGACTAAACTTGTCACGGTCATGTCCTTTGACACGACCGTGACAATTCTAATGAACTTGTCACGGTCAATGACCGTGACACGTCCGTGACAAAAAAAGTTATCTCACCCGAAATTGTCAAGGTCATTGACCTTGACAAGTCTAACTTGTCAAGGTCAATGACCGTGACAATAGTGCAAATTAGGTGTAGTGAAATCCAGGTAATGGTTCTTACAAACAAAACTTATCTCTAATTACATTTGGTTCGTTATTAAGCATAATTGAGACGAGAACATCGTATTCGACATATGATAAGTAAGTACAATATTCAAAAAGTCCACGATCATGTGCAATAAAGGTGATAAGGAGTCTACCATGAAGAAAGTAATCATTAATGATTCATGAAATGATATCCACACATTATTAAGCACACTAAACAAATGAAGCCATGTCTCATGAATGGATGGAATATATGGGTGATTCGAACATCTTAAATGCACATCCCTATATGGTGAAAAACAAAAATCCAATTTTTTTTTTGTGTTTTTAAAAAAATTATAAAAAAAATTAATTACTTTTGGAATTTTCAAATTTTTTTAAAAATAAAAAATCTTTTGGATTTTTCAAAATATATCAAAAATCAAAAGCATGTATAAACAAGAACACAATAGAAATACAGTCTAGAAATGGGGACAATATATATGAACATGATAATAACCCTACACTAGAAAAAGTACCCGAACTCAATCAACGGAGCAAATACCCAAAGACATCCTAAGATTCTTGAATATAAGTGCATCTAAAGGTTTCATGAAAATATCGGCTAATTGACGTTCGGTGCTCACAAATCTTAAGGACACGATCTTCTCCTCTATGTGATCACGAATGAAATGCTAACGTATCCTAATGTGCTTTCTGCGAAAACATTGGACCGGATTATGGGATATATGAATTGCACTCATATTATAACATGAAATAATCATTGTGCCTTGGGAAATCCCATAATCTTATAACAATTTATTCATGCATAAGAGTTGCAAACAATAACTCCCAGCGGATATGTACTTGGCCTCCGCTATGGAAAAAGATATGGTGTTTTACTTTTTAGTCAACCAAGAGATGAGCACTCTTAAATTAAAAACACCCACCCGAGGTGCTCTTACAACCATCAACATCCCCGACCTAATGGGCATTGAATAGGAGAAAAATGGTCATTAGTATCAAAGGAATACCAAATACTATTGGAAAGAGTTCCACTCATGCATTTGATAACACGTTAAGTACGAGCAAGTGAGTGTAATACCCCGCCTAATTAAATACCGGGTGTCCAGTCCCATACCAAATTAAAATAGAATATATAGTTGGCTCATTTTTAGCATCACTGTCGAAAACATTTACAACTCACCCAATACCCAATTAAGCTGGTGTTAAAAACTTTCCAAATTTTAATTCAATAAAATTAATTTTTAGTTTAAGAATAACACTACACATTTTATTCTACAACACTAACAACTGAACAGATAACACAAAAGAATTTAATTGCAATTAGAATAAACATTCCCAAATAATTATCCAATACAGTAATCCCAACAATATCAACAGTAATAACATGACACGAATACAAGAGTATTTGACTCCGATAGAAAAGAGATAAATGAATTCCTTTGGGCTACATGCCCTTACTAAAAGAATACTGTGAATCAAATGAAGATAAGCGTCTAAGCAATACTCCATAGCTCCATAGCTCGTCATAATCCACTAAGGTTGGCATCCCTATTGCTGGACACCTGATATAGAAAGTACAATAGAAAAGAAAATATGCAAGGAAACGGGTTAGAGCCCGATTGTGAAAATAATTTTGAAAACAACAAGTATTTAATAAGTGCAATAAAGCATTTATTATGTACATGTTAGTATCCAACTCTCACTTGCTATTCTCACCTCTCAACTAGAGTGCAAACTTAACGTTTCCTATTAACCTCCTAGTTAATGGCTCCTCTTCACTAGTTTCCATAAGACGATTCCATCCCATATCATAACCCCGTATGTCCCATATCATACGTCATATAATCGTTTATATACGTTTCTCGTTATGTGAATTGTTTCTCATTAATATGAATTAATCTCTTCAATAAATATTCATTAACTTATTTCAATTCTTTTCTTAATTCACTGCTATCTACAATTATCACACAGTAGATCATTTAACCACGGTATACACATACATTTAATTCATTATATATATAATATGGCACCCCGAGTCACAGCTACGGTGCAATGCATTACTCTGCTATCATTTCACATCATCGCTGGTCACCGAATGGGGGACTAAAGGTTCGGTAAGGATTTCTTGAACCACAAACAACAACATACAAATTGGAGGCGAAAATAGTTCTCGTATCCATGGGTCACGTACATACCTACACACCCACAGTCAGCGGACTTATCAACTCCCCGATAAGTCTTTCATAGACCTATGTTCTTGAACGACAAATCAAAGATCCCATGGATTCATCAGGATATGACTGCCCTCACGCGTAAACCTCCCCATTGATATCAAGTAAGCTAGGTATATCAATCACATAAATCATCAATCAATCAAATAGGCATTATCATACCTATAATATAATATCAACAAGGTACTCACATTACCCTAAGATAATTCCCATACGTAGCATTATATCTCTCAAATCCCACGTATTAAAATATCATAACTTTACTTCTCAATTTATTTATCCCCGAGCCTCACTCATTACTCAAGGTTCAAATAAGTGTTTCCTCAATATATATTCAGTAAGAAGTCACTAATATCCTACTGGTCCATCTCATCATATCTCCCGAATTACTATGAATTAAACTTTCCCTTTAATTAGGGTTAAAACCGATTGTTTCTAATCTCTTATAAACACATCTTCTTTCAACTAGGATTGAATACCATCATCACATGACTCATAGTCCTTAGTGTTTCATTCACAATATATGACTTATCAACAAAATCAACATCCTTGCATCCTATAACATCTCTCCACTCCAGACGTCGTTAAGGTTCATGCGCGGAGCGTCTCGCAAAGCGAAATCCAAACAAGGAACCCCTCTAATACACTACTATTTAACTTTATCGATCGTGAAGGTCCGTCAAATTCAATTATGCAACCGGGATAACCTCATCCCCTCTTCAACAAAATGTGGTCTGAACTCCCATCTCTATCCATGAGCCATACCACTAAGCGCTTGTACTACACTCAGTCCTTGCGCAATCAATAATGAGCTTAAACTCAGTCCTTGATGTTCAAATTGTAACCCTAAGGCTAACCAGGTGTTATATTCAGTATCCCCTACTGTACCTATCCTTAATACTCATGCATAAAAATTACAATCCAACAAATCAATCTAGCAACCGAAATACCTTTCAATATAATTATCTTCATTCTAATCAATTAAATCCCAATCAAATTAATTCGAATCTTAACTAGAGCTTACTGATCTTCTCTAAGTCCCATAATATCCAATTAATAATCACCAATGATATAAAAAAGGCTTGGGATAATAACAAACATTAAAAAGAAACAACTTCAAGGATTCTGGGGAGGTCGATCGATCGAAGGCACGGGGTCGATCGATCGATCTCCTAGGTAACAACTCAGTTTTCTGCATTTCTTCTACTACGGGTTTAACCATTTTTTATCATTCAAACCTTCATATTAACAACCCAAATGACTTATTATCCTCACTACATGATATATAAACATATACAAATGATTTCTAATAATCTAAGCATCCTATAATCATCAAGAGATTGAATTAAACACGTGTGTTTATCCTCTTATTCCAGAAAATTATCAACATAATATCTTCAAGAACACATCAATGGTTTTCAGAATTTCTTCAACGGATTTATGATTATTTTTTGGATTACTATCTACCTACAACATGAGTTTGATTCCTATATATGTTCATATTTCCAGAAATCCATTTCAACTCCATCTTTATCTTCCAAACATGAAAAATCATGTCTTTTTATAACTATTCTAACATGGACAATATACAAACTTAGATTACAAATATCAAACACTTGCCTCTAATGAAGATCTGATCCTTTGATGTTGTATATCACAGGTGGTTCTTCCTTTCTCTGGCTAACTTTCGGTGGTGGTTGGTGGTGGTGATCTTTGGTTCTTAGTTCTTCTCATTCCCAAGTAAACTTTTCTTCTTCCAAGAAAACTTTCACTCTCTCTAGGAAGATGACTCTTCAATATTGTGTAGAAGAGATGAATGAACCTACGTTTAACTAATCTCCAAATACTTATAATAGGACAAAATCCGAAATCACTATTCATCCCCTTGTAAAAATGACCAAAATGCCCTTTTAAGTTATCTTTTCATTTCCAAATGACCCGAGACTCCAAACCAACATTCAAAGACTTTTTTGACTATTTCAACCGTTCCGAATGCAACGACGCAGTCGAAATGACTATAAGGTCGATAGAAAATAAACTCCCTTTTTAATTTAACAAATTAGTCTCGACACGTCCCATACCGCGTCCGACTAAAAATTCAAATTACTAAATTAATATCACACAACCATATCAATGACATCACATTCATATATTACCTAAATATCTTTAAGTAATATTCAGAATCATACATTTTAATATCCTCAATTCGGATAAAACCCAAATGAATTAATTAATAATAAAATCCAATTAATCCATTAATTTAAAATATAACCCATTTTAAAAGTCATTAAAATCACGGGGTATTACAATGAGATTCTTCAGGGATGATTGATATCATGCTAAAACTCAAAAGCTAAAGGCAAATGTCGGGACGACTAGTGGTCAAGTAGAGAAGACTATCTATTATGCTCCTATAAAGGGTTTTATCTATGTCCTTGCCTAAAGAATCTTTACTAATCTTAGTCGATGTACTCATAGGGGTGGGTGAGTGCTAATAGGAGTCTAAAACAAACTTCTTTACTAAGTCACTAACATATTTTAATTGAGATAAGAATATTCCATCCTAAAGTTGATGCACCTAGAGACCTAAGAAGAATGTAAGTTCACCAACCATTATCATCTCAAACTCACTCTTCATCTCCTCCTCAAATATGTGAACATGTCGGGAGCACGTGGATCTAAATACTATGTCATCGACATAAACTTGGGCAACTAATATAGCACCTCTCTCTCTCTCTCTCCTTATAGATAACATCTTGTCCATTATTCTTCTCTTGAAGCCACGAGCTAAGAGATAGAAAGTGAACCTCTCGTATGAAGCACATAATGCTTACTTCAAACCAGACAAGGCCTTCTTAAGATAAAAGATGTTTTCCGGGTGCTTTAGATTACGAACCCATTTTTGGTTGTTCTACGTAAACTTCCTCCTGTAATGTTGTTAGGGAAATAACTTTTGACATCCATTTGATATAACTTGAAGCGTAGATGACATGCTATTGCGAGTAAAAAGTGGACATAATCAAGCCTAGTAACAGGAGCGAATGTCTTGTTAAATCTATACCGTCAATCTATGCGTAGCCTTGAGTGACCAACCTAGCCTTATTACGAATAATGGTACCATTCCCATCCATCTTATTCTTGTCAATTCACTTGGTACCTATCACATTAGTCTCTCTAGGTTGGGGGACTAACTCCCTACCATCATTCATTCAAAATTAAAGAAACACTTCTTGCACATCGAATATCCAACTTTTTGAGTGTTTCTTTTAAATATTTGGGCTTGACTAAGTGTGACACCACGACTAATTAAATACCGGGTAGCTACTCCTTTATTAAATCAATACAAAATGCCAAGTTGGTTCAGTTAATAGCATCACTGTCGAAAACATTTTAATAATTACTAACCACCTAGTATTTAAAAAGTAACTTGCCAAATTTTAATTTAAGTCTAATTAACATGCAATAAAAGAATAATGGAATAACAACATAATCCATTCACCATAATGAAGTAATGAAATAACCAACAAATAAATATAAGTCCGAAGGAAAACTCCTCACAACAATCCCACGAATGAAATAATAACATAAGCCTGAATCCTGAATTAATTACATGCCCGAAGTCTGAATAACTGAAATAAATGAAATGCCTCTAAAAGAAATGGGCGACATGCCCTACAACTGATAAATACTGAATATGGAGTCAAGATAGATGAAGTGTCTACAAGAAAAGTCCTGTAACTTCCATAAACAGCTACAGCTCGTCATCTGAATGAGGATCCTAAGCATGGTGTCCTTGTGGCTGGGCACCTAAAGTGGTTTTTACAAAAATAGGTTTGAAAGCAAATGGGTCAGAACCCGAAAGTGGAAATCATTTTAAAAACAGCAAGTGTTTTAATAACATTAAAACATTAAATGCAAAATACATGTTAGGACGTGCACTCACATGAGATTCTCACCTCTCGACTACATGTGCACTCCTAACGTACCGTACCCATCTAAATAACATACAAATCTAACCAAGCCGTAAGAAGTTCTACCCCCTTACTACTCGATTTCCCATATTACATTCTAACGTTATCAAATAAATAGAGGGCTTTACTTAAACTCAGATTTTCAATTTGTAGTACAATTTACTATCAGTTAACCCGTTATGTTTTCTCTAAACATTACCATAAATATATTCACAATACCAACATGAAAGTTCCCATTAATTACGTGTATATTATTTACGTCATAAATATACAGTACAAGCACCCCGAGACTAAGTGGCGGTGCACACATACTCTGCTATCCATCCCGGTACATCACGTACATAAGGATCACGTATTCCGAATCTCTCAGGAATCGTTCTCAAATAACATCATCACAAATAATGGAGGCGAACACAGTCACATCACATGGGTCACGCACATACCTGCGCTCCCACGATCAACAAACTTATTAACATCCCAATAAGTCGTTCTCTGACCTATGTTCATCGAGGTAACCAATCTAAATCCGGGAAACACATGGATTAGAAGGTCCTAAGCGAACGTAGACCTCCCGTGATAGCAAGTATGGTAGGTATGTCATACACATAAAATCAATACATATACTAAGTATTCACACATCTTAGTAATCCCCATAATTTATATTAGTGGTATATTTATCATTCTCATACCGACATAAAATACTACATAATTTATATGTTCCCGGTTAATATAATAAATTAGGTCGTCAATAGTTCTCGCATCGTAATAGATACTCACGTTCTACTTCATATTTTCCCTGAGGTTCAAACTACACTTCTAGGTTTGACTCCTCATTTTATCCCAAACATCCCAAATATATCAAATAATCATCAAGGGAAGGTTATCTCTACATATACACAAGGTTACGGGACACTCGGGGATCAAAACAGGCTAAAAAGCCTAAACTGTCAACTCGTTAGAAGTCTCGTTCGAACGAGGCTGTTCGAACGAGAGTTCGTTCGAACGAACTGGGCCTTCTAACGAGATCTCGTTCGAACGAAAGTCTTCGAACGAACATCCCTCTCGTTAGAACCCAAACTTTCAACTCGTTAGAAGCTCGTTCGAACGAGCTCGTTCGAACGACCTGGGCAGGTCTTTTAACGAGTGGCCAGATTCGGGCCCAGATATTTCTAATCTCGTTTTCCCAACTTTCTTCACTCCTAATCCCTCATAAAAATCATTCCAACATCAATTTAAGGTTCCTAATTCGTACCAAACAATCATGTATCATAACTAAACGTTTATATAGGGCCAATACAACTTAATCATCATCAAATCATCAAATCCCTTCATTTATCCCCCAAATTACATGAACCCTGAAGTTTATAAATCATCAAAGAGCCTAATAAATCCGTTTTTGTTTCATCCAAATTATGATATTATCAGAATAATCATCTAAATACAAATCTACATGCGATTCCGCATCAAAAATGAAATTTTCACTTCCAATTAAAATGGGTTTTTCATTAATTTCCAAGAACAATAAGGTTTTATCAATTCCTACACATGGAAGAAGCATTCTCTGAAATAAATTGTAATTAAACCACTTACCTTAAGTGTATCTCTGGATTTGCTGACGAATCTGATGAATTTCTCTCTCTCTCTCTCTGCAGAATCCTTCTCTCTTCTCTCTCTACGAGCTTTCTTCTCCAAGTAATAATGGTGGCTAGGATTTGTGCTTTAGGAACTCTTTGGAACAATTTCTAATAACCCCCGTAGCCCTCTAATCAGTAAATGGATGGTAATGGGTTAGTGGGTCTTTTAATTTTTCAATTTAAAACTCCTAAAATTCGTTAATAAAAAATTTCAAAATTCTAAAATTACCAAACTACCCTTATACGTTGCCGGTATGGCCTAAAAATGCCCCGGGACCCAAACTAAACCCTCGGCTAGTGTTTTCTGACTATTTCGACCCTTCCGGACGCGTTGGCGCACTCAAAACGACCATACGGTTAATAGAACTAAAATTCACTTTTTAATTTAAATAATTATATTCCGGACGCGACTGTCACACGCGTCTCAACAAAATTTCCAAATTGCCGTATTTCAATTTCACGACAAATTTCATAATTCAATATTCATATATAATCATATATGCACATTATAATCAAATACCAACTCGCATCTCACTAGTATTTTAATCCGGATTAATTTCCAATTAATACACATTTAATTTAATTAATCCCATAAATAAATATCACAAAATACGGGGTATTACATACTTCCCCCCTAATAACTGAATTTCGTCCCGAAATTCGGAACTAGAAAGTACCTGGTAAGAACAACTCTGGATAACGTTCGCGCATCTCATCCTCGCGCTCCCATGTGGACTCCTCGACATTATGATGTCGCCACTCAACACGCACTAACGGAACTATCTTTGACCGCAGCTTCCGCTCACTTCGGTCCAAAATAGCAATCGGCCCCTCCTCGTAGGAGCTATCAGGCTGGAGATCGAAGTCCTCCAAAGCAATGTGAGAATGAGCCAAATCATCCCAAAGATATTTGCTTAGCGAGGAAATATGAAATACATCGTGAATCCGATTCAGATGCTCCGATAATCCAAGCCTATACGCAACCGGTCCAATCCGCTAAATAATAGGAAATGGTCCCACATATCTCGGTGCCAATTTCCCTTTCTTCCCGAAACGCATAATCCCCTTCATAGGAGATACTCTGAGAAAAACCTGGTCCCCCATTTGGAACTCCCTGAAGAACCTCTTCGCATCAGCATAGCTCTTCTGCCTGTCCTGAGCTACCCGAATGCGACTCCGTATCAGTTCTATCCTTGCCGAAGTATCCTGAATCACCTCCGGCCCAAGTAGTTTGTTGTCCCCCACCTCCAACCAACATGTTGGGGAACGACAAGGTCTACCGTACAACGCCTCAAATGGAGCCATGCCAATGGTGAACTGGTAGGAGTTGTTGTAAGCAAACTCCACCAGTGGAAGATACTGCTCCCATCCACCCTCGAAATCAATGATACTCATACGTAGCATGTCCTCTAACATCTGGTTTGTACGGTCGGTCTGCCCATCGGTCTGCGGGTGATACGCCGTACTCAACCGCAAATTCCGTGCCCATGGCCTCCTGAAAACTCTCCCAAAATTACGAAACAAATATCTTTTCTCGGTCAGACACGATATTAAGGGGCACACCGTGAAGTCTCACTATCTCTGCAATAAAGAGCTGGGCATACTGTCCCGTAGTGTAGTCTGTCCTTACGGTTATAAAATGAGCAACTTTGGTCCACCGGTCCATAATTACCCATATGGAATCTTGACCTCTCTGTGACGTAGGCAACCCCGTGATAAAGTCCATGGAAATGCTCTCCCACATCCACATCGGGATCTCTAACGGCTGTAGCAGCCCTGCCGGTCTCTGATGATCCACTTTTACTAGATGACAAGTGGCGCATTTAGAAACAAACTCGGCAATATCTCTCTTCATCCCGCTCCACCAATACTGACGTCTCATGTCTTGGTACATTTTGTCCCCACCGGGATGTACTACGAATCGTGAGCCATGCGACTCTGCCATCACCTCGTGTCGCAATTTCTCCCCTTTCGGAACTACCAATCTCCCATTGAAGCGCAATCCCCCGTCTGAGCTAACGGTATAGGATTCGGCACCCTCAGCTAGTAGTCGAACTATCATCTCTTGACAGAACGAGTCATCTGCTTGCGCCTTTACCACTCTCGTGACAATCTGCGGCGTAACAGTCATTACCGACATGAATGATCGGGCCATTGCATCCTGGTGTCCCAATTCCTTCCACTTTGCCTTCCACACCTCTGCCACTTCATCTGTTGGCCTACGGATCAACGCGTCTGCTACCACGTTAGCCTTCCCCGGGTGATACTTGATATCAAACTGATAGTCATTCACAAATTCAATCCACCTCCGTTGCCGCATATTCAAATCCTTCTGCGTGAATAGGTACTGTAGGGACTTGTGGTCTATGAACAATCGAAACTTTTCCCCCAAAAGGTAATGTCTCCATATCCGAAGGCAAATACAACTGCAGCCAACTCCAAATCATGAGTGGGGTAATTCTTCTCGTGAGGCTTTAGCTTACGGGATGCATAAGCAATGGCCTGACTCTCCTGCTGTAATACACCTCCAAGTCCTTACAAGGACGCATCGGTGTAAACTAAATACTCAACTCTCGGTCTCGGAAATGCTAACATAGGTGCGGAGGTCAACTTATCCTTCAACTTATCGAATGCCAACTGACAGGCATCACTCCAGATGAATGGCGCACCCTTACGAGTCAGATGTGTCAAAGGACCTGCTATCTTCGAAAATCCCCGAATGAACCTCCTGTAATATCCTGCTAGGCCCAAGAAACTACGGATCTCCGTTGGTGTCGTGGGCTGTCCCCACTCCCTCACCGCGGATACCTTCCCCGGATCAACAGATATTCCCCGATCGGAAATAATGTGTCCCAAAAATTAGACCTCCTTCAGCCAAAACCCGCATTTCTCATATTTTGCATACAGCTCGTTCTGACGTAGCATCTGAAAAACTTGCCTCAAATGCTCGGCGTGCTCCTCCTCTGTCTGGGAGTAAACCAGAATATCATCGATGAAGACAATGACAAACTGATCTAGGAAATCTCTGAACACCCTATTCATCAAGTCCATAAACACGGCTGGAGCGTTGGTCAAACCAAAAGGCATAACCCGAAACTCGTAAGAACCATATCTCGATAAGAACGCAGTCTTCGAGACATCCTCCTCCCTGATACGCAACTGATGGTATCCCGATCGCAAATCAATCTTAGAAAAGAAAAAGCTCCTCTCAACTGGTCGAATAGGTCATCGATTCGAGGCAACGGATACTTATTCCGTGTCGTGACCTTATTCAACTCTCGGTAATCCACACACAATCTCAATGAACCATCTCTCTTCTTCACGAATAACACAGGGCACCCCACGGCGAAGTACTCCTCTGTATAAACCCCTGACCCAATAACTGCTCAATCTGATCCCGTAACTCCCTCATCTCAGCTGGAGCCATACGGTACGGTGCGCGTGCTATAGGTCTCGTATCTGGTAATAAGTCTATGACAAAGTCTATCTCTCGACTGGGGGGTAGGCCCGGTATCTCCAGAAACACATAGGAATACTCCCTGACAACTGGAATAGAATCTAAAGGAATCACAACCTCCTTAGAGGTATCCTCCTCTAGGTAATACAAATGAGCGGTCGAGCCTCCCTCTGGGCGAGGCATCGCCACTACAAACATCTCTTGCCCCGGAATGGCAAAGACAATGCTCCCACCGAAGCAATCAATCATGGCTCTATAATCAGCGAGCCAATCCATACCGATAATCACATCGTGCACATGCATATCTAATACCAACATGTCTGCAGGTAATACCAAGCTACCAATCTCTACCCCCACTCCCCAGCATATAAAGAAAATAAGTGACCCACTCCCAAATGGTGAGTCTACACACGTCACTATGTTCTCTGCTGTGGCTAATAACCCTAAGGCTTTCGCAAAATGTGTAGCTATAAAACAGCGCGTCGCCCCCGTATCAAACAAAACCCGACCCATAGTACCATGGATAGGAAACATACCCTCAATCGCGGGTGGTGCCTGCGGAGCTGCTGCCCGGTGGACGTTATAGACACGTCCATACTGTAACAGCCCCTGCTGCACAGGAACTGCTGGAATGGATGGAAATGCTGGCACCTGGGCTGGAGCTGGGAGAGCAGGTGGGAAAAGTGGCCTTTGTGGCGCATGTCGAGCACCCTGCTGCTGCTGCGGGGCCCTGCCCCTATCAGGACAATCCTGACGTTTGTGGCCAATCTTACCACAAATGAAACACTTCCCTCGAAACTGCTTCACTTCATTACGATGTTGACTAGTCTCGCTTTTTCCCTGGTCTTGTTGGCCTTGGGGAGAGATTTGCGGAAAGACTATGTCAGGGCGAGGACAATCCATCCACTTGTGACCCGGTTGTTCACATTTATAGCAGAGTTTCAAAATTCTTCGCTGGTCAGATCGTAGTTTATCCCCATTCTTATTCGGACAAGATTTACGTTTGTGATTGTCCGTTCCACAACCGAAACACCTCTTAGTGATTTCACTCGGAATCCGACTTCGTTGGCCCTGACACTTTTGCCACTGCACATGAATCTCGTTACTTCTGGAACTCACTTGATCTTGATTGTTTTGTTGTCGCAGATTCGGCGTTTTTGCACGATTTTCAATGTTAGTCACATGCATTTGGTTAACTTCTGTAGGTCTTTTGCCTCCTTTAAGTTGTATGTTGTGTTCTTGGTATTGTAGAATTGCAGTGGTAACTGCTTGTGCCACGATACCTGCTAACTCGGCGGTTGATATTCTCTATGGGGATACCTGCGGTGTGAGTCGATCTTGCTCGTTGACTCCCCTAACCGTTTTAGCTAGTTCTTCTTGACGATTCATCTGAAATTTAAGTAAATTTGGATGAGTTCGTCATTCAAATAAATAAATCGCAGAAGTACGAATTTTCAGAGTATAGAGATAAACACAACATTCCTAGAATTAGGGCTCTATATCAAAGAAAGCTCAGCGGAAAAATATAATAAGCCGTACAGATCCTAAAGGATACTAGAACCTGATGCTCTGATACCACCTGTGACACCCCGACTAATTAAATACCGGGTAGCTACTCCTTTATTAAATCAATACAAAATGCCAAGTTGGTTCAGTTAATAGCATCACTGTCGAAAACATTTTAATAATTACTAACCACCTAGTATTTAAAAAGTAACTTGCTAAATTTTAATTTAAGTCTAATTAACATGCAATAAAAGAATAATGGAATAACAACATAATCAATTCACCATAATGAAGTAATGAAATAACCAACAAATAAATATAAGTCCGGAGGAAAACTCCTCATAACAATCCCACGAATGAAATAACAACATAAGTCCGAATCCTGAATTAATTACATGCCAAAAGTCTGAATAACTGAAATAAACGAAATGCCTCTAAAAGAAATGGGCGACATGCCCTACAACTGATAAATACTGAATATGGAGTCAAGATAGATGAAGCGTCTACAAGAAAAGTCCTGTAACTTCCATAAACAGCTACAGCTCGTCATCTGAATGAGGATCCTAAGCATGGTGTCCTTGTGGCTGGGCACCTAAAGTGGTTTTTACAAAAATAGGTTTGAAAGCAAATGGGTCAGAGCCCGAAAGTGGAAATCATTTTAAAAACAGCAAGTGTTTTAATAACATTAAAACATTAAATGCAAAATACATGTTAGGACGTGCACTCACATGAGATTCTCACCTCTCGACTACATGTGCACTCCTAACGTACCGTACCCATCTAAATAACATACATATCTAACCAAACCGTAAGAAGTTCTACCCCCTGACTACTCGATTTCCCATATTACATTCTAACGTTATCAAATAAATAGAGGGCTTTACTTAAACTCAGATTCTCAATTTGTAGTACAATTTACTATCAGTTAACCCGTTATGTTTTCTCTAAACATTACCATAAATATATTCACAATACCAACATGAAAGTTCCCATTAATTACGTGTATATTATTCACGTCATAAATATACAATACAAGCACCCCGAGACTAAGTGGCGGTGCACACATACTCTGCTATCCATCCCGGTACATCACGTACATAAGGATCACGTATTCCGAATCTCTCAGGAATCGTTCTCAAATAACATCATCACAAATAATGGAGGCGAACACAGTCACATCACATGGGTCACGCACATAACTGCGCTCCCACGATCAGCAGACTTATTAACATCCCAATAAGTCCTTCTTTGACCTATGTTCATCGAGGTAACCAATCTAAATCCGGGAAACACAAGGATTAGAAGGCCCTAAGCGAACGTAGACCTCCCGTGATAGCAAGTATGGTAGGTATGTCATACACATAAAATCAATACATATACTAAGTATTCACACATCTTAGTAATCCCCATAATTTATATTAGTGGTATATTTCTCATTCTCATACCGACATATAATACTACACAATTTATATGTTCCCGGTTAATATAATAAATTAGGTCGTTAATAGTTCTCGCATCGTAATAGACACTCACGTTCTACTTCATATTTTCCCTTAGGTTCAAACTACACTTCTAGGTTTGACTCCTCATTTTATCCAAAACATCCCAAATATATCAAATAATCATCAAGGGAAGGTTATCTATACATATACACAAGGTTACGGGACACTCGGGATCAAAACAGGCTAAAAAGCCTAAACTGTCAACTCGTTAGAAGTCTCGTTCGAACGAGGCTGTTCGAATGAGAGTTCGTTTGAACGAACTGGGCCTTCTAACGAGATCTCCTTCGAATGAAAGTCTTCGAACGAACATCCCTCTCGTTAGAACCCAAACTTTCAACTCGTTAGAAGCTCGTTCGAACGAGCTCGTTCGAACGACCTGGGCAGGTCTTCTAACGAGTGGCCAGATTCGGGCCCAGAAATTTCTAATCTCGTTTTCCCAACTTTCTTCACTCCTAATACCTCATAAAAATCGTTCCAACATCAATTTAAGGTTCCTAATTCGTACCAAACAATCATGGATCATAACTAAACGTTTATATAGGGCCAATACAACTTAATCATCATCATATCATCAAATCCCTTCATTTATCCCCCAAATTACATGAACATGAACCCTAAAATTTATAAATCATCAAAGAGCCTAATAAATCCGTTTTTGTTTCATCCAAATTATGATATTATCAGAATAATCATCTAAATACAAATCTACATGCGATTCCGCATCAAAAATGAAATTTTCACTTCCAATTAAAATGGGTTTTTCATTAATTCCCAAGAACAATAAGGTTTTATCAATTCCTACACATGGAAGAAGCATTCTCTGAAATAAATTGTAATTAAACCACTTGCCTTAAGTGTATCTCTGGATTTGCTGACGAATCTGATGAATTTCTCTCTCTCTCTTTGCAGAATCCTTCTCTATTCTCTCTCTACTAGCTTTCTTCTCCAAGTAATAATGGTGGCTAGGGTTTGTGCTTTAGGAGCTCTTTGGAACAATTTCTAATAACCCCCGTAGCCCTCTAATCAGTAAATGGATGGTAATGGGTTAGTGGGTCTTTTAATTTTTCAATTTAAAACTCCTAAAATTCGTTAATCAAAAATCTCAAAATTCTAAAATTACCAAACTACCCTTATACATTGCCGGTATGGCCTAAAAATGCCCCGGGACCCAAACTAAACCCCCGGCTAGTGTTTTGTGACTATTTCGACCCTTCCGGATGCGTTGGCGCACTCAAAACAACCATACGGTTAATATAACTAAAATTCACTTTTTAATTAAAATAATTATATTCCGGACGCGACTGTCACACGCGTCTCAACAAAATTTCCAAATTGCCGTATTTCAATTTCACGACAAATTTCATAATTCAATATTCATATATAATCATATATGCACATTATAATCAAATACCAACTCGCATCTCGCTAGTATTTTAATCCGAATTAAATTTCAATTAATACACATTTAATTTAATTAATCCCATAAATAAATATCACAAAAATATGGGGTATTACACTAAGGGGGTGTAGTAAAAGTACGTAACCACATTCTGAAGTTGAGCGTAAGTATTGGCACCTAGAGTGGGATCACCAAGTATATAGGAAGGGTCATGAGTCTTTTAAACCCAAGAGGGTGAATCCTTTAAATCAAGCGTGGGGTCCACCGGGGTAGTACGAGGAATGACGAGATCGACACTAAAGGGTGCATCATCATCACACTCGGGGTTAGGGTCAATAGACATTATCTAGTCATCATCTCTAATCATGATGTTTATTGGATCCATAACCTTAGAGCTTGCAAGGAGTACGAACGACCGAAGACTCGTGTTTAAAGCCCACTCCATCACAATATCTATCCACCTTAGCTTTAAATTCAGTGTTGTTGTCACTATGCATCCAAATAATAGTGAAACCAGTTGGTTTTGTAGGACATGATACTTAGTTGTTAGTAACTTGACCGCATTGGGATTTTCTCTAAGAAACCCCACGATAGTGTATCTCGAAAAGTCATCGACCATCACGAGAACGTATATCTTTCCACCTATGCTCTCCATACGAATAGGAACCATAAGATCCATATGTATCAACTCTAACATATGAGAAGTGGTAATTGTATTCAACTTTCGATGAAGACTTCAAATTTTTTTCCTTATTGACAAGGACCAAAAATTGAGGAAGTTAGTTTCCCAAGCGATGGTAAGGCATGAACTAGGTCTTCGATTACTAATATCTTAATGTCTCTAAAGTAAACATGACCTAGTAATTAATGACAATGGTATATAGAGGAGATTATGGAATTATTACACATAAAGGAGGAACTGGGAATAATCCCATAGCAATTATCGTCTGTCCTCACTCCTTGAAGTAATAGTTCACCCAACTAATCATATAGGTTACACTTGGACCGATTAAACTTTATCACAAAGTTTACATCGAAAAGTTGGCTTATGTTAATCATGTTTTATTCCAATCCTTCGATGTACAGAGTCTTTTTAGTTTAGGAAATCTTGGTATCTTAATACAACCACATCCTAAAATAGCAAACCTAATCCCATTTCCATAGGTGACTTTACCTTACTTGTGATTCAAAAGGTCGGTAAAATATGACTTGTCACCAGTCATGTGCCTAGAGCATCCACTATCAAAATACCATTAGGAAGTATTTTGAACCTTGGGAGCCACGTGAACAATAAGGGCTTTGTCATCTTGCTTAGGTACACAAGTAGAGGTAACTTTTTGTTTGCCCTTATCGATATTAGATCTAGTTTTCGAGTTAGAAGAGTTCTCAAAAGGAATAGACATACGTTGACATTCTTCCATTAAGCTTAGAGAACTAACGACTAGGAACTCAACTTTCTCTTTAATACTAGTAAAGTCACTATAAGGGTGCATACGATTATATGTACGTTTAGTTCTCCCTAACTAATAGCAAAATTCCTTAAGGTGACCTCTCTTTTTGCAATAGGTGTAAACATATACTTCTTTGGGTCTACCTTGGTTTTCACATTTAGGTTGAAATCTCTTTTGTGGTTTAGGTCGATGCCCATAAGGATCTTCCATAAATTTAGGAATCGATTCTGGTGCGGCATGGAAAGTGGATGCACCGTTGTAATCTATTCCTTACCTCTTCCTAAAACCTAAAGGGGGATCAAGGAATATCTTTCCAACCTTATTCGTTGTATCCTCTATAGTAACCTCGACCTCCCGAGCACATTCAAGATCTTTCTCGATACAGGATATAAAGGCTTCATGTTTCTCACATGTCTCTAATAAATATTAAAGATCTCTCATTAGACTAGTGATTTTGTTGGTCAAGTCACCATTTTCCACTCCACTATAAATACTCTCTCTTCCAAAGACATCTCACCGAGGACTCGCTCTCTCTTGACTCTCTTAACTCCTCTAAACCTAATGCCATAATAGCCAAACTTTATTTTTATTTTTCATCTCCCTCACTCTCTTCGAAATGACTAGACTCACTAACGAGATCATCGTTTTTCGCTACTTACTCATCGGTATGAGGTGTGCTCAATGTACTAACATGACTGTCCATGAACGAGGTGAATTTACATCCATAAGGTGATTTATCCACAAAATCCACTGACTTTACATTGCTATCACTAAGAGTGGCATTGAAGGCAGCTTTTCCTTTGCCTTGTCTCTTTAACCTTGTAAAACACTCACGAGTTTTGTGACCCTTACCCTCGCACTCATGTCATCTCTCCTCATCTTTCAGAGGGTACTCGCCTCTCACTTTTTTCAAAAATTTTCTTGCCCGATTTAAACTTTTTATCTTATGTCAAAACTTTAGTTTATTTATTTATTTTTCTTAGCTTGAGATTATTTTTGAAATGTTTAGCAAAAAGTACAAGCTTATCTAGATAAAAATCATACTTATATTTAGACAAAACCTCCTATTTATTTTTTAGAATGAACTTTCAAAGTGTGACCATTCGGATTGGATTCCTCCGACACGAACCAACCCCAAAATTAGGAAGGGAGGGAAAATCGGGGAAATCCCTCTCTCCTGAACACTCGTGTGATTCGAGAATATGGGAGTCCTCTTTCTGCCACTCATAATGATATCTTCGTGGGCTGCCTCAGATATAAATCTACCATTGTTAAAAGGAGATAACACAAAGAAATGGATTCGCCAACCAATTTGACTCAAAATAATGTAACCGCCCTAAGAGAACGACATCAAAGGCACACTGATGCAAACAAAACCAAGTGAATCAAGGGTTTATGGACTAAGTTACAGAATGGGAAGGTGTTGGGCACCCATCCTTCCCTTTTGAACTCTCATGGGTTATGATAATATTCTCCTTTCCTCTAAAGTTTGATATGTGTGTACATATGTGCGGTGTGAATAACGGGAGAAAGAAATCGTCCGACTCATCTCATGGGAAAGACGTAGCAGAATCTTCCTAAGGAGTGTATCAAATAAATGACATGAAAATAAATATAATGTGAGTGTCCATAGAATCACAAGTCACTATAAAGAAGTGAATATGTATGCCAAACATAACATAAATATTTAGGAGTTCGTGACTCACAAATACCAATAAGTACAAGAAAGCATAAAATGAGAAGATAGGACTCGAACCTAGGATTATCCCAGGATGCCTACGTAGCCCAAAGGGTATCAGTTTCGAGGGAATGACGCCGCACTGATTTCGAAGGAATGTTTGTGATTATTGAAAAGTTTTTTTTTAAGAATGAGGAATGAACTCTTTAAATAGTACCAAATTAGGGTTTCATGGGGTATCGATCATCATGGCCCCTGACCTGCCTATTGACATATCCTCTGCCTTATTGGCCAAGGAAAGTACACCCTAGTGATAGGTAAGGTCTCGGGTGCCAATAGGTAGTCCGTATTAAACTTTTTTTATATAAAAACGGGGATAAAATTCAAACTCTAAGTCTAAATTGTTCATGGATGGGACCATTAAAAAGTTTATTCAGAGACCTATAAGAATCCATTGAGCCACTCTCAGGTTCGATAGTTGACCAAAGTCAAACGGGGCTCGAAAGCACATAATGGTATCTAGACGGGGGTTTTTAGAGTAAAAAGGGACGTTCGTGCGAATCGTGACGCCAAATAGTGCACAAAATGGATCGTTAGAAAGGGGGTTCAGAGCCCTATGAGTTTTCATTAAGATTTACTTACGTAAAAAAATTAACTGAGGTTGAATGGGGCTCGAGAGATCTCGATGGCTTTTCGGAGTAAAAAGGTATGTTCGTGCGAACCGTGAGGCTGGGCCTTTGAAAAGTGTATTCAGATCCCTAAAAGATTTTATTGAGATTAGTTTAGGTTGGAGAGGTCACCAAAGTCAAACGGGGCTCAAAAGTATCTGATGGCCTCTAGATGAGGTCTCAAAGTAAAAAGGCATTTTTGTGCGAACTATGAGGATGATTTGCGCATGGTATAAACCGTTGGAAAGGGGATTCAGATCCCTATAAGATTGCGTTGAGATTTAATCAGTTTAGAGAGTTTATCGGGGTTAAATGGGGCTCAAAATCATCCATTGGCCTCTACATCAAGTTTCAGAGTAAAAAGGCACATTTATGCGAACCATGAGAATGATTCGCGCAAGGTATGGACCATTGGAATGGGTATTCAGAGCCCTATGAGATTTCATTGAGCTTAGCTTAGGTTGTAGAGTTAATTGAGGTCAAATGGGGATAAAAAATACCCAATGGTTTTTCAGAGTAAAAGGGCACGTTCGTGCGAACATTGAGGCCGATTCGCACCCAATATGGACTGTTGGAAAGGGAATTCAGATCCCTATGAGATTTCTTTCGCTCGGGTTAGAGAGATGATCGAGGTCAAATGGGGCTCAAAAGCGCCCAATGGCCTCTAGATCAGGTCCCAGAGAAGGACCTATGGTCTCCGAAGGTATGAGAAGTGTTAGGGACCTAAGGAGGTACTTAGGGTGTACGAGGATGGGGTGCCTACAAAAGAAATTCCCTTTTACTTAGATCTAAAAGTTTTGGGAAACATATCAATTTCATAAGTTTGAAGGTCTCTTACGAGTACTTTTAGTCCAAGTGTATCTAAAATTGACAACGAATTAAGGATAATGACATTAGGAATAAATCGAAATGTAAAGGATCTCAAAATCCTTTCCTCAAACTCACTCACGAGGGTACCAACAATGTGATAGCTTCTAAGCTACAAAACCTCACCACAGAGTGTGAGACTATTACCATGCTAGAGACTAGTCATTTGATGAACTCGTGAGTGAGTTGGAGGATATCCCACACTTTGTTAGATGTGGTACGCGTCATGATGCGGCAGAACTCGTCAGGGGTACCGACTCTTAAAATAGCACTTAAACCGTGTGATTTAAAATTACTCCATTTTATTTCATCGCCCATCTAAGTGATGATGGGTTTAGGACTTATAACATCGCCAGTAGTCATAGTGGGTGGTGTCCACCCACTTTCACAAAAAAGTCAAACACACTCATCAATCATTTTCAAAGCCGACCTCATTTGAGCATTCTAATAAGCATAATTAGACCCATCAAAATAGGTACCCTATTATAAAAATTACAATATAATCCCAATTTAAAGTTCACACAAAAACTTAATGTAACCAACCCTGATACCAATTTGAGAAACTAGGTTTATATGGATTACTCGTATATTAGGCCAAACACACGAAGATCCATTTTAACTTAATTTTAATCTTCCTTTACGTTCATGACTTTCCCGGCCTTGGACAAGAGTTTGGCCATATGGTTCAAAGGATCTTTGGCTAATGTCCAATACAGTTTCCCAGGCAACAATCCGCTCATGATTGTTGTTATGACCACTTTTTCATTGTAATCCACCACTTCTAATTTCTCCGCATTGAACTTGGTGATGTACTCACTTATCGTTTCATCCTCACGTTGACGAACACTTAACAACCGAGCCACCTTTTTACCAGGGTTTTGCTTCGAAGTAGAATTTTTTTGTGAAGTGGTCATCCATTTACTTAAACTCTGAGATTTCTCCTCTAAGTAACCCGTTATACCAAATTTGAGTGAATCCCGTGAGAGTTCTTGAGAATACCTTGCAGTGCATCTCATCGGCTATAGAGAATATATCACATGCTGCTTGGAATTTCTCAACATGTAAAATAGGGTCCAATTTTCCTTTATACTTGGGAGTGATCACAGGCGAAAGGAATTTTGCAGGTGTTGGATAACTGATTGAGGTTGTGAAGGGAAATCCCTGAACAAATCTTCTTTGTAAAGGGTTTTTAGTTTTGATGAGATCGCCTAAGCAATCCTCTATTCTCTTTATGGATCTCTTCTATGGTTGACCATATTCAATTACTTTGCTAGCTCATCCATGACTTTTCCAAGCATTCTTCTCTTAGGTTGACTTGTTCGCACCCGTTTGATGCCTTAGTATTGAACCTTGAACTATTTTCCCTTCTGGGATGCAGCCTCCTATATTCTCTTCATCTTGTGCCTTTTTCAGGGTGAGAATGTGCTCGTTCCCCTCTCCTTCTTAACCTATCAAATACTGATACTTTATCGATCCTTTTGAAGGAACTTATCCATTCCCATGAGTACATTTGATAATCATCATCATCATTATTATTATCATAAGTAATCCTTGTAGTGGAGGTTCTTCCTGGTTGGTAAGAGGATTCTTCAAGTTCAGGCCCACCCATGTGCTCGAGTAAATCTGCTTGTCTCAAATCCCAAATTTAATCTTCTGGGATTTCCAAAGATTTTCCTTGGCTCTCTTGCCTCCTATATCGTTAGGGGCAAGTAATGGCAATTACCTTCATTTACCTAGACTTTTTTCCAAGGCCAGAGTGATTGGGGATGGTTTTGGTCATCTTTGTGGGCCCAGTAAACTTTGGTTGAGCTATCTCATATTTTCTTGCATAGCTTCCTGACTTTTAACTAGGTTATGCATGAATCGAGATAGGTCCCTATTTCAATAGGGGTGGAGTGTGGTGCATCCTCATTTTCCCTGTTACTTACTGCATGTTCCACCATTATTGCAAAAATGCCCAAAAAAATAGAGTATATATGTAGGAAAATAGAGTGTGGTTGAATTTCAATAGATTTTAATAGCGGGGGACTATTTTAAGCTAGAAATGAGAGTGTTTGACAGAGGCTTATACGAAATGTGTAATAAAATAGCAAATTAGGGATTTAAGTAAGAAAAGTGAATGATCTTTCTAGTATAATCAGCAAGATGGGTGTTTAATGGAATTTAGAGGATTTTATTAGAAAATATAGATTTTTTGCAAATCTATAATTTGGAATTGGATGAGAAACTAGGCTTTAGTCGTTTCCCACAAATGATGCCGTTGTGTTATCATCTATAAATGGCTTCAAGTTGGTCTTAACTGGAGAGAAACCCAATAAGATATAACAAACAATAAATACGTAATGTAGATGTAATTAAATTGAGATGGGGATAAGAGGATTAACACTAAGAAATAGGGGGTTCAGTGCTCAAGAATAGGCCTACATCCACAGATGGTCTAGTTACCTATGTATTATATCCTTAAAAAATAGTGTAGTATCTAGGTTTTCGACAATAGGGTTGTTGGAAATGTTCTTATTAATTAATATGTAGATTGAGTGATTGCTTTCCCTAATACCTATGGGGGATTTATCCTTTTATAGTGATTCCTATACAAGGAAATATGTGCTGGACAACATGGGCCAAATGGGGGCATCTTTGATTAGTGGAGAACTTTCTGATTTATTTAAGATTTCACCCATTAAGTAAAGGTCCGACACATGATGGTCGTCTTACATGATAGGCATATGTTGTTGGCTAGCTGCCAAAGTCCCATGCTATCACTCTGCCTTACTGGCATCCACTCAGGTGGATAATACGATCAAGCTACTAGTTAGGATGATCTCTTTTACTAGAATCTCCTTAGGTGGGGCCGAGGTCTTTGAATAATGAGATGATCTACAAATATGGTATGAAAAGTTATATGAATACCTCCGGTTGGGAGGACCTTCTAGTTGAGGATGGCCTTGATGGGTTATCTCATCTTAGAGCTTGATGACACCAGCGATGTGGGTGGCATTCAAGTATGTACCATCATAGTTTCACCCCATAATAGTATAGTGATGGGTCTATGTCGATATTCCCAGTACAAATATAACGAAGTCCAATAGAAGGATGAGTAAGTCTAGTTCACAATGGGGACCGATATGATTTCGCATGGGGTACCTTTCAGGTTAGGGGCGATTTTTGGCTATTCAAGATCAGCTTCGATAGAGCCACATATAACTTTATGTATCTCCATCCAAAAATCATATCATCCGTTAGGACATATACTTTTTTATACGTTGATACTGGGATGTTTGAGTTCTCCCTCACTATTAAAGTATTGGAGGGAGGTTCTTCATATGAGAGACTTGGTCGTAACTGTCTGCAGTGAAGTCTCCCTTTTCATATGGCAAGTCCACTTGTCATGATGTTAAAGATAGTCAAGTTCCTCGATGGTAGCCCTATAATAAATCCCAATCTTTTAATCTCTGATGTTGGGAGCCTCGAAGGATGTAAATTCTTTTTTGTGAAATCCTATACCTTTCCCTAGGGAGTGATCCCATTGGGTTATCATTGTCCAAACCAGGGTTAAGGTCTAACTCATCTTTAGGCCCACGCTGTGCATTCCCCTTGATGATCAAGAGATGTTCAAAGTAATCAGTAATGCATTATTCTGGTAGGTGAGCATAGTAGACGTATTCGAGCTCGGAAGATGATGGTCTTGGGGTAGGCTCTAGTTTTTTGGAGGAGGTGTTTTCCATAGTGGGGTTTAAGCTAGGTTTCAGAACTATCAGTTATGAAGGATCAATACTTCACATGGAGTTTGTTTGTATCACGTGAATGGTATCAAGAGGAAAAACTCATGTTTCGAGTCCTTAGGGAGGGGGTCGAGCGATCATCCCTCATTATAGATCGTACTTGGTTTAAAATATTTTCTGGGCGACCATGAACCTTTGATTTTTATGAAGCAGGTTCCGTATCTATTTTGGAAGACTCATGTGTGTGACATATACTATGGGGCGGGGGTTAGCACTTATTTCATCTTCCCAAGTGGTGTCTCTTTGCAAAATGTGAGTCCTCATTCATTATTCCCCCTTGTACAGTAGTTGGTGACGAACTCGATGCTTCCAAGTTATATGATCATTTTCTCTAGGTTGTTAGTCTCTTTCGCTCATATGTATAGGGGTTTAGGATATCAGGTTGTCCTAACTAGTGACTTGAAAATGTGGCACTCCCATTATTTTTCAAAGAGCCGTCCGAGAACGGGTTTGAAATAGTGGACGAGTGGGCATCACTATTAGTTCCTGAATCTTTGAGGGAAAATAGTTATGCCTGAAAGGTCTATCCTTCTCACCCGGTGGATTGGATTGGTATTGAAAATGTTATGTGCTCAGTTTCTTGGAGGTCCTCATCATATAATTTTTCCCATTTGACTGAGTGATCCAGTTCTGTTAAAGAAGGAGTAAGAAGCCCCATCTCTTTTGAGAGCACAAATTCCATGACTAGAATCAATTTCGGGATGCAATGGTTAGTTTTTAGGAAGTATATGACCATGTTGAAGAATGTCATATGGTTAATGTTGTGCTTAGTCTCGATGATGATATTTGTGGTAGGTGATCAATCTTTGAGAAGGGTTACTATTTGACAATGTGAGTGTCTTTTCATTCTTGATTTGTAGTGAATGGGGACTATTTGTGTGGGTGGGTTGGTGCTTGGGGTGGGGATTTCTGATAAGGTGTTCATGCGAGGGTTGGGATGATATAGTTGGGGGTGGTTTGTAATATTAGGCTTTGGTGGTATGAGGCTTCCGACATTAATGAGGTATTGGATGACGTATCTCAATGCCCAATAGTTATTCGTGATATGATCGAGCCCCTAATGGAACTCATAATGTGAGTTAGCCTTGTAATTACTATATGGGATGGTGGGGGTGGCATAGGGTTAACATTCTTTATGAGACCATATAACTTCAAGGAGGTGAAGACCCGAATAAGGGGCTTAAAGATTTGTAAAGTTCCTTTGTGGGGTTCAAAACTCTTTGGTTGGGGGCACTGCTTGATAGTGTTTGGAAGGGGTAATCGGTGAAAGAGTGAAATGGTGGATACCATATATTATGGGTTGTTAGTAACCTGGTATGGTTCTGGTTGAGTACTGACTGTAAGGGTAGTTATGTGAGACGTCGAGGCTCCAGGCGAGTTCTTATGGGAAAAGAACTAATTAGTAGGTCGACGGGACTATTCTATTGATTTGGTAGCTTTGGCAGCCAAATTTTACTCGATCTTATATCTTATATCTTATATGGTTAAGAGCTTTGAGTTTTGGGATCCATGTTAGCCCAATCTCTCTTTTTTACTTCTTTCTGGAGAATTTTGATCACGATCTTAATCTGATCATTTTCTAAGGGGCGATTGTCCATCTAATTGACTTTTTCTCTCCAGTGAGTGATGAAAGTGTCAACTTCCTCTCTTTCCTCTTTCTTATGAATTTATCAGTCCTTATGTGTGATGTAAAGTTCCTCACTATATTCATAGTACTTAAGAATGTCATGATGTTATACCATAAATATGGTACTGCTCGTGGATTAATTAGAAGAGGATATCGAAACTCAGAACCTACAAAAATGAGGTCATCTCAATTACGAATTTGGTCATCCTAGGCAATGATCGACCTCAGCATTCCAGTCACATCATTTAACCCCGTTATCTCATAACAAACTAACACTATTATGTGAATCCGCTATAACAAGAATGTACAACATGAGAGGATGATGTTAGCATCAATAATTACACATGCACATGTGGGAGATATGAAAATATTCTCCCCATATGCCAGTAAAAACTTTTGATTATTCTCTCACTAACATATAAAATGTGTACCTCCCTAACCTATAAAGGAATGACACCTATCACTCTTTATTCTCTCTCTTATAATAACCTATAAATAACACACACATCCACGATTTAAAGGGATCCAAGATATTTTTACATATTATTACATTGAATGACTCCAGAGAGAACTTGAGAGCTTTTATCTTGTAATCGTTCTTGAATTTTTCCTAATGATCAATACAACAAACACATATACCTATGGACATAGGCATCGCTTCAGGATGAACCAAGTAAATCCTGTCTTACTTCTCCTTCTCTCATATTTTACTATTTTCTCTAGAGAAATATTTTAGTAGGTTATATCTCTTTATTTATTATTTGCTTATAATTTGGATGCATCGGCTAAGACAAATCATTATTCTAGCTTTAGGCGGTAACAAATTAGTACTTTCTGTGGGAAATGGCTGACCATCATTGCTTTTTGTCATTTTAGATTTCTAAAACTCGAGGATACCTATTTTTGGTAAATCGATGAATCGCACTCCGATTTGCCAGTGTTTTATCGAGTTAAAATCTATTAATATGCAATTTCGATTCAATTATTTTTCATGCCTTGATTGGCCATTAGATTTGCATTTTCCTTATTATTACTCCATTTTTCCTATTACGCTACTCTATTTATCTGTAATTTCTATGAAAATGGTTGAAAGCTTAGAAAGCTACCAAACTAGGGAAGGGTTCCACCCTCTACACCTGTGGGTATGGGAAACTTCCACGGGATCTTATTGAGCCTAACAATAAGCCATGAAGCTATGTAGGAAAACATGAAGTAACTGGCGCAAAGTATTCTATCTAAACAGAACATGCCCGATATGAACCTAGTTATCCTAGTAGTTAGGGAAAACTCTGATTCGAGGCATAAAAGGCTACCTACAGCCCCATATAGGGACATGAGACATGCACACCACAATTGTCCTGTAGAAAAGCTAAGAAGGTTGCATTTGGGATCAACAGGTGAATGGAGAAAATCCATTTATTCAGGATCTAGATAAGACATTGGATCCTAAAAACTTGGAGTCATACCATCAGATAAATGGCATATGACGATGATCAAGAGTACTCAATAGAACATCCAAAAACTTTGGAAAGGATGAGCAAATGGTATACCTTTGATCGACTGACCCAAGAGATGCACGAGCACACCAATACAATGACTCTAAGGAGTACAGAGAAGACTAAAAGAGAACTGATACCAAGAGGGTTGAGTGCTCAGCCAAGTTAAGGAAAAGTGTGAGAGGATTGACGAAGGATGAGTAGACTTCTAAGGAAGAGAACTCACCTGAAAGGAAAGGACAAGAAGAGAAGACAATGATAATTAAAACCGAGTAAATGGAAAAAACCTAGAAGAGTCTATGTAGCATTATTTGTAGAGGGGTTATATGCAAGGGTCTCCATTCACCGCTGCAGTTGTGAGACATCCAATAGCTACAAAGTTCAAGACACATGTTATCACTCCTAATTATGATGGGAAATTTGATCCATTGTTGCATGTGCAGTAATATCAAGATGATTTTGATATCTATTATATTCCTGACAAGATGCGCTGCAAGGCATTTTCCAGTACTCTTACTGGGTCGACACAAATCTGGTACAATAGTCTTTCTCGAGGCAAATTTCAAACTTCCAGCAGTTGGGTGATATTTTTATTAATAATTTCTTCTTTGGCACCAATCTAGGAAAGAGAGTGGTTCATGATAAGAAGCTTTTTGCATATGTATCGTTGTTGTGCAAAAGCCACTCTCAAAATTCCCTTGAGTACCTACAAAACTAGTCTGAAAATAACTCGTATTGCGGTAAGTATGTGTATCAATCCAACTTTCAAGGTGAAACAATTAATGTGAAAACGTGCAATTCCAAATTTTTTTTATTAAAATGTTTTTTTTTTTTTTTATTTTTATTTTTGAAAACAATTTCAAGGGAAAAATTAACTAACAAATGCTAAAAATTATAAAATTTACTAAATAATGAAAAAATGTGCAACTGAGTGTGAAATAATGTGAGAAAGTCAAGATATGGAATTATACTGTATTTTTAATTTCTAAATTTATAAATTTAAAATATTTCGAGATAATATTAAATCGATAATCTAACACTAGTTAAAATTGTAAATTTAATAAAATCTTTTTCAGAAAATTAATTTAAAAATGTCACACGATGAAAAATTAAGCCTACACTATTTTTAGAAAATTACCCGCTAGGATCAATTTAACGAAAACAATAGCAATCTTCAAATTTCAACATCGAATTAATATTCAAATTTCGGAAAAACCTATCTCTAGTTCGATTCCTAAATTCAAACATTAATTCGTTCAATTAATTTACTAACTCTCGTTACATAAATTAATTGACGACAGTTAATATTAATTTACCTAGAAATATAAAATTAATGAAACCAATTAATTAAATTAACATCATACGCAGTGTATCCCATCCTTTGAACGGGGTGTTTAGCCAAACATTCTCATGTGTGCATAAACAACAATAAAATATGTCAAGAAGGAAATAAATTGAAAAGAGAGTGTAGAAATACAATACGCAATTTTTTTTCCAAATTTGTCTTGAAATGCGCCTTGACATGCGTTCAACTTCTTCACAATTTTCAGCACTCGATTACAAAAGGAAGTGTAAAAACCAAACCTAAAAATTATTCTAAAGCGAAACTAATTTTTTTTGTATTTTTCTAAATTTTTTTATGAACCTAATATGTACATATTATACTCTCTCTCTCTCTCTCTCTCTCTCTCTCTCTCTGCGTCTCTTTTTTTGTTGCCCGATGAGAGTCTTCCCTTTTATGAGCTTTCCTTCTTGTTTTTAATAAGCCACGAAGTTGTTGTTTTTGGGTTGAGAGATATTGGTGGGATTTTGAGTTGCCAAGTCAAAAAAGATAAATGGAGTGGAATTGATTTCATCCGATTTTGGTGGGATATGGTAGCTGAAATAGGTTCAGGTATTGAGGTGTATGGGTTTAAGCCGGATCGCTCCGGGTATGCCGAAGAGTTTTCAGGTGGATTGAGGAGGTCGCGCCGCCGGCGGATGGGTCGCCGTTCGCGGGTTAGGGGCAGGTGGTGAGGTCTTGGGTCAGCAGGTCGGGATCGGGTTTCGATTTTGGGCGTACGCTGGGCTCGGTATGATGATGCCGGTGAAGGTTTTATGTGGATCTCGGCTCCGGGTTCGAGTTCAAGGCTGGTCGGAGGTAGGTAGGTGAACGGTGCCGGAGGGCTAGATTAAGATTCGGCTTCGTCAGGTGGTGTTGGGTTAGGTGGGTAGCGGGTTTCGTTGGGCGGTTTCAAGTAGGGATATAGGGGTAGCCGGAGCAGGTTGCTGGGATTATTTGGTTTGGGAAGAAGGTGAAATGGTTTTGGTTGTGTTGTAATGGAGGAGAGAGAAGAAGGTTAGGTGGGAGGTAGAAGAAAGGTGGGTGAAATAAGGTGTATGAGGGTGTAGGTTTGTTTGGTGAGGGTGGGGATGTGTAGGATGTTTGTGTATGTGTTTTTATTGTGACCCTTAAAAAAATAACACCTTCTAAAAAAGTAAAATAAAACTAAATAAAATAAAAACTTAAAATGTAATAAAACTACAAAAACTAACATTTCAAACTGAATAAAAAATAAAACTTTATTAAACCTAAAAAATATAATCCTAATAAAATAAAACTAAAATAAAAAAATATATAAAATGAAATCTAATAAAAAATAAATTCCTACAAATTAATCCTAATAAAATAAAATAAAGATTAAAAATTAAAAACTAATAAAAATCAAAATAAAGAAATAGAAAAATAGAAAATAAATCCTAAAAATAATCTAAATAAATCCTAAAAATAAAAATGACTCAAAATAAAAAGCTACAAAAATAATAAAGGTACAAACTAACCACACACAAGCTCGGGGAATGGTCTGGGCTCGGTCTGGGCTAGGTTAAGGTTACGGGACTGGTTCGGGGCATCGGATCACATTGGGGCAAGCTTAGAATGGACTTCTCACTTCACGGTCTCTTTGGATTTCTTCGATGCACGCTTTTGACCGCTATTGAGTCGCAATTGTACTAATTTAGCATTATTTGTACCGCAACTGCGTATTGACATGCAAAATGATAAAATACGAACATAAGGCCAATTTTATTAGAAACAAGAAACTAAAATGCATCTATTCGGGGCACAAATTATACACTTCTGGGTGCTTATCACACCACCCCAAACAGAACATTGCTAGTCCTCAAGCAAAAATTAAAGAGAAAATAGAGATAAGTAACCAAAAGTGTGCCACTTTCACAGGCATTGGCGATTGCACTTAGCATGTGAAACAAGCCGTTAAACCTATAGGTTGCCCTACAGGATGAGTGGTGTCTCGTGAGGGTTTGCAGTGAATGTACCCACAAAATTCAAAGATTTATTTGCATGCAGTTTTTGATTTGATGATGAAATGTTATACAACCCAACTTAAAAAGGATATCAAGGAACACCGTATTCAACTATCAAAATAAGATATGAAATTACTTAATACCGAAAGCTTAATCGTTCCTAAAACTCAGCGTAGGTAGTGTGAAACAATCTTAAGTATCATTAGAGTAATTCCAAGACCGCCTTTATAGAATCAACGCTTTGACTTCAATTCTCATTGGATATATCTCTCTGAATCGAACTCTTTGAGAATTGGGTAAGCGTATCTCTCTAGTGTGTGAGGATGTAAGTAAATGTAAACAAGTTCAAACGTCTCACACATTTTATAGAAAAGGACGTATACATGAAAAAATATGATCTCATGAAGGAATGATAACCACTATGTCGAGAATGTCGAGTTATTCACCATATAATTTTCTCGTTTGCCCGAACACATTACCAAGGTGAAAATGTGGTTTACGATTGGTACGAGTGGATAATGAAATGAAGAAGATAAATGATAGGGTTTTTGAGAAGAGTGTGACATACTTTGAATAAATATTGTCTTCATCATTTGAATATATGATCGCATGCTTCATTTTTCTTCTTTTTTTTTTCTTTTCTTCTTTTCTATATTTTTTTTTCGATGCATTTTATTTTTCATAACGAAAATAAAGACATTTTACATTGAAAATTTCAAACTCTTTTTCTCAAAAACGATGGCAATGATGGACGGTATTTGGGACATATGGATAAGGGTAATATGGAAAATGATAATGTGATAGGGAAAATGGTACGTGTATTGGAAAAATCGGTTTAGTGCTCGGGACAAACTACAAGACACATGTTTCTTACAACTCGAAAGTAATGTCATTCTCAATGATTAAGCCAAATTCAAAAAAATAATGAGATCACGCAACGACTAAATGTAGTACCCAAAGAAAGTTGAGTCAACTCGTGACCCGGAGATACGTAAAAACCCTCAAAAAGGTGAAAAGCTCAAATCTCACGGTTTTAAGTCGCCACTAGTGATCTTTTAAGGCTTTCTTGAGAATATATTTACTCTTCAATTCATAGTGCAAGTAGACTTTTCAGAGGTATTAATTAATTTAAGGTTTAAAAGCGCAATTTTTGGATTCGAACATAGGTATTCCGAGGTTTCTAAAAGAGGGATGATAGACAAACCATGTCATAAAAATTTATTTTTAACTGCACAAAAAGTTTAAAATCACTTGCTTCTGAAAATTTTCAAAAGAGGTACAATTTTGATAAATTTCCCACCCCCAAACAAAAGAGAACATCATCCTCGATGTTTAAAACCATATATAAAAATAAAAAGAACAAGGGAGGAAAGATAGTACCATAATGAACCACTAATGAAATGTACCGCACTCTGGAGCATAGATGAAACCTAAAGAACAGATGTGATACAAAAATACGTACAAGTCTATAAAGCATGTGAAAAGTATTGGGTGGTGTGAAACACCACCCCCAAACAGGGTAAGACTCATACTCAGAAACAATGAACGACGGGCTGCCTCCCGGTAGCGCTAAGTTTAACGTCTTCAGCCAGACCGAATCAGTCTCACCCTAAGGATAGGAACTAAAAAAGCACGGGTGGCAGAAAAAATTGGGTGATGAGAATCACCCCCAAACAAGACTGAAGTGTCAGTCTTGTTGGATAAAGTCTAGAATAAGTCAATGCACTTGTATAGCAAAGTGCATCACTCGATGCAAAGCATCGGTGGACCAGGTTGGGGTAGGTAGGAGGGTAAGACAAAGATGGGCAAGGGTGAGGGTGAACAAGCACTGATCACAGGACTTATTGAGCCGAAAGTTGAGGCAACAAGGGCCTTATAAGAATGCTGCTCAAGTTGGCGGGGGGGGGGGGGGGGGGGTGGGGGGAGAGAGAGAGGGGGGGGGGGGGAAATGGTTTGGAAATAATAATGGGGTGGTCCCCAAAGAAAGTGCGCGACCATTCTATAAATGGACGATGATAATGGTCACGTCGTGACATGCCAGGGAGCGGTAAATGGAAAAATTTAACATCACAAGGAAGTGTTGTGCATAGAGTAACAAGATCGGTGTCACAGATGAGGAGAGTAGAAAGAATACTCACGTGGATGGTAGGTCAATGAAAAGTGCACAAATGGGATCGTGGAGCACTAGGGTGGAGGATGGATGTAGGTGAGGACCTAAATACGTAGATGAGAACAGGTGAGGTGAAATAACGAGGTCCAAACAAAGTGGTGGGGTGGAAGGGACAGTGGGTGGATCGGGTGGGACAAAGAGTGGGGGAAGATGATCTAACTCGCGAGTAGGAGATACACATTCCTCATGAGGCGCAGAGTGATCCTCAAAGTCACTTGCAGGAGGAAGTTTGGAAATAAACGAGGGAGTGATCAACTTAGCCACCATCACGTCACCATCTGAGGTGGTGAAAGGGTCTAACGAGGCTTTAATATCCGAGATAGATGAATCTACATCAATATTCGGCTCAAGGGGAGCCAAATATGATGGGGTAGGATCCATATCAAGAGAGATGGGGACCATCTCTGATGCTAGTTCGGGACATTGGTGATCACTCATAGCCGGAGCTAACCTAGGATGAAGTGGTTCATCGGGAACACACGCAGTGGGCGCAATAGGTGTAGGCTCAGTCATAAAGAAGGAATCTATGGAAGGGGAAAGGCGAACCTCAATGTTGGGTTCGAGAGGATGGGGCGGTGTAGGATCAGTCTCATAAGCAAGGGATACATCAACACAATTGTCAACTTGGGTTCCGGACCACGGAGTGGTCTCAATGTCGAGATTCTCAGGAAGATAGGGTTGGTCACACTCAAAATCAGTGGCACAAGACGACACATCATCGTTCCACTTGGGAGCAATAACGGGTTGACTTGGGGTGAAATCCGAATCGTTCGTACACTCAAATGCAGTAAACCTGTGTGCAAGCCGTTGAAGGGCTTCATTTTGAGATTGATGAGTGTGCGCGAACTTATGTAAGAGGCTCTCGAGAGCGGATGTGCAAGGTGGTGGGTAGATGGCGGTGGGTGGCGGTGGTGGGTGAGGTGGACACAACTCGCTAGAAACACTCGGATGTGGAGAATACTCATATGAAGTGGGTAGAGCAGGGTCAAGTGTAGCAGTCACGGGAGAAGCATCTTTGTGAGGGAAAAAAGTGTGATCAGTATGAGGAGCATATGAAGGGGACTGATAGGTATGAAGTGCACGAGGTGGCGATGACGACTGTTGAAAACCGTAAGGATCCACAACATGGCGTTGGGATTCATATTGCATGGAAGGATGATCACGCCTCCATGAATAGCGTGGGAACTTATACCCCTCGACATTAGATATGTCGTGACAATACGTCGAGGGTGGGTCCAAAACAGTGTCATAGGGATGCACATGTTCCAAGGTGGATTCAGATGGAGAGAATATAAATGGACACTCATGGGACAAGTGATCACTAAGAAAGCAGTGTGTGCACGACAAAGCATGTGATGGGTTGACACTCGTCACCGGAGGCAGTGGAAGATGAGATGTGTGCATGGACGACACAGGAGTATCAACGATGTGCGTTTGAGAGTTAAAGCCCTGAATTAATGAATCAAGGATCGATTCGGGCTTATCATCAAACAAACTTCGAGAGAATGTGAAATGGCCAAAGTATTCCCGTAAAGGACGTTCTTCGGCCATGACAAGAGGAATATTTTTTGGGTTTTTAAATATTTTTCAAAAGAAAAGAAAATCTTTTTGTGATTTTTGAAAATAATAAAAGGAAAATCTTTTTGGTATTTTAAATATGGAAAAAAAAGAAAATCTTATTGGAAAATTTCGAAAATATTAAAAAAAAAAAAATATTTTTGGTATTTTTCAAAAAATGGAAGAAATTGGACTCTTGATTTGGGTGAACTAACTAAAATCGACTACCTAAAGACTGGAATTGGACACACACGAGTCAAGAAAAAATCCTAACGAGCACGTAGCCAATTATTATCTTCAAAATTAGTGAGAGGAGTAGTCAAATTTTAATTAAGTCCGCGAGCGACGAAAATCACGGAATTTATCATTGCGATCGCCTTGTGCAAAAGTGTGTTCCTATGGGGCTAGCTAGTTGATTGATTTTAAATTTAATGACAGCTAGGGTAACACACAATGGATAAGCGAGTGAGTCGGGTGATGAAATCCCTTCTTGTTTCAATGACCGGGTCCAAGTCTTAGGTAAATTAATTCATCAAACCATTCAATTTAAGTGCGATGCAGAAATTAAAAGCACATAGGAGTAATTAATCACACAAAAAATGAACTCGCTGGCAGGAGAGTCGCGAGGAATAAAAAAATTGTACCTCCCACGGCTTTTACACACGTGGGGTGAAGACCGAGTTGAGTTGACCGGGGGGAGATTTCTCCTATCTCAGTCCTCCCCGGGAGTCCTACCGACCCAAAGTAGAGAGGCTTCAAAAATTCCTCGCCTTGGACGCCCTCTCTCTACCTTGTCCGATTTCCCTTTTCGCTTTTTTTTAATGAATAATTATTACAAAACAATCGGTGTCAAAATGCACCCAAATAAATACACAGCATCAAAAATCCTATACAACCAGTCTAATGAGGAGGGAGGAGGAAGAACTACACTAAAAAAAAGATAAATAAAATTACAAGTCTACAATCATGTCTCCACGTCAAGAAAGCGGCAACGACGCCATTTGATAAGAATTTTTATGCGTATGTATCGTTGTTGTGCAAAAGCCACTCTCAAAATTCCCTTGAGTACCTACAAAACTTGTCTAAAAATAACTCGTATTGCGGTAAGTACGGGTATCAATCCAACTTTCAAGGTGAAATAATTAATGTGAAAACGTGCAATTCCAAATTTTTTTATTAATTTTTTTAAAAAACAATTTCAAGGGAAAAATTAACTAACAAATGCTAAAAATTGTAAAATTTACTAAATAATGAAAAAATGTGCAACCGAATGTGAAATAATGTGAGAAAGTCAAGAGATGGAATTACACTGCATTTTTAATTATTTTAATTTCTCAATTTATTAATTTGAAATATTTCAAGATAATATTAAATCGACAATCTAACTATCGTTAAAATTTTAAATTTAATAAAATCTTTTTCAGAAAATTAATTTAAAAATTTCATACGATGAAAAATTAGGACTACATTATTTTCAGAAAATTACCCGCTAGGATCAATTTAACGAAAACAATAGCAATCTTCAAATTTCAACATCGAATTAATATTCAAATTTCGGAAAAACCTATCTCTAGTTCGATTCCTAAATTCAAACATTAATTCGTTCAGTTAATTTACTAACTCTCATTACATAAATTAATTGGCGACAGTTAACATTAATTTACCTAGAAATATAAAATTAATGAAACCAATTAATTAAATTCACATCATACGCAGTGTATCCCACCCCTTGAACGGGGTGTTTAGCCAAACATTCTCATGTGTGCATAAACAACAATAAATAATATGCCAGGAAGGAAATAAATTGAAAAGAGAGTGTAAAAATACAATACGCAATTTTTTTTCCAAATTTATTTTGACATGCGTCCAACTTCTTCATAATTTTCAGCACTCAATTACAAAAGGAAGTGTAAAAACTAAACCTAAAAATTATTCTAAAGCTAAACTAATTTTTTTGTATTTTTTTGAAATTTTTTATGAACCTATTATGTACATATTATAGACGGTCTCTTTCTTTCTCTCTCTCCGTCTCTTTTTGTGTTGCCCGATGAGAGTCTTCCCTTTTATGAGCTTTCCTTCTTCTTTTTAATAAGCCACGAAGTTGTTTTTTTGGGTTGAGAGATATTGGTGGGATTTTGAGTTGCCAAGTCAAAAAAGATAAATGGAGTGGAATTGATTTCAAGTGGATTGAGCATTTGGGGTTGAGTTCTGGGTTGCTGGAGAAGCGAGATGGATTGATCTTATGAGGTTAGGAATTAGTATGTGCATTTTTTGTTCTTGTTGATGGAGGTTGTCCAGAAGCGTTGGTGTAGCAGGATTGAGAAGGTGGGTAATGGGTTTTGCCGATGGCTCTTTCTCACCAAAGAAAGTTCGTGGGAGGTTTAGGGTTATGGTGGTGAGGGTGATGGGTTTCGATTCGGGTTTGGGGGCTAAAGGAGGTCGGGTTTGACGTTTCTTCGGGAACGAGTAGGTTCATGGGTTGTGATCTCTGGAAGTGAGCAAGGGTCATGGATACCGAGTTCGTGGTCGTGGATGTCGATTGGAATAAGGCAGGTGGGATGTGAAGAGAGAAAGCGTGGAGTAGCGGTGACAATATTTTCCAAATTTTTTTTCACACGCGTCCAAATTATTCACAATTTTCAGCACTCGATTACAAAAGGAAGTGTAAAAACTAAACCTAAAAATTATTCTAAATCTAAACTAATTTTTTTGTATTTTTCTGAAATTTTTTATGAACCTACTATGTACATATTATACACACACACTCTCTCTCTCTCTGCGTCTCTTTTTTTTGTTGCCTGGTGAGAGTCTTCCTTTATATGAGCTTTCCTTCTTCTTTTTAATAAGCCACGAAGTTGTTTTTTTGGGTTGAGAGATATTGGTGGGATTTTGAGTTGCCAAGTCAAAAAAGATAAATGGAGTGGAATTGATTTCATCCGATTTTGGTGGGATATGGTAGCGGAAATAGGTTCGGGTATTGAGGTGTATGGGTTTAAGCCGGATCGCTCCGGGTATGCCGACGGGTTTTCAAGTGGATTGAGGAGGTCGCGCCGCTGGCGGATGGGTCGCCGTTCGCGGGTCAGGGGCAGGTGGTGCGGTCTTGGGTCAGCAGGCCGGGATCGGGTTTCGGTGTTGGGCGTACGCTGGGCTCGATATGATGATGCTGACGGAGGTTTTCTGTGGATCTGGGCTCCGGGTTCGGGTTCAAGGCTGGTCGGAGGTAGGTAGGTGAACGGAGCCGAAGGGCTGGATTAAGATCCGGCTTCGCCAGGTGGTGTTGGGTTAGGTGGGTAACGGGTTTCGTTGGGCGGTTTCAGGTAGGGATATAGGGGTAGCCGGAGCAGGTTGCTGGGATTCTTTGGTTTGGGAAGAAGGTGAAATGGTTTTGGTTGTGTTGTAATGGAGGAGAGAGAAGAAGGTTTGGTGGGAGGTAGAAGAAAGGTGGGGGAAATAAGGTGTATGAGGGTGTAGGTTTGTTTGGTGAGGGGGAGGATGTGTAGGATGTTTGTTTATGTGTTTTTATTTGTGACCCTTAAAAAATAACACCTTCTAAAAAAATAAAATAAAAAAAACTAAATAAAAAAAAACTTAAAATCTAATAAAACTAAAAAAACTAACATTTCAAACTAATTAAAAAATAAAACTTTATTAAACCTAAAAAATATAATTCTAATAAAATAAAACTAAAATAAAATATATATATATGAAATGAAATCTAATAAAAAATAAATTCCTAAAAATTAATCCTAATAAAATAAAATAAAGATTAAAAATTAAAAACTAATAAAAATCAAAATTAAAATAAAGAAATAGAAAAATAGAAAATAAATCCTAAAAAAAATTCAAATAAATCTAAAATAAATCCTAAAAATAAAAATGACTCAAAATAAAAATCTAGAAAAATAATAAAGGAACAAACTAACCACACACAGGCTCGAGGAATGGTCTGGGCTAGGTCAAGGTTGCGGGACTGGTTTGGGGCATCAGATCACATCGGGGCAAGCTCATAATGGACTTCTCACTTCACGGTCTCTTTGGATTTCTTTGATGCACGCTTTTGACCACTATTGAGTCGCAATTGTACTGATTTAGAATTATTTGTACCGCAACTACGTATTGACCTGCAAAATGATAAAATGCGAACATAAGGTCAATTTTATTAGAAACGAGCGACTAAAATGCATCTATTCGGGGAATAAATTATATACTTTTGGGTGCTTATCAACTCATTTGTTAAACATACGCCAAAGGGGGGACGATATGATGAGGGAGTTAATCACACATTTCAAATTGGAGAAGCTTAAGGTAGTGGATTGAGATGAGAAGATTTCCATTACCACTATCATGAGCGATTTACTGCTTGGAAAGCTATACTGGGTACTGGCTAAAGAACCGCCAATCACAATGGTCGAGCTTTTAGATGAGACGGGAGAAATTATGAATGCTGAGGAGGTGATGGAAAAAAATGAGTCCATTCATGGTAAATCTGATGTTAATAAGTTCTCAAAAAGGAAGGAGAGGTCCAAGGACTGCAAGAAATTTGACAAACTGAAGAAGTATAATGAGGACATTCCGCTCACTACGAGCGTGCACCACATTCTCGATGAGATCTGAGGAAGTTGTGACCTCAAGTGACTGGGGAAGTTGAAAGCACCTCCAAAGAGAAGGGATAAGAACAAGTATTGCGAGTTCCACAAGGATCATGACCACACCACTAATAAATGTATGGCCTTGAATAATGAGTGAGGCTTTGATCCAAGAGGGCAAACTGAGAGAATATGTTAATAAGTATGGACAAGTAGATAAGATCCAGGATGAGAAGAAGCCCATGAAATGATCTAAGTCTCCTTATAAAAAGGCAAACAAGAAAAAATATGGCCGAGATGAGGACTCTGATGATGGGTCTGATCTAGATCTTCTTAATAAACGTAAAAAGCTGATGCACGAGGTTGGTATGATATTTTTAGGCTGCCACTTTATAGCTGAAGGTGTTGCTGGTGGTGGTCATGGACAACCAGAGAGGAAAACTTACCTCAATAAGGTGAAAAATTGTGCACATGTCAGAGAGGTGAATGATTAGGCATAAATATATCATATTTATTCCCTAAATTTTGGTATTTTTATGGTCCCATACATTGAATTTCACCCAAATTTATCTCATATATATTCTATGAATCCTTTCTAACGAGTATTTCATGTTTTCTATATTTCTCATGTGTTTTACAATTAATTTGTGCAAGTGGAATGGAAGAGAAATACTGAAATGGTGAAAGAATTGAAAGAAAGTAAAGTCAAGGGAATTTTCATAATTTTCAGCTGGAATCCGGGTGAGTATTCAACTGAAAATTTAAGAGCTTCAAGTCACAAGAATCTTGGAAAAAACATCACCTTTACCTGAGCTACAAAGAAGAAATTATGCGCATTTGAAGTTGAGAAAGAAATCTAGTGGCAGAATTGTAAATCAAAGAACTTCGAGCACACAAGGCCTCACTTAGGCAGAGGCTAGGCCCAAACCGGTGGGATAACAGATTCGTCATTTGTCACGCTCTAGATCCGTGACATAATTTGTCATGATACAAATCCATGACAAATTGCTAAAAGCGGAATTTTATTTTGGCCCTATTTTTTTAGCCTCAAGAGTTTTATGCTTTAAGGACTCTTCTAACTTACTTCTTATATATATATATATATATATATAATAAAGTAGGAAACTTATGTATGTCATAAGATGGAAAGATGATGTCATCAATATGATTTTATCCTGCCATACCTATTTTGCCCTTGAATTTTTTGGTTTCCCCCTCTTTTTTCACACTATCATTTATATCCCACTTTTCATCAAAATTCAAAAATAAGGCTAAACATGTCCAAAATGAAAGAGAAACTCAAATCCTTCCTACCTCTCTCCCGTTCATTTCATTTCATACCTCCCTCACAAAAAACCCCACCTCACAAAATAACACCATCTCCCTGCTGTCGTCCCCTCTCAGTGCCTCCCTCTCCCAACTGCCTCCTCTTCTCCCTGCTACCGCCCAACATCCATGCTGCCGATCTTTATCCCCCCCACTCTTCAGTTTCTTCAACATCGAAGTCAGGTACCCTTCGTCCCCTGCCGTCCTTTTGGTGTTCATATTTTTTTGTTCTTTTGTAATTGTTTTAATGACTTAGTAATTGTTAGAGATGGGTTTCCTAATGGTTTACTGATTGTTTAATCTTTGTAATGGTATTTTCAATGGGGCTAGATATAGTCTGGTATAATTGAATGGGGTTTACTAATTATTTTATTTGAATGGGGTTTTGGGGCTAACCTTTTTGGTTCTTTGATTTGTTTTTTTTTTTGTTTTTATCTAGGGTTAGCAGATCTGATGATATGGTGAAGAGGATTGAATGATTTTTCCAGTGGTATTTCTCTCTCTCTCTATCTATCTATCTATCTATCTATCTCTATCTCTCTATACACACACACTCCAGATCTGATGTTGGAATATTTCTCTCTGTTATTGTGAACAAACAACTCAAGTTCCACTTGGCGTATCATGTCTAATGCATATTTTCAATTTAAATGGTGAAATATTATGCATCCATTAGTTTTTGTTGTTAGTTATATGCTGCTTGATGTAATTTTCCTTACAACCTTTCCTAAAATTGATATGATGTGTTTACGTTCAATGTTGTGCTTATTGAACATTTAAAGTTCATTTAAAATTATTTGGTTAATTTTAAGTTCATGTCCTTTTATATGTTTTTCGTTGAATATTTGGTTGTTTACACTTTCATAATATTTACAAGAAGTATATACCTCGAAATCGTACTTGAGTATTTTAGTTTCTAACCTAAAATATTAAGAAAATATGTTTAGTTCAGGCCAAAATGATAATCATACTCTGTTTTCACATTTATTTTATGTGTTGTACTTTATGTGTTGTACTGATCATATAAAGAAAGAAGTGCTCCAATTTTATTTATTAAGATAAATAGTCTACTTATTTTCGTGGTGTTGAGCAGATTCCTGTCGTATTTTTCCCATTCACTATGTAATATTAGATTTTTTTATCACCATTTTGTATTGTTGATGTTATGTATTATGATGTCCAAAATGTTATGTATTAAAAACAGGTGTTGGAGATAATCACTGTTACGATCCTTTGTTTGTTGATCAGTACAACACATAAACTGGTGGGAAGAACACATGATTTTGAAAACATGTTTACATATTACTTTATTAACATTAGTTCAAGTTGGAATCTACTTATCATTTTGAAAACAAGTGTTGGATGTTTGAAAACATGTATCCCCTTTTCCAAAGGTGGATGTTTATGCACAACCATCGAAAGCTGTTCGAAATTCGTAAGCCCGAATACATTTTCATCTCATCTCCATTACATTTACATACATACATATATATTACTGTAACTATTCATGGATTACTAATTTTTGATATTTTTTTAGCTGCTAAAGAATTTTTGATATGTTTACATAGAGGGGACATCAAGGTTCATATATTATTTAGCTATTGAAGTGCACACATCCTCTAAGCCACACCTTGATTCAAACATCACGCGAGTAAGTTTTCAACCCTGTGAGCATACAAAAAAATTGTTAAATTTCCATGTAAGCTAAGCATTGAAATAGTTGACATGAAAAGAGTTTTAAGATGAAAACATTTTGATGTTTATAGATTCTGGGCCAAAAAAATGCCCAAAAGGAATGCTATATGCTGAATATTTTACTACACCAAGTTTTTAGTTGGCATATGCCAATTCTAACAATGAAGGGAAACTAAACAAATCATTTAGTTCACAGATTTTCAATGTTTTGGTAGTATATGTTTTTCCATTTCGTTTTCTACAGATTTAAGCTGTGTGGGGTAATATATGTCTTTATTAGTAAGGTGCATTATCTCTGTGTGGGGTAATTTCATATCCTTTATAATACTCAATGGTCATATTATATCTAAGTAGATGTGATTACAATATTCTAATCACGAGTATGTTGATTGAGTAGATATAAAAGTTATTTCTTATGTTTAAACCAACTACATAGTTGATTTGAGTGTTTCTCTATTATTAATATACGTATTGAAAGGGGTTTGTCCAACCATGCTAATCACATCCCAACTTTGCTCTGAACAGTAATCTTGGTGCGATAGTTGCAAGGCGGTTGTTGGACTTTAAACTCCCACTCAGGTGTTGTTCTAGGAAAATTCACATGGAAAATAGTCAAAGTAGCAAGTTAAGGTGTGCTTTAATTTTTCTGGAAGGCTTGGATCGTGGTGGGAAAACCTCGCAATCTAGCAGGCAAGCCTTATACCTGGAGGGACTAGGCTATGTAGTTGAATCATGGCAGTGCTTATAACATTGTTGTTGTTTTAGCAGTGCTTATAACATTGTTGTAGTAGTGCTTCAATTTGGAATGTTATAGTAGTGCTTATAACATTTTTTTGTTCTAAACAGGTCTACTCAATAGGTATTCAGTAGATATACATTTCAAAAAGTCTTAAATAGGTATTCAACAGTTATTAAACATGTATTCTGCAGCTACTTAACATGTGTTCAACAGGTCTACATGTAGTTCTACTTTATATGGTTTACTGTATACGGTTTCCAAATTTTGAATATATATGGTTTAAAAACAGTATCAAAATTTAATACGAGTTTATAAGCTGTAGACCTGTTTAAAAATAGTATACCTATAGACCTATTTAAAAATTTAATACGAGTTTAAAATAAGTATACGTATAGACCTGTTTAAAAATTATTCCGAATCTTTCAAATTCAAAATGTCCAAGTTTTATATCTACTTTGGGATTTTTTTTCTTATTTTGTTACCAATTTGGGCGACCGCAAACACCAAAACTATATTATTTGTACGCATCTTACGCCATCTATATTATTTCTATGCATGTTATTCTTTTTAATTATTATTCCCCCTTCCTAACACACATATTATTATTTTTAATTAATAAGATCAGCAAAGACTCACCACAAACCTTCAAATCTTACCTTCAGGTAGAAATATCACCTTGAGGCCACTTTATTGGTACTGTTTTTCATTCGAAAGTAGCAGAAGGGGACTTATTTTAGGTGTTAATAAATAAGTTTATTCCCTTGATCCTTTTGATGTTGGGTGAAATTTTGCAAGTTAACATTAGCTCTAATGCCAAACATAACACTAATGGTTTTTCCAAAGGCTAACTTGGAACTGCTGCTATAGGAGGTATTTTTAGAGATTGCAAGGGTCAAATGCATTGTGCTTTTGTATGAATATTGGAACTCAAATTGCCTTCTTTCCTGAGATTGAAGCTGTGATCACTGGCATTTAATTACCTTCGTCCAATGGATGGAAAAAACTATGTATTGAATCAGATTCCTCTTCAGTTGTGGCCTGCCTCCTCAACACCTGCTACCACCCTCCTTGGTCCCTTCTTACTATAACAATTGCAAATTTTGGCTTGCTCAAATGCATTTCTTTTGCAATCACATCTTGAGAGAGGGGAACAGGTGTTCTGATAAGTTGTCCCAAATTTGTGTCTCATACAATGTCTTACAATGGTGGTTCTCACCCTCTCCCACTCTAGCTCCTTTTATTTGTGAAGATATTTCTCAAAAACCTTTTTATAGATTTAGACATACATAATACTATTTATTTACTTGCACTCTTTTGGCAAATGATTTTTAAAACCCCCAATTTTACTTCGATGCCTCTTAAATGTGCTCAGGTCTTTTTGGCTTCAATGGTGATAGATTATTGCATATAGTTCCTCTATAACTATATTTGTGATGTACACCTTTTCTCTCCCCCCCCCCCTCCCCGCACATGACATATGTTGTTTGAGTGAGCCCACATCTGGATGCATTTCCCCTTAATTACTCTCTTTTTTGCAAGTCTCCCATCTATTCTCTATGCTTACACACACTGCATAGACGACCTACTGTGATGCTTGACCCCCACTGCTTGTACTAGCCCTGCCTCAGTCATTACCACCATGGCAGCAGGAGGCACTGCTACCGTGCCTTTTGGACTAATTTCCTCATGATGTTATATGCTGCCTTTGTTTTTTGTCGTGAGTTATCCCATCTTGATGATCAGAAGTAGAAATACTTTCCACATCTTGATGACGGTCCTGGATTAGATTTGTCAGTATCCAGTAAACATTGTGGTGATCATACATTGTCCGAAAGTCAGCATGAATAGCTTAGTGATTTGAGCCCCGTTCGACATTTTTTCAGTACTGACAAAAGCCCCGTTCCATATTGTAGACAATAAAATAGGAGATATTAAACACTGATATCGTCACCTCAGAAGTTATTGACAGCCCATTGTACCAGAGCTTACAAGACCACCAAAAAGGTATATCCAAGGCATAGGCCCAAAGGAAACACCGATAGGTAACCATGAGAGCCATTTCGTGAAAACTGTGATACGAGCTCAACTGGCATATACAAATAACCACCTTACATGCTTCAAAAATGCCGAGTGACAAGTCTGGTAAAGACACTAGAATACAGATGGAGAACTTCGGGGAGCACTCGCGACTCATCTTCTTACTGAATTATTACTATTGTTGACTATACTTCTTATTCTCAATGATATATTAGTGTTGTTTGTTTATTTTACGAAGTACATTTGCCATTAAAAGCATTTTCACATCGGTAGTTCTATGTAATTGAAGTTGAGATTGGGATAAGATTTTTCAAACTCTACTACTCCAAGCACGTGATAAAAGATGGTCTTCTAGCTTACTAATCTGTACAACTTACTATTTACTATTTCCACAGTTATGCATATTGTGATTATAGATTGTCAACAATTTCATCGATCGAGTTTTTTTAAGTATTTTCAATTTGATAGTGAGCCAGATGAAGAAGACGTTTGAAGACTACTGTGGAGATACTCATAGACTTTTGAGGGAGGTATGCCTTCAATTAATATAATTTAGCGGATGTTTTATAATTCCTAGAGCTTGGCAAAAATTTCAGCGAATGTTTTATACCTTTTTTCTTTTGTTTTGAGGTTGACAATCGTTTTGTTTGGTGGGAGAGCGAATAATTGGAGATAAAGAGGAAACATGGCGGGACCACCTTCTACCTCATGCAATAGGTTTATAGGGAAATGGATTAATATGTTTTTTTGTTTTTTATTTAATATTTTTGTTCATTTAGTCTGATAATCATTTGCACTCTGTCCCACCGGATACTTCACGCATCCACTCAGTTTGTTATATCAAGTATCATTTTCTTAATCGTATTTCCTCCTATCATTCATTATCAATTAAGATTTGTACATGTTTTTCCTCCTATCATTCCCCAATTTTTAGATTTTAGAAAATAAAATAGAGTATTGCTTAAAATCTTTGTGTGTGCATCAACTGTATGGTAACACATGTCATTCTATGTTTGATTCTAACCTAAATAACACTTTTTATGTTATTTTGAGTGCATAAATTGTATGTTATTTTGTGTACATAAACTGTATCTTCATTTTATAGCATATAAAGTTTTTTTGTGTTAAAAGATCTATTATCTTGCTGCTCTAGGGAATAGCATACTAATTTTGTTATAGGTGGGCAGGGGTTATTTTTACAGTTGTATCTTCATAGTTGCATATGCTTTAAAAATGTGAAAGGGGTTATAGGTGGGCAGAGGTTATTTTTATTATCCATGTGCAAACATTTGCAGTTTAAAAGGGGAAACCATAAGAAAAGAGCAGAAGCTACTCTACTATATGGGGTTAATCTCATCTGCAACATTTGCAATTCCAATAAAGAAGCTTTGGCCAAATTCTTTAATTGTTAATACAAATGCCAAATGCTTTCTCTTAATTTTTTTTTTTCAAATATTTTTTTCCGTAGTTTCTTGGGATTGCTTTGATTGTCTATTTTCTACTATATTAACTATGCAAGAACAAGTATTATGTTAACAAAGTATCCCTATCTAATTCAGTTGTCGCGCTGTAATGATACATTAGCGAGATTTGGTTTATTCGAGACACAAGCTTTTCAAGTGGATGAAGCCATCCCGGTTGCGGAGAAGGCTGTAGGGAAGGCTGAATTGGAACACAAAGATGCTATTTAACAAATGGAGAAACTTAATCTCAAGCCTCAACTCCTAACTTTTAAGGCATGACTTTGGGCTTCTGGGACATGTGGGACCTCTTCAACTACATTGGTGCTATGAACAAAAGTTAGTCCTCTTATAAAAATAGGGTGTAATTGCGGACTTTGATGTCATGTGTAGAACCGTAAATGATATTTGCGATATATTGTGTAAGTTACATTTGTTGTAGATGTAATGTAAAATTTATTAACTTATTTTCGAGATACGCTTCCTACCCATCCCTTTATCTTTGTCAATTTTGTTATTACGCACTTTGGAAATTTTCGTTGTGCCATTAGGCACGGGCATACTTTAAAACATTTATACGTTTGTGTTGTGAACAAAATGTTTTACTTAAATTTACTTGTTTCGATACTGTAAAAATTTACACTTCTAACATATAAAATATTTATTATATATATTATACACGACTTTATGTTTTTCAAAATTATCAGCGTGCCTTCAGGCACGGGCATACCCTAGTGTATATATATATATATATATAGTCATTAGGGTTCTTTTAAGATAGATTTTATTCATTGTAAAGGTCCTAATCAAAGAGAAACATCTACGAGAACAACTTACAAGTTTTGCACCTTCAATTCAATAGTTTTTTTCAGTTCTTCTTCACACTTTGATTTCTTCTTGCATGTTTAGGTTTTGTTAACCTTATATTCCAACACTGTTATTATTGTTTCATTATTTTTACATGCTTGTTAATGGGTTCCTGCGTTGTTAACACCATCATGTTTAGTAGCTAGTTCAAGGGTTGGGATCATATTTCCACCATTGATGGGCGTTGAGCTTTGAAAGTTAGGTTTTGGGTAGAAATACAATTAATTGAAACCTCGTGTATTAAAGTTATAATAATAGGCATTTAACTGTCTTTTCCATGCAACGCTAGTGTTTATAGGAAAAATATTCCAAAATTAATCCACTTGTGACCATATTTTAGCGAAAAGTTTAATCTTTCATTATTGAATTAAATTTCTTCAAGTTTGATGTTTATAATCAATTGAATATGAGCGGTTAAAGGTTTTCCAACAAAAATCCTTTATACGAGTTGTTTATCCTATGGTGGGGATATAATCCTAATCTTTGTTTAGTTTTAATCAGTGTAGTTAACTTTTCTTTTTTTATTTTCCTCTTTTCAATCTACATCATCCTTTAAACTTTTAATGAAGAAGTAATAAAATTAAAGGATTTTTAATACCCGGACTAGTCGCTATACTCCATAGGAGTGTAATTAAAGTTTAGATTTTTTGCATTATGGTCGAAAGCCGATAACAACGATTAGAGTATCTACATGGATGCTCGATTTCTACCACATCGGTGAACTTGGCTGATGTTATAGCAACTCATCCTCAAAAAGGTAAATAAGGACCGTGTTATTATTGATTTTTCTAAAGACGATCTGTCTGGTGTGTTGTATCCATATGACGACCACCATGATGGTCCATAAATGTAGATTAGCAAGAATTATAGTGGATAATAGAAGTTTTGCAAATGTACTGTTCTATGATTGTTTAAAAGAGTTGAGTTTAGAAAACATAAATTTGGAAGCAAACTACTAGCCAATTATTAGTTTCTCAGGGGAGAAGGTGTACCCCTTAGGAACAATTAAATTGGAAGTTGTTATCAGCATGTGGCCGACCTACTGAATGTGACAACCCGCCTACTGAAATAATAGGTGGCCAGCCCAATACTCCAATAATTACAGGAATCATAGATGGTCCATTCTCAGCATCACTGTCGATTAACATAATAGTATGAGATAACCACCAATCATTTTAGAAAACGGATTGTCATATACAAAAAAAATTTTAAAGTAAAGAGAAACACTTAGACGATCCCATTTGTGAAAACGGTGGGTATCAAAAATCGATGAATATAGTATGACAACACCATAAATAATCACCGAATAAGCTGTCGGTGCACAGACCAATACAAATGATATATTAAATATTACAATCCAATGTTTACAATATAATAAATGAGTGCAAAACCTTGGGCAAACACGCCCGAATAACTATACTGAACATAACTAGAGTATAGAAGAAAGGAGCGTCTACTACAAGTATCCTACAACATCCGCAACATGCTGTAGCTCCATGACAACTGGAATGGAATATGTAAATACAGATGTCCATGCGGAAGCGCACCTATAACGGCAAAGAAATGCAGATACAAGGAAATATAGAAACCGGTCAGGGCCGGGTTTGATATGATTACCATGACTAAAATGCATGGCAGGCAAGTGCGTAAATCTCTCACAAATAACAATAATATTCCTCACCTCTCAATCTAGCAGCAACCTAGCGCAATATAAATGATGCTCAGGTTAATAGAAAGAACAGAAGGCTAACTTCTCCCCAGTCTCAACACTATGCCCTATTCGTGCGTGGGGTGTCTCGCAAAGCGAAATCCAAACAAGGAACCCCCCCGATACACTACTACTTAGGCAAGGTTGATCGTCGAGATACGTTAGACCCCGTCCTAATTAATTTAAGTACTAAGGTTAACTTCTCCCTAGTCTCAACACTATGCCCTATTCGTGCGTGGGGTGTCTCGCAAAGCGAAATCTAAACAAGGAACCCCCCCGATACACTACTACTTAGGCAAGGTTGATCATCGAGATACATTAGACCCTAAGCACGAAATAATAAATAAATACATGTGTGTGCATAAGTGTGGGAGGTCACATCTACAACTACATAAAGAAAAAATATAAAAGTAAAAACCCATCCATCACCTATTGGCACAATTCCTAATTCTATCTTTAGGAGTATACATATATATGGTACAACACTTTATCAAATGTTTACCCAATTTACTTACATCGTAAACTAATTCATTTCATGAATTTGTTCCTTAATAGGAAATATAATCATACTTTTCATGCTCTATTGGCATTTATCACAATTGTTCACTTTATAAAAATATCTTCCTTATCAGGAATATGATCATCATCATAGGCTCTTTATGGCCTTACTTCGTGCTCTTCATGGCACTTCATCATGCTCTATATGGCATTTACATACATCAAGTCCAACTTGATTTAGAATAGTTATATTCATACATATATATATAACGATTCTAAGACCGCCCGTCCGGGTTTCCCCACTGTGCGCGCCCCTAAATGGCTATCATCTTCCAGGGCCTCCAAGACAACCTGGGATCCTATCGAAACGTCGGGAAGCGGCCATGAGCCTGCGTGGTAGCCAAGACCACACCCAGAATCTTCCTACCAGCACAGAAAAATATACAACCATAAGCGCTCCCATGGCCTAGGACTATATCCACCCTGTATTCATTAGCCAGGGGGCTTCACCACAATGCGCGCGACTTCCCTTATGATAGCGATTTAGAGAGGTGTGTATCCATAAATTAACATTTATGAAAAACATTACTTTTTTTTTTCCTTTTTGAAAACTCATATTTTACATTTCCAAAAATCATTCACTTAGCCTTTTAAGCACCAAGTTTTTAGAAGGTGCAATATATTCTTATTTAGTCATATTTTATTAATGACCTAAGACCTCAAAGTGCCACTAACCTCAAAATAGCCTCAAATAGTTTATATAATTCATAAGCCCTCAAAGTGAGTCTCCATAATGGAGTGTCTCTCAAAATCTCAACATTTATATTTTAACTTCAAATATATCTTTAGGTTAATCTCCTAAATCCGTTGGACATTAACCTAATCCAAACTAGTCCTCGGGTAAACCTAAATCTCCATTCTTAGCCTAGGACATTAGTCTACCCAATATAACCCTCTAGGACTCCCCATTACTTCCCAAAGGAAGGTTCCTAAACCTTGGACCTAAAAGAAAAAGGGGGTAAAAATCAAAATAAGAAAATCTCACAAAAACAGGGGAACCGAATCGATTCGCCCCTTGGGCCGAATCGATTCGCCCTTGCGAATCGATTCGCTAGACAGCCGAATCGATTCGGTGAGCAAAAACTGACCTTCTGCAATTGCCGAATCGATTCGCTTTAAATCCGAATCGATTCGGTCTGCAAGACCTGTAACCCTCTCCTTATCCGAATCGATTCGCCCTTAGGGCCGAATCGATTCGGTCCTGAGATTTTGCCCAATTTGGGCTACGGGGTGTAAGAACCCTAAAATCCCAAAAACTCCAAAACTTGATTTCTCCCAACTTCAACAACAACAATTCGACCTAAATCAATCCTACACCATTTATAATTAATATATACTCCTCAAATCCAATTAAAACTAAGATTTAAAGGTTTAAACATCAAAATCAACAAATACCCATTTATGGGTTAAATCTCCAAAACCTAACTATACATGCAATTTATCACATGAAATCACATGTAGCAAGTAAGAAACTTGCCTCGGGGTTCGTAGTCTCTGATCCTCTTCCGGTAGCAACGTAAATCCGGTCCAAATCTTCATTTCTCTCTCTTTCTCTCCATTTCTCCCAACTCTCTCTTCTCTCTCTCTCTCTCTCCTTTGGCTTCTAACACAAATGAAGAAAAAGAAAAGGGGTGGGGGACTTATACGGGTCTAAAAATATAAACCCCCACCCTTTTTGCTAATACACCACAGAAATGACTCGTAACCACTTAATTGAGTCATAACCCCTTAAAAATGCCCGAAACCCAAAAATATAACATGGCACCTATATCGACTAACTCGACTGTTCTAAAAACGACCGCACCCCCTATTTGGCATTCGGGAAAGTGTGAACTATCTTTGTGTTCCAATTTTATTTTAATTGATTAATTATACCCGATTTAAATATAGGTCATAACCGTCGTTTTTACATATAACGACGCAAAATACACAATATAACATTATTTACCTTCTCATAATGGTAAATAGACAAAGCATAGTAAATATTATCCCTAAGTCTCACGGGAAAATAATATTTACTCCAACATTCCTATTTTATAAAATTAGCCCATTAGGCAAAATAGTATAAAATAGTCGCTCGAAAACCTGGGTTGTTACACCGAACAGAAATGATGAGTTTCTTTATCCTTGATAAGAAAGTTATATCAAAATACAATATTGTCTTCGACAGGCTCACCTTGACGAATTTTGAAGTTGTTTCCTCCACTGTCCATCAATGTTTGAAGTTCCATAGACGCTATGGTGTCGAGGTAGTGAAGGAAATTCAAGTAAAATCAAGAGAATTCTACTACACGTTAGCAAAACAACAGGAACATAATATATTGTCCACTACTTATCAGATTGAGATAGTAGATCCTCGAGATGAAGATAAACTGGTCACAAGCGAGGTTATTGAGAAGATTGAGCCAGTAATACTAGGCGACAAGCATCCACAAAGGACATCCCAGATCGATTCATCACTATATCCTACTCTTAATAAGGAATTTGTAGATTTATTAAGGCAAAGAAATAATTCTTTCGCCTAGAGTCACGAGGACATGTCAGGGATGAATCCATTTATCCTTTGCCATGAACTTGATATTATGAAAGACGTGAAGCCCATCAATAAAAAATGCCATGTGTTTAGTCAGAAGAAGAATATGGGTATTTAAGAAGAGGTTGATAAATATAAAAGGGAAGAATTTATCAAGGATGTCAAGTACCCGAATTATGTCTATATCGTTGTTATGGTAAAAAAGAAGAATGACAAGTGGCGCATGTGCATTGACTACATCGAACTTAATAAATCTTACCCTAAGGAGAGGGATCGATGTCACTCCTGGGCATGAGCTTCAAAGTTTTAAGGATGTTTATTTAGGGTATAATAAGACCAGGACAAAATCTAAGGATTAAGAGAATACCTCATTCATCCCTAGTCAATGTGCATACTGTCATAATGCTATGCCCTTCAAGATAAAAAAAATACTGGATCAACATATCAAAGACTAGCGAATAAGGTCTTTGAGGAATAAATTGAAAAAGAAAAGGAGGTTTCTGTGAATGATGTGCCGATAGTAAGACGATTACATTAGTGACCTCGATTGAGCATTTGATCAGCTAGAAAAGTATCAGATGAAGCTGAATCTATCGGAGTGTGTTTTTGGAGTTATAGAAGGAGATTTCCTCGGGTTCATTGTTAATTAGTGGGGAATAGAGGTCAACCGTGACAAGATGCAAGCATTGATCAATATGCAGTCCCCCCAAAATAAAGGAGATCCAAATCCTAACGGGACAAATAACTGCTCTAAACTAGTTTGTATCTGGAGCGACTAATGGTTGTATTCCATTCTTCAAGGTGCCTAGAATGACCTTCGAATAGAACGAGGAGTGTGATAAATCTTTCTTAGAGTTGAAGAAGTACTTAGGATCTGTGCTTTGATATCAATGTCGTTCCTGGGTGAAATGCTTTACTTATACCTGGTAGCATCTGAGTCAATAATTAGCTCAACACTAGTGTGATAAGAAGATGGAGTATAGAAGCTTGTATACTACACTAGAAAAGCATACCCTAGAGGAAAAATCTGGTACCCTTTACTAGAAAGTTGGTTCTAGATTTTATTAAAGCTTCTCAAAGAATAAAGCCATATTTTTAGGCACATACAATTGTTATATTTACATACCTTCCTCTGGGACAAGCTATTTATAAGACTAAAAAAGTTTGGTATAATAATGGATTAGACTGTAGAACTAGGATATTTTGACATATTATATGATCCAATAACGATGGTTAAGGGCTAAGTAGGGGACGATTTTATAACAGAGTTCACTTATGAAGAGTAACCATCCGAGAAGATAGCTGAAAAGCAAGTCGGGCAAAATATTGAGCAACACGAGTCATCATATTGACAGGAAGAAATATCTCGTAACTTGGAGGAAATGAAAATTTTGTTTAAGAGCGAATGTTTGGTCAAAGGTTAGATTTGAGAAAGGGCCTCTAGTGTAGCAGTTATTTAAAGGTGGCTCATCATGTTCTAATAGTGGTGGAGCAGGGCTTATCATTAGAAAACTTAATGGGTCTTATGTAGAATAAGTTCGCAGGTTCAACTTTGGGGCCTCAAATAATGATAAAGAATATGAAGCGCTTGTAGTTGGACTGGGACTAGCATCGTCATTGGGTTCCGAGCAGTTATTAGTGCACAATGAATTTTATATGGTTATGAGCCTAGTCCTTTGAGTCTACGAAGCTAGATAGGAGTCCATAGAAAAATATTTAACAAAGGTGAAAATGTTATCATCAAAGCTTTCGACTATACAGATGGTCAAAATCCTAAGAGCCAAAAATACCTGAGTAGATGCACTTGCTTGTCTACCATCAATAAGAGTTAAGCTTCGAAGAATAGTGCATGTTGATAACTTGTCATAGCGTAGCATCGAAAAATAGTGATTTCTTGTAATGGAATTGAACATGGGGACATCTTATATGGATCCCATTAGTGCATATTCAGAGACAGAGGTGATACTAGATGATCCAAATGAGGCAATAAGATTCCGCTATAAGGCATTGAGATATGTGCTTGAAGGAGGGATTCTATTCATAAGAGGGCCTATATTGTCTTTGCTCAGACATGTACATCCTAATGAGGTGATTGAGATGATCAGAGAATTCAATGAGGGCTTATGAAAAGCCCATTTAGCTGGAAGATCTTGTATAGTGGGTCGCTACTCGGGTATTATTAGATGACCATGAAGTAATATTTCTCCAATTATGCTAGAAAGTGTGACAAATGTCAGTGGTATGCCATTAAACATAGAAGACCCGGGGAAATAATGGCATCAATCACATCTCCTTGGCCTTTAGCCATGTGGGGGATTGATCTAGTCATCCCAATGACGAAGACAAGGGGCATATCAAATACTTGTTAATTGCAATAGATTACTTCACAAAATTGGTGGAAGCTGAGCTACGGGTCAAAATGACATCTGTGTAGGTATTTCATTTTATACGGAAAAATCATCTGTTAATATGGGACACCTTACCCCTTTAACACGGATAATGGCATGTGGTTTGATAAAGATGAGTTTGAAAACTAAGACATTCAATTGAGGATGAAGATGTTGTGCTCTTCACCAGCCTATCCTCAGTATAAAAGGAAAATATAGATAACTAATAGGACCCTGTTGGAGGGAATGAAAAGAAGACTAGACGATGCTAAAGGGAATTGGAATAATGAGTTTTATCATGTACTTTAGGCCTACATAACTATGTCGAGGATAGCCACCGATAAACGCCCCTTCATGTTGGCATTTGGCACTGAGGTGGTGGTGTCTACTGAGATTGACCTACCCAGCCACAGAGAACTTAATGTCAACTTACCCAAGAGTGATTTAATGATAATACTTGATCTTGTTCTGGTAGAGGAAGTCAGGGATAGTACAACACACCGAGTGGAAGCCTACTAGTAATAAACTTCTTTCTTTTATAATAAAATAGTAAAACCAATTACATAGAAGGAAGGGGATTATGTGCTCAAGAAGGTTATCCAGAAAGGGAATAATCTGGAACCTAACTAGTACGGCTGCACATAATTTTTAAAGTAGTATGACCTGGGACTTATCGTATCAAGACAATAGAGGGTAAGCAATTCAAAAATCCATGGAACGTTGAACATTTGAGTAAGTATTATTGATAAGGATAAGAAGATTATAATTTAGAAGAGCATAATATTATGTAAACAATTTTTAATTCGTTGTAATCAATTTGTAGTAATCAATGAGAATCAGTCATTCTTCCTCTATATATGTAATATCCCGCTCCGATAAATTAATTAAATTATATATGGATTATATATAAGTAGAATCAATTATAATTATTGGAATATATGGGTAAAAAATTGAATCAAGTAAAAAGAATTAGTGGATTATGGATGGTTGATTGTTGAATTATTGGTTATTGATTGATTAAAATATGCCTTTCTTAAGAGTCAGGAACTGTTGGGGCAGAATGTGCCGATTTAGGAAGATAGGATATTAAAAGAAAATTTGATCGTCTGAAAGGATCATTTGAATGAGGAAGGTTTTCATTCTAACGACTGCCAGTGTCCTTTGAACGAACGTCTAATTTCGTTTTCTCGTCAGCCCTTGGGGATGGATGATTAGGATTAATCAAGTGGAGAATCTTGCTTTTAAAGGAATTGTTTAGTAGGTATTATAAGAATTGTTTTATGTATAAGAGGGGCGTGGGTTGGGGCGATTGGCACGACTGTCTTCATTCATCAAACTCATAACTCTCTCTCTCTCTCTCTCTCTCTCTCTCTCTCTCTCTCTCTCTTATTTTAATAATGCCTTTCACCGTTAAGAGCCCTAGCAATACAGTCACACCACTAAATACCTAGCTCCCCATTGATAATGTATGGTTGCGTAACATAGAAGTGTTGTTTGGTGTTTTTTAATGGGTATTTGAGGAGGAGGTCTTAGAGGAAGATGATGGGTTTGCATAGGGTTTTTGGAGGCAGACTTGGTGGTGTTAAACAACCCCTCTTAAGTCCACCTTAGGAGGTGGGAGTTTGTCACCTCCCTTGATCTTTCATACCTCCCACTTATTTGAGCTTCATTTGAGGTTGGATAATATACTCTAATTATTTGTGACTCTATTTGGTGTATATTGTAGTCTTATCGTGTTGAATGTTAGAAGTAGGATTTCTATGAATAAAATGATAAACTTTCTAGTAAAACTGAAAATAGATATTTTTATAGAAATAAAAATGTAAGAAAATATTATTTGTATAGTTTTTCTAGTAAAACTGAAAATAGATATTTTTATGGAAATAAAAATGTAAGAAAATACCATTTTAGTGGAGTAATGGACATTTTTATTGAATAAAAATGTAAGAAGATGTTATTTCGTGTATTTCTAGAAAAAGAAAGTAATAAGAATTTTTATGAAGTAAAAATAGAATGATGTTAATTTTCTCGAAACATTTATGAGATAAATATTTCTATGTTTCTTGCAAAATGGGAATTTTATGAATACATGAGTTTAAAGAAATTAATAAAATGTCTTTATTACTTTAAAAGTATGTTTGCTTTAAATGGTATAAAATTCTAGAGGAAATGTATGTTTAATCCACTTGGTAGGATTATAGTATTTAAAGTCCACTTTATGTGTTTATAAACTTGTACTATATTGATAATAAATATGTGAGCAAGTTTAAAGAAAGTCATGTTGGGTTTTAACATAAAGTAAGACAAAGGGAAATTTTAGTCTTCAATTTTAGTGGAAAAAAGGATATTAAGAGTATGAAAAATGTATGGTATAAGACTAAATTTGTTAAATAAAACAAATGGTAATTTCTAATGAAGAAAAAGTAGCCTTGTACAAAAGGTGTTATTTTATATATTCAATGGTGAAAATGGGGTAAAAGCGTGATATTGTACAAGTGTTAAAATGGTTAAAGTGTTTTAAATGTTAAGTTGGAAACTTAATAACCATTTTGAAAAATAACACTTATTAGTGGACTAAATTGCAAGTTTGGTAAATAAAAGGTAAATTGGTAATTTACTTAAAGTAGAACATTTTTAAGAAATAAAATTGTCAAAGAATATCTTTACACTAGTATGGGTTAAAGGAATAAAGTCCTAAAGCGTGAATTATTTTGATATAAATCATGCGTGTGTGAATAAGGGACTAAAAAGAGAAAGAAATAATTTTCCAAGTGTTAATGGAAAAACAGACGGTTAAGTCCGGTTTTGGCTTCGGCTGGGTAAAAGTAAAGAAGCGGAATAATGTGGACATCTGTAAAATGATAAACACATTAATGAGGACTCGGATGCAATCGGGAAATAAGCAATAAGGCCCCTAAGCCCTTGGGTGAAAAGCCCTATATCACTGACCAGAGCATATGGTGCGCATAGCCGGCGGTATGGAGCCCGTGAAAGTATGCGGTATAGGAAGATTCTGAGAAAAGTAAAGGAAATATGGAGCATGTCAAGAAAGGGGTTATATGGTAAAATGTGTTAATACAACCCAACTTGAATGAATATAATAAATGTTCCGGTAATGGTGAAATGGATAAGTAAATGTGTAAACCTATTAATGTCCATAAAGGAATAGAAAAGGGTTAAAGGAAGTGGATAAATGGGTGGTTAAGCAACGTAAATGGTTAAACCCATATTTAATACAAGAATGTGTCGAAAAAGATTTTCAAAGATTAAATAAGCATTTTTAACATGGTGAATGCGTGTGTTGAAAGAGTGATTTTCAATGAAAATACTAAAATGTATTGAAATAAATGAAAAAGTTAAATTCTGGTAAAGGAACGGGTTTAGGTAAATCAAGGGTAATGGTTTCAAGTGTTGAACCGGGTGTGTTAAAGAAAGTGGGAATGCTAAGTATGAATAAAGAAAACCTTTAATAAGATTAATGTTAATTAATCTGGATAAGTAAGGTTTTCAAAGTAAAATTGTTAATGCATTGGAATATGTATTTTTCAATGGTATACTTATGTTGATATATGCATATTTTTGCATGCACGTTGTTGTAGCGTGTAAGTATTCCATTTTTTCGTTCGTTTCTATACTTCTTGTATATATCATACTGGGCATAAGCTCACATCCCCACTTTGTTACAGCAGGTTGGGAGCGATTACATATTTTGAGGGCGTTATGGAGGTAAGTATATTTTATTTGTGTTTATGTTAGTAGCTCTATTCACTTGGACTTCGGGGTGCTCCCCATGGGTCCCTCACGTAGTTTATCTTTAAACTAGAATCGCATGTTAATAAGTGAAATGGTAACTAAAATAAAACTGAATTATCAACATTATATAGGTTGTTCCATTTCACTTCATACCTAACGCTCGTTTGGGACTGGGTTGACTCAAGGGTAACCCATAAATTCGGGTCAGGGAGTTACAACATATGCTATCACTTCATGTTTTTCTTCATTATTTAATGCCTGGTTTGTCGATATAAGTCATGTACAAGAACCCCAGGCCAAAGACATCTCTAAGTTGAAAATATCAGATTGACTACGATTAGACTACACTTCTTGAATGACCTCATTTTAGATAGGACACGATTAAGAATTTTGCCAAATTTTGGAAATCCATTGCATTCACATGGTTAGGTCGACAAAAACCAACCATAACTGTCTAACGCAAGGATAAATCCTAGTATATTTGGCCGACCAGGGAAACCAATGCTGACACATGGTTAGGACGACAAGATCCGTACATAAAAATAGTAATTTAGCACAAGGAATGGTAGATCACATGTTAGTCGAACTCAGGTTTGTCCGACCTGTTAGCTAGTAAGTTAGGTTAGAGAGATAATAACCTAACCCAAAACTATATGACTAAACTACTTACATGACTATCCTAAAAAGCTAGTAAATCAGGTCAAGTTCACAAGATCCTACTATACAACCACAACCAATAGCGGGTAAACTAGCCCCGAGCACTTTAACTTTGTTAAAAAAATTATGGAAACACTTGATCACAAGTGAAGGTTAATATATTAGATGAGAAAAATAACTTGCAGAAAATCAAACACGATGAATAATACATGGACACAAATAACAAGTCGAATAACATTTGATTTTAAATGTTAGCAAACAAGGATGACATGTGTTCATTATATACATTATTCAAAATGACAAATATGAGCAATTACAAGTAAAAAAAATCACAAAAATTAACAAGAGTAGAAGTTCAAGTAGCAAGAGATTCTCATTCATTAGGAGGAACATTAGAGGTGTAGCGAACATCACCATCGATGAAGCTAATGTCTTGGTCAGCCTCAGGAACTATGGGAGGAATTTTCTATTCAATAATAGTCTACTTGGCTTGACATCCACCTCATCCTCAACTTGTTCATCAACATCCATCTCATTCTCATCTACTAAAGCTCTAGCCTCATCATCATCACCCTCCCACTTGCCGATGACTTCTGTAATATATAGGTAATTCTTGACCGCATTCTTCTTCATCTATTCACAAAATTTAATGAAGAAGGTCATTTTTTTAATAGTGAAGTCCCCAAAGGATTTACATTAATCAATATCACTCTCTCCATCCTTGGCAAGGTCCTCATTATCCTTGATGAGAGCATTAATAGATTTATTAAGAGATTCATTGGCTATAACAGGGGCCTCCTGAAGACTCTGCCTCTTTACGACGTCAGTAATAACTTGATTATTTAACTTCTTACTCTCTTTGTCATCTATACTAAGGGTCAAAGCCTTCGCGACCAGCTGGTCATCTCTCTCTTGAAGTTCATGGAATTTTTTATTCATATCATTTGTAAGTTGGGTGTTATACTGAGTGATCTCGTCAATGGTGTCTTTTTCCTCCTCATAATCATAGTGGTTGGTCATAACTTTTTCTCCAAGAACAGTGTCATCCATTACGCCCTGAAGGAGACGATAAGGAAGTCCGAAAAGAGTAAAAAGAGATCAATAAAAATACCAAAAATATATAATATACATAACTTACCAGATAGAACATGTGGTGAAGAAGCTTACCGAGAGTATCAATGTCCAAACTCTTAAAGAATTCAAAATTTGGACTATGTCCATGGTAGCCGAGCACATTCATGACAATACCCATATGGTTAAAGATACAATACTTATCTCTTTTAGTTGGTTCGGGGGTAAACATATTTTACGAGTCAAACAAATATAGCCCCACCAAGGGGTAACGACTGTAAGAACTAGATTTCCTGTCCAACATGAGAGAAGACTGTTCGTTAATCAACATGCACTCCAGAGAAGGATCAATTGTCCTTGACTCTTTAAGCCTCTGATGTTTTGGGTCACCATGGGTAGTGGGACCCTATAACAGTCTCCTATCACCGACGGTTGTGGGATCATCAGTGGCGATAGCTTTACCATTGACTTTAGCTTTAGCAACATCCTCAATTTTCCATTGGGATTTAACCTCATCCTTCTTCTTGTATTCATACTCTACCTTCCCCTTTTTCCTAGAATCAACTTTAGCCTTCTTCTTAGCCTCCTTTTCTAGCCTATTCCTATGAGCAGTTTTAATGGAATCACGATCCATAGGCCTGGGTGACATACCAAAATAAGGTTTAGCTCTAAAATTTGAAGTAGTTGGAGTTAAAATTGAGCAAGAATTTAACAGTTAGACATATTATAATGAAAAACCAAAGATGACCTAATACATTTGGAAAATCCTTCTTAACTTACTCAACCTTGACCTCCAGATTGTCCTCTATGATGGCCTCGTCTATAAGTGGTACTAGTATCTTCCAAGGTGGAACACCTCATGGAGGAGTATAATATATTAGCTTAATGAACTTATCAATGGAAAATAGGTTCTCAAACTTAATATGGTAAGATACACATGTTATTTCCACCAATATGTTCAACATGGGGCGCAACCTCGGACCCCTCTTATTAGAAAAAAGATTGAACAAAAGTGTTAGCATATAGTCAATCAAAGGGAACTAGAAAGAAAATAAAGGAAAAGTGTAAAACAATGAGGTTCGGGCCACACCATTCATGAGGAATACTATAAGATCGATCCCTTTCATGTGGGTGGAAATCCCAATAATTTTTCAAGAACACAGACTGGTTCTTCTAATTATGATTGCTCGGTTGTGTAACCTTCATTAATCTAGATGTGATTTTCTGGAGAGGGGGGGGGGGGGGGGGGGGGGCGTAATAGTACTTGGGAACCTTAGCATTGTCTTTTGTGCCATTGATGAGCCTAAAAACATCTCCAGTAAGATCAAAGCTAGTGTACGCTTGCTAATGTACCATTGACCATAAATTTCCCTCTAGGAATTTGGGTTGGAGCCACCTTATAGTCCCTCATGATTGGCCTCATAATGGGATGAAGAAATATACGAACTCTGACCTGTAGAGACGATAGGGGGAAATAAATCTTGTCAATATTACGCCAATTATAAGACCTTTCATTACAATCAGGCAGTCTTAACACTACACCAAAACTACCAACTTTTCATGGTAAAAAACCTTGACAAGTCAAACTTGTCAGGGTCAAAGACAAGTTTGGGTCTGACAAAGACATTTGTTATGGACTTGTCAAGGTCAAAGACCGGAACACGTTTGATAGATTTATCACAGACTTGTCACGGACTTTGACCATGACAAGTTCATCACAGACTTTGACCATGAAAAGTTCATGAAAAAAGGAAAGCTTATCACAGGCAAAGTCTGTGACAAGTTCGTGACTAATAAAAAAATTTCATGGACTTTCACCGTGAGAAGTTTCCTTTGTCACGGACTTGTCACTGTCAAAGTTCATGACAAATTTGGGCAGATTTTAAAAAAAAACTATTGGGCAGTATGACCACTGCCACTGCCCAACAGTAATTTGTACTTGTTATAGCAAATTTTAACATGTCCAAACAACATATATATCAATCAACATTCAATATTCAATAACTAACACAAATAAATACAAATATCCATAACAAAAACCAAACCAACATTTGAATATCCATAACCAAATTAAAAAAATACAAATAATATCCAATATCCAAATAAAATAAATACAAATAATGTCATAGAGTAGGGTCTAGTGTAGATTGGAGGAGGAAGGAAGGCCACACAACATATGAATTGAGACAACCATCAATTCGCCGAATGCCACATTGTTCTTCCAACCACAAAGGTCCAGTCTCCTTTCTGATCAAAACATGTGTGATGAGAACCTTTGCATCAAGGTCTTGCATGGCACGTTGATGAACCACCATACCCGGGTGGGTGCGCGGGTCCCTTAACCCCCTCGCTATCGACGTGCCACCAAATACGCCTAAAAATAAAAATCTCGGCCAACCGATTGTTGACATAGGCCGTTCGACAGGGGTCAAGATGGTAAATGGATCATATAAGTCTTAAGATTCTGTGTGTATCTGCGAGGTAGTAGTGGCGTCCTCATCTACCTCCTTCACTTCCCCTTGCCCTTTCCCATGCCCTTATCGTAGGTGCCCTTATTGGGGGTGGACCCCCACTGAAACTTCATGAGGTGTACATATTTAGGACCGTCGCCTCCAACCTTGATATCTTATCTTCATGTTTCTATCCCGATGATCCTCGATTTCCCCACTCAAGAGATCACCCCTAGTCCTCCCCTTGCGATCCTCCCCAAGCACTTGGCTGAGTGCGTCCATAGCCAAATTTTCTTTGTCAGCATTAGACTACTTTTCATACACTTCCTTAAGATTTTCTTGAAATGACAAAAAGTACATGATTAGTTAGTTAACTTAATAAAAAAAATTAAACAATTATAACTTACGATCGCAGCTGACACGCTTGGGGACACCTCCTTACCCTTGCCCTTCTTCATCCTGATTACCATATAGGCATCGAGTCTATGTGGTTTACCCCCAGGGCCACTCCCATCCACCTGAAATAAAATAATGCAAAATTAGTAAGTAAAGCAAAGTAATGCAAAATTAGAGTAACATAAAAACAAAATTAAAGAAAATAAAAACTTACCATCCTGTGCTCCACCTTGGCGTATGACATCTGCCCAGAGTAGTGCACATTTACCTTTTTCGCTCGGTTTGCCCTCCCTAATTGATGAGATGTCAATTGCCTTTCCTCGATCTCATTATCGTAAAACTGTTGCTACTGTGCCAATGAGATCAGATCATTCGATGGGATGGTGTCACACACTCTAATAATGGACTCTCGGGTCTACCCAAAGTATCGTGTCCGCATGTTTTTCTTCCATGCATTATACTGATCTCTCAACTCTTCTAACGCGGAGTCGCGAACATATGGGGGCAGACCGAATTGATCCTGTCAAACAAATACAAACCAAAAAGAAAAAAAGTGTTAGTTGTATTCAAATTATAAAATAAAATATAAATACAATACCTGTAGTGCCCCCTAGATGGCGATCTTGAGCTCATTTAGAACCTTCCTCCTATCAGTGCACCCCGGGACGATGATCGCCTTCAGTAACTCCAGGGATCTAGCTAGTAATTTCATCTTGTTCTTGATGACGGACCCCAATTTCCCCCATTTTAGGGGCTTGGTGGTCGAGGAGCCCTCGTCACCTCCGCTACCATGATGCCCTGTTGAAGACATTTTCAGAAAAAAATGTTGTTATAAGTATAAACATGTATATGAGAAAATGATCCAACCCAAATGAATTAGAATATTGTACAAGTTAATCACATTATAAATCTAATTTTTTTTATTCAATATCGGGTCATTTCACGGGCTTTGAATTAATGCTTAAATTGATTGAAATTCAAATTAACATATTCACTAACCAAAAAACCAATTTTGATTCAAATTCAATAATAACAAAGCACTAGAAAAATAAAAGTTAACGACATTATAAATCTAAATATTTTTTAACTATCGAATCATGTCATGGAGTTTGAATTAATGCTTAATTTAATTAAAATCCAAATTAACATATTCGCTAACCAAAAAACCAATTTTGATTCAAATCCGATAATAACAAAGCACTAGAAGAATACAAGTTAACGACATTATAAATCTAAATATTGATTTAATATTGGGTCATGTCATGGAGTTTGAATCAGTGCTTAATTTAATTCAATTCCAAATTAACATATAAGAATACACCCATTGGTTATTACACCCATTTGTTATTACAAGAAGTAAATTGATCAAGTACAAATGAATTAAAAGCATTACACTATCATCCGATAATAATAAAGAACTAGAATAATACACCACTGGTCATTACAAATCTAAATTTTTTTTCAAATTCGGGTTATAATAAAAAATGGATTGATATTCATTAGGAGCAACCAAGTCATCCACACAATTATTTATACTCTTTGGCGAATAGTCCTATCCCATTCAAGACCGTATGTTTCTGTAATATACTTAACAACTCATGAACATTATTCTAATTTGAGGAAATTTTGGCAACATATCCCTATAGTTATCCAAGTACACGACATAGATTCGCTAGTGTAAGTGTTATTTCAATTTATCAATTGAAATAACACTTAAAATCGCATCTTCTAGTGTGTACCCAGAGAGCATTAAGATACGAAAGAAAAGCTTTCTCCAAAGGTGAAAAGCTTAAACCACTAAGAATATTATTATACATAAATTATACAGTCCCAAACTGTCCAAACGGGATACTTCGAGAGATCTCATTACAGGGGTAATGACTCTCGAACGAGTTTAAGGGCTATTGAATGGGTACGCATAAGAACTAAAAGGCAAGTATCTATGCACACTATATGTAATTTAAAATAGTTATAACTGTTACAGAACCGCTATGTCATGCATTCAAATGAGAACACATGTAGGTATACACCCCGCGAAACAAGTTTTATATAAGAAGTTGACCTAATGTAAATTTACACATGCATGCCAAGATTATCGTAACGATAACCGCAATAGATAGCCAATGGCTATCTATTGTAGTTCCCGTTATTACCTTTTACCCTCGTTACTTGTTATAAAACACTTGTTTTGCGGGCTACATTCATGAATGTATTCTCACGTGAATTCATGATTACTTATTACTTGTTATATAAAATTTATTGTATGTTTAATTTAATTATGTGTTATTTATATTCGATTTTTTATATAGTTATGTTTCATTTCGTATCACAACCCTAAATGTTAAAAATGCCTAGGGCCAACCAACTTAATGGCCATCTAAGTGTTCAAATCCATCAGTCAACAACAATTCAAGAATTAAAAATAACAATGCAAATAATAATGCCTTTTATTAGAAATTCCTAGGGACAACTAACTCAATGGCCATCTAAATGTTCAAATCTACCAGTCAACATCAATTCAAGAATATAAAACAATTCAATATATATATATATATATATATATATATATATATATATAGAGAGAGAGAGAGAGAGAGAGGGAGAGAGAGAGATGTAAACATATATAGAGAGAGATAAAGAGATGTTCTGAAATGTGCATAGAGAGAGAGATGGTCGCCGCAGCTACAATTAGAGAGAGAAATGAAATTTTAATTTGAGAATTGAATACCAATTTCAATTTATACCAAAAATAAAATAGACACTATACCAAATACCAATTTCAATTTATAATACTAATTTCAATTTCAATTTCAATTTATGATACCAATTTCAATTTTAATTTGAAAAATCAATTCCAATTGGTAATACCAATTTCAAGTACATTAGTGACCCCAAAATACAGACACAATTTCAATACATTAAATTTTAATACACATAATTTTCAAAAATAATCAATATCAGACATACAATGAGTGACTCACACACTGATTCATAAACACACATATCCATACACACACACACATATACATAAACACACACACACACTGACCCACACACACAGACCCAACCATGGACACTTCAATAACATTGCAGGCATGACATATAACCTCTATGCTATCAGGGTCGTATGGATTTCTAGAGCTATTGAAAGTGCTCTCCTCCTCATCCGGTATAACAACAGGAGAATTTTATAGTTGAGATGGAGCTCTAAACATGACCTCTACCTAATACGACACAAGGCCAACTATGGCCACTTCAGAATTTATTTCGACTTAGTTTCTACCATGAGGTTTATGGTTGACTTCATTAGCGCCAAAAAGTTCTACGAACTCAGGGCTATTATAATCTATGTCATGGGGCTGTACAGTAGAACCAACTAAAGAGGTATCCCTAGGGGTTATATTTGGATGGTATGGGTTATCCTCAAGACAAATGGTTTGTAATGGAATTGGTCTCTTAGCCTCGTAAAAACTAGGGCACGATTTGTTATGTTTGTGAATACATTTCACCACTCTCTTGACCCAAGATATATCAATCATTAAGGGTAGGATTTAAGGATAAATGGAGGCTTGGTGATTGTTTAGACTCAAAGTAAATAATTTAGGAGGAAAAAACACAAGGACACATAAGAATATGTAAACCTACGAAACACTAGGTCAAGCAACTCAATGGCCACCTAAAAGGAGTATTTTTCCAATCAAATGTCAATCAAAGGCGAATAACAACAAGAAATCATAACAGTAAATTGAAGAAATTCTAAAGAAAACCTGAGAAATCTTAAATTTGCAAAATGCATGCTTGAAATCCTAACCTGCGATAGACGACTCGAAAATTTCTTGAAACTTATCAGCAAATAATCGAGGACAAAAATCCCTACTAGATAATAGTTTTTTTGACAATGAAACTATCGAAAATAGCAAAATATTGAAAAGTTATCCCGAGAAGGAAGATCTTTGAGAAGGAAAGACATTTTCTCTTTATAAAAGCATTTGTGCCAATGAAATGATTGTGAAAAGGATAAAATGATGTTAAGATAGGTTTTTATACCGTTTAAGGCATTAATGATTACTTTTTGAAAAAAAGGGTTGACATCACGCATTGGAAGCACAACTGATGCATTAAAATAGTGCGCACACTGCCCCAAACACACGAGCCTAAAATGTGCTTGTCACTACTCTCAGCGTCTGACACGTGGAAACCTCAAGCTTAAGCAAAAAAATTTAAAAAAATTCATAAGTAAATGTTCTCAGCCACTAAAGAGACGATGACATATTGATCCAAGAAGATTCTTATAATTCGACCATAATACAAGCTGATGACATATCAGTTAAAACTTCACTCACTCAATCTCCTTTGCACATACCCAGAAGACATGATATGTTAGGGAATCTTCTGCAAACTTCAATCATGGGAAAAATCTTGCGGGCTTTTGTTATACCATAAATATGGCATGGCTCGTGGAACCATCAAAAGAGGATACCTAGGATCATGACTTACTAAAATAATGTCGGCTTAGTGACTAATCTGATCGGCCTAGGCAGTCTGATTGGCCTCAGCATTCCAATGAATTAATTTAAACCTCATTATCTTAGAGTAGACTAACACCATTAAGTGACCCCAATAGAACAAGAATATACAATATGAGAGGATCACATGAGCTATATTAAATACACATACACGTGTGGGGGATATGTAAATATTCCTCCCATGTGACAATAACTAATTTTATGATTATTTTGTCACTAACATGTAAAGTGTGTACCTACTTAAACTATAAAGGCATGACTTATGTCATTATTTATTATCTCTCTTCCAACAACCTATAAATAACACCCAAACCCACACTTTGAGGGAATCTAAGATATTTTCCATATTGTTACGCTGCCCGACTCCAGAAAGAACTTTAGATCTTTCATCTTGTAATCATTTATGAATTTTTCCCGGTGATCAACACAACAAACACATGCACTTGTGGATGTAGGCACCTCTTCGGGACGAACCATGTAAATCCAGTCCTACTTTTCTTTCACTAATATTTTATTATTTTCTCTAGACTAAGTTTCAGTAGTTTATATCTGTTATTTTCTTATAATTTGTATACTTTGGCTAAGAAAAATCAGTTTACTACTCTTGGGCAATAACACATGACATACATCATCTCAGGTTTTTACGATTTCGTGACATTTTAGAACTATATACCATGTAAGTATCCTCCGGACGGAGTGGATGAGAAAATTCTATCTAGTAATTCTAGGTCTATGTTTTGGATATAAATATGAAGGTTGTAGTTAGACAAATGGGTCGATGGGGAGCCCAATCCTGTGTATGTCATGAAGACATGCATCTTAAATTTGTTCAATAATCGGGCTTCGATATAGAGGTCCATTTTCTTTATATTTGTAAGCTCACTCATATTTTGCATCTTGCTGATGGATTATTAAAAAAGCAATAATTCATATTGGACTTGCATTATATCTTGGTTCGGAGGAAAAGGAATAACCTGATCGGTAGGTGGGGGGGCTATAAACTCAGTCTATTGGGGCCTTGTAAGATGGGGTGGGGTACTCAGAGTAATAATTCTAGGAATTGAAGTAACCATAATGGTCAAATGATACTTGGATATGGGGGGGCACGGGCATTAGCAGGGGGATTCAGTGCTGATATTGAAGCAGGGTAAATTTGAGGGATGATTGAATTTGTCTTAGAAGTTGACATGGGTGGGACACAAATATTTGAGACATGGGAGGGAGTAAGTTCTCTCCCTTTTCGGGAGTAGAATTAGACTTTTGTATAATGACTTGTGCTCAAACCAATGCCTTGATTTCTGATTGCATGGTGTTGTGAGAGGCGGTGAGGTTCTCAAGCTATCTCAAAACCTAATCCATCATGGATGGAACTTGGTCTTCCTCAGTAGACATGAAATGTACGGTGGAGTAGACTTGACAATCATGGGTAGTGATATCTCTGATGAAAATTCAATGACCTCACGGAGCACGAACTTGGGTTTCTAAGGTAAGAACTTAGTTTGAATTTTTGTTGGTAATGATGACTGTAGAAAAAGTCAGGGTAATGTTTTTTAAGATTTTGTAGACATGAGAATTGCGAGAATGACAATAAAATGTGGGAGAAGGACTCATATATGTATGGCTTGTCCCAATGACTTTTATCTGAATTTAACCGTATGTGGATGGTATTTTATTTTTTGTATTTATTTTTTGGTAGTATCTTCAAAAGGGAATAACTTAAAAGAGTTCCGTTGGATTCAGGTGAACATGAAGAGCTCTCATTTTTTGTATGAGGAGTGAGGAAGTAATAAAATGTGGTCTATTATTTTCTCAAAAATAAAATCTGGGTAGGGCACTCCAACGCAAAGGAATTCTACTTTGGTAATGACTTACGATTTCATACTATTTTATCTTCCATGTAAAAGGGGAAGGCTTTCAAGATAGAATCTGAAGGGTTTGGACCAGCCTCCAGCCGTCTGAAGCAATTGACCTGTAAGTATTTGTTCTCTTTGTGCAAATGGGTGTGCCCTGAGAAATTTTTTCTATATGCAAAAGGGTGATGCAAATCGGTGATCGTTGGATTTCTTTTCATTGCCATGGATCATAATATACAGAGCTCCTTGGATAGAACAACCTTCAAGGTACGTGTGAAAACACTTTACCCTAGTACTATATAGTTGTAAAAGTCTATTTGATATACCCCAGTACTGGATTGAACTCAAACATTCCCTGTCGTCGTGATTTTGGTATCGAGAGTTGCCTTATATACCAAACGGGTGGGCGAAAAGAGTGAGAATATTCATCGGTGACCAACCTTTTGGCTAATCATAGGGTTTAAACCATATGAAAATGAAGAGTATGCAGTGTGTGATGCAAACATGTAATCTTTACTTTAACATACTTTGAGGTTTATTTTATTACAATATCCTTAACACGTTCTATATCTTTGGATAAATGTACAATGCTATACATGGGGACCTGAGCTTCTATATATGTTTCGAGGGACTCTAAAACTAAGGCCTCTATGTAGTTCTAAAATGTGCATAAAGTAGTCAAAGGGTAGCGATATTAACCATAATAATAAGTAAGTATAAGTATAGTTCGACTCTCTTGATGTATCCCAAGTGGATTCGCCACTGTGGTTTTATGGGCTAAGAACGGGACTTGGGAAAAGCAGGATATGATGCATTGGGTAGAAGCTTCATGGTTTGGTTGTGATCTTTGGGGGGAGCAGGAGTTCTTATCTCTCGGTCTGTCATTTTTCCACGTGGTCGGGTTATCGGTTCAATGATTGATGTATTCCCCTTGAAGCTGTTCGATAACATATCATGTTTTTGTTACACTCCCCTGTTTAGTCCTAAGACCAAATATTTATGCAACATGTTGTTGGTTGTTCAAATTAGCTAGTTTATTTTATATAAAATAAATAAAGAGGTTCGGGTTGGCCCTTTCGGGTTAATCCTAAGGTAGTTTGGTCTAGAGATTCTTGTTATGGCATTTGAAAATCGGGTTACATGTGAAGAAGGTTTTTGGCACCCCACTCATTCTTCATGATTCATAATCTATATACTTATTATCGATATTGACATCATGTGATTACTTTTTAGTTTATTTTAGAACATGCTGAGAGACCTTAGTTTGAGAATCCCTTAAAACGTGGATATATGCTTAGGCATATAACTTGTATTAGTGACAAGTGTAGTAACGTCACTTAAACCGATGGGGGTAAATAAGACTTCTTATCTATGAAGGTATGTTCGGATAAACGGTGATCGTTGGTATGTAAGTAGATGGGTGAGAGGGAGCTCGACTTGTAGAACAGGAGGCAATTGAAAGTCTATAAATGTGTATGCATGAGAAATTATGTCTTGAGAGATTTTGATACCTCGTTCGAGATGTGAGAAGGGGTTTAAAAGGTAACATGATATATGGGTGCATCTCTGTTCTGATAAAATATCGAGATATATATTATCGAGTTTTATGCTTACGATAAGGACTCGGTATTGCACCTACGTAACCATATAGTCAAGAGATAAAAGCCTAGTTTGCTTATTTAAGTTAGCCACATTGAAGCATTCTAATGTTATGTGTGTGTAAGAGTGAGGACTTAGGTTGAGAGGCGGATAACCTATTTATGAGCCAAAGGGTAGCTTCAAAGGAGGTTTAGAATGGGAGTGGACCTAAAGATTGTCGATATTGTCATATCATATTATGATAGTTAGTCGATCACCAAGAGGAAGGTGTTGTCCTTTGAGCTAGTTTGAAGGTATATAAGGAGGGTGGGGTGTATTTAGGATTGGAGTGGACCAAAATTCATTGATTGTGATCTATGTGTCCTTTATCAACATGGGTAAAATCCTAGAGGTGTTTAGGCCTCGAGCTTATCCGAAGTGATAGATATGGTCATTTCATATGATAAATGTGGTTTGGACTAGAGATGAAGGCATCCTTAATAGATAATATTCCATGAGATGTATTATAAGGCTTGGGATCACGAGTTTAGCTCAGTATTGATCCTACGTACACAAGAGGACTTAAGATCAAAGACACATAGTTTCAACAAATGGGGTATATATATGGATGTAGGTGAAGGGATATCGGGTATACAATAGACAACATTATGGTATTTATTGAGCCTTTCCTTAATAAACCACTTCTGTTATAAGTTAAAATGTCACATTCATATGCGTCAAATATGTCAATCAAAGAAAAATGTTTGATTAATATTCCAAGAAACACATATTCGAGGGTGACGCATATAGATGAGATTTGTTTGCTCAAAGAAGTGTTCAAAGAATTTCGATTTTTATACTTTGAATTTTACAAAGTTTTAGAGTAACTCGGTTCACAAACACTTTTTTTGGGAACGGTTTTGAAAAGTATGTTTTCACGCTGTATTTAGTCATATCACTTAATTAACATTTATTTAATCTATGAGTATTCCTTTTCAACTCAACAAATAGAGCAACTGGGTTAAAAACTTGTCTTTAAAATCTAAACATTGTAAACTGTATACCCGGTCCCCTAACAGGGTCCGAGCTAAATGATTTAAAGAAATATTGACAATTTTTATAATAGTATATATTTGGGTTATTAACTCAAAATTTCTGTAGAGTTTTTTACCCTTGTCACACAAGACACTTTTTTAATGGGGGAGTGTCCCTAGTGAGGTGACATCGTTCCATCTGGCATAGCTTAATTTAAAAGAGCTGAAGTTTGCCTCGGTTTCCCATAGGAAGTGACAAGCTCAAACTTCACTCTTTATTTTCTTGACAAAACTCGAGATTCAGAGATGCTCGATATTGAATAGTGTTAGAAAACGGGATCAATGTTTGGTATTGGGGTGCTTTTTTAAGGTTGGTGATCCTATTTATGGGGTTTGATCCGGTCTCTTTAACCATTCGGTTATTGGGATGCCATGTGCATGGTGGATAGAGGGGGTGGAGGCATATGTATGGTTGTAGGGAAGATAAGGGGATTCGTCAGTCATCGCAATAGATATTTAATTATTCGGTTAAAGGAGGTTAGAGATATATAAATATTAGGTTAAAGGACCCAACTCAGTTGTTCCTTGCTTCTACTTGTTTTTAGTAATTCTCACTTTCCCCAAACAAACTTCTTCATGGGGTAGTTTTTACCCTTTATTTTTGGTGGTTTTCGATTTTCATCATTTTAGATATATATATGGTGTAAAATAAGAGAAGGAATCAATCCCCTATTACGAATCGAGGTGTACCAAGATGCTTCCAAAGGTTCTAAGGTATTTTATGTTGGGTTTTTTCATTTTACCAAAGCTCATACTGCGTGTTTTTAGAATTTTTATAGAGATAGTCATGACTGATTATAAGACATGCCTCTAAAACCCCCTTAACCAAAAGATATTTTGGGAGGTCCTTGGCTGGGATCATTGACCTTGACATGTCTTGGATTGTTCTATTCTTTCTTTAGACAATCCCATTCTATTGTGACATTTTTGGAGAACTAAACCCGTGTTTATAGACATTTTTGGCACAATATTCAATAACTATGATTTCCTTAAATTCTCAACCCCTATCACTTTGAATCCAGGTTTCTTGATTATCCTTTTCATTTTTAATCTTCAAAATATTTTTTAAAACTCTTCTAAAGTTCAAACTTATGTTTCATGAAGGATGTCCATGTGCATCGACTAAAGTCATCCATAATTACTAGTATATAACCATTGCCACAGAGGCTAATAGTTCTAGAGGAATCCCCCATGGAGTCCATGTGTGTTAAATCTATGGATTTAGAACTTACAGTGTCTTTTACTGTCTTGTGAGATTACTTTACTATCTCTCCCACTTAGCATGATCCACAAACAATGTTTGGGACTCGTTTTATTTTGGGTAAATCATGAACAAGTTTGTGCTTGCTTAATCTTCTTAGATTTTCAAATTTTGTATGCCCCATCCAATTATGCCATAGGCCTGCTTCATTCCATCTAGCCAGTTGACAAGTGTGGGATTCAGACTTAGGACTGTATATATAATAATTGTCATTAGTTATGTTTCTACTTAGGATGAATTTTCCACTTTGATCAATAAATTTAAATTCGGTTTTAGAAAATAAAAGAGTGTAGACAGCATCACAGAGCTGGATTATAATGAGAAGATGAAGTTTAATCCCTTTAACTAAAAGAACCTCTGTAATGACATTGTCTGTCATAATTATTTATATCTTATATCGCTACAACTCGTCGAAGGATTGAGAAGGTAACATTTACACAAGATGAGCCGAATTTCAAGAAGACTTCAGCATTCAAGCCCAACAAGGATCAATTTGGTAAAATATGTGTAAGTTCCATTTACATTTTACATTAAAAGTTTTGAGATATTTTTGTGAAAGTTAAAATATTTTTCTATTTATGAAAAATGGTTTTTTTAAGTTTTTTATAAATGGTTTTTATTTTTCAAAAAAAAATTCTCATAGAATTTTTGGATAAATGTTTTCTGATCCCGTGAACAGTTTTAACTTTTAAGGTTTCCAAGTTATTTAAAGTCTAAAGATTTTTTGGGGATCAGGGACTGTCGTTCAAACGACAACATTCTCGTTCAAACGAGAAAATGTCTTGCTCGAATGAAGTCGTATCTCATTCGAACGATAGGTCGTTTATGCTGACACATCACCGCCTTAAATTTTATTATATATAGGGTGTTAGACTACTGATTTTCATGTAGAGAAAAAAATGGGTTTCACAGAATATGTTTTTATACTATTCTCCAACCATTTGAGAGTCCATAACTTTTGTTTTACAATTCACAATCCCAATTACTTTTGTGTGAGTTATTTTGTGGAACCCAAAACATAGTTTATTATTGTTCATACTTTGTGGGAATATCTCTGCAATCGAGAGTTGCATGCTATTGTGGAGGGAGCCTCTGCGGAGTTTTAAGAATGAGTGTCCTTGTGGTATAGCTGTGTGTAACCACTACTGATTTCTAGCCGTTGCTTTGAAGGTTTGACGAAGATACCGTGCGTTACACTTGTGGGAGATTATCAAGTTGTTTGTAAGTCAATGGTATTGTAAACTTGTCAAAGTCCTAGAAATAAAAAGGGTTTTCCCTGAGGGGATTTTTCCTGAACTTTATGCCGCAAGCTTTACTTATGTTGGTTTAAGACTTGCACGCACATGGCTAATTGATTTTGAGGGCTGAATTAATTTGATTCATAAATTGACTCTAATTAAATAAGTTTGTGATTGGAATTTATGCATCTATTTAAATAGGTATCACACATAAGGTTTTTAAACCTCACTAAGTAATGGGATTCCTTCCTTTTTTATTGTTCTTTACCTTATGATATAGGAGGACTCACCATCTCTAAACAGAATGTTTCCACCAAGGTAATTAGTTACGTTTGAAAGTCGTGATTCTATGGACACCCTAATTTGCAATTAGGGTATGAGTCATTTATTCCACTTGATAAAAAAAAACTCAACCTTCACTCCGATCCTTAATGGGACATCGTCTTCATAACCCCCCTAACCTCCCAAAATCAACGGGGAAAAATTCCAAAAGAATCGATGTTTTTAAGGTGGGATCCCCAAAATAACTCTAAATCTAGTCGGAGCCCCAAATAAAATATTATAAAACTACTAGAATTTTAGGGGTAAAAAAAGAATTAAATAAAAATAGTATCGAACTCAGACCCTCCCTGAAGATTGTTAGCATCGGATTAAGGAACACCTTGGTTCAAACAACGCTTCAGTCCAAGGCCACACGAAGGATTTATGAAGATTAAAATTTCAGTCAAAATAGTACAAAAGTTAAAGATTTTTCCTCGAAGTGAACCAAAAAGTCAACCATCATCGGACTAATCTTAACCAAATTCAAATCGATCTGAATTACAAAAGTTAAAGAATTTTCCTCTAAGTCAGCCAAAATTGGATCGATCCGATACAAAATTCGAATATACTCGAATCACCTGGGAGCCACTTAGTTTTCCTATAAATAGGGCCCACCACCAACCTCAAAACTTACCCATTCACCTCCTCTTTCTCTCTTTAGAAACTTGGTTTCTATTATGAGTATAATTAGTTAATTAGTTTAATTGCATTATAAATTACTTAACTAGTTTAATTGTTTAATTAATTAATTAATTAAATTGCTTTATAAATTAGTTTATCGTTTTGATGATTAATTTAAATTAGTTTATTTCTTTACTAATAAGTTTAATTAGTTTATCGCTTTGATAACTAGTTTATTGCATTTATAAATATCTTAATAGTTAAATAGGTTGTGGATTATCATCCCACTCATTTGAAAATAGTGGTTTCCAGTGAGATTTTGGAAAAAATATAAATATATTCATAGTTGTTAACAATCTCATGATCAACGTGTTCATCTTTCATGTAAGGCTCATACCTTGCATGTTTGCTGAATTTTCCTAAAGTGCGGGTGTAATTGTTGAAACAACTGTGATATTCCTATATTAGCATCCCATATTTCAGAGGTCAGCGAAGTAATCTATAACCTATCTCACATTTTTATCTGAACATAAAGACCTCAAAGTGTAACATTGATTTTTTTTCTAACTTTCGTCAATCTTGATTGCTCGGGATAATCAAGCTCATTCTGAAAAGTCTCGAGTGAATTTTGTAATTTTAAAAAGCCACTTCCCTTGAGTGAAGTTCATACTTTCAAAAATTTGCCTACCCTGAGTGAAGTTTGTACGTTTGAAAAGTCACTTACCCCCAAAAATAGAGGCAAACGCCTGTGCGTATCCTGCAAAAACTAGCGCATTCAGACGGAGCCTGCCCAACTGGTGACCTCAAAACAGTACACTCCATTGGGAGAAATTTGGCTCACGTACCAGGTTAAAGAAACTCTACACGAATCTCGATTCAAAGTCCCTATATATATTGTGATAAACTATCCATATCTATTTATCTCATTTAGCCTGACCCCCATTTAGGTGACCGGGTATGCACTTTTCATAAGTTTATTTGTTTATTAAAATGACATATTCATATGTTAAATAAATGCTAATCAATTGCCACAACTAAATAAAAACATGTAAACATAATTTTTAAAACTGTTCTCAGGAAAGTTTTATAATTGAAACTTTGTAAAGCCAAAGTAAAAAATCGAACTACTCTCACAGCATCTCTGAGTGAACAAAGGCTTTATCTATGGCAACGCCCCTGAATATGTGTTTTCTTAAAAATACTTGTGAAGCTTCGGCCAGTGATCAACTTATTTTAAACATTAAATATATCAATCCAACAAAACATAAAGGCTATATTAAGGAATAGGCTCCATAAATACCGTAATGTTGTATATTATATACCGAGTATCCCGTTGCGTACCCCCATAAATATGTCTCATTTATTTGAAATACATTAGGAATTTTATCCTAAGTCTTCTTGGGTACATAGGCATTGTACCGAATTAAACTCGTGAACACCAAGCCTTATAATACGTCGCTTGGCATACTATTTCTTAGGATGACTCCATCTCTAGTCCAAACACCTTATCTCCAATCTAGTAGGTAGCAAAGGATGTCTAGAACATTACATATTTGTCATTAAACCTCCAAACTAGTCTGAAGGTTAAAATTGTCCTCCAAGTGATCGCTCGATAATTATAACAAGTTATTCCTTTGTTAGTGCGTTTTGATCCACTCCCATTCTAAACCTCCATTGAAGATATCCTCTATCCTACTATTAGATTCTCCCCATATTAAGTTAAGTCCCACACTTGCACATACATCATGTTAGAATACGTATACAATCAAACTACGTAGGATTTAATCTCATGGATACACAAGTATGTAGGCGAAATACTGGCTTCTTCTCATAAGCATAAGGCTTGACATTATATCTCTCGATATATTTCCCCATAGAGATTAACTTATCTATTACCCATATATCTCACCTAAAGCCTAGAACGAGATGTCAAACTATCTCAAGACACGATTCTCGCCACACACTTGCATACACATTAATGACCACTCGTTACCTAAGATGAGCTTTCTCGCACCCTTATACATATTGGTGACCACCCGTTATACAAGTCGAGATTTATCTCACACTTACATAAAGACTAACAAATACATGTTAAACCCAAGTATGGAGTCATTCACAATCACTCTTGTGTACCCGCACCGGTTTAATTAACGGTCATACACCTCTCACTAATACCATTTCGTACCTAAGCACCTATCTATGCTTTAAAGGATTCTCAAACTAATGTCTCTTAACATGTTATAAATTAAACTTAAAAGTAATCACATAATGTTAAGAGCGATAATACACATATAATTAAGGAATCATAAACAAGAAGTGGGGTGTCCAATACCTTCCCCACTCATAACTCGGTTCCCTAATCCTATAACAAGAATCTCTATACAATAGCAAGCCTAAAATTGTCTTAATATCAACCTAAAAGGGATAAACCGAACCTTTTGTTAATTTTTATTTAAAATAAACTGATAACGCTCAACATTCGACAACTCCTCACGCGGAATATATTCCGTCCTAGGCCTAACCGAGGCATGTAAAAAAATTATATATGGTGTCTAACTAATTCCCGGGGCAAACCTCGAACCAACTGAGATGATAACTTGACCTCGGGGAGAAATGAAAGAGTGATAAACTAACACTCCCGCATACCCAAAGGGATCAAACGTAGCGAATATACCACTCCCTCGAGTCCCAATTCGGGCCCCATAACACCACAGTGGAAACTCTGTTGGGGATAAATTAAGATAACTGAACAATCCTTATACTTCCTTTATACTATGATTAGTATAACTCTCCCTCATGACTACTTTACATAAATTTTAGAATTATTTAGCTACCTTAGTTTTAGAGTCACTTAAAAACATAGATTCGTTCTTAGGTCCTCGAGTACAATATTTCACATTTTTTCGAATGTATAGGTACGCGCAAAGGACCTCGTGATAAAACAAACATTAAAGTATGTAAAAATAAATATTACCTATGTGTATCACACAATATATGGCCTTGTTTTTAATATTGTTTAAACCCTATACCCTGGGGGATAAAAGTGGTCAATCGAAAGGCTGGTCACTGATGAATATTCTAACTCTTTTTTCCCATTCATCGGGTATATCGGGAAACTTCTCTATCGATCCTAAAGTCTTGGTGATAGGGAACGTTTAAAGTTGTTTTAGTATCGGGGTATATCGAATAGGCGTTCAGGGTTATTCAGTACTAGGGTAAAGTGGTTTAGTCCAAAAATCCCAGTATATCAGGATCCATGGCAATGAAAAGCCATCCACTAATTACCGAGTGGCATCACCTTTTTGCATACAGAAAAAAGCTATAAGAACACACCGATCGGAGGCTGGTCGAAACCCCTCAGATTCTAGGGTGAATGTCTTCCCATTTTTAATGGAAGATAAACAGTTATGAATTCGCAAGTCATCACTAAGGCCAAATTCCTTTAAGTTCGATTCCCTACACACATTTTGTTTTGGAAAAATAATAAACCACAATCTATTATTTCCTCGCTCCTCGCACTAAAAATGATAGATTACCCCAATTCAATTGAATCTAACGTGACTTTGCTTGATTCTTCCGCTTTGAAGACACTATCAAATAAAGAAAAACAAAATACCACCCCAGTGGCCAGATAAAAAAAATATTATTATTCACTACAGAGAAAACCAAAAGTTTTTTTTTATCTTTTTTCTCCTCATCTAAATCATGTTACCCATGAAATATTTCCAAATGAGTTCATGAGCACGTACCTAAGACTCCTATAGGGATATGGAAATTAAATCTCTTTTTCATAAGATACACTTACAAATCATGCCAACATGGCCAAAGGATCCCACATTTGGACTCCTAAAAAACACCCATACCAAATCTCTATGGCACTAGACCTTTTGTCTCATATGCATCCTTTGAGTAAAAACAATTTTACCCACACTAAGCTTCTATGAATCTTTTTGGACATCATCGTTTATGAGAGACCGCCTCTACAAGTCTTGCATCCCATCTTCAAATGCTTACGAGATGTCTACAAACATGAAGGACCTACTATTCCCAATCCAAGTAAGAGACTTTTAAACCCACCACCATTCCAATGGATGACTTTAAACCCCCTTCACCCGCAATGCTTGTTATGCCTAATCTCACTAACTACTTTCTAGACCACCCTTATTTTAGGAGCCTTCTCCAAATACTCATCCTATGCCTTGAGGCTCCGCACATAGCCAAGGAATTTTTCAAAATGATCATCTATGTTAAGGCTTACCCAAAATCCACATTTGTTCTCGAAATCTAATCGACCATTTTTACTAGAAAAAAATGATGATGAAGAAAGAAAAATGGGAGAAAATGATCACTTACAACATTTTAGAGCCATAAAAAATCCACCCATCATCATTTATCAACTCTACTATGGATTCAAGATGAAATGTTCATATTCTCACTCTATCCCTTTCTTTTTTCTTAACAATTGTCTTTCTTACAAGTCTAATGGTAAGGTCACATTTATTTCAAATTTGTATAATTAATTTAAATTCCTTAAAAAAATTCTCTCTTTCAAAATCTCAGCTAAGAGACTTCATGGGTCTAAACCCACCTCACCCACATCCCTCTCACCTTGTTGACAATTTTCAAATTACATCCATTGCGTCAAAATAGTTAAGCCTTCACTCAGCGATCTAAGGCATCTCTTCCTAGACTAAAAATGGTATTCTTACATTATGATCAAAATTTTGAGAATAAAACTTAGTCTCATTCAATATGACAATGGATTTAAAAAAAAAGAACCCAATCCTCCTTACCCGTCGTCAATGGAGCCCGTTAGCAAGGCTACCCATAAATATCCTAAGTCATCACCACTGAGACTTCTCACTTTAAATAACCAATAACTTTTCAAGTGTACCCAGTTGAAAACCATGTCTCCCAATACCCCTTTAAGAGATGGAACTCTCAGAATTCTCTGAAGTTGTCTTTACTCCCTTTGATGGTATGATAATTCATGGTTCTAAGTACTTAACATTGTGTATTGTGTGTGTTAAATTGAACATTCTAAATGAATCAAATAACACATCTAACAATCATACTTTATGGATAAAAGATACCTAAAGTACCTAAAAAGGCTTAACAAATATCAAAAAGACTTTATAAATCCTATCAAGAGAGATATAATGCCTAGTAACTTGGGAAATATCGAGTACCCCAAGTATGTATCTATAGGACCCTCACCTAGCCAATGACTTTTTTCCATAACCTTTGATGAAAAATCAGTGAGACACCCAAGATGACAACCTAGTCTAAAGGATAACCTAAAGCACTCCTAGTCTCTAAGAGGCAAGAACCTATTCAGGGGTTCTCTAAATTCTCACCTTGAATAAACACCGACGGGGAAGCCACCTTGGCTTACCCTGATGGGGTCACATTCTATCAAATTTTAACCTTAATCGTTCAAAAACATTCATTGCCCCAAGGTATGTCCTAAACAAGATTAAAATCCAGCGTGGAAAAATAAAAATAGAAAAAGAAAAAGATGAAGAGGAAAAAGAGTAGTAAATGCCCAAGTCCAATGAAGAAGGAAAATAAGCTAAAAGGTCAAATAGACAAACTTGGTTGAAGCTTCAAACCTCCATAAATACCCCTTTCTTGGACAAAATAATAAAATATGGGTGATCCAAAAAGATAATGTTTCAATAAAACACGTTCTTACCTATAAAAAAGCGCCTAACGTGAGCCACCAACCATTAAATTAAAGTCAACTAAAAGCTTTGATCCCCCAATATTTTCATTCAATAGAACTACATGGACCTCATTCTCCACCATATGATTATCGTAGACATTCAAATACATACATACTATTGTCTTTGAATTGGAGATATATAGGCAACCCGTGATGTCACTTTAGGCCCGATCAAGCACTAAACATAAACCCCAACTAGGTTTCCCACAAAACATGGTCGTTGTATCTTAATTGAGAAAGATTTTACATGGTCTAATGAATGACGAAAAGTAATAAAACTCACTCTAAAGTGTTCAAACTAATCTAATTTTTCATTATTTAAAGAATGACAAAAAAATCTGCTACACTCGAAGCACAACTTACACGGCCTAGCGAGAAAGCAAGCTCCCCTCCTCTCAATTTTTAACTATAAAAAGTCTTGACCTTAAGACAAGACCTAAAGACTTCATCCACTATCAACATTCAATAAAATGAAAAATAAGAAACCACACCCTTGGAACTACATTTGACTTGATTTCCCTTAAGGGATATGTAGGCAGTCATGTAGGCAGTCCACTCAGAGACTCGGTTTCACCATAAAATATATCCCTCATTTCTTCAAAGCCCTTTGAACCAAAGGAAAACAACGTGATCAAATCCACCATCCTAGGAATCATTAAATTAGTTAATAATTTAACTTTAGAGAATGGGCATATGAAAAACTTTCAAAATATAACTTCAACAGAAGAGTCCAAATTTCCAAGCTACCTTCCATTTTATGGTAACCATTCATCCTCTTCACCCACGATTTCAAAAATAAAAAATCCATTTTGATTGTACATTACACGAGTACTCTTCGTGTTAGAAAAAGTGATAGATGACAACCAATTTAAAATAAATGAGAAAAATGAAAATTCTTGAAGATGAATCATCCCACGGCCTGCCCAATAACGTCCTTTACCTTAGAATCCCATTTAACTCCTAAAGACTGACCAAATTCTACATTGCCTTTGTACAAAATACACTGCCTCCCCTAATAAATATATTTGATAAGAATCAATCATTGATTACCTACATTCCTACGATAGGTGTACATTGCCTCTAAACAAAATAAAGCTCAGACTCCTATGAGTAAACCTCTCCAAAGCCTGGAATTCAGCCTGATCAAATAAAAGCCTCACTTCTTGGAGCAACCCACTTAAGCTTTAGGGACCTCCTGAGTAAACAACTACAAATCCTCCTACTCCTCTAAGGATACTTATCTAAAGCCTCGAACTCCACTCAAGTAAATAAAAGGATCATTACCCCGATCACCCCACCTAAGCCTCAAACATTGCTTGAGCAAACCCCTACAAAGCCGTAGACTCCTCTAGGTAAACATATCTAAAGCATTAGACACTACTTGAGAAAAACATTACAAAGCCTCAGACCTCTAAGCATACCTCTCTAAAGCCTCAGACTCCACATGAGAAAATAAAAGCCTCACTACCTTGCGCAACCCACTTAAGCCTCAGACACCGCCTGAGCAAACAACTATAAATGCTCAGATTCCTATGAAAGAACCTATCAGAAGCCTCATATACCACTTGAGAAAACTACTTCCAAACCTTATACTCCTCTGAGCATACCTCTTCAAGGACTCGAACCCTACCTAAGAAAATAAAATCCTCACTATCTTGAGCACCTCACTTAAGCCTCAAGCATCGCCTAAGCAAACCACTAAAAAGCCTTATACTTCTCTGAGAAAACCTATCGAAAGCCTCAAACACTGCCTTAGAAAATAAATTTAAAGCTTTTTTTTGAATAAATATTTATTTACATACAACTAGAAATCTCTAGAACTTACAACCAATAAATGGGAAATAAATAAGGCTCTTCATCTCAAGGCCCTTACAAACCAATGCTTAATTGAAAATGAATGAAGGAATATTTAATCTATCCATCTTGAGGATAGAATTAAACTCCTTAGGGATATCTTCTAACTGATGAGAGAAGAAATAAATATTTTAACCACTACCTCTCTTTGACAGATAATATGCAGCCTTATTAGAATCGCTGAGAACATGACAGAAAGAGCAATTAAGGAAAGAGGATATTGATAAAATTTGATCAATTATCCATTTGATTTTCCAAGGGCACTTGTATTTGTTATTGAGAAATTCAATGATAACCTTTGAGTTTGACTCCACAATTACTTTACACCCTCTAAAATCTTGCAAATGTGTAACTCCAGATAATAGAGCCCTAACTTCTACTTCTAAGCTTTGCATTTCTCCAAAATGAGCATGAAAGTACCAAATCAGCTTCCCTTTATCATTTCCGAGAATTACACCACCACCATTTGAACCCGGATTACCTAAAGAGCTGCCATCAGTATTGAGTTTCAAATAACCTTTACGAGGAAGCATCCACTGAACTAGCATAGGCTTAGACCTTTTAGTTAAAGTAGGATTGAAAGCTAAATTGAAATTTGAATGAATTTGTTTGATAATGCTCTGATGGGACATTTTTATGTTTTCAAATTTAGCTTTATTCCTACTTAACTAAATTTTCCAGCAAATGAAGTTAGGAATGATTTTGAAACTTATTTGCGAAGCCTTTGTAGGAGCTAACCACCAGAAGATCATTCTTTGTCTGATAGACCCAATATTTGAAAGTACCCCAAACAACTGATTAAAGTGATCCCAAACCTTAATAGCTATATCACTAAAAGAGAACACATGTTCTAAATTTTCTTCAATACTTTCCTTGTAGCATAGAAATTTAGATGGGATAAGGAATCCGATTTTCTTTAATCTATCATCTGTAGGAATTAAACCTCTTAGAAGTTTCCCATTGAAAATGGAAATTTTAGAAGGAATTCTACCATCCCATAAGAACTCTGTAGACCTGTAATTAGCTTCGATAGATATACTAATCTCCCAAGCATATTTGAAAGAGAACTCACCTGAAGTGGAAGTTGTCCAAACTATCTCATCTTTCTTATTGTACCATCTCTCATAATTAAGCACTTGCTGCAATATATAATCATGGATAATTTGCTGCAATTTATCAGTGTCCCAACTGCCATCGGGATTCTAATAATCTTTAACCATACCTGATTGGTTTGAGTCAATCAAGTCATCATTAGGACCTATATCCATCCATTTATCTTTAAAATAGTCTAATAATCCTTCCCCTAACTTCCAGCTGATTTTTTCCTCTGCTTCAATTCTGACTTGAGACATTCTTCCCCAAGCTTTGGATTTGTCTCCGCTCTTGGCTTCAATGGGATGAATGTTCTTGCAATACTTATCTTTGATGAAAGAAGACCATAAAGAATCAACACTTCTGAGTTTCCACCATTGTTTAATTGCCAAATCCTTACTAATGTCTTCCATCTTTCGAATTCCAATTCCTCCCTCTGGAATAGATTTTGTTATCTTGTCCCACTTGCACCAATGGTATTTTCTGACTTCATCTTTGGAACCCAAAAAGAATCTAGCAAAGAGGTTTTCAATTTTGTTCAAAATACACTTTGTTGGAGACATCGCTGCAATTGTATGAGTAGGAATAAAACTTAAAACATGTTTGATTAAGATTAGCTTTCCCCCCATAGATAATGATCTGGACTTCCAACTGCCAAGCAGACCTCTAATCTTTAGAATCAGGTGCTCAAAATATTTTTTTTTTCTTTCTACCTGGAAAAAGAGGACAACCCAAATAGATAATAGGAATTTTTTTATATTAATGTTAGTTAAAGCTTTGATAGCATCACCTGATTTAGATGACATTTTGTTGGATATGAAAAGCTGACATTTCTGCTTATTAATCTTCTGACCTGCTGCTCTTTCATACTCCTTAAGAACTTCCATTATCAACTTTATGTCCCTTTTGGATCCGAAAGAGAATAGAATTATATAATCTGCATAAGCAAGATGATTAATTCTTGGACATCCCATCTTTTAATTCTTGGATATCATCTCCATAAACAAGATAATAGAATTATATCATCTGCATAAGCTAGCCATCTTCGAATTCACTTTATTTAAATTTCTGGAGAAAGTTTCAGCCATTAGAATAAAAAGACTTGGGGATAAGGGATCCCCTTGTCTCAAACCTCTATAGGATTTGAAAAACCCTTTAGCTTGCCCATTTATCACCACTGAAAACCAACGGTTCGAAATGCTCCTCCATATCAGGTCAATCAGATGTTTTGAGAAACCAAATCTTCTAATAACATGAATAAAAAAAGGCCAAGAAAATCTCTCATAGGCTTTAGCCAGATCCAGTTTAAAGACCATATTACCTCCAAAATTCTTCTAATTAATCAAAGACACCATTTCTTGAGCTAACAATGCATTTTCTAGAATATCTCTCACCTTAATGAAGCCACTTTGGTTAGGAGAAATAATTTTGGGAATAACATCTCCTAATCTATTAGCCAAGATCTTGGAAATGATTTTGTTAATAAAGTTTACAAAACTGATGGGGCTAAATTCAGAAAAGCTTTTAGGAAAATCTGTTTTGGGAATCAAAGCTATTAAAGAAGAGGAGATACGTCTGGGCATATCCATCCCAAGAAAAAAACCTTGGATTACTTGAACTACATCTAGATGAACAACCTCCCAACACTGTTTAAAGAAGAATCCGTCAAAACCATCAGGGCCAGCACAACTCGAGCTATCCATATGCCAAATAACTGCTTGAATTTCATCCATTTTAGGAATACAAGACAGTCCCAGATTATCTTCAAAAGACATGGAGTGATTAATCACTTGTAAGAAAACATTACCTGGCTGAGTAACCTCTCCATCTTCAGGAGTGAAAATGTTTTTAAAGAATTTCATAGCAGCCTCTTGAACTTCTAGCTCACCTTTCTTAAGATTCCCATGAGTGTCTAAAATCTCAGATATAAACAATCTCTTCCACTTAGACTTGACAGATGTATGAAAGAAAGATGAGTTTTTGTCTCCATCTTTCATCCATTTTTCATGATCTTTCTGCCTCCAAAAATTATCTTCAATAGACAATTTAAGGTTATAATTGTCTTATGAAAACGACATCTTTTCTCTATTCGCTTTAGAAGGCTCTTTGTCAAAGTTCATTTTTTGGATTAAAAGATCATCTTCTACATTTCTAGCTTCTTGAAAAATGTCTCCATAATTATGCCTACTCCAACTAGCTAGAATTTTTCTTAAATTTTTGAGCTTGAGAGAGAGAGTTAATAGCTTATTATCATGAACAACATAGTTCCAGTTATCCGACACTACTTTAAGGAACTCAGGATTATCACACCAGAAATGAAGAAATTTAAAATGCTTTAGTTTACTCATCTCTGAATTTTGAATTGACATAAGAAGAGGACAGTGGTATGAGAAACTTCTATTTAAGTGATTCACTTTCAATATACCCAAATCAGCAGCAGCTTCATTCCCAAGGACCCTATCCAACCTGCTCCAAATTCTAGATTCTCCCTATCTCTTATTAAACCAAGTGAAATTGGATCCAAGAAATCCAAGATCCACTATATCTATATTTTCCATAGCCTCTAAAAACTCATAAGAAGAGCTTAAGTCAATCTCATTTCCTCCATCATTTTCATTGTTATAAGCAACTATATTAAAATCGCCTCCTATCAACCAAGGCTCATCAGTCCTTGCTTCTGACAGAAAATGCCACAGATCTCTTCTCTCAACTTTAGTGTTTTTTGCATAAACAAAAGTTGAGTGAATGCATTTATCCTCCACTTTGAAAGCTAAGTTCAAACACTGATCCATTGAAGAAATAAAGTTACACTGAATCCCTTCTTGAATAAAACACCAAGTTTTGCGATTAGAGTTAGAGAAAGCCATGCCAAATCCCAACTTTATTATAAATGACTCCATTTTATCCGCCTCTTGTTTTGGTTCTAGAATTACCAAAATGGACAAATGGTGAATTCTGAACAATCTTTTCAACGTTCTAACTGTTCCTTTCGTCGAAACTCCTCTGATATTCCAAATGATAGAACTAATCATTGGGATTTTTGAAAAAGAGGATTTTTTGTACCAGATCTCAATTGTCTAGTATTTGGAATATTATTTGAATGAAATGGCTTCTTGAGAATATTTTTAAATTTTAGGGTTCCCCCTTTGAAGATAGGATAGTCAGCATTATTCAGCTGATTTAAGCCATCTCTATTACCCTCAATTCTTCCATCTCAACTATTTTTAAATATATCTGAGGTACCTTCACTTCTAACTGTTGTATCTGAACTTTGAATATCTTTGCTTTTAACTTTATTAATGATTGGGGTTACATCTCCTTCTTCTTGATTAGCTTCATCAGTATGAGAGTCCTCAGTATCTTGCAATTGAAGTAAGGGAGACTCGAACTCCGGCACTTCCTGGTCACTTTTTAACTCTTGAGTCTTGAAAAATCTTGTGATCTAGGCTTGCTTCTTCTCTTCGATTAAAGGATGGTTTTTTAACTTTTTCCTCTCATCTTCATACAACATCACTACATTATTTTGCTCAGTAGGCTGTCTAGAATTATGTTGTGGAACCTCCTTTTGGAATTTTTTTAAGATCCATTCCTTTGTTGCTTCTTTCATATTGTCTCCTGCTTTTGATCAGTCTTGATGACATTGGTACGCTTCACCTTTTAGTAACCTTCCTCTTTGAGTAGGCATTCGCTTTCTTCATAACCTCTTCTTGCACACTTACCACAATATTTAGGGATCTATTAAAATTCAAAGTATTGCCAAAAACCTTTATTGGTATCCTTGTTAGCAATCCATATCCTATTAGGAAGAGGTTTTTTTAAATCCACTTAAATGCAAATTCGAGCCAAACTAGGTCTACCCAAAGATGATGTTGCAGAATCCATTTTTAATGGTTGACTAACTGCTGAACATATAGAGAACAAACTATCTTTATTGTACAGATGAATAGGAAGAAATGGAAGACTGACGCAAATTGGAGTAATAAAAGATTCAACATCTGGATAAAATTCGTTAGTCCATTTAAAAACCCTCATTGGAAATCTGTGAATATACCAAGTAGATCGAAGCCAAATTCTATGAAAATCTTCTTCATGGAAAATTCCAATCAGAACATGTTTTTGATCTATCAAACCAATGCTGAAAATAGCCTCACTCATCCTTGAGAACACCGCTTGAGAAAACCCCTAAAAAGATTAACTCATCCCTAAGCACCACACTAAAGCCTCAAACACCGCTTGAGGAAACCCCAGAAAAGCCTCAGACACCTATAAGAAAACCTCCCTAAAGCCTCAAACTCAACCTGAGAAAACAAAACCCTCACTAACCTGAGCATCCCTCTTAAGCCTCAAACATCGTATGAGAAAACCCCTACAAAGACCCCAACTCCATTAAGAATACCTCTCTAAATCATGTGGCTCTACCTAAGAAATAAAAGTCTTAGATTCCACTGAGAATATACTTAATCCTTAGACACTGAAGCCTCGAACTCCTCTAAGCATACCTCTCTAAAGCCTCACACTCCACCCGAGCAAAAAAAAGCCTCACACTACCCTGAGCACCTCACACCGCTTGACTAAACATAAACAAATCCTTGGACTTCCTTAATAAAATTCACATAATACATTAGACTTCACTCAAGCAAACCTCTCACGAGAACCCTAGACTCCTCTACGAAACCCTAATCATGGACCCCCCGAGGGAACACTCTAACCAAGATAATCTAAACAAATCTTGTGACTCCTCTGATCATCCCATAATACCCTCAGAAGTCAGACTAATAAATAGAACTAAACTCTTGCTTGGGGAAAACCAAAACATTTATCTCCTTTAATTTGGTCCCTTACAAGATCTAAAATAGGAAGCCCTATTCCTCAAAATAATTGGTCCCTTATACGACCTAAAATAGGAAGCACTATGCTTTAAAAAAATTTCGTTCCCCTACGTGACCAAAAATAAAAGGTCCTATGCTTCAAATAATAAAATTTGGTCCCCTATATGACCTTAAATAAGAGGCCCTCAGCTTTAAACACAATTTTGTCCCCTGCGTGAACTTAAACAAGAAGCCATGTGCTTAAAAAAAATTTGGTCCCCTAGGCGACCTAAAATAGGAAGCCAAGTGCTTTAAATAAATTTGGTCCCCGAAGGGACCTAAAATAGGCAGACATATGCCTCAAACAAAACAAATTAGTCCCATATGCGACCTTAAATAGGAATCCTTGCGGTTCAAAATTATCAGGTCCCCAATGAGACCTAAAATAGGAAGGGGATGGAATATTCTCAATATTTGCTAAAACCAAAGTAAAAAATTAGGATACCCTGCACCCTAGGGCTTTCTCCCTCTCAGTGTTTTAATCGCTATATGTTAACACTTAAGATACCTATCTTTGGTTCCCGCCAACTAAGAAGGTTAATCAGTCATGACTTTATCCTACAACATAATAGATGCTATCGAAATCCTATGTCTCTATGTTTGGTCCCCTACACGACCTAAAATAGGAAATCGTTGGACTATTCAGAATCTTTGCTATGACCAAAGTTATAATTTTTTATAGCCTCTACTCTCGAATCTTTCTCCCTCTCGGTGTTTTAATCTCCATACGTTCACACTTAAGCTATATATCTTTGGTTCTGCTGATTAAGATGGTTAACCAGTTGTGAGGTGATCTTTCACCCTAATAGATGCCTTTAAAACCCCAAGTTTCTATGTCTGGTTACTTAGGCGACCTAAAATTTGAAGGGGTTAAAATATTTTGAATATTTTCTAACACCACGATTCAAAATTGGGATACCCTGCCCATATAGCTTTCTACCTCTCGGTGTTTGAGTTACCGTGTATTCACACTTTAGCTACCTATAGTTGGTTCCCGCTAACCAAGAAGGTTAACTAATCATGAGGCGACCCGAAACCCCCTGAAGCGTTCTCCCTCCCGTTGTTTGGTTCCCACTAACCAGGATGGTTAACCAGTCATGACGTGAAGCGAAACCCCCTAGAGCATTTTCCCTCTCGGTGTTTGAGTTATCGTATATTCACACTTAAGCTACCTATCTTCGGTTTTGGCTAACTAGGAAGGCTCACTAGTCCTAAGATGAGCCGAAACCTGCTGTATATCACTACACCAAATCTGCACTATTGTCACGGCCATTGACCTTGACAAGTTGGACATGTTAAGGTCAATGACCGTGATAATTCCGAGCAAGACAACTTTTTTTATCACGGACATGTCACGATCATTGACTGTGATAAGTTCGTTAGAATTATCACGGTCATGTCACGGGCCATGAAAAGTTTAGTCACGGTTCATAACCGTGACAAAGCCTTGTCCCCTTTTTAAAAAATTATCACGGTCAATGACCGTGACAATTCTGGGCAGAATTGAAAAAAAATCTGCTGGGCAGTATGGCCACTGCCACTACCCAGTAGTATATTTGTACCTGTTATATCAACGTTGTACCTATTTAAATTTCATATATCCAAATAAACTAGAGATAAAGCAAATATACATTCAAAATAGAAACTATTTAAGAAGAAATAACATCACCATCAATTATCTCGTCCGAATAGCCACATAAGTATCGAGCATATGTGGCCTACCCTCAGGGACACTCCCTGTCCCCTGAATTAAAATAAATTAAAATTAGTATCCGCCCCACAAATATAGATAAATATAAATCGAAATTGAAATCGAAATCAAAATTGACATATAAATATAAATACATTACCTGTAGTGTCACCCAAACAACTAACTTGAGCTCATATGGCACCTCCTTCCAACTAATGTACCCCGGGCAATCGTGTCAAATATAATTCCCTTCATATCTGAACACTAAGAAATGTCATAATCCTATGGAGTTATGCGCTGCAAATTCCTTCCAACCGTTGTGTAGCCAAAAATCAGCAGTTGAAGTTGTCAATTCCACTTTTCAATGGTCTCCCATGTTTTGCTAGAGGTTCCAAATGGTGGGGTATGGAAAGTGGAATTGACAACTTCAACTGCACTACACCAAAAATAGGAAACTGGCACGGTTTAAAACAGTTCCAGACGCAATCTGGCACGGTTCAAAACCGTGCCAGAATCAGGCGTGCCAGATTTTCTGGTGCGGTTTAAAACCGTGCCAGATTTTCCAAACTGGAACGCTTTTAAACTGTGCCAGTTTTTTAATCAGGTACGCTTTTGGAATGCTTTGAAACCGTGATAGATGTTAAATCTGGCACGCTTTTGGCACACGTCGAAACTGTGCCAAATTATCTATTTTCTGGCACGCTTTTGGCACGGTGATAAAGCGTGCCAGATTATTTTATAAGCGTTCTCATTTTTATGCATTGGCACGGTTTTGGCACTGTTTAAAACCGTGCCATATTTTTCAGTTGCTTATAAAAAATAATAATAGAAAAAAAATCTGCAAATTCCAAATTCGGTAGGAAAAATATTTATTATTTGCAAAAAAAAAATCAAGAAAATTCACAAATTATGAATATCGCAGGTTGTTGATAAACTAATGTGCATACAAACTTCAAAAAATTACAAGAGTTAATACCAATATAAAGCAGTACATGACCATAAAAGTCGACAATAACTTCAAAAAATTACAAGAGTTAATAGTTCCCATATCAAAAAAAAATTGGGCAGAGTTTTCTCTATTTTTTTAGAATTCCAAAACCTGCTAACATAAAATCTGCCCATATAAATCCCGAACGGCCATAAAAGTCAACAATAAAACTACTACAGCCAGCACGGCCATAAAAATAAACCATAAAACTACTGAAGCCTACTCGACCATAACACAAAAAATAGAATCCTGAATATTAACAACACTAAATAAACAATCCCCCTGTTGTAAAGCATTTACTTCTTCGTGCGTTCCAAGTGGATAAAAGCTAACGATTGAATGTCATCCTACAAAAAAAATAAGACACAAAAATGATACAATATTAGTAACCAAGTCATTTTAAAAAAAATCATATTCAAGCAGAAAAATTGCATATACAAGCAGAAAAGTTGCATATACGACTACCCGATTAGTTCGTACAAGTTACATTGGTCCCGTGCTAGGTGGTCGTGCCTCCTACGGGGTTGTTTGGGGGCTGGTTTGAGTTTTCACCCTTTAACGGCCTGTTTTCAAGTCTAAGTGTGATTTTTGCAAATTATCATCATACTCTCAAACCGGGAGACCCGAGACTACACAGTCAGTTCATACAAGTTACATTGGTCCCGTGCGAGGTGTACGTGCCTCCTACGGGGTCGTTTGGAGGCTGGTTTGGGTTTTCACCCTTTAACGACCTATTTTCAAGTCTAAGTGTGATTTTTGCAAACTATAGCCATACTCTCAAACCGGGAGACCCGAGACTATGCGGTCAGTTCTAACAAGTTACATTGGTCCCGTAAAAGGTGTTCGTGCCTCCTACGGGGTCATTTGGGGGCTGGTTTGAGTTTTAACCCTTTAACGGCCTGTTTTCAAGTCTAAGTGTGATTTTTGCAAATTATCGTCATACTCTCAAACAGGGAGACCCGGGACTACGCGGTCAGTTCCTACAAGTTACATTGGTACCGTGCAAGGCGTTCGTGCCTCCTACGGGGTCGTTTGGAGGCTGGTTTGGGGTTTCACCCATTAACGGCCTGCTTTCAAGTCTAAAAGTGAATTTCACAAATTATCGTCATACTCTCAAACCGGCAGACCCGGGACTACACGGTCAGTTCCTACAAGTTCCATTGGTCCTGTACGAGGTGTTCGTGCCTCCTACGGGGTAGTTTGGGGGCTGGTTTGGGTTTTCATCCTTTAACGGCTTGTTTTCAAATCTAAGTGTGATTTTTACAAATTATCATCATACTCTCAAATCGGGACACCCGGGACTACGCGGTCAGTTCGTAGAAGTTACATTGGTCACGTGGAAGGTGTTCGTGCCTCCTACGGGGTTGTTTGGGGGCTGGTTTGGGTTTTCACCCTTTAACGGTCTGTTTTCAAGTCTAAGTGAGATTTTTGAAAATTATCGTAATACTCTCGAACCAGAAGACCCGGGACTACTTGGTCAGTTCCTACAAGTTACATTGGTCCCGTGCGAGGTGTTCGTGCCTCCTACAGTGTCGGTTGGGGGCTTGTTTGGGTTTTCACCCTTTAGCGGCCTGTTTTCAAGTCTAAGTGTGGTTTTTGCAAAGTATCATCATACTCTCGAACTGAGAGACCTGGGACTACGCGGTCAGTTCCTACAAGTTACATTGGTCCCGTGCGAGGTGTCCGTGCCTCCTACGGGGTCGTTTGGGGGCTGGTTTGGGTTTTCACCCTTTAACAGCCAGTTTTCAAGTCTAAGTGTGATTTTTGCAAATTGTCGTCATACTCTCGAACCGAAAGACCCGAGACTACTTGGTCAGATCCAACAAGTTACATTGGTCCCGTGCGAGGTGTTCGTGCCACCTACGGGGTCGTTTGGGGGATGGTTTGGGTTTTCATCCTTTAGCGGCCTGTTTTCAAGTCTAAGTGTGGTTTTTGCAAAGTATCATCATACTCTCGAACTGAGAGACCCGGGACTGCGCGGTCTGTTCGAAGAAGTTACATTGGTTCCGTACAAGGTGCTCGTGCCTCCTACGGGGTTGTTTGGGGGCTGGTTTGGGTTTTCACCGTTTAACGGCCTGTTTTCATGTCTAAGTGTGCTTTTTGCAAATTATCGTCATATTCTCAAATTGGGAGACCGGAGACTACACGGTCAGTTCCTACAAGTTACATTGGTCCCGTGCGAGGTGTTCGTGCCTCCTATGGTGTCGTTTGGAGGCTGGTTTGGGTTTTCACCTTTTAACGGCCTGTTTTCAAGTCTAAGTGTGATTTTGGCAAATTATCATCATACTTACAAACCGGGACACCCGGGACTACGCGGTCAGTTCCTACAAGTTACATTGGTCCCGTGCGAGGTGTTCGTGCCTCCTACGGGGTCGTTTGGGGCCTGGTTTGGGTTTTAACCCTTTAACGGCTTGTTTTCAAGTCTAAGTGTGATTTTTACAAATTATCGTAATACTCTCAAATCGGGAGACCCGAGACTACACGGTCAGTTCCTACAAGTTACATTGGTCCCGTGCGAGGTGTTCGTGCCTTCTATGGGGTCGTTTGGGGCTGGTTTGGGTTTTCACCCTTTAATGGCCTGTTTTCAAGTCTAAGTGTGATTTTTGTAAATTATCGTCATACTCTCAAACAGGGACACCCGGACTACGCGGTCAGTTCCAACAAGTTACATTGGTCCCGTGCGAGGTGTTCGTGCCTCCTACGGGGACGATTGGGGCCTGGTTTGGGTTTTCACCCTTTAACGGCCTGTTTTCAAGTCTAAGTGTGATTTTTGCAAATTATCGTCATACTCTGGAACCGGAAGACCCGGGACTACTTGGTAAGTTCCAACAAGTTACATTGGTCCCGTACGAGGTGTTCGTGCCTCCTATGGGGTCGGTTGGGGGCTGGTTTGGGTTTTCATCCTTTAGCGGCCTGTTTTTAAGTCTAAGTGTGGTTTTGGCAAAGTATCGTCATACTCTCGAACCGGGAGACCCGGGACTACGCGGTGAGTTTCTACAAGTTCCATTGGTCCTGTACGAGATGTTCGTGCCTCCTACGGGGTCGTTTGGGGGCTGGTTTGGGTTTTCACCCATTAACGGCCAGTTTTCAAGTCTAAGTGTATTTTTGCAAATTATCGTCATACTATCAAATAGGGAGACCCGAGACTACACGGTCAGTTCCTACAAGTTACATTGGTCCCGTGCGAGGTGTTCCTTCCTCCTATGGGGTCGTTTGGAGGCTGGTTTGGGTTTTCACCCTTTCACGGCCTGTTTTCAAGTCTAAGTGTGATTTTTCCAAATTATCATCATACTCTCAAACCGGGACACACAGGACTACGCGGTCAGTTCCTAGAAGTTGAATTGGTCCCGTGCGAGGCGTTCGTGCCTCCCACGGGGTCGTTTGGGGCTGGTTTGGGTTTTCACCTTCTAACGGCCTGTTTTCAAGTCTAAGAGTGATTTTTGCAAATTATCCTGATACTCGCGAACCGGGAGACCCGGGACTACGCGATCAGTTCCTACAAGCTACATTGGACCCATGCGAGGTGTTCGTGTCTCCTACGGGGTCGTTTGGGGGCTGGTGTGGGTTTTCACTCTTTAACGGCCCGTTTTCATGTCTAGGAGTTATTTTGGCAAATTATCGTCATAATATCAAACCGGGAGACCCGGGACTACGTGGACAGTTCCTACTAGATACATTGGCCCCGTGCGAGGTTTTCGTGCCTCCTACGGGTCTGTTTGGTGGCTAGTTTAGGTTTTCACCCTTTAACGGCCCGTTTTTAAGTTTAAGTGTTGATTTTTACATATTATTGTCATATTCTGAAACCGAGTGGCCCAGGACTACGCGGTCAGTTCCTACATGTTATATTGGTCCCGTGCGAGGTGTCCGTGCCTCCTACGGGGTCGTTTTTGGGTTGGTTTGGGTTTTCACCCTTTAACGGCCTGTTTTCAAGTCAATGAGTTATTTTGTCAAATTATTTTCATACTCTCAAACCGGGAGACCCGGGACTACAGGATCAGTTCCTTTAAGTTACACTGGTCTCGTGCGAGATTTTCGTGCCTCCTACGGGTCCGTTTGGTGGGTAGTTTAGGATTTCACCATTTAACGGCCAATTTTTGATTTTAAGTGTTGATTTTTACAAATTATCGTCATATTCTCAAATCGGGAGGCCCGTCATTACGCGGTCAGTTCCTACAGGTTACGTTGGTCCCGTGCAAGGTGTTCGTGTCTCTTACGAGACCGTTTGAGGGTTGATTTAGGCTTTCACCCTTTAACGGCCTGTTTTGAAGTCTAAGTGTGATTTTTGCAAATAATCGTCATACTCTCAAACCGGGAGACCCGGGACTATGCGATCAGTTCCTAGAAGTTGCATTGGTCCCGTGCGAGGCGTTCATGCCTCCCGCGGCGTCGTTTGGGGGTGGGTTTGGGTTTTCACCTTTTAACGACCTGTTTTTAAGTCTAAGTGTGATTTTTGCAAATTATCGTCATACTCTAGAACCGGGAGACCCGGGACTACGCGGTCAGTTCCTACAAGTTACATTGGTCCCATGCGAGGTGTTCGAGCCTCCTACAGGGTCGTTCTGAGGCTGGTTTCGATTTTCACCCTTTAACTGCCTGTTTTCATGTCTAAGTGTGATTTTTGCAAATTATCATCATACTCTCAAACCGGGAGATCCGGGACAACGCAGTCAGTTCCTACAAGTTACATTGGTCCCGTACGAGGTGTTCGTGCCTCCCACGGGGTCGTTTTGGGGCTGGTTTGCATATTCACCCTTTAACGGCCTGTTTTCAAGTCTAAGTGTGATTTTCACAAATTATCGTCATACTCTCAAACCGGGAGACTCGAGACTACGAGGTCAGTTCCTACAAGTTACATTGGTTCCGTACGAGGTGTTCGTGCCTTCTACGGGGTCGTTTTGAGGCTGGTTTGGGTTTTCACCCTTTAACGGCCTATTTTCAAGTCTATGTGTGATTTTTGCAAATTTTCATCATACTCTCAAACCGGGAGACCCGGGACTACGCGGTCAGTTCCTACAAGTTACATTTGCCCCGTACGAGGTGTTCGTGCCTCCTACGGGGTCGTTTGGGGGCTGGTTCGGGTTTTCACCCTTTAACGACCTATTTTTAAGTCTAAGTGTGATTTTTGCAAATTATCGTCACTCTCAAACTGGGAGACCCGGGACTACGCGGTTAGTTCCTACAAGTTACATTGTGCCTGTACGAGGTGTTCGTGCCTCCTACGGGGTCGTTTGGTGGCTGGTTTGGGTTTTCACCTTTTAACGGCCTGTTTTCAAGCCTAAGTGAGATTTTTGCACATTATCGATATTCCTGTAAATCGGGAGACCCGAGACTACGCGATCAGTTCCTACAAGTTACATTGGTCCCGTGCGAGGTGTTCGTGCCTCCTACTGGGTTGTTTCGAGGCTGGTTTGGGTTTTCACCCTTTAACGGCCTATTTACAAGTCTAATTGTGATTTTTGCAAATTATCGTCAAACTCTCAAGCCTGGAGACCCGGGACTACGCGATCAGTTCCTACAAGTTACATAGGCCCCGTGCGAGGTGTTCATTCCTCCTACTGGGTCGTTTGGGGGCTGGTTTAGGTTTTCACCATTTAACGGTCTGTTTTTAAGTCTAAGTGTGATTTTTGCAAATTATCATCATACTCTCAAACTGGGAGACCCGCGACTACATGGTCAGTTACTACAAGTTACATTGGTCCCGTGCGAGGTGTTCGTGCCTCTTACGGGGTCGTTTGGGGGCTGGTTTGGGTTTTCAACCTTTAACGGCATGTTTTCAAGTCTAAGTGAGATTTTTTCAAATTATCCTCATACTCTCAAACCGGGAGACCCGAGACTATGGGGCCAGTTCCTACAAGTTACATTGGTCCCGTGTGAGGTGTTCGTGCCTCTTACTTGGTCGTTTGGGGGTTGGTTTGGGTTTTCACCCTTTAAGGGCCTGTTTCAAGTCTAAGTGAGATTTTTTCAAATTATCGTCATACTCTCAAACCGGGAGACCCGAGACTACGGGGTCAGTTCCTACAAGTTACATTGGTCCCGTGCGAGGTGTTCGTGCCTCTTACGGGGTCGTTTCGAGGCTTGTTTGGGTTTTCACCCTTTAACGGCCTAATTTCAAGTCGAAGTGTGATTTTTGCAAAATATCGTCAAACTCTCAAGTCGGGAGACCCGGGACTACGCGGTCAGTTCCTACAAGTTACATTGATCCTGTGCGAGGTGTTCGTGCTTCCTACGAGGTCGTTTGGGGGCTAGTTTTGGTTTTCACCTTTTAACGGCCTGCTTCCAAGTCTGAATGTGATTTTTGCAAATTATCATCATACTCTCAAATTGGGAGACCCGAGACTACACGATCAGTTCCTACAAGTTACATTGGTCTCGTGCGAGGTGTTCGTGCCTCCTACGGGGTCGTTTGGGGGTTGGTTCGGGTTTTCACCGTTTAACGGTCTGTTTTCAAGTCTAAGTGTAATTTTTGCAAATTTTCGTCATACTCTCAAATCGGCAGACCCGGGACTACGCGGTCAGTTCCTACGCCCGTGCGAGGTGTTCATGCCTCCTACGGGGTCGTTTTGGGGGTTGGTTTGGGTTTTCACCCTTTAAAGGCCTGTTTTCAAGTCTAAGTGTGATTTTGGCAAATTAGAATCATAGTCTCAAATCGGGAGACCCGGGACTGCGCGGTTAGTTCCTACAAGTTACATTGGTCTCGTGCGAGGTGTTTGTTCCTCCTACGGGGTCGTTTGGGGTCTGGTTTGGGTTTTCACCCTTTAATGGCCTGTTTTTAAGTCTAAGTGTGATTTTTTCAAATTATCATAATACTCTCAAATCGGGAGACCCGAGACTACACGGTCAGTTCCTACAAGTTACATTAATCCAGTACGAGGTGTTCATGCCTCCGATGGGGTCATTTGGGGACTGGTTTGGGTTTTCACCCTTTAACGGCCTGTTTTCAAGTTTAAGTGTGAATTTTGCAAATTATCGCCATACTCTCAAACCGAGACACCCGGGACTACGCGGTAAGTTCCTAAAAGTTACAATGGTCCCGTGCGAGGTGTCCGTGCCTCCTACAGGATCGTTTTGGGGCTGATTTGGGTTTTCACCCTTTAACGGCCTGTTTTCAATTCTAAATGTGATTTTTGCAAATTATCGTCATACTCTCAAACCGGGAGACCCGGGACTACGCGGTATGTTCGTTCACGTTACATTGGTCCCGTGCGAGGTGTTCGTGCCTCCTACGGGGTCGTTTTGGGGTTGGTTTGGGTTTTCACCCTTTAACGGCCTGTTTTCAAGTCTAAGTGTGATTTTTGCAAATTATCATCATACTCTCAAATTGGGAGACCCGGGACTACGCGGTCACTTCCTACAAGTTACATTGGTCCCGTGCGACGTGTTCGTGCCTCCTACGGGGTCGTTTGGGGGCTGGTTTGGGTTTCCACCCTTTAATGGCCTGTTTCCAAGTCTAAGTGTGATTTTTTCAAATTATCATCATACTTTCAAACTGAGAGACCCAGTTCCTACTAGTTACATTGGTCCCGTGCGAGGTGTTCGTGCCTCCTACGGGGTCGTTTGTGGGCTGGTTTGGGGTTTTACCCTTTAACGGCCTGTTTTCAAGTCTAAGTGAGATTTTTGCAAATTATCATCATACTCTCAAACCGGGAGACCCGAGACTATGCGGTCAGTTCCTACAAGTTACATTGGTCCCGTGCGAGGTGTTCGTGCCTCCTACGGGGTCGTTCCGAGGCTGGTTTGGGTTTACACCCTTTAACGGCCTATTTTCAAGTCTAAGTGTGATTTTTACAAATTATCATCAAACTCTCAAGTCGGGAGACCCGGGACTATGCGGTCAGTTCCTACAAGTTACATTAGTCCCGTGCGAGGTGTTCGTGCCTCCTACGGGGTCATTTCGAGGGTGGTTTGGGTTTTCACCCTTTAACGGCCTGTTTTCAATTCTAAGTGTGATTTTTCCAAATTATCGTCATACTCTCAAATCGGGCGACCCGGGACTACGCGGTATGTTCCTACAAGTTACATTGGTCCCGTGCAAGGTGTTCGTGCCTCCTACGGGGTCGTTTGGGGGTTGGTTTTGGTTTTCACCCTTTAACGGCCTGTTTTCAAGTCAAAGTGTAATTTTTGCAAATTTTCGTCATACTCTCAAACCGGGAGACCTGGGACTACGCGGTCAGTTTCTACACCCATGCGAGGTGTTCGTTCCTCCTACGGGGTCGTTTGGGGGTTGGTTTGGGTTTTCACCCTTTAACGGCCTCTTTACAAGTCTAAGTGTGATTTTGGCAAATTATCATCATACTCTCAAACCGTGAGACCTGGGACTACGCGGTCAGTTCCTACAAGTTACATTGGTCTCGTGCGAGGTGTTCGTGCCTCCTACGGGGTCGTTTGGGGGTTGGTTTGGGTTTTCACCCTTTAATGGCCTGTTTTCAAGTCTAAGTGTGATTTTTAAAAATTATCGTCATACTCTCGAACCGGGAAACCCAGGACTATGCGGTCAGTTCCTACAACATACATTGGACCCGTGCGAGGTGTTTGTGCCTCCTACGGGGTCGCTAGGGGACTGGATTGGGTTTTCACCCTTTAACGGCCTGTTTTCAAGTCTAAGTGTGATTTTTGCAAATTATCATCATACTCTCAAACTGGGAGACCCGGGACCACGCGGTCATTTCCTACAAGTTTCATTGGTCATGTACGAGGTTTTCGTGCTTTCTACGGGGTCGTTTGGGGTCTGGTTCGTATTTTCACCCTTTAACGGCCTGTTTTCAAGTCTAAGTGTGATTTTTGTAATTATCGTCATACTCTCAAATTTGGAGACTCGAGACTAGACGATCGGTTCCTACAAGTTACATTGGTCCCGTGCGAGGTGTTCGTGCCTCCTATGGGGTCGTTTGGGTGCTGGTTTGGATTTTCACCCTTTAACGGCCTGTTTTCAAGTCTAATTATGATTTCTGCAAATTATCGCCTTATTCTCAAACCGGGACACCTGGGACTATGCGGTCAGTTCCTATAACTTACATTGGACCCGTGCGAGGTGTTCGTGCCTCCTACGGGGTCGTTTGGGGGCTGGTTTGGGTTTTAACCCTTTAACGGCCTGTATTCAATTCTAAGTGTGATTATTGCAAATTATCGTCATACTCTCAAACCGGGAGACCCGGGACTACGCGGTATGTTCCTACACGTTACATTGGTCCCGTGCGAGGTTTTCGTGCCTCCTACGGGGTCATTTGGGGGTTGGTTTTGGGTTTCACCCTTTAACCACCTGTTTTAAAGTCTAAGTGTGATTTTTGCAAATTATCTTCATTCTCTCAAATTGGGAGACCCGGGACAACGCGGTCAGTTCCTACAAGTTACATTGGTCCCGTGCGAGGTGTTCGTGCCTCCTACGGGGTCGTTTGGGGGCTGGTTTGGGTTTTCACCCTTTAACGGCCTGTTTTCAAGTCTAAGTGTGATTTTGACAAATTATCGTCATACTCTCGAACCGGGAGACCCGGGACTATGCGGTCAGTTCCTACAACTTACATTGGACCCGTACGAGGTGTTCGTGCCTCCTACGGGGTCGTTTGGGGCCTGGTTTGGGTTTTGACCCTTTAACGGCTTGTTTTCAAGTCTAAGTGTGATTTTTGCAAATTATCGCAATACTCTCAAATCGGGAGACCCGAGACTACACGGTCAGTTCCTACAAGTTACATTGGTCCCGTGCGAGGTGTTCGTGCCTCCTATGGGGTCGTTTGGGGGCTGGTTTGGGTTTTCACCCTTTAATGGCCTGTTTTCAAGTTTAAGTGTGATTTTTGCAAATTATCGTCATATTCTCAAACTGGGAGACCCGGGACTACGCGGTATGTTCCTACACGTTACATTGGTCCCGTGCGAGGTGTTCGTGCCTCCTACGGGGTCGTTTGGGGGTTGGTTTGGGTTTTCACCCTTTAACGGCCTGTTTTCAAGTCTAAGTGTGATTTTTGCAAATTATCGTCATACTCTCAAATTGGGAGACCCGGGACTCCGCGATCAGTTCCTACAAGTTACATTGGTCCCGTGCGAGGTGTTCGTGCCCCTTACATGGTCGTTTTGGGGCTGGTTTTGGTTTTCACCCATTAATGGCCTGTTTCCAAGTCTAAGTGTAATTTTTGTAAATTATCATCATACTCTCAAACTGGGAGACCCGAGACTACACTGTCAGTTCCTACAAGTTACATTGGTCCCGTGCGAGGTGTTCGTGCCCCTTACGTGGTCGTTTGGGGGCTGGTTTTGGTTTTCACCCTTTAATGGACTGTTTACAAGTCTAAGTGTAATTTTTGAAAATTATCATCATACTCTCAAACTGGGAGACCCGAGACTACGCGGTCAGTTCCTAGAAGTTACATGGGTCCCTTGCGAGGTGTTCGTGCCTCCTACGGGGTCGTTCCGAGGCTGGTTTGGGTTTTCACCCTTTAACGGCCTGTTTTCAATTCTAAGTGTGATTATTGTAAATTATCATCATACTCTCAAACCGGGAGACACGGGACTACGCGGTATGTTCCTACACGTTACATTGGTCCCGTGCGAGGTGTTCGTGCCTCCTACGGGGTCGTTTGGGGGTGGTTTGGGTTTTCACCCTTTAACGGCCTGTTTTCAAGTCTAAGTGTGATTTTTACAAATTATCGTCATCCTCTCAAATTGGGAGACCCGGGAATACGCGGTCAGTTCCTACAAGTTACATTGGTCCCGTGCGAGGTGTTCGTGCCTCCTACGGGGTCGTTTAAGGGCTGGTTTGGGTTTTTGCCCTTTAACGGCCTGTTTCCAAGTCTAACTGTGATTTTTGCAAATAATCATCATACTCTCAAACTGGGAGACCCGAGACTACACTTTCAGTTCCTACAAGTTACATTGGTCCCGTGCGAGGTGTTCGTGCCTCCTACGGGGTCGTTTGGGGGCTGGTTGGGGTTTTCACCCTTTAACGACCTGTTTTCAAGTCTAAGTGAGATTTTTTCAAATTATCATCATACTCTCAAACTGGGAGACCCGAGACTACGCGGTCAGTTCCTACAAGTTACATTGGTCCCGTGCGAGGTGTTCGTGCCTGCTACGGGGTCGTTTGGGGGCTGGTTTGGGTTTTCACCCTTTAACGGCCAATTTTCAAGTCTAAGTGTGATTTTTCTAAATTATTGTCATACACTCGAACCGGGAGACCCGGGACTATGCGATCAGTTCCTACAACTTACATTGGACCCGTGCGAGGTGTTCGTGCCTCCTACGGGGTCGTTTGGGGGCTGGTTTGGGTTTTAACCCTTTAACGACTTGTTTTCAAGTCTATGTGTAATTTTTACAAATTATCGTAATACTCTCAAATCGAGAGACCCGAGACTACACGGTCAGTTCCTAAAAGTTACATTGGTCCCGTGCAAGGTGTTCATGCCTCCTATGGGGTCGTTTGGGGTATGGTTTGAGTTTTCACCCTTTAATGGCCTGTTTTCAAGTCTAAGTGTGATTTTGGCAAATTATCGTCATACTCTCAAACCGGGACACCCGGGACTACGCGGTCAGTTCCTAAAAGTTACATTGGTCCCGTGCGAGGTGTTCGTGCCTCCTACGGGGTCGTTTCGAGGCTGGTTTGGGTTTTCATCGTTTAACAGCCTGTTTTCAATTCTAAGTGTGATTATTGCAAATTATCGTCATACTCTCAAACCAGGAGACCCGGGACTACGCAGTATGTTCCTACACGTTACATTGGTCCCGTGCGAGGTGTTCGTGCCTCCTACAGGATCGTTTGGTGGTTGGTTTTGGTTTTCACCCTTAACGGCCTGTTTTCAAGTCTAACTGTGATTTTTGCAAATTATTGTCATACTCTCAAATTGGGAGACCCGGGACTATGCGGTCAGTTACTACAAGTTACATTGGTCCCGTGCGAGGTGTTCGTGCCTCCTACGGTGTCGTTTGGGGGTTGGTTTGGGTTTTGACCCTTTAACGGCCTGTTTCCAAGTCTAAGTGTGATTTTTGCAAATTATCATCATACTCTCAAACTGGGAGACCCGAGACTACACTGTCAGTTCCTACAAGTTACATTGGTCCCGTGCGAGGTGTTCGTGCCTCCTACGGGGTCGTTTGGGGGCTGGATTGGGTTTTCACCCTTTAACGGCCTATTTTCAAGGCTAAGTGAGATTTTTACAAATTATCGTCATACTCTCAAACCGGGAGACCCGAGACAACGCGGTCAGTTCCTACAAGTTACATTGGTCCCGTGCGAGGTGTTCGTCTCTCCTACGGGGTCGTTCCGAGGCTGGTTTGGGTTTTTCCCCTTTAACGGCCTATTTTAGAGTCTAAGTTTGATTTTTTGCAAATTATCATTATACTCTCAAAGTGGGAGACTCGGGACTACGCAGTCATTTCCTACAAGTTCCATTGGTCATGTACGAGGTTTTCGTGCCTCCTACGAGGTCGTTTGGGGGCTGGTTCAGATTTTAACCCTTTAACAGCCTGTTTTCAAGTCTAAGTGTGATTTTTGCAAATTATCGTCATACTCTCAAATCTAGAGACCCGAGGCTAGACGGTCTGTTCCTACAAGTTACATTGGTCCCGTGCGAGGTGTTCGTGCCTCCTATGGGGTCGTTTGGGGGCTGGTTTGGGTTTTCAACCTTTAACGGCCTATTTTCAAGTCTAAGTGTGATTTTTGCAAATTATCGTCATATTCTCAAACCGGGACACCCGGGACTATGCGGTCAGTTCCTATAACTTACATTGGACCCGTGCGAGGTGTTTGTGCCTCCTACGGGGTCGTTTGGGGGCTGGTTTGGGTTTTAACCCTTTAACGGCTTGTTTCAAGTCTAAGTGTGATTTTTGCAAATTATCGTAATACTCTCAAATCGGGAGACCCGAGACTACACGGTCAGTTCCTACAAGTTACATTGGTCCCGTGCGAGGTGTTCGTGCCTCCTATGGGGTTGTTTGGGGGCTGGTTTGGGTTTCCACCCTTCAATGGCCTATTTTCAAGTCTAAGTGTGATTTTTGCAAATTATCGACATACTCTCAAACCGGGTCACCCGGGACTACGCGGTCAGTTCCTAAAAGTTACATTGGTCCCGTGCGAGGTGTTCGTGCCTCCTACGGGGTCGTTTCGAGGCTGGTTTGGGTTTTCACCCTTTAACGGCCTGTTTTCAATTCTAAGTGTGATTATTGAAATTATCGTCATACTCTCAAACCGAGACACCCGGGACTACGCGGTCAGTTCCTAAAAGTTACATTGGTCCCGTGCGAGGTGTTCGTACCTCCTACGGGGTCGTTTCGAGGCTGGTTTGGGTTTTCACCCTTTAACGACATGTTTTCAATTCTAAGAATGATTACTGAAATTATCGTCATACTCTCAAACCGGGAGACCCGGGACTACGCGGTATGTTCCTACACGTTACATTCATCCCGTGCGAGGTGTTCGTGCCTCCTACGGGGTCGTTTGGGGGTTGGTTTTGGTTTTCACCCTTTAACGGCCTGTTTTCAAGTCTAAGTGTGATTTTTCCAAATTATTGTCATACACTCGAACCGGGAGACCCGGGACTATGAGTTCCTACAACTTACATTGGACCCGTGCGAGGTGTTCGTGCCTCCTACGGGGTCGTTTGGGGGCTGGTATGGGTTTTCGCCCATTAACGGCCTGTTTCCAACTCTAAGAGTGATTTTTGAAATTATCATCATACTCTCAAACTGGGAGACCCGAGACTACACTGTCAGTTCCTACAAGTTACATTGGTCCCGTGCGAGGTGTTCCTGCCTCCTACGGGGTCGTTTGGGGGCTTGTTTGGGTTTTCACCCTTTAACGGCCTGTTTCCAAGTCTAAGTGTGATTTTTGCAAATTATCATCATGCTCTCAAACCGGGAGACCCGTGACTACGCGGTCAGTTCCTACAAGTTACATTGGTCCCGTACGAGGTGTTCGTGCCTCCTACGGGGTCGTTTGGGGGCTGGTTTGGGTTTTCACCCTTTAACGACCTGTTTTCAAGTCTAAGTGTGATTTTTACAAATTATCGTCATACTCTCGAACCGGGTGACCCGGGACTATTCGGTTAGTTCCTACAACATACATTGGACCCATACGAGGTGTTCGTGCCTCCTACGAGGTCGTTTGGGGGCTGGTTTGGGTTTTAACCCTTTAACGGCTTGTTTTCAAGTCTAAGTGTGATTTTTGCAAATTATCGTAATACTCTCAAATCGAGAGACCCGAGACTACACGGTCAGTTCCTACAAGTTACATTGGTCCCGTGCGAGGTGTTCGTGCCTGCTATGGGGTAGTTTTGGGTCTGGTTTGAGTTTTCACCCTTAAATGGCATGTTTTCAAGTCTAAGGGTGATTTTTGCAAATTATCGTCATACTCTCAAACCGGGACACCCGGGACTGCGCGGTCAGTTCCTAAAAGTTACATTGGTCCCGTGCGAGGTGTTCGAGCTTCCTACGGGGTCGTTTCGAGGCTGGTTTGGGTTTTCACCCTTTAACGGCCTGTTTTCAATTCTAAGTGTGATTATTGTAAATTATCATCATACTCTCAAATCGGGAGACCCGGGACAACGCGGCATGTTCCTACACGTTACATTGGTCCCGTGCGAGGTGTTCGTGCCTCCTACGGGATCGTTTGGGGGTTGGTTTTGGTTTTCACCCTTTAACGGCCTGTTTTCAAGTCTAAGTGTGATTTTTGCAAATTATCGTCATACTCTCAAATTGGGAGACCCGGGACTATGCGGTCAGTTCCTACAAGTTACATTCGTCCCGTGCGAGGTGTTCGTGCCTCCTACGGGGTCATTTGGGGGCTGGTTTGGGTTTTCACCCTTTAACGGCCTGTTTCCAAGTCTAAGTGTGATTTTTGAAAATTATCATCATACTCTCAAACTGGGAGACCCGAGACTACACTGTCAGTTCCTACAAGTTACAATGGTCCCGTGCGAGGTGTTCGTGCCTCCTACGGGGTCGTTTGGGGGGCTAGTTTTGGGTTTTCACCGTTTAACGGCCTGTTTTCAAGTCTAAGTGAGATTTTTACAAATTATTGTGATACTCTCAAACCGGGAGACCCGAGACTACGCGGTCATTTCCTACAAGTTCCATAGGTCATGTACGAGGTTTTCGTGCCTCCTACGGGGTCGTTTGGGGGTTGGTTTATATTTTCACCCTTTAACGGCCTGTTTTCAAGTCTAAGTGTGATTTTTGCAAATTATCGTCATACTCTCAAATCGGGAGACCCGAGACTAGATGGTTGGTTCCTACAAGTTACATTGGTCCCGTGCGAGGTGTTCGTGCCTCCTATGGGGTCGTTTGGGGGCTGGTTTGGGTTTCACCCTTTAACGGCCTGTTTTTAAGTCTAAGTGTGATTTTTGCAAATTATCGTAATACTCTCAAATCGGGAGACCCGAGATTACATGGTCAGTTCCTACAAGTTACATTGGTCCCGTGCGAGGTGTTCGTGCCTCCTACGGGGTCGTTTGGGGGCTTGTTTGGGTTTTCACCCTTTAACGGCCTGATCCAAGTCTAAGTGTGTTTTTTGCAAATTATCATCATACTCTCAAACTGGGAGACCCGAGACAACACTGTCAATTCCTACAAGTTACATTGGTCCCATGCGAGGAGTTCGTGCCTCCTACGGGGTCGTTTAGGTGCTGGTTTTGGTTTTGACCCTTTAACGGCCTATTTTCAAGTCTAAGTGAGATTTTTTCAAATTACTGTCATACTCTCAAACTGGGAGACCCGAGACTACGCGGTCAGTTCCTACAAGTTACATTGGTCCCGTGCGAGGTGTTCGTGCCTCCTATGGGGTCGTTCCGGGGCTGGTTTGGGTTTTCACCCTTTAACGGCCTATTTTGAAGTCTAAGTGTGATTTTTGCAAATAATCGTCATACTCTCAAACTGGGACACCCGGGACTATGCGGTCTGTTCATATAACTTACATTGGACCCGTGCGAGGTGTTTCTGCCTCCTACGGGAACGTTTGGGGGCTGGTTTGGGATTTAACCCTTTAACGGCCTGTTTTCAAGTCTAAATGTGATTCTTGCAAATTATCGTAATACTCTCAAATCGGGAGACCCGAGACTACATGGTCAGTCCGTACAACTTACATTGGTCCCGTGCGAGGTGTCCGTGCCTCCTACGGGGTCGTTTGAGGGCTGGTTTGGGTTTTCACCCTTTAACGGCCTGTTTTCAAGTCTAAGTGAGATTTTTACAAATTATCGTCAAACTCTCAAACCGGGAGACCCGAGACTACGCGATCAGTTCAAACAAGTTACATTGGTCCCGTGCGAGGTGTTCGTGCCTCCCACGGGGTCGTTTGGGGGCTGGTTTGGGTTTTCACCCTTCAACGGCCTGTTATCAAGTCTAAGTGTGATTTTTACAAATTATCGTCATACTCTCGAACCGGGAGACCCGGGACTATGCGGTCAGGTCCTACAACTTACATTGGACCCGTACGAGGTGTTCGTGCCTCCTACGGGGTCATTTGGGAGCTGGTTTGGGTTTTAACCCTTTAACGGCTTGTTTTCAAGTCTAAGTGTGATTTTTGCAAATTATCATCATACTCTCAAACCGGGAGACCCAGGACTACGCGATATGTTCCTACACGTTACATTGGTTACGTGCGAGGTGTCCGTGCCTCCTACGGGGTCGTTTGAGGGCTGTTTTGGGTTTTCACCCTTTAACGGCCTGTTTTCAAGTCTAAGTGATATTTTTATAAATTATCGTCAAACTCTCAAAACCGGGAGACCCGAGACTACGCAATCAGTTCAAACAAGTTACATTGGTCCCGTGCGAGGTGTTCGTGCCTCCCACGGGGTCGTTTGGGGGCTGGTTTGGGTTTTCACCCTTCAACGACCTGTTATCAAGTCTAAGTGTGATTTTTACAAATTATCGTCATACTCTTGAAACCGGGAGACCCGGGACTATGCGGTCAGTTCCTACAACTTACATTGGACCCGTACGAGGTGTTCGTGCCTCCTATGGGGTCGTTTGGGGGTTGGTTTGGGTTTTCACCCTTTAACGGCTTGTTTTCAAGTCTAAGTGTGATTTTTGCAAATTATCGTCATACTCTCAAATTGGGAGACCCGGGACTACGTGGTCAGTTCCTACAAGTTACATTGGTCCCGTGCAAGGTGTTCGTGCCTCCTACGGGGTCGTTTGGGGGCTGGTTTGGGTTTTCACCCTTTAACGGCCTGTTTCCAAGTCTAAGTGTGATTTTTTCAAATTATCATCATACTCTCAAACCGGGAGACCCGAGACTACGCGGTCAGTTCCTACAAGTTACATTGGTCCCGTGCGTGGTGTTCGTGCCTCTTACGGGGTCGTTCCGAGGCTGGTTTGGGTTTTCACCCTTTAACGGCCTATTTTCAAGTCTAAGTGTGATCTTTGAAAATTATCGTCAAACTCTCAAGTCGGGAGACCCGGGACTATGCGATCAGTTCCTACAAGTTACATTGGTCCCGTGCGAGGTGTTCGTACCTCCTATGGGGTCGTTTCGAGGCTGGTTTGAGTTTTTACCCTTTAACGGCCTGTTTTCAATTCTAAGTGTGATTTTTGCAAATTATCGTCATACTCTCAAACCGGGAGACCCGGGACTACGCGATATGTTCCTACAAGTTACATTGGTCCCGTGCGAGGTGTTCGTGCCTCCTACGGGGTCGTTTGGGGGCTGGTTTGGGTTTTCACCCTTTAGCGGCCTGTTTTCAAGTCTAAGTATAATTTTTGCAAATTATCGTCATAATCTCAAACCGGGAGACCCGGGACTACGCGGTCAATTTCTACACCTGTGCGAGGTGTTCGTGCCTCCTACGGGGTCGTTTGGGGGTTGGTTTGGGTTTTCACCCTTTAACGGCCTGTTTGCAACTCTAAGTGTGATTTTGGCAAATTATCATCATACTCTCAAACCGGGAGACCCAGGACTACGCGGTCAGTTCCTACAAGTTACATTGGTCTCGTGCGAGGTGTTTGTGCCTCCTACGGGGTCGTTAGGGGGCTGGTTTGGGTTTTCACCCATTAACGGTCTGTTTTCAAGTCTAAGTGTAATTTTTGCAAATTATTGTCTTACTCTCAAACTGGGAGACCCGGGACTACGCGGTCATTTCCTATAAGTTCCTTTGGTCATGTACGAGGTTTTCGTGCCTCCTACGGGGTCGTTTGGGAGTTGGTTCGGATTTTCACCCTGTAAAGGCCAGTTTTCAAGTCTAAGTTAGATTTTTGAAAATTATCGTCATACTCTCAAATCGGGAGATCGAGACTAGACGGTCGGTTCCTACAAGTTACATTGGTCCAATGCGAGGTGTTCGTGCCTTCTATGGGGTCGTTTGGGGGCTGGTTTGGGTTTTCACCCTTTAACGACCTGTTTTCAAGTCTAAGTGTGATTTTTGTAAATTATCGTCATATTCACAAACCGGGACACCCGGGACTATGCGGTCAGTTCCGATAACTTACATTGGACCCGTGCGAGGTGTTCGTGCCTCCTACGGGGTCGTTTGGGGGCTGGTTTGGGTTTTAACCCTTTAACGACTTATTTTCAGATCTAAGCGTGATTTTTGCAAATTATCTTAATACTCTCAAATCGGGAGACCCGAGACTACGCGGTCAGTTCCTACAAGTTACATTGGTCCCGTGCGAGGTGTTCGTGCCTCCTATGAGGTCGTTTGGGGGCTGGTTTGGTTTTTCACCCTTTAATGGCCTGTTTTCAAGTCTAAGTATGATTTTTGCAAATTATCGTCATACTCTCAAATCGGGACACCCGGGACTACGCGGTTCGTTCCTAAAAGTTACATTGGTCCCGTGCGAGGTGTTCGTGCCTCCTACGGGGTCGTTTCGAGGCTGGTTTAGGTTTTCACCCTTTAACGGCCTGTTTTCAATTCTAAGTGTGATTATTGCACATTATCATCATACTCTCAAACCGGGAGACCCGGGACTACGCGGTATGTTCCTACACGTTACATGGGTCCCGTGCGAGGTGTTAGTGCCTCCTACGGGGTCGTTTGGGGGTTTGTTTGGGTTTTCACCCTTTAACGGCCTGTTTTCAAGTCTAAGTGTGATTTTTTCAAATTATTGTCATTCTCTCAAATTTGTAGACCCGGGACTACGCGGTGAGTTGCTACAAGTTACATTGGTCCCGTGCGAGGTGTTCGTTCCTCCTACGGGGTCGTTTGGGGGCTGGTTTGGGTTTTCACCCTTTAACGGCCCGTTTCCAAGTCTAAGTGTGATTTTTGCAAATTATCATCAAACTCTCAAAATGGGAGACCCGAGACTACACTGTCAGTTCCTACAAGTTACGTTAGTCCCGTGCGAGGTGTTCGTGCCTCCTACGGGGTCGTTTGGAGTCTGGTTTGGGTTTTCACCCTTTAACGGCATGTTTTCAAGTCTAAGTGGGATTTTTGCATATTATCGTCATACTCTCAAACCGGGAGACCCGGGATTACGCGGTATGTTCCTACACGTTACATTGGTCCCGTGCGAGGTGTTCGTGCCTCCTACGGGGTCGTTTGGGGGCTGGTTTGGGTTTTCACCATTTAACGACCTGTTTTCAAGTCTAAGTGTGATTTTTTCAAATTATCGTCATTCTCTCAAATTGGTAGACCCGGGACTACGCGGTCAGTTCCTACAACTTACATTGGACCCGTGTGAGGTGTTTGTGCCTCCTATGGGGTCGTTTGGTGCCTGGTTCGGGTTTTCACCCTTTAATGGCCTGTTTCCAAGTCTAAGTGTGATTTTTGCAAATTATCATCAAACTCTCAAACTGGGAGACCTGGGACTACACTGTCAGTTCCTACAAGTTACATTAGTCCCGTGCGAGGTGTTCGTGCCTCCTACGGGGTCGTTTGGGGGCTGGTTTGGGTTTTCACCCTTTAACGGCATGTTTTCAAGTCTAAATGAGATTTTTGCATATTATCATCATACTCTCGAACCGGGAGACCCGGGACTATGCGGTTAGTTCCTACAACTTACATTGGACCCGTGAGAGGTGTTCGTGCCTCCTACGGGGTCGTTTGGGGGCTAGTTTGGGTTTTAACCCTTTAACGACTTATTTTCAAGTCTAAGTGTCATTTTTGCAAATTATCGTAATACTCTCAAATCGGGAGACCCGAGATTACACGGTCAATTCCTACAAGTTACATTGGTCCTGTGCGAGGTGTTCGTGCCTCCTATGGTGTAGTTTGGGGGCTGGTTTGGGTTTTCACGCTTTAATGGCCTGTTTTCAAGTCTAAGTGTGATTTTTCCAAATTATCATCATACTCTCAAACCGAGACACCCGGGACTACGCAGGCAGTTCCTAAAAGTAACATTGGTCCCGTGCGAGGTGTTCGTTCCTCCTACGGGGTCATTTTGAGGCTGGTTTGGGTTTTCCTCCTTTAACGGCCTGTTTTCAATTCTAAGTGTGATTATTGCAAATTATCGTCATACTCGCAAATCGGGAGACCCGGGACTACGCGGTATGTTCCTACACGTTACATTGGTGCCGTGCGAGGTGTTCGTGCCTCCTACGGGATCGTTTGGGGGTTGGTTTGGGTTTTCACCCTTTAACGGCCTATTTTCAAGTCCAAGTGTGATTTTTGCAAATTATCGTCATACTCTCAAATTGGGAGACGCGGGACTATGCAGTCAGTTCCTACAAGTTACATTGGTCCCGTGCAAGGTGTTAGTGCCTCCTACGGGGTCGTTTGGGGGCTGGTTTGGGTTTTCACCATTTAACGGCCTGTTTCCAAGTCTAAGTGTGATTTTTGCAAATTATCATCATACTCTCAAACTGGGAGTCCCGAGACTACACTGTCAGTTCCTACAAGTTACATTGGTCCCGTGCGAGGTGTTCGTTCCTCCTACGGGGTCGTTTGGGGGCTTGTTTGGGTTTTCACCCTTTAACGGTCTGTTTTCAAGTCTAAGTGAGATTTTTGCAAATTATCATCATACTCTCAAACCGAGAGACCCAGGACTACGCGATATGTTCCTACACGTTACATTGGTCCCGTGCGAGGTGTTCGTGCCTCCTACGGGGTCGTTTGGGGGCTGGTTTGCGTTTTCACCCTTTAACGACCTGTTTTCAAGTTTAAGTGTAATTTTTGCAAATTTCGTCATAATCTCAAACCGGGAGACCAGGGACTACGCGGTCAGTTTCTACACCCGTGCGAGGTGTTCGTGCCTCCTACGGGGTCATTTCGGGGTTGGTTTGGGTTTTCACCCTTTAACGGCCTGTTTATAACTCTAAGTGTGATTTTGGTAAATTATCATCATACTCTCAAACCGGGAGACCCGGGACTAAGCGATCAGTTCCTACAAGTTACATTGGTCTCGTGCGAGGTGTTACTGCCTCCTACGGGGTCGTTTGGGGTCTATTTTGGGTTTTCACCCTTTAACGGCCTGTTTTCAAGTCTAAGTGTGATTTTTACAAATTATCGTCATACTCTCGAACCGGGAGACCCGGGACTATGCGGTCAGTTCCTACAACTTACATTGGACCCGTGCACGGTGTTCGTGCCTCCTACGGGGTCGTTTAGGGGCTGGTTTGGATTTTAACCCTTTAACGGCTTGTTTTCAAGTCTAACTGTGATTTTTGCAAATTATCGTAATACTCTCAAATCGGGAGACTTGAGACTACACGGTCAATTCCTACAAGTTACATTGGTCCCGTGCGAGGTGTTCGTGCCTCCTATGGGGTCGTTTCGGGGCTGGTTTGGGTTTTCACCATTTAATGGCCTGTTTTCAAGTCTAAGTTTGATTTTTGCAAATTATCATCATACTCTCAAACCGGGACACCCGGGACGACGCGGTCAGTTCCAAAAAGTTACATTGGTCTCGTGCAAGGTGTTCGTGCCTCCTATGGGGTCGTTTCGAGGTTGGTTTGGGTTTTCACCCTTTAACGGCTTGTTTTCAATTCTAAGTGTGATTATTGCAAATTATCATCATACTCTCAAACCGGGAGACCTGGGAATACACGGTATGTTCCTACATGTTACATTGGTCCCGTGCGAGGTGTTCGTGCCTCCTACGGGGTCGTTTGGGGGTTAGTTTGTGTTTTCACCCTTTAACGGCCTGTTTTCAAGTCTAAGTGTGATTTTTGTAAATTATCGTCGTACTCTCAAATTGGGAGACCCGGGACTATGCGGTCTGTTCCTACAAGTTACATTGGTCCTGTGCGAGGTGTTCGTGCCTCCTACGGGGTCGTTTGGGGGCTGGTTTCGGTTTTAAACCTTTAACGGTCTGTTTGCAACTCTAAGTGTGATTTTTACAAATTATCATCATACTCTCAAACTGGGAGACCCGAGACTACACTGTCAGTTCCTACAAGTTACAATGGTCCCGTGCGAGGTGTTCGTGCCTCCTACGGGGTCATTTGGGGGCTGGTTTGGGTTTTCACCCTTTAACGGCCTGTTTTCAAGTCTAAGTGAGATTTTTTCAAATTATCATCATACTCTCAAACTGGGAGACCCGGGACTACGCGGTCATTTCCTACAAGTTCGATTGGTCATGTACGAGGTATTCGTGCCTCCTACGGGGTCGTTTGGGGGCTGGTTCGGATTTTCACCCTTTAACTGCCTGTTTTCAAGTCTAAGTGTGATTTTCACAAATTATCATCATACTCTGAAATCGGGAGACCCGAGACTAGACCGTCGATTCCTACAAGTTACATTGGTCCCGTGCGAGGTGTTCGTGCCTCCTATGGGGTCGTTTGGGGGCTGGTTTTGTTTTTCACATATTAACTGCCTGTTTTCAAGTCTACGTGTAAGTTTTGCAAATTATCGTCATACTCTCAAACCGGGACACCCGGGACTACGCGGTCAGTTCCTAAAAGTTACATTGTTCCCGTACGAGGTGTTCGTGCCTCCTACGGGATCGTTTGGGGGCTGGTTTGGGTTTTCACCCTTTAACGACCTATTTTCAAGTCTAAGTGTGATTTTTGCAAATTATCGTCATACTCTCGAACCGGGAGACCCGGGACTATGCGATTAGTTCTTACAAGTTACATTGGTCCCTGCAAGGTGTTCATGCATCCTACGGGGTCATTTAGGGATTGCTTTGGGTTTTCAACCTTTAACGGCCTGTTTGCAAGTCTAAGTGTGATTTTGGCAAATTATCATCATACTCTCAAACCGGGAGACCCGGGACTACGCGGTCATGTCCTAAAAGTTACATTGGTCTCATGCGAGGTGTTTGTGCCTCCGACAGGGTCGTTTGGGGTCTGGTTTAGGTTTTCACCCTTTAACGGCCTATTTTCAAGTCTAAGTATGATTTTTGCAAATTATCGTCATACTCTCAAACTGGGAGACCCGAGACTACACGGTCAGTTCCTACAAGTTACATTGGTCCCGTGCGAGGTGTTCGTACATCCTACGAGGTCGTTTGGGGGCTGGTTTGGGTTTTCACCCTTTAACGGCCTGTTTTCAAGTCTAAGTGAGATTTTTGCAAATTATCGTCATACTCTCAAACCGGCAGACCCGAGACTACGCGGTCAGATCCTAAAAGTTACATTGGTCCCGTGCGAGGTGTTCGTGCCTCCTACGGGGTCGTTTCGAGGCTAGTTTGGGTTTTTACCCTTTAACGACCTGTTTTCAATTCTAAGTGTGATTTTTGCAAATTATCATCATACTATCAAACCGGGAGACCCGGGACTACGCGGTATGTTCCTACAAGTTACATGGGTCCCGTACGAGGTGTTCGAGCCTCCTACGGGGTCATTTGGGGGCTGGTTTGGGTTTTCACCCTTTAACGGCCTGTTTTCAAGTCTAAGTGTAATTTTTGCAAATTTTTGTCATACTCTCAAACCGGGAGACCCGGGACTACCCGGTCAGTTTCTACACCCGTGCGAGGTGTTCATGCCTCCTACGGGGTCGTTTGGGTTTTCACCCTTTAACGACCTGTTTGCAAGTCTAAGTGTGATTTTGGCAAATTATCATCATACTCTCAAACCGGGAGACCCGGGACTACGCGGTCAGTTCCTACAAGTTACATTGGTCTCGTGCGAGGTGTTCGTGCCTCCTACGGGATCGTTTGGGGGCTGGTTTCGGTTTTCACCCTTTAACGGCCTATTTTTAAGTCTAATTGTGATTTTTGCAAATTATCGTCATACTCTCTAACCCGGAGACCTGGGACTACGCGGTCAGTTCCTACAAGTTACATTGGTCTCGTGCGAGGTGTTTGTGCCTCCTACGGGGTCGTTAGGGGGCTGGTTTGGGTTTTCACCCTTTAACGGCCTGTTTTGAAGTCTAAGTGTGATTTTTGCAAATTATCGTCATACTCTCAAACTGGGAGACCCGGGACTACGCGGTCATTTCCTACAAGTTCCGTTGGTCATGTACGATGTTTTCGTGCCTCCTACGGGGTCGTTTGGGGGCTGGTTCGGATTTTCACCTTTTAACGGCCTGTTTTCAAGTGTAAGTGTGATTTTTGCAAATTATCGTCATACTCTCTAATCGGGAGACCCGAGACTAGACGGTCGGTTCCTTCAAGTTACATTGGTCCCGTGCGAGGTGTTCGTGGCTCCTATGGGGTCGTTTGGGGGCTGGTTTGGGTTTTCACCCTTTAACGGCCTATTTTAAAGTCTAATTGTTATTTTTGCAAATTATTGTCATATTCTCAAACCGGGACTCCCGAGACTACGCGGTCAGTTCCTAAAAGTTACATTGGTCCCGTGCGAGGTGTTCGTGCCTCCTACGGGGTCGTTTGGGGGATGGTTTGGGTTTTAACCCTTTAACGGCCTGTTTTCAAGTCTAAGTGTGATTTTTACAAATTATCGTCATACTCTCGAACCGGGAGACCCGGGACTATGCGGTCAGTTCCTACAACTTACATTGGACCCGTGCGAGGTGTTCGTGCCTCCTATGGGGTCGTTTGGGGGCTGGTTTGGGTTTTAACCCTTTAACGACTTGTTTTCAAGTCTAAGTGTGATTTTTGCAAATTATCGTAATACTCTCAAATCGGGAGACCCGAGACTACACGGTCAGTTCCTACAAATTACATTGGTCCCGTGCGAGGTGTTCGTGCCTCCTATGGGGTCATTTGGGTGCTGGTTTGGGTTTTCACCCTTTAACGGCCTGTTTTCAAGTCTAAGTCTGATTTTCACAAATTATCGTCATACTCTCAAATCGGGACACCCGGGACTACGCGATCAGTTCCTAAAAGTTACATTGGTCCCGTGCGAGGTGTTCGTGCCTGCTACGGGTTCGTTTCGAGGCTAGTTTGGATTTTCACCCTTTAACGGCCTGTTTTCAAATCTAAGTGTGATTTTTGTAAATTATCGTCATACTCTCAAATCGGGAGAACCGGGACTACGCGGTCAGTTCCTAGAAGTTACATTGGTCCCGTGCGAGATGTTCGTGCCTCCTACGGGGTCGTTTGGGGGCTGGTTTGGGTTTTCACCCTTTAACGGTCTGTTTCCAAGTCTAAGTGTGATTTTTGCAAATTATCATCATACTCTCAAACTGGGAGACCCGAGACTACACTGTCAGTTACTACAAGTTACATTGGTCCAGTGCGAGGTGTTCGTGCCTCCTACGGGGTCGTTTGGGGGTTGGTTTGGGTTTTCACCCTTTAACGGCCTGTTTTCAAGTCTAAGTGAGATTTTTGCAATTTATCGTCATACTCTCAAATCGGGAGACCCGAGACTATGCGGTCAGTTCCTATAAGTTACATTGGTCCCGTACGATGTGTTCGTGCCTCCTACGGGGTTGTTCCGAGGCTGGTTTGGGTTTTCACCCTTTAACGGCCTATTTTCAAGTCTGAGTGTGATTTTTGCAAATTATCGTCAAACTCTCAAGTCGGGAGACCCGGGACTATGCGGTCAATTCCTACAAGTTACATTGGTCCCGTGCGAGGTGTTCGTGCCTCCTATGGGGTCGTTTCGAGGCTGGTTTGGGTTTTCACCCTTTAACGGCCTGTTTTCAATTCTAAGTTTGATTTTTGCAAATTATCGTCATACTCTCAAACCGGGAGACCCGGGACTACGCGGTATGTTCCTACAAGTTACATTGGTCCCGTGCGAGGTGTTCGTGCCTCCTACGGGGTCGTTCCGATGCTGGTTTGGGTTTTCACCCATTAACGGCCTGTGTTGCAAGTCTAAGCGTGATTTTGGCAAATTATCATCATACTCTCAAACCGGGAGACCCGGGACTACGCGTTCAGTTCCTACAAGTTACATTGGTCTCGTGCGAGGTGTTCGTGCCTCCTACGGGATCGTATGGGGTCTGGTTTCGATTTTCACCCTTTAACGGCCTATTTTCAAGTCTAAGTGTGATTTTTGCAAATTATCATCATACTCTCGAACCGGGAGACCCGGCACTACACGGTCATTTCCTACAAGTTCCATTGGTTATGTACGAGGTGGTCGTGCCTCCTACGGGGTCGTTTGGGGGCTGGTTCGGATTTTCACCCTTTAACGGCCTGTTTTCAAGTCTAAGTGTGATTTTTGCAAATTATCGTCATACTCTGAAATCGGGAGACCCGAGACTAGACGGTCGGTTCCTACAAGTTACATTGGTCCCGTGCGAGGTGTTCGTGCATCCTATGGGGTCGTTTGGGGGCTGGTTTCGGTTTTCACCCATTAGCGGCCTGTTTTCAAGTCTAAGTGTGATTTTTGCAAATTATCATCATACTCTCAAACCGAGACACACGGGACTACGCGGTCAGTTACTAAAAGTTACATTGGTCCCGTACGAGGTGTTCGTGCCTCCTACGGGATCGTTTGGGGGCTGTTTTCGGTTTTCACCCTTTAACTGCCTATTTTCAAGTCTATGTGTGATTTTTGCAAATTATAGTCATACTCTCGAATCGGGAGACCCGAGACTACGCGGTCAGTTACTACAAGTTACATTGGACCCGTGCGAGGTGTTTGTGCCTCCTACGGGGTCGTTTGGGGGATGTCTTGGGTTTTCACCCTTTAACGGTCTATTTCAATTCTAAGTGTGATTATTGCAAATTATCGTCATACTCTCAAATCGGGAGACCCGGGACTACGTGGTATGTTCCTAAAAGTTACATTGGTCCCGTGCGAGGTGTTTGTGCCTCCTACGGGATCGATTGGGGGCTGGTTTCGGTTTTCACCCTTTAACTGCCTATTTTCAAGTCTATGTGTGATTTTTGCAAATTATCGTCATACTCTCAAATCGGGAGACCCGGGACTACGCGGTCAGTTACTACAAGTTACATTGGACCCGTGCGAGGTGTTTGTGCCTCCTACGGGGTCGTTTGGGGGATGGTTTGGGTTTTCACCCTTTAACGGCCTGTTTTCAATTCTAAGAGTTATTTTGGCAAATTATCGTCATACTCTCAAACCGAAAGACCCGGGACTACGCGGTCAGTTCCTACTAGTTACATTGGCCCCGTGCGAGGTGTTCGTGCCTCCTACGGGTCTGTTTTGTGGCTAGTTTAGGTTTTCAACCTTTAAAGACATGTTTTTAAGTTTAAGTGATGATTTTTAAGAATTATCATCATATTCTCAAACTGGGAGGCCCATCACTACTTGGTTAGTTCCTACAAGTTACGTTGGACCCGTGCGAGGTGTTCGCGCCTCTTACAGGATCATTTGAGGTTTGATTTAGGTTTTCATCCTTTAACGGCCTTTTTTCAAGTCTAACTGTGATTTTTGCAAATTATCATCATACTCTCAAATCGGGAGACCTGGGACTACGCGGTCAGTTCCTACAAGTTACATTGGTCGCATGCGAGGTGTTCGTGCCTCCTACGGGGTCGTTTGGGGGCTGGTTTGGATTTTCACCCTTTAACGGCCTGTTTAAAGTCAAAGTGGGATTTTTGCAAATTATCATCATACTCTCAAATCGGGAGACTTGATATTACACGGTCAGTTCCTACAAGTTACATTGGTCCCGTGCGAGATGTTCGTGCCTCCTACGGGGTCATTTGGGGGCTGGTTTGGGTTTTCACCCATTAACGGCCTGTTTTCAAGTCTAATTGAGATTTTTGCAAATTATCGACACACTCTCAAACCGAGAGACCCGAGACTACGCGGTCAGTTCCTACAAGTTACATTGGTCCCGTGCGAGGTGTTCGTGCCTCCTACGGGGTCGTTTGGGGGCTGGTTTGGGTTTTCACCCTTTAACGGCCTATTTTCAAGTCTAAGTGTAATTTTTGCAAATTATTGTCAAACTCTCAAGTCGGGAGACCCGAGACTACGCGGTCAGTTCCTACAAGTTACATTAGTCCCGTGCGAGGTGTTCGTGCCTCATACGGGGTCGTTTGGGGGTTGGTTTGGGTTTTCACCCTTTAACGGCCTGTTTCCTAGTCTAAGTGTGATTTTTGTAAATTATCATCATACTCTCAAACTGGGAGACCCGAGACAACACGGTCAGTTCCTACAAGTTACATTGGTCCCGTGCGAGGTGTTCGTGCTTCCTACGGGGTCGTTTGGGGGTTGGTTTGGGTTTTCACACTTTAACGGCCTGATTTCAAGTCTAAGTGTAATTTTTGCAAACTTTTGTCATACTCTTAAACCGGGAGACCCGGGCCTACGCGGTCAGTTCCTACAAGTTACATTGGTCCCGTGCGAGGTGTTCGTGCCTCCTACGGGGTTGTTTGGGGGTTGGTTTGGATTTTCACCCTCTAATGGCCTGTTTTTAAGTCTAAGTGTGATTTTTGCAAATTATCGTCATACTCTCAAACTGGGAGACCCGAGACTACACGGTCAGTTCCTACAAGTTACATTGGTCCCGTGTGAGGTGGTCGTGCCTCCTACAGGGTCGTTTGGGGGCTGGTTTGGGTTTTCACCCTTTAACGTCATGTTTTCAAGTCTAAGTGAGATTTTTTCAAATTATCGTCATACTCTCAAATTGGGAGACCCAGGACTACGCGGTCAGTTACTACAAGTTACATTGGTCCCGTGCGAGGTGTTCGTGCCTTCTACGGGGTCGTTTCGAGGCTGGTTTGGGTTTTCACCCTTTAATGGCCTATTTTCAAGTCTAAGTGTGATTTTTGCCAATTATCGCCATACTCTTAAACCGGGAGACCCGGGACTACGCGGTCAGTTCCTACAAGTTGCATTGGAACCGTACGAGGTGTTCGTGGCTCCTACGGGGTCGTTTGGGGGCTGGTTTGGGTTTTATCCCTTTAACGGCCTGTTTCCAAATCTAAGTGTGATTTTTTCAAATTATCATCATACTCTCAAACTGGGAGACCTGAGACTACACGGTTAGTTCCTACAAGTTACATTGGTCCCGTGCGAGGTGTTCGTGCCTCCTACGGGGTCGTTTGGGGGCTGGTTTGGGTTTTCACCCTTCCACGGCCTGTTTTCAAGTCTAAGTGTAATTTTTGCAAATTTTTGTCATACTCTCAAACCGGGAGACCCGGGACTACGTGGTCAGTTCCTACACCCGTGCGTGGTATTCGTGCCTCCAACGGGGTCGTTTGGCGGTTGGTTTGGATTTTCACCCTTTAACGGCCTATTTTCAAGTCTAAGTGTGATTTTGGCAAATTATCATCTTACTCTCAAACCGGGAGACCCGGGACTACGCGGTCAGTTTCTACAAGTTGCATTGGTCTCGTGCGGGGTGTTTGTACCTCCTACGGGGTCGTTTGGGTGCTGGTTTGGGTTTTAACCCTTTAACGGATAATTTTCAAGTCTAAGTGTGATTTTTGCAAATTATCGTAATACTCTCAAATCGGGAGACTCGAGACTACACGGTCAATTCCTACAAGTTACATTGGTCCCGTGCGAGGTGTTCGTGCCTCCTATGGGGTCGTTTGGGGGTGGTTTGGGTTTTCACCCTTTAATGGCCTATTTTCAAGTCTAAGTGTGATTTTTGCAAATTATCGTCATACTCTCAAACTAGGACACCCGAGACGACGTGGTCAGTTCCAAAAAGTTACATTGGTCCCGTGCGAGGTGTTCGTGCCTCCTACGGGGTCGTTTCGAGGTTGGTTTGGGTTTTCACCCTTAAACGGCCTGTTTTCAATTCTAAGTGTGATTATTGCAAATTATCATCATACTCTCAAACCGGGAGACCCGGGACAACGCGGTATGTTCCTACACGTTACATTGGTCCCGTGCGAGGTGTTCGTGCCTCCTACGGGGTCGTTTGGGGGTTGGTTTGGGTTTTCACTCTTTAACGGCCTGTTTTCAAGTCTAAGTGTGATTTTTGCAAATTATCGTCATACTCTCAAATTGGGAGACCCAGGACTACGCGGTCTGTTCCTACAAGTTACATTGGTCCCGTGCGAGGTGTTCGTGCCTCCTACGGGGTCGTTTGGGGGCTGGTTTGGGTTTTAACCCTTTAACGGACTGTTTGCAACTCTAAGTGTGATTTTTGCAAATTATCATCATACTCTCAAACTGGGAGACCCGAGACTACACTGTCAGTTCCTACAAGTTACATTGGTCCCGTGCGAGGTGTTCGTGCCTCCTACGGGGTCATTTGGGGGCTGGTTTGGGTTTTCACCCTTTAACGGCCTGTTTTCAAGTCTAAGTGAGATTTTTGCAAATTATCGTCATACTCTCCAACTGGGAGACCCAGGACTACGCGGTCATTTCCTACAAGTTCCATTGGTCATGTATGAGGTATAAGTGCCTCCTACGGGGTCGTTTGGGGTCTGGTTCGGATTTTCACCCTTTAACGGCCTGTTTTCAAGTCTAAGTGTGATTTTTGCAAATTATCGTCATACTCTGAAATCGGGAGACTCGAGACTAAACCGTCGGTTCCTACAAGTTACATTGGTCCCGTGCGAGGTGTTCGTGCCTCCTATGGGGTCGTTTGGGGGCTGGTTTGGTTTTTCACCCATTAACGGCCTATTTTGAAGTCTACGTGTGATTTTTGCAAATTATCGTCATACTCTCAAACCGGAACACCCGGGACTACGCGGTCAGTTCCTAAAAGTTACATTGTTCCCGTATGAGGTGTTCGTGCCTCCTACGGGATCGTTTGGGGGCTGGTTTGGGTTTTCACACTTTAACGGCCTATTTTCAAGTCTAAGTGTGATTTTTGCAAATTATCGTCATACTTTCGAACCGGGAGACCCGGGACTATGCGATTAGATCTTACAAGTAACATTGGTCCCTGCAAGATGTTCATGCCTCCTACGGGGTCATTTGGGGACTTCTTTGGGTTTTCACTCTTTAACGGCCTGTTTGCAAGTCTAAGTGTGATTTTCGAAAATTATCATCATACTCTCAAACCGGGAGACCCGGGACTACGCGGTCAGTTCCTACAAGTTACATTGGTCTCGTGCGAGGTGTTTGTGCCTCCTACGTGGTCGTTTGGGGGCTGGTTTGGGTTTTCACCCTTTAACGGCCTGTTTTCAAGTCTAAGTATGATTTTTGTAAATTATCGTCATACTCTCAAATTGGGAGACCCGAGACTACACGATCAGTTCCTACAAGTTACATTGGTCCCGTGCGAGGTGTTCGTACATCCTACGGGGTCGTTTGGGGGCTGGTTTGGGTTTTCACCCTTTAACGGCCTGTTTTCAAGTCTAAGTGAGATTTTTGCAAATTATCGTCATACTCTCAAACCGGGAGACCCGAGACTACGCGGTCAGATCCTACAAGTTACATTGGTCCCGTGCGAGGTGTTCGTGCCTCTTACGGGGTCGTTTCGAGGCTAGTTTGGGTTTTCACCCTTTAACGGCCTGTTTTCAATTCTAAGTGTGATTTTTGCAAATTATCATCATACTCTCAAACCGGGAGACCCGGGACTACGCGGTATGTTCCTACAAGTTACATTGGTCCCGTGCGAGGTGTTCGAGCCTCCTACGGGGTCGTTTGGGGGTTGGTTTGGGTTTTCACCCTTTAACGGCCGGTTTTCAAGTCTAAGTGTAATTTTTGCAAATTTTCGTCATACTCTCAAACCGGGAGACCCGGGACTACCCGGTCAGTTTTTACACCCGTGCGAGGTGTTCGTGCCCCCTACGGGGTCGTTTGGGGGTGGGTTTGGGTTTTCACCCTTTAACGGCCTGTTTGCAAGTCTAAGTGTGATTTTGTCAAATTATCATCATACTCTCAAACCGGGAGACCCGGGACTACGCGGTTAGTTCCTACAAGTTACATTGGTCTCGTGCGAGGTGTTCGTGCCTCCTACGGGATCGTATGGGGTCTGGTTTCGATTTTCACCCTTTAACGGCCTATTTTCAAGTCTAAGTGTGATTTTTGCAAATTATCATCATACTCTCGAATAGGGAGACCCGGCACTACGCGGTCATTTCCTACAAGTTCCATTGCTCATGTACTGTAAGGACACAAATTTCCAATTGAGTCCTCTTATAGTTTTGGCTCAATTCCGGACAAAAACATTTATTCATAGGATTTTATTTAATTGTAATATTCAAGACCTATGAAGTGTTTGTTGAAGACGTAGCGGCAAAGAGTATAAAGCATCATCAACATGCCGTAGTTTATGTGCCTCGTTTGTACCTCATCAACTTAGGTTCCATGCTCCCAAGGTATGAATGTATTTATATGTATATAGGAGCTTGGAACAATTTGTATTGGGTGTTAGGTGAATTAAAACTGCATTTTATTTTCAGAAAGAATCAATTAGAAACTTAAAAAATAAGTATATAAAAGTTTATAAAAGTTTCTGGGCCAAAATCAAATTTTTCAATCTTTCTGTTCGTTCGTTAGAAATGTCGTTCGAACGAGTTTTTTCGTTCGAACCAGATTTCGTTCGAACGAGTTTTGTCGTTCGAACCAAGTTCGTTCGAACGAGTTTTGCCAACGACCCTAACTGGACAGTCGTTCGATATGTCGTTCGATATGTCGTTCGAACGAATTCTCGTTCTAACGAGGTATCTAACGAACCTCTAACGAGCCCAGGCTGGTCACTCGTTAGAAGTCTCGTTCGAACGAGAATCACATTCGTTCGAACGAACTTCCAGCGGGAACAGTTATTTGGCAGTTTTTTGCAGTTTTTCCCCACTCTTCCACTTGGTTTTCAACCAACTTTTTTCCTGCAATATTATGTGCGGGAAACACATTTTCCAAGATAACTTTTCCTAACTTTTCATTCCATATCCAACTCTTAGAGAGAGTTTGAGAGCAAATTTAATTAGGGAAAATGTTCATGTTTTTGAGTGTTAATTCTTAATGGAAAATTCATACACACTCTAGTTTACACCCATTGTTGTTTATTCCAAGTTCTATATATACATATCCTTACTTGGAATTTTTGGCACCGGTTTTCTCTACTGAATTCAAGAGACGTTTCGGGTTTGCTTCTACACCCCATCACAAAGAAGACCTTTGTTGAGATTCTACCCGTTTGGAGAAAGGCTCCATGTTCGGGTGACGGTGACCGTTTAAAGTCCTATCGGTGTATTCCGAGACCACGGTGGAGGTCCGTTGGTTATCCGCTAATTGGAGGTTGATACAAGAAGGAGCATCACGGCTTGAGAGGGTTCGAGTTTAGGAAGTAAGTCTTTTGTCTTGTATTTTGTAATACCATTTTTAGTGGATTTGAGGCTAGGGCCGTCCCGAGGTTTTTTCCCGTTAGTGGGTTTTTCCTCGTATATCGCGGTGTAGTGTGACACTGTTTATTTTATCTTGCACATCAGTTAGAACGCATGCTTAGGATAATTTCAAGATAAAATTTGGTTTTACATTCACACTAATTTAAATTGGGACTTTAATTTAATATTGGATTAAATTTGGTTTATTCAAGTCACTTGCATTAATATGGTTTTGCCTAACTTTGAATAATTGTTAATGATGACTTAGGCAAATTCTAGGACTTGAATTATGTTGTTTTAATTTGTCTCTTGAAGATATTAAAACCCGGCCTTGTTGTCTTGTGGAACCATCACTTGTATTCAACGCTTCCGCATTCATTGATTTAAAAAGGAAATTAATTATATTTATAATTGTGATAATTATTAATCACCGGGGATCCAACTGCGCTTTCATGTACGAGGTGTTCGTGCCTCCTACGGGGTCGTTTGGGGACTGGTTCGGATTTTTACCCTTTAACGGCCTGTTTTCAAGTCTAAGTGTGATTTTTGCAAATTATCGTCATACTCTGAAATCGGGAGACCCGAGACTAGACGGTCGGTTCCTACAAGTTACATTGGTCCCGTGCGAGGTGTTCGTGCATCCTATGGGGTCGTTTTGGGGCTGGTTTCGGTTTTCACCCATTAGCGGCCTGTTTTTAAGTCTAAGTGTGATTTTTGCAAATTATCATCATACTCTCAAACCGAGACACACGGGACTACGCGGTCAGTTACTAAAAGTTACATTGGTTCCGTACGAGGTGTTCGTGCCTCCTACGGGATCGTTTGGGGGCTGTTTTGGGTTTTCACCCTTTAACTGCCTATTTTCAAGTCTATGTGTGATTTTTGCAAATTATCGTCATACTCTCGAATCGGGAGAACTACGCGGTCAGTTACTACAAGTTACATTGGACCCGTGCGAGGTGTTTGTGCCTCCTACGGGATCGTTTGGGGGATGGTTTGGGTTTTCACCCTTTAACGGCCTATTTCAATTCTAAGTGTGATTATTGCAAATTATCGTCATACTCTCAAATCGGGAGACCCGGGACTACGTGGTATGTTCCTAAAAGTTACATTGGTCCCGTGCGAGGTGTTCGTGCCTCCTACGGGGTCGATTGGGGGCTGGTTTAGGTTTTCACCCTTTAACTGCCTATTTTCAAGTCTATGTGTGATTTTGTAAATTATTGTCATACTCTCGAATCGGGAGACCCGGGACTACGCGGTCAGTTACAACAAGTTACATTGGACCCGTGCGAGGTGTTTGTGCCTCCTACGGGGTCGTTAGGGGGATGGTTTGGGTTTTCACCCTTTAACGGCCTGTTTTCAATTGTAAGAGTTATTTTGGCAAGTCATACTCTCAAATCGAAAGACCCGGGACTACGCGATCAGTTCCTACTAGTTACATTGGCCCCGTGCGAGGTGTTCGTGCCTCCTACGGGTCTGTTTGGTGGCTAGTTTAGGTTTTCAACCTTTAAAGACATGTTTTTAAGTTTAAGTGATGATTTTTAAGAATTATCATCATATTCTCAAACCGGGAGGCCTATCACTACGCGGTTAGTTCCTACAAGTTACGTTGGACCCGTGCGAGGTGTTCGCGCCTCTTACGGGATCGTTTGAGGGTTGATTTAGGTTTTCATCCTTTAACGGCCTTTTTTCAAGTCTAAGTGTGATTTTTGCAAATTATCATCATACTCTCAAATCGGGAGACCTGGAACTACGCGGTCAGTTTCTACAAGTTACATTGGTCGCATGCGAGGTGTTCGTGCCTCCTACGGGGTCGTTTGAGGGCTGGTTTGGATTTTCACCCTTTAATGGCCTGTTTAAAGTCAAAGTGGGATTTTTGCAAATTATCATCATACTCTCAAATCGGGAGACTCGATATTACACGGTCAGTTCCTACAAGTTACATTGGTCCCGTGCGAGATGTTCGTGCCTCCTACGGGGTCGTTTGGGGGCTGGTTTGGGTTTTCACCCATTAACGGCCTGTTTTCAAGTCTAATTCAGATTTTTGCAAATTATCGACATACTCTCAAACCGAGAGACCCGAGACTACGCGGTCAGTTCCTACAAGTTACATTGATCCCGTGCGAGGTGTTCGTGCCTCCTACGGGGTCGTTTGGGGGCTGGTTTGGGTTTTCACCCTTTAACGGCCTGTTTTCAAGTCTAAGTGTAATTTTTGCAAATTATTGTCAAACTCTCAAGTCGGGAGACCCGAGACTACGCGGTCAGTTCCTACAAGTTACATTAGTCCCGTGAGAGGTGTTCGTGCCTCATACGGGGTTGTTTGGGGGTTGGTTTGGGTTTTCACCCTTTAACGGCCTGTTTCCTAGTCTAAGTGTGATTTTTGTAAATTATCATCATACTCTCAAACTGGGAGACCCGAGACAACACGGTCAGTTCCTACAAGTTACATTGGTCCCGTGCGAGGTGTTCGTGCTTCCTACGGGGTCGTTTGGGGGTTGGTTTGGGTTTTCACCCTTTAACGGCCTGATTTCAAGTCTAAGTGTAATTTTTGCAAACTTTTGTCATACTCTCAAACCGGGAGACCCGGGCCTACGCGGTCAGTTCCTACAAGTTACATTGGTCCCGTGTGAGGTGTTCGTGCCTCCTACGGGGTTGTTTGGTGGTTGGATTGGATTTTCACCCGCTAATGGCCTGTTTTTAAGTCTAAGTGTGATTTTTGCAAATTATCGTCATACTCTCAAACTGGAAGACCCGAGACTACACGGTCAGTTCCTACAAGTTACATTGGTCCCGTGCGAGGTGGTCGTGCCTCCTACAGGGTCGTTTGGGGGCTGGTTTGGGTTTTCACCCTTTAACGTATTGTTTTCAAGTCTAAGTGAGATTTTTGCAAATTATCGTCATACTCTCAAATTGGGAGACCCAGGACTACGCGGTCAGTTACTACAAGTTACATTGGTCCCATGCGAGGTGTTCGTGCCTTCTACGGGGTCGTTTCGAGGCTGGTTTGGGTTTTCACCCTTTAATGGCCTATTTTCCAGTCTAAGTGTGATTTTTGCCAATTATCGTCATACTCTTAAACCGGGAGACTCGGGACTGCGCGGTCAGTTCCTACAAGTTGCATTGGAACCGTGCGAGGTGTTCGTGGCTCCTACGGGGTCGTTTGTGGGCTGGTTTGGGTTTTATCCCTTTAACGGCCTATTTCCAAATCTAAGTGTGATTTTTGCAAATTTTTGTCATACTCTCAAACCGGGAGACCCGGGACTACGTGGTCAGTTCCTACACCCGTGCGTGGTATTCGTGCCTCCTACGGGGTCGTTTGGGGGTTGGTTTGGATTTTCACCCTTTAACGGCCTATTTTCAAGTCTAAGTGTGATTTTGGCAAAATTATCATCTTACTCTAAAACCGGGAGACCCGGGACTACGCGGTCAGTTTCTACAAGTTACATTGGTCCCGTGCGAGGTGTTCGTGCCTCCTATGGGGTCGTTTGGGGGTGGTTTGGGTTTTCACCCTTTAATGGCCTGTTTTCAAGTCTAAGTGTCATTTTTGCAAATTATCGTCATACTCTCAAACTGGGACACTCGGGATGATGTGGTCAGTTCCAAAAAGTTACATTGGTCCCGTGCGAGGTGTTCGTGCCTCCTACGGGGTCGTTTCGAGGTTGGTTTGGGTTTTCACCCTTTAACGGCCTGTTTTCAATTCTAAGTATGATTATTGCAAATTATCATCATACTCTCAAACTGGGAGACGCGGGACTACGCGGTATGTTCCTACACGTTACATTGGTCCCGTGCGAGGTGTTCGTGCCTCCTACGGGGTCGTTTGGGGGTTGGTTTGGGTTTTCACTCTTTAACGGCCAGTTTTCAAGTCTAAGTGTGATTTTTGCAAATTATCGTCATACTCTCAAATTGGGAGACCCAGGATTACGCGGTCTGTTCCTACAAGTTACATTGGTCCCGTGCGAGGTGTTCGTGCCTCCTACGGGGTCGTTTGGGGGCTGGTTTGGGTTTTAACCCTTTAACGGCCTGTTTGCAACTCTAAGTGTGATTTTTGCAAATTATCATCATACTCTAAAACTGGGAGACCCGAGACTACACTGTCATTTCTACAAGTTACATTGGTCCCGTGCGAGGTGTTCGTGCCTCCTTCGGGGTCATTTGGGGGATGGTTTGGGTTTTCACCCTTTAACGGCCTGTTTTCAAGTCTAAGTGAGATTTTTGCAAATTATCGTCATACTCTCCAACTGGGAGACCCGGGACTACGCGGTCATTTCCTACAAGTTCCATTGGTCATGTACGAGGTATTTGTGCCTCCTACGGGGTCGTTTGGGGTCTGGTTCGGATTTTCACCCTTTAACGGCCTGTTTTCAAGTCTAAGTGTGATTTTTGCAAATTATCGTCATACTCTGAAATCGGGAGACTCGAGACTAGACCGTCGGTTCCTACATGTTACATTGGTCCCGTGCGAGGTGTTCGTGCCTCCTATGGGGTCGTTTGGGGGCTGGTTTGTTTTTTCACCCATTAACGGACTATTTTCAAGTCTACGTGTGATTTTTGCAAATTATCATCATACTCTCAAACCGGAACACCCGGGACTACGCGGTCAGTTCCTAAAAGTTACATTGTTCCCGTACGAGGTGTTCGTGCCTCCTACGGGATCGTTTGGGGGCTGGTTTGGGTTTTCAGACTTTAACGGCCTATTTTCAAGTCTAAGTGTGATTTTTGCAAATTATCATCATACTTTCAAACCGGGAGACCCGGGACTATGCGATTAGTTCTTACAAGTAACATTGGTCCCTGCAAGGTGTTCATGCCTCCTACGGGGTCATTTGGGGACTTCTTTGGGTTTTCACTCTTTAACGGCCTATTTGCAAGTCTAAGTGTGATTTTGGAAAATTATCATCATACTCTCAAACCGGGAGACCCGGGACTACGCGGTCAGTTCCTACAAGTTACATTGGTCTCGTGCGAGGTGTTTGTGCCTCCTACGTGGTCGTTTGGGGGCTGGTTTGGGTTTTCACCCTTTAACGGCCTGTTTTCAAGTCTAAGTATGATTTTTGTAAATTATCATCATAATCTCAAATTGGGAGACCCGAGACTACACGGTCAGTTCCTACAAGTTACATTGGTCCCGTGGGAGGTGTTCGTACATCCTACGGGGTCGTTTGGGGGCTGGTTTGGGTTTTCACCCTTTAACGGCCTGTTTTCAATTCTAAGTGAGATTTTTGCAAATTATCGTCATACTCTCAAACCGGGAGACCCGAGACTACGCGGTCAGATCCTACAAGTTACATTGGTCCCGTGCGAGGTGTTCGTGCCTCTTACGGGGTCGTTTCGAGGCTTTTTTGGATTTCATCCTTTAACGGCCTGTTTTCAATTCTAAGTGTGATTTTTGCAAATTATCATCATACTCTCAAATCGGGAGACCCGGGACTACGCGGTATGTTCCTACAAGTTACATTGGTCCCGTGCGAGGTGTTCGAGCCTCCTACGGGGTCGTTTGGGTTTTCACCCTTTAACGGCCTGTTTTCAAGTCTAAGTGTAATTTTTGCATATTTTCGTCATACTCTCAAATCGGGAGACCCGGGACTACCCGGTCAGTTTTTACACCCGTGCGAGGTGTTCGTGCCCCCTACGGGGTCGTTTGGGGGTGGGTTTGGGTTTTCACCCTTTAACGGCCTGTTTGCAAGTCTAAGTGTGATTTTGACAAATTATCATCATACTCTCAAACCGGGAGACTCGGGACTACGCGGTCAGTTCCTACAAGTTGCATTGGTCACGTGCGAGGTGTTCGTGCCTCCTACGGGATTGTTTGGGGGATGGTTTCGGTTTTCACCCTTTAACGGCCTATTTTCAAGTCTAAGTGTGATTTTTGCAAATTATCGTCATACTCTCAAACTGGGAGACCCGGGACTAAGCGGTCATTTCCTACAAGTTCCATTGGTCATGTACGAGGTTTTCGTGCCTCCTACGGGGTTGTTTGGGGGATGGTTCGGATTTTCACCCTTTAACGGCCTGTTTTCAAGTCTAAGTGTGATTTTTTCAAATTATCGTCATACTCTCAAATCGGGAGACCCGAGACTAGATGGTCGGTTCCTTCAAGTTACATTGGTCCCGTGCGAGGTGTTCATGGCTCCTATGGGGTCGTTTCGGGGCTGGTTTGGGTTTTCACCCTTTAACGGCCTGTTTTAAAGTCTTAGTGTGAGTTTTGCAAATTATCGTCATATTCTCAAACCGGGACTACGCGGTCAGTTCCTAAAAGTTACATTGGTCCCGTGCGAGGTGTTCGTGCCTCCTACGGGGTCGTTTGGGGAATGGTTTGGGTTTTAACCCTTTAACGGCTTGTTTTCAAGTCTAAGTGTGATTTTTACAAATTATTGTCATACTCTCGAACCGGGAGACCCGGGACTATGCGGTCAGTTCCTACAACTTACATTGGACCCGTGCGAGGTGTTCGTGCCTCCTACGGGGTCATTTGGGGGCTGGTTTGGGTTTTAACCCTTTAACGACTTGTTTTCAAGTCTAAGTGTGATTTTTGCAAATTATCGTAATACTCTCAAATCGGAAGACCCGAGACTACATGGTCAGTTCTTACAAATTACATTGGTCCCGTGCGAGGTGTTCGTGCCTCCTATGGGGTCGTTTGGGGGCTGGTTTGGGTTTTCACCCTTTAACGGCCTGTTTTCAAGTCTAAGTGTGATTTTTGCAAATTATCGTCATACTCTCAAATCGGGACACACGGGACTACGCGGTCAATTCCTAAAAGTTACATTGGTCCCGTGCGAGGTGTTGGTGCCTCCTACGGGGTCGTTTCGAGGCTGGTTTGGGTTTTCACCCTTTAACGGCCTGTTTTCAATTCTAAGTGTGATGTTTGAAAATTATCATCATACTCTCAAATCGGGAGACCCGGGACTACGCGATCAGTTCCTACAAGTTACATTGGCCCCGTGCGAGGTGTTTGTGCCTCATACGGGGTCGTTTGGGGGCTGGTTTGGGTTTTCACCCTTTAACGGCCTGTTTCCAAGTCTAAGTGTGATTTTTGCAAATTATCATCATACTCTCAAACTGGGAGACCCGAGACTACACTGTCAGTTCCTACAAGTTACATTGGTCCCGTGCGAGGTGTTCGTGCCTCCTATGGGGTCGTTTGGGGGTTGGTTTGGGTTTTCACCCTTTAATGGCCTGTTTTCAAGTCTACTTGAGATTTTTGCAATTTATCATCATACTTTCAGACCCGAGACTACGCGATCAGTTCCTACAAGTTACATTGGTCCCGTTCGAGGTGTTCGTGCCTCCTACGGGGTCGTTCCGAGGCTGGTTTGGGTTTTCACCCTTTAACGGCCTATTTTCAAGTCTGAGTGTGATTTTTACAAATTATCGTCAAACTCTCTAGTCGGGAGACCCGGGACTATGGGGTCAGTTCCTACAAGTTACAATGGTCCCGTGCGAGGTGTTCGTGCCTCCTATGGGGTCGTTTCGAGGCTGGTTTGGGTTTTCACCCTTTAACGGCCTGTTTTCAATTCTAAGTTTAATTTTTGCAAATTATCGTCATACTCTCAAACCGGAAGACCCGGGACTACGCGGTATGTTCCTACAAGTTACATTGGTCCCGTGCGAGGTGTTCGCGCCTCGTACGGAGTCGTTTGGGGGCTGGTTTGGGTTTTCACCCTTTAACTGCCTGTTTTCAAGTCTAAGTGTATTTTTTGCAAATTTTCGTCATACTCTCAAACTGGGAGACCCGGGACTACACGATCAGTTTCTACACCCGTGCGAGGTGTTCGTGCCTCCTACGGGGTCGTTCCGAGGCTGGTTTGGGTTTTCACCCATTAACGGCCTGTGTTGCAAGTCTAAGTGTGATTTTGGCAAATAATCATCATACTCTCAAACCGGGAGACCCGGGACTACGCGGTCAGTTCCTACAAGTTACATTGGTCTCGTGCGAGGTGTTCGTGCCTCCTACGGGATCGTTTGGGGTCTGGTTTCGGTTTTCACCCTTTAACGGCCCATTTTCAAGTCTAAGTGTGATTTTTGCAAATTATCATCATACTCTCGAACCGGGAGACCCGGGACTACGCGGTCATTTCCTACACGTTCCATTGGTCATGTACGAGGTGTTCGTGCCTCCTACGGGGTCGTTTGGGGGCTGGTTCGGATTTTCACCCTTTAACGGCCTGTTTTCAAGTCTAAGTGTGATTTTTTGAAATTATCGTCATACTCTGAAATCGGGAGACCCAAGACTAGACGGTCGGTTCCTACAAGTTACATTAGTCCCGTGCGAGGTGTTCGTGCCTCCTATGGGGTCGTTTGGGGGCTGGTTTCGGTTTTCACCCATTAACGGCCTGTTTTCAAGTCTAAGTGTGATTTTTGCAAATGATCGTCATACTCTCAAACCGAGACACACGGGACTACGCGATCATTTACTAAAAGTTACATTGGTCCCGTACGAGGTGTTCGTGCCTCCTACGGGATCGTTTGGGGGCTGTTTTCAGTTTTCACCCTTTAACGGCCTATTTTCAAGTCTAAATGTGATTTTTGCAAATTATAGTCATACTCTCGAACCGGGAGACCCGGGACTATGCGGTTAGTTCCTACAAGTTACATTAGTCCCTGCGAGGTGTTCGTGCCTCCTACAGGGTCGTTTGGGGACTGCTTTGGGTTTTCACCCTTTAACGGCCTGTTTGCAAGTCTAAGTGTGATTTTGGCAAATTATCATCATACTCTCAAATCGGGACATCCGGGACTACGCGGTCAGTTCCTAACAGTTACATTGGTCTCTTGCGAGGTGTTCGTGCCTCCTACGAGGTCGTTTGGGGGCTGGTTTGGGTTTTCACCCTTTAACGACCTGTTTTCAAGTCTAAGTGTGATTTTTGCAAATTATCGTAATACACTCAAATCGGGAGATCCGAGACTACATGGTCAGTTCCTACAAGTTACATTGGTCCCGTGCGAGGTGTTCGTGCCTCCTATGGGGTCGTTTGGGGTCTGGTTTGGGATTTAACCCTTTAACGGCCTATTTTCAAGTCTAAGTATGATTTTTGCAAATTATAGTAATACACTCAAATCGGGAGATCCGATACTACATGGTCAGTTCCTACAAGTTACATTGGTCCCGTGCGAGGTGTTCGTGCCTCCTATGGGGTCGTTTGGGGGCTGGTTTGGGTTTCCACCCTTTAACGGCCTGTTTTCAAGTCTAAGTGTGATTTTTGCAAATTATCGTCATACTCTCGAACCGGGAGACCCGGGACTATGCGGTCAGTTCCTACAAGTTTCATTGGACCCGTCCGAGGTGTCCGTGCCTCCTACGAGGTCGTTTGGGGGCTGGTTTGGGTTTTCACCCTTTAACGACCTGTTTTCAAGTCTAAGTGTGATTTTTGCAAATTATCGTAATACACTCAAATCGGGAGATCCGAGACTACATGGTCAGTTCCTACAAGTTACATTGGTCCCGTGCGAGGTGTTCGTGCCTCCTATGGGGTCGTTTGGGGGCTGGTTTGGGTTTCCACCCTTTAACGGCCTGTTTTCAAGTCTAAGTGTGATTTTTGCAAATTATTGTCATACTCTCAAACCGGGACACCCAGGACTACGCGGTCAGTTCCTAAAAGTTACATTGGTCCCGTGCGAGGTGTTCGTGCCTCCTACGGGGTCGTTTGGGGGCTGGTTTCGATTTTCACCCTTTAACTGCATGTTTTCATGTCTAAGTGTTATTTTTGCAAATTATCGTCATACTCTCAAGCCGGGAGACCCGGGACTATGCGGTCAGTTCCTACTAGTTACATTGCCCCCGTTCGAGGTGTTCGTGCCTCCTACGGGTCTGTTGGGGGATTGTTTGGGTTTTCACCTTTTAATGGCCTATTTTCAAGTCTATGTTTGATTTTTGCAAATTATCGTCATACTCTCGAATCGGGAGACCCGGGACTACGCGGTCAGTTACTACAAAATTACATTGGACCCGTGCGAGGTGTTTGTGCCTCCTACGGGGTCGTTTGGGGGATGGTTTGGGTTTTCACCCTTTAACGGCCTGTTTTCAATTCTAAGAGTTCTTTTGGCAAATTATCGTCATACTCTCAAACCGGAAGACCCGGGACTACGCGGTCAGTTCCTACTAGTTACATTGGCCCCGTGCGAGGTGTTCGTGCCTCCTATGGGTCTGTTTGGTGGCTAGTTTAGGTTTTCAACCTTTAAAGACATGTTTTTAAGTTTAAGTGATTATTTTTAAGAATTATCATCATATTCTCAAACCGGGAGGCCCATCACTATGCGGTCAGTTCCTATAAGTTACGTTGGACCCGTGCGAGGTGTTCGCGCCTCTTACGGGATCATTTGAGGGTTGATTTAGGTTTTCATCCTTTAACGGCCTTTTTTCAAGTCTAAGTGTGATTTTTGCAAATTATCATCATACTCTCAAATCGGGAGACCTGGGACTTCTTACAAGTTACATTGGTCGCATGCGAGGTGTTCGTGCCTCCTACGGGGTCATTTGGGGGCTGGTTTGGATTTTCACCCTTTAACGGCCGGTTTAAAGTCTAAGTGTGATTTTTGCAAATTATCATCATACTCTCAAATCGGGAGACTCGAGATTACACGGTCAGTTCCTACAAGTTACATTGGTCCCGTGCGAGATGTTCGTGCCTCCTACGGGGTCGTTTGGGGGCTGGTTTGGGTTTTCACCCTTAAACGGCCTGTTTTCAAGTCTAATTGAGATTTTTGCAAATTATCCTCAAACTCTCAAACCGGGAGACCCGAGTCTATGCGGTCAGTTCCTACAAGTTACATTGGTCCCGTGCGAGGTGTTCGTGCCTCCTACGGGGTCGTTTCGAGGCTGGTTTGGGTTTTCACCCTTTAACGGCCTGTTTTCAAGTCTAAGTGTGATTTTTGCAAATTATTGTCAAACTCTCAAGTCGGGAGACCCGAGACTACGCGGTCAGTTCCTACAAGTTACAGTGGTCCCGTGCGAGTTATTCGTGCCTCCTACGGGGTCGTTTGGGGGTTGGTTTGGGTTTTCACCCTTCAACGGCCTGTTTCCAAGTCTAAGTGTGATTTCTATAAATTATCATCATACTCGCAAACTGGGAGACCCGAGACAATATGGTCAGTTCCTACAAGTTACATTGGTCCCGTGCGAGGTGTTCGTGCTTCCTACGGGGTCGTTTGGGGGTTGGTTTGGGTTTTCACCCTTTAACGGCCTGTTTTCAAGTCGAAGTGTAATTTTTGCAAACTTTTGTCATACTCTCAAACCGGGAGACCCGGGCCTACGCAGTCAGTTCCTACAAGTTACATTGGTCCCGTGCGAGGTGTTCGTGCCTCCTACGGGGTTGTTTGGGGGTTGGTTTGGATTTTCACCCTCTAACGGCCTGTTTTTTAAGTCTAAGTGTGATTTTTGCAAATTATCGTCATACTCTCAAACCGGGAGACCCGAGACTACACGGTTAGTTCCTACAAGTTACATTGGTCCCGTGCGAGGTGGTCGTGCCTCCTACGGGGTCGTTTGGGGGCTGGTTTGGGTTTTCACCCTTTAACGGCCTTTTTTCAAGTCTAAGTGAGATTTTTGAAAATTATCATCATACTCTCAAACTGGGAGACCCAGGACCACGCGGTCAGTTACTACAAGTTACATTGGTCCCGTGCGAGGTGTTCGTGCCTTCTACGGGGTCGTTTCGAGGCTGGTTTGGGTTTTCACCCTTTAATGGCCTATTTTCAAGTCTAAGTGTGATTTTTACAAATAATCGTCATACTCTCAAACCGGGAGAGCCGGGACTACGCGGTCAGTTCCTACAAGTTACATTGGAACCGTGCGAGGTGTTCGTGGCTCGTACGGGGTCGTTTGGGGGCTAGTTTGGGTTTTATCCCTTTAACGGCCTGTTTCCAAATCTAAGTGTGATTTTTTCAAATTATCATCATACTCTCAAACTGGGAGACCCGAGACTACACGGTCAGTTCCTAATAGTTACATTGGTCCCATGCGAGGTGTTCGTGCCTCCTACGGGGTCGTTTGGGGGCTGGTTTGGGTTTTCACCCTTTAACGGCCTGTTTTCAAGTCTAAGTGTAATTTTTGCAAATTTTCGTCATACTCTCAAACCGGGAGACCCGGGACTACGCGGTCAGTTCCTACACCCGTGCGAGGTATTCGTGTCTCCTACGGGGTCGTTTGGGTGTTGGTTTGGATTTTCACCCTTTAACGGCCTGTTTTCAAGTCTAAGTGCGATTTTGGCAAATTATCATCTTACTCTCAAACCGGGAGACCCGGGACAACGCGGTCAGTTCCTATAAGTTCCATTGGTCTCGTGCGGGGTGTTTGTGCCTCCTACGGGGTCGTTTGGGGGCTGGTTTGGCTTTTCACCCTTTAACGGCCTATTTTTAAGTCTAAGTGTGATTTTTGCAAATTATCATCATACTCTCAAACTGGGAGACCCGGGACTACGCGGTCATTTCCTACAAGTTCCATAGGTCATGTATGAGGTGTTCGTGCCTCCTACGGGGTTGTTTGGGGGCTGGTTTGGATTTTCACCCTTTAACGGCCTGTTTTCATGTCTAAGTGTGTTTTTTGCAAATTATCGACATACTCTCAAATTGGGAGACCCGAGACTAGACGGTCAGTTCCTACAAGTTACATTGGTCCCGTACGAGGTGTTCGTGCCTCCTATGGGGTCGTTTGGGGTCTGGTTTGGGTTTTCACCCTTTCACGGCCTGTTTTCAAGTCTAAGTGTGATTTTTGCAAATTATTGTCATACTCTCAAACTGGGACACCTGGGACTACGCGGTCAGTTCCTAAAAGTTACATTGGTCCCGTTCGAGGTGTTCGTGCCTCCTACGGGATCGTTTGGGGGCTGCTTTGGGTTTTCACCCTTTAACGGCATATTTTCAAGTCTAAGTGTGATTTTTGCAAATTATCGTTATACTTTCGAACTGGGATACCCGGGACTATGCGGTTAGTTCCTAAAAGTTGCATTGGTCCCTGCGAGGTGTTCGTGCCTCCTACGGGGTCGTTTGGGGACTGGTTTGAGTTTTCACTCTTTAACGACCTAGTCTCAAGTCTAAGTGTGATTTTTTCTAATTATCGTCATACTCTAAAATCGGGAGACCCGAGACTACACGGTCAGTTCCTACAAATTACATTAGTCCCGTGCGAGGTGTTCGTGCCTCCTACGGGGTCGTTTCGAGGCTGGTTTGGGTTTGCACCCTTTAACTGCCTGCTTTCAATTCTATGTGTATTTTTGCAAATTATCGTCATACTCTCAAACTGGGAGACCCAGGACTAAGCGGTCAGTTCCTACAAGTTACATTGGTCCCGTGCGAGGTGTTCGTACCTCCTACGGGGTCGCCTGGGGGTTGCTTTCGGTTTTCACCCTTTAACGGCCTGTTTTCAAGTCTAAGTGTAATTTTTGCAAATTATCGTCATTCTCTCAAATTGGGAGACCCGGGACTACGCGGTCAGTTCCTACAAGTTACATTGGTCCCGTGCGAGGTGTTCGTGCCTCCTACGGGGTTGTTTGGGTGTTGGTTTGGATTTTCACCCTCTAACGGCCTGTTTTTTAAGTCTAAGTGTGATTTTTGCAAATTATCGTCATACTCTCAAACTGGGAGACCCGAGACTACACGGTCAGTTCCTACAAGTTACATTGGTCCCGTGCGAGGTGGTCGTGCCTCCTACGGGGTCGTTTGGGGGCTGGTTTGGGTTTTCACCCTTTAACGGCCTGTTTTCAAGTCTAAGTGAGATTTTTGAAAATTATCATCAAACTCTCAAACTGGGAGACCCAGGACTACGCGGTCAGTTACTACAAGTTACATTGGTCCCGTGCGAGGTGTTCGTGCCTTCTACGGGGTCGTTTCGAGGCTGGTTTGGGTTTTCACCCTTTAATGGCCTATTTTCAAGTCTAAGTGTGATTTTTGCAAATTATCGTCATACTCTCAAACCGGGAGAGCCGGGACTACGCGGTCAGTTCCTACAAGTTGCATTGGAACCGTGCGAGGTGTTCGTGGCTCGTACGGGGTCGTTTGGGGGCTAGTTTGGGTTTTATCCCTTTAACGGCCTGTTTCCAAATCTAAGTGTGATTTTTTCAAATTATCATCATACTCTCAAACTGGGAGACCCGAGACTACACGGTCAGTTCCTACACCCGTGCGAGGTATTCGTGCCTCCTACGGGGTCCTTTGGGGGTTCGTTTGGATTTTCACCCTTTAACGGCCTGTTTTCAAGTCTAAGTGGGATTTTGGCAAATTATCATCTTACTCTCAAATCGGGAGACTCGGGACAACGCGGTCAGTTCCTACAAGTTCCATTGGTCTCGTGCGGGATGTTTGTGCCTCCTACGGGGTCGTTTGGGGGATGGTTTGGGTTTTCACCCATTAACGGCCTATTTTTAAGTCTAAGTGTGATTTTTGCAAATTATCATCATACTCTCAAACTGGGAGACCCGGGACTACGCGGTCATTTCCTACAAGTTCCATAGGTCATGTATGAGGTGTTCGTGCCTCCTACGGGGTCGTTTGGGGGCTGGTTTGGATTTTCACCCTTTAACGGCCTGTTTTCAAGTCTAAGTGTGGTTTTTGCAAATTATCGACATACTCTCAAATTGGGAGACCCGAGACTAGACGGTCGGTTCCTACAAGTTACATTGGTCCCGTACGAGGTGTTCGTGCCTCTTATGGGGTCGTTTGGGGGTTGGTTCAGATTTTCACCCTTTAACGTCCTGTTTTCAAGTCTAAGTGTGATTCTTGCAAATTATCGTCATACTCTCAAATCGGGAGACCCGAGACTAGATGGTTGGTTCCTACAAGTTACATTGGTCCCGTGCGAGGTGTTCGTGCCTCCTATGGGGTCGTTTGGGGGCTGGTTTGGGTTTCACCCTTTAACGGCCTATTTTCAAGTCTAAGTGTGAGTTTTGCAAATTATCGTCATACTCTCAAACTGGGAGACCTGGGACTACGCGATCATTTCTTACAAGTTCCATTGGTCATGTACGAGGTGTTCGTGCCTCGTACGGGGTTGTTTGGGGGCTGGTTTGGATTTTCACCCTTTAACGGCCTGTTTTCATGTCTAAGTATGGTTTTTACAAATTATCGTCATACTCTCAAATTAGGAGACCCGAGACTAGACGGTCGGTTCCTACAACTTACATTGGTCCCGTGCGAGGTGTTCGTGCCTCCTAGGGCGTCGTTTGGGGGTTGTTTTGGGTTTTCACCCTTTAACGGTCTGTTTTTAAGTCTAAGTGTGATTTTTGCAAATTATCATCATACTCTCAAACCGGGACACCCGGGACTGCGCAGTCAGTTCCTGAAAGTTACATTGGTCCCGTACGAGGTGTTCGTGCCTCCTACGGGATCGTTTGGGGGCTGCTTTGTGTTTTCACCCTTTAACGGCCTATTTTCAAGTCTAAGTGTGATTTTTACAAATTATGGTCATACTCTCGAACCGGGAGACCCGGGACTATGCGGTCAGTTCCTACAAGTTACATTGGACCCGTGCGAGGTGTTCGTGCCTCCTACGGGGTCATTTGGGGGCTGGTTTGGGTTTTAACCCTTTAACGACTTGTTTTCAAGTCTAAGTGTGATTTTTGCAAATTATCGTAATACTCTCAAATCGGAAGACCCGAGACTACATGGTCAGTTCTTACAAATTACATTGGTCCCGTGCGAGGTGTTCGTGCCTCCTATGGGGTCGTTTGGGGGCTGGTTTGGGTTTTAACCCTTTAACGGCTTGTTTTCAAGTCTAAGTGTGATTTTTGCAAATTATCGTAATACTCTCAAATCGGGAGACCTGAGACTACACGGTTAGTTTCTACAAGTTACATTAATCCAGTGCGAGGTGTTCGTGCCTCAGATGGGGTCGTTTGGGGGCTGGTTTGGGTTTTCGCCCATTAACGGCCTGTTTTCAAGTCTAAGAGTGATTTTTGCAAATTATCGTCATACTCTCAAACCGGGACACCCGGGACTACGCGGTCAGTTCCTAAAAGTTAAATTGGTCCCGTGCGAGGTGTTCGTGCCTCCTACGGGGTCGTTTGGGGGCTGGTTTGGGTTTTCAGCCTTTAACGGCCTGTTTTTAAGTCTAAGTGTGATTTTGGCAAATTATCATCATACTCTCAAACCGGGAGACCCGAGACTACGCGGTCAGTTCCTACAAGTTACATTGGTCCCGTGCGAGGTGTTTCTGCCTCCTACGGGGTCGTTTGGGGCCTGGTTTGGGTTTTCAACCTTTCACATCCTATTTTCAAATCTAAGTGTGAGTTTTGCAAATTATCGTCATACTCTCAAATCGGGAGACCTGAGACTACACGGTCAGTTCCTACAAGTTACATTGGTCCCGTGCGAGGTGTTCGTGCCTCTTACGGGACCGTTTGAGTGTTGATTTAGGTTTTCACCCTTTAACGGCCTGTTTTCAAGTCTAAGTGTGATTTTTGGAAATTATCATCATACTCTCAAACAGGGAGACCCGGGACTACGCGATCAGTTCCTACAAGTTACAATTGTCCCGTGCGAGGTGTTCGTGCCTCCTATGGGGTCGTTTGGGGGCTGGTTTGGGTTTTCACCCTTTAACGGCCTGTTTTCAAGTGTAAGTGTGATTTTTTCAAATTATCATCATAATCTCAAATCGGGACACCCGGGACTACGCGGTCAGTTCCTAAAAGTTAAATTGGTCCCGTGCGAGGTGTTCGTGCCTCCTACGGGGTCGTTTGGGGGCTGGTTTCGGTTTTCACCCTTTAACGGCCTGTTTTCATGTCTAAGTGTGATTTTTGCAAATTATCGTCATACTCGCAAATAGGGAGACCCGGGACTACGCGACCAGTTCCTACAAGTTACATTGGTCCCGTGCGAGGTGTTCGTGCCTCCTACGAGGTCATTTGGAGGCTGGTTTGGGTTTTCACTCTTTAACCGCCTGTTTACAAGTCTAAGTGTGATTTTTGCAAATTATCGTCATTCTCTCAAATCGTGAGACCCGGGACTACGTGGTCAGTTCCTACAAGTTACATTGGTCCTGTACGAGGTGTTCGTGCCTCCTACGGGGTCGTTTGGGGGCTGGTTTGTATTTTCACCCTTTAACGGCTTGTTTTTAAGTCTAAGTGTAATTTTTGCAGATTATCATCATACTCTCAAATCGGGAGACCCGAGACTACACGGTTAGTTCCTACAAGTTACATTGGTCCCGTGCGAGGTGTTCGTGCCTCTTACGGGACCGTTTGAGGGTTGATTTTTATTCTCAACCTTTAACAGCCTGTTTCCAAGTCTAAGTGTGATTTTTGCAAATCATCGTCATACTCTCAAACCGGGAGACCCGAGACTACGCGGTTAGTTCCTATAGGTTACATTAGGCCTGTGCGAGGTGTTCGTGCCTCCTACGGGGTCGTTTGGTGGCTGGTTTGGGTTCTCACCCTTTAACGGCCTGTTTTCAAGTCAAAGTATGAATTTTGATAATTATCATCATACTCTCAAACGGGGAGACCCGAGACTACACGGTCAGTTCCTACAAGTTACATTGGTCCGGTGCGAGGTGTTCGTGCCTCCTACGGGTTCGTTTGGGGGATGGTTTGGGTTTTCACCCTTTAACGACCTATTTTCAAGTCTAAGTGTGATTTTTGTAAATTATCCTCATACTCTCAAACCGAGAGACTCGGGACTACGCGGTCAGTTCCTACACCCGTGTGAGGTAATCGTGCCTCCTACGGGGTCGTTTGGGGGCTGGTTTGGGTTTTCACCCTTTAACGGCCTATTTTCAAGTCTAAGTGTGATTTTTGCAAATTATCATCATACTCTCAAACAGGGAGACCCGGGACTATGCGATCAGTTCCTACAAGTTACATTGGTCCCGTGCGAGGTGTTCGTGCCTCCTACGGGGTCGTTTGGAGGCTGGTTTGGGTTTTCACCCTTTAACGGTCTGCTTTCAAGTCTAAGTGTGATTTTTTCAAATTATCGTCATTCTCTCAAACTGGGAGACCCGAGACTACGCGGTCAGTTCCTACACGTTACATTGGTCCCGTGCGAGGTGTTCGTGCCTCCTACGGGGTCAGTTGCTAACCCCGTGCGAGGTGTTCGTGCCTCCTACGGGGTCGTTTGGGGGCTGGTTTGGGTTTTCACCCTTTAACGGCCAGTTTTCAACTCTAAGTGTGATTTTGGCAAATTATTATCATACTCTCAAACCAGGAGACCCGCGACTACGCGGTCAGTTCCTATAAGTTACATTAGTCCTGTGCGAGGTGCTCGTGCTTCCTACGGGGTCGTTTGGGGGATGGTTTGGGTTCTCACCCTTTAACGGCCTGTTTTCAAGTCTAAGTGTGATTTTTGCAAATTATCGTCATACTCTCGAACTGGGAGACCCGAGACTACACGGTCAGTTCCTACAAGTTACATTGGTCCCGTGCGAGGTGTTCGTGCCTCCTACGGGGTCATTTGGGGGATGGTTTTAGTTTTCACCCTTTAACAGCCTGTTTTCAAGTCTAAGTGTGATTTTTGTAAATTATCGTCATACTCTCAAACCGAGAGACCCGGGACTACGAGGTCATTTCCTACACCCGTGCGAGGTATTCGTGCCTCCTACGTGGTTGTTTGGGGGCTGGTTTGGGTTTTCACCCTTTAACGGCCTGTTTTCAAGTCAAAGTGTGATTTTTGTAAATTATCCTCATACTCTCAAACCGAGAGACCCGGGACTACGCGATCAGTTCCTAAACCCGTGTGAGGTAATCGTGCCTCCTATGGGGTCATTTTGGGTTGGTTTGGGTTTTCGCCCTTTAACGGCCTATTTTCAAGTCTAAGTGTGATTTTCATAAATTATCATCATACTCTCAAACAGGGAGACCCGGGACTACGCGATCACTTCCTACAAGTTACATTGGTCATGTACGAGGTGTTCGTGCCTCCTATGGGGTCGTTTGGGTGCTGGTTTGGATTTTCACCCTTTAACGGCCTGTTTTTAAGTCTAAGAGTGATTTTTGCAAATTATCATCATACTCTTAAATCGAGAGACTCGAGACTAAACGGTCCCTTCCTACAAGTTACATTGGTCCCGTGCGACGTGTTCGTGCCTCTTACGGGACCGTTTGAGGGTTGATTTATGTTTTCACCCTTTAAGGGCCTGTTTCCAAGTCTAAGTGTGATTTTTGCAAATCATCGTCATACTCTCAAATTGGGAGACCCGGGACAACGCGATCAGTTCCTACAAGTTACATTAGTCCTGTGCGAGGTGCTCGTGCTTCCTACGGGGTCGTTTGGGGGATGGTTTGGGTTCTCACCCTTTAACGGCCTGTTTTCAAGTCTAAGCGTGATTTTTGCAAATTATCGTCATACTCTCGAACTGGGAGACCCGAGACTACACGGTCAGTTCCTACAAGTTACATTGGTCCCGTGCGAGGTGTTCGTGCCTCCTACGGGGTCATTTGGGGGATGGTTTTGGTTTTCACCCTTTAACAGCCTGTTTTCAAGTCTAAGTGTGATTTTTGTAAATTATCGTCATACTCTCAAACCGAGAGACCCGGGACTACGAGGTCATTTCCTACACCCGTGCGAGGTATTCGTGCCTCCTACGTGGTTGTTTGGTGGCTGGTTTGGGTTTTCACCCTTTAACGGCCTGTTTTCAAGTCTAAGTGTGATTTTGGCAAATTATCATCATACTCTCAAACCGGGAGACCTGGGACTACTCGGTCAGTTCCTACAACATACATTGGTCCTGTGCGAGGTGTTTGCGCCTCCTACGGGGTCGTTTGGGGGCTGGCTTGGGTTTTCACCCCTTAACGACCTGTTTTCAAGTCTAAGTGTGATTTTCGCAAATTATCGTCATACTCTCAAACCGGGAGACCCGGGACTACGCGATCAGTTCCTACAAGTTTCATTGGTCCCTTGCGAGGTGTTCATGCCTCCTACGGGGTCGTTTGGAGGCTGGTTTGGGTTTTCACCCTTTAACGGCCTGTTTTCAAGTCTAAGTGTGATTTTCACAAATTATCGTCATTCTCTCAAACCGGGAGACCCAGGACTACGCGATCAGTTCCTATAAGTTACATTCGTCATGTACGAGGTGTTCGTTCCTCCTACGGGGTCGTTTGGGGGATGGTTTTAATTTTCACCCTTTAACGGCCTGTTTTTATGTCTCAGGGTGATTTTTACAAATTATCGTCATACTCTCGAATCGGGAGACCCGAGATAACACGCTCAGTTCCTAAAAGTTACATTGGTCCCGTGGGAGGTGTTCGTGCCTCATACGGGACCGTTTGAGGGTTGATTTAGGTTTTCACCCTTTAATGTCCAGTTTTTAAGTCTAAGTGTGATTTTTACAAATTATCGTCATACTCTCAAACTAGGAGACCCGGGACTACGCGTACAGATCCTACAAGTTACATTGGTCCTGAGCGAGGTGTCCGTGCCTCCTACGGGGTCGTTTGTGGGCTGGTTTGGATTTTCACCATTTAACGGCCTGCTTTCAAGTCTAACTGTGATTTTTGAAAATTATCGTCGCACTCTCAAATAGGGAGACCCGAGACTACGCGGTCTGTTCCTACATGTTACATTGGTCCCCTGCGAGGTGTTCGTGCCTCCTACGGGGTCAGTTGGAGGCTGGTTTGGGTTTTCGAGTATAAGTGTGATTTTTGCAAATTATCGTCATACTCTCAATACGGGAGACCTGGGACTACGCGGTCAGTTCCTACAAGTTTCATTGGTCCCTTGCGAGGTGTTCATGCCTCCTATGGGGTCGTTTGGGGGCTGGTTTGGTTTTTCACCCTTTAACGACCTGTTTTCAAGTTTAGGTGTGATTTTTGCAAATTATCGTCATATTCTCAAACCGGGAGACTCGAGACTACGCGGTCAGTTCCTACACCCGTGCGAGGTGTTCGTGCCTCCTACGGGGTCGATTGGGGGCTGGTTTGGGTTTTCACCCTTTAATGGCCTGTTTTCAAGTCTAAGTGTGATTATGGAAAATTATCATCATACTCTCAAACTGGGAGACCCGGGACTACGCGATCAGTTACTACAAATTACATTGGTCCCGTGCGAGGTGTTCGTGCCTCCTACGGGGTCGTTTGGGGGCTGGTTTGTCTTTTCACCCTTTAAGGGCCTGTTTTCATGTCTAAGTGTGATTTTCGCAAATTGTCGTCTCAAACAGGGAGACCCGGGACTACGCGGTCAGTTCCTACAAGTTACATTGGTCCCGTGCAAGGTGTTCGTGCCTCCTACGGGGTCGTTTGGAGGCTGGTTTGGGTTTTCACCCTTTAACGACCTGTTTTCAAGTCTAAGTGTGATTTTTGCAAATTAATGTCATACTCTTAAACCGGGAGACCCGGGACTACGCGGTCAGTTTCTACAAGTTACATTGGTCCTGTACGAGGTGTTCATGCCTCCTACGGGGTCGTTTGGGGGCTGGTTTGGGTTTTCTCCCTTTAACGGCCAATTTTCAAGTCTAAGTGTTATTTTTGCAGATTATCGTCATACTCTCAAATCGGGAGACCCGAGAATACACGGTCAGTTCCTACAAGTTACATTGGTCCCGTGCGAGGTGTTCGTGCCTCATACGAGACCTTTTGAGGGTTGATTTAGGTTTTCACCCTTTAACGGGCTGTTTTCAAGTCTAAGTGTTATTTTTACAAATTATCCTCATACTCTCAAATCGGGAGACCCGGGACCACGCGGTCAGATCCTACAAGTTACATGGTCCCATGCGACGTGTCCGTGCCTCCTACGGGGTCGTTTGAGAGCTGGTTTCGGTTTTCACCATTTAACGGCCTGTTTTCAAGTCTAAGTGTCATTTTTGAAAATTATCGTCACACTCTCAAACTGGGAGACCCGAGACTACGCGGTCAGTTCCTACAAGTTACATTGGTCCCGTGCGAGGTGTTCGTGCCTCCTACGGGGTCATTTGGAGGCTTGTTTGTGTTTTCGAGTCTAAGTGTGATTTTTGCAAATTATCATCATAATCTCAAGCCGGGAGACCCGGGGCTACGTGGTCAGTTCCTACAAGTTACATTGGTCCCGTGCAAGGTGATCGTGCCTCCTATGTGGTCGTTTCGGGCTGGTTTGGGTTTTCACCCTTTAACGACCTGTTTTCAAGTCTATGTGTGATTTTCACAAATTATCGTCATACTCTCAAACAGGGAGACTCGGGACTACGCGGTCAGTTCCTACAAGTTACATTGGTCCCGTGCGAGGTTTTCGTGCCTCCTATGGGGTCGTTTGGGGGCTGGTTTTGTTTTCACCCTTTAACGGCCTGTTTTCAAGTCTAGGTGTGATTTTTGCAAATTATCGTCATACTCTCAAACCGGGAGACCCGAGACTACGCGGTCAGTTCCTACACCCGTGCGAGGTGTTCGTGCCTCCTTCGGGGTCGTTTGGGGGCTGATTTGGTTTTTCACCCTTTAACGGCCTGTTTTCAAGTCTAAGTGTGATTTTGGCTAATTATTATCATACTCTCAAACTGGGAGACCCGCGACTACGCGGATAGTTCCTACAAGTTACATTGGTCCCGTGCGAGGTGTTCGTGCCTCCTACGGGGTCGTTTGGGGCTAGTTTGTATTTTCACCCTCTAACGGCCTGTTTCCAAGTCTAAGTGTGATTTTTGCAAATTGTCATCATACTCTCAATCAGGGAGACCCGGGACTATGCGATCAGTTCCTACAAGTTACATTAGTCCCGTGCGAGGTGTTCGTGCCTCCTACGGTGTCGTTTGGAGGCTGGTTTGGGTTTCCACCCTTTAACGACCTGTTTTCAAGTCTAAGTGTGATTTTCATAAATTAACATCATACTCTCAAACCGGGAGACCCGGGACTACGCGGTCAGTTCCTACAAGTTACATTGGTCCTCTACGAGGTGGTCGTGCCTCCTACGAGGTCGTCTGGGGGCTGGTTTGTGTTTTCACCCTTTAACGGCCTGTTTTCAAGTCTAAGTGTGATTTTTCCAGATTATCCCCATACTCTCAAATCAGGAGACCCGAGACTACACGGTCAGTTCCTACAAGTTAAATTTGTCCCGTGCGAGGTGTTCGTGCCTCTTACGGGACCATTTGAGGGTTGATTTATATTTTCACCCTTTAACGGCCTGTTTTCAAGTCTAAGTGTTATTTTAACAAATTATCGTCAAACTCTCAAATCGGGAGACCCGGGACTACGCGGTCAGATCCTACAAGTTACATTGGTCCCGTGCGAGGTGTCCGTGCCTCCTACGGGGTCGTTTGGGGGCTGGTTTGGATTTTCACCATTTAACGGCCTGTTTTCAAGTCTAAGTGTGATTTTTGAAAATTATCATCACACTCTAAAACCGAGAGACTCGAGACTACGCGGTCTGTTCCTACAAGTTACATTGGTCCCGTGCGAGGTGTTCGTGCCTCCTACGGGGTCATTTGGAGGCTGGTTTGGGTTTTCAAGTCTATGTGTGATTTTCACAAATTATCGTCATACTCTCAAACAGGGAGACTCGGGACGACGCGGTTAGTTCCTACAAGTTACATTGGTCCCGTGCGACGTGTTCGTGCCTCCTACAGGGTCGTTTGGGGGCTAGTTTGGTTTTTCATCCTTTAACGGCCTTTTTCAAGTCTAGGTGTGATTTTTACAAATTATCTTCATACTCTGAAATCGGGAGACCCGAGACTACGCGGTCAGTTCCTACACCAGAACGAGGTGTTCGTGCCTCCTACGAGGTCGTTTGGGGGCTGGTTTGGGTTTTCACCCTTTAACGGCCTATTTTCAAGTCTAAGTGTGATTTTGGCAAATTATCATCATACTCTCAAACCGGGAGACCCGAGACTACGCGGTGAGTTCCTACAAGTTACATTGGTCCCGTGCGAGGTGTTCGTGCCTCCTACGGGGTCTTTTGGGGGCTGGTTTGTATTTTCACCCTTTAACTGCCTGTTTTCAAGTCTAAGCGTGATTTTCACATATTTTTGTCATACTCTCAAAGAGGGAGACCCGGGACTACGTGGTAAGTTCCTACAAGTTACATTGGTCCCGTGCGAGGTGTTCGTGCCTCCTACGGGGTCGTTTGGATGCTGGTTTGGGTTTTCACCCTTTAACGACCTGTTTTCAAGTCTAAGTGTGATTTTTGCAAATTAATGTCTTACTCTCAAACCGGGAGACCCGGGACTATGCGGTCAGTTGCTACAAGTTACATTGGTCATGTACGAGGTGTTCGTGCCTCCTACGGGGTCGTTTGGGGGCTGGTTTGGGTTTTCACCCTTTAACAGCCTGTTTTTATGTCTAAGTGTGATTTTTGCAAATTATCATCATACTCTCAAATCGGGAGACTCGAGACTACAAGGTCAGTTCCTAAAAGTCACATTGGTCCCGTGAGAGGTGTTCGTGCCTCTTACGGGACCCTTTGAGTGTTGATTTAGGTTTTCACCCTTTAACGGCCTGTTTTTAAGTCTAAGTGTGATTTTTGCAAATTATCATCATACTCTGAAACCGGGAGACCCGGGACTACGCGGTCAGTTCCTACAAGTTACATTGGTCCCGTGCGAGGTGTCCGTGCCTCCTACGGGGTCGTTTGGCGGCAGGTTTGGATTTTCACCATTTAACGGCCTGTTTTCAAGTCTAAGTGTGATTTTTGCAAATTATCGTCATACTCTCAAATCGGGAGACCCGGGACTACGCGGTCTGTTCCTACATGTTACATTGGTCCCGTGCGAGGTGTTCGTGCCTCCTACGGGGTCGTTTGGGGGCTGGTTTGGGTTTTCAACCTTTAACGGCCTGTTTCCAAGTCTAAGTGTGATTTTTGCAAATTATCGTCACACTCTCAAATCGGGAGACCCGAGAATACGCGATCAGTTCCTACAAGTTACATTGGTCCCGTGCAAGGTGTTCGTGCCTCCTACGGGGTCATTTCGAGGCTGGTTTGGGTTTTCGAGTCTAAGTGTGATTTTTGAAAATTATCGTCATACTCTGAGGACGGGAGACCTGGGACTACGCGGTCAGTTCCTACAAGTTACATTGGTCCCGTGTGAGGTGTTCGTGCCTCCTACGAGGTCGTTTGGGGGCTGGTATGGGTTTTCACCCTTTAACGGCCTGTTTTCAAGTCTATGTGCGATTTTCACAAATAATCGTCATACTCTCAAACAGGGAGACCCGGGACTATGCGGTCAGTTCCTATAAGTTACATTGGTCCCGTGCGCGGTGTTTGTGCCTCCTACGGGGTCCTTTGGAGGCCGGTTTGGGTTCTCAACCTTAAACGGGTTGTTTTCAAGTCTAAGTGTGATTTTTACAAATTATCATCATACTCTCAAACCGGGAGACCCGGGACTACGCGGTCAGTTCCTACAAGTTACATTGGTCATGTACGAGGTGTTCGTGCCTCCTACGAGGTCGTTTGGGGGCTGGTTTGGTTTTTCACCCTTTAACGGCATGTTTTCAAGTCTAATTGTGATTTTTGCAAATTAACGTCATACTCTCAAATCGGGAGACTCGAGACCACACGGTCAGTTCCTACAAGTTACATTGGTCCCGTGCGAGGTGTTAGTGCCTCCTACGGGGTCGTTTGGAGGCTGGTTTGGGTTTTCACCCTTTAATGGTCTGTTTTCAAGTTTAAGTGTGATTTTTTCAAATTATCATCATACTCTCAAATCGGGAGACCCAGGACTACGCGGTCAGTTCCTAAAAGTTACATTGGTCCCGTGCGCGGTGTTCGTGCCTCCTACGGGGTCGTTTGGGGGCTGGTTTGGATTTTCACCCTTTAACAGCCTATTTTCAAGTCTAAGTGTGATTTTTGCAAATTATCGTCATACTCTTGAATCGGGAGACCCGAGACTACGTGGTCAGTTCCTACAAGTTACATTAGTCCCGTGCGTGGTGTTCGTGCCTCCTACGGGGTCGGTTGGGGGCTGGTTTGGGTTTTCACTCTTTAACGGCCTATTTTCAAGTCTAAGTGTGAGTTTTGCAAATTATCGTCATACTCTCGAATCGGGAGACCCGGGACTACGCAGTCAGTTTCTACAAGTTACATTTGATCCGTGCAAGGTGTTCGTGCCTCCTACGGGGTCGTTTGGGGGTTGGTTTGGGTTTTCACCCTTTAACGACCTGTTTTCAAGTCTAAGTGTGATTTTAGCAAATTATCGTCATCCTCTCAAACCAGGAGACCCGAGACTACGTGGTCAGTTCCTACAAGTTACATTGGTTCCGTGCGAGGTGTTCGTGCCTCCTACGGGGTCGGTTGGGGGCTGGTTTGGGTTTTCACCCTTTAACGGCCTATTTTCAAGTCTAAGTGTGATTTTTCAAATTATCGTCATACTCTCGAATCGGGAGACCCGGGACTACGCGGTCAGTTCCTACAAGTTACATTGGTTCCGTGCAAGGTGTTCGTGCCTCCTACGGGGTCGTTTGGGGGTTGGTTTGGGTTTTCACCCTTTAACGGCCTGTTTTCAAGTCTAAGTGTGATTTTTGCAAATTATTGTCATACTCTCAAACCGGGACACTCGGGACTACGCGGTCAGTTCCTAGAAGTTGCATTGGTCCCGTGCGAGGCGTTTGTGCCTCCTACGGGGTCGTTTGGGGGCTGGTTTGGACTTTCACCCTTTAACGGCCTGTTTTCAAGTCTAAGTGTGATTTTTGTAAATTATCGTCATACTCTCGAACCGGGAGACTCGGGACTACGCGGTCAGTTCCTACAAGTTACATAGGTCATGTGCGAGGTGTTCGTGTCTCCTACAGGATCGTTTGGGGGCCGGTTTGGGTTTTCACCCTTTTGCAGCCTGTTTTCAAGTCTAAGAGTTATTTTGGCAAATTATCATCATACTCTCAAACCGGGAGACCCGGGACCACGCGACCACTTCCTACTAGTTACATTAGCCCCGTGCGAGGTGTTCGTGCCTCCTACAGGTCAGTTTGGTGGCTAGTTTAGGTTTTCACCCTTTAACGACCTTTTTTTAAGTTTTAGTGTTGATTTTTACTAATTATCATCATATTCTCAAACCGGGTGGCCCAGGACTACGCGGTCAGTTCTTATAAGTTATATTGGTCCCGTACGAGGTGTCCGTGCCTCCTACGGGGTCGTTTGGGGGCTGGTTTGGGTTTTCACCCTTTAACGGCCTGTTTTTAAGTCAAAGAGTTATTTTGGCAAAATTATCGTCATACTCTCAAATCGGGAGACCCGGGACTACGCGGTCAGTTCCTACAAGTTACATTGGTCCCGTATGAGGAGTTCGTGCCTCCTGCGGGTCCGTTTGGTGGCTAGTTTAGGTTTTCACCATTTAACGACCTATTTTTAAGTTTAAGTGTTGATTTTTGCAAATTATCGTCATATTCTCAAATCGGGAGTCTCGTCACTACGCGGTCAGTTCCTACAAGTTACGTTGGTCCCGTGCGAGGTGTTCGTGCCTCTTACGGGACCGTTTGCGGGTTGATTTAGGTTTTCACCTTTTAGTGGCTTGCTTTCAAGTCTAAGTGTGATTTTTGCAAATTATCGTCATACTCTCAAACCGGGAGACCCGGGACTACGCGGTCTGTTCCTACAAGTTACATTGGTCCTGTGCGAGGTGTTCGTGCCTCCTACGGGGTCATTTGGGAACTGGTTTGGGTTTTCACCCTTTAACTGTATGTTTTCAAGTTTAAAAGTTATTTTGACAAATTATTGTCATACTCTCAAACCGGGAGACCCGAGACTACGCGTTCAGTTTCTACAAGTTACATTAGTTCCGTGCGAGGTGTTCGTGCCTCCTACGGGTCCGTTTGGTGGCTAGTTTAGGTTTTCACCCTTTAACGGCCTGTTTTTAAGTTTAAGTGTTGATTTTTAAAAATTATCGTCATTTTCTCAAACCGGGAGACCCGTCACTACGCGGTCAGTCCCTACAAGTTACGTTGGTCCCGTGCGAGGTGTTCGTGCCTCTTACGGGATCGTTTGCGGGTTGATTTAGGTTTTCACCCTTTAGTGGCTTGTTTTTAAGCATAATCTAAATATTTACAAATTATCATCATATTCTTAAACCCGGAGACTAGAGAGTACACGATCAATTCCTACGAGTTATATTGGTCCCGTACGAGGTGTTAGTGCCTCTTACGGGGTCGTTTGGAAGTTGGATTGTATTTTCACCCTTTAACGGCTTATTTTTACGTTTAGTCTAGATATTTCCAATTTATCGGCATATTGTCAAACCAGAAGACCCTTTACTACGTGGTTAGTTCCTATGAGTTATATTAGTCTCTTACGAGGTGTTCATACCTCGTACAGGGCCGTTTCGGGGATGGTGTGGGTTTTCACCCTTTAGTGGCTTGTTTTTAAGCATAATCTAGATATTTTTAATTTATCGTCATATTGTCAAACCGGAATACCCGCGACTATGCGGTTAATTCCTATGAGTTATACTAGGCACATGACATGTGTGAGAAAAAACAAAACAAAAAAATACTACTTTATAATGTAATAATGTATGTAGTCATTCAATTTCTATAGAATTAGATGAACAAATAAAAAATATCATAAAGTTTACCATGATACGTGTAGATAGTAGCATTGCGCCCCTATCCGGATTCTCACTCATTGTGAAATACCAAATCTGAAAAAATATTTACACATTGTCAAACTTAAAGAGAAAAGTGATTAAAGGAAAAAATTGAATAAAAACATGCAAATGATTAAGTTAAATATCATAATGATGGTCATAACGAAGTTTAAATTGAGATTCCTAAATCTCAACATCCCTCTCATTATAATTAAGAGACTTTCCAAAACCACCGGGTGTGAAATTCTTGGAAAATCATTGTACTTGAATCCAGGAGGGAGTGTTAAAGATAGAATAATGGGAACTATAAGGGTCTGGTTAATATGCCGTTAAAATAATTGGTTAATTTAAACACTCCGTTAATTTTCCATTAAAATATGAGGGTCACTATGACGGCATTATTTTAACGGCATATTGCCCCTGAACCGTTAATTTCAGTAGAGAAAGGACTCAAGTCAGGAACACGAGACAAAGAAAATGATTGTAGAGTTAGTATAATAGATCATAATATTCAAGAAACAAATGTAAATATAATTGGCCCTTGCCTCAGCCTCCCTTAGAAGACTCTCTAACTCAGTTCTGGCTTCATTATTGGCCCTTGCCTCTGCTAATGCCTTAGCTTCCCTGGTTGCGCTCAAAGCATTTGTATAGAATTCCTTTTGAGTTGCAAGCTCGGCTTGGTGGTTTTCTCTTGTTTCTTGCAGTAACTTCTCAGTTGTTGCCTTGTCCCTTTTATACTGACTACATGATTCGTTTCGACCTGGAAATAGTCCAAACAAATGCATAAAAAATACTAAGAATCATTTATTTAAATATTGTTTAAGGGACCATATGCTAATTTGGTCCTTGAAGACGTCACCTAAATATATATACGCACACACAAAATAAAAATGAAAATGATTGAATCACACCAAATTCAACCCAATTAGTATCCTCACCCTGTCAGCATAGGGAAAATATAAGGCCGCCCAACTTCAGGTTCACAAGAACCTTGCGCCGCAACAGTTAAATCATCCATAACCTCATCAAATCTTTGTTTTCAAAATAGAGTTTTTATAGCCATTTTAGCTTCAGAGATTTTACCTCCATGCATAAGTTAATGTGTGCAACTCAGCAATAGGCAAACGACATAAATAATATGCAATGTAAGTGAAGAAATTAGAATGCTCACTTGGGCGTTTTACCAAATAATTGGCGTGCAACCTAAAACAACTGAAAAAAGAAAAAGAAAAAATAATTTATTCAAACTCATCATTTGATCTATAATTTTACCGAAACATCAATAGGAAACATTAAAAATCAAAATGTAGTAAATACAATACGAAAACTTGCATATTCTTTAGAACATAAAGCCTGAACCCTCATCACTCCGATTGCATTTCTCATCAGCCATTCATGAGGAATGGAATCCACCAGTGGCAATAGATTAAATCAAATCATAAATACCGAAGTTTAAGTAATAAAATACCTAGAAACGTGATTATTACTATCATTAACATGAATGCATATACCCGTAATTTCACAATAAAATAACTCAAAGCAATATTTTAGTTTCAAAAGCAAAAACAAATTTTATTGGGTTCAAACTTTATGATAGGTAGCAGTTGAATAGATCAAAATACCGAAGTGAGATGAGAATTACCTCTGACGGAATCGATAAGAGAGAAATAAATTTTGGGAATCATCCACTTCGTTAGTCTACTCTCGTCTTTGGTCACTGATGGCTTCTCCACCATCAGTGGAGAAGCCAATACCCAATAACTCCTCCATCTAACCCAATACCCAATACCCCATAACTCCAAACTCCATTTTTAATACCCACTTCGACCATAACCCGGATACCCACCAAAGGCGACCACCCCATAATCTTAGCCTACTCCGGCTGGTCTCAAAACCTCCAGCGTCGAAAACCTCCATCAAAGTCGATGACCTTATCACTCCATATCCGGACAAGCTTCCTACCCAAACCCGAGTTTAGATCGGAGCTGAATGCCAACAACCCAGATGCAAACCCGATTTCTACAACCACCTGCAGAACCCGGATTCCAACCTTTACCCACATCTCCGGTCGGGAACACCAAGTCAAACCTCCATCTCAGGCGACCCAACCCGACCTCATATTTCTCACCAACCAAACCCATGACCCAGTCCAACAATTCGAGAAGACCCATCTCCATACCCATAACTTTCCAAACCTTATCAAATCCAATTCAAACCACAAACCGCACTTCCCATTTTCCCCAACGATTTATCCATCGGTGATGGAGAGAGATGGAGGGAGCGGGAGAATGACGGGGTAGAAAAGTTACCTCCCTCAAAATGAAAATCAAATGAATATAATATTTGGTCTTTTAGTTAACCCTTTCAAATTTGACACACTTTTGGCACGCTTTAAAATCGTGTCAGATTCTGGAACGGTTTTAAACCGTGCCAGTTTCTGCTAAAACCGTGCCAAATTTTGGCACGGTTTAAAACCGTGCCAGAATCCCCTTGCCACAGTGTGCCAGATTGGCATTTTTGGTGTAGTGCTGGTGATGCTTGGCTACATAACGGTTGGGAGGAATTCGCAGAGCATAACTCCATAGGATTATGGCATTTCTTAGTGTTCGGATAGACGAAGAGATTCAGTCTCCTCTGCACAAATAGGGAACCCCAAATAACTATGTACTAATCACCAATTAACGGTAAAAAGCGTATATTCATGGATTAGTATAAACAAAACTTAGATGTAGTTGGAATATTTTTGTATTAATCTCCTCTCCACACACGCACACCACACAAGAGTGAAAATGATAAAGTGCAAATCAATTAAAAGCATTAAAAATGGATGTTTCAGTACAACTTGAAATATTAATTAGAAATTGAAAAATTGTTTCAAATTCGGGTTATCATAAAAAATGGATTGATATTCGGTAGGAGGAGCCAAGTCATCCACACTACTATTTAGACGCCTTGGAGCGTGTTGGACAATTGACCACGGCTCGTTGTTGATGTACTCCGAATAAAACACTTGCTTAACCTTTTGAAATGCACAAAAAATGGCTCATTGCTCACGTGGTGGTTGCTCTTCAACTTGGACAAGTCAACCATGATCAAATTGGTGACAGGATCAACTTTACAAGCATTTTTATCCTCAACTCTTACCCAGTCATAGTAAAATACAACCTCTTTGAAGCTTATATAATCCAGAACAAATATATTTTGGATTGCCCCATAGTAAGTCATTTCAACTTCAACGAGGTTTTTATCTTTTGAGCTTGCTCGAAAGATAGTAAGAGCTTTATATGAAATTCCCGAGTTCTGTACATTTGTACTTTCCTCGTACACTTTAGCGCCAAAAATGTAACCGTTCAATCGATACTTTTTGTACTCTTATACCACGAATAAGGGTTCAGTGGCTAGACGAGCAAGCCTTGATGTCACATCACCCGTCTTTAGGAGCTGAGAATATAGATAAATTAATTATAGTAGTGGTAAAATTTGAGTGTAATGTAACGTTATATAACGATTGTTTTCATTATAATTACCTCCTGTGTCAACCACAGCCTAAATTCGCTGTCTGATTGTACCATTGTTTTTCGTCTTTTATTATCTCACAAGCTTCATATTCTCTGCATATTATAAAATTAATCATGTATAAAACAATCTAAAATAATGTTAAACATTATAATAATCGAATAATTCTTTTTCCATTCTTCGACATCTTCATGTGTGTCAAATAGATAACGAGCTACTTGTTCATGTTGCAAGCTCGTTAATTTCACTCGTTTTCCCATCACATGACCACCATCATCGACGAATTCATCAGTGTCATCAACGCTGGTCGAGTCAGGCATATATTCTCGAGTATATATTGATGACTCCACGGTGATGTATTCCTCTGCAATTGATCCTGCAATGTATCGCGTATTCTTGACCCAATCTTTAAAAACTATCATCAATCTTTCAAACGGATACATCCACCGATATCTAACTGGACCACAAGGAAGTGCCTCGTCACATAGGTGTACCAACAAGTGAACACTTATGTCAAAGAATGCTGGGGGAAAGTACTTCTCCAATACACAAATCGCTTCGATCATAACCAATTTTGCGGCCACTATGTGTTCTCGATTCACTACCTTCTGACACAAAAGGGAGAAGGTAATTCTAATTTGCATAATAGCCCTAAGTAAATCCTTGTGCTTGGAGAAACAGTGCTTAAACAATAGAGGAACCAATTGCATTATCACATGCGAATCGTGGGACTTACACTTATGTAAATCATGAGTAGCATAATTCACAATCCTTTACAAGTTGGACAAAAAAGTAGATGGGCCCTTCGAATTATATATTGTGTCTAGAAGAACCTTCCTTTCCCCACTCGTCAAAGTAAACGCACCAAGGGTAATTATTGTCCTTCCCCTACTATCTTCTTTCAACCATAGTTGTGGCTTAAGTTTTAACGATTTAAGGTCTTTTCGTGCATTTTCTCCATCCTTCGAATGACTCCCCCCAAGGTAAGTACCCATAATATGTTCGGCGAAGTTCTTTTCTGCATGCATCACATCCAATACATGGTGCACCAGGTTATTCTTCCAATAAGGCAAGTCAAATAAAATTGACCTCCGAGACCATGCCTTTCTTATCTCAGTTTCATTCCCAGTTGGGGTCTTATTATGCTTGGCATTCTTAAATTTGGGATTCTTACCTGGCATATTAGGGCCACATTCAGAAGATTTACTTTCAATTTCTAAACCCGAAAGTTGTCTCGGCGGTAGCCTATGTTCAACTCCGCACAATAAAAAATTAGAACCTTTCTCAGATCTGAAACTATGAGCTGGGGGTAAAAACCTCCTGTGGCGATGGAATACTTCATTCCCAAACCTTTCAAACTGTTCTTCATAATAGGATATCTATTTTCAAGTGTATTCACCTTGGGTAATAAGCCCTTCACCCATTTCAGAATTCCCGGCACGCTATTGCCATACAAATCGTATTGCATCTTCAAACTGTGCAAACTAACCATGGCATGTAAAGTTGTTTGATCTTTCTCAGAGCCAGAGTATAACGGTTGGGTCGCCTTAAACTTTAAACTTTGGTAGTCATCATCAATTTTTATCGTGTTATCTTCACGAGCACTTGAATCTTCTACATCATCAGTAACCTCATTCTCCTCTGCTTCATAAACTCCGTACGCTTCATCAACTAAATCCTCTAACATATTATGATCTACGTCGTCCCCTTCTACATCTATTCTACTTGTTGAAGGTTGTTGTGAAGGTTGGTCGGGGACAAAAGGAACTTTCAATTCACCGTGAAAATTCTAAAATCGATAACTATCTTGCATACTCGATCTTAACAAATGTAGTTCAACTGTTTTCCACTCAAACACCTTGCCATTCTTACACCTAGAACACGGACACGAAAACTCTTCATCATTATGAAATCTCTTTGCATATTTCACAAATTCATTAGCACCTCTGCAAAACACATCCCCCATTCTATTAGTCTCACCCATCCACTCTTTGTATTTCAGATATCCCATCACAGCTACCACAACTAAACACCTATTAAAGGTAAACAAAACTTAGATTTATAGTATTTTTTATTTAATTATCCCATCATTTAATTATCCTATTAAAGGGTGAGTGGTCCTATCCCATTCAAGACCGCATTTTTCTGTAATATACTTAACAGCTCATGCACATTGTTACGATTTGAAAAAAATTCGACAGCATATCCCCGTAGTTCTCCAAGTACATGACGTAGATTGGCAGGTGTGAGTGTTATTTCAATTGATCAATTGAAATAACAGTCACACTTGTCAATCTAGTATGTACCCAGAGAACATTAAGATACGACTGCAGAACTTCCTCCAAAAGTAACAACTTTAAGCCAATAAGAATATTATACAGAAATTATACAGTCTCAAACTGTCCAAACGGGACAATTCGAGAGATCTCATTACAGGGGTAATGACTCTCAAACGGGTCCAAGGGCTATTGAATGCGTACGCATAAGAACTAGAAGGCTAGTATCTATGTGCACTATATTTAATTTCAAGTATGTTTCATTTAATTATCATACTATATATATATATATATTGTTCGATATACAGAGTAATTTTCAAAAAAAGTTGAAAAATCCCCCCCCCCATATGGACAATAACCTAGTGGTCATGCCACTTTTAAAACTAACCAACCAAACATTTACTAAAAAAAATAATCCAACAGCAATATCAACAACAAATGTGTATCCCTTACTCCTTCTAATTCATCTACTCAATTAATTTATTTCATCAATTAAACTAACAATTAACGTATAGAATTATTAATTTACTAATTTACACTGAGGGGCAATCCTACTTTCATATGAAATGGACACTAATTATTAATTTACTTTCATCTAAAACTGTTTCATTTATTAATTATATTTTAGTGGATGTAATTATAGAATCTATGGATGGATTCAATTTAATTTTACTATGTGAATGTTTTTATCTACAATGAGTTAACCTTGAAACGATATATATTATCTCATAGAATCATCAAAACACGATATTAAGAGAATTACAATGGTACCTTCACTTACCCCCTCCCCACCCCCACCCCCACCCCCCCACAAACAAATTGACAAATTTATGGGATATTTCCAACATATAAACATCATATACACCTAACAAACATACACAAACATATATTCATGAGTTAGTTTCAACAAAAGTGCAAAAAATTCAAGAACCCATATATATAGAAATACAAAAATAAATAACTCATGAATTTGTCAATTTGTTTGACAAATTCATGGGTTAATTCAAATACAAAAATAAATTGAGGGGTTAATTCAAGTACAAAAATACAAATTCATGGGTTAATTCAAATACACACACACACACACACACACACACACACCCATCTCCCTCCACACCCCCCACTCACCACATACACACACACCACCATCCCCACCCACCACATACACACACACACACACAATAGCCCCCCACCCTTCCCCACCTCCTTCCACACCCCCCACCCACCACACATATACACACACACACACAAAAATCCCCCTGCCCCACCCCCACCCCCACCCCCCACACATGCACACACACACACACATATATATATATACACACATAAACATATATATAAATGAAAGAGAGAGAGAGAGAGAGAGAGAGAGAGAGAGAGAGAGAGAGGGAACGATGGGAGGGAAAAAAGAAGGGGCAAGGGTTTTTGCTGTAGAAGGTTTCACGGTCGTGTAAAGGTCATTTACCGTGACAATTATTTAAAGAATTGTCACGGTCGTGTCAAGGTCAATGACCGTGACACAAAACGCGTGTTTTTTGTCACGGTCAATGACCTTGACAAGGGTGGCCGGCTGAAAGGTGACAATTTTGTCATTTTGGTGTAGTGTATTTTTCCCTCGCGGTGATTGAGTTATCATGTATTCATACTTATATTAGCTATATTTAGATCTCACTAAACAAGAAGGTTAACCAATCGTGAGGTGTCCTAACCCCCCGGAGCTTTATCCCCTAGTGTTTGAGTTACCGTGTATTCACAATAAATATACCTATCTTTGATTTCTGCTAACCAGGAAGAATATCTAGTCATGAGGTGACCCAAAATCCCCCGGATCTTTATCCTTCATGGTGTTTGAGTTACAGTATATTCACACTTAAGCTACCTATCTTTGGTTACCACTAACAAGGAGAATTAACTAGTCATGAGGTGAACCTGAACCCCCCGAAGCTTTCACCCCTATTGTTTGACCTATTGTGCATTCATACTTAACCTACTTATCTTTAGTTCCTGTAAAAGAGGATAATTAACCAGTCTTGAGGTGACCCCCCCCCCCCCCCCCCGATAGCTTTCTCCCTCTTGGTGTTTGAGTTACCATGAATTAATACTTAAGCTACCAATCTTTGGTTACCACTAACTAATAAGGTTAACCAGTCATGAGGTGACCCAAAACCCCCTGAGGCATTCCCTCTGATGGTGTTTGAGTTACCTTGTATTCATGCTTAAGCTATCTATCTTTGCTTCCCGCTAACCAAGAAGGTAAACCAGTCGTGAGGTCACCTAAAACCCTCAGAATCTTTTTCCCACCTGGCATTTGAGTTACAGTGTATTCAGACTTAAGCTACCTGTCTTTGGTTCCCAATAACCAAGAAGGTTATCTATTTGTGAGGTAACCCCAAACCCCCCAAATATTTCACCCTCCTGGTGTTTGAGTTACAATGTATACACATTTAAACTATCTATCTTTAGTTCCCACTAAACATGAGGGTTAAGTAGTCATGAGGTAACCTGACCCTAGATCTTTCTCTCTCTCGGTGTTTGAGTTACTGTGTATTCATAATTAGGCTACATATATTTGGTTCCCGCTAACCAGGAAGGTTAACTAGACATGATGTAACCCTAACCCCCAGAGATTCCTCCCTCTTGGTGTTTGAGTTACAATTTATTCACACTTAAGCTACCTATGTTTGGTTGCCGCTAACTAGTTGTGACAAACTGCCCGAAGATTTGTACTTCCCGGTGTTTGAGTTACCATGCATTCACACTTAAGCTACCTATCTATGGTTCTCACTAACAACGAAGGTTAGCTAGTTGTGAGGTGACCCCAAACTCCCAGGATATTTCTCCCTCCCGGTGTTTGACTTACCATGTATTCACCGTTAATCTACCTATCTTTGGTTCCCGCTAACCAAGATAGCTAACAAGTCATGAGGTGACCTGAAACCCCCAGATATTTCTCCTTCTAGGTGTTTGAGTTATAGTTTTTTCACACTTCAGATACCTATCTTTGGTTCCTACTAACCAGGAAGGTTAACCAGTTGTGAGGTAACCTGAATCCTCTCGAATATTTCTCTCTCTCTCTATTTGAGTTACCATATATTCATACTTAAGATACCTATCTTCAGTTCCCGATAACCAGGAAGCTTAATCAGTCATAAGGTGACCCAAACCCGCCACAACTTTCTCCTTCATGATGTTTGAGTTATTGTGTATTCATAGTTAATCATCCTATATTTGGTTCCCACTAACCCAGAAGCTTAACCAGTCGTAAGCTGATTCGAAACCCCATGAATCTTTCTCCATCTCATTATTTGAGTTATAGTGTATTCACACTTAAGCTACCTATCTTTAGTTTCTTCTAACGAGGAAGGTTAACCAATTGTAAGGTGACCTGAACCCCCTAGAGCTTTGTCCCTCCCGGTGTATGAGATACCATATATTTGTATTTATATTACCTATATTTGGTTACCGCTAACCAAGAATGTTACCCAGTTGTGAGGTGACCTACCCCCCCCCCCCCCGAGGTTTCTTTCCTCTGGTGTTTGAGTTACCATGCATTCACACTTAAGATACCTATTTGTGCTTCCCACTAACCAGGGATGTTAACCAGTTGTGAGGTGCCCCCAAATCCCACGTAACTTTATCCCTCCCAGTGTTTGAGTTACTGAATATTCACACTTAATCTACATATCATTGGTTCCTACTAACCAGGAAGGTTAACCAATCGTAAGGTGACCCAAAATAACAATGAGCTTTATCGCTTCCGGTGTTTGAATTACCGTATGCTCACACTTAAACTACCTATATTTGGTTACTGCTAAAAAGAAAGGTTTATTTTTCGTGAGGTAATCCGAAATAACATTCCAATCCTTGACGCAACATCAAACACCCATCGACGGTCCCTGAACCCCACATTTCAATTCCCACGCAACCTCAATGAAAAGATTTTTGGTCTTGATCATACATTTACACCCCATGGCAAATCACTCGCATTATTCCCCTATTTAGAATAGGTATGATCATTAAATTTTGACGAGTAGTGTCCTCATGCACACCCTCCTAGTCGACTGTCTCTGTAGACACCCCAATTTGCTATCAAGGTGTGAGTCAATTATGCCACTTGGTGAAAAATCCCTCAACCAACACCCTGATCCTTAATGGGACATCATCTTCATGACCCCCTGGCTTCCCAAAATCACAGGGGGAAATTCCATAAGACTCGACATTGATAAGGAAGGATCCCCATAACAACTCTAACTCAAGTCGGAGCCAGGAATAAAAAGTTATACAAATTTAAGAATTTATGGGTTTAGAAAGGAATTAAATAAAGACATTGTAAGAATTGAACCTTAATGAAGATGTCGGCATCAAAACAAGGAGAACCTCAGTTCAAACAGCGTGCCACTCCAAGATCACACAAAAGAGTTATGAAAAGCCAAAGTTACAGTCAAAACAGTACAAAAGCCAAAGACTTTGTTTTTAAATCAACCAAAAATTCAACCACAATCGGATTGATCCGAATTAAAAAAGTCAAAGACGTTTACTCGAAGTCTACTCAAAAGTCAACCAAAACCAGATTAATCTTATCTAAAATTGGTATCTATCCGAATCACCTGGCGTGCCACTTATTTTTCCTATAAATAAGACCCACCACCAACCTCAAAACTCACCCATTCATCTCCTCTTTCTCTATCTTGGTACTTGGTTTCTATTCTTAATTTAATTAGTTAATTATTTTTATAATTAGTTTAATTTCTTTATTAATTAGTTAATTAGTTTAATTGATTTATTAAATTAGTTTAAATGATTTATTAATTAATTTATTAGTTTAATTGATTTATAATTAGTCTAACGATTTGATCATTAGTTTAAATTAGTTTATAACTTTACTAATTAGTTTAATTTGTTTTTCACTTTGATAATTACTTTATTACATTTATAAATATCTTACTAGTTAAAAAGGTTGTGGATTATCATCCCACCCATTTGACAATAGTGTTCTCACTTGAGATATTGGCTGAAATAGAAGTATATTCATAGCTGTTCACACTCTTATAACTAAGTTGTTCATCTTTCATGTAAGTCTCATACCTTTCATATTTGATGAACTTGCCTAAAGTGCGAGTGTAACCATTGAAACAACTGTGATCTTTCTAGCTCAGGTTTGCATATTTCAGAGGTCGAAAAAGTAATCCATAACCTCCCTCACATTTGTATCTTAAATAGAAAGACCCAAAAACCCAACATTCATTCAATTTTTTAACTTTCTTCAATTCTGAGTGCCTGATATACTCGAGCTCATTCTAGAGTGAAGTTGGTACCTGCGAAAAGTCGCTTTCCTCGAGTGAAGTTTGTACTTCTGAAAAATCATTTCCCTCGAGTGAAATTCATACTTTCGAAAACTCACCTACCCCAAGTGAAGTTTGTACTTATCAAAAGTAGCTTCCTTTGAAAATAAAGTCAAATGTGTGCGTGCATCACGCAAAAACCGATTCTTCCAGGTGGAGCTCTGCCCAAAAGGGAACCTCAAAAGGGGATACTTCATGAGGGAAAAATAGGCTCACACTACAAGGGTAAAGAAACCCTGCTCGAATCTCGGGTCAAATGCCATTTATATATTGTGATAAATTGTCCATATCTATTTATCTCATTTAGCCTCGCCCCTATTTAGGGGATCGGATATACACTTTACAACATTAATATTTAAATCCGAATTTTTAACATAAACCTATGTTTATCAGAATGACAAACTCATGTGTTAAATGAATTCTAATCAAATTCCACAACTAAATACAAACATAAAGGAATACTTTTGAAAACCATTCGTAGGAAAGTTTTAAAATGAAAACATTGCAAAACCAAAGTCTAAAATTGGACTACTCTCGCCACTTTTCTGAGCGAACAAAGTCCTTTTCTACTGCGCCACCCCTCAATATGTGTTTTCTTAAAACTACTTGTCAAGCATTGGCCATTGATTATCGTATTTTTTAATATATAAATATATCAATACAATAAAGAAAAAATGATATATTAATGACTAGGCTCCATAAATACTGTAATGTTGTACGTTGTATACCTAATATCCCGTCGCCTAGACCCGTATATATGTCTCGTTTGTTAGAACTACGTTAGCTTTGATCCCAAGTCTTCTTGGGTACATAAGAATTGCACCAAACTAAACTCATGAAGGCCAAGTCCAAAAATACGTCTCTTGGTGTATTATTTCTTAGGGATGCTCAATTTCTAGTCCAAACCCCCTATATCCACACCCTTAGGTAGAAAATGATTTCTTGAACCTTACATCCTTGGCATTACACCTCCAAATTAATCTGAAGGTCAAAATTGTCCTGCTAGTGATCGCCCTACAATCATAACAACTTATGCCTTTTTAAGTGCGTTAGGATTCACTCCCATTCATAACCTCCATGGAAGCTACCCTCTATCCTAAAAATATTTTTTCCCTTCTTAAACCTAGTCCTACACTTGCACACACATCACATTGGAACACGTGTATAACTAAACTACACTGGCTTTGATCACATGGCTATATGGGTATGTGGGTGCGATACTGAGTTCCTCTTATGATCACATTCCTCGACAATATATCTTTCGACATGGTGTCCCCATAGAGATGCACTAATCTTTTACCCTTTTATCTCTCCTCAAACCTCGAATGAGATATCAAAATATCTAGAATGTTAACTTCTCATGCACACAATTATTTACACATTAATGGAAACTCGCTACCCAAATCGAGCCTTCTCCTACCCTTATATACATTGACGAACAATCGCTATACAAGACAAGATTTCTCGCACACTTACATACATACTAACGACCACCTATTTAACATGAGTATAGAGTCACACACTAGAATCTTATGTACCCACGTCGATTTAATTGGCTTTCATACATCTCTCACTAATATTGTTTTCATACATAAACATCGGTCTATATTTGATGGGATTCTCAAACTAAGGTCTCTAAACATGCTCTAAAGTAAACTAAAAAGTAATCACATAATGATAAGAGAGATAATAAGCATATAATTAAGGAAACATAAAGAATAAGTGGGGTGACTAATAACTTCCCCACTCGTAATACAGTTCCTGAACCCTTTAAAAAGAATCTCTGGGGAAATCGCAGACCTAAACTTTCCTTAGGATTAGCCCAAATGGATAACCCTAACTTTATGTTTGTTTTCATATGAAATAAACTGGTGACTTTGAACAACCGAAAACCCTTCGCACGAAATATATTTATACATAGGCCTAAATCTGGGATTGCGATAAAATTGAATATGGTGTCTAAAAACTTCCAGGGGCAAATGATGGAACCGACCGAGAGACAAGCACTCCCGCATCCCTAAAGGGGCCAAATGCATTGAACATCCCACTCACTTTACTTTAAGGGCGGTAATAATGATATTGCACCTTAGATGGGGTATTATCTCAGATGTTCTAACCAAAATTGGCCTAATGTTTACACAAATTTTTCCATTTAGGCTAGCGGAATGCCTAAGAGAGCTACGGGGTGGTTTTTCTATGGTCTTTGACTTATTCTTGGTTTTCCTAGTTTTTTATTGATTAAAATTTTGTATATGGAAAGCATAGAAATTGTGCCTCGCTTGAGAGTATTTAATATTTTTGTAACTACGAGCATTTACTCTTATTTCAAAACATTCTTCTTTATTGTGCCAAACAATCACACTATGGACAATATTTGTCTGAATTATGCTTTACTTTACTGGCTAGATTTTTAAAAATAGGTTTAACTAATTGCAAACGTTTTGGGCTTATTCTCAATGTCTCTTAAGGGAGGGAACCTATATTTCATAACAGGTCCATGTCTATGCTTTGGATACTCAACCTTCTTTTTCATTTTTGGGACTGTGTTTTGGAAAATAAGTTTGTCCAAATTGTCAATTTCTCAAGTGTTAGGTTTTTAATTTTACTTGAACTAGCTTTGACAAATGCATTTTTCTTATTTTAAAAGAACTTTGGTTTTGATTACACACTAATCCTCATTTGTTACTTTCAGACGTTCTTGCACTGAATATCCAATCAAGTTGTTTAATTCCAGATTCAAAATCTTGATATCTCTTAAAAACTATATAAAAATTTTCTTTAGTTTGATTCAATTCAACTAAAGTTTCCTTATTTTTTTCATTATAAAATCATATTTGAAACTGATAACTCTTTTATTTTATTTTCAAAAATCACTTTTTCATTCTCAAACATATGGCATTGAGTGTTGTACTCCTCAACATTCAACATTACATGATTTTTTAAAACCTCTACTTTCATAGTGAGGATCTTAATTGACTTGTCAAATTTCAAACACCTTTTGAGAGAGGTAGCATAAAGTTCTTAATAGTTTGGGGTTTCATTTTATGTTTATGTGTTGTAACTTGGTGTAGTGTAGGAAAAAAATATCCCCTACATTTTCATTTTTGAAAAAGGTTAAACTCATCCACCCATTGACATTTGCACTCACACACCCATAACCTATACTAACAAAAACACAATTCACGTCACATATATCATCAGCGTAAGACAATTCAACATCAAACTTAGTATTATCCATTCATCAACATCAATATCAACAATCTAAGCATAAAATGACATGTGGGTTTCACTAAACTCAGAGGGACTAGACCCATCACTATATGACTCAAAAGGTTCATATGAGGTTTCAGTTATATGGGCCTTAGGTAGTTTTCATACCAGGTTTTAGTTATATGGGCCTTAGGTAGTTTTTTTCTTGGACCTACATCTATTAGCAATATGCACAAATTTATGACATTGATGACATTGAACCTTAGACATGTCTAAGGGAAGTCTCTATTTGTCCTTATTATTAGGGTGTTCATAAGTCCTTTCATATGGTTTGGGGTGAATAAGATCTTGGATAACGAATTGCCCTATTTGGTAGCAAATTCATTTCTAAATTTTGGTATTTTCTTTTTTTTTTTTTACTAAGAAAGCCTATTTCAGTGATCAGTGCCTCTAAGTTTATATCAATGTTGTCAAAGACAACTGTGCTCAACTTAGAGGTAAAGACAAAGTTTGACACATTTTTACTCTTAGAGTGAGAGTCGAATTTCAAGGTTTTCTTATAGGCTAATTCCATCTCAACAGTTCTAAGTTTACTACATAGCAATTCAGGGCCAAATTATCATTCATCTCCTTTATTACACATTTCTTAGAGTAAAACCTAGAGGCAAGGACATGAGTATTTTCATAACAATATCTCTATTAAAAAACTCAACGCCATTTGCATCAAGATTATTTATGATGGCAATCAGTTTCAAGTAAAATTCGTCAAAAGTTTCATCTTCTAATATCTTCATGGTGTTAAATTGTTGAATTAAAAGTTATATCTTGTCCTGTTTGACATGCTTATCACCCTCGCGAGTAGTGAAAAGGGTGTCCCAGTCTAGTTTGGACATGGTACAAATAGATATTCTGTTATACGCAGTCTTGGTCATGAATATGAAAATGTCCTTTTTTACCCTTATTGTTATATTAGGCTTGGAGGTTTTCCTTCTTAGTGTACTCAGTTACCACTTTCTTAAATGTATGAACAATATGTTCTTTACCAAAAGTCTTGGTAGGTTGTGTCTATCCATTTACAATGGTATCCCAAACATCATCTCCCAATATCCCTTAGATGAAAGCAATCATCCTCACTTTCCAGTAGGGATAATTGTTACTATCAAAGAGAGGGGGTGGTTTAGGTTCCCCCTTTTTTACCCAATTTATCAAAACAGATTAAAAGGGACATGATACAAATAGTTAAAAGCTCTAATACCACTTGAATAAGCTAACTCAAACTTTAAACACAAAGTTTGTCTTGTGGTTTGATGGGTGTAGATATATTAAGTGACCTAAAACTCACAGGTGCTCCTCTCTATACCTTAGGCAGGTTATAGGTGATGAGTGTCTAAGTGTGATACGATGGCTTAAAATCGTTTAGCCCACAACTGAGAATCATACGTCCACTGCTAAAGGTGTTATAATGTTTATTAGATTATAAACAAGTTATTACAGTCTCAATGACCTCCTGATATTTGTTCAAAAGATTCTGAGGTCTTGGGCTTTTGTCAATAATCCAAATGATCTTAGAAATTAACTGATGGACTTATCAAAGGGTAACTGAGTATTTATTTAGGCCTCAATAAGGTATGCATGGTATATGAGAACTGGAAGTAATCTGAGTTACCAGTGTAAGCTCTCAACAATGGGTTGAGAGAGTGTGGACCAAAGAGTAAATAGGAATGAATGCTCAAACCCTTAGCTCTATGGAAGTATGAACTTCTCAATGAGTTATCATATTAGATTTATTGATATTATTTATCCTTGAACCCTTCATCGACCTTCCTTTTATATGAAAATTCTTAGAAAGAGAATAGGTGGACTGTCACAGCATGGATGTGGTGCCCATAAGGTCTGACAATGTTGGCCAAAGAAGTTTTATTAGTGTAAGGTAGTTACCGGTAGCATTAAATGTGGATGGTAGCTTTCAATGCAAGTAGAGTTGAGTAGCGGTGGTAGGTGGAATAGTATTGTTCTTTCCTCCTACCTGCCAGACTGATCACAGAAGCTCTTCCAATGGCCTTAGAGATCGATAACTATCATGGGACTACCATAAGATGAACTTGAGGTATTACAAAATAATTCACCTTTGTGATGAGGTTAGGTGACCTTAGGAGTTTATTTCTCCTCAACTTGAGGTCTTTTTCAGGGCGTCGGACTTAGAGAAACCTGGTGATGTGGTCTTTGAGCTTCGTTGAGGAGACCTTATGGAACAACTATCCCTTATAGGAGGAAAGAAGAATAACTGAGGTCTGCTACATTACTATGCCCTTTTTTAGAGATCAGTGGAGGTCTTAGGGACAAAGCAGTGGTCTGTCTCAGGTCAGAGGTCAGCGTTGGAACCTTTGTTCTTTCCTGAAGTACTCGAGAGGACAAAGACTCTTCTATATATCAAGTGTTAAATAGGGTATCATCATTGTATGATTTAAAAACATAATTTATATCTGAATACCTCTTTTAAGTAATATCTTTTGAATAATTGGAAATGAAACAATAATCCAAGTTATAACATTGTTAACTTACTCTAATAACCTAAGTCACTTGTAATTTTAAAAATCATTAATTAATATTTTAACAAAACTATTAAAGCTACTAGTTCAGTTACTAATCTCAGGCTGTATAGTAAATGGAAACTAAACAACAAGCACACAAGGCCATGATTTATACTATGTAAAACCTCAAAGGAGTAAATGTGTGAACCCTGTATATTTTGGCATTGGAGGTGGCTAGTCCCGCTGCCAACCTACACCGTACATCATAATTAAAATATCATTCTTAGCATATGACAGAAATATAAGACATTAAAAACTTTTTCCATGAGATATAATCCTAAATGTAATCCAACGAATATAAACATCCACACAATAAATTCCATCCCTATGCTAACTCCAGAATAAAACATAACTCCAAAAGATAAATTAATACTTAAATTAAATCATCCAACTGTAACTCCAATTGAAAAGAAACCGTAAACAACTATGAAATCGAATAGCCCATAAAATCCACAAATAAATATCTCATAAATAAAAAGATAGAATAAAAAAATATATACTACTAAGGAAATAAAATAACTCGAGCTACACTCAATAAATCTCCAATCCAATCTATGCATCTACTCCAACAACTATACCTAAAATGTTAGTCAACTTAACGGGTCAGAGCCCATCGCATCAATACCAGACGCTCCTCCTAATTAGGATATGTGAATCCAAACATAAGCATCATACGAGATAAATATTACAATAGATTATTTTAAATTACGCAGTATAAGAACATGCAAGTAAAATAAAACGATACTAACTACCAACATAGCTAAGCCACCCCATTATTAAAATCCAATTATATTATTTCAACAAAATTTAATTATTTTAAAGCCATTAACTCAATTTAATGCAATTAGCCAATTGTTATTATAGCGACACCACTATAGGTAGCCGACCTTTCTATTGATCCTACACATATTCGGCATGCCTACAATTCAACACTTCACACCCATTCCCATAACTATAGCCAGCCGACCCAATTTCATTAGCCCTGTATATATTGGTGATTTTCCATGCATGAAACGCCCCCTGTAGCCAGACAAACCAATTTTGTTAGCCCGACACATATTGGTGACATCAACACGCACCCCCATGTCGTCATAGCCAACCAACCCAATTATCATTAGTTCTTAATATATTGGGGATGCAAAACAAACACCCACATCACTATAGCCAACCAACTCAATTAACGTTAGTTTTGCAGATATTGATGACACAAACCCATTTTTAATACTTGTTTATTGTCATAAGCATTAATTATTAATTATTAATCAAGTTCTCTTTATTATCAATTTTCCCCTTCCATAATTCGGGTATCACAACCTAAAACCATCCCTAGTCCCATACCGAGAGATCACCAAACTATAAGTATTACCTAATTTATCACCTAGGAAGAATACCTTCCAAAAATCACCACTTATCTCACACCTAGGCTAACAGAATAACGTAACGGCATACTACCTATCCCCATCCAGGAAATACCCAATTGTACAAGCACACACTCATTAGTCCCACACCTAGAAAGTTCTAACAACAACAAAGAGTACCTACTAGTCCCATACCTAGTGAGTAACCTATAAAAACAGGAGAAAGTATGACCACTCCTAAAAATCCCAACGTTCCCGCATTGTCGAAGTATTAACATGAACAACCTCCACGTAAATTATATTTTAATTAAACACTACAATCATCCAATTACTCCAACAATTTCAATTGCATTCAATTTAATCATATAATTATTTAAGTTCTTCCATATAGTCATACAAGTTGTCAAATTCTAGAGTTTCAATACAAGTGATATTTTACTAAATAATACATAATTTCATTTTAAGATGCGTACTAATAATGTTACACAATAATAATTTATGTTCCATACACACACATATAAATTCACGATTTACAAGTCAAAATGGCATTATTACAACAGGTGATTCGTCCCATAAATCTACCGCAACCCAAATAACTAATCTAAGCATGCAATTGTTTCAAGTCTTAAATCATATTTTTAGATTTAACGAAAACAACCCCAAATTTACTTTCATTTTCCTTGATTTATCTTCCTAATTAATTTTCAGAAAACATGATTAATTAAGGTCTAGGCAAAATTTAAAACATATAACACTTAAGGGGAACAATAGAGATATTCCTTATAATAAGTCGCCTCAAAATTCTGATTATATGGTTGAGATCCGCTCGCGAAAATAACAAAGAATCGTTCATGGTTGATCTTGAGAAAACTGTATTTGAATCTTCAAAACTTGAGTTGAAACTTATTTTTAATGGGGTTTAGGTTTTGTAGAAGGTAGAAGAAATTTTGGGGGGCTACTGCTTTTTGAGATGCGTTAAAAGTGTGGGAAAAGGTGTGAACCCGAGCCTTTTTTAATATACGAAAACAAAAGAATTTGAAACCAACTCATACATATAAAAATAAGCAAATTCGCCAAATCTTCCTCGGACCGAATTGATTCCCTCTAGTACAAATCAATTCCCCCTGGGTGAATCTGTCCCCCTAGGGGAAAATATGTCTCCCCTAGTATTAATGATCTGCAAAATAATTCTCGTCTCCAAAATTAACTCCAAGGATCCTCACATCAAGATTGCGACTTCTAACCTTAATGCCTACAATAACCTTAAGAAAACAAATCTCCCTATCTCCAATAATACAATTAACACGTATGATAGACTCAATATCTTAGAGAGTACGAATCAAAAACAGGAATCAAAGATCGGTAACGCGAAATCTAAATGGAGTTAAAACCTATGAGACCTAAGACCATGCTCTAATACCAATTGTACCCCCCCCCCCCGGTGCATTTTGACATTGGAAGGGGCCAGTCCATGCTGCTAACCTACATCGAACGTCATAATTAAAATACCATTGTTAGCATTTGACACATTAAAAACATTTTCCACAAGATATAAAGCAATAAAATAACTCCAGTTACACTCTATAAATCTCCAATCAAATCTACGCAACTACTCCAGCAACTATATCAGAAATGTTTGTCAAGATAATAGGTCAGAGCCCATCGCATGAATACCAGATGCTCCTCCCAATTAGGATTTGTGAATCCAGACATAAGCATCATACGGGATAGATATTACTATAGATCATTTTAAATTATATGATATAAGAACATGTAAGTAGAATAAAACAATACTAATTACCCACATAGCTAAGCAACCCCGTTATTCAAATCCAAATATGTTATTTTGACATTTAATTATTTAAAAGCCATTAACTTAATTTAATTCAACCAACCAATTGTTATTAGAGTGACACCACTATATCCAGCCGACCTTTCTATTGATCCTGAACCTATTCGAGCACGTGTTAAATTAAACGCATCGCACACATTCCCATCACTATAGTTGTACGTCATGCATATTTCTTATTTGCGCCCCTTATCTTTATGAATTTTAGGACTTTTGTGTTTCTTATGATTATATTTTTATGCTTAACGTGTGTATCGGTAGGATTTGGAGGAATTTCGATCGTCAAACTTAACTTCAAAGGCATTTTTTCATTTCACACTTCATGTCAGGCTCAATAGAATTCCATGAAAGCATAGATAATTGAGTTAGCTTCGCGTGGCCGTGAACGACACGTCGTTTTAAATTTGGACGAAGAAGTTAGAGCCATTTTCGTAAAGCTCCTTTTCTCCCTTGTGAAGACCAAACTCCCCAAGAAAATAGAGCGTCGGTCGATCGCCTTGAGCCCCTAGTCGATCGATAATTCAGATTAAGCCTATGAACCAAAGGAGGGGATTTCAAACCCATACCCCAATCAATCGGTCCCTTGGTTCTCGACCGGTCCTAGTAGATATCGGACGCTTGTTTCATTTTTTTTTCTTTTTCTTTTATTTTTATTTACACTTACTTTATAAACAAGTTTTTGTTTGTTTGTAAGATATATTTTATATAAAATTCATTTTAGGTCTGTTTTAGGATTTTCTCTTTGGGAGCTTATCTCTCTCGGGTTTCAACCCATTTTTGTATTGTAAGTTACTATTCATCTTCCTTCCCATTTAATTTAAAGTGTATTTCCTTTATTTCTTGCCTAATTCTTAATTTCCTTACCTTGCATTTAGTTTTTGTTGGTTAATTAGTTGTTTGCTTTGGTTAATTAGCTTTTTTCTTACTTTTTTTATCTCTTGTAGCTAAGTTAAGGGTTGGGGTCATATTTTCGCCATTAATGTGTATTGAGCTTTGAAATGTAGGTTTGGGATAAAATTGCGTTTAATTTAATCCTCGTGTATTAAAATTGGAATATTATGCATTTAACTTTTTTTGTCACGAAACGTTAGTGTTTATAGTGATATCATGAAATTAATTCTTGTGTGACCATTTTTTATTGAACGTTTAATCTCGCAGTTTTGGGTTAGCTCCTTTCATGTTTCATGTTTATAATTAATTGAATATGCTCGATTAAATATTTTCGAACGAAAATCCTTGATATGCGTTGTTTAACCCATAGCGGGGATGTTATCCTAATCTCATTTTATTAATATTATTTAGTTTTAATTAGCATAATTATCTCTTTTTTCCCTTTTCCCCATTTTAAACCATCATCACCTTCTACACTTTTATTTAAGAAGTAGTAAATCAATTAAAGTCTGTCAAACATTCCCAGTGGATTTTCGATACTCAGACAGCCGCTATACTCCATTTGAGTGTAGTTAAAGTTTAGGTTTATTGCGTTGCGATCGAAATTCGATAACAACGATTGGCGTATCTACATTGACGCTCGATTTTTGCTACATCAAAATGGCGCCGTTGCCGGGGAGTATTTGTTATAGATTGTAATTTTTTATTATTTTGTATTATTCTTTTCTTTATATTTGTATTCTCTGATTTTTCTTTCTTTTTGACTTGTGCTAAATTGTTTCGAGAACCTTGAAATTTCGGTGCTCAAAGCTTTTTTGAAATGCCTAATTTGTAATGTCTCACTGTAACTCTTTAGGTATCCTTAATTGTTCCGAGAATAGTTTTCCAAGTTTCACTCCCGAGACTAAGCGACAATGCCTACAAATTCTTAAAAATGAACGTTTTAAGCAGGAAATTCAAGAATTTGTAAGTAATCACTCGTCACTCTGGGAAGAAATTTTAAGAAGCGGGGAATCCTTTAGCTATGAGCAACCCTCCCAAGAAGATTTTATGTCTTCTTATTGTTTTTATAATGAGTTAGCTTTCAAGGAATTGAATGACCAACTCGAGAGTCTTAAATCTTGGCCTTTAGAAATAATTGGCCAACTCGATGAGATTATTTCTTCTTCATAAAGCCCGGTAGAGGTTGAAACTTGCGTTTCACCTCGACCCCTTTTTGAGGAAGAAATAATTGATGGTGATCCAAGAACTTTCAAATTTCAACCTCTTATTAATATTTCAAATTCTATTAAGGTTGAAGGTCCATAATTTCCTTGGTTCCTTACTATTCTCGAACCATTAAATTTATTTTAAGAATCAATTGAAAGTCTTGAGGACTTTGGCCCAATTCTTGAACAGGAAATTTCTTTTGAGATGATTCATTTCTTGGGCTATTCACTTGAACTTCCCCCACCTCCCCTTCAAATTAAAAAACCTTAGGGATGTGATTTTAATTTTCTTGAGAATAATTTGGTTTTGTCCCCCTGAGTATCTAAATCCCCCATCACCCCACTAAAATTTTTAATTAGTGATGGTTGATTTCTTACGCCTTACACATGCCTTCCGTTGTTCAAACATAATTCTTATTTTTCGAGAGGCATGCACTCGGGGGATGGTACATTATTAATTCCTCAAAGTCAAATCGTATTTTGGGTGAACCCTAAAAAATTTTAACTTCTAGTGTATAGTTAGTTAGAAGTTAAAAGGGAACTTGATAAATAGGTCCAATTTACATAAGACATTTCCTAATAGATTCTATCACAACATTTATTTACTAATAGGTCATATTTATACATGTAGTGAATATTCACTATATATTTACAAGTAGGACCTATTGAAGAAAAAACCTTTTTTCGTGGAACCTGTTGTAGTAAATAAAAGATGTTCGGACCTATTGAACTACATACTTATTAAACGGGACTAATTGGTAAAAATTATAGATTGTAAATAGTTAGTTTTATTTCTTTATTTTTCTCTTTTTAAATTTTAATCTAGTGTAATTAGTAAAAAGTCTTTGTTATTATTTTTTTTTTCTTGGTTCTAACATGTTTAGTGGATTCAATGAACTCGTACTTATCGGAGATCGCTCCCACTTTGGGTAATATCTTTATTTTCCTATCTTTATGTTGTGTTCTTGATTTTCACTGAGGACAATGGAGCATTTAAGTTAGGGGGTGTGGGATATTCTATCCATTCTTTGGTAGTCTCAATTATTTGATCACATGTCATTCACTAATCATGCCTTTATTGAAAAAAATTGAAAATTTTTAAAAATATTTTCTTTCTTTTTTATCGTTTGTTGGATTTTTGCATGTTCGATCATTTAGATAAATCAATGACACATGCTCTCGATTTTAGAAGTTATTAGACTTTAGTCCTCATATCATTGATATTATGAACAACTTCATGGATTAAACTTTAATCCCATGAGCTCATGTGCTTTTCATGTTTAATGTTTTGGTTTAAGTCATTTATAACTCGGTAATCTTTGTTGCATTGTATATACTTACACTGAGTAAGCATTTGGCTTTTCTTCATTTGTGAGTGTTTATACACTACTTTTTCCTCCTTGAAAACAATGATTTTGTCGGTAATCTCTCTATTCTTTCATTTGATCGTTCATTAATTGAGTTCATTTATAAATTGTGTTACTTGACGATGATTTTTAAAGTTTTTTTCTACTTGAGAATTGTGTAAACTTTAGGAAATAATCATGGTATATCTTTGTTATATCACCCATATTGATCTTAACGTCACCTTATATGTTTCCCCTCATCAACCCCTTTGAGCCTTAATATAGCCTTCGATTCATAACCCAAAATCGATTAACCAAATCCACATAGGAGTTATAAACCACACATGTTACCTTTCATACCTTTGTTTGGAATGTTTCTCGGGATTGAATGATGTTAGTGTTATCTGGTTGCAATTAAGCATGTGAGAGTGAGAAAAGTGAAGAAAATAAAGATGTGAAATAAAAAAGAAAAAGCGAAAAAAAAGCAAAAGAAAACAAAAGAACAATCTGAGAAAAAAAAGAAAAGAAAATAAAGAAAAAGTTTGTATATGATGTATGTAGTGTTCAATAATCCTTATTACTCACCAACTTCTTATCTAATGCTTGTTATGAAAATTATTTTTCAATTTTAAAATTTCACACAATTTTCCATTATGCCGAGTTTTCATTCCCGAACACCTTTGAATCCATACATATTCATTTCATTTCCTAACCTTAACTCCAAACCAACATTACAACCCTATAAAAGTCCTATGTGATCCTAGTGTGAATTCAATTCAAAAGTTTAAATAGTTTTGATGATCCGTGAAAATATATTTCGCCTCCTTTAATGACAATATCTTTGATTAAGATTACACGTTTTTCATTTTATATATAACATTCTTCATTAGTGATATGTTCATGACCTAGTTTCCATTTCCATTTACTCTTTATGCCCGTATGTTCTGTGTTTTACCTCCCATTTGTAGTGATTTCAATTGTTGAGTGTAATATCTAGTGGGGATTGATTTATATACACACTTTAATATTTATTATCCGATTTATAAAATTTTTGCCAAATCATACTTTTCATGTGCTCTGTCTTCTTCCCACTTTTAAGTTTTCAATTCTATGAAGCCCGTTTTATAATGCTAATAATATATAGTTTTGATTGAATTCATTCACCATGCTAATAACGTGTTTGAAATCTTTTCCGTTATAATTGGGTTGGTCTCATGTTGTTTGAGCATATATTTTGAGAAAACTAGGATGTTTGTGGGTTTCATCCCTGAAAACCCTCACGAGACAACACTCATCCACTAGGGTAACGTAGGGGTTCAATGGCTTATTGCATATACTAAACGCAATCGTGTTCCCTACAAAAGTGGCATTTATATTTTATGCTTATGTACATTTTGCATCGTTTCTGTTGGACTAGTTTTGTCTTTTTTCATTACTAAGGACTAGCAATGTTTACGTTTAGGGGTGTGATACGTCACTAATATAGTTTATTCACGCTTGCTATCTTTATGCATTCTAGCACTTTTATGTCTTTTATGCCTATATTTATGCCCGTTAACGAGACAACCTCTATTATGTATGTATGTATGCGTTGCGAGGTATAATTGAGCATTTATAGGTACGGGAATGCTTAACGTGTGGATTGGTTGCATTTTGAAGAAGTTGCATCATCATACTCAACTTCAAGGGACTTTTAGTCATTTTAAACTTCATCTTCGACTCAAAAAAATTCTTTAAAAGCGTAGTTCATTGAGTTATCTTCGTGTGGCCATGAATAACACATTGTTTAGAGTTCGGATGAAGAAGTTAGAGCCATTTTCGTAAACCCCTCATCTCCCTTATGAAGATCAAACTCCCCAACAAAATAGATCACCGGTCGATCGCCTTGAGGCCCCCAATCGATCGATAATTCAAATTAAGCCTATGAACCAAAGCAGTAGATTTCAGACCCAGACCCCGATCGATCGGTCCCTTGGATGTAATCGAACGGTCCCAATAGATATCTGACGCTTGTTACTTTTTATTATTTTTTATTTATTTTGATTTTCACTTGCTATATAAGAAAAATTATTTTTTTTGGGTAAGAGATCTTTTATATAAAATTCATTTTAGGTTAGTTTTGGGGTTTTCTCTTTAGGAGCTTATCTCTCTAAGGTTTCAACCCATTTTTGTATTCTAAGTTATTATTAATCTTCCCTCCCATTTAATTTAAGTTGTACTTCCTTTATTTCATGCTTTGTTCTTCATTTCATTTCCTTGTATTTAGTTTTTATTGGTTAATTAGTTTTTTTCTTTGGTTAATTAATTTTATTTCTTACTTTAATCATGTCTTGTAGGTAAGTTAAGGGTTGGGGTCATATTTCAGCCACTAATGGGTATTAAGCTTTGAAATTTAGGTTTTTGGTAAAATTGCATTTAATTGAAACCTCATATATTCAAATTGGAATGTTATGCACTTAACTTTCTTTGTCACGCAACATTAGTGTTTATAGCGATATCCCGAAATTAATCCATGTGTGACCATTTTATATTGAATGTTTAATCTCGCATTTTTAGGTTAGTTCTCTTCATGTTTGATGTTTATAATTAATTGAATATGCCCATTTAAATAATTTCTAACCAAAATCTTTAATAAACGTTGTCTATCCCATGATGAGGATGTGATCCTAATCTCATTTTTTATTAATCTTGTTTAGTTTTAATTAGCGTAATTACCCTTTCCCCCTTTTAAACCATCATCACCTTTTACATTTTTATTTTAGAATTAACAAATCAATTAAAGTTTGTCAAACATTCCTTGTGGATTTTTGAAACCTGGACTGGCCGCTATACTCCATTTGAGTGTAGTTAATGTTTAGGTTTTTTGCATTGTGGTCGGAAGTTGATAACAATGATTGGAGTATCTACACGAACGCTCGGTTTCCACTACATCAATAGCCAGCCGACCCAATTTTGTTATTCCTTCATATATTGGTGATGTATCATGCACAACACATCATTATACACAAACAACCCCATTTTATTAGGCCTGCACATATTGGTGACACCAACCAACATCCGTGTCGCTATAGCCAACCAACCCAGTTATTGTTAGTTCTGTACATGTTGGCGACGCAAAATAAACACTCACTTCACGATAGCTAGTCAATTAAATTATCATTAGTTCTGCACATATTATTTACGCAAGCCCATTTTTAATACATGTTTATTATCTTTGTCACTAATTATTAATTCTTAATCAAGTTCTTTTTATTATCAATTATCCACACCCATAATTCGGGTATCGCAACCTAAAATCTTCCCTAGTACCATACCTAGAAATCACACATCAATAAGGATTACCTAGTCTATCATCTAGGAAGGAAAACCTATCAAAGATCGTCACCTATCTCACACCTAGGCTAAGGGAATAATGTAACGGCATACTTTCTAGGCCCATCCAGGAAATACCCAACCTTACAAGCACACACTCACCAACCCTATAACTAGAAAGTTATAATAACAACAAAGAGTACCTATTAGTTCCATACCTAGCAAGTAGCTTATGAAAACAGGATAAAGTATGATTACTCCCAAAATCCAATGTTCCACCGTTGTCAAAATATTAACATGAACAATCTCCACATAAATTATATTTCAATTAAACACTACAATCCTCCAATTACTCCTACGATTTTAATTCCATTCAATTTATATCAATTTAATCATGCAATTAATCAAGTTCTACCAGATAGTAACACAATTTATCAAATTCTAGAATTTCATTAAGAGTGATAATTTACCAATTAACACATAATTTCTTTTTAACATTTGTGCTAACAACGTTACGCAACAATAATTTCTATTCCACACATACTCATATGCATTCATGATTTACAAGCCAAAATGTTATTTCAAGCTCATATTTTAATTCCAACATGCGATCCGTCCCATAAATCTACCGTAACCCAAACCACTAATCTAAGCATGCGATTGTTTCAAGTTTTAAATCATATTTTTAAATAATGAAAATAGCCCCGAATTAACTTTCACTTTCCCTAATTAATCTTCCTAATTAATTGTAAGAAAACTTGATTAGTTAAGGTATAGGAAATATGGTAAACATATAACACTAAACTGGAACAATAGAGATATTCATGCCTAATAAGAAGTCGCCTCGAAATTCTGATTATATGGTTGTGATCCTCTCGTGAAAAAAAGCAAAGACTCGTTCTTGGTTGATCTTGAGAAACCTTAATTTAAATCTTCAGAACTTGAGTTAAAACTTATTTTTAATGGGTCTTAGCTTTTGTATAAGAGAGAAAAGAAGTTTTGGGAGGCTATAACTTTTTGAGATGAGTTAAAAGTGTTAGAAAAAATCTAAACCCGAGACTTTTTAATATAGGAAAATAAAAGAGTTTGAAATCAAATCAAGCACCTAAAAATAAGCAAATTCTCCAAATCTTCCCCAGACCGAATCGATTCCTATCCCCACCCCCACCCCTCTCCTAGGGGAAATCTCTTCAACCCTCTTCAGTCGAAAAAAAGAGAAGTTGAAAAAAAATCCAATTTTGTTCTTAATTTCAAATCTGATTAAAACCTTATATCCTATATCTCAAACCCAATATTTTTAAATACTGAAAATAATTAAATCCAACAAAAGATATTTTTCCAAATTTCAATTTATAAAAAGATAATTACGGTCCAAAATCATGGGGTATTACAAAATGTCCCAATTGTGGTTACTTGCTAAAGAAACTAAAAGTCCACTAAAAACAGAACAAGGATACAATTACAACAAAAACCACAAGAACAAAAGAATAGAAAACATACCTAGTTGAGAGTCAAACTCTATGGCTTAATTCTTTGACCGTTGCTCCACTCACTCTTCCTTTCTTGACAATAATTTTTCAGTTTCTCTAATATACCAAGTGACATCGTGTGTGGTTTATTTATGTGCTTAAGGGTGTGAAGATGAATTTACTCACAAAAACTCACGCACACTTAATAACACAAACAATCCCTACATAAAATCATGAACTCGTAAAATGATTGCACTACTGATTTTGAAAAAAATATTTTGAAAATTAATATGTGGAAAATTTTATTTTTGAAAAAATGTTTTGAATCTCAATTCTGATAAAAAAAAAATTTAATCTAAATGTTTTAAAATATTTAAAACTTTTTTGAAAAAAAAACTTATATTTAAACTTAACTGCGTGTAAAATCAGTTTAAACCCTTAGAAAAGTTAGTAATTAAATGGATTTTCGACAGTGATGCTAAGCATGATCCATATAAGACTCCTATTTTAATTTGATATAGAAGTGATCGCCCGGTATTTTATTAGGCGGGGTGTCACACCCTCTCCTCATGTGTGGTCACACTCTCCCACCATTATAAAGTATTATCGACTAACTTAAAGGTATCCAACATTGGTCCTGCACTTTTTTGCATTCCACCATCGTAAGGTGTATCTAAAATGTCTCGCCTCCATTGGTGAGCCACCATTGGGTCAAATCCCCCCAAGAACGTGGATGGAGTACCTTGCAAGAACTTACTCTCACCTTGTACCGAGATGATACAAGAATTTCTAGTGGTGGAACCATCTGGGTTATATCTCTTTGGATTCATATCTCTACCCCGGTCGTTGTGGCCTCCTGAATGATCGCTGCCAATTATTTCACTCGCAAAATAAACTGACCCAGTCATGTTTGTCCTACCAAACCCATTGTTGCATTAGACACAAGGTCTCTCTTAGTTTCTCTCATCCTAGTGTTCACCATATTGAATATATAGGCGAAAATGTGTGTTAAACTCAAAGTCTAAAGAGAGTACAAATCCACAAAACGTATCAAAGAGTGGTAGGTGGAAAATAGGTATACACCTATAACACTCAAGACCTAGGACCATGATTTAATACCAACTCTGACACACCATAATTTTTAATAACTAGGTTGATCATGTCTATTTATTTATTATTATGGCTTATTAAAATAATTTAAATACCATGCTTATCATGAAGTGAGACACAATGATCAACGATAAACTAAAGTAAAGATCGACATGAGAAATCCTCAATTACTGATATATAATGAATAAGAGTTAATTACATCATATAGTAAAACCTATACTCTATGAAAACAATTGATACATATTGATCCTCTCACATTCAATTTATCTTTTACAACTGAGTACAAATACGAAGAATAAAATAAACCTTGCATCTCTTAAAATAAATTAAGTAAATCTAAAAGTAGGTAGAACCAATACATCATTAAATCTTGGTGATTAATGGAAGGAAAGACAATGTACTCGAGTAAGAAACTAAGTATGGTACATAAGACCATCTGCAACAACGCAATGGGTTAAGCATGCCGTAACAAGATAATATTAACGTACTCCAGTAGTAAAATTATCAATCATGAAAGTAAATAACAAACTCTAAAATTATTAGATTAAATGTTATCAATATAAATATAGTATTTATATATATATTGGTACATGATTCTACTTGTCTATATTGAGTACACCAAACGCATGTCTCAGATTTGAACCATGCAACTTATTTATTAATTCATAATAGCCCATATTATGTAGCCTAAAAGTATCCAAAAATTTTCTTTAATTAGTTAATATTTATAATTCCTCCTTACGCATAAGGTTAATAACGTATAAACTATCTACAAAGTCTAACTCAATATTCCATCTATCTCTAAAATGTTTAGAGTATTACTATTTTCAATCACTATGTTTTAAGACCCCGCCATTTCCCATATAAGAAGAGTTCAAGGTGTAAAAGTGAACATCTAAAATTATCAGACAAATCTTTAAAATTTATCTAAATTAAGAACTCCATTGGATCCATGTGCACGGTACAAAATTTTAATCGTGAGCACGCAACCATTTGTATAGTAAAAACACAATTGTTCATACTATATCCATTCACATGGTAAAAACCATAGTCGTTCACGTAAATAAAATGTCCCAAAATAAGATCCATCTTCAACCCACATTCTCTACCATTAGCCCGTAACTCAGAATCACTATTTTCTTCCTACAATAAAGTTCAATACACTACAAGAAAAAGTCATTTTTATGACATGGTTTCTATGACATTTCAGATATATGTGTCGTGAGAGGAATATTAAGACGATACATATGCATTCGATGTCGTGAATAAAACATTAAAATTAATAACCACGACACCTGAAATAGAAGTATCGTGGAAAACAACTAACACAACACAGTATAGGTGTTGTAAAACTAAATTAGACATTTTTTAAGTAGATAGTCATCAAATGTTTAATTACGACACGTATTTGACGTTGTAAAAAATTATTCACGAACCCTAATAGATGTCATGAAATACTAATTTACGACTCATATGTGGTGTCGTCAAAAAATATTGCAAAAATCTTTATGGATGTCGTAAAATGTAATACTAATTTATGACATTAGGAAGGTGTCGTAAAAATATATTACATGACACTTAACCAGTGTCGTAGAATGTATTACACAATTTACAACCTAACTAGAAGGAGCAAAAAAATATTTTGCCCGCTCGCACCAAAAAATTCCCGGACCGCGCATCAATTTCTTCAGCAAAAAAGAAACCCTTTATCTACTCCTCTCCCCCAAAGCCATACCTTTCTCTACTCCTATCCCCAAAATCGATCGTATTTTATAATATTTGATCCCTTCTCTATGTGAATCTCTAGCCTATCCCTTTTATGTGAATCTCTGGTTTTCTTTATGTGAAACCAGTGATGATGTTGATCTAAGGTTACGATTTGGTGGTCCGATTGCTTTAAATAGAGGTGGAAGTGGGAATGTTAAGCCTAATACTCATAGATCTCCTTCGCCCAAGGTAATTTTGTAAAACTTCATCTGCTTATTACAATCAGTGTTTTACTTTATTGGCATTTGGTAAACTCGGGTATAATTTGCATTGTGTGTGTGTGTGTGTGTGTTTTGGAGTGCGTCTGTTTAATGCAATAGAAAATTGGAGTTTGGAAGAGGATGTAAGTTTTTTTTGATACGGGGAGATAGAATTTACATTTGGTGTTTAATTAATGTTTATTGTATGTTTTTGTGTGTGTGTGTTTATGTGGGGTGTTTTGGGGTGTGTGTGTGGTGTTTTGGTACGTGTGTGCTTCTGCTTGATGCAATAGAAAATTGGAATTTTGAAGAAGATGTAATTTTTATTCGATATAGTGAGATAGACTCTGCATTTGGTATTTAATTAATGTTCATTGTGTGTTTGTGTTTCGTTTGATACAGTGAGATTGAATCAAACCCTTGTGTTTGATAGTCATCTTCTTTTGACTTCTGTTTATGCAGAATTTTGTTATATTAAATAGATTATTAGCTTAAAACTGGACTTATCAAGATGGAAAAATAATGGCTGAGACTCCCAAGGTTTTTTTCCTCGTACATAAATATAAATAAATTTCCCTATACTACATTTTGAAGTCAAAACACATTGTCAATCCAATTAAATTGATGACCACATGTTATTTATTTTGTGTAGATAAACCGACGAGTAACACATTGGAGTTATAGGATTGATCGAGTTTGTAAGTAGAATGCAATAAATTCTAATATGATTACATGTCCTAGGAAAAACTGTAAAAACCTTTATGAGCAAAAGGATGATACACTTTTTGACCACTTATTTATTGACGGGTTTGGTCCGTTATATAACAAATGGGTGCTTCAAAGGGAGCATTCGAGTACCTTTGATGATATTGATATGTCCGATGTACATAGGATGGATATAGATGCTTGTTTTTAAGATGTCAGAGTTGTAGAAGATATTTATGAGGGGAAACGAAAGTTTTGAAAAAAAGTTGAAGGATGCCGAGACTCCTTTATATCCTGGGTGTACAAATTATGCCAAGATGTCAGTAATTACATCTTTGTATAAACATAAACCCACACATGGAATATCTGATAAAGGATTTGATGAACTTCTTGAGACTATTCAGGATATGTTGCTAGAGTATAACACTCTTCCCAATTCTTTGTATGCAATAAAAAATATTTTAAAGGAATTTGATTTGGGATATGAAAAGATAGATGCATGTATTAATGATTGTTGTTTATTCAGAAAGGAGTATGAGCATTTGGATACATGCCCTAAATGTGGCTCATCGCGATGGAAACTGGATGAAAACGCTAAAAATATTAAGAAAGGAGTACTAGGGAAAGTATTAAGGTATTTCCCAATAATTCCAAGATTTCACAGGATTTTTTTGTCACTTGAAAAAGCTGAGCAGTTGAAGTGGCACTCATGTCATCAGAGTGAAGATAGAAAGATGAGACATCTCGTTGATTCAATAGCTTGGGATACAATTGATAAAAAATGGCCTCATTTTGCATGTGATCCGATAAATCTTAGACTTGGGATTGCTACTGATGGGTTTAATCCTTTCGATAATCTTAGCTCAAGTTACTGTTGTTGGCTTATTGTGCTAATCGTATATAATCTCCTCCCGTGGTTATGTATGTCCCAAGAAAATTTGATGTTGACTTTGCTTATACCAGGGCCAAAGCAACCAGGTAATGACATAGACATATATTTACAACCACTAATAGATGATTTGCTAAAGCTTTGGAATAACGTGGTGGAGATGTATGATGCATTTAATCGTTCTAATTTTAATTTGAAAGATATTTTGATGTGGACAATTAATGACTTTCCAGCATATGGTAATTTAGCTGGATGTACCACAAATGGAGAATTAGCTTGTTCTATTTTTGTTCCCAGCACATCCTCACAAAGGTTATAAAAAATCCATAAGAACGTGTGTATGATCCATCGAAGATTTCTTCCAATGAATCATTCATAACGAGATAAGAAAAAAAAGTTGGTTTGATGGAATTGAAGTGAGGAGGAGACCACCAAGACCATTAAATATATATGGCATTTTGGATGCTTTAAATGGTGTTAAAAATGACTTCGGTAAAAGGAAGAGGAAGTGTCGTAAGAAGTCAATATTTTTTATTTACCATATTGGCATGTAAGTGTATTTTAACTAATAACTATTTAAGTTGTAACTTCAAATAAAAAAAATTAGTCCATGGGGTTAATTTTTTAAGCATACTAATCATTCTCTCTCTCTCTCTCTCTCTCTCTCTCTATTTATCTCCATTTAGGCACTAGATTTACGTCACAATTTTAATGTAATGCATACGGGGAAGAATATATGTGAATGCCTCATTGGAACACTTTTAGTTTCAATGGGAAAATCAAAGTATGGCCTTTAGTCTCATGAAGACCTGCAAGAATTGGGAATTAGAAAAATAATTGCATCCTTAACCAAACAGGGATAATTTTTACATACCCCTGCACCTTACTTGCTATCAAAGAAAGAGAAAAAAATAATTTGTCAACGGTTATTTGATTTGAAGTTACCTGATGGTTACAGCTCTAATATTAGTAATTGTGTTAAAGTGGATGAATGAAAGTTATTGGGCTTGAAGTCTCATGATTATCATGTTTTTATGCAACAATTATTATTAGTAGCTCTACGGGGGCTATTACCAAAGGGGCCAAGGCAAGCGATCTTTTGCTTATGTTCATTTTTCAATGGATTATGCAAAAAGTGATAGGTAAAGGTAAAATGGAAAAATTGGAAGAAGAAATTGTGGAGGTAATATGTATGTTGGAACAGTATTTCCCTCCTTTTTTTTGACATTATGGTTCACTTACCAATTCACTTAGCTCGAGAAGCTCGACTATGTGGACTAGTACAATTTTGATGGATGAACCAATTTGAGAGGTAGTGTAGAATCTGCTTACATTTATTGATAAATTGAAGCTATACTCATACTTATATTTATATTTTATCATTAGGTTTATGAAGGTACTTAAGAGTTATGTTAGGAATCATGCACAGCCTGAAGGATGCATAACAGAATGTTATTTGGCCGATGAGATTGTAAAATTTTGTAGCACATACTTAAAACAAACGGCAGACATAGGGGTTCCTCTATCTCGAAATGAAGAGTTTGAAGATGAAACAATCCTAGGAGGTCGCCCTATTTCTAAAAGGAATCCAATAACACTATCTGATGAAATGTTAAAAATACCTCATCTTTATGTGTTGTTTAACAATCCCGAAGTTGAGCCATATATTAAGTGAGTTTAATAATATTATCATTATGTAAATTTCTTATATTATATATGTAGTTACTTCTTTCATTGATATTAGAATGCATTTGGATGAGCTAAAACATTCTAATCGAATTTTATCTCAGGATGAGACCTTGTTACATAAGAGACATATTGAAACATTTTCTTTGTGGTTTGCAAATAAGGTGGGATAATTTATACATTGTTCATTGTAAGTGTTTAATGTTATATATCTTAATAAAGATTCAAAGTGTTTTAATTGTAATCTTACGAACAGATTAAGGTTGAGGCCAATACAAGTGACATATCTACAACCTTAAAGTGGCTAGCTATTGAACCGCGTCGTTTTGTAATGTCATATTCTGAAAACGGTTTCACATGTCAGCAGTTGAAAAGTCCATGCAAGATTACAGTGTTTTTTATAAGACCTAGACTATATGCAGATCCAATGCAAGCGATACCGCACATGTGGTTACAAATTTTTCTTATCATGGGATCATAAGAGATATACTATTATTGGACTTTCACACATTTTAACTACCTATATTCCTATGTGATTGGACCAACATTGACAATGGAGTTAAAATTGAATATAGATTCACTTTGGTTAGCCTCCACCAAAGACAAAATCAATTGAAAAGATATCCTTTTATTCTAGCATCACAAGCAAAATAAGTATTTTATTCTACAGAAATACAACATCAAATTGCAATGTAGTTTTTAAGTCTTAGCCATGAGTTTTTCATGAGCTAGAGACATATGATGAGATTTTTTATATATCATATTATCCAATCGATGTATCTAAGCTTGACAAACATTATGGGGATAAAGATGAGTGACACGTGAGGATAGACTGTGAGGGCATCATTGTTTGACTATTGATGTATCAATTTGACATTGGACTTGAATCTATTATATTACTTTAAAAAGGAAGCCCTCCATCAAGTTTTAGTATTTGATATATTGCAAGAGATTCTAATGTATTTTCTTTTCATGTATTTATTCTATTAATTTTTAGTTTTGAGCTATATGTTTATGAGTTAGTATTTGATATATTCCAACACATGTATATTGGCCTTTCCTTCTTTACATTATATTGAATCACTTTATGTCAAACTCTGGAGTAACTTGAAACTCTTTGTATCACTTTCTAAAGCATCATATAAGTAAGAGAAGCATGTGTTTAAATCTTAGAAGAAGGTGTTTAGGTAGTAGAAGCAGCATAAGTAAGTGTTTATATATAACTGGTCCTTGGTTGGTAATAGTTCTCTGTGTGTGCTTGGCTCAAATGAATAGGCAAGCAATTTTGGTTAGTGCTTGGCTAAAATGAATAGAACTATTATATTTATATATAACAGTTATATATAAAAATGATATATATATAATAATTATTTATATATAACAGTTGTAATTATATGTTCATATTTTCTATTATAAAAGTTGTATAACTCTAGCCGATCCATGTTATAACCATTTATATATTATAGTTATACAACTTGGGAGTTTAAAAAAATTCAGTAGTCATTTTGGGAATTTTAGAGGTGTCAACGAGAGTTTGGGGGCCGAAATGCAATTAATAAAAAAGGGAGGGCTATTTTGAAATTTATAACAACTCGAGGGATCAAAATGTAAGTTTCCAAAGTTATGGGAAAAAGATAACAATTAGGATAAGATACCTAGTTATTAGGGTTGGAATTAGCCAAATTTAAATGGTTTAGGTTGACGCATAATGTGATGTCTATCGAACCATCAGATGTGTCCCTCTTGGTTGCATTTGATCCGATAAAGGTCCTGTTGGTCTCCTTCTGATATCGATAAGACTTGTAGGATTCAGGTGAATGTGGTGAGGGGTGATATATGGGCATCAATGGGGTGGAGTGAGGGTTTGTGAGCATCGATGGGGTGGAGTAAAGGGACGAGTTTGTGTTGGGTCGGGTCGCAAGGGAGGTGTGACAGTGTGGGGATGGTCTCAGTGTATGTCAAGAAAGATGATGGGAATGTCTAATATCCTTAATGAGGGGATTATTTGGGTTGGGTAGGGTTCATTTTCGTCGTCGATGGCCTAAGGTCGGAAGACCAGGGATTTGGTAGAGGTCGCGAGGGTTTTGGATGGTGGCTAGTGGTTGGGGGTTGTGGGTCGCCTTGGAAAGGAACTGCTTCCCCTTATTATGGGGGGACGAAGGGATGTAGGGTGGTAGTAGGGAAGTAACCTGAGGTTGATAGAGATGGGAGTAGGGCACGCATGATAATGGGGTGGTGCGTGGGTTGATGGGGACTGGAGGTTGCGTGGAGGTATGATGGACGGGCTTTCGCGAAAGGTGGTGTCACTGGTGGATCACCATCGAAGGGGGTGTGAATTAGAAGAGTGGCATGTCAGTGGATCCTCCTAGCCTTACTCATGGTTTATGGGAGGCCTATATTTGTAGGCTAAGGAAATACTTGTGCCTAAAGACAAGGAGCCTTATGTTCATCTTTTCTGATATAATAGTTGTATAACTCTTATTTTTTGGTATATATAACTGGTATGTTTATATATAAAAGTTGCATATAAACAGTAATATGTAACTTGATATACATAATTATTATAATTGTTTATATATGACAATTATATATATATAAGTTATATATATAACATTTATATATAACTGTTTGAAATATTAAATCTATACATTCAACTATCATTTTAATAAATAAAAAAAAGCTTGATGTCGCATTACAAAGCCATACAAGGGTTACAACACTTGGAAATCAAATTCAACAACTTTTGGAATGGAAGACGAACGCCGAAAGCTTAATGAAACAAGGAAATGTGCCAAATATGGTAATTTATAAAATTAAGCTTGGTGATAAATATCTTTTTTATGTTACTTTTTAATTAATCTCTCATAAAATTATATTTCGGGTCAACATGGAGGTATCGAGGACAATATAAACGACCTAACACCTACTCCATAGGTCCTTGTCAACAAACTTGTCATTGAAATTTGTCCTTAGTGTACATTAATGATCATTGATATTTTTTCATTGTTATTAGTCCCATGGAGAAAGTACATGTGCACCAAATGATTCAAACTAGAAAAATGCAAATTGCAAATTGTTACACCGGTTTGGTACAGGAGAAGAGGTGGTTGATGGACAGATTGAATCTACGGATTCAAAGGCAATGGTGCACCATCAAATGTTGGGACTTGATTGTTATAAAGTGTGAATTATTCAAACATTGTTCAAAAAGTGTCAGTGTTTCGATTCTCGGATAAGTTTTCTAGACTTGATGATGCAAAAGGAAGTACCATTGCATGTACACACCTATACATTAAGTTATGTAAGTCACATAATAGGTATTTTCTTATAAATTATAATCGTCTTACTAATATTTTTAAGCTAGAACATGTGGGCCAGTGAATATTTATGTTTGATGCAAATGCGCTCATTTGTGTTCTAATTGGTGTAAGTGATTATTGGTGGTTTAGTAGTAGCTTTTGTTATTGTTGAGTTGAATTTTAATGTTAAAACATGTTCGATTTTATGAATAAACAAAGGAAAGTCTGCCGAATTTTTTAAAAATAACAACCGATTCAAAAATAATTAACATGATGATATGTGGATTACCCTAGTTAAATATATTACTAGTTTTACATGTTATATAATAATATCATTATGCCAAAATATTAGATATTGGACTAAATTATGTTTACTTTTTCTCCCATGGGTCCGGTTCCATTTGCTTCAACTTGGATATCAATTGTTGAATGTTTATGGATTTTGGGAGGATGAATTCCTTTTGGACTTTGGGAGGATGCAATCTTTTTTTAGGAGGACGTAACTTGAAGACTACTTTGAGATGCATTATGTTTAGAACTTCTTTTAACTTGTTTGACATTGTTTCGAATATGTGGTTAAAGATCAATATGTTATTTATGACTATAAACTTATGTTTTAAGATTGTATTTTGAATATTATTATTATGAATGGGACATACGTTCAGTTATTTTCGTAGCTTTAAAATGTCTAATCAAATGTAATGTAATGAATTGTGATATAATTTATGGAAGATCTTGACTAATAAAAAAATTATATGTTTAAAAAATTAAAATAACTTTCAGAAGACAATTTAAGTGTCGCAGAAAACAATTTTCACGACACATATATACATGTCCTAGAAACTACTTACAACGACACCTAATATTAGTCGTGAAAAGATTTTGACGACATCTGACAGGTGTCATGAAAAGGGGTGGAGTTTTCACGACCCCCTTTTAACGACACCAAATTTGTGTCGTAAAAATCATCTTTCATGACTCCTCTAGGTATGTCGTAGAAAGTATTTACAATGACACCTAACAGGTGTCGTGAAAAGGTTTCGACGACACCCTGCCAGGTGTCGTGAAAAGCGTTGGACTTTCCACGACTCCCCCTCTCAACGACACCAGAAAGGTGTCGTCAAAACCCTTTCACGACACATTTCAGGTTTCGTGGAAGTGAGTTTTTCTTGTTGTGTATGCCCCAATGCCCTCCAAGTATGGTCTAGGGTAGTTATTAAAGTCCATCCTTACTCAAAAATTCAAATTTCCCATGTTAAATTATGATATTTCATACCTAATTTCGACATTAAGATTTTAAGGGAAATATCTAAATATATGTAAAGGAGTAGTTACCACATAATACTATTTAAATAAAAATATCTGATAGGCACAACTCTCTAATCCAATTCCATTAAACTAATTTAAAATAAAAATGAAATTAAAGGAATCAGGTTCATTAATTTTTTTACAAAAATCATCATTTTTCAATATATCAAATAACCCCAATTATTTTTATACAATTTTTATAATTCATAAAACCTTATTTGGGTAGAAATCATTATTTATATCATAAGAGGAGAGAGCCGAATATCTTTCCATGAATGATGAATTCAATTCCCCAAAATAAAGATAAAAGAAAAGTTTCCAAAACCCTTATAACTTTTCTTCTAAACATCTCCAATTTTTGGAAAGAAAATCCCAGTGGTATAAAAAAGAACCCCCTTGAGAAAATCGTTGAGTCATTCTTCCAAAATGTCCCCCAAAGCCTTTTGTTTTTATAGAAAGGTAGATGTTTTCTAAAACCAAGTTAGAATTGTAAGATTTTTTATTAGAATAAAAGAGGATTATTTGTGGATGTGAAGTATGTATTGTGTGTCAAGTTTGGTTGAGGTTTGGAAGTTGTATTGTGGGTTTAAAAGGTAGTAGAGTTTTATTTAAGTTCTTATACTAATTCCTTAAACCTAGATTTTTCCATGTAACCTAGCTTTCTCTCCAAATGTGCTTCAATTACTTTATTAACCTCATCTATCTAACTAGTTACATTACGTACTTTTCAAATAATAATTTAAAAATACTTATTGAAATTAAAAAATTTAAATTTCATTATTTTCTTTAATAAAACCCAAAATCCAATTAGCACCAAATTAATTTCAAAGTTTCCTATAGAATTTTATTTTCCACTAATTGTTTTTTATTAATTCAGTTTACACTTCAAATAATTACTTGAAATTCTCCAAAAAATTACAAAGCAAAAATCCCAAAACTCCAATTAAATCTCAAATCCAATGTAACTAATTATTTTATTTTATTAATCTATTTAAAATTCACGGGGTATTGCAATGACTTCTCGTTCACACATTTACAGACACATTAATAGCCATTCGTTATCCAAGAAGAGCTTTCTCACAGACTTATATACATTGATGGCCATCCATTATACAAGTCGAGCTTCCTCTCATACTTTTTACATACTAATGGCCACCCATTAAACCACAATACGGATTCAACACAAGCACTCTTATATAACCACACCGGTTAAGTGATGTTTTTACACCTCTCACTAAGACCTTTGTCATATCTAAGCATTTATCTACGTTTTACAAGATTCTCAAACTAAGGTATCTAAGCATGTTCTAAAATAAGTTGAAAAATAATCACATAATTAAAATGTCTGATCCGAACCATTTTGTTTGTTTTTATATAAAATAAACTAGAAACTCTAAATAAATCGACAACCCCTAGCGCAAAATATATTTAGGACTAGGCCTAAACTTGGGTATGCGATAAAACTGGATAAGGTGTTTAATAGGTTCTAGGGGAAAATTATCGAACCCATCGAAATGATAACCTGGCCTCATGGGGATTCGACGGATAGGGAGATAAGCACTCTCGCCTCCCCGCCAGGAACTAAAATGCAATAAGCATCCCACTTACCCCGAGTCCTAGTTCAGGGCCCATAACACCTAATAATGATGACTATATTGATCTAAAATACTGAAAAGACATGCAAAAACTTGACCAAAGTCAAAATAAAAGCATGTCTCCCAAAGAGGATGAGATAATAATAATAATAATAATAATAATAATAATAATAATAATAATAATAATAATAATAATAATAATAATAATAATAGTAATAATAATAATAATAATAATAATAATAATAGTAATAATAATAATAATAATAATAATAATAATAATAATAATAATAATAATAATAATAATAATAATAATAATAATAATAATAATAATAATAATAATAATAATAATAATAATAATAATAATAATAATAATAATAATAATAATAGATTTGGGCACTCTCAAAAACCCCAAATATTTGCAAATAGGAATCTCCCTATATGAGAACGAACAAAAGGAGCTCAAAAATCTCCTCTCTAGCTTCTTAGATGTATTCGCTTGGTCTTATACCGACATGCCCGACATTGACCCAACTATAATCATGCATGAGATACCCACTCTCCCTAACCCAAAGCCCATAAAATAGAGACTATATAAATGGATGCCCGAATGATCTTTAAAAGTAAATGAGAAAGTAGAAAAATAACTCAGCGCCGAGTTTATTTGAGAGGTAGAATATTCCACTTCATTAGCCAACATCGTACCCTTACCTAAAACCAATGACAAGGTCCGAATGTGGATCGATTACACGGATAACAATTGGTCCTACACTAAGGATGATTTCCCTCCACCATATATCAACTTGTTAGTAGATAGCCTGACCAACAATGTTCTTAAATTCCTCATAGATGAATTCGTCGGTTATAATCAAATAAAAATGTACCCCAACTAGTAGGAGAAAATCGAATTCATTACCCTTTAAGGAACATACTATTATATAGTTATACCCTTCGGCCTTAAGAATGTTGGTGCTACTTACCAAAGAGCATACACAACTATCCTGCATAACCTCATACATGCGAAAGTGGAGGTCAAAGTGGAAGATATGATCATTAAAACCAAGGGTTGCGAGGGACACAATTGGCACTCTGAAAATTCTTCCTAAGGTTACGCCTTTTCAAAATAAGGCTAAATCCCTAAAAATGTGTCTTCGGAGTCACTAAAGGAAAAGGGCTCGAGTTCATTTTTAGAAAATTTGGAATTAAGATAGACCACAACAAGGTCAAAGCCATACGAAAAATTCCACCACTCAAAATAAAGAAGAAGGTCAGAAGGGTCGTAGGTCGAATATAATTCATAAGTCCGTTCATAATCCAGCTTACCACCATTTGTGAACCCATATTCCAAATACTTAAGAAAGATTCACCAAAATAATGGAATTCTCAATTCCAGGAGGCATTCGAGAAAATACAAAAGTATCTCACCCATACCCCGTGTTGGTATCTCTCAAATCGGGACAACCTCTCCTGCTCTATATGACCATAATCGACATGGTTATCGGAGCCATATTGGACCTATACATAGAGAGTTACCAAAAAGAATGTTTGATTTACTACGTTAGCATGAAGCTAGTATTCCATGAGCTTAGATCCACCATCTTGGAAAAGTCTTGTGTGTTTATCATATGGATCACTCGCAAACTCCGCCACTACATGACATCTTTCAACATACGACTCATCTCTATGATGAATGCCGTAAAATAATTGTTCAAGAAAGCCAATCTATCTAGCCAAATGGGAAAATGGCTACTGATGCTATCCAAGTTTAAAATCACGTCATTAAAAATAAAGCCACCAAATGGAGATCCATCTCTGACCTCCTCAAAAGGAAACCAAGTCAAATGAGGAAAGAAAAAATAAGGAAGAATTTACTAATGAGGACCTCTTCACCGTAAATGATAGAGAAACTTGGAAACTATACTTTAACTGAACCTCTAACAGAAGGGGATTTGGCAATGAAATGCTCCTTATATCTCCCAACTCACGGTGATTCCCCAATTTTATCAAACTCTCCTATGAGTGCATCAAAAACATGGCCGAGTATGAGGCTTGCATCACAGATCTCAAAATCATGTTATAAATGGGAATCATCGACCTGAAAGACTAGGAAGACTCAAATCTACTTGTAAATGGATCATTACCCTCCTTGTAATACTCCTAACGATCAGATGGTCTTCACATATCCTGTTATGGTTCCCCTCACTAATAAGGGTACTTCTAGGGCCTCTAACTCCTCGAATTCAGCCTCCACCAATGTTATAAATCATGATTGTGATATTTTAAAGGATGAACAAGAGGATTTAAGGGATGGATATAATATCATAATAAGCATTTCTATAAGGTTACCAGACTGCGATAAAAAGGGTTTATGATTAGCCTAATGTTGATGAGATCTTCTTCCCAGTTTAGGCTTTGTACGTGGGAGTTCGGCTTCCCTTTCACCCCATCATCAGATCAATTCTAAGGGGTTATGGAATGGCCCCTACTCAGCTCCCACCCAATGCCTACATATCTATCCTTGGATTCATGGTGTATTGAAAGCTTCACACGAATTTCAACCCAATCGGCGACATCTTTCGGTTGGTATATAGCGTAAAGGACAATGCCAAAGAAAATGGCTACTACTATTTTTCCCCGAGAAAGTGTGACCAAAAGATGGTGAAGGTGATACAAATGAGCAATCACGGATGGAAAAACTAGTTCATCTCATATAAGGCTAGCTCTTACATTATTCCTCCCAATTGGTTCTCCCCCCACCATATTGGTACACACTTAACACTTCATTATATTATACTTTCTTTCTTTTATTCTTACTAGCCTCATTTCATATTCGTCTTTTGTGGTGAAAAAAGCTCCAAAACTTCCAAATGCCCTGAAAGAGTTGGTTAGGACCACTTGTACCAGCAAACCCATTCAGTTTGAGAATTTATTCTCTATCTAGAAGTTCATTAAATTGGGATAAAATGTCCCTCTAGGTGGTGTTCCTCTAAGGGATGAATAGGTTGACTGGGCTTCTGATCGAGAGGTCCAAGAAAGTTTTGTTAAAGATAAGATCGAAGAAGGTATGATGCTTAACTTGTGTCCGTCTTTGATTGAAAATTTGACTTAGTTTATTCATCGTTTGAGGTTTTTATTATACATCTTTTTGTGTAGCCTCTTCTCCCAATTCATCCGATTCAGCAAATATGATGGCGCCTATAGTTTTTAATCGTGTGGAAATAGAGATTTATAGGAAAAGAAAGTTAGATGTTGAGTCCAATAAGAGGAAGGCTGCTACAAACACTGAATCTGAGAAGAACAAGGGGGTTAAGGAAGAGCAAAGGGCTAAAGCAGAGTCCAAAAAAAATGTTGAGTTTGCGGCTAAGAGGTAAACTGATGTTGAGACTGTTATTGCTGCCAAAGCCAAAGGTAAAGGTAAGGTTATCACTTCTCATAATGAGACAATATTTCACTAAAAACTCCCGATGGAAAATCCCACCTCCCCATCCTAGCCCTAAATAATAGAGGAATATATCTAGGGGAAAGAGTTCAAATTATAGGGGCACATGTTTGATGACTGGTCTGACGTGTTGGGTCTTCCAATCCCTATGGAGAGGTGCATCCTTTAACCTGGGACCCTAAGAATACGATCAATATGGAGAAACTAAGGAGTGAGAAGGTTTCTATTTTCTTTCATAAGGAAAATATTGCCAACGTGCTCGAATACCATAGTTATGCCTCTGATTTTGAATATCTCTAGAAGTTTAATGCTGACGAGCTCTGGAGCATGACTTGACACGGTATGGTGGTGGTAAGATCTAGACCAGACTCTTGTTTTTTAAATTTATCCATGCTGTGTTTAACTTTATGCTAACCTCTTCATTTTAGGGTGCTATGGGTGCCACAATTATAAGGGAGCATGTGGCCTTGTAGCAGAATGCGTATAATGAACTGAAAGGCAACCATAATGATATCTTTGGCCAATACAATACCTTATCTAAGGAGATGAATATTTCTAAAGTTTATCATGACAAGGCCTGATCTGAGCTAAAGGGGAAGGACAATTAGTTGGATGCGAATGTGAGTTCCTTGTTCCAGCCAAAGGAGGAGATTAGGAAGATGAAGGAGCACGTGAAAATGGATGCAACTAAACTCAACTCCTTGAATGAGGCATTTAACAAGGGAGTAGAATATTTAAAGAAAGATAATGAGGGTCTAGAAAAATCCACTACTGCTTTTGCACTTACTGAAGAGGAGGGAGTTCGAAAGTTCAAAAGTTTTGTAGATTACAATATCGACCTGGTGACCATCTTCATGGAGGGATACGATAAGCTCAAAAAAAGGGTCATTAACAATTTTCCTGACATCGCTGAGATATTTTAGGCATGGGAGGGTGACGATGACGAGGCCAAAGTCCTAGGCATTGAATGCTAGGCCATAATAATGGCGATTATTGCAGAAGATGTTATAGACAAGAAGGATGAGATTGCTACTAACCAAACTAGTACATCCAATGCTCTTCCTTCCATTATTAGAGATGTCTAGATAATAGAGGCTAAGGTTGGGCATGCTCCTGAGGCATAAACCTCATTGTCTTAATACTCTTATGAATCTTTTATATCTTCCCCCTATCTTTGACATGGACATTTTATAATCTGTAACAAATAAGTTTTGTGCACCTCTTTTGTTATAATGATCGATCCTTAATCATATCTACTATCTTCTTTCCATGCTCATGCTTATTGTTTTGAATTTAATGCCAACATTTACATGCTCTTAACTAGGTCCTAATATATCCAAAAAAAATTACACAAGTAAATGTGGTCGTATGTCTTTAACCCAGTTAGTTCTAATCTTATGGACTTATTGTGGAATGTTTCCTTTTGGCTATAATAACTTACTAACTGCTTTGGTATTTAGGATGAGCCTGCTAATAATTTAGTCTTACGATTATATATCCGGGTTATTGCCAACTTAATCTGCCTTACTAGCTACCAATTTTGAACAAGGCTATATAATCGTGACTTAGGATCTACCACTCATGCTATCTTACTAGGATGGATCTTACTGTTCCAACCATGTATTAGCATTGGTTACTAGAGTCGACCAGGTTTACCAAGATCCATCCTTGCATTAGACAATTATGGTCGAATCTTGTCGTCTATAAGACAGCATTAGATTTCTTAAAATTGGTAAGACTTCTTAATCGTGACTTGTTTCGTAGACGAGGTGCGAATAGTTTAGTCTTACGATCATGTAATCATCTTGTTGCCAACTTGATCTGCCTCACTAACTACCAGTTTTGGACAAACCTGAGTTGTCCTGACTTAGGATCGACCAAATCTTGTGCTATCTTACTGGTCATATTAATGGATCTCATCATTTTGATCAAGTGTCAGCATTAGTTACCAGAGTCGATCAAATTTACAAGGATATATCCTTACGTTAGTCAGTTATGGTTGGATCTTGCCATCTATAAGACAGCACAGGATTTCCCAGACTTAGTTGAAACTTCTTGATCATGACCCGTCTAGATGTAAGGTCATACATGAAGTAGTTTTTTTATTGTGAACCTTGATGTACTTGACTCTGAGGTGTCTTCGGCCTAGTCTTATTGCATACCTTTCATACCGACAAAATGGTCATTTGAATAAAAGCTTGGAATGATAAATTATAGGGGTGAAATCCCATTTCTCATTGATCTCTAAGTTAAATTGCAAGAGAGTGAAAAAGAAGGTTTACATATGATTTTATCTTTAGTATTCCACATTTTGTAACCGCTACTGATAGTACCTCCTTAGGTGCTCAGAGTTCCAGGCATTTTAAACTGCTCACCTTTTAGAGTCTCAATCCAGTAAGTTTTTAGTGGTATAATAGCAAATACTATATACGGACCGTGCCAGTTACGTTTTAGCTTGTTTATTTTCTAAATTACCTTCTTTTAGCATGTAATCTCCCTCCTTTAAAGTGCTTGGGTGTACTCTTTTATTGTAAAATCGACCAGTCCTTTACTGATAGGAAGCCACCCGTAATGTTGCACATTCCCTTACCTCTTCTACTAGATTTAGATCACGTCTTCTCATTAGATTGCTCATTGGTGAGTCAAAGTTGAGCACCAGATGGCTAGGAAGGTCGATCTCAATGGGCACAACTATTTCACTGCCAAATTCCAACATGAACGAAGTTTATCCCACCTCCATCCTTAGTGTCATTCTGTATGCCCACAACACACTCTGCAGCTCATTAATCCAATTTCCATTAGCGTCATCTTGACTTTTCTTCATTTCACTGTGCAAGTTCTATTTTTTATCTCTGTTTGTCCGTTGCACTTTGGGTAACATGTGCTGAGTGTAATTTCTAGATCTGAATGTATATAGTAGTCTTTAAATTCTTTGTTGCCAAACTACATGTCATGATTTATGATGAAGGCATATGGCATTCCATAGCAGCAGATGATGTTCTTCTATATAAAATGGAAGACTTTTTTGTATGACATCTCGACCAAAGGCTCGGCCTCCACCCACTTAGTGAAGTAATCCACTATTACGACCAGATATTTGAACCTACCCCTTATCTTCGGAAGTAGGTCAATCAAATTAATCCCTCACATGGAGAAGGTACAAGAAGATGTGATTGGATTCAATGTTGCTCCTAGAGTTTTAGGGATGATAATGAACTTTTGGCACTTGTCCTACTTCTTTGCAAAGTTTGCAAAATCTTCTTTCACATTGGGACAGTAATACCCTTGAGTAGACCTTCATTTTACCAATGATCTGCCCACCGAGTGGGCTTTATATGAACCCTCATGTACTTCCTTTATCAAGTCATTTACCTTCATAGGGTGAACATATCTGAGTAGTGATACGATGAATCCTCTTCTGAATAGAATTTCTCCCTCCAACACGTACCTTTGTTACCTTGTATTGGAGTCTTCGTGCCTTTTTTTAGACCTATTGGAGTTGTTTCATACTTCAAATACGCTCGGATGGGATCCATTCAAGAGTCCCCCAAATCTAACTATATCTCTAGTACACATTCCTCATCAGTACTGCAATGCATCGAGAATTCTGTCAATACTGTTCTACATAGATCAATTCTGATAGCTGATGCCAGGTGGGCAAGTTCGTCTGCTCGTGTGTTTTTGGCTCTTGGTATTCTGACCATCTGGACAATCGAGAATTTTGATGAGAATTCCTTCAACTTTTCCAACTATTTTATCCTTGATTTTTCTCTTGCCTCATATACTCTGAGGACTTAATTAACTATAAGCTGAGAATTACTATGTGTTGACAACTGCTCGACGCCTAGTGATGATGCTAATCCAATACCTACTATAAGGGCTTTATACTCTACCTCATTGTTAGAGGCCTAAAAGTAGAACCTAATGGAATACTCCACATCATGCCCATCTGGCATTGTGATTATCAGGACCACCTCACTACCGTTGGGCATGAGGAGCCATATATAAATAATTACCAAACGAGGGGCTCTTCTTCAAAACTTCCTTTTGCTAATGGCCTATTTTTGAATAATTTTTTCATTTTCTCAAGATCCCAAGTGCTTTCTTCTTGCTGAGCCGATAACTCTGGTATGTCCACGACCTGGTTGGTTGCACTAGTTAATGAGTTATCTTTTGTACGAGTATGCTCTGTAGGATGAATTATTGAGCTCTCTTCTGGAGAAGTCTGCTCAGTTTGCTTTGTGGCTGAGCTATCTTCCATAAAAGTCTGCTCTATCGATCTTGTTATTGAGCTCTCTTTCATCGAAGTCTTCTCGATACTCTTTTCTTTATAAGTGAACTCTGCTATAAAATTGACCACTGTTTGGCACTTATTATTGTCTGGGGCTCGTACTGAATGTTATAATCTTCTAGTTCCACTTACCAATCCATTATTCTACCTGATTTCTCAAGTTTGTGGACGGCTTGACATAGAGGAATGTTTGTATAAACGATAATAGTATGTGCCTGGAAGTACAATTTCATTCTTCTAGAGGCCTCAATCAATGTTAAGGCTAACTTCTCAATCTTAGGGTACCAAATTTTTACTCCACGGTATGCCTTATTAGTGTAGTAGACTGGCCTTTTCACCCCATCTTCTTACCGAACCAGTGCTGAACTAATAGTTGATTCTAAGACTGTTAAGTACAAATAAAGCTTTTCACCTAGGATTGTCCTAGACAATAGCGGTGCAGATCCCCAAGTATCTCTTCAATTCCAGAAAGGTTGTATCGCAATCGTCGTTCCATTCGAAGGTATTTCTTTGCACCTTGAAGAATAGGAGACACCTGTTAGTGGCTCTAGACACAAATCTATTTAGTACTGGCACTTGTCCTGCCAATCTTTGGATATCCTTTTTACTCATGGGAGACTACATGTTGATCAGCGGTTGGATCTTGTACATATTTTCCTTTATATCCCTTTGGTTGACTATGAAACTCGGGAGCTTTCCCACTTTGACCCCAAAAATATACTTCGCGGGGTTCAGCTTCATTTGATATTTTTCTAGTTAGTCTAAAGTTTTCCAAAGGTCACTAATGTGGTCGGTAATTTTATTTCTCTACATCAGCGTGTCATCCACACAGACTTCTATCTTTTTATCGGTCTGATCTTCAAAGACCTTATTAACTATCCTTTGGTATGTTGCTATAACGTCTTTCAGCTGAACAGGCATAAAATTGTAACAAAAGGTACCTCGAGTGGTGATTAACAAGGTTTTCTCCCTATCTTTCGTCTTTATTTTTATCTAGTTGTACCCCAAATAAGCATCTATAAAATGGATTTTCTCGTGCCCTATTATAGCATCGACCAGCTGGTCAATCCTAAGAGAAGGATAATGATCTTTTGGACAAGGTTTATTGAGGTTAGTGAATTTTACGCACATATTCTAGTTGTCATTCTTCTTTCTGACCATGGCAACATTCGAGAGCCATTATGGGTACTTCATGTCTTCAATGAACATTGCCTTCCAAAATTTATCCACCTCTTCCGGGATTACCACGCTCTTCTCTTGACGAAATACATGGCGATTATGTTTTACTGGCTTATCATCCTTCATTATCCTAGCTCGTGGCAGAGGAATTCTAGATTTATACCCCACATATCCTTATGGCTCCAAGCAAGCACATTATTTCTTCTTCTCAAGAACTCAACTATTTCCTTCTGGAGAGTTGGATCTAATAACGAGTTGATTTAGGTAGTTCTCTCTCAGTGTTCGTCATCCATCATCAATAGCTCTACCTCCTCAATTACCTGCCCCTTGACAAACTTATCTTCATCTCGAGGATCCAGCATCTCGATCTAATATGTGGTGGTAAATTTATTTTATTCTTCATATTCTGTCGAAGTGTAGTAGCACTTGCAGGCTTCCACTTGATTTTTCTTCACTCCGCCGACCTCATAGTTAGTGGGGCATTTCAGGCACTGGTGAACAGTAGATGGAATAACTTCGAGTTTCTTCAATCTGACCCTTCCGAATACAATGTCGTAAGTTGATTCCACGTTCTCATCCAGCATGAAAAAGTGAATTCTTTCTCTTTGGCAGGTATCGCAGTCGTCGACCATAACTTCCAGCCCAATCGTTCCTAAAGGGAACACTTTCTCCCCCAAAAATCCAATGAGAGACCTATGATATGCCTCTAACTTTCTCTCCTTAAGCCATAGGTTCTTGAAATAACTATAGAATAGGACATCAGCCAAGCTACCATTATCAACCATAATTCTTGCCACATGGCTATCATGTACCATCATAGTGATGACCAGACACTACAAAAAAAATACCAATTTGGCACACCTTGATATTAAAAATATGGCACACATTAAAACTGTAACAAATTTTGGCACGGTTTTATAACAATTTGGCACACTTTTAAACAGTGACAAATTTTGGCACTGTTTAAAAGGGTGCCAAAATTGAGAACACTTAGCTAAAATATAAATATCCTCAAAAAAACGAATCCCCAAAATGATTTTTGTTCTCCCGCTATCTCTCCTCTCTCAATATCGCCTCCCGCTCTCTCTCTCTCTCACGCTCAATTCCGGATCATTTCATAAATCTCCCCTCACCACAACCTTAGTCACACGGTGATCGAGTGCGAAAAGTGTGGCGCGTGCCAGACGTCGATCGTTGTTTTCGTTTCGCCTACTCAATACAAACAGCTAAGTTACGACTACACTTGCGAGGCAAGTATAGTGGTAAGTCGAGTATCGAAAATATCCACTGAGACGAGTTACTGGAATTTATATGATTTAATGCACCGAAATAAAAGGGAAAAGGGTGAATTACAAACTAAAAAGGAAAGATGCATGAAAGGGAAATATTAATCTAGGCAAGTGTATTGAAACTAGACTAACAAAGCGAGTAAAACTATAGGTTGCGTAGAATATCCCTCACCCAAGTTAATTTGTATAAAATGGATACGAATGCGTCTCGTTTCGACAGTTAATTGAATCAAGGGTTGTCATGTCCCTAAATGCGCATAAAAGCCTAATAAGATTTTGGCGTCAATAAATACCCCGGAAATTGCGCACGCAAGGTCGTAAGCATGGGAGATACATGATATGACCCGTTAAATCTCCTAGGCGAAATAACTAGGAGAACGCACCCGAAATAGACCCGTAAACACCATCACCAATGTCAAGTAACGCGTCAACTCAAGTGAGTTCCATTCAAACACAACTTAATTTAAATTAGCTAGAAAGCATGTTAAAAACGAGATAAATAAAGCGGTAAATAAACGTGATAAATCTACACTAGAAAGTAGGAAAAGAAAGAATGTAAACTAATTATGAAAGCAAGTAAACATAATTAACAAAGTAAGAATTACGGAAATACAACTATATTAATGGACAGGGTAATGAATAGTCAACTTACAAGCCCAAAAGGGTGTCAATCCAAGAAGAAATGAAGAAGAACTAACCAAAAACCCAAACCCTGACCTAAACTATCTTCTAAAATTATCTAAAGTCAATTATATCTGATATTTACAACAAAAATGATATTTATACTAAGTGGAATTAAATTAGAAAAGAAAAGAGAAAAGAAAATCCCAAAATATCTCAGAAAATAGGGGATCGATCGATCCCTTGGGCTCGATTGATCAATGGTTAAATATCATGCCCATTATCTTTCCATGATGGCTGAAACCTGAGGGATCGATCGATCGTCCCCTTTGGTCGATTAATCAATCAAGCAGGGGTGAGCCAAGTTGCATGCTGTTTTAGTTGAAATGCCTTTCTCGTCTGCTGAAATCGCCGTAACTTCTTCATTTTGAATCGGAATCGCGCACCGTTTATGGCCACGCGAAGCTTGCGAGGAGGTATATAACTTCCGTACAGATGTTGGGCCAGGTGCCCAATATGTAAAAAAGACTAAAATGCCCTTGAACATGCGATCGCGTACGAAAATCGAGCAGAATGCGTTCGAAAATCACACTTAGCATCCAAATACCTATAAAAGCTCAATTAACCCTTACAAAACATGTTAACGTAGAAATCCGAGGTTGTCTGGTTAACGAGCATAAATATAGGGAATATGATACCTGAAGGGGATAAAATGCGTCCGTTCGGAGGATAAAATACGCAATATTTGCGTATCATCACAGCCCCTAACTTACACATTGCTAGTCCCTAGCAATGAAATAGGATGCAACAAGAACTATAAGCAAACCAAAAGTAGGATGAGTACAAAATTATGGTATAAAAGAATAAGGCCACTTTCGCGGGAGATTCGATTGCATTTAGCATATGCAATAAGCCGTTAAACCCCTAGGTCATCCTAGTGGACGAGTGTCGTCTCGTGAGGGTTTTCAGGGATGGTACCCACAAACATCACATGGTTTCCTCAAAATAATCCCAAACCAACATGCGACAAGCCTAATAATAATGAAAAGCATTTCATACGCATTATTAGCAAATTGAATGAATTCAAACAAAAGTTCAAATCATTAATATTATATAATGCACCTCATAGAATTGAAACCTTAAAATGTGGAAGGGAAGCGAGTACATGCAAAGTGTGATTTGGAGAAAAACTTATATAAACCAGATAAACGTTAAAGAAAGCATACATTCAATCCTCACGGGCATTACACTCATCAAGCGAATTCACTCAAAATAGGGAGGTAACATATGGAACATGCGGGCTAAAGAGTAAATGTAACTGGAAACTAGGTTGCACACATGTCACAAATGAGGAACGCTATATATAAACTAAAAAATTGTAATCTCAATGAAAGATACCACACACTAAAAGAGGCGAAATGTATTTTCACAGATTATCAAAACTATTATGACTTTTAAATTACATCAACCAAAGATCACATAGGACTTTAATAGGGATGTAATGTAGGTTAGGCTAGGGTACGAAATGAAGGAATGTATATATGGATTCAAAGTGTTCGGAATGAAAACTCGAGATAATGGAAAAATGCGGGCAATATCAAAATTGGAAAACAATTTCCAAACGAGCATTAAATATATCATCGGGGAGAGTAATCAAAGCTTATTGAACTTTATACACAATATTTACAACTTTCTCTTTCTCTTTCTTTTCTTATTTTTCTCATTTTTTCTCTTTTGTTTTCTTTTGCTTTTTGCTTTCTCTTTTTCTTCACTTTTTTCACTTTTCTTTACTTTTCATACTCTCATATGCCTAAATTGCAACCGACATCACAACCACATCATTCAATCCCAAGTAACATTCCAAACAAAGGTATGGAAAGTGTATGTATGGGCTAAAACTCCAATTCAGAGTTGGTTATGGGATTGGGGTTATGAAATGAAAGGCTATATTTAGTCTCAAAGGGTTAATGAGGGTAAACATATAAGGGTGAGGTCAAGGCTCATATGGGTGATATAACAAAGATGGCCTATGATCATTTTCAAAAGTTTACGCAATTCTCGAGTCAAAACAATAGATGAAAATCATGATCAAGTAACTCATTTCAAGTATGAACTCAATTAATGAACGATCAAATGAAAGAATAGAGAGATTACCAAAGAATTCAACGTTTTCAAAGAGGAAATAATAGTGTATACACTCACAAACGATGAAAGGTGCAAAGATTACTCGGTGTAAGTATATACATTGCAATAAAAGATTACCGAGTTATAAAAATCTTAAACCAAATCAATAAAGCAAGAAAAGGGCATGTGCTCATGGGATTAAAGTTGAATTCATGAAGTTATTCATAATATCAATAATTGAGACTAAAGTCTAATAACTTCTAAAATCGAGAACATGCATCATTGGGTTGTCTATTGGATCAGGCAATTATTGAAATTTATCATCGAAAACAAAGGCAAAAATGCCCAAAAAAGGAGAAAAAAGAAAGAAAATATTTTTGAAATTTTTAATTTTTCTAAGAGAAGCATACTAAGTAACTAACATATGAGCAAAAACATGGACTAAATCAAGAAAATGGATAGAATATACCACGCCCCCTAACTTAAAACTTGACATTGTCCTTAATGTGAATTAAGAACCGAGTTAAAGAGAGGAAAAGAGGGATATTACCCAAAAGTGGAGCGATCCCCATAAAAATAAGTCCAAAGAATCTAAAAAACAAGTTAGTATCGAGCATAGAAAAAACAAATAACAAAAAGTTAACTAATTACACTAGACTAAATTAAAAATAGAGTAAAAAAATAAAAAGAAAGAATAAAAAGCTAACTATATACAACCTACTATTTAGGCTTCACACTAACTGTACACTAGAAGTCTAAATATTTGAGGGTCCACCATAAGAACGATTTGACTTTGGAGGATAACCGGTGTACCCTCACACTCAAGCATGCCTTCCAAAAAATATGAATTATGTTTTAACAATGGAAGGCATGTGTAAGGCGTAATAAAGGAACCATCGCCAATTAAAAGTTTTGGACGGACGATGGGGGATTTGGATTGAACGGGTGACAAAAACATGTGGGGACCGAGAAAATCTGAATATCCTACCAAGGATTTTGAAATTATAATGGTAGGTGGTGCACATAAAGGCAAAGATGCGACTGTCGAAGGCGACTCGAGCAAGTACTCCTCATCGGCGAAAATGTTTAAAACATTAAAGTTTGAAACCGAATCATCGGGTACTTATGACGGTGTGATAATAGAGAGTGAAAATAGTGATGAAAGAAATTCAATCTCATGAGATGAATCATCATCGCATGAAGATTGAGTTTCGAATGAAATAATATCATTTTCAATGAAATGTTCTTCTTTGGGAGCTAAAGAAGAAATCATTTCATTGCAAATAGATATTAAGTCATTCTATACTCACTTTCAATATCTATTATGCAATGGGAAAAATCAAGAATGGTTTGTTCCAAATTAGGCACAAGTACCTCATTTGGTTCAAAACATTCCTCGACTTCGAAAGTATCAGAATCAAAATCGTCGTCGGGCTTAAATAATAAATCCAAGTCATGTTCCCACGAACGATTTTCTCCCCGATAACGAGTTTCAATTTTCTCATTTTCATAGATACGCAAGCCCTCACCGAATGTCATAGGTCGAGGTGCGGATGCATGAAAATGGGAACTTCAAAAATTACCATCGGAGTTAAACGAAAACTCATTATTATAGGAATTTTGAAAAATATTGCAATTCGTTTCAAAATTCCTATTATAAGGAGGTAAAGGCCCAAAATCATTGTCATCATCATCGGAATTCCAATAACCCAAGTTTTGACTTTCGTTATACTCACCCAAAGTCATATTTGAATCTGAAATTCTTTGGGATTCTAAGTATTCACCGAAAGTCAAAGGATTACGAGCATTTTGAGAATTATAACAATGATTACCGAAAGAATTGGAATAAGACATGCTTACCCCAAAAATGGCTCAAGTGGCGAATTCTACAAAGTAGGTGCGCGCGAGAAATTCGAGCGTTTCTAAGTACTCAAATGTGAAAGTCCTACAAAAAAATTAGCAAATAATACAAATAGAAAGAAAATATTATGAAATACTAAATCCAATAAAGACTAAAACAGACTCATCCCCAGCAACAACGTCATTTGGATCGAGTGCAAAAAGTGCGGCGTGTGTCAGACGGCAGTCGTTGTTTTCGTTTCGCCTACTCAATACAAACACCTAAGTTACGACTACACTTGCGAGGCAAGTATAGAGGTAAGTCGGGTATCGAAAATATCCATTGAGACGAGTTGCTAGAATTTATATGATTTAGTGCTCCGAAATAAAAGGGAAAAAGGTGAATTACAAACTAAAAAGGAAAGATGCTAGAAGGGGAAATATTAATCTAGGCAAGTGTATTGAAACTAGACTAACAAAGCGAGTAAAACTATAGGTTGGGTCGAATATCCCTCACCTGAGTTAATTTATATAAAATGGATACATGGGTCGACAAGTTATTACGAATGCATCTAGTTTTGACAGTTAATTGAATCAAGGGTTGTCACACCCATAAATCCGCATAAAAGCCTAATAACATTTTGGCATCAACAAATACCCCAGAAATTGCGCACGCAAGGTCGTAAGCACGGGACATACATGATATGCACGGTCAAATCTCCTAGGTGCAATAACTAGGACAACGCACCCGAAATAGACCCATAAACACCATCACCAAAGTCAAGCAACGCGTCAACTCGAGTGAGCTCCATTCAAACACAACCTAATTTAAATTAGCTAGAAAGCATGTTAAAAACGCGATAAATAAAGCGATAAATCTACACTAGAAAGCATGGGAAGAAAGCACGTAAACTAATTATGAAAGCATGTAAACATAATTAACAAAGCAAGAATCAAGGAAATACAACTATATTAATGGAGAGGGTAATGAATAGTCAACTTACAAGCCCAAAAGTGTGTCAATCCAAGAAGAACTAACCAATAACCTAAACCCTAACCTAAACTATCTAAAATTGATTATATCTGATATTTACAACAAAAATGATATTTATACAAAGTGGAATTAAATTAGAAAAGAAAAGAGAAAAGAAAAGAAAAGCCTAAAATATCTTAGAAAATAAGGGATCGATGGTTAAATATTATGCCCACTGTCTCCCCACGATGGTTGAAAATTGAGGGATAGATCGATCAACCCCTTTGGTCGATCGATCGATCAAGTAGGGGTGAGCTAAGCTGCATGCTATTTTGGTTGAAATGCCTTTCTCGTCCGCTGAAATCGCCGTAACTTCTTCATTTTGAATCGGAATCGCGCAACGTTCACGGCCACACAAAGCTTTTGAGGAAGGATACAACTTCCATGTAGATGTTGGGACAGGTGCTCAAGCTGTAAAAAGACTAAAATGCCCTTTAACATGCAATCGCTTACGGAAATCGAGCGAAATGCATTCGAAAATGACACTTAGCATCCAAATACCTATAAAAGCTTAATTAATCCTTGCAAAATATGTTAACGTAGAAATATGAGGTTGTCTGGTTAACGAGAATAATTAGGGAATAAGATACTCGAGGGGGATAAAATGCATCCGTTCAGAGGATGAAATACGCAATATTTACGTATCATCACACAGTTCACCAAAAATGGCTCTCGCCCCTGCTCTAGAATCGCGATCTGGCGATTTAAGGTCGAAATCGTGGTGAATTAATGGATTGAGAATTTTCAGATCGCGTTCTCAGTTTTTAGAGTTAGTTCATTTATGTTGGTATTCTTCAAACTGATTTTAAGTCAACAGGGAAAGAGTGAGTAGAACTCCATGGTTGTGACGATTAAGGTGTCTCGTCTTAAACAACTTTTTCTTTCTTCTGTTTGAGATGTAGTTTTGTTTTGGTCGATTTATCTGTCAAACCAATGGGTTTGTTTTGTTGGGTTTGGTTTATGTGGTACTAGTTTAAATGTGTTTTCATTTGAGGTTGTGGTGAGCTTTAGCTCTGCCAGCTGGATGTAATCTGCCAGCTGTTGAAATTTATTCTAGATGTTAAAAAAAAGATGAAGAAGTGCTTGATAATATATATGTCATGTTACAATTTTTGGAATATATATTTATGAATAATACTAGGAAACTCTTTTTTGTGATTCAATTGATGTATTAAAATGATATTGGGTAGGATTTCAAATGAACTCTTGTGAATTATAAGTACTACTATGTATGTTTGACACACTTGTATTACTCTATATTTACATATCATTTAATATTATTATATAATTTTAAATTAATAGTCGCTCTCGCGCCGCTCTTGCATTTATAATTTTTTAAAAATTGACGCATTCGCACTCGCACCCGCTTCGCTCCGCGTATTTATGACTTAGACCACAACACACCCCCTTAACAAATCCCCCAACATCACCACCATATCCTACCGCTCGTCTACAACCATTGTCACCCGCCGCTCACCTCTACTGCCCGCCTCCTCATCCACCAGGTACCTATCTTTATTTATTGGTTCTCTCTCAAAAGCCTATAGTTCAACCTGTTTACAGGTATACTCTTTTACATTTTTATATTGTGTTTTGTTTGTATTTTATGTTTTAGGTTTTTTTATTTCTGAATCTGTACCATGTTTGACAATAGGAACCCCTTTATAGAAATCAAGTTTGGGTTCCATTTTGAAATTGGTTGAAAACATTGTTGGAATGAATTTATAGTTTTGGATTTCTTTGGTGCTTGCAAGGTGTTTGATAAAGCTTCCAAGTTATTTTTTATTCTCTTGGTTCATAAATTAAACTTGGTACCGATGTTTTTGTCTGTTTTGGTGGTGGTGGATTATCATGGTACCGATGTTTTTGCCAATTTCGGTTACTTGAAAGGTGTGTCTATTAATACGTACGTTATTACTTTAACTCTTACTTCTAGGAAGCTTTGAAAAAAGGAACCACATTTTTCTTTGTTTAACCCTTTACATTTTCGTGAAAGTTTAGTGTATAACTTATTAAATATATGAACTTTGTTCTATGTTTTTATTAAATATGCGATTCATAGTGATTCTTTTTTAAACCAGCGACATGAATGCGTTGTGGAATTTATGGGATAAATATATCTATGTAGTCCTACATATTTCATTTTGTAATGAAGTTTTCATGGTGATTATCTAATCTCTAACAGCTTTTGATAACTTTTAGTCGGATTACATTTAATTTTATTTCATTTCGCAATTCTCGGTAGTTACATAGGTTATGTCATTAATGAATAATGTATGATATCAATGTGAGACACGCGTGTACACTATATACTGCAACTGTCACTGTTACATTTTACCTGGGTTAGTAGGTATATTATGTTTTTGTTGTTACATATAGATCCTTTAGCATCTAACAAGAGCATTATATATTCGACTTCAATGCTTTAAGTGAAATAACCCTCACGTGAGCTCAATTTTATATAGAAAGGATGAATTTATTCTTTTATCATTTATTTTTAAGTAACTTGACTCAAGTGCCTTTACTTTTGAAGACATTTGAATCCTCCAGATGCATGTTACGATGATATGTCTTGCACACTCATTCCGGTAAGTAAAGTGCCACACTTTTGAGTGTTTTTTTATTTTATTTTTATATTCACATCCCGGTCCCGATTCCATTGGAGTCACTGCTATTTCTCATAGTTTCACTTACGTGGCACCACGAGCCCATGGATTGATTGGTCTAGAGCCTACTAGGGGTATGTTGATTTGGTTTCATATGGTTACTTGATTTTTAGTATTGTGCCTTAAGAGTATTATATGGATTGATTGGATATTTTCTTTCCAAGTTGCAAAAATCATTAAGGATCGCCATCATGGTTTTGTGATTATCGAGTCGTGGAAGTCCTCAATGTGCTACTCACTACTAATGGTGGAACTGTGGAGCTAAAAGTGCGTAAAAGTGGCCGAGGACATGAGTTTTAGAACAATTGTTCTCTAACATAAGACGACGTAATTCTCTAACCATTTGAAGCCCATATGGTGATCACTGCCAATTTGCAACAAATGGCAGTAGACGAGCCTGCCCATGTGGTGATCATTGCCAATTTTCCCACGCTACAAGACTGATTTTTTTACTATTTGGGACTCGTATAATTATTTAATGTTTAATGCCCTTAATATTACTGATCTAATTGATTATAATTTGGCAGGTGTGTCATATGGTACTTAATGGTAATCCATGTCCCTATAGCCATCGCTAACACTTTTGGCATTCCCTCGCAGAGGAGGAGAGGCTCATCGCCACAGCCAAGCTCATACCACTTAATGCTCTTAAATTAACGTAGGAATCTATGAATTCGGCTACGTTGGTTCATTTCAAGGTTCTTAGTAATTTAAATTTTTTGTTCTATCAACACAACGATGCTTTAAGACATGAATTGACATATAAAATCAATTGTTCTTAAATACTTGATTTAACTTTATTTGATTGATAATTTATTTTGTACTATTAACACGTGGTGCTTTAAGAAATCATGGTTGTAATTCAATACGAACATAAGAAGAGTATTTGCACAGTGGCCTATTAGGAAGAAGCTCAAAATTCCAATGATAACTGACTATAGAAGAAGTAAAGGACGTTGTTGGAGTAATTAAAATGACAGCTATCAAATATCTCACATTATCACTTCGCTAAAAAAGATTACTATGGCGTGATGTTGTTTGAGTTAGTTTATTTGATTTAGCTAGAGTGTGCTTGGTTGTCGAGCTCACAATAGTTTAGATTTATGTTTTGATTGGAAAATATTGTAAATGTATGATCTAGTATAAAATTGAGAGATGTAATCCATCATAGGAATTGTTAACATATGCAGATTTTCTGTTAAAGGGGAAACTTCACTCCTTAAAGAACTGTATATCGTAGCATGGGGACCGATAGACTGGTTTTTGTAAAATTGCCTTTGGAACGAGGCAAAGCTGAAGGAACACACTAACCGATCGACTGAGGGTCAGGCACCGGTCGACTGAGGCCCCCTTTTTTTAACACATGCTCATTTTTTATTTGCTTTGAAATCCTCTTTTTTTGTTTAGACCTGCTTGCATTATCCAAACATACACTTGGATTCGCATTTACTTTCTCTTTTTTTTTGTGCCAACAAAGGCCTGCTCACAAATTTTAACCAAGGACCTGCTTTCTTTTTGGGCCAAGACCTGCTCATTTTTTAGTTGCCTTAAAAGTCTTTTTTATGTTATTGTTATGTGATTTTATGCTATTAAAGTATGCATGAAATGTTCCCTCGCTTTATATAATATGAGATGAAATTTTCGATGTGGAATTGGACTTGGAGAAAGATTACTAATAATTATCTAACGAGGTGTTAAATTCTGAATCCAAAATATAGCTTCCATCCTGCCAAAGGAGGTCTAGCAACTGATTGCACTACGTTAATTCTGAAGTTACTTTTTGTTATTTCCATTCCAACTTCAATGAGAAGTTTAAAAGTTGTCACTATTATTTTGTAGGTACATATAAACTCTAATATCTCACTGCTCAATCAAGTTTTCCAGCCTTAAGTTCTGATTTGTGAACAAATGTGAACATTAACATAGTGACTAAAACAGATAATTGAACGATTCTTACTAAAAATGGTACATATTTCATCACTGTAGGAGCATGCAACCTAAAACAAAACCAAGAAAGTGAGGAATGAATAATTTATAGCTTTCATACACACCAAAGAAAATAGTATTTACTAACTTATAAAATTTATCTCATATAATATTCGAGATCCAAAATCTACGTCCATTGTCCTTCACCGAATAACAAGTAGTAGACGAAATGATATATAGTCACATTAATCACCCAGATCTAAATCCAAATAAAACTCAAAATATCAATCATACAACATCAAAAGCAAAAAATCTCATAACATTAACATAAATGAAAAACAAGCCGCGTAGATTAGGCTTAGAAAATAAGTAACTTGTACGAACTGGCCGCGTAGTCGCGGGTCTTCCGGTTTGAGAATGTGACGATAATTTCAAAATATGTAGATTAGGCTTGAAAACAAGTCATTTAAGGGTGAAAATCCAAACCATCCCCCAAACAGCCCCGTAAGAGGCACGAGCACCTCGTAGGGACCAATGTAACTTGTACGAACTAACAGCGTAGTCGCGGACCACCCAGTTTGAGAATATGAAGATAATTTCAAAATATGTAGATTTGGCTTGTAAATAAGCCGTTTGAGGGTGAAAATCCAAATGGCCCCTAAGAGGCACGAACACCTCGCACGGGACTAATGAAACTTGTACAATTAACAGCGTAGTTGCGGGCCTCCCGATTTGAGAGTATGATGATAATTTCAAAATATGTAGATTAGGCTTAAAAATACGCCGTTTGAGGGTGAAAACTCAAACCAACCCCCAAACAGCCCCGTAAGAGGCACGAACACCTCGCACGGGACCAATGTAATATGTACGAACTGACCGCATAGTCACGAGTCTCCCTATTTGAGAATATGATGATAATTTCAAAATACGTAGATTAGGCTTGAAAATAAGCCGTTTGAGGGTGAAAATCCAAACCAGCCCACAAACGGCCCCGTAAGAAGCACAAACACCTTGCACGGGACAAATGTAACTTATACGAACTGACCACGTAGTCGCGGGTCTCCCAGTTTGAGAATATAATGATGATTTTAAAAAATGTAGCTTAGGCTTGAAAATAAGCCGTTTGAGGGTGAAAACCCAAATAAGTCCCCAAACAATCTCGTAAGAGGCACGAACACCTGCAAGGGACCATTGTAACTTGTACGAACTGACAGCGTAGTCATAGACCTCCCGATTTGAGATAATGATGATAATTTCAAAATATGTAGATTAGGCTTGAAAATAAATTGTTTGAGGGTGAAAACCCAAACCAGCCCCCAAACGGCCCCGTAAGAGGCACGAACACCTCGCACGGGACCAATGTAACTTATACGAACTGGCCGTGTAGTCACGGCTCTTCCGATTTGAGAATATGATGATAATTTGAAAATATATCGATTTAGATTAAAAAAGACTTTAAAGGGTGAAAACCCAAACCAACCCCCAAATGGCCCCGTAAGAGGCACGAACACCTCGAACTGGACCAATGTAACTTGTACGAACTGACCGCGTAGTCGCGGATCTCCCGGTTTGAGAGTATAACGATAATTTCAAAATATGTAGATTAGGCTTGAAAAGTGGTCGTTTGAGGATGAAAACCCAAACTAGCCCCCAACGGCCCCGTAAGAGGCATGAACACCTCGAACAGGACCAATGTAACGTGTACGAACAGAACGCGTAGTCACGGGTCTCCCGATTTGAGAATATGACGATAATTTGAAAATATATCGATTAAGCTTAAAAAAAGCCCTTAAAGGGTGAAAACCCAAACCAGCCCCCAAACGGCCCCATAAGAGGCACGAACACCTTGCACGGGACCAATGTAACTTGTACGAACTGACAGCGTAGTCGCAGGCCTCCCAATTTAAGATAATGACAATAATTTCAAAATATGTAAATTAGGCTTGAACACAAGTCCTTTGAGGGTGAAAACCCAAACCAGCCCCCAAACGGCCCCGTAAGAGGCACGAACACCTCGCACGGGACCAATGTAACTTGTACGAAATGACTGGGTAGTCACGGGTCTCCCGATTTGATAATATGACGATAATTTGAAAATATATCGATTAAGCTTAAAAAAAAGCCCTTAAGGGTGAAAACCCAAACCAGCCCCCAAACGTCCCCGTAAGAGGCACAAACACCTCGCAAGGAACCAATGTAACTTGTATGAACTGATCGTGTACTCACGGTTCTCCCAATTTGAGAATATGACGATAATTTTAAAATATGTAGATTAGGTTTGAAAATAAGCCGTTTGAGGGTGAAAACACAAAACAACCCCCAAACGGCCTCGTAAGAGGTACGGACACCTCGTACGGGACTAATGTAACTTGTACGAACTGATCGCGTAGTCACGGGTCTCCCGATTTGAGAATATGATGATAATTTAAATATATATCTATTAAGCTTAAAAAAGCCCTTAAAGGGTGAAAACCCAAACCAGCCCCCAAACGGCCCCGTAAGGGGCACGAACACCTCGTACGGGACCATTATAACTTGTACGAACTGATTGCGTAGTCATGGGTCTCCCGGTTTGAAAATATGATGATAATTTCAAAATATGTAGAAAACCCAAACCAACCCCCAAACGGCTCCGTAAGAGGCACGAACACCTCGTACGGAACCAATGTAACTTGTATGAACTGATAGCGTAGTCGCGGGCCTCCCGATTTGAGATAATGATGATAATTTTAAAATATATAGATTAGGCTTGAAAACAAGTCGTTTGAGGGTGAAAACCCAAATCAGCCCCCAAACGGCCCCGTAAGAGGCATGAATACCTCGCACGGGACCAATGTAACTTTTACGAACTGACTGCGTAGTCGCAGGTCTCCCGGTTTGATAATATCACAATAATTTGATAATATATGGATTAGGCTTATAAACAAGCCGTTGAAGGGTGAAAACCCAAACCAGCTCCCAAACGATCCCGTAAGAAGCACTAACACCTCACACGAGACCAATGTAACTCATAGGATCTGATCAGGTAGTCATAACTTGCGTAAGATTTTTAATTTTAGAATATAATAATAATTGTAACTTCTATATGTAATTTTTTGTCTTGAGTAAGATTTTTTTATAAATTACTTAGTTACTAATATCGTGTCTTTTTTGTATCATATTTGTTTTGCAGGATAACATTTTATCGTTAGCATTTCTTCACGTCGAACACACGATGAACTCAATGGTTTACAACAAGGGATTTATTCACGATTCTATTTTTTTGTATTATGGTTGTGCGGGCTTTTGTTGTTTTATTGTTAACTTTTATGGCCGTGCGGGCTTTTCTAAGTTTATTGTTATATTTTGTGGCCGTGCGGGCTTTATGTTACGCAGGTTTTAGAATGTCCAGAAAATAGAGGAAACTCTGCCCAATTTTTTTTGGGTCTGTGAACTACTAAAGACTTGAAATATTTTGAAATTTGTATGTACATTAGTTTATCAACAACGTGCAAGATTTGCAATTTGTGAATTTTCTTGTTTTTAAATAATTAATTTTTTTTTCTTTTATTCAAAAATTTGTCACAGTTCAAAACCGTGCCAAAAGTGTATCAAAATTTGGCACAGTTTTGAACTGTGCCAAAAGTTTATCAAAATGTTCTTAATCTGGCACAGCTCAAAACTGGGCCAAAAGTGTGCCAGAAATATCAAATTCTGGCACGGTTTAATAGTGTGTCAGAAGTGTTCATGTTTGGTCAAATCTGGCACACTTTTAAATCGTTCCAAAACAAATGGCCATTTTGGAACACCTGATTCTGGCACAGTTCAAAACCATGCCAAATTTGATCTGGCACAGTTTTAAACCGTGCCAGATTCCTGTTTTTGGTGTAGTGAGAGGGTCGTCATGTGGGTATAGCACCCCTGACAAGTCATCTTGAGAAAATCCAACAATAGGATGTTCTTTGTTTACCTTTTTAGGGCGAGTTTCCACGACTCCAACTAGGTTGATCTTCTTGATGTGAGCACAAGCCTTCACCTCATTCAGATAGACTTTCCTTTCTACTGATTTATCTCCATAGCAGACATCCCCCCCTGCTATGATGTTTCACCATAAGGATATCATCTTGACCTCATGTACTAGCTCTTTGTGATTCTTAGGCAAGCCTAGATCGTCTTCTAAATCGTTGTGTCGACCCCTTTTCTTCTTATTTTCCTTTTTATAAGGGGACTCTAATTGGAACCTTCTTAGTTTTTTTCTCTTCATTCCTATCGGATATGCCACATTTGTCAATAAACTTTGCCAATTTGTCTCGTCTGGTGAGAATCTTAATCGCATTCTTCAAATCCAGGCATTATCATGTTTTATGGCCATTGTCTTTATGCAACTCATAGTACTTGGTTTTATCCCGCCTATTTGGGGGAGACTTCAATTTTCTCGTCCCTTATAGGTCGTTACTCCCTCGAATCTGTTGCAGAATGTGGTTCACCCCTACATTCAATGGGTTATATTCATCAAACTTCCTTGGTATGTCAGGATGTTTATCGTCCTTGAACTATTTCTTCTTCTTCGAGATCTTGTTGGTGTCGGCCTTAGAATGGCTTGACTCCTTCACTGCCATGTCTTCTTTATCATTCATAATCTTACAAGCTTTGGCCAGCAACTCAGACATTACGATCGGTGGCTCTTTAGTCAATGTCCAAAATAATTTTCCAAGGAATAGACCACTCATGAATTCTTTGATCGTTGTATTATCATCGTAGTTAATGACCTCCTCTTTTCGTTGTTGAACCGGACAATAAACTCCCTCATCGTCTCGCTCATTTTCTGACGAACATTTAATAAATGGGCCACCCGCTTGCCTAATTTTGAACCGAAATAGAAATTGCTGATAAGATCGGCCAGTTGTTGGAAGTTTACGATCTCACCTTTTGAAAAACCATTATACCAAATTTGGGTTGAACCAGTTATCGTACTGTAAAATGCTCGGCAATGCATCTAATCGAGGATGGAGTAAATATCTGAAGCAGTTTGGTATTGCTCTATATGCAACATAGGATCTGATGTACCATCATATTTTGGGGTGATGATATGTGGCTTCAACTTTGCGGGTGTCAGATAACCCACGATTGATGATATGAAAGGGAACCCTTATATGAAACCTCTCTATAAAGGGTTTTTTGTCTTTATAATCTCGCCCAAAGGATCCTCTAAGAATTGGATTGACCATTTTCAAGGTTGTTCTTCCTTATCGGACTTAATTGATACTGTCTTTCCTGTTCGTCCTCGATTTTCGACTGAGCTCTCTTCCTAGGAAGTCTTCTTGCCTTTGTCCGACCCTCGCCCGCTCGTCCTAGACCTGTCTGAGAGTCCAATCCTTCTTGTTTGAGGCCTTATTTGTTCCTCTTCATGCTCCTTAATCTCTCTGTATTGGTGGGCTCTTTTAGCTCTTGGGCCCAGTTGGTCAAATAAGAACCCTTTATTAAGCCTCTCTAAAATGCTTTGGTGCTCAATGGAGTAAGTCTGGTCATCATCATATCCACCCGTTTTGATGGTAGATGTGGATCCCGGTAATTAAGATCTGTTATCTCGTTCGGATTCGTTGTATTTTGACCTCCTAGCTTCCTCGTGCGAACTCCAATCTAATCGTCTGGGATTCTCTATAGCTCTCTCGTAGTATATTTGCCTTTTGTCTCTGTGTGGGGCCCATGGAGGCATCTCTTTCCTCCAAGTTTTTCACCCCCTATTGGGACACTGGGGTTCACATCGATCCTCCTTTGCCCGAATAGGATGCTTCATGTCAACTGCCTGACGTTATCCAGCATAGCCTCTTAGCCTATAGCCATGTGTTGTAATATTCCCTCCAGGTAACTTATGCCTACAAGCGTGGAAGGCGAAGCTTCCTCAGTAACCCTACTACTTTCTTTATTCTCACCCATTTTCACGAAAATTATAGAAAAAAAACATATTATTGCAACCCATAAAATATAGTGATATCAAGATTTACGGTAAAATAGTGGATCTAAAGTTGAACGAACTGGACCCGATGGTGGACCCGAGGGATGAAAGTGGATTCAAACGGTGGTTTATAAATAAATAGGATAGGACCCAACAAAATAATGTTGAATCAGGACGGGGGTATCCTGGTGTTTAAAAAAATAAATATAGGTAGAAAGAAACAACAAACTTGCCAATATTTTTCTACAGATGGCGCTAATCTGTTATTGTGTAAAAATGGTGTATGGATCAGGTCGTTATCTTAAGTACACCCAACCTTAAACTATAACAGATAAACAAAGGTATATCTAAATTATATTATTCTAAAGAAAGTATTGTATAGAAAAGATGGGAGAAAAAGAGATGGAAATCGTGTTTAGGTGGTTCAGCCCAACATGGTGCTTGCATCCACGGGTGAAGCAGTGATTGTATTAATTTTAGTGGGCCAAAGCTATATATGAATGGATGATTACAATCTCTCTAGTTCACTCTAGAAATGGGCAGCATAACAGTAGGAAAATAATCTCTCGATCCATTGCATGAGGGATTGCGTGTCATATTTATATGTGCCGTGAGTGGGAAGAGAGAGAGAGAGAGAGAGAGAGAGAGAGAGAGAGAGAGAGAGAATAATGGGTCATGTTTCATCCCTTTATAGGTGAGGCAAGTAAGACTTTACACGCATAATGGAAGAAATAAAGTGAGTACATTTTTCCCATTAGTGGTGGAGGAATAAATACCTTAAACCCCACATGTGTGTATGCTTAGTGCCGATGGCATCATCCCCACTACTTAATGCAAGCCTGGTAATGGTGTTATCTAACACTTTAAAGTAACTTCCTGTGACACGGGTGGTGCAGAGCAGAATGTCATGGCAACATGACTGAACAATCAGAGTTGTAGAGATTGTAAATCCAATTCCTCATCCTTAGTGTAGGAGTTACTATTTCATTTCAGTTGGAATTTCATTAGTTATTTGTATTCACGAGTTTTATATTTGAACCAAGTTGGCTCCAGTTTATTTACATTTTAGTTGATACTATTGTATTAAAGATATTTATCATAGTGGATTCAATTCTATTAGAAATTTTTATATTATTATCAGTTCAATTATTTTATATTATTGTTTATTTTTATTACTAATTCATGGATTGTTTTATTAATCACTATAATTTTATTTATCGTTGATGTTGAGAATGATATAAATTAATTAATACATTCCATCTTCGGTGTCACCCTGAGCAAATGGACGTAGGAAAATAGGGGGTGTTACATATCAATGGTGGACCGTCTGAGAATTAATAAGAGCGAAGTCTCGATTTGATGGAGTAGCAATATTCTAACCAAGGTGGAGATTTGAGAAGTTTTAGGTTAAAAGTATCCTCTTTCACTAGTGGTTAGCTACTCGTGGAGTTTGGACAGAAACTTGGGATTTCAAGTTTTCAAGGTTCGCGACAAATAAATGTTTCTTAACTGCAGCAAAGAGTTCTTAGTTGCAGCGAAGAGTTGTTGACTGCAGCGAACGTGTTACTATCTAAGTAGTGAACGAGCATTATGAGGTGCAAAAAGTGGGTTTATGTATGGATATTTTGGCTGCAATGCATGTATCACTTTGGGTATAAATATAATATTGATTTCTCATTAGAAGAAAATGAGAGAGGTTTAAGTTTTCTAAACTTGATTACAAAGTGAAATTTGAGTTTATGATAAAATTATATAACTCTTGCATGATCGTATCATTATAAACTATTTTTACAAATAGTAGAATTGCTCTCTCTTTCTCTCTCTCTCTCTCTCTCTCTCGCGCGCGCGCGCTCTCGCTCGTGGATGCACGCAATGTAATATTATCAAATCACATTAAATATATTATGTTCATCTTGATTTTTTTTTACTTGGTTTAGATTTCCATCATCTTGAATATATTTGGTGTGTGCCATTTAAGCACAACATACTAATTATTACATTTAAGCACAACATACTAATTTTTTTCCCACTTATAATCCACTGCTCTGAAAAAGTGTTATAGTGCACCAACTTTCTAATTTGCTGATAACAAGTGGCTTTTCAATTAGAAAAAAACAGGCATCCTTTTCTAAGAGGTTGCCCCATAGTAAATGGATTTTCTGAACATATCTCATTAGTATGTCAACCACAAACCAAAGTACAATGTAATTGATAGTTAATAAAATAAAATATATAATTATGAAATGTATTAAACTAAAATAAGAGAAGTAAAAATGTAAACTTATAACGGCTAATTAAATTTCATACATATAAACTTAGTTAACATAAATACGTTATATTATATAAAATAATTTATTTATTTATTTATTTATATATTCAAAGTTCGGGTTTCGGGTCCAATTCGGGCTTGCCGAAGTTCGGCTCAAGCTCGATTTGAAATTCATTCAGGCTTGAAATTTTAGCACAGGCTCGGCTCAAACTCAATAAAGCTCAGCGCAAAAATAGCGGGCGGAACAGGCGGACTTCGGACTTGTCCGGCTCAATTTATAGCCCTAGGTAAAAACAACAAAAAAATTCAACTTTATAAAAGAGAACTACCATTTGACCAGATACAGGCAGATATCTAGAAGCACCATACTTGTCTCAACCAGAAGACATTTGTTCAGTTATAACTTAACCAAGCGTTTTGGTCCAGTGGTGTAAGATCGTCACTGGGACAGTCTTGGGAGTGAATTGGGTTTGGTCCCCAGTTCGATTTCCGACACTATCAAAATAATGCTTGACCCGCGAAATCCACGAACCGCAAACGTGAATTAATTCAGGTGCGCTTATTGTTGACGCGAACATCACGTGATATGATACCAAAAAAAGTTACGACTTTAGTATCGTTAGGTTGTGCATGTAGGACATAGAATGAAAGACAATTTTTGTTCAACTATACAATATTAAAGAAGGGATAAAGCAGACACAACTGCTAATAATTATAACACTTATCTGGCACTTGTCACCAAGTTCATGAGTTCCTTGTACAAATAAAAACAAGTGCAAGCAACGTAACAATTCTTTGAGCATGTAATGAATGTTTACAAGACAACCACAGACAAACGATAAACTTATACTGCTATACAATAAATAATAGTATGGTGATTTGGACTTCGGCTCCCATTTGTTTTGAACCTATTAAGCTTTTGTTGCCAGAGTTTCCAATAATATACATTTGACTCCCAAAATTAACTTAAATAGCGCTATTTGAGGGTTTTTTGTGACGTTTTACGAACACTTATAATGTTTTCATTGGGTGTTGGTGCGTGTGCGCCGAATTCGAAAGAGTCCAAAACAAATGGATTGATAGTATTAAACAAATTCAAAGTGCATGAGGAGCTTCACCGATTTGTATTTATCTCCTTTCTCGTCGTGCAGGGGTACCGCTCGGATTCCTGTTCTCAATTCCGAAACAGGAAGGCATGTCTGCCCTCCAAAATCATCCTTCTCTGACATGTCATACTCATGAACTTCGATACGAAGCAATGCCAGCTCTGGAACAGTCAACGGGAACTCAAACTCCTCCTCCCATTTTGGTATCCAGTTGTCTTCTAGTATCTTTGTTTTCTTCATCACTGAATCAGCAGGGACTCCAGCAATTCCAATCTGCATATCAATGATCCGTCACACAACAATCTTTTGTTTTGGGTCAATTAGAAGGAACCTTCGAAATTATCATACTAGTTGCAAATACCTCACAAAACTGTAGAACGAAAAAGTATATTATTTTTCAGAGACACACAATGGCGTAAGTACATTCTTTTCATATTTTAAAGTAGGGGGCTGGGTGAGCCGGGCTTGGTCAGGCTCGACCCGAACTCACTTACCCATGCTCAAGCCCGAGCTCGGCCGGAATAATTCTTTCCTACTTAAGTATGAACTTGGCTCATAAATGTTATGAGCTTTGGACCCGATTTCAAATTTTTTTTGTTAAAAAAGTTTGAATTAGTATTTTTTTTTTCCTTGTATTTTCATCATGGACAAAATGTACACACTAAAATCTAATTGATATTTCATAAAATAAAATATTCATTTATGAAATATATTAAATTAAAACATGGTAAATAAGAGTGAAAACCTACAAATCCTATTAAATTTCATACATGTAGCATTATTTGATCACTAACAAGGACCTATTATGACTTAAGCAATTAATAAATAAAATACCCATAATGAGATTAATAATAAAATCATAAAAATGAAAATCTCATGTATTTAATGGATTATGACAAATGAAACTTTAAAAAAAAGTAGTAAATGAAATAAAATAATGAAACCTAATTAAATAATGTTAACATAAATATGTTATATTATATAAATTATTTATTTATAAATTCGAAGTTCGGGCTTCGGGGCCAATTTGGGCTTGGCAAAGTTCGGCTCAAGCTCGACCCGAAAATAGCGAGTCGAACGGGCGGGCTTCGGCCCTCGGCGGTTCAATTTACAGGTCTAGTTTAAAGGGCTATTTGCAATGGTAAAAGATATTTACAAATAGGAGCAATATTTTGGGTGGTTTCTTGCATTTTACCCTTATATTTCTTCCATCCCAAATTAAGAGTCCCCATCCATTTTTTATATAGATTAGGCATTGATCAAATCAATGGCCATGGTGAAATATGGTTATTTGATTATGTAAAAAAAAAATGACTATTATTTTGGGATAACTAAAAAAAATAGTGGACTCTTAATTTTGAACGGAAGGATCGTACTTTATATATATAATATACAACTATGCACAAAGTATTAGTGTGCACTTAATGGGTGGCTTGATTTTAATAGGTAATTTTTTTTAAATCGTGAGTTTTATTTTTGAATATGCTATGCACGAGGAGTCTATTATATCTTTGGAATAAAAAAAATTGGTCCGGCCTAACAATTCATTTTCCATATCGGTGTAGACATATATAAGCTCATGTGGTGTCCTTAAACGAGGACAATAAATGTGGATAATTTTATTAAATAGTAAAAAAAAGTTGGGGTTGACTCTTTTTGAAGGATGCCCTGCAAAAAAAAAATCAACCAATTTTTTTGTTACCATTTTGAAAGCCGGACGGTATATGTCAGTTTTAAACTCCATAAAAATTAACATGACCTATTTTTTAAAATAATAAATTTTTTTATTTTGTGCTTTTTTTTTATGCATCCAACATTGGATGTAAAACAAAAAATAACTTTTTTAGTGTACGATCAACTTTTTGCTGGATTCCTAATTCTACCACTGCACCGAATTTACCTTCGTATAGAAATCTGGCGGGGAATATATGTCGAAGTGAGTGTGACGGAAATCCAAATGCCAGCCTTCCCCCATATATACTTTCACCTAAATAAGGGTATAAAATCTTACATCAGAAACAGTTAAGAAGAGTGACAGAAAAAGACAGAAAGAAATATGGGGCTTTGTGTTGGAAGAATGGGAGAAGAAACATGGATATAAAAAAAGTGAATTTCTTGTAAAGTTTGTCCCACCTTTAGAATTTTTTTCACAGGCAACTTCCTTTTAGGATCGAAGACCTCCTTATGAGGCCCAGACTTGAGTAAGATATCTGGTTTTTTCACGTAACCACACCCACCATTTGCTCTAAACATTCCCTGCATCAACCAAAGTGGTCTTCCATAGCCCTGTGGCAGAGCAAAATAATGTTTTGCAAATTCAATCCCAAAACAGATTATTTCTACATATCTAAATTATACAATATAAGCAAAAAAAAAAAAGGAAAAAGAAGTGGCATCTAAAACAGATTATGTCTACATATCTACAGCTCTCAATATTCAAGGTAGGAAAATTTGAACATTGAAAATATTATATTTATTTTTCTCACAGGTTATATTGATTACAAAACTTAATAGTGTCAAAAACCCAAACAAAAAAAATCTTAGATATAGAACTAAATGAAATTTTTGGCATTAGAGATAATCGTAAAAAAAAATGTCACGGAGATAACTGTTAGGAATCAGTGGACAAAAAATGTCTAGGCAAACCGTGACAAAATATATGACCAACATAGATTATGTCATAAGATAAGATTTTGTCAAGGTTTTAAGCCCCGACAATTTAGTCACGAATTTAGGCCGTTAGAAATATATATATATATATAGAGAGAGAGTGTCAGAGTCATATGCACACTAAGTTTGCACATCATTTTTTTAAAATAGTAAAAATAATATTTTTCAGTTAATTTTTTTGTGTGATATTTAAACATTTCAATGGACCCATGTAAAAAAAATCAACTTAAAAAACGTTTTTTGCTATTTTTAAAAATTGGTCAAACATTCGGTGCTTTTAAGCACTTTAAAAGTTGTGAAAGTTTGATCGATTTTTTAAAAATAACAAAAAACGTTATTTTGAGCTGATTTGTTTTACATGGGTCAGTTGAAAATGTTTAAATATCACATAAAAAAAACTCAAAAACATTTTTTTTAATACTTTAAAAAAATTGGTGTGCGTCAGTACTATGCAAACTTAGTGTGCACAGGAGCCTGCCCTCTCTCTCTCTCTCTCTCTCTCTCTCTCTCTCTCTCTCTCTCTCTCTCTCTATATATATATATATATATATATATATATAACATCTCGAAAACTCAGGAGGGTGGCCGTCCCCTAGGCCCTACATGGGTCCGCCATTGATTTAAGACAACTTATTCGCTCTTGTATTAGAAACTAAGACAATTCACATGCGCTTGATCCCTATGATTATGGAGAAAATTGCAAAGGCGTTGCGGGTACGTTTGTTAATCCAATTTCAAGGCTTGGAATTGAAATTGAAAGGACAATTTCAATTCAGTAAAATTAAAATTCACTTTTAAATTCAAATTTCATGATTTGGAATTGAGTTCCCAAAGCTACTTGAAATTAGTTGTCAATGAGATGGCCATGAAGAAAGTCAAGGAAGACATAACATCCTACGATAAATATGTTAGAGAGGGAAAATATCCTCATTTCAAAGAATGTATAGACAAAAAAATAAATTATTAATGAGATTTTAGATGAAAAGCAAGGTTCATAACAATACATTCCAGTTGAAAAGTGTAACTGAAGTCTGAACCTGCATGTTAAACGCGACCATCTGAGCTCCATGCATCCACCCAATTAGCGGATCGTAATTTGATGAGTCAAACCGTATACCTTTTGGAAATACCCTCAGCAAATTTCTCTGTGTAAACCTTTAAGAAGCCAATCATCAGATTAAGCAGTATGCAAAACATTTGGTTTCAAAAGTCAAAAACCATTCAATGAACATCAGCAACAAGACAAAACATACAGTGCAAATAATGCACAGTACAGTACTACCAGATTTTTTTTTTTTGGTTTCAATCGGGGTATCCACTAGCGACTTAGTGATTAATCCCTTCGCTGATTTGTAGACACCTCGATGGGTGGGACAGCTGGCCCTGAGATTTAAGGCTGTTCCATGCCCAAGGCGGGAATCGAACCCCCGACACTTGATTAAGGAAGAAAGAGCTCCTTCCGCTCTACCACACCCCCTGAGTTTACAGTACTACCAGATGTGGTCTACAAATTCATGAAGTCTTATAGATTATGATTTGTATGGCATAGGTGCGTGACAATTTACATGAGATTTATCACATGAATGCTGCAAAAGCAGCAGTAGAAGAACATAAGAAGTACCTGATAACGTCAGTCCCATGAGTAATGGCAGCCTTCTCAAGCATTTGTTCCCTCAAGCTGATACGTGTAGCTTTAGTAGGGTCAACATGTAGCCACTCTTTGATTCCACCTTTTCTCTTCCGAGCTTGAATTGCAATCAAATGTTTATATTCAGGTGCTGCATTCTGCTGCAAGTTGTGATCCTCAATTTTAAGATCTTCCTCATCCTGATACTTTGCTTCCTCTGGGACATTCTGTTCCCACATGACACTTCAGCAATTTTAGAATGACATTATTTGCAGTGAATAAACATGAGAGTAAATTGCAAAAATAAAAATATAATAACCATTTATAATGTAAGAAACTCCACAGAAAAAAGTCACTAAAAATGTCGCTCAAGAGTCCAAGAAGGGTGCATTTGCAATTAAATACATAGTCCAGGGGTTCTTTGCAAAACCAAATGAAAATTCATACTTCCTGCTAAGCATAATCACTACATTCATCTGAAAAATGCACTAGACAAGCTATATAACAATTTTCTCTATTAGTAGAAAATTGGGAGGGAGGGAGAGCTTTGCCGCCCTTGTGGTCCTACCCGGCTCGAACAGGATTAGTCCCACGCCTAAAAAACGTGAGGAACCTGTGGTCTAGAACAAAAAAAAAGAAAAAAAGAAAAGCTATATAACAATTTTACCTCTTCAAGGGCTTCAAGTTTATCTTTAAAATCTGAGACTTCTTTTCCCCAGACTTCTTTCACAGATGGATCCTTTTCCTTCTGGGAAGCGTCGATTTCCACTTTCATACTCTTACTTTCAAGATATTCTTTTGGGGGTTTGGTTGAGATAATAATCTTCCCCTTCAATGATTCCGGGGAAGGGAATTCTGCCATGCATTCTGACCCAGAGGAAAATAGTATGTCTCCAAATGTTTGAGTGACCATCTAGAAATAAACTTATATGCAGTCACAAGCAAGAATTTAAACAAAAAAAAATAAAAAAAATTGTGACTAAGGCTTGTGTAAACATGAACTCACTGACCTTAGCAACTTTAGCCTGAAGATCTGGAGTAAGATGGTCTTCTAGAGTTAGTACTACAGGATATTCTGATGCAACAAAAGCATGTTCCTTAATTGATTTCAGGCACTTTATGAGGGTTACTGGAGTTGTTAAGGTCCTACATAAGTTAAAAAAAAAAAAAAAAAAACTTGTGAGTGTAAATAAAAATAATGAAACACGAAGAACCATATATATATATATAAAGAAGCCTCAACATTACTTGAAATCAAGTAAATTATTCAGGTTTTGAATCAATACACTAGCTTTTGGATCTAGTCCTATAGTCAATTAACTTCAAGCTAGCTATACTCAATATATGGCCAAGATCATGTATTGTTAATATTGATCTAATTAATATTGACTTTACTAGAGTCTTTTAATTTATTTTCTAACACATGACACTCCCAAGGTCAAAGTTTATGATTCCCTTGTTTTTTATGATAGTGAGAGTGGAGAAGAAAGAGATAGTGAAAATGAAGAAGAGGTTGATGTGAGTGAACTTCAAAATGCGTTTCAAGAACTTTATGAAGAATTTATTAAATTAAAAAGAGCTAATTTGAAGTTAGAAGCGAGTTTAAGAGAGCGTGTCAAGGTCGTTGATGATAGTGCGTTAGTGGAAGACCTTAGGACAAGAGAGAGATCTCTTCGAGAGAAGCTAGAATATATAGAAGGCGAGAGAGATAGCCTTAGAGGTTTAATGAAATCTTTGAAAAAGGAGCTTCTCGAGTTTGAAGAGAGAAATGTGTTATTGGAGTCTAACATTCTAGAATTAGAAAATAAATTAAAAGACTCTGGTAAAGTCAAATTTGATTTGGACTATTAATTCGAGATATCCCGAAAGAGAAAGTAGGGTTATAAATTTGGAACGAATAGAGTATTTCGTACTAATTAATATTGAGTTTAATGCATTTGGTCATGATCTTTTTAGTTTTTTAAGTTATGCAAGAGACCACAACAAATTAGAAATACTATATACAGATTGATTTAAGAAATATTCTGAGCATGACCCCCATTTTTAGGGTCATTTTGAGTTACTCTCAAAATATTTAGTAAAAATATATGAGTCATAGATATCCTTAGTAACATTTTTGTGAGAATCGTTTGTGAACTTTTGGGAAACTATTGTTTTGATAAGAAAATATTGGGGTTCTAAAAAAAGTGACCAAAATGTGGGGGTTAAAATCAACCGATAATTTAATTGAAGTAGTGACTCATTAGAGCGCTAACGCCTTACCCTCCATGAAGAATATCCACATCGTCCTTATTTGAATTGGGCCACATATCCAGCTCAATAACTCTGACCCCTTTCTCCAGCGACTCTATGATCGGGGCATCGCTACAGTCACTACTGAGTTGGTTCCCAGTTAAATAGGAATTATGACCCGTATAGATGAAGTAATGTGATAAAGGAGCAGTCATATCGTGGTGCACCTGATATAAGAGAAAGACAACTCGTTTACAACTCAATCTTTTCCAAAAATGTATTGCAACTAATCAATATGAACAAAAGGGGAAGTTTACAAAAGGGAAACAAAATAGATCACATAGATTTGGGAGGAAAGTAATTTGCAACTATCGAAGAAGATATCACTCTGTACAATGCAATTGAGATTTCACAATGTATCAGACGAAGGCTCCTTAACTTATATATAAATAAATGAACACTGAAATCTGGTATACAAATCACAAAACCCTGTATAAGCACTTAAAATTTCACAGAGGTTACCATTAACATCGCTCTTAAATAAATTTTGCTATGATATCAAAATCACCGACATGATGCCATGATCTACATATATATTGTTATTGATGGAGATATGGTGAGATGAAAATAATATATACCTATATGTGTTAAGTGTTTTAAATGGAAATCTACAACATGTTTTGTTTTTCCCCACTCAACGTATCAGTATCAAAGTCATTAAATACAACACATTTTTATCAATAAATGCCCAACTGGGCCGGCAACCGAAGAAAGAGGCCAGATTAGATTCATTCATGACACCTAAAGGGCGGGTAATGTTGAACTTCAATCCACATAGGAAAAAAAAAGCAATTTATCAAATTTGACTTTTTTCTCCTTTTATTACATGTCACGAGAATAAGTATAGTAGAAACTGATTAGTCTTGCTCTGTTATAAGTGTATGAATGATCATCCTCCGTTACTTGACGAAAACACGTTAATCATCGAAACCCAGAATATAAACCAACACTTGAATGAAAGAAGTATGTCCGGTTCACATAAATATGAATATAAAACAGATAGATATTTGTTACCTTGGGAGAGGGAGGGAGAGGAGAATTAAAGTCAGAAAAGAGGTAGCGAAAGAAGGCTTCAAGGTTGAGACTTTTACGATGGAAAATATGTAGGTGTCTGTAATCCCTGAGAGTAATTTCCATTACAGCTTCTGCATCCTCCATTGATGTTTTATCTTCACCCTGAACCACTGTCATGAACCTGTGCAGGTGATCAACACCCATTATCCCATTCTCGGAGTAAGTCTCAAACAAGGCTTTGATCTCAGCCGGAGCTTCTGCCTCAGTCAGCTTGAACTTCCGTCGGAAACACCAACACACTCTATAACTTTGCTTCGACATGTGTGTGTGTGTGTGTGTGTGTGTGTGTGAGAGAGAGAGAGAGAAATTTGATGGGTGATATAACCTTTTATTGACCTTGTGCTCACCCACCAGTCTGGGCAATTTTCATGTGCATAATCTATCAATGTCAATTCATTAATTAACCGTTTTTAGTTAGCAAAAAAAGAGGAATTTATTTTATTTTCTTTAATTTTGGAGTCGACGATATATAATATATTGAATGCGCTTTGTATATTTAAAATTTATTGTAATATGTATTTTGAAAATAGGACAATAAAAATTTTATTTATAGTTTTAGTTCTTATTTTTTAATAAAATCGCTAGCGCGGACTCATGTTCATAAAACGTCAACCAATCACAGGATGTTACGTGTCCTTTTAATTTGAAAATAAGGACTAAAAATGAAAACAAAATGTTTGTTGTCCTATATCCATAATCAGTATTATATTAAGTCCTAAAAGTACATAATCTATAAATTGTATGAAGTGAAACTGTTCGTTACACCGTTGAAATATTTGAAGGTATAAAGATTAGCGGCATATCGTGCTAGCAATTACATAGAGTCATCTTTTACTAGTGCACTAATCATTTTTTTAAAAGAATGGATTAATAAAATAGATTATATATTTTTAGGATTTGTAATAATTTAAGTGGTTTGGTTATCACTTTCATTTTTTACATTTTTTTTTATATTGTGAAAATGTTCAAATTATGTTTATAAATTAAATGAGTATTAAAAGTCTATTTATATATGATTGGTTCAAGCGATAATCATATTGATATCATAAATCCATAATTTTTTTTAATTAATGAACGATAAGTTCAAATGATACAATTACATTTATTAATGTAGAGACAATTATACTTATTAATGTATCTACATTAATAATTGTAACACATGTGAACTTATTGAAAAAACTATTTTTAGTTTGTCCTTATCGTTAATTTCTATAGAGTTTAAGGATTTATTACCACGTTTTCCTAAATTAAATACCTATCTTTATTGGAGTATTATTTTCTTAGAATTATTGAGTTTTATTATCTCACGTAATTACCCTTTAGGAAACAAAGTCATTGAGATATTGAGATTTAGTATTAAAAATTATTGACAATATTCTAATGTCACATTTATACAAATTAACAATACTATCTTTTAAAGTTTTTTCTTCATATTCATGTGCAGTCAAACAGTGAAGAACTGTAAAACAACTAATTTATTTTTGCATATAATTTCTATTTATCTACATTTATGCAAATAAACTAATGCATATGCAATAAAAATAAATATATATTTGCAAGTGGTTGTTCGGTATTTGGATATAAGACGTCAATGATAAAACACCCACCACAAATTACTTTTTGCATTCTTTGATCTATGTATTTTTATCAATAAAAAATAATGGAGAAATATATAGCAATAAACTCATTTTTTCAAATCTATGTTTGAAAATAGTTGTTAAATGTTCCGATTTAATCAATGATTGAAAATGAAGTAGAAATCTCTTTTTATTATTTACTTTTTCATTTTTAGCTCTATATATTTGTATCATTTGAAATCAATAGCAATGACTCGAGGTTTACAACCAACTTGTTTTTACTTTTGTATATATATAAATATTACTTATAGTCGGTTTCACTTTTTTAATTAAGTTATATAAAATCCACATTTAGCGCTCATAATTATTGTTTATGATTATAGAACATATAACAATTCACTTATAATTTTAATCCTTATCTTTGTAATATGAATTTATTGAATTATATTAACAAATGTAGTCTCCATTTTATATTTTTGCAATTTTCTTTTAATGTATTTTATATACAATTTTTTTTAAATTACCCATTAAAAATAAGAGTGCTTTGACTTTACCCACCATGTAGTTATAATTATTTAACTTTACGCACTATTTTATTTTTTTAGACTTTTACCATTCATTCTCCCATTTAGAGATGCCTTTTTTCACTTTTTCGACGTGTTTTTCGTCGCTAAATGTCAAAATGGGGGTTAAAGTCTAAAGAAAAATAAAATGACGGGTAAAGTCAAATAACGAAAACTACATTGTGGGTAAATTTAAACTACCCCTTCAAAATGACTACAAATACCCAATTGTTAAAATATTTTGTATGCACTCGGTAGTGATATATATTCTTATAAAAAACGTAATACACAATAATGAATTTAAATTTTACACTTATTTTATCTTTTGAAATATATTCAAGTGAACGAAAAATTTTAGTGTAACAAATATTTTTATACAAGTACTTTTTATATATTCAGATCTATATAAGTGAAGGAACAAGTACACTATAGCTAACTAATTTTTACATGTTGTTTTATGTATTCCAATATATGAAAATCAATGTAATAAACTGTAGAAAATTTATTTTTTCATGTCATTATATCACTCTAATATATTGAAATCAAAGAAAAAAAATACAATTTGTGTATAGTTTGTGTAAGGGTAGATAGAGGGTTTGTCGAGGGTTGATACTAAGATTCCGAGGGTCATCCTTGAGAAGTCGTCCCACGGAGTTACTGACGGGACTATGAGGGAGGAGGTAGGGATGAAGATTAGGATTATGAGGTTTTATGGAGACCCTTTCTAGAGGTACTAATTGATCTCCTCAAGTGGGTCGGTGGGATTTGGTTGGGCTTCCAACTAGGCTCTGATGTGGCGGGTCCATCGGGCCATGGCCCTCGGAGTTCTCATCTTAGGGATTCAGAGACTTCTTCTTTCCTAAGGTTCATAGATATTGAGGAGTTGGGCTAGGCGAAGGGGTCTAGGCCACTTAAGGAGTCCCTCCCTCTTCCTAGCATGTGGACGGTTGATATAGAGACCTACTATTAGCAGATGGAGGCTGAGGAGTGGGTGGCATAGGCGAGGGAAGAGGGCCTAACACAAGGTCGAGTCCAGGAAGAGGAGGCTACCATTTCCTGTATTGACTCCCTTGAGGCGAGAGTGAGGGAGTTGGAGGAGGGAGCCTTAGGGTGGGTTCAGGTTGGAGGTGACGCTTAGGGGGAGGGTGGGCCTTCGAGTTTTACCTGAGAGAGTAGAGATTTAACGGTGTGTTATGCCAGCTACATTTTTTATTCCTTCATCTAATCGGGCTTTGGACCATTTTGCTATCGGGTTCCAAGCATCTTTAGGTGCGGAGGGGGTATTCATTCCTTCTTATCCTTATTTTCTTATTATATTTACCCCTCTTTTTATACTGACTACTTCACTCATTTTTCGATTTTCATAAGGTGACCGTCTCGGTGTCCAGTCTTTAGAGGTTATTGAGCTTTTGGTCCTTGTTATATCAAGAGTTGTCCTACTTAATTCAACTCTTTGGTCCCACTACTAATTTTGAGCAGTGGACATTAGCTCGGGTGTTTTATTCTAGCTATCATTCTCATCCACCCATACATCCCGAGGTGGTTTCAGATTCTTGTACAATATTGGTGAACCATCCGCCAAGCATTCATATGCCCCTCCCCTGGCTCAGCCTAGTTATAGGCCTTAGAATGACCCATATACAGGAAGTGGCAATGATGGTAACGATACTAAGCTAGCCAAAAAGGCTCACCATGATAAACTCCCATAATAAAGCACATCAAGATAAAATATAGGATGCAACCCCTAACATTTACATCGAATAAGGATAGAAGTTCGATAGACTAAGACGATGTTCACTACACCAAATCTGTCGAATTGTCACTGTCATTGACCTTGAGAAGTTCAACTTGTCAAGGTCAATGACCGTGAAAATTTTGAGCAAGATAACTTTTTTGGTCACGATCAATGACCGTGACAAGCTCGTTAGAATTGTCACAGTCATGTCACGGCCCCTGACCGTGACAAGCCCATAACAGTTTATAAAAAAAGTATCACTGTCATTGACCGTGATAATTCTGAGCAGAATTGAAAAAAAATCTGCTCGGCAGTATGGCCACTACCACTGCCCAACAGTATATTTGTACCTGTTATAGCAACGTTGTACCTGTTCAAACATCATATATCCAAATAAACTAAAGATAATTCAAATATACATTCAAAATAGAAATAATATGCATCACGATATAATCCAAATATAATTCAAATATACCAACTTAAAAATAATTCAAATGTACCAACTTAAAAACAATACAATTCAATTCAAATAATGTCACTACATGTCTTGGGTAAGGTTAAATCCGAGGAGGTGAGTACGCCACACGATATACGAATTGACACACCCACTGATATACATCGTGCCGCATTGTTCGCCCAATCACAACGGGGAGTTCTCCTTCCCGGGTGTCACATGCGTGATGAGAACCTTGGACTCGACGTCTTGAAGCTCACGTCCATGAACTAGTCCACCCTGGACGATATTCGGGTCCCTTAACCCCCGTCCTATCCGCTGACCATCAAATATGTCTAGTATAAACACGCTCGGCCAACCAAGTGTCGACATCGGTCAGTCGAAAGGAGTCAATTAGGGAAGTGCATCATCAAAGTCCGCACGTGTCGGCGATGAAGCAGCGAGGTCCACATTCTCGTCATCTTGCACCTCGTCCTCCCGCACCTCCTCCCCTACCACCATCTCCTTCCCTTTCCCCTTGCGTTTTCCGCCACCCAACGAACGCTTCATGAATGAGAACATATCTTGGATCGTCACCTCCAAACGGGACAGCTTCGCGTCATGCGAGTCCATCGTTCGATCCAACCCGGTGTCGCTCATTTTTACGTTCGTCTTTTTTGCCCGGTGTATCGAAGAGATGGCAACGATGCCGACGAGTAGCCCCCGAGATGGACCGAGTGGTCTAGATACCGTCGAGGAGAGAATAATTAGCTTTGAGATAACTGTTGGTGTAAGAATTTGGATCCCCCAATTAGGAATACTGAATTTGTCCCTTATCTCGAGGTGTGGTGTTTTATATATAGGTGGTGTGTATTGTAATGTTGCTGTGATGAGAGATGTTGCGGCTAGCTGATTAATGAGCTTTAGAGGCCGCGGCATATATCTTGTAAATGGGGTCGCATTGTATGTTCATGGCTACGGATGGTAAAGAATATGTGCAACCTATATGTTAAGGACTGCAGCATGTAGGTAAAGCATTTATGTATTCAATAGGAATTTGGGCCGCGGCCTATAGATGATAATACTGTGGTTCTTCCTTCCACGACAGTTGGTGCAATATCTGTACTATTTATAATCCCCTAAGACGTTGTGCCAAGAGATTATAATTGGGGATGCTACTAAGTAATCAAGTCTTCTCAAGGTGTCCCGGTTTTCTAAGGTGATGCTTCGTCTTCCCCCGCCCTCTTATATAAATTGTATCGGTCGTGGACTTTATTACGTTTCCTAAATATTTGAGAGCATATCGAGGGTGAATTTCTGCGCGTTTGTCTCTCTGCATCTTCAGGCGATTTCTAGCAGCTGCGAGTGGTGGTTCTAAGGTGGTTGAAGGCGGTTCGAGGCTAAGCATTGGTGGTTTCTTCATTTCCATGTAATTTTCTAACCATCTTTCACACTTTTGTGTATTGAATTCGAATTTATGTCTGGAATTTGGGTATTTGATAGAAATTTTCCTGGGATTTATTTTTTATCACGTGATTTTCTGAGAAAACCCCCAACTGATTGCTAGAACTTTGGGTTTTTGACTGAAATTTCGAACTCCTATCCTTCCAAAGTAACTGTGACTTCTCCAAGAATTGAGCTCATATTTGTCAATCTCTCCATGAATTGAGCTTGCTCGAATGTTTACTCATTATAACCAAGGTTCTAAAAAATGCGGGGCGTGATCGAGGCCTGGAGGCCAAGCCTTAAGCCTTAAAAGCCTAGGCGGGCCTTAGGCGTGAAAAGGCGTTTAGGCCTTCTTAATATATTTTAATATTTTTTAACCATAACAAGGCTATTAAAACACTAAAATTTTACATATCATAAAAATATGTTTGAATATATGCAAGTTAAAATACTATTTGATTATTTTAGATGAGATAATTATCCGGTTACTAAAAAATTCTTTAAAAGGCGGTATCGTTTCACTAAAGCATTATTGTTTTTAGAAAAAAGTGTGCCTTAAGGTTTTACCAAGAATAAGGCGTAAAAAACTTTAGGCGGAGCGTTTCTCCTAAGCCTTAAGCCTAGGAGGAGCCTAGGCGGGTTTTTTAGAATAGTGATTATAACTTCAATTGAAAAATAACTGTTGCAAAATTGCTCTTAAATACGACTGTAATAAACTCTCTTCTCTTGAATACAATTGTAGACTTTTAGGTATCTGCCTCTGTTTTTATGTTCTTGAGAGAGACGTTTCACATTCTAGAGCCTTTGATCTTTGAATTCAACCAGATTAAATACAAGCCTGTTTGAGTGAGTGTCCGCGGCATGATAAAATGTTCCTTTAGTAAATTAAGGCTATCCTGAATCAATACTTCAATTGTTTAATAATCTTCTGCGGCATGTAGTAAGCAAAGGCTGTGGCATGTAAATATTTAGTTGCGGCATGTAGCAACTCTTATTTGATAGGATATTCCTTAGGTTCTCAGATTAGAGTCCGCGGTATTTAGGCCGTAATTTAATGACTACGTCATTTAAGAAGATAATGTCTCCTACCCTCAAAACAATATGCCGCATGTAAGAAGATAAGGTCTCCTACCCTCAAAATAGTATGTCGCGGCGACATTTAACTTCTAGGGCTTTAGGACCCAACACTTGGCATATTTAGCCAATTTTGCTAATCATTTATATCCAGTCTTTAATCTACATATCATTATTCCTGTCGCGTCTTTTTAGTGTCTTTTTAGGACCATATTGGTTGTGGCACCTAACTGCGGACTCTCTGCTTTTTAGGTACAGATGAAGTCATATGAACTTTGACCCAGACGAATATCTAAGAGGCTTTTGGAACAAACGTTTTGGAGCCTCTACTCCCAAACTTCCTTTTGTGCGCCCTTTGAAATTAATTGGAACATGCTAGCTGAGAAATCGCCCCAACTGTGTGATGCTAGATTCAGACTTAGATTCTGTGGCCATGGAGGAAGGGGCCAATTCTAGCAACCAACCATTGGACATAGATGATAATGCCGCGGTAGGGGGTCCATCTGAGGTTAGGGTTATACCTGTTAGTACATTTGGGAGAGCTGAGAGACCTCCTACTGCACTTGGTATCCGTAGCACTAAGACCCAAGAATGGGTTGATCAGGTAGTTGAGGCCTTCGAGTTCCCTGAGGGTTTCATGTGCTCAGCACCCATCGTGAAACAATGGCCATGCACGACACTTGCTGATGACGGGGTCTACTTCCCCCTCCATGCTTTCATTTATGGGCTGCGGTTGCCTGTCCCTCTTCCCATTAGAAGAATTTTCCAAACAATGAGGTTAGCCCCAGCCCAATTAGATCCTAACAGCTGGAGGTCCATTCTCGTAGCTATCGTATTATGGGAGAATAAATTCAAGGGAGACATTACTCTTATGGAGTTTTTCCACTTCTACCGCCCAAAGGAAAATTTTGTAAAGTTTGCGGGGTATTATTATTTTTCTGTCCGCTACAGAGAGGAGACCCTTTATTTTGGGAGGCCTACCAGTGTAAAGAACTGGAAGGGAAAATATTATTTCATTTCTAGAGAAGGGTGGGAGATCCACACTGAAGAGATTGTGAGAGACAAAATCTTTAGGATGCCACGACAAGGGGGGTGTCCCTCCAAACTTAGTACTTTTTTAATTATAGCCGCGTCCCCTCTTTATAATTGAATATTATTCTCCACACTTTGGTTTTGTACTAACCTTTGTGTTTTTCTGCAGTTCTTAACAATTTGCAACTGAGTAAGTGGCAAGAGAAGAGAGTTGGCAAGACCATGAGAGTTCCTGTTGAGGAGAAGAATGTAACACCCCGTATTTTTTATGATTTAAATAATTATGGGAGTAATTATTATTGTTGGATTAATTGAATTAAAATGTGAAATTTAATTATTAATTAATGTGAATTATAATATATTAACTAGCGTGCCAAGGGTTAATACTTATTGATTGAATATTACTGTGTGATATGTAATATCTTTTTGATAGAATATTACTGTGTGAATATGTAATATGGGATTATGCGCTTTGATATATTGTCAAGAGTGAGAAATACGACAAGTTTGATAATTTAAGTCAGACGCGCGTATGAATCGTGTCGGAACTAATTGATGGGAATAAAAAGAGAATTTATTTTTATTAACTCGTATGATCATTTCGAGTGCGTCGTTGAGTCCGAAAGAATCGAGATAGTTAGAATAGTGTACCCAGAGGTTTAGTTTGGGTCCCGGGGCAATCTTAGGCCTAATCGACATCCTGGGAGGGCATTTTGGTAAATTGCATTTTTGGGGGTTAATTAAAGGACGAAAATTAGACTGCTTTAATACCCATTACGTTGTTACAGTTAGGTTTTTATCTTTGAAAGGAAAAAGAGATTCCCTGATGAAGGAGAAGAAGAGGTACATATGAGTCCCAAGGCCAAACTGTAACACCCCGATCCAGATTAGAGTTACCGTTGGAGTAACCCGTATTCGAACTAAGGTGTTAAGGGGGAGGGGGTTAAAACATTTTATTAAATTGAAAAACAGTACCACATTACACTTTAAGAAAATCTTTGATTTCTTTTACTGTAAAAAGGTGAGGCCCATATCATGAAGGTTAGTATTCAATTAACAATTTAACAAGTAAACCTTTAACAAGATTTAATCCATAAATAAAGCATAAATCCCTGTATTATTACAATTTCCAAATAGTTTCAGTTCAAACCAATTTATCTTACAAAACATCAGGGATTACAGTTCAAAATAAGTGTATGGATTAGAATCGGTTGCAGAGCCTCTAACGACGACTAACTCTTTCCGCGGCCTTTCCAACGTCCTTACCTGCCGTACCACCTATTGTACCTGGGGTTTTGGAAAATAGGGTATGAACGAAATGCCCAGTATGGTGGGAATACTAAACAATAATTTTCATTGAAAAATACTATACATATACAATGCATTTTAGTAATTTTGAAACCATCATTATCCCATATTCATTAATTATCATTAGTGATTATCTTAGTTAACTATGCTAACAATATTCAAGAAGTCTTCATTATATTCAACTAAGTTATCATGTATCTATACTAACAAGATTCTTTAACTTAGTCATAGATGCACCTATATGCAATGCCCTGGGCTACGTGCCCACTCACACTTAGCGTTTTCGATGTCCCATGCCAGGGACGTAATTAATTCCAATTATGTCATCCACATAATTATTGATGAATTATTATTCATTCATTAGTCTAAGTTTCGTGAATTTTTCTCATTCATTACTTAACATTTTTTTGTGATTTTGCCAACAAACACTCACGGACTTCGTGGCCTCACACCACCGATCTCCACCGCCATGTACTACTGCAGTTGTTTAGGGTTTTTCACCACTAGGGACGTCATGCCCTCTTTAATTATTTTCTCTCAGCATCATCCGAATATCATATATTTCATGTGTTTAACATTATTCTCAATGTCCAGATTCAACTTATTAGGTTTTATTATTAAACCCGTTATTAGTCCTTGCATCCTACGAGTCGAGGAGGCATTCTAGTGTCAACGTCGAACACTAAAATATACTAAGTCACCATTACTGCACTTTGATTTACCAAAATGCTATCTTACACTTTTATTATCTAAAAAGCATTTTCTTAACATTTTTCAAGTATTTTTCATGTAAAAACACCATTTAAGTGACTTTTCCTCATATTTACCAAACCTGCCACTAAGGCATTTTTAACCAAAAATCACATTTTTTTAAGTGGATTTCATGTAAAAAATCATTCTTTAATGTACTACATGTTTCCACTAATATTTAAACCTTTATTAGTGATGTACAACCCATTTTAGCACACTTTTACATATAAATCCATCTACATGATTATAAGCCTTATTTAACATATTTATGAGGCTTAAACTAATATTTCAACATATTAGATTTTGTGGTTGTTTTATGAGATTACCAATCACATATTTAAACCACTATATTTCAACATTAGTCATCTTAATGTCAAGATTAATACATACTACATACACTATTTCATGAAAATGGGTCTTCTTCGATAGAAAATCCAACAATGCATCAACTAGTCATTTTCTTTTAGTATTCCACTTTCTATGTTTATTTCATGAGGTTATTACATTTATAGCATGATTTGAACATATATAATAATCTGAAAATTAATCTAAACATCATCTTCTCCATTTATCATTTTTCACAAAATGGATTTTTCATAGCATATGAAAATAAGGGAGAAGAGATAAAAAGTCACATTTTGTTCATCATCTTGTTCATATTAGCATTTGAAATAAAAGAGTTTAAGAGTGAGGAAAACCATACTTGAATGAAGTAGAGTGAGTGTATATGTGAAGAAGATGAAGTGGAGCTCCCAAAACTTCCACCAAAAGCTCCAACCAAGACTCCCTTTGAGCTCCAAAAAGCTCTTTGAAATTTCCTCACAAGATGTCCCAACCTTAAGGTTAGCTTTAATGGTGTTTGGAGACCCTTAGAGTGGTGATTGGATGGTGGGAAAAGGGGTGGGAGATGGAGCTACGAAAATATGGGTGCTTACTCTTGCTAGAACATGAGGGATTTGGGGAGAAAATGTTAACAACTATGTGCTTAATTACACCCATGGTTTCCTCTCCCTCTCTCTCTTTTAAAAGCCATGTTAAGGGACCTTCAGCTCTAGACCCATAGCCTCGGAAGTTGCATTTCCTAAAACGTGTATAACTCCTCCCAAAGTCTGATTTTTGGAGTTGAAAGAGACTACACTTAACCACCCAAAACTAAGGTTAATTGACGCACAGTGTGCTGTCAATAGTACCGGCATCACTTTCTCTCTAAATTTTTTTGAAACTTTTAACCTAAGGGTCTTATTCCTTGTATTTTTCTGAGTGAAAAATTATATTCAAATTAATTTTTTGGCCTCCCAAAATGTTAATACATGGCATGGCGCGCATCAAGGGGACCTCCGCGCAAAAGTATTTTTTTTCGATTTTTCTTTCCATAATAATATTCCTTATATTTTTGTGAGTCAAAAAACATATTCACAATATTTTTTTGACCTTCTGAGGCATCCTAAACAATACGCGCAAGAAACGGGACCTCCGCGCAAAACATATATTTTTCCGATTTTTCTTCACGCGGTAATATTCCTTATATTTTTATAAGTCTAAATATATGGTCGGAATATTTTTTTTGACCTTTTGAGGCATCCTAAACAATACGTGCAAAACTAGACTTTCGTTGTGTCGCACGTCGTAAGACAATTAGTACACAAGTTCGCATAGCATTCGTTGCTTGTCCGTATGGCGTGAAACTTAACCAAAGTACTTAAAATAATTATACGAACATAAATCATAACTCATGTGGGAACATATAATGTAAAAATTTCATTAACAGAGCGTCGTTAAATAAAGGATAATCGTCAAAGTACAATTCAAAGGTTCGGGTATTACATTATCCCCTCCTTAGGAGATTTCGTCCCCGAAATTCATCTTAAGTTACTCTAAAAGCTGTGGTTGTTTCTCTCGCATCTCAACTTCTCGCTCCCAAGTGGCACCTTCGGCTCCATGCGAATCCTATAGGATCTTCACCAACAGAATGACTTTGTTGTGCAGAACCCGGTTCTCTCGATCCAAGATAGATATAGGTCGAGTCAAGAATGTTGTATCCTCTTCTAACTCGATGTTCTTCCAGTTAATCACATGGCGAGGATCATGAAGATACTTCTTCAGCATAGAGACATGAAAGACATTGTGAACATGAACTAAATGCGGAGGTAGGGCTAATTGGTATGAGACATTCCCGACCCTTTCCAAAATTTCGAATGGTCCAATGTACTAAGGATAAAGCTTGACCTTCTGACCAAATATCTGACTACCAGTCCTAGACCTGGCCTTCAACAACACTTTATCACCCACTCAGTACATCGATTATCATCATAATTCTTCTGTCTAACCTGAGTCGTCACTAACCTCTCTCGTATGAATAGAACCTTGTCGGTCATCTCCCTGATCATATCCGAGTTTGTAAGATGCTTCTCACCCACCTCTGTCCAACATACTGGAGAATGACACGGTCTCCCATTAAGGGAATCGAAGGGGGCCATCTAGATACTGGCTTGGTAACTGTTGTTGTACGAAAACTCCGCTAGAGGCAAGTTTTCATCCCAACTACCTTGAAAGTCAAGCGCACATGCCCGCAAAAATTCCTCCAGAATCTGGATCGTACGCTCTGATTATCAGTCTATTTCTAGATGGTATGCCGTACTCAAATTCAAATCGGCACCTAGCTCCATTTGAACCTTCCTCCTGAACCGTGAAACAAAACGAGGATCTCTATCGGAAACAATGGTCAGGGGTACATCGTGGAGTCTGACAATCTCCCGTATGTACATCCTAGCCAACTTTGCTATGCTGTCCGTGATCCTGATCGGCAAGTAGTGTGCAGACTTTATGAGGTGATCCACCACGACCCAAACTGAATCGTGACCCCGTTCAGATCGAGGTAACGCTGTGGCAAAGTCCATGGTGATGTGCTCCAACTTTTACTCGGCTATCGGGAGTGGGTACAATAACACGACTGGCTTCTTGTGCCCGGCCTTCACCTGCTGGCACGTATAGCACTTAGCCACAAACATCTCTATATCTCTCTTCATCCTAGACCACAAAAAATCTCTACATAGGTCCTTATACATCTTCGCCGCACTCGGATATATGCTGAATCTAGACTGATGGAATTATGCATTGTTCTAAAAAACCCGCCTAGGCTCCGCCTAAGCTTAAGGCTTGGAAGAAACACCCCGCCTTAAGTTTTTTATGCCTTATTCTTGATAAAACCCTTAAAGCGCACTTTTCTCTAAAAACAACAATGCTTTAGTGAAACGATACTCCCTTTTAAAGAATTTTTTTACTAACCGGACCATTATCTAATCCAAAATAATCAAATAGTATTTTAATTTGCATATATTCGAACATATTTTTATGATATGTTAAATTTTAGTGTTTTAATAGCCTTCTTATGGTTAAAAAATATTAAAATATATTAAGAAGGCCTAAACGCCTTTTCACACCTTCTTACGCCTAAGGCCCGCCTAGGCTTCTAAGGCTTAAGGCTTGACCTCCACGCATCGATCACGCCCCGCATTTTTTAGAACCTTAGAATTATGCAAGGATCTCTGATTGAAGCTCTTTGATAACTGGCTCAATTAATCTGCCCTTGTGCCGGACACCTCCATCCTGATCAACCGTAAGAGTATCAAATTCCTCATCGTTCTGAATGCCGTTTCGGAAATGCATAATCTCCTCATCACAGAGTTGTGCATCAAAAACCTTCTAGTGAACCACTGGCTTAGCCATCATACCCCATAAATAAGCTCTGTCATTATTCTGCTGAATAAGAAGCTCACATCTCTGAAGCTCCCCATACATCTTCCTACGGTAGCACCTCGTTACCCCTAAGGCGGGACCCGACTTCTTACTAAGAGCATCGGCCACCACATTGGCCTTCCTCGGATGATATTCTAACGTGAAATCATAGTCCTCTAAAAGCTCGATCCACCTCCGTTGTCGAAGGTTGAGCTCTCGCTAAGTGAAGATGTACCTCAGGCTCTTGTGATTGATGAATACCTCAAACCTTTCGCCATACAAGTAAGACCGCCAGATTTTGAAGGCAAACACAACTGCGGCCAACTCTAAATCATGGGTGGGGTAATTTCTCTCATGAATCTTATAATGATGGGACACATAAGCAACCAACTAACCCTCCTGCATGAGGACTGCTCCAAGTCCTGATCCGGAAGCATCACAGTATACGGTATAATCCTTTCCCCGTTCAGGAAGAATGAGGATAGGTGACGAGGTAAGCCTAACCTTTAACTCTTAAAATGCAAACTCACACTCATCTAAGCACTAAAAAGGACACCCTTCTGCGTTAACTACATGAGAGGCGATGTCACTCTAGAAAAATCCCGAATAAATCTTCGATAGTAGCTGGACAAACCAAGGAAACTCTAATTTCCATGACTGTCTTCGGTATATCCCATTCGATAATGGCTTTAACCTTGGACGAATCGACAGATATGCTGGCGCCAGATACCACATGGCCAAGAAACTTGACCTCATCCATCCAGAATTCACACTTCCTGAATTTTGCATACAACCTGTTCTCCCTAAGAACCTAAAGTGTCGAACGCAAGTGCTCCTCGTGGTCAATATCAGAAGATTAATGAACTAGGATATCATCAACAAAGGAGACCACAAAACGATCAAAATACGGGCTATAGATAAGATTCATGAGATCCATGAATATGGCTTGGGCATTAGTCAAAACAAAAGGCATGACCAAGAACTCATAATGTCCGTATCGTGCGCGTAATGCGGTCTTAGGAATCTCTTCCTCTTTCACCCTCAACTGGTGATAACATGACTGGAGATCAATCTTGGAGAGCATCCCTGCTCCCCGAAGCTGATCCAACAAGTCGTCAATCCGTGGCATCAGATACTTCTTCTTCACCGTCACCCGATTTAGTTGTCGATAATCGATACAAAGCCGAAGAGAGTTGTCCTTCTTCTTGGCAAAAAGGATTGGTGCTCCCCATGGGGACACACTAGGGCGCACGAAGCCTTTGATCATCAAATCATCTAACTGAGTCCTCAACTCTAGTAACTCTACTGGTGCCATCCTATGAGGAGGAATGGAGATAGGTGTCACACCGTGATGGATGTCAATGGAAAAATCGATCTCTCAACTCGGAGGCAATCCTAGGAGATCCTCAATACGTACATCGAGAAACTCCCAAACAATGGGGTAGTCTATAAAGATACGATATGGTTCTTCTTGGGCTATGATGCTACTCAACTACCCGAAGAAATGCTTCTGCTCTCGGTTAGTGGAAAACTTATAAGAATAATCATTACACTGCTCACTATTGAAACGATAACGAGAGCCATTGGGAAGAGACACCGAAACATTATGTCGATGGCACTCGCTAGTGGCGCCAAAGCTAGACAGCCAATCCATACCGCGGATAACCTCTAATCCATCCATATCCATCACAATCAAATCATACTCCATAATGTAATCCCCTGCCACGACTATGCAATTTCGACAGACTCTACTAAGAAAGATACCACCACCCACGGGCAGTCCTATGAATATTGGCGGATGAAGATCGTCGACCTCAAGACCCAAATAGAAAGCTAAATAACTAGATATAATGGAATGTGATGGACCAGAATCGAACAATGCTCTGACTTAAGTACTAAATAATAAAACTATACCTTCCATCACTGATGGATTCTAGACAAGAACTGACTACTGCGTGAAGGCATAAGCTCGCCCCTGGATGAATCTGTTACCCTGACCACTGGGCATAGTCTGTCTGCAGTTCCCCCATCCCTGACTGGGGTACGGGCTATCAGCACCGTTCCTAGCCTATTGTTGATGACCAAAAATGGACTGCTACTATTGGTACTGAGTGGGTCCTGTATAGCTCAAGTTTCGCCCAAATGTGAAACTACTGCCTTGTTGACCAACCCGCTGCTCTCTAGCTGTAAACTCTGGACACTTTTGCCTAAAATGATTGGGCGACCCACAAATGAAACAAGTCTTGGGGGTAGGTGATATCAGGCTCTGATCACTGCTACACTGACCCAATGCGGTGATACTCATAGCAGCCTTGATCTTGGCAAGAAAAACTCTTACCCCGCTCTTGAACCTCTTGTTATTACCGTCGCTAGACCCACTGGCCTCCCTCTTCGGTGTCCCACCAGATTACTTCTTTTTATCTCTAATAGCTCGAGAATCCTCTGCCTCGAGCTCAAGTCAGATGGCCTTATTGATAGCCTCCCCAAAGCTCAAATGATCAAAACCAACCACCAGCCTATGGATATGGGGATTCAACCCCTTCACAAATAATCGGGTTTTTTCTGCCTCATCAGTCTTAACCGATTTCACATGCTTTGACAACCTCTCAAAGCAATGTAGGTACTCATTCACAGACATCTTCCCCTGGAATAATGCAGAAAACTCATCCTTCTTGGCATCTTTATACACCTAAGGGAAGTACCGGTCTAGGAACACTGTCTGAAAACCATCCCAATTAAGAGGCTCCATAAAACTGGCCATATGAGTGGACCACCAACTCTGAGCCTGCTCGGTTAGCTAGAAAGTAGGAAGCTTAACTCTATGCCCTGATGGACCGTCAAGGATGTCAATAATATGAGAAACCTCATCGAGCGACTCTTTGGCCACATCGAGCCCTGTCATGCCGTTGAACGTTGGCGGGTTCAACAGCCTGAACTCCTTGAGAATTGAGTCCGCTGCAGTGCTTTCGACTATACCGCTTCGATCACCCCTATGTTGTTCGGAAATAGTCTCAGTTAACTGGCACACTGCCAGCTCCATTCATTGCAGCTCACTATTACCACTAGCAGCGGTCTTGCGAGTAGGGGCCATCCTATAAGATAGGATAGTTTATTACGGCAATTAGGTACCCAAAAATGAAAGGAACTAAGATGAGAATCAGTGTATGCACACAAGGATACTAAGGCTCCGCTATCAAGTAGTAATGCCCCAATTCGAATTAGAGTTACCGTTGGAGTAACCCGTATCTAAATCAAGGTGTTAAGGGGCTAAAACATTTTATTAAATTGGAAAACAGTTACCACATTATACTTTAAGAAAACCTTTGATTTCTTTTAGTGTAAAAAGGTTAGGCCCATATCATCCAGGTTAGTATTCAATTAACAATTTAACAATTTAACCTTTAACAAGATTTAATCCATAAATAAAGCATAAATCCCTGTATCATCATAATTTCCAAATAGTTTCAGTTCAAACCAAGTTATCTTACAAAACTTCAGGGATTACAGTTCAAAATAAGTCTATGGATTAGAATCGGTTGCAGAGCCTCTAACGATGACTAACGCTTTTTGCGGCCAACGTCCTTACCTGACGTACCACCTGTTGTACCTGGGGTTTCGGAAAATAGGGTATGAGAAAAATGCCCAGTACGGTGGGAATACTAAACAATAATTTTCATAGAAAAATACTATACATATACAATGCATTTTAGTAATTTCGAAACCATCAGTATCCCATATTCATTAATTATCATTAATGATTATCTTAGTTAACATTTCACTATGCTAACAATATTCAAGAAGTCTTCATTATATTCAACTAAGTTATCATGTATCTATACTAATAAGATTCTTTAACTTAGTCATAGATGCACCCATATGTAATGCCTTGGGCTACGTGCCTACTCACACTTAGCATTTTCGATGTCCCATGCCAGGGACGTAATTAATTCCAATTATGTCATCCACATAATTATTAATGAATTATTATTCATTCATTAGTCTAAGTTTCATGAATTCTTCTCATTCATTACTTAACATTATTTTTTGGATTTTGCCAACAAACACTCACAGACCTCGTGGCCTCACACCACCGGTCTCCGCTGCCATATACTACTACAATTTATTTGGAGTCTTTCACCACTAGGGATGCCATGCCCTCCTTAATTATTTTCTCTCGGCGTCATCCGAATATCATATAATATAACCATATATACCCTCGGCCGAGCCGAGGGTGTCCCTCACCTCGGACGGACTCAAGTCCAGGATGAGGATTCAACAACTACTGCACAGGGGTCTTATCAGGTTCAGATGACCTTTCAAGGGGATGACCCATTAGCTTGGTCCAGACGACCCTACAAGGGGCCGACCCCTCACCATGGCCCAGACGACCCTTTGAGGGGCCGACCCCTCAGCTTGGCATAGAAGAACCTTCAAGGGGACGACCCCTTAGCACGGGACAGATGACCCTATGAGGGGACGACAGTACGAGTCCCGCATCCATCCGGGCCTAATGCCAGCATCAACTTTAGCCTCGACTTGACATCCTAGGCGAGGGTAACATCATGACGGCGCGTGACTTGGGAGACGCATGGAACAGTGCGCGTGGGACTCATATGGCATATGGGCTAAACCGTTATAACAATATCATCCCCTCACGTGAGGGAATATTATATCATCATTGATTACAAGTGGCGCATCCAGGTCTCAGCAGGGGATTGGCTAGATCATCGTTCACATGCATCATGCATGCTTGGTGGGGACACTACACCCCCCGGGCCCTATATATACTCTTCACCTCCAACCCTGTAAAGGGATCGAGAATGGTAACCCTAGCTAAAACTCTTCTTGTACACACAGTAGAGAGAGAGTGAGCTTATGTGCATTGTATCCAAGGCCATTAGTGCCCATATTTAGTGGATCACACACTCACAGTGGATGTAGGCCTAATTGGCTGAACCACTATACATCATTGTCTTATTCCTCTTATACTCATCCCCTTCTATACACTTACACACATATACATATCTATTACTGCCATTATTGTTACTATTTGAGGTCATCGTCACTTATCTGGTGGTGTTAAATCTTAGCATCATCAGTTTGGCGTCGTCTGTGGGGATGAGAAGACATCTCTTCCTTTATATAGATTGACATCACCGGTCACTCTGGTGGTGAACCAGTTCTCCCCCTTTGTGGAGACTGTTTCACCATTGAAAGAGACCCATTAGGGTTCTCAAGATCATCAGTCTTTTGATCATTCAACTCTCTATAGCTCAAGCACATGTCACCAGAGATGCCACCACCACTTTCTCCACCGGATAGTGGAGTAGGACCTAGTTTCAGTCATCCACCACCTCAGTCTAAGATGGCCAATGTGGCGGCCGCCTTGAAGTCTTTAGAAGCAAGCCAGCGGATTATGCAGGAGCAATTTACAGCTCTTAGCCAAAACATACTAAGACCACTAGGGGTCTCACCGGAGATGATTAACCCGACAGTAGCTCCAGGGTAGCATGAGGCTAGGGGACCACCCAAGGCACCACGCAAAGACTTTCCACCTACACAACGGCGGAGAGATGTTGTTGACCCCCGGCATCTATGCCTAGGGAGGCAAGGAAACCCTTGCTCAGAAGACATATATGACGATCTGGAGGGGGAAGAGGCCCCCATAGAGTGTTGGGAGCCGTATGAGGTCTCCAATAATATTGTGCGACCTATCCTAGAGACCAGAGGGAAATGTGGAAGGTAAAATCCCGACGATCTCCTGAGGGGCTCTGATTTCGATCGTCTAAGTATGGTGTCGGCCATTGAGAGACTGGGCCCAATAAATAATGTGTGGGAAAAATTATCCCAGTCGAGAAGTATTGCGAGGTCCAGGAGGGAGGCAGCAGATGGCCGACCCCACGGGGGCCGACCCCATGGACGGGACGACGGTCAAGGAGAAGTAAACAGCCGATACAGGCCTGCCACAACAGAACCCTCCATCCACCTTGAAGAGGCGACGGGGGATAAAATTGGCTAAGCCGACCCTACGAGGCCCTAGAACTACTCGATCCAAAGGCTGGAGGATAAAATTGGTGATATCCTGCAGAGACGGGACCCTCTTCAGAGAGGATACTCCATAAGTTCACCCTTTGTGGCGAAGATAGTCAACTTCCTAATATCATTCAAGTTTAAGCCACCTGTACTCACCCCAAAATATGACGGGAGTACAAACATTGTCCATCATATTGAGATGTACCAATCAGCGGCAGATATATACTCTATCTCATATGAGATGAGGTGTCGTGCCTTTTTTGGCACTCTGACTGGGGCTGCACATGTCTGGTATATGTCTCTTCCAAAGAACTCCATTGAAAGCTTTAAACAGTTAGCAGACCGGTATATCCATAACTTTTGCTTTGGAGTGAGGCCACAGAAGAAGAGCACACACCTGCTCTATGTTAAGTAAGGGAAGAATGAGAGCCTAAGAGACTACATATCTAGATTTAACAAAGAAAAGTTGGAGGTCGAAGACTATGAGGAAAGCATAGCCATGATAGCCCTTATTGGGGGACTCCATAAGAGGAAGCTATTATAGAAGCCTGCCGAAGACCCCCCTAAGACGATGGCTGAATTGCTGGCCATAGTGGGAAAGGTGATGAACGCCAAAGAGGCAATGGCCACAAAATATGAAGATGAAAAAGGAGGCACTAGTGGGGGTAATTACTAGAAAAATAACAAAGAGGGGAAGAAGAGGCCTGCAGTCGACAAATTCGCTGATTACACCCCTCTGACGATCAGCTGCGAACACATCCTGAATGAGATAAAGAGTAACCGATCCTTGAAATGGCTAGAGAAGTTGAGGACAGCCCCTCACAAGAGGAACAAAAACCTGTGGTGTGAATTTCATCAAGACCATGGCTATGTGACGAAAAAGCATTTTTCTCTGAAAGACGAAATTGAAAAAATGTTAAAAGAAGTTAAGTTAAGGAAATACGTTGACAAGAGTGCCTTCACTACACCAAATCCTGCGAATGGTCACACCCAGTGGGTCATGGCCCAAGTCCGCGACCAGTTTGTCACGGACTTGGGTCGTGACCCATTCAATATTTGGCGTAACCATATTTATTACCACACTAAATTATTGATGTCCGGGAAATAGTCACGGACTAAGTTCGTGACCACAATGGTCACGGACTTGGGCCGTGACCAGGTCATGACCATCTTGGTGCCAAATACGCGCCAAAACTCCCTCCAAGCTTGGTCACGGGTGGGTCACGGCCCAAGTCCGTGACCCATGGCATGACGAAGAAGAGAGTACACATATTGGGGGTTATGTCTTAGGGCCGTGACCATTTCTTAGTGTTGGTCACGGCTAAGGGCCGTGACCATACCTCATTCAAGCAATAGGGTTGATGAAAATGGTCGCTCATCACTGATCGAGGGTCACGGCTATGGGTTGTGACCATTTCTTGGTGTGGGTCACGGCCATAGGCCGTGACCATACCTCATTCAAGCACTAAGTGTGGATGGAAAAGTCTCAGCATGGTGGGTCACGGTAAGACCCCAGAATACCTCATCTGTAATTTTTTGGTCGCGCACATGGTGGGTCACGGCTCTAGGCCATGACCAGGTCGAAGAAGCCAGGACTACCTCATCTGCATTTTATTGGTCGCGCGCATGGGGTCACGGCTCTTGGCCATGACGAGGTTAAGGTATTAAAAACAGAAATTACCCGCTGCTTCTCATTTCTTATGTGCGGTTTGTAAGGCTGTTAGGGCTAAGCGATTCACGTGCGATTTCGTCTGGATTTCAGTTGGATTTGCAAACATAAATCTACCCTCGTATGTATTGATTCATTTGAATTTCGTTATTTCTGTCTAAAGCCCTAATTTCTATGTATGTATGTGTAGATTTATGTTTGTATGTGTGTGTATGTATAGATTTATGTTTATATATGTGTGTATGTATAGATTTATGTGTATATGTATGTTTTTGTGTGTAATTATGAACAAATAAATTATTTTTTTATCAATAAACCTTATATTTTATGTGTGTGTATGTATGTATAGATTTATGTCAAAAAAAATATTAGGGTTTAGTAAACCCTAAATAGTATGTGTGTGTATGTATATATTAGGTCAATAAACCCTAGATTGTATGTGTGTTTTTATATAGATTATGCCAATAAACCTAGATTGTATGTGTGTGTAATTTTTTTAACAAAATATAATTAAATGGATTTTTAATGAGTAAAAACTTTTACATCCATCTTGTCGTGATTTTATTGGGGGTATATGAGTGCCACCCTAAATAGTATGCGGTGAAGACGGGTGGAGACCGGGTTGGGGGTTAGAAGCAACAAATAGTCCCTTAAGAATTATGTAAGTGTTAATTTTGTTCTTGGCCTTGGTATTTTCAATTTGGTTTTAGATTTGTCCATGTGAAAAAAAAGGAATAGATATATACCTGGTTTAATTAGATTGGTGTTGGTTATATTATGATATACCTGTTATGCCATTTTATATTATTGTTGAAATTGAATAAGTATTGAATTTTGAAATGTAATCAAAATCAATTGTAATATTCTCAATATGTGTGCATCTTTTTTTTTTCTTAGTAGTAATCCTTATATACGTGAAAGAAAATATCAATGAGGATTAACGAATTTCAGTTCAAACAAGTTTACCACGAGTCAAGTTGGGAAAGTGAGTGACGCAAGAACAAGCCCTGGTTTTCTTCCTTTGGTTTTGAATTTATTTTTTTGGTTCTACCATTTTTTTTAATTGAACATAACTGTTTGCAAACAAATCATTATTTTTCACTATCATAGGATACATTGATGTTGGGGTCGAACTACTATCAATCATAATCTGAAATTGCATCGCTGCTGCATAGAGAAGGTTCTGATTGGCGTTGGGTGTAACAAAATATCCAGGTAATGGATAGACCTATGATGAACTTTATTTTAAGGTTAAATATCCATTGATTCAATTTTTTAATTATTTTGGGTTTGGATCCTATTTATGTCTAAGCCCCGTAATTTTAATTCTTTTGTGCCCCCTATAGCTTGGGTATTGTTGGCGCATTTGTTTCTTGTCACTTCCAGTGGGGGGGGGGGGGGGAACATAACTTTTGAACAAATAATAGTTAGGGTGAACACTAGAAAAAGAAGGCATTATCCAACGGATTGCCACTTTATAGGTTTAAGGCGTGTCAATTTCTCTGCAATGGTTCACATTAAACTAATTGGTAACCATTTGTTTATTATCTTAAAGATATTCTTGATTAGTCTGATATGAATAGGAGAGATGTGAACATGGGAATAAAAATTAGTCATGGTTCGAAAGTTATTCTTGGGTTTGCCATTTGTGACCGCTCATCTTATTCACTTGTCGCGCGGGACCAATGTGACTCGTAGGAACCGATCGCGTAGTCACGGGCTCCCAGTTTGAGTATACGACGCAAATTTCAAAAAAATTAGACTTGAGCATAAAAAATGCCATCGAAGGGTGAAAATGTAAAATAATCACAAAACGGTCTGGTAAGAGTCACGAATACCTCGCACGGGACCAATATGACTCGTAAGAACCGACCGGGTAGTCACAGGGATCTCGGTTTGAGTGTACGACGTAAATTTGCAAAAAGTTAGACTTGAGAATAAAAAAGATGCCATCGAAGGGTGAAAACATAAAATAACCACAAAAATGTCCCGTAAGAGTCACGAACATCTCGCACGGGACCAATGTAAGTCGTTTTAACTGACTATGTAGTCACGGCGCTCCCGGTTTGATTGTACAACGTAAATTTGAAAAAAAATAGACTTAAGCATAAAAACATGCCATTGAATGATGAAAACGTAAAACGGCCACAAAACAGTTCCGTAAGAGTCACAAACACCTCGCGTCGGACCAATGTAAATCGTAGGAACAGACCATGTAGTCACGCGGCTCCCGATTTGAGTGTACGACGTAAATTTGTAAAAATTTAGACTTAAGCATAAAAAAAATGCCATCGAAGGATGAAATCCTAAAACAAACACCAAACAATCCCGTAAGAGTCACGAACACCTCGCAAAGGACCAATGCGACTCATAGGAACCGACCGCGTAGTCACGGGACTCCCGGTTTGAGTGTACGACGTAAATTTTTAAAAAATTACACTTAAGCATAAAAACATGCCATCAAAGGGTGAAAACGTAACACAACCACAAAACGATCTGGTAAGAGTCACGAACACCTTGCGCGGGACCAATCTGACTCGTAGGAACCGACCATGTAGTCACGGGGCTCCCGATTAGAGTGTACGACGTAAATTTGTAAAAAAATTAGACTTGAGCATAAAAACTTGCAATCGAAGGGTGAAAACGTAAAACACCCACAAAAGGTCTCGTAAGAGTCACAAAACCTCGCACAGGATCAATGCGACTTATAGGAACCGACCGCATAGTCACGGGGCTCCCGGTTTGAGAATACTTTCTAAATTTGCACAAAGTTAGACTTGAGCATAAAAATATGCCATCGAAGGTTGAAAACGTAAAACAAGCATAAAATGGTCCCGTAAGAGTCACGAATACCTCGTATGGGACCCATGTGACTCATAGGAACCGACCACGTAGTCACGGGGCTCCCAGTTTGAGTGTACAACGTAAATTTGTAAAAAAATAAACTTAAGCATAAAAACATGTCATCGAAGGGTGAAAACATAAAACAGCCTTAAAACGGTCCCGTAAGAGTCACGAACCCCTCACATGGGACTAATGTGACTCATAGGAAACGACCGCGTAGTCACGGGGCTCCCGGTTTGTGTGTACGACGTAAATTTGTAAAAAATTAGACTTAAGTATAAAAACATGCCATCGAAGGGTGAAAATGTAAAACAACCTTAAAACGGTCCTGTAAGAGTCACAAACACCTCGCACGGGACCAATGTAACTCATAGGAACCGACCGCGTAGTCGCGAGGCTCCCGGTTGGAGTGTATGACGTAAATTTGCAAAAAGTTAGACTTAAGCATAAAAGCATGACATCGAAGGGTGAAAACGTAAAACAGCCATAAAACGGTCACGTAAGAGTCACGAACACCTCGCAAGGGATTAATGTAACTCATAGAAACCGATCGCGTAGTCACGGGACTCCCGGTTAGAGTGTACGACGTAAATTTGTAAAAAAAATTAGACTTGAGCATAAAAACATGCCATCGAAGGGTGAAAACGTACAACAAGCACAAAACAGTCTCGTAAGATTCACGAACACCTCGCACGGGACCAATGTGACTCGTAGGAACCGACCGCGTAGTAACGGGGCTTCCGGGTTGAGTGTACGACGCAAATTTGGAAAAAATTAGACTTGAGCATAAAAACATGCCATCGAAGGGTGAAAACCTAAAATAGCCACTAAACGGTCCGGTAAGAGTCACGAACACCTCGCACGGGACTAATGTGACTTGTAGGAACCGATGACATAGTCACAGGGCTACCGGTTTGAGTGTACGACGTAAATTTGTAAAAAGTTACACTTGCATGCCATCGAATGGTGAAAACGTAAGACAACCTTAAAACGGTCCTGTAAGAGTCACGAACACCTCGCACAAGACCAATGTAACTCGTAGGAACCGACCACATAGTCACGGCGCTCCCGGTTGGAGTGTACGATATAAATTTGCAAAAAATTAGACTTAAGCATAAAAGCATGCCATCGAAGGGTGAAAACGTAAAAAAGCCATAAAACGGTCCCGTAAGAGTCACGAACACCTCGCACGGGACCAATGTGAATAGTAGTAACCGAACGGGTAGTCACAGGGATCCCGGTTTCAGTGTACGTCATAAATTTGCAAAAAGTTAGACTTGAGAATAAAAAAGATGTCATCGAAGGGTGAAAACATAAAACACCCACGAAACGGTCCCGCAAGCGTCACGAACATCTTGCACGGTACCAATGTAAGTCGTAGGAACCGACCGTTTAGTCACGACGCTCTCGGTTTGAGTGTACGATATAAATTTGTAAAAAATTAGAATTAAGCATAAAAACATGCCATCGAAGGGTGAAAATGTAAAACAAACACAAAATGGTCCCGTAAGAGTCACGAACACCCCGCACGGGACCAATGTGACTCGTAGGAACCGACCGCGTAGTCACGGGGCTCCCGGTTTGAGTGTACGACGTAAATTTGCAAAAAGTTTGACTGAAACATAAAAACATGCCATCGAATGGTGAAAACACAAAACGAACACAAAACGGTCCCGTAAGAGTCGCGAACATCTCGCACGGGACCAATGTGAGTCATAGGAACCGACCGCGTATATATATATATATATATATATATATATATATATATATATATATATATATATATATTATATACTGCAGTGTACAGTGTATATATATGCAGTATAAATATATATATATATATGCAATGTACTGTAGAGTAGCATACCAGTATATATACTGCATATATATATTATATATACAGTATATATAATATATATACTGCATATATATACTATATATATAGTATATATAATGGTATATATATGCATATATATAAAATATATATACTACATATATATACTAGTATATATACTGCTTTGCATATATATATATATATATATATATATATATATGCAGAGCAGTATATATACTAGTATATATATGCATATATATACTGCATATATACGCACAAATTTGCTCTGAGAGTTATAATAGTAGCTTGAATTTTGATGAACAGTCTACGAAGCAAGAATTGATCCGGAATGGTTTCTTTCCTACTTTTGTGATGTGTTACTTAGAATATTTTTTTTTTGGGGGGGGGGGGTGTGGAAATTTGGTTCTGAGTTAGGAAAAACTAGGGTGCAATCCAATATGATTTTGTCTTTAACATATATACATACACAATATAACCATTCCAGACAGTCATTAACATACATACATAGTTATAGAGCTAGGACAAGGGACCACACACTGTTAGAATGTTATTTCTTTTGCGTGTTGAGGACCGAACCCTATTACTATTGATTTATAATATTTTGTTATATGTGGAATGTTTCACAGGTAGGTTATACAGTTGGTATCCATTTGGTTGATGTGATTGCTGGTTGGCGTTATATCTATGGAGCCAGTATCCCTATAGCAGTGATTATGGGAATCGGGATGTGGTGGTTACCCGCTTCACCTAGATGGATTCTACTACATGTTTTTCAAGGAAAAGTTAATATTCAGGATATGGGGGACACTTGTGTTAGTAGGACTGTAGGACATTTCAATGCATTGGTGAATATTGTTTTTTGATTTCTGAAATTGGATACATCCCATATACATGACTCTCCAAGTATATAAACTTCAAGGTAATTAATTAGTGCTATTGAAATTTTCCTATTCCACATTCCACGAATACGTTTATTGTGTGTTGGATTTTTTTATTAAAGTTCTTTGTCTCTTTGGTTCAGTTGATATAAGTTACCTATGTCGATGTATGAATGAATTTTAAATATGTTGTTGATATATTAGTGGCTTACTAATGGTGAAAATTTCTTCTCAGCGCGGTGAATGAATGAAACACAAGAAGTCTGTCAGATATTGGGGAGGCTATGGCCATCGAGAAATATATTGGGGAGGCAGACGTTGCCAGGAAAGAGTAGGTGCAGATTCTGATATTCTTTATTTATAAACCTTGTCTGCTTAGGAATCTAGGAAAACGAAGGGATGTGATATAAAAATGATTTTGTTTGTAATCAGTTTCCTTTCAAATGCAGTGGCAATTGGTAGCTCAAAGATGATTGGACTTGAAATACGATTTAGATAGAGGACAACCCCATTGTAAAAAAAGAGTGCTCCCTGGGCGGAGATCCATATTTCAGGTATAAGCACACGCCTGTTGCTGATCAATTCAAGCTTTTTCTATCCCAATTACAAAACGTTATAAATTGTAAGCCTAAGAACTTTTACATTTAAAATCTCTTTACGGATAAAAATCTCTTTTGTCTTTAGGGATTTTATATCCAAAACAAACTTTTGAAACCATCTTTAATAAGAGATTTGGTTATGTTTAAGTAAGACTTACAATTTGAAACAACCTTTTTTTAAATATTTGTTTCCAACTGTTTACTGAGTTTTATAACATCACTTTGATAAAATGCTATTGGAGTGGATAAAATCTTTTAAAGGTGCGCTTGAGAGATGTTTCCACAGTGGACTTTCTAATGCTTCATTATTGCGTTTGAGAGATGCTTCCACAGTGTTTATTGCTAATTTTTTGCTTCCACAATGTTTACTGCGTTCGGCTTTCTCCTTTTCTGCATGATGTTCTAAAAATACCTCTTGAGTCTCACAGTCGGGAGAAGCAGTTGGTGTGATTGTATCTCAATCGTATTCGTAAGCCCAACCACATTTTCATCTCATCTCCATTTACATTTACATACATACATATATATTGCATCGGACTTACGGTTAGCCCTTTATAGTATGCAATAACTATATGCATATATGCGCAACAGCATATATGCAACATATATCCATACAACAACATATATGCACCAAATTTGGGCAGTACATTGCTTATTTCTAACCTACTTTTTGTGCAGCAGCATACGGTATGCATATATGTTGTATGTGTTTTCGACAGTAAATTTTCCAAACACAACTACTTCATGTGTTTTCAACATTTTTAGTTAAGTTAATTTACTTCCACTTTTTTATACTTGGATGAATCAATCAAATTGCTCCAACTCGATGGCTGATCATAAGCCCAAAATAGGCATTTCATTCGCTGGAACTTACATCAGTTGCGCTTTCGCTACTTGCTTCGCTGAGGTTCGTAGCACTCAACAAACTTAATCATTTATTTTTTCCATAAAAACCTTAATCACAAAACTACTTAATATATCCCCTGTGTTGCGTGTGCTCGAAAATAATTATTTAGGATCTACAAATTGGGAGTTTATACATATACCCAAAAGACCTATTGACACTTGCAAGGACCAGCCCCCAAACGGCCCCGTGGAAGGCACCAACACCTCCCACGGCACAAATGTAACTCATAGGAGTTGATCGCGTAGCCACGGGACTCCTGATTTGAGAATACGACGGTAATTTGCATATTTCTAGACTTAGGCTTAAAAACATGGCGTTAGAGGGTGAAAACTCAAAAAATCCCCCGAACGGCCCCATAGGAGGCACCAACACCTCCCACGGGACCTATGTAACTCGTAGGAACTGACCACACAGTCGCGGGTCTCCCAGTTTTGAGAATACGATGATAATATGCATATTTCTAGACTTAGGCTTAAAAACATAGCGTTAGAGGGTGAAAACCAAAAACAGCCCCCGAACGGCCCCGTGGGTGGCACCAACACCTCCCACGGGACCAACGTAACTCGTAGGAACTGACCACGCAGCCGCAAGACTCATGGTTTGAGAATACGATGATGATTTGCATATTTCTATACTTAAGCAAAACATGGCTTTAGAGGGTGCAAACTCGAAATAATCCACGAACGGCCCCGTGGGTGGCACCAACACTCCCACGGGACCAATGTAACTCGTAGGAACTGACCCAGCAGCCGCAGGTCTCTCGATTTGAGAATACGACGATAATTTGTATATTTCTAGACTTAGGCTTAAAAACATGGCGTTAGAGGGTGAAAACCCAAAATGACCCCAGAACCACCAACACCTCCCATGAGACCAATGTAACTCGTAGGAACTGACCACGCAGCCGCGGGACTCCCGGTTTGAGAATACGATGGTAATTTGAAAATTTTTGGACTTAGCCTTAAAAACATGGCGTTAGAGGGTGAAAACCCAAAACACCCCCCGAACGGCCCCATGGGTGGCACCAACACCTCCCACGGGACCAATGTAACTTGTAGGAACTGACCGCGCAGCCGCGAGACTCCCAATTTGAGAATACGATGATAATTTGCATATTTCTAGACTTAAGCAAAACATGGCGTTAGAGGGTGAAAACTTAAAACAGCCCTCGAACGGTCCCGTGGGTGGTACCAACGCCTCCCACAAGACCAATGTAACTCGAAGAAACTGACCGCGCAGCCGCGGGACTCCCAGTTTGAGAATACCATGGTAATTTGCATATTTCTAGACTTAGGATTAAAAATATGGCGTTAAAGGGTGAAAACCCAAAACATCCCCCGAACGGCCCCATGGGTGGCACCAACACCTCCCACGGGACCAATGTAACTCGTAGGAACTGGCCACGCAGTCGCGGGACTCCCGATTTGAGAATTCGATAATAATTTCCATATTTGTAGACTTAGGCTTAAAAACGTGGCATTAGTGGGGGAAAAGCCAAAACATCCCCTGAATGTCACCGTGGGAGGCACCAACACTTCCCACGGGACCAATGTAACTCGTAGGAACTGACCACGCAGCCACGGGACTCCCAGCTTGAGAATACGACGGTAATTTGCATATTTCTAGACTTAGGCTTAAAAACATGGCATTAGAGGGTGGAAACCCAAAACAGCCCCCGAACGGCCCCGTGGGTGGCACCAACACCTCCCACGAGACCAATGTAACTCGTAGGAACTGACCGCGCAGCTGCGAGACTCCCGGTTTGAGAATACTATGATAATTTTCATATTTCTATACTTAAGCAAAACATGGTGTTAGAGGGTGAAAACTCGAAACATCCCCCGAACGGCCCCGTGGGTGGTAACAACACCTCCCACGGGACCAATGTAACTCGTAGGAACTGACCGCGCATCCGCGGGACTCCCGATTTGAGAATACGACGATAATTTGCATTTTCTTGACTTAGGCTTAAAAACATGGCGAGAGAGGGTGAAAACCCAAAACAGCCACCGAACGGTCCTATGGGTAGCACCAACACCTCCCACGGGACCAATATAACTCGTAGGAACTGATTGCGCAACCGTGAGACTCCCGGTTTGAGAATACGATGATAATTTGCATATTTCTAGACTTAGGCTTAAAAACATAGCTTTAGAGGGTGAAAACCCAAAACAGTCCCTGAACGGCCCCATGGGTGGCACCAACACCTCCCACGGAACCAACGTAACTCGTAGGAACTGACCGCAAAGCCGTGAGACTTCCGGTTTGAGAATACGACGATAATTTTCATATTTTATACTTAATCAAAACAAGGCATTAGAGGGTGAAAACTCGAAACAACCCCCGAACGGCCCAGTGGGTGGCACCAACACCTCCCATGGGATCAATGTAACCTGTAGGAACTGACCCCACAGCCGTGGGTCTCTCGGTTTGAGAATACGACGATAATTTACAAATTTTAAGACTTAGGCTTAAAAACATGGCATTAGAGGGTGAAAACCCAAAATAGCCCCCGAACGGCCCCGTGGGTGGCACCAACACTTCCCACGGGACAAATGTAACTCGTAGGAACTGACCAGGCAGCCGCGGGACTCCGGGCTTGAGAATACGATGGTAATTTGTATATTTCTAGACTTAGGCTTAAAAACCTGGCGTTAGAGGGTGAAAATAAAAAATAGCCCCCGAACGGCCCCGTGAGTGGCACCAACACCTCCCACGAGACCAATGTAACTCGTAGGAACTGACCCTGCAGCCACGGGTCTCCTGATTTGAGAATACGATGATAATTTGCATATTTTTAAACATAGGCTTAAAACATGGCGTTAGAGGGTGAAAACCCAAAATAGCCCCCGAACGGCCACGTGGGTGTTACCAACACCTCCCACGGGACCAATGTAACTCGTAGGAATTGACCCTGCAGTCGCGGGTCTCCCGATTTGAGAATACGATGATAATTTTCATATCTCTAGACTTAAGCTTCAGAACATGGCGTTAGAGGGTGAAAATCCAAAACATCTCCCGAACGGCCCCACGGGTGGCACCAACACCTCCCACGGGATCAATGGAACTCGTAGGAACTGGCCACGCAGCCGCGGAACTCCCGGTTTGAGAATACGATGATAATTTGCATATTTGTAGACTTAGGCTTAAAAACATGCTTTATTGGGGGAAAACCCAAAACATCCCCTGAACGTCACCGTGGGAGGCACCAATACCTCCCACGGGACCCATGTAACTCGTAGAAACTGACCACGCAACCACGCGACTCCCAGTTTATGAATACGACGGTAATTTTTATATTTCTAGACTTAGGCTTAAAATCATGGCGTTAGAGGATGAAAACCCAAAATATCCCCCCAAACGTCCCCGTGGGTGGCACTAACACCTCCCACGGGACCAATGCAACTCGTAGGAAATGACCGCGCAGCCACGAGACTCCCGGTTTGAGAATATGACGCTAATGTACATATTTCTAGACTTAGGCTTAAAAACATGGCGTTAGAGGGTGAAAACCCAAAACAGCCCCTGAACGGCCCCGTGGGTGGCAGCAACACCTCCCACGGGTCCAATGTAACTCGTAGAAACTGACCGTGCAGCCGCGGTTTTCTCGATTTGAGAATACGATGGTAATTTTCATATTTCTAGACTTATGCTAAAAGCATGGCATTAGAAGGTGAAAATCCAAAACAACCCCCGAACAGTCCCTTGGGTGGCACCAACACCTCCCACGGGACCAATGTAACTCGTAGGAACTGACCTCGCAGCCACGGGTCTCTCGGTTTGAGAATATGACGTTAATTTGTATATTTCTAGACTTAGGCTTAAAAACATGGCATTAGAGGGTGAAAACCCAAAACAGCCCCCGAACGGCCCCATGGGTGGAACCAACACTTCCCACGGGACCAATGTAACTCGTAGAAACTGACCACGCAGTCGCAGGACTCTCAGTTTGAGAATACGATGGTAATTTGTATATTTGTAGACTTAAGCAAAATATGGCGTTAGAGGGTGAAAACTCGAAACAACCCTCGAACGGCCCCGTGGGTGGCACCAATACCTCCCAAGGGACCAATGTAACTCGTAGAAACTGATCCTGCAGCAGCGGGTCTCCTGGTTTGAGAATATGACGATAATTTGCATATTTCTAGACTTAGGCTTAAAAACATTACGTTAGAGGGTGAAAATTCAAAACAGCCCCCGAATGGCCCCGTGGGTAGCCTCAACACCTCCCACGGGATCAATGTAACTCGTAAGAACTGACCCCGCAGTTGCGGGTCTCCCGGTTTGAGAATACGACGATAATTTGTATATTTCTAGACTTAGGCTTCAAAACATGGCGTTAGAGGGTGAAAACCCAAAACATCCCCCGAACGACCCCGTGGGTGGCACCAACACCTCTCACGGGATCTATGTAACTCGTAGGAACTGACCACACAACCGCGGGACTCTCGGTTTGAGAATACGAAGGTAATTTGCATATTTCTAGACTTAGGCTTAAAAACATGGCGTTAGAGGGTGAAAACCCAAAACAACCCTCGAACGGCCTCGTGGGTGGCACCAATACCTCCCACGAGACCAATATAACTTGTAGAAACTGACCGCGCAGCCGCAAGACTCCCGGTTTGAGAATGCGATGATAATTTTCATATTTTTAGACTTAAGTAAAATATGGCGTTAAAGGGTGAAAACTTGAAACAGCCCTCGAACGGCCCCGTGGGTGGCACTAACACCTCCCACGGGACCAATATAACAAGTAGGAACTGACCCTGCAGCCGTGGGTCTCCTGAATTGAGAATATGATGATAATTTACATATTTCTAGACTTAGGCTTAAAAGCATGGCGTTAGAGGATGAAAATTCAAAACAGCCCCCGAATGGCCCCGTGGGTGGCACTAACACCTCCCACGGGACCAATGTAACTCGTAAGAACTGACCCGGCAGCCGCGGGTCTCCCAATTTGAAAATACGACAATAATTTGCATATTCTAGACTTAGGCTTCAAAACATGGCGTTAGAGGGTGAAAACCCAAAACATCCCCCGAACAGCCCCGTGGGTGGCACCAAAACCTCCCATGGGACCAATGGTACTCGTAGGAACTGGCCACGCAGTCGCGGAACTCCCGGTTTGAGAATACGACGATAATTTGTATATTTGTAGACTTAGGCTTAAAAACATGGCGTTATTGGGGGAAAACCCAAAACATCCTCTGAACGTCACCGTGGGAGGCACCAACACCTCCCACGGGACCAATGTAACTCGTAGGAACTGGCCACGCAGCCGCGGGACTCCCGATTTGAGAATACGATGGTAATTTGCATATTTCTAGACTTAGGCTTAAAATCATGGCGTTAGAGGGTGAAAACCAAAAACAGCCCCCGAACGGCCCCGTAGGTGGAACCAACACCTCCCACGGGACCAATGTAACTCCTAGGAACTGACTGCGCAGCCACGAGACTCCCGGTTTGAGAATATGATGATAATTTGCATATTTTTATACTTAAGCAAAACATGGCGTTAGAGGGTATAAATTCGAAACAGCCCCCGAACGGCTCCGTGGTTGGCACCAACACTTCCCACGGGACCAATGTAACTCGTAGAAACTGACCGCGCAGCCATGGGACTCCCGATTTTAGAATACGATGGTAATTTGCATATTTCTAGACTTAGGCTTAAAAACATAGCGTTAGAGGGTGAAAACCCAAAACAGCCCCCGAACGGCCCCGTGGGTGGCACCAACACCTCCCACGAGACCAATATAACTTGTAGGAACTGACCGCGCAGCCACGAGACTCCCAATTTGAGAATACGACGATAATTTGTATATTTCTAGACTTAGGCTTAAAAACATGGCGTTAGAAGGTGAAAACCCAAAACAACCCCCGAACGGTCCCGTGGGTGGCACCAACACCTCCCACGGACCAATGTAACTCGTACAGCATCCAGGAGACTCTTGATTTGAGGATACGACGACAATTTGTATATTTCTATAATTAAGCAAAACATGGCGTTAGAGGGTGAAAACTCGAAACAACTCCTGATCGACCCCGTGGGTGGTACCATTACCTCCCACAGGACCAATGTAACTCGTAGGAACTGCCCTCGCAGTTGCGGGTCTCCCGATTTGAGAATACGACTATAATTTGCATATTTCTAGGCTTAGGCTTAAAAACATGGCATTAGAGGGTGAAAACTCAAAACAGCCCCCGAACGGCCCCGTGGGTGGCACCTACACCTCCCGCGGGACCAATGTAACTCGTAGGAACTGACCACGCAGCTGCAGGACTCCCGATTTGAGAATACGATGGTAATTTGCATATTTATAGACTTAGGCTTAAAAACATGACGTTAGAGGGTGAAAACCCAAAACAGCCCTCGAACGGCCTCGTGGGTGGCACCAACACCTTCGACGGGACCAATGTAACTCGTAGGAACTGACCGCGCAGCCGAGAGACTCCCGATTTGAGCATACGACGATAATTTTTATATTTCTAGACGTAAGCAAAACATGGCGTTAGAGGGTGAAAACTCGAAACAGCTCTCGAACGGCCCCGTGGGTGGCACCAACACCTCCCACGGGACCAATGTAACTCGTAGGAACTGACCACGCAGTCGCGGGTCTCCCGGTTTGAGAATACGATGATAATTTTCATATTTCTAGACTTAGGCTTAAAAACATGGCGTTAGAGGATGAAAACCCAATACAGCCCCCGAACGGCCCTGTGGGTGGCACCAACACCTCCCACAGGACCAATGTAAATCGTAGGAACTGACCACGCAGTCGCGAGATCTCCTGTTTGAGAATACGATGATAAATTTTATATTTCTAGACTTGGGCATAAAAATATTTATATGTTGATAATTTTAACTCATATATGCAATTTTTCAGCTTGATTAAATTTTTTGTAAAACTACTTGGTTACTGATATTTTTTTTATGTATCCTATCATTTGTAGGATTTTCACACGCGGAACAAATGAAGGAGGCAATGGTTTACAGCATGAAGATTGTTTATATGTTGTGGACATTCATGATTTTGTTTTTTATGTGTTACAGTCGTGCGGGCTTTTATTATTTATTTTTATGGTCATACGGGCTTTTATAATTTGATTGTTGAATTTTATGGTCGTGCGGGCTTTATAATAAGCAGGTTTTACATTTACAGGGTTTGGAATGTCAAGAAAATAGAGGAAACTCTGCCCAATTTTTTTTTGGTCTGTGAATTATTAAGACGTGTAATATTTTTAAGTTTGTATATATATTTGTTTATTAACAACGTTCTCGATTCGCAATTTGTGATTTTTTTTTTATTGTTTTGCTAATAATAAATATTTGTAACACCTCGTACGCGTCCAACGTTACAAGTAGCAACTGACGGTGCACTCACAGGACCCCCAATTTTAGGATTAGACAAAAAAAATACATTTTTGTTTTTCATCGCACGTAAAAATGGTCGCGACCGAAGTCCGCGACCATTTTTTTCCTTTTTTTCATCACGATTGTGGGTCACGGACATGGGCCACGACCATGCGTAACCAATTTGTCATGGTTGTGGGTCACAGATGAGGGCCGCGACCAATTTTTTTGTCACGGTCGTGGGTCGCGAATGAGGGCCGTGACCAATTTTTATTTTTATTTTTATTTTTTTGTCACGTTCGTGGGTCGCGGACTTTGGTCACGACCAATTTGTCATGGTTATGGGTCACAGATGAGGGTCGCGACCATTTTTTTTAATTTTTTGTCACAGACGTGGGTCGCAGAATTTGGCCGCGAACAATTTGTTACGGTTGTGGGTCACGAATGAGGGCCACGACCCGTCACGGCATGGGTCACGGCCCAAGTTCGCGACCATCTGCCGTGACCCCTCTCGGCCGTAACCATTTTTTTTCACGAACTTGGGCCGCGACCCACAAAAATGGTCACGCCCGAAATGGTCACGGCTCAAGTCCGCGACCCACAGGTTTGGTCAGGGATTTTGGCCGTGAACAATCGCCAGTTTTGGTGTAGTGCTTCAAGAGGGGCCGAGGGGACGACCCCAGAAAGAAGAGGGGTGACACGTGTAGAGGAGATCCTCCAAATAGAAAAGACGACCCTTCAGATGATGAGGACGACCCTGACCTCCCACCGAGAGATGACTACGGCCCTGTCAAGGGACTTAATATGATCACACTCGGTGTTGGGATGATCTCCGGGGGTCTAACAGGAGGAGGGTCAGGGGTTGCCGATAGGAAGGCCCATGTAGCTGAAGCCAAAGCAGCGACAAAAGCTGTACACTCAACCTCTACAGAAGCAAAGTCAGAAAAGAGGAAGAAAGTTGACATGGATACCCTGATAGTGGGATTCTCAAGAATTGACTTCAAAGGCCTCTTAGCCCCACATGATGACCCTCTCGTCATCACTACCAGGGTACATGGGTGCGAGGTACCGAGGATCCTGGTAGATAGGGGTAGTTCTATAGATGTGATGTTCTGGCCGTGCTTTAAAGTATTGGGTCTCAGCCATGCCAGGCTCGTCCCATACCATCACCCCTTAGTTTGAATGGGGAAAAAGTTCACCCTCTAGGAGTGTATGAGGTCGATGTTAGGATGGGGAACAAGTGGTCGATATGGCATACCAAGAAGGTCGACTATTTTATGATGGATGAACACGTCTTTTCATCTTACAACATTATACTGGGGTGAGTGGACCTTAAGAAATTTGAGGCTATGTCGTCCACAATTCATCAGATGATAAAATTCCCGACCCCTTATGGGGTAGGGGAAGTTCAGGGAGACCAGACGACGGCACGGGAATGTTACTTCAACTTCGCCGAAGAAAGGGAGGCGTACAAGAAGGCAACGACCACTTACAATATTGACACCCTCGACCCCACGGATGAGACAAAGTTAAAGAAAGGAGAAGCCGCGAAAGAGGTGGAATCCATCATCCTCAATGAGGATGAGTCAAAAAAATCGTCCAAATAGGCAAGGCTCTAAAGACAGACATAAAAGAAGACCTCATCAAGCTGCTAAGGAGAAGACAGAGCGTCTTTGCATTAAATCATGCAGATATTCTCGGGATCAACCATAAAATTATGAGCCACAAGATCAACGTGATAGAGGGCGCAAAGCCAGTGAAGCAGAAGAGGAGGATTTATTCTTGAGAAAAGTATGAGGTCATTATGGATGAGGTCAAGAAGCTAAAAGATGCAGAGTTTATCAGAGAGTTCATTTATCCCGAATTGCTATCTAACGTGGTCATAGTCCCCAAGGCCAATAGGAAGTGGAGGATGTGCGTAGACTTCACTTACCTCAACAAACATTATCCCAAAGACAGCGTCCCTCTCCCCTGCATTGATCAGATGGTAGACGCTACCGCAGGCCATGAGCTAATGAGCTTTATATATGCCTATTCAGGTTACAACCAGATCTTTATGAGCCCTGAGGACTCAAAAAAATGGCTTTCATTACCGACAAGGGGACATACTGTTATAGGGTCATGCCCTTTGGCCTAAAAAATACGGGGGCAACGTATTAACGACTTGTGAATAAAATGTTCGAGGACCAAATTGGGAAGTCCATGGAGGTATATGTAGATGACATATTGACTAAGAGTTTGAAGGTCGGGGATTATGTGGATGACCTCGAGAGGACCTTTAACACGATGCACAAGTACCGGGTGAAGCTCAACCCAGCCAAATGTGTCCTCGGGGTCGGAGAAGGGAAGTTCTTGGGGTTCATTATCAACCAAAGAGGCATTGGGGCCAATCCTGAGAAGGTAAAGGCCTTCCTGGAAATAAAGACCCCCAGGACCATTAAATACGTTCAGAGGCATACAGGGCAAGTGGCCGCTTTGAATAGGTTCGTGTCCAGAGCCACAGATAAGTGTTTACCGTTCTTTAAAATTCTCAGAAAGGCCTTTGGATGGAACGAAGAGTGTGACCATGATTTTAAAGAATTGAAGTCATACTAGGGTCTCCCTTGTTATTGTCACGACCAGTGTAAGGTGAACGACTACATGTGTACCTAGCCATCTCATAATCATCCATCAGCATAGCAATTATGAGATAAGAGGACGGGGTACACAAGCCTGTATACTTTAACAGTAAGGCACTATAGGGGGCAGAGCAAAGATACCCTAGGATGGAGAAGTTAGCCTATGCCCTGATCCATGCATCAAGAAAGATGAAGCCATACTTCCAGTCCCATACAATGGTCATCCTCACTGACTCTCCTCTCAGGCAGGTCTTACACAAGCAAAAAAAAATCAGGGAGGCTAATGGCCTGGGCTATAGAGCTGGGAGAGTTTGACATTATATATCAACCAAGGATGGCCATTAAGGGGCAAGTGTTACCTAATTTTGTGGCTGAATTTACTTAGGAAGATGATGAGGCTGAAGAGGAGAGCCTCGAGAAGACAGATACCCGGTAAAGCAAAATTGTTGACCCATCCGCAGATAAGGCTGATACAAGCATCGCTAGAGAAAAAGTTGTCAAAAACGAAGAAGGAAGATATCTCTTTAGACAGGGGTCCCTCACCGAGGGAAATTTCTCAGGGGAACAGGCTGTGTGGAACCTCTTCGTCGACGGGTCCTCTTATGAGAGCGAAAGTGGGGTTGGATTAATAGTATCAACACCAGACAGTATAGACATTGAGTACGCCCTGAAGTTCAACTTCAAAGCCTCTAACAATGAGTCTGAATATGAGGCCCTGATAGAAGGCCTCTCCTTAGCTAAGTCTCTTAGTGTCGGCCACATCTTGGTCCATAGTGACTCAAGACTAGTAGTGAATCAGATATTAGGAGCCTACGAGGCTAAGGATGAAAGAATGGACAAATATATTGAAATAGTGAAGTCTATTGAAGAGCTTCGGAGAAGTGAAATTGAAGAGGATACCTGGGGTTGATAATGGTCGAGCTGATGCGCTTGTAAGGCTGGCCTCGACAACTAGGACAAATATCAGGAGGACAGTTCCAGTGGAAATTTTTCTTCGACCAGCGATTGAAGAGGCAGAGGGAACACTTGGCTCTTGCTTAAATATTGACGAGGAATCTTCATGGATTGACCCCCTTGTCAGGTACATTAAAGAGGGGAAGATTCCAGAGGCAAAATAAGAAAGGAAGAAGTTGAGATATAGAGCTGCAGAATTCACTGTCATCGGAGACACCTTATAGAAAAAGGGGTTCTTGCTCCCCTTGGTCAGATATGTACACCCATCTAAGGTCCCACACGTCCTAAAAGACGTTCATGAGGGGTCATGTTCAAGCCACATTGGGGGCAGGTCGTTAGCAAAGAGGATAGTAACCCAGGGATACTGGTGGGTGACCTTGGGGAAATATGCCACGGCATACATTAAAAAGTGTGATAAGTGCCAAAGGTTCGCCACCATACCCCACCAGCCCCATCAGCCTCTTACCTCCATCACATCCCCATAGCCATTCGCAGTATGGGGAATCGATCTAGTAGGACCCTTGCCTAGAGCCATCAATAACTATCGATACTTGATCGTAGCAATTGACTATTTCTCAAAATGAGTGGAGGCGGAGCCGATGGTAACGATCACCGAGCAGAAGACCTTCTAATTTATCTGGAAAAACATTATATGCAGATATGGTCTCCCTAACACCCTCATCTTAGATAACGGGACTCAATTCAAGAATGCATCTTTAAAGAAATACTGCGAAAGGGTCGGTATCAAATAATTCTTCTCAACCCTAGGCCGACCTCCGACTAATGGTCAAACCGAAGTCACAAATAGAAAAATCCTAGATGGGATCAAGAAAAAACTCAAAGAGGTCAAAGGAAGATGGGTTGAAGATTTGTACGCAATATTATGGGCCTACAAGACGATGGAAAAGACTCCTACCAGAGAAACCCCGTTTATGCTGGCATATGGCTCAAAAGTCGTCATCCCCACCGAGATTGAGTTTCCTACTCACAGAGTCCAAATGTATGACCCCCCATAGGAATATGGAACAAAGGAGACTTGATCAAGACTTGGTAGAGGAGAGAAGAGAAGACGCTGAGATAAAGTAAGAAGCCTATCAGCAAAGGACTGCCAGGTTTTACAACCAGAGGGTGAAGCAAAGGCTAATCTTCGTGGGGGAACTAGTCCTAAAAAATACTTGGCAAAATCCTAACAAGCTCCACCCAAATTAGCATGGCCCATATAGAGTCATTGATGAAGTTGTCCCTGGAACCTACAGACTAGAGAACCTTGAAGGGGAGCCCTTTTCCAACCCCTGGAATGCATATCATTTAATGAAGTACTATCAATAATGTAATATCCTATTGGATCACAGTTGTAATGAATGTGTTACTCCAACAGAACACTTGGAATGTCAATGAGAATATTATATTAGCTCTTCATCTTGTGTTTATTAATGATTGTATGATTTGGGTTATCCTTGTTGAACCACCCTCGGCTATGATGAGGGAAAATGGTGGGGACGACCCCCCGTTTACACTCAAAAAAGACGAGGGAGGACGTTGATGGTAACCAACCTCGGCTATGATGAGGGAAAATGGTGGGGAAGACCACCCATTTACCCTCAAGAAAGACGAGGGGGGACTTGAAAGTTAAAACATCATTAATTTGGTGATAACCACCCTCGGCTATGATGAGGGAAAATGGTGGGGACGACCCCACATTTACCCTCAAGAAAGACGAAGGGGGACTAAAACATCATAAGTTTGGTGATAACCACCCTCGGCTATGATGAGGGAAAATGGTGGGAACGACCCCATTTACCCTCAAGAAAGGAGAGGGAGGATGTTGATGGTAACCACCCTCTGCTATGATGAAGGCAAATGATGGGGACGACCCCCCATTTACCCTGAAGAAAGACGAGGGGGACTTGAAATTTAAAACATCATTTAGTTGGTGGAAACCCCCCTCGGCTATGATGAGGGAAAATGATGAGGACGACCCCCCATTTACCCTCAAGAAAGACGAGGGAGGACGTTGATGGTAACCACCCTCGGCTATGATGAGGAAAAATGGTGGGGACGACCCCCCATTTACCCTCAAGAAAGATGAGGGGGGACTTGAACATCATTAATTTGGTGGTAACCACCCTCGGCTATGATGAGGGAAAATGGTGGGGATGACCACCCATTTACCCTCAAGAAAGACGAGGGGGGACTTGAAATTTAAAACATCATTTAGTTGGTGGAAACCACCCTTGGCTATGATGGGGGAAAATGGTCGGGACGACCCCCCATTCTCCTTCAAGAAAGACGAGGGGGAGTTAATGGGATTGTTAATTCAAAATATCATGAGCTAAGATAAATCACGCAAGAGGCAAGCATAGAAGACAGGAAGAGGAATTATATTATAAACCAAGTGTTACAAATTCTTGTCTAACAAAAATAAAGTAAAAAAATATTTTTACAAGAAGAGGGTATTGGCTACAGATAGCCACCCTACTGAGCAGTATCAGCAGGCAAGGTTTCAACGTCAATCAGAGGAGTTTCTTCAGTGACCAAAACAGTCTGATCCTCAGAGGTGTCGATGCCTTCAATGTTCACTTGATACTCCACATGGGCCAGAGCCTCAGCAATAAGGGGGTCATCCAACTGAACTGCCTCAAGAGAGGGGAGAACTGAAGACACGATGTCAGCAAATTTCAAGACGACCCACCGACAGGCCGTCTTTATCCCCCTCTTTAGGTACTCAAGGACAAAGCCCTGGAACTCATCAGAGAGCTTGTAGGCCTCCACTACATCGGCCTCGGCTTTCTTCAGTACCTCATCAAGCTAAGCCTTGAGTTGGGCCCCCTGATTGATCAAGGCCTCATCTTTCTTTTTGATGAGAGAGTCCTTCGCCTTCAAGTCAGCCTCGTGCTGCTTCACTAGCTCATCTAGGACCCTGGCATGCTTGGTCCTTGCACTCTCCAACTCTTCCCTCGCAGTCTCCAGCTCGACCATCAGATCGGTCTCATGCTGAATAGCTCTCTCGGCCTCATGGAACTTTTGTTGATTCTCAGCCATTGACTTGGTGTCCGAGGTGAAGGCGCAGATAGACTGCATAGACAAACACATGTTAAAAGGGGCCGGGGGAACAGTTCATGAAATGATAAATAAAAAAATGAAGTCGAAAGAGGTACCCATGCCAAACTATGCAGACCGTAATCATAGACCTTGGTCGGGAGCATCCTTGATAAGAATTCATAATCCGTGGCCAAGGGTGCAGAAAACATTGAGGCTTTGGCCGCCCTCAAGTTGGCTATGAGAGACGAGGGTTCAACCTTGAATTATTCTCAATGTTCATATCTTTCATGTGTTTAACATTATTCTCAATGTTCACATTCAACTTATTCAGTTTTATTATTAAACCCGTTATTAGTCCTTGCATCCTACGAGCCGAGGAGGCATTCTAGTGTCAACGCCGAGCACTAAAATATACTAAGTCACCATTAATACACTTTGATTTACCAAAATGCTATCTTACACTTTTATTATCTAAAAAATATTTCCTTAGCATTTTTCAAGTATTTTTCATGTAAAAACACCATTTAAGTGACTTTTTTCATATTTACCAAATCTGCCACTAAGGAATTTATAACCAAAAATCATATTTTTTTAAGTGTGTTTCATGTAAAAAATCATTATTTAATGTACTACATGTTTCCACTAACATTTAAACCTTTATTAGTGATGTACAACCCATTTTAGCACACTTTTACATATAAATCCATCGACATGATTATAAGCCTTATCTAACATATTCAAGAGGCTTAAACTAATAACTCAACATATTAGATTTTGGGGTTGTTTTTATGAGATTACCAATCACATATTTAAACAACTATATTTCAACATTATTCATCTTAGTATCAAGATTAACACATACTACATACACTATTTCATGAAAATGGGTCTTTTTCCATAAAAAACCCAACAATGCATTAACTAGTCATTTTCTTTTAGTATTCCATTTTCTATGTTTATTTCATGAGGTTATTACATTTATAGCATGATTTCAACATATATAATAATCTGAAAATTAATCTAAACATCATCTTCTCCCCTTATCATTTTTTCGCAAAATGGGTTTTTTATAGCATATGAAAATAAGGGAGGAGTTAAAAGGTCACATTTTTTTCATCATCTTGTTTATATTAGAATTTGAAATAAAAGAGTTTAAGAGTGGTAAAAACCCTACTTGAATGAAGGAGAGTGAGTGTAGATGTGAAGAAGATGAAGTGGAGCTCCCAAAAGTTCCACCAAAAGCTCCAACTAAAACTCTATTTGAGCTCTAAAAAGCTCTCTGAAAGTTCCCCACAAGTTGTCCCAACCTTGAGGTTAGATTTAATGGTGTTTATAGACCCTTAGAGTGGTGTGTGAATGGTGGTAAAAGGGTTGGGAGATGGAGCTATGAAAATATGGGTGCTTACTCTTGCTAGAACTTGAGGGATTTGGGGAGAAAATGTTAATAACTATGTGCTTACTTACACCCACGGTTTCCTCTCCCTCTCTCTCATTTAAAAGACATTTTAAGGGACCTTCAACTCTTGACCCATAGCCTCAAAAGTTACATTTCCTAAACTGTGTATAAATCCTCCCAAAGTCTCACTTCTGGAGTTGAAAGAGACTACACTTAATCACCCAAAACTAAGGTTAATTGACGCACAGTGTGCTGTCAATAGTGCCAGTGTCACTTTCTCTCTCTAATTTTTTTTTGCAACTTTTAACCTAAGGGTCTTATTCATTGTACTTTTTGAGTGAAAAATCATATTCAAACTAAGTTTTTAGCCTCCCGAAATGTCTTATACATGGCGCGCAAAAATGGGACATCCATGCAAAATTATTTTTTTTTTCGATTTTTCTTTCCATAATAATATGCCTTATATTGGAAGATGATTTAGAATGGTTGATTAGTCATTGGGAATGATCCGCAGAGGTTAAAGGTGTTGAATTGATGAAGAAAATGTTTCTGGGTTAATCTGCTCAAAAAGGGGTAGCGGTCAGGACCGCCTTTCATAAAAGGTCCGGACCCTCTCTCAGAAAAAGGTTCGGATCATTTTATTTAAAAGGTCCAAATCGTTTGTTTTTAAAAGAAAGGGTTCGGACCGTTTTCCTAGTGGGACCGAACCGCCCTACTGTATTTTCAAGAATTAAATTGTAGACCTCTAGGACATCCTTCGATACTTGAAATGCAAGAACTTTAATGAAGTACACTGAGATTTGAAGTGATGATATATTAAGACAAGTGTGATTTAAGACTTGGGCATAAGAGGGATGAATAACCCTTAGAAAATTAGGAGGGGGATTATAATCATAATTATTAACACGTCGAGAGTATTAAGTGAAAGTAATACTGCAAATAGGACTTGATACTTAATTGTGTGAATACCTAGAGAATATAATAGGCTGAATGCATACCTATGTATTGATTTACTATGTGTATAGCATACCTACGCTGCTTGCTATCAGACAGAGGTTTTGCGCAGTGGACAGTCTTTTCCTGGGTGACCCGATGGGGGGATATAGAATTGTACCCAGAGCATATGAACTTGGATACGTGCTATCTGTTATGTAGGATAGTTTCGACGGTTGAATGAGAGGGTAGCTATATGCGTGACCCATTTAGCTGGTGAGTATTCTCACCTCCAATATTTGTGTTATGAGATTTACGGTTCGTGAGAGCCGTCGAACCAATTGTCCTTTATACAACGAGAGATGCACCGGGACACGGTAGCAGAGTATGCATTGCGCCAAGTGGTTCAAACCAAGGGGTGCCGATTTTATATATATATACATGAGAATGAATGATTCTAATGTGTGAAATTAGAAAATGCATAAATATGGATAGGTAAAGTAATTCTAGAGGATAAAATATTTCCTATTAAAATAGTGAATATAAAATGGGTAACTGGCATAAAAGAATATTATTAGATGATTATATAGGCGATACGGGTTACTCCCTTGAGATATATTTAGGATTTCATGTTTGTAACCTAGTTGGAAATATTACAGATGACTAGGTAGGGGTAGACGTATGCTAGGTGTGCACATTAGTGGAGTGGTGAGAATCTCAAGTGAGATTTCGGAACTAACATGTACATAATAATTGCATCTTTGGAGTTTTAAATACTTGCTAAAACAAATATTTTTACAAATCGAGCTCTGCCCCGTTTCCTATTATTTCTCTTCTCTTTTGCTATATATATACATTATACCTGGTGTCCAGCCACATGGTCATCGCCAGACTTAGACACGTGGATCATTCGACGAACTGCAGCTATTATGGAAGCTATAGGTTATTGATATTAAACTCTTCTATCTCTTTATTCCATTCCTAGTTCATATCTTTCATTTAGGGCATGTGTCGCCCGCTTCCAGATTAACTATTTCACGGATTTTATTTTTATTAGCATTTCCTTACTGTTGGATTAAGTATTATGATACTTTGGTTTTAGACTTTGAACTGGAATATTTTATCCAGTCTGTTTAGTATTTATTCTTGTGGAATGGAATTGGCTTATTTATTAAAGCATGGAATTTATTAATGAATTAATTGGGTATAATTAATTTGGGAAAATGTTTTGACACGTAGCTTAATTAATTATTAGGTGATTAATAATGAAATTATTTTCGACAGTGATGCGAAGAATGAACCAACCGGACACTTTGATTTTAATTTAATAAAGGACTGATCATCTTGTATTTAATTAGGCGGGGTGTCATAGGTGGTATCAGAGCATCAGGTTCTAGAGTCATATATGATTTATGCGGCTTATTACGTTTCAGCGTAGCGTTCTTTGGTATAGAGCCTTACTATAGGATTGTTGTATTCCCTGACGTGTGCGACTTACGTTCTCATGCTATGAATTACAATGGATGTGACTCATTATACGAACTCATGTGTGCTTCAAGCCCCGAACATTATAGGACCACCAACGAAGGCTATAAGAAGGACTGCAAGAGAAGAAGCCTGACAGAAGATATAGAGTAATCTGGGAATGGTAATCGTGACTAAAGTCACCGTGAGTAATATTTAAGAGAGTGATAATAGAATTATCACTCGAGAACAGTAGGTTTCCCAGGCATAGTCATAGATAACGGTGGAGTGATTTCAGTACCACCTAGCATTGTCGATAAGGGGGAAACTCAGAGGGACTCTTTTGAAAATACATTGGTGAAGATGCGGAGAAGAAAGAGAGAAAGTGTAACAGGCTAATGGAAGTAGAAAGTCCAAAGGCAATTGTGTAGAGTGGAGTGCAGCGACACTCAGAATTGAATTGGGAGTTAAAATTGTAGCTCTTAGGAGCAACATAAAGTGATTAGAGTCAATCACCGCACATAAAGTAACGTGTTTGAAATTTAAAGAGAAATTGGTTACGATTTCACCATGAGGTCTTCCATTCGATATTGTAACAGAGATGCAAGTGGAACTTTGAAACTTAGCATTGTGAGAAAAATAGAGACCGACCGTGAGAGAAAGGTTGAATTCTAAAACGAACTTCGTACCTGGAAAAGGGGCATTGAATATATGAAGGTTTATAGTTGATAGAGGACCATGTGTAGAATACAAGTATGGATGAGAAATCCAGTAAGGATAACTAATGTTGATATCGTCAAAGTTATATGTTTGCAAGTTATTTCAATATTTCCAGAAGAAGTGAGCCAGCAGGGTTAGAGAATCTGACCGAAGAGCAAAGCTGGACTTAACGGTGTTAGTGAGACACCACATGAGCGTATGACCAATAGGGAATTCATTTAGATCATTTTAATTGATTAACCTCCTACAATGTGAAGATGAAGTCAATCTGGGTTGTAGAGGCCATAAATAGTCCTGAGAGGCCAGCTTAGCAAACGGGACAACGGGAGAACAATTGGGAGCTAAGACTGCCTGGTCCAAGAGAATGACATTCCAAAATGGTCAGTGGGACCACTGAAGGGAAATGGCTCGGGAAATTTCCCTATGTGTAGAGAGTGGGACTACCAGTGTCGAATGTGTCCACATTAAGAAGTGAGACCGATAAGATTGGAAATGGTAAACCGTGCCAGCTAGGCATAATAACTGGAGGAGAGAGATTTCCAGCGGAAAATTAGGGTCAAGATAAATTGTCCACAATGGGAGGGGACAATTATTGGATGAAATATTAGATGTATAACGAATGTAGATGCTCATGGGCCATTTTGGCAACCACGTGATGGGACCCTATGATTAGGCGAGACTGGTGAAGCTTTGCTTCATCCTTGTGAGTACAGGATTAATTCCAGTGACATGGGTGTGTTACAAATTATATGTAAATTGTAAACTCTAAACTTGGCGTGCGAGTTGAGTTTAGTGAGAACGATGGTTTAACAGTCTGGTTACAGACGTATTTCTCATTAAGGGTAGGGCTTTTTTATGTCACCCGTGAATGAACCGGGTAGTCCCTAAGGGTATATTTTATTGTTATAATTTACTACTGCATTGAGTTAGCATGGTAGAGCTTATTATGGTAATGTGTAGTGATTAATTACCGAATGTTTGCACGATCATAGATTGAGTGATACGATTATCGTAATGGACACTCCGTGGGAGTAATATTAGTTTTGTGCGGTGCCACCTGAAATAGGGTTGGGCCCACACACACACACACACACACACACACACACACACACATATATATATATATATATATTCATGGTATCATAGACCTTAGCGAGTATGTTTTCTAGTTATATGTGATCCCGGTGCGTGGGAATTTATTTATTGATGTGACTCAGGATGTTTGTGTCCTTTATCGAGCAGTGAGATATTACTCGTTATATATAGATATCGCACTAAGAACTTAGGATAGTGAGAGTGCCATGTTTCATGTTATCTTTAAGAGACAGTAGAGTGGATGAGTAGACTTTTATGTAAACACATGGGGATTGTGGGAAGGTACAAATTATGGACTGAGGACCTCACGGATCTCGACGAAATACTAGGCTAGGTAGTGGAGTATCGGGGGGGTTCCTTGTTTGGATTTCGCTTTGCGAGACATCCCACGCATGAAACTAGCGAACGTCGGAAGTTGGAGAGAATTTTGGATGATAGAACATCGGTTTCGTACCTTAGTAATTGTACATATATGAGTATATAACTGAGAGTGGATAATCCCATTATGATTTAAGGTCGGTAGAGCCGCCTAGACTTGTCATGGAAAACCAGTCTGGAACAATTACGTTATGAATCGATTAGTAGGTTTAGAGTTTGAGAATTGATTTCAGAAAAGAGTAATTAAATTGTAATATAATACTTGAGATATAGGGTGTATGGTCACCCTAGGAAATTGAATTTGGTTGCTACCCCCATTTTTGGAGGTATGGGATAAGGAAAATAAATATAGAGGTTCAAATATCGTTACTTAGTGTTCGATCATTTATGATGATTAGGATCATCTTTCCCCAAATGTCCACGAGGGTGGTTTTGTAGCCGACAATGTAACATACGTGTCAGGTGAATTCGACAACATTTATTCGGGGAGGTCAAAGTTTATTCCACAATATCTGGCAGAGGCCTACGTTTCATAAGAAACTAATTTTTGAGTAAAGGAATGACTTGTGACATACGGGGAGACCAGTCACATGGATCACAGTTAGAGGTACATTTAGGTGAACATAAAATGTATCAGGTTATAAATAAATAGTGGTGTTGAGATTTAAAGAAGTGAGAAATTGTTAATCCATTCGGTAGTGGGCCACCTGTCTATTATTAAAAGGGGTGGACCCTTCAAAACCAGGTGAGGTTTCTGAAACCATTAGGATTCCCAAGAAGTAATAGAAGAAAATTCCCAAGAATTTTATCACGGAAGTAACTACTTCATTGAGAAGTTGTGATCCTATATGGGTGATAATGGATCGGTTGACCGATGTAGTACATGTTAAGTTAGTTACGACTAATCATACTTATGGGACAACATGCGCCGACCTTTATAACCAAGATAATGAGGTTATATGGGGTACCGCTTGATAGCATGTTAGATTCGGACAAGACCTTCGCCTTTCTATTTTGGAAGAGTGTTCAAGAGGCCATAGGTACCGAGTTATAATTGAGTACGGCCTATTATCCACAGATGAATGGGCGGAACAAGAGGACTAATCGGATGTTGGAGAATAAATTATATGTATACCCTTGGATCTTAGGGGAAGACGAGAGGAGTTCTTTCCACTAGTAGATTTTGTGTACAATTACTCATATAACCTCAGTTTGAGCATGTTCTCAGTTGAGATATGGTACGGTAAACCTTGTTACTCTCATGCTCGTTAGCTAAAGATGGGGGGACCGGGTCCTATTGCGAAGATCATAAATGAGTAGATATTTATGGGATATAATGAGTGTAACACATATTGCGCCAATAACCTACCTGTGTACGATCATTGCGAGATGAGATCGTATGTAGCTAAAGAGCAAGTAATTTATTAATGGTAAGAATAATCGAAGGCTAGATAGTGAATATTTAAAATCAGTTTAAGTAGTGAAACTTAAACGGTCAAGTTTGGGCAAGAACATACGTGACAGGGTAACCTGAAGATTAAAAGGAACATGTGTGGAGTGTTCATTATGATGGGTATTCGATAGAGTGCTATATGGGTGGTACGGAGTAGTTTACTTAGGATCGCAATAATGTGATGCGCAACATATATACAATGTTGGTTGTACCTAGTATAATTTTTTCGAATTTCGAGAAGAAATTCCGTTGTAAGGGGGGAAGTATGTAACACCCCATTTTTCGATGATTTAAAAAATTATGAGAGTAATTATTATTGTTGGATTAATTGAATTAAAATGTGAGATTTAATTATCAATTAATCCGAATTAAAATATATTAACTAGCGTGCCAAGGGTTAATACTTATTGATTGAATATTACTGTGTGATATGTAATATCTTTTTGATTGAATATTACTGTGTGAATATGTAATATGGGATTATGCACTTTGATAAACTGTCAAAAGTGAGAAATACGAAAGTTTGATAATTTAAGTCAGACGCGCGTGTGAGTCGTGTCGGGACTAATTGATGGGAATAAAAAGAGAATTTACTTTTATTAACTCGTATAATCATTTTGAGTGCGCCATTGAGTCCGAAAGGGTAGGGATAGTCGGAATAGTGTACCCGGAGATTTAGTTTGGGTCCCGGGGCAATCTTAGGCCTAATCGGCATCCTGGGAGGGCATTTTGGTAAATTGCATATTTGGGGTTAATTAATGGATGAAAATAAGAGTGCTTTAATATCCCTTACATAGTTACAGTTAGGGTTTTATCTATAAAAGAAAAGAGAGAGTCCCGGAGGAAGGAGAAGAAGAGGTTCATAGGAGTCCCAAGGCCAAACCTAGTCATCTTTCACCAAACACATCATCAACGCGTAGATCGAAAAGAGGAGAATGCATCTATACCAATTTCAAGCGACGAATCAAACCTCCATAATTAGGCAAGTATTTATTACTTGCTTTCCTTTAGCAATACTCATGTTCATGTTATTGTAGGAATGAAACACCTATGTATTGTCAATAAAAGTGATGAAAATTAAAGATTTGATATACATGAATTGAATCTGAGATTAATTTAGGTTGAACCATTTCTGTACGTAGATTAGAAATCACGTATAGATGATTTTATGTAATGAACAAATCTAGAAATTTATATTCTTGGATCATAATTGCAAGAACTGGGGTTTTATTAAATTAATTGGGGATTCCAGATTACATTGATGATTATAAATGAATTAATGATGTTATTTTAGTGGAAATCATACATACATGTTAGGAAGATGATTTAGAATGGTTGATTGGTGATTGGGAATGATCTATAGAGGTTAGACGTGTTGAATTGGTGAAGAAAATGTTTATGGGTTAATCTGCTCAAAAAGGGGTAGCGGTATGGACCACCTACCATAAAAGGTCCGTACCATCTCTCAGAAAAAAGGTCTGGATCGTTTGATTTAAAAGGTTCAGATCGTTTGTTTTTAAAAGAAAGGGTTTGGATAGTTTTCCTAGTGGGTCCGGACCGCCCTGCTGTATTTTCCATAATTGAATTGTAGACCTCTAGGACATCATTCGGTACTTGAAATGCAAGAACTTTAATGAAGTACACTGAGATTTGAAGTGATGATATATTAAGACAAGTGTGATTTAAGACCTGGGAATAAGTGGGATGAATAACCAATTGAAAATTAGGAGGGGGATTATAATCATAATTATTAACACGCCGAGAGTATTAAGTGAAAGTAGTACTGTGAATAGGACATGATACTTAATTGTGTGAAGACCTAGAGATTATAATAGGTTGAATGTATACCTATGTATTGATTTACTATGTGTATAGCATACCTACGCTACTTGCTATCCGGTGGAGGATTCGCACAGTGGACAGTCTTATCCTAGGTGACCTGATGGGGGGATATTGACTTGTCCCTAGAGCATATGAACACGGATACGTGTTATCTGTTACATAGGATAGTTTCGATGGTTGAATGGGAGCGTAGGTATGTGCGTGACCCATTTAGCTGGTGAGTATGATCGCCTCCAATATTTGTGTTATGAGATTTACGGTTCGTGAGAGCCGTCGAACCAATTGTCCTTTATGCAGCGAGAGATGCACTGGGACACGATAGCAGAGTATACATTGCGCCAAATGGTCCTAACCAAGGGGCACAAGTTATATATATATATATATATATATATATATATATATATATATATATATATATATATATATATATACTTGAGATTGAATGATTCTAATGTGTGAAACTATAAAATGTATAAATATGGATAAGTAAAGTAATTCCAGAGGATAAAAGATTTCCTACTAAAATAGTGAATATAAAATGGGTAACTGGCATAAAAGAATATTATTAGCTGATTGTATGGGAGATACGGGTTACTCCCTTGAGATATAATTAGGAGTTCATATCTGTAACCTAGTTAGGAATATTATAGATGACTAGGTCGGGGTAAACATACGCTAGGTGTGCACATTAGTGGAGTGGTGAGAATCTCAAGTGAAAGTTCGGAACTAATATGTACATAATAATTGCATCTTTGCAGTTTTAAATACTTGCTAAAAACAAATATCTTTACAAATCGGGCTCTGGCCCATTTTCTGTTATTTCTCTTCTCTTCTTCTATACAAATATACATTATACCAGGTGTCCAGCCACAGGGTCACCACCACACTTAGACACGTGGATCATTCGCCGAACTGCATCTATTGTGGAAGTTGTAGGTTATTGATATTAGACGCTTATATAACTTTTTTGCATTCCTAGTTCAGATCTTTCATTTAGGGCATGTGTCGCCCACTTCCAGATTAACTATTTCAGGGATTTTATTTTTATTAGCATTTCCTTACTGTTGGATTGAGTATTATGATACTTTGGTTATAGACTTTGAACTAGAATATTTTTTACAGTCAGTATTTGATTCATTTTCCGTATTTATTCTTGTGGAATGGAATTGGCTTATATATTAAAGCATGGAATTTATTAATGAATTAATTGGGTATAATTAATTTGGGAAAATATTTTGACACTTAGCTTAATTAATTATTAGGTGATTAATGATGAAATTATTTTCGATAGTAATGCTAAGAATGAACCAACTGAACACTTTGATTTTAATTTAATAAAGGACTGATCATCTGGTATTTAATTAGGCGAGGTGTCACAAAGAAGTTCAACACACTTGTAACCTCTGCCTCCATTTTTTCAGCGGGCTGCTTCACCAACACATCTATTCCCAAAGAGATGGCCGCAGAAGGTAATAATCCTTTCATTTATTAATACCACGACAATTATTTTTAAACTTCATATTTTTATTTTTGCATTTCTTCTTTCAGGTGAGGAAGTTGATAGGGAGCTCTTGGCTGCCCAACTGACAGAAATGGATAAGGACGCAACTGTCCTCAACAACACTGTTAGGCACAGGAAGAGGAAGACTACAAAGACCAAGGCTCCTGCCGTGGTCACTTCAAGTGACCAAAATCTTCCTGCCATGCCCCAAAATCAGGCTGTGGAATGAACTTCCCCTACAGCGCCCCAACTCCAAGTTGAGGAGTTATCCCCTCATGAGAGGATCGAGGGTACTTAAGAAGATGACATTAGGGCTAATTTGGCCGCGGCAGGGCTAATGTCAACGTCTGTGGGTTCAATCCATTCAAATTCACCACCACCCATAATTGTTGCTATTAATGCCAACTTGGCGCCTCCTCAGTTTCGTGCCAGTGTTGATTTTGATGGTCGTCCATGGCCACAGCTTAGGCAGCCCAACCCTGAGTCTTCCTGGGACACATCTGTGAGGGTTGTCCGCAGGATGAAGAGAGTTCCAGACGCCGCGAACCTTGATCGACTCGTGGATGAAGACCACAATGACTTGGAGGATTATGGTCTCCACAGTCTGTTGAGGGTAAGTGCAAGTACCTTTTCAGCTTCATTTTCACATTTCATATTTTACTATTAACTTTGAATCTCTTTGCAGGCCGTGGACGTCATGATTTCACTGAAGAGTAAATACGAGGCCCTGTACAAGCTGAAAAAGGTCGCGAATAGAGTTCACTCCACTGACTTGGAGAATGCCAGAGCAAATCCCTTTGAAGCTGAAAAGAAATCTTCTGTTGCAGCCCTTGAGTTGCGCAAGATGAACGCGAATGCCACCATTAAGGTTGCGAAACAGGCCAAGTAAGATGCTGAGGAGAATTTCAGGCAGGCCGCAGAGTCCCTTAAGGTTTCCCAATCTCAGACTGCCGAAGTTTCCAAGGTCGTAGAGTTTGCCACCAACAAGCTTGAACTTTTGCAGAAGAAGTATGAGTAATTGGAGGCCAAAGCTGCCAGTGATGCCAAGGACCATGCTGCGATGATCAAGAAGATGGGAGAAGATCATGCTACGGCCCTTCAATTGGTGATTGACAGCACTGTGGAGTCATTTAAGGGCTCCAAAGACTTCTACCTCATCAACAATAGAGCCTACCTCTGTAGCTAGCAAGAGCTCCGGCATAGAGTCATAAAAAACTTCCCCGACTCTAAAGAGACAGTTCTTTCCTGGGGCCTTGGTGATGTTGTGCATCAGTAGTGCGTGGTTGAGATCAAGGCTGCAACAGAAGAAAGATCCAGGTTAAGGGTAAAGGCTAAAGCAGCGGCAGCTGAGGAAAAGACCATGACGTCTGCGAAGGGATAAGAGGGAGATGAAGTTAACGATGCTGCATCTTAGGGTTACGTACCTATTTATCTTTTGTTGTGAAATTTTTAATGGTTGCGGCCTTTGCTTGTATAACTTAAATACTTGAATTTTTTTCTTAGGCTTTAGCTTTCAAACACTGGTATATCCTTATATATATCTACTAACTGTACTCTCAAGGCTGCGGCCAGACTCCTTTAGTATGATAATTTTTTAACATTTGCACACCTCAATACTTATATGAATGAATGATTTATTTATTGAATGAGCTTTCCAGGCTAACATACTAATTGCAACCAATATACAAATATTCTGTTCATATGGGTTGCAGCCTGTATCGTAAGTTCGCTGCAGCTTGTCGTTCTTTTGCCTTGGAATTTGTCCTTATCTTTTCTTCGCAAACTTCACTAATCACTTAAGTATTCCACGAAAATAGACCCAAAAATGCTCGACTTAAATGCTGCAGCTCATGTGACACTTCCTTGACACTCTAATAACTTGTGTTTTTAGATATCTGCAGCCAGGAGTATAAGGCTACGACCCCTTTTAGGCCTTTGTCTTCTTAAAAATGTACCTTATTACATATGTGGGATATTATCAAGCCTCCACTGGCTGGGTTATGTTATGAAGCCACCCACAACTAATATACGGGATACTATCAAGCCTCCTCAGGCTGGGTTATGTTATGAAGCCACCCATAGCTAATATACGGGATACTATCATGCCTCCCCGGAGTGGGTTATATTATTAAGCCACCCACAACTAATATACGGAATACTATTAAGCCTCCCCAGACTGGGTTATGTTATTAAACCACTCACAACTGGTGATATATATAAAACCATCCCTAACTAGATATTTTAAGCCTCTTGGCTTAATGATGCATCTCGAAAGCTGAGTACAGGCACTGTAAGCCCCCATGGCTAATAAGGCTTTCTGATAAATGCTCTCCAGAATGCAGCCATAATATGTAGGAATATAGTCTTTATAAGTGATGTTGCAGACCAATTCAGATGGCTTCTCTCGATAGTTATTTTTTCCATTTTCAATTGTCACTCGCTTTCGGATAATCAGGCATCTTGATGGGAGTTGTGGGCCCATTTAGATATTGACATTCCCAATGTAACATATTATCTCAAAATGAGATTTGTTTAAGACAAAATGGTCTTTTATAAGATAACATTTCATGGAAATATATGACTTTGTAAGGACAATACAAAGTTTAATTTAAAACGGCATAAGAAGAGTTTCACTGTAAAATAGAAACACATGAAATATAAAACATAAGCATTAAAAATGGGCATGTAGCTTGTTCAGCTAGGCTGCACCTCTCAGGCATCCTTTAGGAACCGCTGAAGCACCCCCTACCTTATGAGCCTCTAAATTTCATCTTTCAGGGCATAGAACTACTCAGTGTCATGATCGTGGTCCAGATGAAATTTGCACCACTTAGCTTATCCCTCTTGTGGGGTGGATCTTTAAGATTCTCTGGCCACTTCAGTAGCTTGTCCTCTTTTATGAACTCAAATATGTATTTAATTGGGAAGGACAATGGGGTGTAGGACTTAAAGACCCTTTCTGCCTTCTCCACTTTCCTTTTCTGGTTCTTACATGCTACTTCTGCGAATGGAACTTCTGGAACTGCCGCAACAACGAAGGTTGATGAGGCAATGATCCTGGGTGCCGCACCCACATTGGATGAGGCTTTGGCCTCTAGCAAAAGGACCCTCTGGGTCAAATAGTTGACCTGAGTTTGGAGTGAAGCATGACTATCGTAAAGATGGTTGAGGTGATTGTACAATTGCACAATCTCATCTTTGACTTCTGTGCTTCTGATGGATTCTCCTTCCATTTTTTGCTTTATTAGTCTTTACAAAGTATATACAATCTGAGACAAAACTAATAAAATTGAGCAATCATAGAAATATTGGATTAACAAAGTAGGAAGTTGGGATTCAGCATTTGCACTATTGCGTGATACTACTATTTAGGTCGCGGCCAGTAAGGCACACAAGTGTACTATCGTGGCCTTTGAATGATATGCACCAAGGTTGAGCTAAAACACCACCTGAGTCCATTCCTCGATGATTTGGAGTTGTTCTAATACAACCGCACTAGTAGGGGCCGCGATAAGAAAAAGATAGTTTCCTACCAGGTCACATCCCCGTCTAGATAGTGAATGGGGCAACCCCAAAATTGAAACCCAAAAACTGAGTTTTTCTCTCGCAACTTATGGAGAGAATACCTACTAGGGTATATCCATGAGAAAATACCATCAGAGTGCATAAAATAACACGATTCTGATGATAAACCCTAGATCATAGGCATAGAACAACAAAAAGGGAGTAAATACAATCCTTCCCTAATCACTCATCTTTTCGGGGCTAAAGCCCATCATGATTTTCCGCATTATCTAGATGAAATGATATCACAGGGGTATGTAAAATAGATCTAAGGTCATAAAATGGAGACCCGGCAGTAGATCTGAACATAAGAAATACCCATTTAAGGGTGTAAATATAAAATAGAGCTCAGTAACCAAAATTTACTCATGGAATGATGATCCAAAGGATCCCCATGAATAGAATAAAGTGTTTAAGAACTCGAAACATAGAGAAATAATACTGAAATATCTCGATTCCCACAGACGGCGCCAAGTTGATGATACGAGAAATCATCCACTTGTCGTTCTCGTACCAGCAAATCAAGTATAAAGTGCATAATAAGCAAATAGAGCAAATAAAGAGAGATAAAAGACAAGATATAGAGTGGTTCGGCTATAGAAATGAGCCTACGTCCACTTTGGTGCCACACTCTTATTATATATGTTGTTCGGTACATAGTAATTTGGCCTAAAGAGGCGTACAAGCATGTGAATAGAAGAGAATACATGTTTATAAGGAATTCGATGTGCCGGAGAGATGGCTGCGATGCCGGAGAGATGGCAGCTATGATGAGAGATGTTGCGGCCAACTGATTAATGAGCTTTATAGGCCGCGACATATATCTTGTAAATGGGGACGCACTGTATGTTCATGGTTGCAGCTGGTAGAGAATAAGTGCAGCCTATATGTCAAGGACTGCGACATGTAGGTAAGGCATTTATGTATTCAATAGGATTTTGGGTCGTGCCCTATATATGATAATACTTTGGTTCTTCCTTTCGCGGCAGGTGGTGCCATATTTATACTATCAATATGTATTTATATGTATTTGTGTGGACATACTAGTGGAACATCCTACCGGCTTGGGGGTTCGCGCGTTCAGACCGCATACCACATGTCAACACAGGTGGGCTTGACGATGTGTAGACCAGATAGGTATTACATGGGGGTTCCACCCATAAGAGTTAGGTGTTGGAGTTAACCATTCTTGTATCACTGCTATGTATGGGCTGTGCACAGGTGTCCTCCGTAGGGACCATCCCCAACTTGTGTGTGTTTTGTGATGTCCACTTATGATAAGGGATTCCTCCGGTATTGCCAATAGATCACGAACGAGACACCAACGACAAATGCCCTTGTGTGTCGCATATATATTTATATATATATATATATATGGGAATGTTCCTTTTTAGTCTAAAGATGTAGACAAAGCTTAATGATAATAAAGATGGGCTAATAAAATGATATGGATAATTAAGGACTAGATAAGTCCTAATGAATAATGTGGCAGAAAATTATTAATAAGAATAATAATTGGATAATCTAAGGAAGTAGACCAACATTAAATAGAATGAGAAATGGTGTAGAAAATTATTAATGAGAATAATAATTTGGTTATCAAAGAGAGTGAAAATTATAGTTTAACGGGTAAGATGACAGGGAATATGAATTTAATCATTAAATGATTTGATAAAATAGATAATGGTTACAGGATATGATGACATAAGATTTTGGAATTAGTTTATGTAAATTGTGATATTTATATTCCTAAATCTATTCGGGGATTGCATAGTTGAATGGATTATTCTTTACATGACTGATTAAATAATGGAAGTTGCAATTGACATTTTTATTGAGGATACGAGTAGGACTACTTCTGAGAGGTGAGGTACTCATTACATGTGAGCATCAATGGGGAGACGTGAAGTATGAGTTAATAAAAAATTGTATATTTATTGGTGAAGAATCCTTGCACACCTCGGGCTCTAACCCAAACTATAAATGTTTTTCTCCCCGGTTATTCTCAATGACAGGGAAAGCATGATTGACGATGGATCATGCTTGCAGTTGCATTGGATGTAGTGGATATCGCTCCACTGACTCTAGTATAGGTTGTACTTCGGTCTCTTTGTTAATTAATTTCATACTGAGATTTGTACGGGCATAAGCCCAAGTGTTAATTATATCACTTGTACTTAGTTTTACATTATGGGCATTGTATGATGACTTAGTTTTTATTATTCACGTGAAAGAAATTTTATTCAGAGCTTTTACTCATTGTGGATTTTAATATAAAATGAAAGAAGTTTTTATTCCTTCCGTGTTGAGAATAATATAAATTGTTGATAAGCTCCATCTTTGGTGTATCGTGCCTTACCAGCCTTTATGTGAAAAAATGGGGGTTGTTACAAACCCCAAATTCAAAAACCAACCAAAACCCACTAAACCCCATTTTGACCAAACATAAGGCTGTATCCATACGATTTTCTATGCTTGACTCGATCCGGGTTTTTGGTAAACTCACGTCGATTTAAGAAACGTAGAAAAATTTCCCCAATTTCATTCTGTAAGTGAGCATAATTTCTATCTAATTTCAGTCCTAATTATGTCCAACTAGTTTCCAATATTTTATTTTAGGTTTAGGATTAGAAAACTCAATTTTTTAACATAAAATTTATGGAATTAGCATTCAAAACATGGCTTTCAACGGAATTTAAGAATTACAATTCCTATATATAATAAAGCCCTAGTATAGGCAAGGAGTATAATTCAACGTAGGTATATATTATCAACTTTCTAACATCCATAATTTATAAATTTTACTTTTTAACATCAATCTTAATATTTTTATAGAAGATGTTACAACAATTTTAACCAATTAACATGATTCCAGTATAATTCCAAATTTCCATTCAACAATAGACCCAAATTTATGTTAAATAGTACTTTTTTATATACCAATTTTTAATTTTAATGCTTAATTTTAAAAAAATTATCCAAGATGAAGATTTAAATTAATCGAAATTAGAGTTCATATATGTTTAAAGCCCAAATACAACAAATATATTGCCATTATATCATTTAGATTCCAATTACCCAATTTGATTCTAATTATTAAATTTTAATAATAAAGTTTAGATTCTGATTAAATTTAGATTTTTAAAGTTTATTTCTACAGGGGAAAAGTATGATAGAATTCTTTTCCTTGGTTGATATTAGGATGAAATTTCATGATTTAAATAAGTTGTTGACTCTTCAATGCTAATTCCCAAATTTTCTTCCTTAATTCTTCAAATTCTCATTTCCAATTGTGTCCTCACAAATTTCCCCACACGCACCTTTTTTTTCCTTTAGCATCATAATTAAAGCTTTAGGGTTTAAGTTAAGAATGTGATAAGAGGCTTAAACTAAGTTAATATTATGTCTTTTTGTTGTTAATCTCGACACTTTTATTAACCCTACTTTTTAAAGCTTATGAGCACTATAACCAACCTCAAACACTCAATTACTTAACCTAATTGGGATACCAAACCCATATGTGCAATCACTCATCATTTTAACTATATTTGGCCTTACAAATGACCCAAGAAAAATCCAACCTAAAAACCCTAATATAGTAAAATGGTCTCAAGAGAAAATAAATTAAATTAGCACATAAACCACATATGAGATTTATTAAAATTACATCCCAACTAGTTATCACCGAATTATTTTATTTAGCACATAATAAAACTATTTGGCACATGAGAATGATTAATTAAAATAATTATCAATCGCATAATTCTAACATGTAAAGTTAACAATTAAGTCAACAATTCCCTTAATCATTTAATTTACCAATTAAATTAACATGATAATTTTCCAAATGAATTAATTATTAAAATCACGGTTATTAAAAAATGGAATCTTATTAAACTATCAATATTCACTTCATTCTTCTGAACCATTTCACATGTTGAATATGATGACATTGGATTAATTGAGATGGTATTCTATGAATGTAATACCTCGTAATTTTTAAGAATTAAATATGGGAAATTTAATTGATAATTAATCTGGATTAAAATAAATATTAACTAGCGATATAAGGGTTAGTATTTATCGATGAGAATAATATTGAATATTACTGAGTGAATAAATTAATATGTATATATATATATATATATATATATTTATATAAATTGTCACGAGTGAGAAATACGACAATTATAGTAATTAAGTCGGGACGCGCATGTCAATCGTGTCGGGACTATATTAATGGAATAAAAAATAAATTATTTATAAGTCACTCAAATGATCATTTCGAGTATGCCAATGTGTTGGAAAATATCGAGATAATCATAAAAGTCTACCCGGGAGTTTAATTTGGGTCCTGGGACAGTTTTAGGCCAAACCGACATCCTGAGAGGATGTTTTGGAAATTTATATTTTTGGAGTATAATTAATGACAAAAATTAGAGGGATAAAATATCATGTATGTGGGTTAGATTAGGGTTATCAGTTGTTATACACAAAGAGGCCAAAGGGGGAAGGAGGAGGAGAGGTTTCAAGGGCTATAACCTCCATTGCTACATCTTTAACAAAACAAACACCACCACCGCGTAGATCGGAGAGAGGGGATTACATATATACAATCTTGTTCAAAGGATTAGACCTTCAATCTAGAGGCAAGTGTTTAAATTTGCGTATTTTTAGCGACAATTATGTTCATATTAGAACTTCAATCTAGAGGCAAGTGTTTGAATTGCATATGAATTGGGTGAAATTGGACAATTTAATTCATAAATTATATATGAATTTAAATTAATTGAAATATTTGCTTGTATGCAGATTAGAACTAGGGCTGTGTTTTTTTTCCGAACTTTTCGATTTTTTCGATTTCCGATCCGATTTTTTTCGAATTTGGAATGAAATTTTAGTTTGCCGATTTTCGATTTCCGATTTTTCTGAAAAAAATCGGATCGAAAATCGGAAATAATTCTGAATTTTCAATTTTCCGATTTTTTCGATCCGATTTTTCCGAAACTATGCCGATCCGATTTTTTTGATTATTTTCCGAATTATTTTCGATTTTTTTGGAATTATTTTCCAATTTTTGATTTTTCCGATTTCTTTTTCGATTTTTTGAAAGTTTTCCATATCCCACGTCGGTTGGGAGAGGGAGAGGGTTCCAAAATATGCTCTATAAAAGGAGAGTATCCTCCTAACTTCTACACAAATATGAAAAATGAGTCAAATCCTCATGTGTTTACATGTTGGGTTAAGTCATTTTCATTGTTTCTTTAAAATGAGAATTTCGAGTAATCGAAAATCCATAATTTATTTTTTTGAAATTTTAGAATTTCCGAAATTTCTAGATTTATAATATATTTTGTGAATTTCCGATTTTTTCCGATTTTTTCGAATTCGGATTTTTTTTAAATTTTCCGAAAAAATCGGATCGGAAATCGGAATAGTTATATTATTTCCGAAAAAATCAGAATTTTTTTCGAATCGGCATTTTCCGATCCGGCCGAAACACAGCCCTAATTAGAACTCATGAAATTTGGATTTGTAGTGATGAACAAATCTGGGTTAATTATGTTCTTCGATTGAAAATTTGTAAACTAGGGTTCTTATGATAAAATTTGGGGATTTTGGATCTAATTAATGTTTATCAATGATTTAATGATTCTAGAGTATTATAAACCATCCTTATATGTTAGAATAATGGTTGGAATTAATTGTTGGGAGTTTGGGAAGGATCTGTAGAGGTTTTAGGATAAAAAATGGTGGAAAAACGCCAGTGTTAAAGGTTGAAGATGAAGCAGCCCAAGTCGCGTGAAGTCCCGTTCGAATGAGATGGATATCGCTCGAAGAGGTTGTTCAAACGACCTTGTTATCTCGTTCAAACGATATGCAGTCTCGTTCGAATGATGTGTCAGGATTTCGGAAATTTTCTTTTTGGTTCCAATTTGTGCGATGTAATTAATTCGAGTGAGATTAAATAATGTACAATAATTTCAGTATAGTGCAAAATTATTGGAGCTATTTGGGTATAATACTTTAAGGTATTTGGAGTGGGGAGTTATCCTTGGAAATTACGAGAGGGAGAATATTCGTAATTTAATAGATATATTGTAAGTAGTAATGAGAGTAATACTACATATGAACTATAATAATTGGGTGGTGTGTATACCTAATGGTCTTGATAGGTTGTGTGAATGCCTATAGTAATATTTATTATATGTATGACATACCTACCATACATGCTATCATGGGAGGTCTTAAAGAGAGGACAATCTTATCTTGATGAGCCTTTGGGGAGATTTTAGATTGGTGCCTCAGAACATGGAACGTGGGTATGGGTTATCTGTGATAATGATAGTGTTAATGGTCATATGGGTGTGTAGGTATGTGCGTAGCCCATAGGCTTGGAACTATGTTCGACTCCAATATGAGTGATCTGTATTTATATGGTTCGAATGTGATTATTGTTCTTATTCAGTACGAGATGTACAGGGACTTGATAGCAGATTATGCACGCACCTCGGCTAAGTCTAGGGGTGTCGTATTAGTATTTACCTATAATAGTGTGATGAAAAATAAATATTTGTAATTTAATCTACCGTGTGAATATATAGATGAGTATTTTAATGGGATTGAATCAATTATGTGAATACTTAACCTTATTGTGAAATTCTTACTCAGAATAGTAAAAGTAGAAACATTTAATTAAAATAGTATGTGGGGAATACGAGATATTACTACAATGAGGGTTTAGAAGATTTATGACTACGAACTAGTTAGGTGTGATAAAAAATAATTAAAACGGTTTAAAGGTACATTAGGTGTACACAATAGTCGAGAGGTGAGAATCTCAAGTGAGCGCTCAAAAAGCTAACATGCATATAATATTTGCTTTACTGCAATTTTTAAATACTTGCTAAATTGTTTTAAAATCTTTTACACTCGAGCTCTGACCCATCTCTTGCAAACCTATTTTCTCTTGTACAACTATTTTAGGTGTCCAGCCACAGGTGTGCTAGGCTTAGACCGTTGGACTATTTGACGTGTTGCAGTTAGTATGAGAGTTGCAGGTCCTCATATTTAGACGCCTCCATCCTTGTCATCTTAGTTTCATGCTTAGCCATTTCATTTAGGTCATGTGTCTCCCATTTCCATTCTCTATTTATATCGGAGAGATATTGTACTCACTTTATTTTAGTACTCAGTTTTTTAGTTGGATTGATATTATTATATTTGCCAGGTTTTGGGATATATTTTGGAATGTTTATTCCAGTTTCATTTTATTTTAAATAAATGGTTTATTATTCATTATTATTTTTATTCATAAAAATGGTGAATGTGTTATCAGTGTATATTGTTGAATTTTAATTAATGGACTAATTGTGTTTTTACACTAACTTAATTAATTATTATGTAATTAATAAAATAAATATTTTCGACAGTGATGCTAAGAATGAACCAACTGGATACTTTGATTTAATTTAATAAAGGACTGATCACTCGATATTTAATTAGGTGGGGTGTCACAGGTGGTATCAGAGCGTCAAGTTCTAGAGTCTTTTAGGATTTGTACAGCTTATTATGCTTCAAGCTTAGCGTTCTTTGATATAGAGCCCTATTATTAGGATTATTGCATTCAGATTTTGTATTTACATCTTTAACTATTTTAAGAATTTTTGAACTGTGGACTTATAAAGTCTTTCTCATTTCGGATGCCTCCTAGACGAGCACCGTGGGCCAGAAATGCCCAGCCTGAGCCATGGCCAGCTCCAACCTAGGGTACGATGAATTCTACGAAGGTAGCCACTATAGTTGCATAGGCGGTTAATGCAGCACTAGCAGTGGTTCAGCAGGTCCTCCACCCAGATGCAGATAGTGGCACCTGCCCCAGTACATGTGTTCCCTTTTGCTTGGGAACGAGTAAGGTATGCCTTTCAGAAGGCACATCCTTCAGAGTTCTAGGGGAGTTTAGATGTGGTAGCTGTGAGCCAATGGAAAAATGATATCCATAGGCACCTGAGGATGTATGAGTGCACGGAGGTGCAGAAGCAGATACTAGATACTTTTAAGCTAGTTGGGGCAGCGTTACAGTGGTGGAGTCCACTACTACTACTACAGAGGAGTGCGATGTTATGACGATTCAGGAATTCTGGGTGCGATTTGATCGCAAATATTTTCCTTTCACAGTTCAGGCTGAGATAAGGTGGAAACTGCTGGACCTTACCCAGGAGGGGAAGACGAAAATAAAGTATGAGAAGGAGTTTACTAGACTAGTAAACCTGGTACCAGCTGAGGTGCCTACTGGAGAAAAGAAGATTCAGATATTTATGAATGGCTTGACCTAGAGGATTCGACATCTCTCCTTACAGTCCAATGCAAATGTACTCAATGTTGCTTTACTACACTGTCAGGATCATCGCTTCCATGTAAAGGGGAGCAAGCGAGTTAGAGAGTCCAGCCAGCAGGGCAGGACCGAGGGAAGGAGTGCAAGTGGGGCAGCAGTAGCTCAGAGTCAGCAGAAACAGAGGGAGAAAGGTTCCCAGCAGGGGGATTCTGCTATTCAGATTAGGGGGTTTTATCACGCACATGGCGGTTTCAGGCATGGCCAGCAGGGCCACTCAGGCCAACAGCAGTTACAGCAGGGCCATCTGTGCCAAGGGAGGGGTAGTAATGACCAACAGGGATGAGGATGGCAGGGTCAAAGGGGAAGAAATTTTATTGATAGGTGTTTCATTTACGGAAATACTGAACACAAATGTCAGGACTGTTTGCAAAAGGATAGGGTTCGGCAACCGAAGCAGGGTGCTCGTCAGGAGCCCCAAAGACCAATATTTCTCATCGCCCTCCCACTACCAGCACCAGTCCCAGCTTTGCCTACCATTCCAGTAATTACGGTTCAACAGGGGAAACTATAGTACGAGCGTGTTTACAACATCCACCAGGCTACAGTCCCACAGGCTCAACCCAGAGTTGAGGGTATATTTTCTATCTAGGGGACTATGGGGCGCATTTTATTTGACACGGGAGATTCACATTCATTTATTGTCACTAAATTGGGATGTGCTATGGGGTTATTAGATACAACGGATAATACTGTTACATGTGTAGACTCGTCGTTGGGTAATGGGACATTGATTTTCTTTATATGTTGGGGTGAGGGCATAGAGATTGGGAGTCTTATTTTGCCTTCCAACATGCTCTTCTTGGATATGTCTGAGTATGATGCCATTATTGGCATGGATTGGCTAGTCATTTATAGGGCTATGATTGACTGCTTTAGTAGGAGCATTGTTTTTGCTATCCCTGTTCAGGAGATGTTTATAGTGGTGATGCCTCACCCCGAGGGAGGATCATCTACTCACTTATATTATATCGAGGAGGAGACCTCTACGGGAGTTGTGATTACCCTTGATTCGATTCCGGTTGTTAGGAAGTTCGCCAATGTGTTTCAGGACATACCGGGGCTATCGCCAAGTAGAGATAAATAGTTTATGATTGATTTAGCAACGTGCACTCGATCAATAGCCCATGCACCATACCGTATATCTCCTACGGAGATGAGGGAGCTGAGGCATCAGAGAGCACTTCTTGGGACAAGGCTTATCCATAGGAGTACCTCACCTTGGGGTGCCCCAGTTATGTTCGTGAAAAAGAAGGATGGATCTTTACGACTGTGCGTGTATTACCCAGAGTTGAATAAAGTCACGATACGGAATAAATATCCATTGCCAGGCATCAATGACTTATTTGACCAGCTGAAAGGGGCAGCCTACTTCTCAAAGATAGACTTGAGGTTCGGTTATCATTAGTTACGGATTAGGGATCAGGATATGTCTACGACTTCTTTTTTGACGAGATATGGGTCCTACTAGTTTTGGGTTATGCCATTTGGACTGACCAATGCACCGGCTGTATTTAGGGACTTTATGAATAGGGTATTCACAGAGTTCCTAGATCAGTTTATTCCCGTACTAAGGAGGAGAACGCTGACCATTTGCGTCGAGTTCTACAGACACTACGTGAGCATTAATTGTGTGCTAAGTACGAAAAATGTGGATTCTGGCTGCGAGAGGTTCAGCTTCTGGGGCATATCATTACTGAGTTGGGGATATTAGTGGACCCAAGCAAAGTATAAGCGATAAGGGAGTGGGGACAACCCACGACACCGACAGAGGTGAGTAGATTTTTGTGGTTAAATGGGTATTATAGAAAATTCATACGGGGATTTTCGAAGCTTGCGAGCCCGTTAACTAATTTGACTCGTAAGGGTGTGCCGTTTGTTTGGGATGATGCGTGTCAGTTGGCATTTGATGAGCTGAAGGATAAGCTAACTTCGGCACCAGTACTAGCACTCCCCATAGTAGGTGTGGAGTACCTCGTTTTTACCAGCGCATCATTACAGCGGCTTGGTGGGGTATTGCAGCAGGAGGATTGGGCTATAGCTTACGCTTTAAGCAAACTTAAGCCTCACGAGCGAAATTACCCCACCCAAGACTTGGAGTTAGCAACAGTCGTGTTCGCACTTCGGATTTGGTGATATTATTTGTTAGGGGAGAAGTTTAGCCTGTTCACATATCATAAGTCACTACAGTACTTGTTCACTCATAAAGAGTTGAATATGCGTCAGCGCGAGTGTCTTGAATTTATGAAGGACTACCAATTTGAGATCCAATATCACCCAGGGAAGGCTAACGTGGTAGGAGATGCGTTGAGTCATAGGCCCGAGGGTGAGGTAGCCAAAGTGTGGAAGGAGAAATGGAAGGAGTTGGGACATCAGGATGCGATTGCGAGATCATTCATGTCAGTCATAACTGTTACACCACAGATTGTGATGAGGGTAGTACAGCCCAGGAAACAGATCCATTTTATCAAGAGAGGATTAGAAAGATTTTAGTGAGGGTCTTACTCAGTGAGTTCAGAGAGAGGCTTACGCTTCAACGGTAGACTGATTGTTACTGAGGGGGAAGAGTTACGACACGCAATGATGATAGAGTCACATGGATCTCGATTTGCAGTACATCCTGAAGGGGATAAGATGTACTAGGATATGAGGCGACATCATTGGTGGTGTGGAATAAATAGGGACATTTCTAAGTTTGTATCGAAGTGTGCCACCTGTCAGCTAGTAAAGGTGGACCACCAGAAGCTAGTAGGGTTACTTGAGTCGTTCGAGATTCCTACGTGGAAATGGGAGAGCATTTACATGGATTTTATCACAGGGTTGCCTACTTCTCAAAGGGGAGACGATTCTATATGGGTGATTATAGATCGGTTGACTAAGGTATCCCACTTTTTATCAGTTCAGACGGATTATACTATCGCACAGTATGCTCAGATTTTTATTATCGAAATAGTGAGATTACTCGAGCTACCCCTAGACATTGTGTCAGATCGGGACATTATTTTTGTGTCTTATTTTTGGGAGAACTTCCAGGAGGATATGGGCACCGAGTTACATTTGAGTATGGAATATCACCCATAGATAGATGGGAAGAATGAGCGGACTAATAAGATGCTAGAGGATATGTTAAGGATGTCTATTCTCGATTTCGGAGGGGTTTGAGAGCAGTACCTCCCACTGGTAGAGTTTGCGTACAACTGCTCTTATCAGTTCACTATTGACATGGCTCCATTTAAGTCACTGTACAGTAGGCCTTGTCATTCTACTGCCTTTTGGCTAGAGGTGGGGGAAAACAAGCTATTCAGGCCAGACGTGATTCTTGATACGTCAGCCAGGATTGAGATGATTAGGATTTGTATTCGGGTAGCTCGGGACAGGTAGAAAATCTATGCCGATGCTAAATAGTTCTTTCGAGAGTTTGCTGTAGTGAACCAGATACTACTACGAGTATCTCTTATGAGGGGTATTATGCGATTTGGGAATAAGGGAAAATTGGCACCAAAGTACATTGTCTGATCATCAAGCAGATTGGTCCATTTCCTTACAGCCTTGGATTGCCTGAGCACTTGTATCGTATACGTGATGTGTTCCATATTTCTTCACTTAGATAATATCTTCGGGATGAGTTAGCTCACACTTACATCGCGCTAGAGGAGATTGACCTACAACCTGACATCTCGTATGAGGAAAGTTCGGTGGCTATCTTGGACCATAGCGATAGGAGATTGAGGTCAAAGGTAGTTCCACTTGTGCATGTCCAGTGGGAGCATCATAAGGTCGAGGAGTCTACTTGGGAGCGCGACGATGAGATGCGCGAGAAATATCCAGAGTTATTTTTACCAGGTATACTTTTATTGCCGAAATTCGGGACGAAATTTCTTTATTAGGGGGGAAGTATGTAATACCTCGTAATTTTTAAAAATTAAATATGGGAAATTTAATTGATAATTAATGTGGATTAAAATAAATATTAATTAGCGAGATTAGGGTTAGTATTTATCGATGATAATGATATTGAATATTACTGAGTAATAAAGTAATATATATATATATATATGATGGTAAATTTATGAAAATTTCCACGAGTGAGAAATATGATAATTATGGTAATTAAGTCGGGGCGCGCGTGTCAGGACTAAATTAATAGAATAAAAAGTAAATTATTTATAAGTCACTCAAATGGTCATTTTGAGTGCACCAATGTGTTCAGAAGGGTCAAGATAGTTAGAAAGTTCTACCCGGAAGTTTAGTTTGGGTTCCAGGACAATTTTAGGCCAAACCGGCATCCCGGGAGGACGTTTGGTAATTTGTATTTTTGGAGTAAAATAATGACGAAAATTAGAGGGATAAAATATCGTGTGCGTGGTTTAGATTAGGTTTATCAGTTGTTATACACATAGATGCCAAAGGAGGAAGGAGGAGGAGAGGTTTCAAGGGCTAGAACCTCCATTGCTACACCTTTTACAAAACACACACCACCGCCGCGTAGATCGGAGAGAGGGGATACATATATACCATCTTCTTCAAAGGATCAGACCTTCAATCAAGAGGCAGTGTTTAAATTTGCGTATTTTTAGAGACAATTATGTTCATGTTAGTATAGGTGAAAAATACACATGAATTGCATATGAATTGGGTGAAATTGGACAATTTAATTCATAAATTAGGTTTGAATTTAAATGAATTAAAATCTTTTCTTGTCTGTAGATTAGAACCCACGAATTTTGGATTTATAGTGATGAACGAATATGGGTTAATTATGTTCTTGGATTGAAATTTTTATTGATGATTATTGATTCTGGAGTATTAGAAATCGTCCTTATATGTTAGAATAATGATTGGAATTAATTGTTGGGAGTTTGGGAATGACCTGTAGAGGTTTTAGGATAAAAAATGGTTGAAAATGAAAGTGTTAGAGGTTGAAGACAAAGCAGCCCAGGTCGTGTGAAGTCTCGTTTGAACGAGATGGCTGTCGCGCGAAGAGGTTGTTCAAACGACCGGCTTATCTCGTTCAATGAGATGCAGTCTCGGTCAAACGACGTGTCAAGATTTCTGAAATTTTCTTTTTGGTTCCAATTTGTGCGACGTAATTAATTCGAGTGAGATTAAATCATGTACAATAAATTTCAGTATAGTGCAGAATTATTGGAGTTATTTGGGTATAATACTTTAAGGTATTTAGAGCGGGGAGTTATCCTTACGAGAGATATAATTTTCGTAATTTAATAAATATATTGTAAGTAGTAATGAGAGTAATACTTAACCGTATTGTGAAATTTTTACCTGGGATAGTAAATGTAGAAACATTTAATTAAAATATATGTGGGAATACGAGATATTACTACGGGCGAGGGTTTAGAAGGTTTATGACTATGACCTAGTTAGGTGTGATAAAAATAATTAGAATGGTTTAGAGGTATGTCAGGCTTGCACAATAGTTGAGAGGTGAGAATCTCAAGTGAGCGCTCGAAAAGCTAACATGCATATAATATTTGCTTTACTGCAATTTTTAAATACTTGCGAAATTATTTCAAAATCTTTTACACTCGGGCTCTGACCCATCTCTTGTAAATCAATTTTCTCTTGTACAACTATTTTAGATGTCCAGCCACAGGGGGCGTCAGGCGTAAACTGTTGGACTACTTGACGTGCTGCAGCTAGTGTGGGAGTTGCAGGTTCTCATATTTAGACGCCTCCATCCTTGTCATCTCAGTTTCATGCTTAGTCATTTCATTTAAGGCATGTGTCGCCCATTTTCTGTTTCTATTTATGTCAGAGAGATATTGTACTCACTTTATTTCAGTACTCGATTTTTTCGTTGGATTGATATTATTATAGTTGCTTGGTTTTGGGATATTTTCTGGAATATTTATTCCAGTTTATTTTGATTTCAATTAAATGGTTTATTACTCATTATTATTTTTACTCATAAAAATGGTGAATGTGTTATCAGTGTATATTGTTGGATTTTAATTAATGGACTAATTTTTTTTTACACTAACTTCATTAATTATTAGGTAATTAATTAAATAAATATTTTCGACAGCGATGCTAAGAATGAACCAACTGGATACTTTGATTTAATGTAATAAAGGACTGATCACCCGGTATTTAATTAGGCGGGGTATTATAATAAATACACAATTGTTGTAAATATATTGACAACTTCTTTATTTTCGATCTCCTGGAAGGGAAAAAGTAATTTTTCATTGTTTCTTCAACAATCTTCGATCTTTAGTGGACCTCTTAGTAGGATTTGATACCATATAAAATGGATTACATTTAATCTATTATATACATTACAATAACAAAGCCATATTTCATATTATACTAAATCTCGTATGACAAGTCACATACAACCAAATACTTTTTTCCTCTACCTTACTGTGGGTACCCGAGATTGGCATTACAGGCCTGGAGGAGTAGCCCAATTTAAACGGCTCAAAGTCCAAGCCCTTCGCACCTTAACATTAATTCAGTTATAACTTAGTATTCTCCCATGTTCTCGTATAGAGATGTTCCCGGAGAAGATGGTAAACGTGGGGGAGTCCAACACCCCCACTCCCCGAAGACAGACATGTATATAATAAACCCTAGGTCTGGGGCATAAGACACGCACTGTATTCTCTCTAAACGCTCCCTGGAGTATATAGAAATAATACTGACTGGAACACCGTGGACGTAGACATTCTTGCTGAACCACGTACATCTCATGTTGTGTGATTGACATTTCATCTTCTTTATTTTGCTTGGTGATAGCGCTTCTACTATCTATTTGTGTTGAATAATAATTGTCACCACAATTGGCGCCGTCTGTGGGAACGTTTATCTTCCCTGAGAAAGCCCACACCAAAAAAGGAGTTCGAAATGTCTGGTCACAGTAGTAATGCTCCTCAGGTAGGAGATATTGAAGTGAAACCTGCTCCTCACAGGATCAGATCTGAAGTTCGGCGTTCAGATCAGAGGGCTCGCCTAGAGAGGCCAGCCTCAGAATAAAGCCAAAGACCAGCGAGGTCCACACAAATATCCAGGTTGATTGATGCATATGAGGCGAGGCTCCAAGAACAGAGGGAGTCTTCTCACAGGCACGAAGCTAAGAATGCTCGCCTCAAAAGAAGGTTAGAAAAAATGGAGAGAGAGCTCCATCGTGGCACCAGAAGACGTCTGTACTGCACTCCTAGCCCTCAGGCGAGCAAGTCTCGCAGTCGAGGAAGGAACCCTAGACGCGGGTCCCAAAAAGTTGAGGGAGATGAGTCAGAGGACGACCTGCTCGAGCAACTACAGCTAGATCGCGATTGCAGGAGCCCAGCTCGTAGCAACGAGAACATACGAAGTCTGGTCCGAAGGGAGATGGACCAACACCCTGCGCATCGCGGTACTAGATCAGCCAGAGAACTCGCTAGGCGAGCTCTTAGAACTCAGATGAAATAACCTTTCTCAAGGGAAATAGAAGAAGAGGAAGCCCCTAAGAAATTTTCTATTCCAAGGTTCAAGATTTATGATGGTAAAACTGAACCCATTGATCACGTCAGACAGTACAGGCAAGCCATGACCCTCTAGAACCATCGAGACGCACTGATGTGCTAAATTTTTCCCTCGAGCCTGCACGATGTGGCGCAGAAATGGTTCGAAAAGCTCCCCACTAGGTCTATCAGAAGCTTCAAGTCCCTGGCCGAGCTCTTTACTGCCCGTTTCATTACTAGTAGCTCCCATCCCAAAAGGATGAATGCTTTTCTAACAATGAAAAAGATGCCTCAAGAGACCCTCCGAGACTACGCAAAGAGGTACTGGGAGTTATTCAACGAGGTCGAGAATTGCTCAGAGCAAGTAGCAGTGGCCTCTTTCAAAATTGGGCTACCCAGCTCTTCCCTTCTGTACCAGTCCCTAACAAAGAAAGAGGCCATGACCATCGACGACCTGATGGCTCGCATCGAGAAATATGCCAAGGTAGAGGATGTGACCCGCCTCAGCACAGGGGAAAATGTTCGAGCTAAGCTCGCTGCCAAAGGCAGTGATAAAATTGAGAACCAAAAGAAATGAGGAAAGAATGGGGGCAAGAGTGTCTCTAAGAACGGAGGCAGCAACAATGTGGCAAAGCAATTCAAGCGGTCAACACTATCTTCAGAGAACCAATTTACAAAATTCTCGTAAAAATCAAAGACGGGCCATTTATTAAGTGGCCCAGAAAGATGGGAGGAGATCCCTCAAAGAGAAACAACGCGCTGAGATGCGCTTTCCATAAAGAGGGAGGACATAAGACTGAACATTGCAAGGCTCTTAAGTCCCACCTCGAAGAGCTGGCCCAGTCCGGGCATTTGAACGAATTCATGAAAAAGAAGGCAGAGAAAGTTGCTGCCCATAGAGAAGCAAGGTCTAACAACGTATTCGAAGATGATGCCGACCATAAATTTATAGTAATTTATGGGGCATCCGATGTGAAGCAGATTCAAGAAAATTCAGCTCGAATGGAGGTAAAAAATCTTACAGCGGTAATGCAAACTTTTCAGATCGATCCAGCAAAGACACAGTCAGGAAAGCATCGGCGAGCAGATGACGTCGACTATAGTAAGCATATCGTATTCACAGATGAAGATCTGGTGGGAGTGTGAACCCCACATCATAATGCTTTGATCATTACTCTCAGGATAGGGAACTATGATGTCAAAAAGTTGCTCGTTGACCAAGGAAGCTCGTCCGAGGTAATGTATCTCGACCTATTCAGAAAATTAAAGTTAAGCATCGTCGACCCGAAGAAAGCTATTGTCCCTCTAGTTGGCTTTGTTGGAAAAGTGACTATGCCCTTGGGAAAGATCGTGTTGCCAATAAGGGTAGGAAATGTCTCTAAAATGATTGAGTTTCTGGTAGTCGACATTGACTCGCCATACCAGGCTATCCTCGGCAGAGGGTGGCTGCACGTAATAAAGGCAGTCTCCTCGACCTACCATCAGAAGCTCAAATATATGACCGAGCGAGGTGTAATGGAGATCCATGGCGATCAAGCGATGGAAAAAAGATGCTTCATAGCGGCCATCCGCCTAAGACCAGAGAAGAAGGCAGACAAGCCCGACGAGAAAGTTGAAAAATAAGAAGGTCTGATACCTTCAAAATAACAGTTAAAATACAGAAGGCCCGGAGTGGAGGAAACCAGGCTCCTCCCCTCTGAACGGGTCGTCGAGGACCTGGAGGAAGTTACAGCTGGAGGTAGCGATAATGACAGGATCTTCTTGATTGGAGCTTCTCTCACAGATCAGGAAAAGGAGTTGGTGATTCTGCTAAGAAGAAATGTAGACGTTTTCGCATGGGAACCATACGAGCTGCTTGGAATTGATCCTAGTGTGGTTTGTCATCAGCTGCATGTCGACCCTACTTCCAAACCAATCACGCATAAGGCACGGTGAACTGCGCCTGAGAAAGCAAAGGCCGTGGAAAAAAAGTTGAAAAACTACTGGATACAGGATCCATACGAGAGGTCCAATTCCCCAAATGGTTATCCAACCCAGTAGTAGTTCCAAAGAGCAACGGGAAATGGAGAGTCTGCATCGACTTCACTCACCTTAACAAGGCGTGCCCTAAAGACAGTTTCCCTCTTCCGAAAATCGATCAACTAGTGGACGCCACAACAGCTCAAGAGAGAATGAGTTTTCTGGACGCATACTCAGGTTATCATCAAATCCCTCTGTACGCTCCAGACCAGGACAAGACAGCATTAATCACCACCGTTGGAATGTACTGTTACAAGGTCATGTCCTTCGGGCTCAAAAATGCAGGGGGAACCTACCAACGGCTGGTCACCAAGATGTTCAAGGACCAAATGGGAGACACCATGGAAGTCTACATCGACGATATGCTCGTTAAAAGCAGGAAGAAAGAAAACCACCTCTCAGACCTATCAAGAACCTTCGAAATCCTCAGGAAGTACCGAATGAAACTTAACGCAAGCAAGTGTTCTTTCGGTGTCCAGTCACAAAAATTTCTTGGGTACTTGGTCAGTAAGAGAGGCATCGAGGCTAACCCAGACCAGATCGATACAGTAAATAGGGTACAACCTCCTCGCACAATCCGAGACGTACAGAAGCTCACCGGTATGCTCTCTGTCTTGAACCGTTTTATCACAAAGTCCTTCGAGAAATGCAAGCCTTTCTTCCAGCTCCTAAAGGGAAACAAAACAGTAGAATGGAATCGAGATTACTCGCGGGCATTGGACGAGATCAAGGCTTACCTCAGCTCAGCACCACTGCTCATCATACCCTAGGAAACAGATTCCTTGTACTTATACCTCGTCGTTTCCAACCACACTGTCAGTTATGCAATGATTTGCAAAAAAGCAGGAATCCAGCACCCCATTTATTACTCGAGCAAGACCTTATTAGAGGCCGAGCAGAGGTACCTACCACTAGAGAAGCTCGCCTTTGCACTTGTAGTGGCTTCAAGGAAGTTGAAGCACTACTTTGAAGCTCACACTATCATCGTCCTTACGTTACACCCCCTTAAAGCAATCCTGAGGAAAACGCATTTATCGGGCAGACTGTCTAAATGGTCAATCGAGCTCGGACGATTTGATATCTAATTTCAACCAAGGAACGCAATCAAAGGGCAGATCCTTGCTGATTTCATAGCCGAATTCACAGGCAAGCAGCCTCTCGACCAACTTCAACTCGCGAAGCAAAGACAGAATCACGCAACGGAGGGAGTCTGGAAGCTGTTTATTGATGGAGCCTCCTATTCAAAGGGGGCAGGAGTAGGCATTGTGCTTGTCACTCCAGAGGACACAATCCTCGAATAAGGAATCAGGCTTGGATTTGAAGCCTCCAACAACGAAGCAGAATATGAGGCTTTAATAGCCGGCCTCCAGAAGGCACAGACTTTGGGGGCAAAGCAGTTACAGGTGTTCGGCGATTCACAATTAGTCTCCAATCAGATAAATGGAGACTACAATGCAAAAGATGAAAGAATGGCGGCCTACCTCGCCTTGGCAAAAAGGCTAATGGTCAACTTCTAGGAAGTCAGTGTTCAGTAGTTTCCCAGAGGACAGAACAGCCATGCTAACGCCCTAGCAGCCCTGAGTTAGACAATCGATTCTGACTTAAAAAGAATAATACCCATCGATTTCCTCGCTCATCCGAGCATTAACCATAACAACGAGCTGCCAAGCGTGGAACAGGTGCTCCAAATTGAGTCAGCACCCAGCTGGATGGATCCTCTAAGGGACTATTTGAAGGATGGCGCGCTTCCAGATGATAAGAAGACCGCTCACTAGATAAGAGTTAATGTTGCTCGCTTTCACTTACCTCCTGAGGGCAAGCTATATAAGAGATCATTTTATGGTCCTTACCTTCAATGTGTTCACCCGAGGGATGTCGAACAGATCCTACATGAACTCTACGAGGGAATCTGTGGAGGCAATATCGGTGGAAGGTCATTGGCTTTCCGAGCAATAAAGGAAGGCTATTGGTGGCCATATATGCAAAGGGACTCTGCAGTGTATGTTCATAAATGAGAGAAATGCCAACTTCATGCTTTTATGGTCCATCAACTCGCCAGTGATATAAAATCACTGTCCAGCCCATGGCCATTTGCCCAATGGGGAATGGACATCGTAGGACCTCTTCCTACCGCTGTCGGTAATCGCAAGTATCTGTTGGTCGCAACTGACTACTTCACCAAATGGATCGAGGTCGAGCCACTAGCAAACATTCGAGATGCGAATATGATAAGATTCATATGGAAAAATATAATCACCCACTTTGGGATCCCTAGGACCATCATCACTGACAATAGAACGCAGTTTGAGAGCGGTTCCTTTCAGAATTTTTGTAATGACCACGGAATCAGACACTATTTCAGCTCGGTGGCCTATCCTCAGAGTAATGGCCAAGCTGAGGCTTCCAACAAAACGGTGATCGATGGGCTAAAGAAACGATTAGAACGAACCAAAGGCGCATGGGTTAATGAACTACTACCGTACTACCCCACGTAGAGAAATGGGGGAAACCCCATTCTCACTAACATATGGAATGGAAGCAGTCATCCCATTAAAAGCAGGATTACCCAATATGAGGTCCACCCTTGTCGACCAGGGCCAGAACAATACAACATTGCTCGCTGAACTTGACCTAGCCGACGAACGCCGAGAGCTTGCCTTGGTAAAACTAGCGATCTATTAACAACAACTCGCAAAGCACTATAACAAGAAGGTCAATCCAAGGGCATTAAAAGTTGGGGAATATGTCCTAAGGAAAGTCTTGGGCAGCACAGTAAAACCATCAGACGACAAGTTAGGGCCAAACTGGAAAGGACCATATAAAATAACAAGAGATGATCTGCAAGGAGCCTATCACTTAGAAATGCTGGAAGGCAGAGAGATACCCCGAGCATGGAATGCTGCCAATCTTAAGAAATTCTATTTCTAGATTCTTCTTTTGAATTATACTTATGAGACTGGAAGCTCATTTGCTTATCATTAATAAAAGTTATTTAGCAATTGCATTCTACGAAGTGTCAGTTAACTAGTATCTGAACTTTATAACTCACACACCTCTTCCAAGTGACAGGCACACTAATCATTACACTATAGCAGGAAAATCACCCTCCTCGGGTTTTCGTTATGAAATATGAAAAACCTCTTAGCATTGCCCCTGGCAATATATGAAGCCCTACAGGAGATCCTTAGGCAATATGGCCAAGTCAAAATTGGTCACCAAATAATGTTTGGTTAATAAAATCCTGATCGGATAGAGAATCCAACACCAGGTGTGTCCTCGCCAATTGCCACACTTAGGCCTAAGGGAGTGTGACGGCATGACCTAAAAGGTAAAGTGGGGCAGAATGGTATCACATAAGCATACTGGACTGGAGGGACACTCACTTGACAATGCAAACTTACAAATTTAGTCAGCCAAGAGAGGCTCAAGATTATTGAGCAAAGTCTAAAAGATGTGGAAAATATACAACACTTGTTTAATTGGCAAATTCGCCTAGAACATAAACTTTATATTACTTCAACGTATTTACAACAAATACAACCCATGTTTAGTCAGCGAGCTCGCCCAAAACATCAACATTACATTACTTCATTACAAAATATACAGAGTTACTACTGGCAAAATCTTAATGAGGTCGAGGCCTCTGAACGAGATAATCAGCCACTTGGGCTCTTCGATCGTCGTTGGGATGGGGAACTAGCTCCTCCTCGACTTTATTCGCATCCAACTCCAATAACTGCCGAGGGATGGCAACAATAGGGATCCACCGATCATCTCTTCGAAAGGGATTGGGCATTAGAGTGGAAGGAGAGATCTCATGACGATACCAGAGCATTGAGTTCCTAAGGACTTGCAGCTCCTTTCAGGGCACTCAACCATCCCTTGATAAAAGAAAGCTCTTCAAACTCTGTTAGCCTTGTCGGAGCATCCAACCAATCTTGGTCGTAACCATCAGCCCATGCTTATCGAGGTCCCCTCTTAAATAAATGCCTCAGGGGAGTGACATCCCTTTGAATCCCAGCAACAATCACATATGCTCGTTAAACATCACCACAGAGCTCTTCCATTTCCCTACCTGAACTCCTTGTGTTTGTACCAACTAGCAAAATAGTCAGCGAGTTAGAACCTCGCAGCACCGGCGGAACATCACTTGGTCTATCTCCAGCTCGTGACGAGGAAGAACCTCATAATACTACAGGAGAGATTCTCGGCGCATGCTCCCTGAGTCGCGAGACTTCCCTCCTCAAATCCTCATTCTCTTGCTGAAGAATTTCTCCAACCTGGTTGATCTCAGAAGCATCTAGAAGCCTTGCTCTCAGAGTATTCACCTCTTCCTAGACTAAGGCACTGACCTCTTCCATCTCTTGGAGCCAGTCTTTCAGTTTAACGACGAGCTCAGTCTACTCTATGAAATACTTATTCCTCAATCGCAGTGATTTGCAAATCCTCACAAAGGTATGACGAACTTTAGAATTTATATCAGGACCAAGCATTCTTCCCAATTGAGAAGTGGCTGGTATATAATCATCAACATCAATCAACTACAAGCAATAAAAGAGCAATGAAAGATATAATTATTCAGTACACTAAAGGAAAAAGTCTCCTCATTTCATTCATACAAAAAGATCAGAGTACATTGAAGAAGCAGAAAGGAAAATTACAAACAAAAATACAAGAGTAACCCTAAGGGTAAATTAGCTGCGACCTCAGGCTGGCCAGAAGAAGCTGGCTGCTTCCCCTTGTCAGCAGCAGTAGAAGCACCTCCCTCAGTAGGGACAACCTCTGTCGCCTGAGCAGGAAGGGCATCAGCAGGAACTGTTTGGGAGGCAGGGTCAACACCTTCAATGGTTGGGGCAGGGGCTTCATCCATAATTGGCTTTGGGGCTGGATCATGCTCGTCAAACAGAGGAGAAGCAACATCCACAACAGCAGCAAAAGGGCCTTGTTCCAGCCCTTCTTGAAGTTCAGACGACTAATATAGTCTATCTGAACCTCAGCGTCTTCATACGCAACAGCCCACCCGGAGTTATATGAGTCCTCCTTAATAGTGTCTACCTGAGACTCTTTCTCCTTCAGCTGCTCGGTCAGCACCATGTTTTCCTCCACAATTGCCAGCTTGCTCAAGCATACCACATCGTAGGCTTGCCACAGTTCATTCAGTTCTTTAACAGTTGCCTCCCGCTCACGATTGGCTTTAGTAAGAGCAAGATCGGAAGATGTCCGAGCAGCATCAGCGGCCTTCAAACTAGCCTCGAGCTCTATACCCTTCACCCTCAAAGCAACCTTCTTCTTATCCAGCTCGTCGTTCTTATTGATCTTCTCATCGCGAGAGTGATAGAGCACGATGAAATCAGTCACAAACTGCAAAGTAAAAGAAGATATTAGAAGAAGGAAACATACAGAAATTGGGAAGCATTAGAGAAGAGAAATAGACTTACCAAGGCTAACCTCTGGCTCGCTTGCAGAGCTAACTGGTCAGTCCCCATCGCCCTTTGGTGGTCAGTAGGAAGGACTGCTCGCTCGAGCAGTGCAGGGGAGAAGTGGCAACCGAGGCACCCTCCAGCAACGCGGACACAGGCACCAAGGCCTGCCCAGCCTTTGTCCTCGCCTCCATTTTTCTCCTCTCCTCTTCCTTTTCCTTCTCCTTATCTATCCTCCTCCTCTCCTCAACCTTCTTCTTCTCCTCAATTTTCTTCTCCTCTCTCTCTCTCTCTCTCTCTCTCTCTCTCACCTTCTCTTCTTCCTTTCTCTTCTTCTCCTGATCCTAAGCAGTAGACCGAGAACTAATAGCAACAGCCCTAGTGCTGGACTTCTACTTCTTTGACCTCTGAGCGAGAAGCACATAATCATCATCATCATCATCTCGGATCAAATTTTTCCTTGGAGGAACCATTTCCTCGCTAGAGCTGCTGGACATGCTCGAAGGTTCTTGAGCTTCATAAACCTCTTCTGAATCAGAAAAACTGTCACCACTGGAGCTCCTCTCGCCAAAATTGCCTTCATCACCACCTCTGATATCATTCTCAGAACTGCTCTCCTCCTCGTCCAACTGAATGGGATCGGCAGCAGTCTCTTCAGAGGTATCAAATTCAGGAATACTATCCACAGGCTTCGCTATAAATCTAGGCCCAACATTTTTATACTCGAGCGAGAAAGAAGCAGACCAGGGATGTTTATCGTCAGCTAAGGACTCCCTAATATTCCAAGCCTTGACCAACTCTGAAAGCCGAACCTCGCTAAGAGCAGGCTCCAAGTTCTTCAACCTCGTTGAAGAAAAAATAGGAAAGTATCAGAGAAATCATACATTAACAAAGAAATCAAAAGGGCAGAGCAAAGACTACCTGTGTACTCCTCCCCATAAAAGGGGACAGAGAATCTATCAGACCTCGACCCCTCAGTATGGGGGGAGAACTGTCAATTTCAAGCAAGAAAGACATCTTGCTAGTAATCCTTGTGGGAATCAGGTAGGTTTACTACAAATACCCTGTCAGGACTCCTGGCTTTGAGATAAAGAACACCAGAGCTAGTTCGAGAAAAAGAATAGCAAAAACAGACTTCGACGAGCCCTAATTTGGTGCCATAAAGTTGATTTATTCTATGGATGCCATTAATTATCTTTCATACATTGGGCGAACACTGGGCAGGAACAATATTGAAATAACCAAAGAAATGAAAGAATAAATCGTTTGGAGGAAAAGTAAGCCCCCCTCCAGAAAGCAACAAGACGTGAATCCAATGTGCACCATCTATCTCTCTAACATTTTTGGGGAGAGAAGCATACTCAATCTCTACCCACTCTGGGATATTGTAAAACTTCCTAAACTCGGACAATGATCTATTACCTATCTTTGCCGTTTGTAAACCCTAAACTACAAATCCAAAGAAAACACAGAAAAGAAAGCAAGGGAGACTTACGAGATGGAAATTTGGCTTGGGCAGTGCAAGGTCACAAGCCCAAATGACGACGGAGATCGAAAGCGAAGAAAATGAAGACCTGGAGAAGAGGGTACAAATCACTAAAACTCGCAGAAGATGGAAGAACACTAAGAAGATTGAAACGGAAACTATGAAACGCTGCTCAAAATGACTTTTAAATGATACTAATCATCGCGCAGAGGACACGAAGCGACTGCCGCCTAAATCAGCTCTCAAACTTTAGGAAGAGTTACGCGATATGCAAAAGAGCCATTATGACAAATCATTTAAATTTATTGAGCCCAAATTATGGCCCAACAAATTTAGGGGCAATTGTGGGTACCCGAAATTGGCATTATAGGCCTGGACGAGTAGCCCAATTAAAACGTCTCAAAGTCCAAGCCCTTCTCACCTTAACATTAATTCAGTTACAACTTAGTCTTCTCCTATGTTCTCGTATAGAGATGTTCCAGGAGAAGATGGTAAACGTGGGGGAGTCCAACACCCCCACTCCCCGAAGACAGACATGTATATAATAAACCCTAGGTCTGGGGCATAAGACACCCACTATATTCTCTGTAAACGCTCCCCGGAGTATATAAAAATAATAATGACTGCACCACCGTGGACGTAGGCATTCTTGCTAAACCACGTACATCTCCTATTGTGTGATTGACATTTCATCTTCTTTATTTTGCTTGGTGATTGCGCTTCTCCTATCTATTTGTGTTGAATAATAATTGTCATCACACTTACCGTATAAGTAGGGGTTACATTGGGCTGCAAAAGAATCAAGTAAAATCAAACTCGAGCATAATCTAAATGAGAATTATTTTTCAATAAGCTTCAAATCAAGTTGGAGTTAAATTCTTTACTTAACGAAAGAGCTAATCTTGAGCTTTAAGCGAGGTGACCTTGAAATATTTGGTTTTGATAATCTTATATGAGCTCATTTATGCCTATGAAAACTAAAATAGCTTGTTAAGTCTAATCGAGATCGGGCTTTAAATGAGTTGAGCCTGAGTTATTCATGAGGAGATCCATTAATTTTCAACCTTAGCTTCCATGCATTCATTGTGATGGTATTAGCAACAATTTTAGGTCATTTTAACAAATGATCGAACAAAAACTTAAAACGTGTACTAGTAAAAACTTGCAAAGCGATAATTAGATCAACTAAAGGCACTACAAGAAAAATGCATATTTAAGACACTTTTATAAATTAATTTACATCACTCGTAAGTGAGGTGTTGTAAATTATTTCATCAATATGGTTTAACATCACTTTTTTAATTAGTCGACACCTATAAACTTTTTTATTTGATCATTATACAACGGTTTTAATAAAACCACCATAGTTACTGCTAAATAAAACTCCCGCTCAAACTGTATGTTCCTAAAAATCGTGTGAACCCCTCCACCCTATTCCTCCATATCCATATTTTCTCTTCGGTCTTTCTCTCCATTTTAATCACGGCATTAGTTGGAGGAACATGGGTCTCACTTGGAAACTTATCTCTAATTATGAGTAGTGTTCAATTTGGGGAAGATGAGCAAAAACCCTAAGTTGCTGCAAGTCGCTAAACTCACTTTGGGTACTGGTCTGTTGAAGGAGCTGTGGAATTTGTATATGAAGGTATGCTCTCCAAATTGATGTAGTTCTATGAAGGAGTCACGATATTGATTAGAATATTTAGGGTTCATGATCATTATTCCTTCACCTTTTATTATTTACTATATTTGCAAATACGAGTGTGGGTGTGTGAAATGCTGCAGAAAAGTTTTGGATTTGATTCAACCATTTGATGGATTATAATTGAATATGAGTTTGGCTCAATAGTTGCTTGACGAAAGTCCTCAATTGAGCTTATATCCATGAATTAAGTGATGTTAGTATAATTTCTACATACTTGTTTTAGATATAATTGTAGGAAATCAATGTTAGATTGTGTATTAATACTTATTTTTTTCTTGTGTATTTTTTATAGAGCTTAGATCATATTCGGAGCCTCTTGAAAATCCAGTAAGATACCTCTTTGTTAACTTTGGATTAAGAATTTTAACTATGCACTAATAATGATAAGAAATCATAGTTTACTTATTGTATTCGTTTTGTTCTTTTCAATGTCTTTAAGATATTAATACATGCTTACTTTTTATGATTTTCTCATAAGAAGTACAATTTACTTAGTGTTTCATAGCATTTGGGTGCATGTTGCCAATAACAAAGATAGTTTCGATTGTGATGGGATTTTTTGGGATTTACAGATTCATTAACTGATATATATATGATGTTTAGAGCAATTGTGGATCCGTATGTTATTAGCACATAAGTCTTTTTCGCCGTATTTGTGTTAAATTTGAAATTTGAGGTTTCATGAAACCTTCTGTAGAGGGGGCTTGAAGGTAATCTTGACATTAGGGACAAATCCCCAATTAGCAACAGTGTATGAGATTAAGCAACCGAGGCAGCTCAAGCAAAGCGTGGCAACTCAGCGAGGCAGCTTAGCGTGGCAACTCATACTTTAGCTTGTTGTGTTAGTCATATTGTATCTTTGTTTATATTGACTGTAAGCTATAAAAGTTGTAATAATTTAACGAGAATAATGATGAATTTTAGTGTGAGGTCAAATGGTACTTACGAGAGACCAGGCTTGGCAGGGCCTGGGAGAGCTTTCATGCTCTATCGAATGACCTCACCATGGGAACTTTAGAGGGACCTGGTTTGGAGGATTGAGAAGTAAGGAACCGTTGGGGCTTGTCCTGACCATCTTAGATACACCTGGTAAAACACCGAAGGACGTTGACCGTGGAACCTCAAGCAGAGCAGCTTGGAGTTCCATCGGGCGTTGAGTTATGAACCAAGTAGCCCTCTACTTAATGTCACATCTACTGTAGGTGATGTCACTAGCCAGCTAAACAATGTCAGGTCTGCACTTGAGTAAGACACCGTGGTATTTGGGGCTGTTAGGCAGTTGGTGAGCCACCTCTGCGACAACATCCCCCTGACACACAGTGGTTAGGCAAAAGGCATGTCTTGACATTTAATGTTTATGACGTGGAGACAACTAGCGCATCAGGCATTTAATGCTATGACATAAATTATGAGGGATGTCTTTCATAGTTTTAATGACTGAGTTGCCTCGGGGGTAGTGTGGGGGGCTATTTAAGGACCCCAACCACTTTTGAGGAAGAGGGAGACTTTTGGAGCGTTCAGAAGTTATTGCAAAAGAGAATACATACCAGAGGGAGTTATTGTAAACCATAGAGTTTACTCACTCACCATTGTCATTTATTATAAAGCTTTCAATATTCGACAGAGATTCTAGAGGGTATTTCGTGTGGTTTTACCTGCCTACCAAGATGTATCTAGGATGCTTACTTCTCTCTCTCTCTAGCTAAGCCACTTCTAAAGTTCATTATTATTCACTGAGTTATACACGAGCGACTTTGTGAGTTTAAGCCGAGTCTATCTTCGTTGGGTTCATGTTTATATGTTCTGTCATTAATCCAAAGCTTTGGCCAACTAACTTGTCATTACCATACTCAATAGGGGTTACGCCTCCATATATAATCTAAAGTACCCTCCTACATTTGGCGACTCCGCTGGGGAGGCATCCTTCTAGATAAGGAGTATGGCGTAAGATAATGCTACTAGGAGACTCAACTTCGATGACATTCAGCATAATGAAGAACAGGATGCGAGAGAGCAAGAGGCCCTAAGAGATGGGGCTCCTCGAGTAGAGGTACCTCTGGCGCCAGCAACGATAGGCATCCCAGGGGTGACCCAACCTCCCGTGATCACGGGGTTGGGACCCGCTCAGATTGCCCTCTTCATGAGCAAGTTTCACGAGTTCTTGCAAACTCCGGTGGCTTCAACTATGCGGGGAGGGTTAGAGGCTAACGCTTTCGTAACACCAGGAGTAGCCCCAACGGTCCCACAGGGGGCAGGTGTTACAAGAGCGGTCCCAGCAAGTGTACCCTCTGTTGTGAATCCAGCTGTGGGTACCTCAGGAGTTTCAACGGCACCACCGGCAACGTTCGTTTCGGTTGCAACGAGCGCTCGGCCCTTTGCCCCATCGCTGGTGGGCCCAGTAGCCTCGCCCATGGAAGAAATGAGAAAAGAGATGCAGAAGGAGATGCTGAAGTTCATGCAGGCTTCCTCGCAGGCTGTGGGCGAGGTGGCTTTGGTCTACGATGACTTTCGAACACCTTACCCCCAGGAATACAACGACGAGCCCTACCCGAGGGACTATATTCCCCCTACCTTTGAAAAATACTCAGGGAAGGGGGGAACCCGAAGGAACACATTAAGCGTTTCATTGAACATTTAGGAGCGCACTGCAATGACAAAAAGCTTAGATTGAGGGAGTTCTCCAAATCCCTGGCTGATAAAGCATACACTTGGTACTCACACTTGCCTCCAAATAGTGTCTCTACGTGGGAGGAGATGCATGTATTGTTCGTCCGAAAGTTCTTCTTGGCAGAGGATGAGTTCACCCTAACCCAACTTGGCAGGGAGAGGCAGAGGCCAGGAGAAGAGGTAGTGGCCTATATTCGAAGGTTTAGGAAAAGGTCCCTCGATGTAAGGGAAGAAGCTAAGGAGGCTAGGTTACTACAGATCTGTGCTGAGGGATTACTTCCTGAGTATATCTGTCACCTAATCAATGAGACACGCGAGGGAACATTTTCAGCATTCTTAAAATCCGTAAGAAATATCTCTTTGGTGGTGCGACCTAGCCCGGTAGTAACTCCCATGATGTTCAGACAGACGATACAACCCATTGGAGGAAGGTCTCAGGCCCCACGGGTGGGATATATCGAGAGGGAAGATGGGGGCAAGGCCCCGAGGAAGGACAACAAAAGAAAGTTCGGAAGAGATAGAGAAGACTCGCCACCGTTACCTTGTACGGTGGAGGAGGCTGTGAGTTGCTATTAAGCAATGGTCCAAGGCCGAACGTTTTACGAACCAAAGGGTGTTCCAGTGGAAGAGCCCGACGCAATAACTAGGGCTGACCCCAAATATTGTCAGGTTCATCGAAAAGTCCAGCATCCAACAGAAAGCTGCTTCACGCTGCGAAGGATCATCGACAAGTACATGAAGGCGGGGAAATTGCAAATTCCCTCGCAGAACGTTAACAATAACCCACTCCCGGCACATGGGGCCAATCTGGTAACGGCCTATGATAAGGAAGCAGAATGGGAGGGGGGAGAGGCAACGATGAAGGAGTTCGATGAGGCACTGGAGCATTGCACCAGGGGAATGGCTAACGTAGTTCTAGCTTATGATGAAGCAAGTGCTAGGGACAAAGAAGACGCCTACAGCGTGGAGGGTGAGGAAACGGACCCAGTCGTAGAATGTAGCGCAGTGTCAAAATCTCCAAAGTTCACTTGGTTCTTCGACCAAGTGGGAATCCCGAAAGAGAGCAGAATGGAGATAACTCAGGCGATCTTAGATGTTGCAAGAAGAAATGCGGTCCCCTCGCTAAGGTGGAGGGGACCCATGGCTAGGCTGGTAAAGAAGTTCCTATCAGAAGTAACGTTCAGCGATGCAGATAGAGCTGTAAGGTTCCCCCATAATAGGCCTCTGTATGTAATCGCCAGTGTTAAGGAGGTTACCTTTGCAAGGACTCTTATGGATGGGGTTGCTTCCATCAACATTATGCCAATCAACTCCTTCCACGCGGCTAATATTCCTAAAGAAAGGTTGGTTCCCATGCCCTTGGTAATCTCGAGCTACGATAATCAATCTTCCAAATCCATCGGGTATGTAAACGTGGGGATAGTAATGGGAAATCTGAGTTCCCATATCAAGTTACATGAAATAGAAAGCGCAACTTCCTATCATTTGTTAATAGGAAGAGTATGGATGCACAACCAAGGGTTAGTTCCCTCAACGTACCATCAATGTGCTAAGGCGAACATCAACGGGATAGAAGTGACTATTAGGGCAACTAAGAGGCCTTTCGCTATCGAAGAAGCACACTTGGTGGATGCAGCCTTTTATACAGAGCTCGAAGAGGACGTGCGGGTTCTAACAAGAAGAATGGAGGGAGCATAGGTCCCCTCGATTAGAGAAAGAATGGGACCTTTAAATGAGAGTGGCGAAGGGGGGAGGATCGAGGAAACATATCGGGAGGTCCCTCGACCCCAGAACATCTCAAAGCGGCTCAAAGAAAAGATGAGGCCTAGGACAGACCCAGGCGAGCATGAGGTCCAACGACAAAGTGTGTTAAGTCGTTTTCAGGGAAAAGAATCGCTGAGGCTTCCAGAGAAAGGAAGAGAAAGGCCGTAGCAACAGCTACTATCAGGCAATGCAAGAAAATTGTCACTGAAGAGGGAAAAGTGGTGTACCGCTTATAATGGTGTGAACGGGCGGCCGAAAAGACTAACAATGAGGTTGACCCGATATATGAGTGTTTTTAGTAGATCAACGAGGGCAGTGTATGGTGATAGACAACTCTAACATACAAGAGTTCGTAGAAGATGTCGCCGAAGAACCAGACTACATGGAAGACCAACCAAGGCCCCAGGCACAAGAGTTGGAGCAACTAAACCTAGCAGGAGAAGGGAAAGATCCAAGGCCTATATTTATCTCGAAAGATCTTGTTAAGGAGAAACAAGAAGCCTTGGTTGACCTGATTCGGGAGTTCATAGATGTCTTCGCATGGAAGTACATTGAAATGGAAGGTCTGGATGAGGAAGTGAGCTGCCACAAGTTGAACGTGATGCCTTCGGCTATTCCGGTGAAGAAGGCAACAAGAACTTACAAGCCTGAAATAGATTTAAAGATTAAAGAAGAGGTCCAACGCTTATTGGCAGCAGGATTTATCAAGCCCATACAACATCCCCTTTGGCTATCCAGCATTGTTCCAGTGGGGAAGAAAGACAAAAACCAAATAAGGATCTGCGTGGACTTCAGAGACTTGAATAGGGCTTTCCCCAAGGATGAGTTTCCCCTACCCTCCATCGACAGTTTGATAGATGCCACGGCTGGTCATGAGATGTATAGCTTCATGGATGGATATGTGGGATACAACCAGATCAAGATGGACCCCTCTGACGCAGAGAAAACAGCATTCAGAACGCCGTTGGGCAACTTCATGTACAAGGTAATGCCGTTTGGACTCAAGAATGCCGGGGCTACGTACCAAAGAACAATGATGGCCATTTTTCATGACTTCTTCCACAAATTTGTGGAATTCTACATAGACGACTTGGTCATCAAATCAAAGAAGGAGGAGTCCCATCTGAACGACTTAAGGAAGGTGTTTGCTCGGTGCAGGAGGTACAAGTTAAGGATGAACCCGTTAAAGTGTGTCTTCGGAGTAATAAGTGGTAAGTTCCTAGGCTTCGTGGTTAACCGACAAGGGGTACAGATGGACCAGGATAAACAGCGGGCAATCTTGGAGATGCCATGTCCAAGAACGGCGAAGGAGCTGAAAAGTTTTCTCGGTAAAATCTCCTACCTTAGGAGATTTGTGCCTGGATTGGCCGAAATAACACACCCACTGATGCAGCTGCTACGAAGGAACACGAAATTCAGATGGGAAGAAGTTCACCAAAAGTCCCTTGTTGGGTTGAAGAAGCTGCTCGTGTCACCACAAATCATGGTTCCTCCCCAGGCGGGAGCTCCGTTGCAGCTATACCTTACATCCACCACGAGGTCCGTTGGAGCTCTGCTAGCACAAGAAGTAGACGGGCAAGAACGGCCGGTTTACTACCTCAACAAAATTATACATGGGCCAAAAATTAGATATACTAGCTTAGAAAGGCATTGTTTAGCCTTGGTCTTTGTAGCACAAAAACTTAGGCATTATATGCTGTCTTTTACCATTCATATTGTAACTAGATGCGACCCAATTAGGTATTTACTCGCAAAGACTATATTGATTGGCAGGGCAGCTAGATGGTTCCTTATTCTCTCTGAATATGACTTAAAATGTGTGGTCCCTCGCACAATCAAAAGCCAGGCGTATGCTGACCTATTGGCCATCTTCCCTTCAGGAACCTTCGAGCCACCTATGGAAGACATTCCAGGAGATGATTTGCAGGCCAATCACCTGGATGCAACCGAGGAGGAATGGACGATGCAGTTCGATGGATCTTTGACAGAAAAGAAGGGAGGAGCAGGGGTTGTTCTTTCAAAAGGAATGGAAGAGATTTGCCTTTCCTACAAACTAGATTTCCCTTGCTCTAATAACGAGGCAGAATACGAGGCGTTGGTACTAGGGCTTCTAGAGGCTCTTTGGAGGGGAATTCGTTCACTCTGCATTAAGGGTGACTCGAACTTAGTAATTCAGCAGGTAAACGGAGAATATGCGTTGAAACACATGAGCCTGGCGCCCTATAGAACAATCATTCAAAGGCTCCTCAACCAGTTTCATCGGACCAAGATCAGGAGACATCCCAGAACGATGAACCGCTATCCAGACGCCTATGCCACTATTGCCCAGAAGATGATAATGAAAACCAATGAGGCTATAGTTATGATCCAACGAAGAACAGCTCCTTCAGTAGTACAGTCAATACTACCAATGGTGGAAGAAGTGGGCTGGAGAAGAGATATTAAGAAGAAACTGGAGTCTGGTGAGGGGGCAGTGGAGCTAAGAGAGTTGGCCCAATATTTTACATGCCAGGGGAATCTCTATTTTAGAAATACAGGAGGATGGCTGTCAAGATGCGTCATCCCAGATGAGGCCGAGCAAATATTGAGGAAAACGCATAAGGAACACTGCGAAACGATTGAGATACCTCTATATAGGAGAATTCAAAGGGAGGGGTATTTCTGGCCTAGAATGAAGCAAGATGCGGCAGAGCTACAACGGAAATGCAATAAGTGTCAGCTATTCTTCGAAGCAGCTGAGTGCCATTTTATTAAAGCTCAAACGGACTGGAGGCAGCCCTACATCGACTTCATTCAGGAGGGGGTTATCCCAACGAAGAAAATAGATGCAATGGGCCTGAGGCGAAGGGCTCCAAGGTTCTACATCCTGGAGGGGCAGCTTTATCTAAAGGGGTACTTTAACAGGCCCTTGCGATGTGTCACGAGGGAAGAAGCAGTGGAGGTCCTCAAATAAGCGCACGATCCAGCACATCTAGGAGGAGCCAAGCTGTATGATCAGTTGATGACATTGGGGTATTATTGGCCAACGATGGAGAAAGACTCTGCGGAGTTTGTTCGAAAATGCAAAGCTTGCCAACTTCATGGGAACATGATCCATGCCCCATTGGTAGACTTACACTCTCTATCAACACCCTATCCATTTCATACTTGGGTGTTCGACCTAGTGGGGGCAATACACCCCTCTTCGAGGGGAAAGATATGGATACTAGTAGCAACAGAATATTTCACAAAATGGGCCGAGGCGATTCCACACAGACGAGCAACGGCTGGGGTAGTGAGAAACTTCATCAGAGAATACATTATTTGCCGTTTCGGGATCCCAAAAGTTATTCTCTCAGATAACGGGACCCCCTTCGTCAACTCCGAAGTAACAATGCTCACGGACAAGTACTCCATTATTCATCACACTTCAACGGTGGCATACCCAAAGGGAAATGGTCAGGCCGAAGCAACTAACAAAACCTTGGTTAACATTTTGGCCAAAATGATGGAGGACTTTCCAGGGGCGTGGGATGACAAGATACCAGCTGTCTTGTGGGCCTATCGAATAACCAAGAGAAAACCCACAGGATACACGTCATTTTCTCTTATTTATGGGGCTGAGGCAATCCTTCCAGTAGAATTGGAAGTTCCCTCTGCTCGTTATGCCTTGAGAAGTAGCATGCTCCCTCATAGTAGACATGTACAGCTGGAAGCGTTGGATGAACACAGAGATAACTCGAGGCAACACTTTCAAATATATACGAAACAACTCTCCAGGGAGAATGACAACTTGGTGAGACCAAGGAGGTTCGTGGAGGGAGACCTCGTATTAAAAGCGGCAGTGAAGCACATCAGGGGACTTCCTCTACCAAAGTTCGCAGCCAACTGGGAGGGACCTTTCGTTGTGAAGGAAGCTCATGACTCAGGTTATTGTTTAATTTCGAAGTTAGAGGAAGACAAGCCATTTAAGATTAACAATAAGTGGTTGAAGATTTATCATGTGTAAATAACCAAGTTTGAACTGATGTTAAATATATAAGTTTTGGGTGACATTTTTAGCATAATGGAAGAATTGCATAAATACAAAACTCTATAGCATACAACAACAGTCACAACACACGAAGGGATTGAAAAGTATATATTTTTCATTCATAAACAATAGAGCATTACAAAATTTGTTTTGGGAGCTATCGCCCAAGAATTACATAGATAAGAATAGTAAAGGATCTGTATACAAGAAGTAACTAGTCTAAAAGAAAAGATAAATCTGAGGAAGAGAAAAAATCTCCAGGAAGGCCCGAAGAAGCTACTATGAAAGACCGTTGGGCGCTAATAGAAACCTCCAGCCTCGTTTGCACTTGTGTACGTTCGATCAGGAGTCTCTCGCGCTTCAGTTTGACCAGGAACAAAGCTTCTTCGGCATCCTTTACCTCTTGATCCACTGCTTCCAAAAGGGGTGCCAATGCGACCAACCTAGCTTCCTCAGCTTGGTGGTCCTCCTGGTGCTTTCGTAACACTTCCCTCTGGCCGATCAGTTGCTGGTTCTTCAAAGTCTTCAGATACGTTATAAGCCAGTCAAAATGAAAACCATCACGCCCTCCTTCAGAAAATCCAGAAATTGGTTAAGAAGGGATCTGGTAACACTTGCAGTAGGGGTACTGGCAATTTCAGCAACAATGATCGCCATGCCTTGAAGTCTATGACTCATCACGTGAATATTAGAGCGCATGCAATCTGGTGTGAAGGTCTCAGGGTGGTGATTCACAAGTTGTTCGATCACCAAGTGGTGGTGGACAGACATTTGAGGAGACTGTCGAAGCACCATTAGGCAGAACGCGTGAGGAGCAAGGTCGGGAAGAGGCAGTTCGCACCCAGACTCGCTCTCAGCTGCAGCACCAGTCGTGGAACCTTGATCATCATGAATAGAATTTTCCGAAACATCAGGTTCTCGGAAGGGTGAGCCTACAGGAGAAAGAGCTGGGGGCGAATTTTCCCGAGCAACCTGAAAAGAGATAGCGCACATGACGAACTTATGAAAAAACTTAACAAGCGTTTTCGTTGTTAAGTCACCGTTATAAGGTGGAGTTTATGAAAAAAATCTTAACAAGCGTTTTCGTTGTTAAGTCACCGTTATAAGGTGGAGTTTATGAAAAATCTTAACGAGCGTTTTCGTTGTTAAGTCACCGTTATAAAGTGGAGTTTATGAAAAATCTTAACAAGCGTTTTCGTTGTTAAGTCACCGTTATAAGGTGGAGTTTATGAAAAATCTTAACAAGCGTTTTCGTTGTTAATTCACCGTTATAAGGTGGAGTTTATGAAAAAAAACTTAACAAATGTTTTCTTTGTTAAGTCACCATTATAAGGTGGAGTTTATGAAAAAACTTAACAAGTGTTTTCGTTGTTAAGTCACCATTATAAGGTGTAGTTTATCGAATAGCGTTGATTAAGTCATCGTTATAAGGTGGAGTTTATGAAAAAAAATTATGAAAAAACATAAGATGGAGATTATGGAAAATCTTAAAGTTAACAAAAATACCTCAGTCACAACGGGAGCATCTGGGGCAGCCGCAGGGACAGGAACCGTTGGGGGCGAGATTATTACCCCAGAAGCCAAAATGGGGTCCCTGGACGCAGAAGCCTCCATACTTCGCAAAACTCTATCACCTGTATAGGGCACCAGGGACAGCATACTGGGTTCATCAGGCGAAGACACTGAACTCCCAAACAAAGGCACAACACGAGTTGGTGCAAGATCAGGAGAAAACTGTGGCACAAAGGCAAGTGTTAGAAAAGAAGAATGGGCACAGAAAATATGAAGAAATATCTCTACGTGTTACTTACCTCAGTCATGGTGCTAAAGAGAGGAATGGCAGTCAGGAATCTCATCAGCGTCGTCGGAAGAAGAACGTTTGCCAACAATGAAGATATTTCAACCTGGGGTACCTAAAACATATCAGAATTCAGCAAGCCAAATAAGAAAGGAGTGGGACCGAAAAGACTACAACAAATAAACTATAAGAGGAAATCATACCTCGGGCTCACTCTCCTCAACAAGAACAATGGGGAGAGGAACTTCAGGTGAGGCCTGTAAATCAGAGGGGACCGAGGGTGCTATCTCGGATTGTGTTATTTCAGGTTGTTTTACCACTTCAGGTGAGGAATCACCTCCCCCTCAACGACTTACCTTGCACGTTGACCGCCTGCACGACGAGAATAGGTAAGCCCCGTCATGGGGGAACGGGGAGGAGTCACATCGGTACGAGATGCACCGAAGCGTCCCCCCACAAAAGGGCTCACGGGAGGACTAGAGGGGTCTGGTCTTTCTATTTCAACTCCCTACACCACAGTTGTCAAAAAAAAAAGAAGGAAAATATATATATATAAGTAAAGACAGTCGTCCTTAAGCAAAAAGGAGATAATAACTAAATCAGGCATATATACCTCCGATTCAGAAGGAGAACGAGAAGACACGACCACGGGCGAAGAAGGAGGAGTAACAACAACAAAAGGGGCAAGAGTGGAATGCACCTCAGGGGTTTGGTGCACCTCAAGAGTTCATTTCTTCTGGGACTTGGTGCCCAAAGTCTTTTTCCTCGATCCCGCTGCACTAGTGCTGACCCCTTGAGGAACCCTGGAGATCTTTCTCCTCCTAGCTGTTAGCTCTGTAGGATCAACCACCACCGTGGGGAAAGCAACGGAAGAAGGAACAATGACTGCATGCCGTTGATACTCGGCATTTATTCGGTCTAGTTCTGCTTGGTCCTCCCTCCTTACACGCTCAGCCATCTCAGCAGGCATGGGAGGTGGAACGGAGGCTATGGGAAGAGCTGCTACGGGAGTTTGGGGCTTCTGGGACTTTGATTTTGATGACCCACTCTTGGCCGTTTTTGCCTTCTTGACAGGTGGTGGAGAAGCCCCCTCGTGGGTAGTAGCTGCAGTTGAGGGGGCAACCTTCTTTGGAACAGCAGGAGTCCTCGGTTTTGGCGTTGCAACTGGGACCATGGGGAAAACTGGGGGAAGCTCAGTAGGAGGTGCTTTGTGGGTTGAACTTAAGGGGAATTCTATCCCGAGTACAGAGTTGCCTTTTAGCCCCAACTCTAGGGCAGAAAATGAAGAAACTGGAGGATACACCAGCTCTCCCTTAACGAACTCAGCAATTGCAGCTAGTTGTTTCGGCCAATACTTGGTGGCAAACAAAGGGGTCACATCCCCATGTCTAGTAATACTGGGAATGGTGACACGCCCAGCCATTGTTGAACATATCCCCCATGCAGCGGTCGAAGAAAATAGGGAGCATGCCTCGCCAAAGGAGACCTTGGGGTTTGACGATTGAAACACTGGACGTGGCGCCCCCTGGTCAAACCCAAACTGGCGGCTACATCGGTTGGGATTATAATGCTCGCTCGTATATCCCCACTCGGTGTAGGAGGGCAGATATCCTGGAGAAAATAAAAGAACCACGGCAAGTGAGGGATCCTCAATATCGGGAGAAGGGTCCTGTATCACTCTGGCATCTTGATGAAAAAATTCACAAGTGTGAAAGAAGACCTCCTCCTGATAAGGCCTCATGACGAAGCTCTCAAAACGGTCAATCACAGAAATCAACTCCTTTCGGCTTTGTCTCTTGTGATAAATGAAAGACCGTGGAGGCTGAATTGTTTCCCCCGAAGGAGGACTGTTGGGCTTGGCCGCTATGGCAGGAAAGCGGAAGTAAAGGACGTTGGTCAGAAGAACGCTGTTGGCAAAATTGGCCAAGTTATAACGGCCAAGAGAAAGTTCCATGTCAAATAAAGTCCTATCCAGCCAGGTGTAGAGGGATCCCAAGGAAAATGCAGCCAGTGGAAGTTTTATGCCTTGAGCCAAGCGAAGGGACAGGTTGATAAGGTCTCTTCGGGGCTGGTGTTGGGTTTGCCCGTCAAAAGGAAACGGGAAAGAATCACAAGAATGTAGGCGGGAAGATCCAACGGCGTACCTTGACCAGGGGCAGTTGATGAGGAACTACCTTCACCAGAACTTTTGAAGAAATAATTGATCAAGGGAGAAAAGGTAGCTTTGTTGGAAGAACCGATGCAGCTTCGGCATATGCGATCTAACTCCAAACGATCTGAAGTCTCTTAAGCATCAAGAGCCTCATCGGTGTAAGGCTCATGGCCTGTTGCATCGAGGCCCAGGAGCTCTCACACGTCCTCCAGAGTTATAGTGAACTCACCCCACGCGGCGATGAACGTATGAGTAGCCACGTTCCATCGAGAGACCAGGACAGGAAGGGCAGCATTGTTCTTCGATAGAGTGAATTCACCAAACCATTTGGCCCGTTGCAGCCCAATCTTGGTGAGGATATCAGCATAGGAACTCTGCATGTGGGAGTTCCAGGCAGCAAAGTGGGCGGGGGATCCCCCGGGTGCTTCGAAATCAATGTGGGACCATGGAAAGTCCCCTCGCTCCAAGCGAAATCTGAGAGTTCCTTCTGGGGCAGAAGTCCCCACTTAGACAATTCTTCGTCCTCATCACCCAACAGTAGGGCGTCAAACTTAGAAGAAAAACAGACAGTCTTACAGGCAACAGCAAAGTCATCACCCTCCCCAAAAATGGGAGAGCGACGATAAAACCTCAGCTGTTCCTGGCGGGCAGCACCTAGGGCGGAGGCAGCAGTGGTGGTGGCAGACGGAACACTGGTGGCAGACACGGTGGGGTTGCTTGAAGACGCCATGGCAAATAATGAAACCGTAACAGAGAAAGCTTAGAGAAAAAAGGGATTGAGAGCGAGAATGGAGAAACACGATCACAAGTGGTGGTATAGAAGGTGAAGAATGAAGCTCTTGCAACAATGGAGTCTCTCTCTCTTTCTAAAAAAGAAATGCTAGTCTGAAGAAGATAATAACAGAGTAAGAAAAAACAAAGGAGAAGGTTCAAAGTATTTTGAATACGGCTGTTTGAAAATCTCGAGTTTTGGCGTTTAGATTTCCCCACCCTCGCACGTGAATGGCCGCCTATAATCATTTCACATGAAAATGTGGCACCTTGGGAAGTGCTTTGACAGTTGAGAGGACTGCGCTACCTCATTAATGAAGTGACGTCAGGGGAACACTAATCGTTGCCTTCCTATACAAGCTTTAGTTTTGGCGCCAACAAAATTTCTTGTCAGACTTATCCCTTAAAGCCCCAACGAGGAAGATGTCCCAACGGTTCTGCATAAAGGAAAAAGGCCTCAATATTTTCACACAAAGAAAATTTCATCGGTTTGAGACATTTCGTGCAGACATTTCTTGTTCCAACAAATCTCTCCACGAGGGGGCAAATGTAGAGGGGGCTTGAAGGTAATCTTGACATTAGGGACAAATCCCCAATTAGCAACAGTGTTTGAGATTAAGCAACCGAGGCAGCTCAAGCGAAGCGTGGCAACTCAACGTGGCAACTCAGCGAGGCAGCTTAGCGTGGAAACTCATACTTTAGCTTGTTGTGTTAGTCATATTGTATCTTTGTTTATATTGACTGTAAGATATAATGGTTGTAATAATGTAACGAGAATAGTGATGAATTTTAGTGTGAGGTCAAACGGTACTTGCGAGAGACCAGGCTTGGCAGGGCCTGGGAGAGCTTTCATGCTCTATCGAATGACCTCACCATGGGAACTTTAGCGGGACCTAGTTTGGAGGATTGAGAAGTAAGGCACCGTTGGGGCTTGTCCTGACCATCTTAGATACCCCTGGTAAAACACCGAAGGACCTTGACCGTGGAACCTCAAGCGGAGCAGCTTGGAGTTCCATCGGGCGTTGAGTTATGAACCAAGTAGCCCTCTACTTAATGTCACATCTACTGTAGGTGATGTCACTAGCCAGCTAAACAATGTCAGGTCTGCACTTAAGTAAGCCACCATGGTATTTGGGGCTGTCAGGCAGTTGGTGAGCCACCTCTGCGACAACAGCCCCCTGACACACAGTGGTTAGGCAAAAGGCATGTCTTGGCATTTAATGTTTATGACGTGGAGACAAATAGCGCATCAGGAATTTAATGATGTAACATAAAGTATGAGGGATGTCTTTCATAGTTTTAATGACTGAGTTGCCTCGGGGGTAGTGTGGGGGGGCTATTTAAGGACCCCAACCACCTTTGAGGAAGAGAGAGACTTTTGGAGAGTTCAGAAGTTATTGCAAAAGAGAATACACACTAGAGGGAGTTATTGTAAACCAGAGAGTTTACTCACTCACCATTGTCATTTATTATAAAGCTTTCAATATTCGACAGAGATTCTAGAGGGTATTTGGTGTGGTTTTACCTGCCTACCAAGATGTATCTAGGATGCTTACTTCTCTCTCCCTCTAGCTAAGCCACTTCTAAAGTTCATTATTTTTCCCTGAGTTATACATGAGAGACTTTGTGAGTTTAAGCTAAGTCTATCTTCGTTGGGTTCATGTTTATATGTTCTGTCATTAATCCAAAGCTTTGGCCAACTAACTTGTCATTGCCATACTCAATAGGGGTTACGCCTCCATATATAATCTAAAGTACCCTCCTACACCTTCAATCAAACAGGGAAAAGGATTGGCATCGTTATATTTAGATCACTTTATTTTGATACATGCTTTAGTTTTAGATAGTATATATTGGTTCTTATCATTTCAGTTTATATCATATTCATTCAATAATAAAGGAGGTCATTTATGGATCTTCATTTAATTTTTGAGTAGTTGTGACCCTTTGCAACTTTTTTTAATCAATGTAAGTATGAGAATATAAATGTAACATTTGATTTTACTATACTTTTTGCAATTGAATCAGTTAGTTAGCTGGAAGGAATTAAGAAATTTAAGTATTATTTTTAAATTTTTATCTGTGATACTATTTTTTTTTTTGCTTAGTTTCAAGTTCGTTGCCTCACCCTTATTTATGTTACTGCCTTTCTATATCCTTAGCCCTTATTATGTAGTCTCATTATATTTTCCTCTATTTCTCTCTCTATCTCTCACACGCACACGCATACACACATATATATAATATTCTAAAACTAGTTGTTTGATATATATAGTTATTTTTTAATCACATAAATATATGTCTTTATACAATATAACATATATAGTTATTCTTAAATTACCTTAGATTTATGGAATCGGTACTAAGTTTATGTATTCTTGTGTATTTTGGTGTATGAGTGATTAAATTAGGGGTTATGTATCCTTGTGTATTTTGGTACTGAGTTTATGTATTCGTAAATCATGATTTTCATAATCATATGAAAGCATATATAGTAATTCTGAATCATCCTACACTTGAAGAAATTCGCCTTTCCAAAAGTATGCAAGAAATGAACATTTCTATTTTTATTGAAGAGTTTTCTCCATATAAATTACATGTTTATGTTATTAGTTGATAATTAAATTTTTTTATTAATTGCATTTGTACACTTTTTTTTGCAGTTTAAGCCTGAGGAGATCACTGATATCATGACTGATTTCGCTCAACCAAGACACCTTGCTCCTACACGCTTGAATCTTGACAGCACGAAGTACATGGTAATCCAAGGGAGGTTGAAGTTGTCATTCATGGATAATATGTGATATTACTGTACACGTTGTCATTCGTTGATAGAAGTTGTCATTCCTGTGTGTGTGTGAAACAGAACATGAGTCGTGATATAAATATGTGTGTGTATGTTATAATTGTGTTTGGTACTATGTGGGGTCATGTTGTGGAACATTTATAATAATGATAATATTATGTGTAGTTAGAGTACTTGCTATTGATCTTTAATTGGATTACAGTCCATACAAAACCTTGCCCAAAGTGTCACAAGTGGATTACAGTTCATACAAAACCTTGCCCAAAGTGTCACAAGCCTATTAATAATGCAATTAATGCACTTATGTTTTATGTCTTGCAATTATTTCTTAGATAAATACACTTCAACAAACCTACTACTAATCCGATTATTGTTGTTGAAAAAATATGAGATATTTTTAACTTGATCACATAATTCTTATTATGTGTGACAAATGCTATATCATATATTTTTTGTTTGAAGGGCATCGAGATGGAAATTGAACTTTCCGTCTATCGAAGCACTAAAACTAGCAATGCTGCTAAATGTTGAAAACCAGATGGCTAGACAAATGGTAAATTTGGGAGTTTCTCTCTGCCTAATTTGATAATGTACTGAAGGTCAAGCATTAGTACTGCATAACATGTTACGTCATATATAATACACTACTATCTCACAGTGTTGATCATTTTATCACTTTTATAGATACTTAACATAGTTATCTGTTGGTCGGAATGATTTTTCATCTAATTCTTAGTTACCTTATCTAATGGATGAAAAAATAACTACTAGGGATCATGTCCTATTGTAACGTTCAAATACTTAGGTCTTAAATGATGAGAAATGCATTTAAATCTGGGAACTGTAATTTCAAGCAAGTATATATGGCAAATATTAAGGGTTCCTTTGATTACAGAGTTGGAAAAAATGGAAAACAATTTGTTTTTATGAAAATATGAAAAAATGAGATTGTTGGCTTGGTGAAATGTGTAGAAACTTTTTCCTTTTATCTTGATTACTTGCTTCATATATAGGTTTTGTATTGCACTAAAAAGAACAGAGTATCTGTTTTGAGAGGAAAGCCTTGTTATCTTAGATTTTAATCAAGAGAGTGGTAATAGTTTCCATTACCTTGATCGCATGAGAAGTTGAAGTCAAATTTGCATCATTTCCTCTCATTTTCCCTTTCATCTGCTATTAACATTATGTCTTTTTTATGAATTATTATGATTTTCTACTAGGATTGTATGGATTTTTAAGTGTATGAAGCCTAAAACAATGATCTTGAAAAAATGCATGGGTATGGTGAGTGCACAAGCTGCCGATTCACTCATTTTAACAAGGTGTTTACTCACAGTAACAAATGTAGTTGTTTTGATGTTCACATGCCATGAATTTTGATCAAGAAAAATGAGTTGTCACATTCAATTACCTTAACATCCTATTTTACCATATTTATAAATTGATTTGAATTTATGTTTCATATAGTAGGTGATATTGAATTAAAACATGGACGTTTGTTATTTAGGTTGGCATTTGGCTAGAAAAGTTGGGAATTTTTTTATTTGTATATTATATATTTATCATGCTTGTAAAGAGATGACAAAAATGGGCTGATGCAGTTGTTTTGGATTCTCATTTTCAAAAAAGCCCAAAAAGATATTACAAACCAATATGCCTATATGAAATCGAATTTACAGGGTTACCTGCACTTATGATGTTGATATAACTGACACTAGAAATGGTGATGATGGTGAGTTACAAGGCCCTACAAAACTATCAAAAGAGATAATGATGAAAATAATTTAAAATGGATTGTTTTGTAGGGATTTTCCATATTTTAATGTAGGCCTTTCACGAGTCTCGTTTATTAAAGTGCCGATAGGAAACATTACGTGATTAAGATAACACTCTCTATTATGCAGTTTTTTTTGCTTAATAAAATGTCTTAATAGATTTCAATACTTAGTATAATTTCTTCCATATTTTAATGTAGGCCTTTCACAAATCTCGTTTATTAAAGTATCGAGTTACACCAATAGAGACTGCAATGACTGATGTTCTTTGTGAGGTATTAACTTTCAATCTTATGTACCCTATATTGTTCGAATACTAGCAAAACATTTCTCGTGCCTATGGTACTTCATTTAAACCTTGATTCTTGCAATGAAATATTTGTTTAATGTCTTATTCCTATGTGGCTAAGACATTACTGTTGGAAATTATGAATGCAAATACAGAAATGGAACTCTTTATATATCTCAAAAATGTCAACTTCAATACAACAATGTAATTTCTGAATAGTCACTATAAAACTTCAAGGCGTGATGTCACTTTCCTAAATACAGTATTTGCCCCACACGAAGAATTTCGGTATACAAACGGGAATCAGCAAATCCGTACTCAAGATACAATGAAGCACTTGCACTGTCTGCAACTTGTATATTTGAAGACAGCCCTTGGATGTAGCAGCGAAGAACAGTCAATCAAGTTCTTATTCTGTTTATGTGCACAAAACAGAATAAGAGAATTTATATCTCCTGAAAACTGTAAGAGAGTAATAGCAGGGTATGGAAATCTGAAACTGGTTTTTGGTATCAATGTAATTCCGTTTTTAGGCAGCCTTTATTTATAGAAAATGAAAGGCTTTGTCTTCAAGAGTCATGACTGTTGAATTAAGTCATTTCCGAACAGGTATGACTGTTAATTGCCAACAGTCTTAAGTCCATTCCGAACAGGTATAATAATACCGAATCGGTTTTGCACGGGTCAACCAAAAAGTGACCGCGCCCGAGCTACCGCGATCCGACCCGGACGAATCCCGGCAACCCGCTACCACTGCGGACACGCGGCGTGCGAAGTGCAAAGTGCGCCACTAGCGCCTCTACAGCCCACTGCCCCGCACCCGCACGCGCGCGCGCGCGCGCGCGTGTGAGTGTGCGTACGGTGCTTCGCACCGTATTGAGGTCAAATGCTAGATGAATTAACTCTTCATCTTCCATTTGTACTTATTAAGTGTACAAATTCTTAACATTTTTCCAATGTGGGACTCAAAGGTTGCCCACCCTTTTTATAGCTTAGTGGTGACACTTAGCTTTGTACATTTTCCAATGTGGGACACTATACCCTTTTATATTTGGGTTAGCTTCCCACCTCTTCCTCACACTTCCAATGTGGGACAAGCTTTTAAGGCTTTTACACCCAAAAAACTCTTACTCTCTTATTTTAAAAATCTCCAACAATTACTGTGTAACATATTTGTGATGCTTGCAGCATCAAGTAGTTTTCCCCATACCTATATCAATTGTTTCTTTTTTTCCTTCTTTATATGTATTAGCTGATATTTGGTACCTGGAATTAATGATGCTTATGGTATCCTTTCTAACTCTTGATATTACCAACTATCAACATGCTATTTATATTAGGGGTTCATGGAGCGTCCCAATCCACTTTTTGGGTATTTTTTTGGATTGTACTGATAGTTATTTTTCCAGTTTAAGTATAAACATAGAATCATCGATTTCGATTGCCATTAGTATCGCTTAGTCTTCGGTTTTGGAGTCAAAAAATACAAACTAAAATCTACACACTAAAAATCACACTTTACATTGTCGATTTTTCAATTGAACCTTAGCTATTCCTTGTCAGACTAGAAAAAGCCCGAGTTGCAAAATTAATTGCTTTTCCAAGAGTTACTATAACTCGACCGTTCAAGATCGTTAGGCCTCCAAAATTACGCTTTAGCCATTTTGATATAAGCGAGACACAAGATAGAAAACTCAAAATTTATCTATGCCAACTCTAGACGTCCCCTGTAATAATTATAACTCGTGTCTATGATTATTTCATTTTAAAAATTATTTAAATTTAGTGGTTTTCTCTAATTTTTCCCTACTGGTAATGAAACCTGTTGTGCCCATTGATTCGTTGAGGTATACAAATGTGACATGAAAGTTGACTATTTTCTTATCCCTTTAAGGGGCTTTCTTAATTGCGAATTCATAAGATGACAGTTCCCCATTTTTATGTTAAGGAATTTACCAAGAATCTCGTGAAGAATGTAAATAAGCCTTGCATCATAGTGTTTGACAAAATAGGTCGAATACTAACACCAAATCTGGGAAATATGATAGCAAAGATTTGAGGCTGTAAATTTAGGCGGTTTTGGCAATTTCATAGAAGTTTTTGAGTAGTTATTGTTGGAGTTTTTTTGAGGGAAATTTAAAGAAAAGGCCACAGAATATGGGTATTTATTAACATATCTGAAAGAAGGTTATAAGAGTGCTGCAAGAGGAAGAAGAATGGCATCCAACAGAGATTAATAAACACATAAATAAATAAATACACCTTTATAGTTACTTCTTCTATAATTCATTTCCTGTAATCTCAGTTCTAGTTTAATGTAATTTATACTTTGATAATGAAATTGTTGTACTTTTATTTACTTTGAATTCCGTTATATTCATTTCTTTAATTTAGTTTATTATTATTCAGTTCTAGGCTCAAATGAGGCATTAAGAACCCCTTATTTTCTTCAATTAAGTTTGTTATTAAACAGTTCTATGCTCAAATGAGGCATTAAGAACCCCTTTTTTTTTCTTCAATTCAGTTTTTTATTTATACAGTTCTAGACTCAACTGAGGCATTATGAACCTGTTATCTTTTATGTTCATTTCTTAATTCAGAGTGTTATTATAATCATACCTTTGATACACTCATTGAAATGAAGAGTTAGAATTTACAATGTATGGACAATTTGAGGAATCCAAAAATATTTCTCTTTTAATAATCCTAGGGATATCATTAGAATTGTTGTAAAAAATCTCTCTTTTTTGAATTTCAACTTCCTTGGAGAAGAGCCCTGCTACACTATTAACTTTATAAGAGCAATAGAGGAAAGTGACATGAATTTTTAGGCATAGATCCTGAATTTCGCTTAAAGACCTTTTTATCATCCAATGAGAGGTCTTATGTTGATTTCAAATACACTCCACAATAAACTTTGAACTAAATTCCACATCAATCTTGGAGGCTATTTTGGATTCTGAATCGTATTCCATTTCCAAATCATCAACCAATCTACCATTTAATTGAATATTAACTAAAAAGTTCAAATCTTAGCTAGTCTCTTCCTCTTCATCCCCATTCTCCAACTTCCAAAACATTTACATCTTCAATAGGTTATATAACTATCCTTCTTCTTTCTTTTGAATTTTCCACTTCTTGATTATTTTCTCTATAAACTTGAGAAATTATCAATTCTTGGTTACTTTGACAGGACTTAGTATTCAAATAGATTTCTTAACATACAAAGTTCGAACATCATTACTTTGTAGCTTAAATAGATTTCATAACATATCAAGTTTGTACTTCATACTCATTATTTTTGTCTATTGTTCTCTGTTATGATTCATTTACAAATTACAATGGTAAGAATGTTGTTGTTCTCTGTTATGACTTCATCTCTGTTATGATTCATCTATAAATCATATCTTTTTTTTAAACAAGGCCAATATTGACAGTTAAATGAATTATGGGCTCGTTCAAACTTCGGATGAACACGTATAGTTAGGTTATGGTTGTTTGTACTCAACATGTTTTAACACTGTTTATACTCTACGTGTTTTAACACTGTCTGTAATGCAAATTGTATTGTTTTATGGACTGCTAAAATATGGACTGTTTTATGGTTGTTTCTCACAAAATTATTGTGGGACTTTTTTGAGGTTCATATTTGATTGTGTGGCATATGTTTTAAGGTCCGAATTTGACGTTGAATTATAGAGGTTGATTGGATCGCACTAAGATTCAAATCTGACAGTGATATTTCTTGAAAACTGTCAAGAAATAGTTTGTTAATTTCTTTGGCCTAAAATTGCATGAATTCATTGAAAATGTTTCTTGAAAACTGTCAAGAAACAATATGTTAATTTCTTTGGACAAATTTGTTAAGTTTGATATTGAATAACATCTTATTGAATCCATTTTTATAGGCCAAGTTCGATGACGATGGTGAAAAACCTGGTGAGGATAGAGGTGCATGTCCCAATAAATTATAAACTGATGAATTGCAAATACGTGGCACAACTAAATCATTGGATTCACGGGTAAATTCTTATGATTTCACAAGTATTTTCTCTGTAATTATTAATGCTTTTTTTACTCTTGAGAAAAAATTCCCTTTCTTAAAGCAATGAGCATATTGTGTTTCCTTTTGTCGTGCCTGTCAAATTTTATATAATAAAGGGGTGGCAATTCGTGTTTTGATCAACCCAACATGAAAACGACCATTGAAACATGCACACGTCACAACACGAAATCATGTTTTTTTACCTAACTCAACCACGATTTAAAATACAACACGACTAACATGATTCGTAATTTTCATACTCAATTATACACAAAAAAGGTACAAAAACATGAGTAAAAGCCCAAATAATACAACAAGACGCGAAAACACGAGTCATAATTTTGACACAAACACGACACGGCTTTGTGTTATAAATTATGGTGTCGTGTTACATTCCCAATATTGGTAGTGCATGTGTGTTTATGTTATGATCCAGGTTTAATTGAGTTCTTCTTAACTTTTAAGGCTATTATATGTGTTGTCGTGAAGTGGCATCCTTCCTTTGGTTCTTGATGGGAATAGAATACCTAACTCGGTGTGGACGGCTATTAATGTAACTAAATATTTATATATATTCTTGTCATTTTTCTCATTTGTCAATTTTTTTTTTACTATTGTGTCATTGTAGTGCCCTAAATAATCCATTTATAAAGAATTTATTTTTGACTGATTCTAAACAACTGGAATTGATATTTCTTCAAAAAACTACATCCATAGAACATATATATCCTTAATTATGTGGATAGTTGCCTTAGTCCTCTTGCTGGATGTGGATACATGAAAAGAAAAGAAAATGTATTCCCTTCACAGCTCCTAAGAAACTTTATATTAGCCTTTGGCTCCATAATTATCTTCACACAAAAGTTTATCATTCATATTAGCTTTGACTCTATTTGAACCCTTTCCACCCAATCATTTTGCGGCGATGAGGTGGTAGAGATAAGAGGTGAGAATAAACTTGGCAAACTATGCAAATTCTGTATGCACTGTCTCATCTTTGGAATGGATAGGATTAAATATCCTCCAGTGCTTACTGAATACAATGTAGTTCGGTTTGCCCATTAAACCTAGATCTTGGGATCTCCAGTCAGCTAGGTTGGGTTGCCACTATATTGATTCTTATTTATTTATAGGCTTTAGACCCATTCCTCTCGATGATCTTTCAACTTGCTCTCGGTTTAAACCTTTCGTTAGTGGATCCGATATATTATCTTTTGACTTTACATAGTCAGTTGTGATAATTCCGTTTGAGAGAAGTTGTCTAACGGTATTGTGTCTACGACGAATATGTCGTGACTTTCCGTTATACATGTGATTTTGTGCCCTTCCAATCGCTGATTGGCTATCGCAATGTATACATATTGCGGGCACAGGTTTAGACCAATTTGGAACATCCTCTAAAAAATTTCGAAGCCATTCAGCTTCTTCTCCAGCTTTGTCTAGTGCAATGAATTCAGATTCCATTGTCGATCTAGCAATGCACGTTTGTTTTGAGGATTTCCAAGATACGGCTGCACCTCCGAGGGTAAACACATACCCACTTGTAGACTTAGAGTCTTTTGTATCAGATATCCAATTTGCATCGCAATGTCCTTCAAGAACAGCTGGATATTTTGAGTAATGCAATCCATAGTTTTGAGTATATTTTAAATAACCCAAAACTCTCAATATTGCTTTCCAGTGATCTCTTCCTGGATTACTCGTAAATCGACTTAGCTTACTTATTGAGTATGCTATGTCCGGTCGCGTACAGTTCATGACATACATTAAACTGCCGATAATACGAGAATATTCTAGTTGAGATATGCTTTCACCATTATTTCTTGCTAGATGTAAATTTACATCTACAGGTGTCTTGGTAGGACTAATATCATACTTCTTGAATTTTTCAAGAACTTTCTCAATGTAATGAGATTGAGATAATATAAGTCCATCCGATGTTCTAGAAATTTTAATTCCTAATATAACATCGGCGATTCCCATATCTTTCATGTCAAATCTACTACTCAACATTTGTTTTGTAGTTTTGACAATTTCCAAGTTACTACCCATGATAAGCATATCATCAACATAGAGGCATACAATGACATATCCATTATGAATGTATTTAAAGTAAACACATTTATCGCATTCATTAATTTTGAAACCATTTGATAACATTGCATTATCAAATTTTTCATGCCATTGTTGAGGTGCTTGTTTTAATCCATATAGTGATTTAACAAGCTTACATACTTTTCCTTCTTGTCAGGGAGCTTTGAACCCTTCAGGTTGCTCCATATAAATTTCCTCGTCTAGTTCACCGTTTAAGAATGCAGTTTTTACATCCATTTGATGTATTTCAAGTCCATTAATAGCAGCTATTGCTATTAACATCCGAATGGACGTTATTCTTGTTACCGGTGAATATGTGTCGAAGTAATCCAACCCTTCCTTTTGCCTATAGCCTTTAGCTACAAGTCTAGCTTTATATTTGTCAATTGATCCATCGGCCTTCAATTTTTTTTTGAAGATCCATTTATAACCTAACGGTTTTGAACCTGGTGGAAGATCCACTAGTTCCCATGTATGATTTTGTAATATGGATTCAATTTCACTATTAATTGCTTCTTTCCAATTGGAAGCATCGGGTAAGGATATAGCTTCTTTATACGATTGAGGTTCATTTTCTAACAAATATGTTATAAAATCCGGACCGAAAGAAGTCGAGGTTTTTGCTCTTTTACTACGTCTTGGTTCATCCTCTATTGATTCAATAGGTTGATGAGTACCACTTGTAGTAGCTTGATTTGTCCTTTTAGAAGGACCAGATTCTCGGGTCATGTTATACGGGAATTCATTTTCAAAAAATGAAGCATCCCTCGATTCAATAACCGTATTTACATGAATGTCCGAAATCTCAGATTTACAAACTAGAAATCGATATGCACTGCTATTAGTAGCATAACCGATGAATACACAATCCACGGTTTTTGGCCCTATTCTTACCTTTTTAGGTTTAGGAACCATCACTTTGGCTAAGCACCCCCACACTCGTAAATATTTATAGGAAGGTTTTCGACCTTTCCATAATTCATAAGGTGTCTTGTGAGTCTTTTTGTGAGGTACTTTATTGAGAATGTAATTAGCAGAAAGTAAGGCTTCCCCCCACAAATTTTGTGGAGATCCTAAACTTAATAACATTGAGTTCATCATTTCTTTCAAAGTACGATTTTTGCGTTCAGCAACACCATTCGATTGAGGAGAATAAGGAGCGGTTGTTTGATGAATAATCCCATTTTCAGAACAAAATTCCTCAAATGGATATTCATATTCACCTCCCCTATCACTTCTAATAGCCTTTATCGTTTTGCTTAATTAATTCTCAACTTCATTTTTATATTGTTTAAATGCATTAATAGCCTCATCTTTACTATGTAACAAATATACATAGCAATATTTTGTGCAATCGTCAATAAAAGTAATAAAATACTTTTTCCCACCTCTAGTTTGAACAAATTTTAAATCACAAATATCGGTGTGAATTAAATCTAAAGGTTCAGTTATCCTTTCAATAGAATGGAAAGGTAATCTAGCTAATTTAGATTCCACACAAATTTCACATTTATGATTTTTATCAATATTGAATTTTGGAAAAAATTCCAAGTTAATTAATCTACGCAATGTATCAAAATTAACATGTCCCAATCTAGCATGCCAAATATTAGATGACTCAATCAAATAAGAAGAACTAGCAACTTCATTTATTGAAACAGATGTTTTAGGGGTTACAGTAAGAACATTCAGTTTAAAGAGCCCCTCATTTAGGTAACCATTTCCTACATACATGTCATTTTTAGACAACACAAAGCGATCAGACACAAACACAAGCTTGAAACCATTCTTAGTAAGGAGAGATCCAAAAATCAGATTCTTTCGGATATCAGGCACGTGAAGAACATTGTTGAGAGTAAGTTCCTTTCCAGAAGTCATTTTCAAAGCAATCTTTCCTTGTCCCACCACTTTAGAAGTGGAAGAATTTCCCATAAAGAGGTTCTCCTCATTTTCCAAAGGCTTATAGGTGGAGAACATCCATTTGTTTGCACAAATGTGTCGTGTGGCTCCAGTGTCCACCCACCATTCCTTGGTATTTCCAACCAAGTTACATTCAGAGACAACGGCAGAAAGATTCATATCCGCCAAATCATTGGTGATATGCTCACCCTTAGTCACATTTGCTTGAGAGTTATTTTTATTTTGCTTCTTAGGCTTACGACACTCACTTGAGCGGTGTCCCGGTTTACCACAATTGTAGCATTTGCCTTTGAACTTTTTCTTGTTATGTTTGGAAGTGCCTTCCCCATCATATTTTCGTTTGTTCTTTTTAGGACCTTCAACGACATGGACCTTTGTTTCCATCGGATTCTTCCCACTTTTCTTTTTAGACTCACGGTTGTCTTCTTCGATTCTTAGCCGGACCAAAAACTCCTCCACGTTCATCTCCTTACGCTTGTGCTTGAGATAGTTTTTGAACAAAGTCCAAGAAGGTGGCAACTTTTCAACAATTGCAGCAACTTGGAAAGTTTCACTAATTGACATTCCTTCAGCATGAATGTCGTGGAGGATCACTTGGAATTCTTGCACTTGCGAGATTACAGATTTAGAATCAACCATTTTGAAGTCCAGAAAACGCCCAACGATAAATTTCTTCATCCCAGCATCTTCAGTTTTATACTTCTTTTCCAAAGAATTCCATAATTCCTTGGAAGTTTTGATAGTGCAATAGACATGGTACAAAGTCTTGTCCAAGTAAGCCAAAATATAATTTCGGCATAGGTAGTCCGAATGCTTCCAAGCATCGACAGCAGCAACCTTTTCAGCATCATCTCCCTCTTGAATAGAGGGGCAATCTTCATATACAAACCTACCCAGTTGGCAGGTAGTGAGATAGAAGTACATTTGTCCTTGCCAACGTTTGAAGTCAGCCCCAATGAACTTTTCAGGTTTCTCCCCGTGTGGCATAGATACGGGTGCAGTCACACTTGTGTTGGTGACAATCAGTTTCGTAGGAGTAGTGTTCGTACTTTGCGATTCCATTTCTGTTACAAAAACAGAATTTTTACCAATGATAAAATTCATATATAATGAATTAATCAAAACAGAATACAAAATTCTGTGCACCAATTTCCTCCAAATATAATTCACAATAAATGAATTCCAAAAGAATTCAAATAATAATTCAGAATTAAAGTATAATATAAACAGAATTCCGTACAAAACAGAATTAAATATAAAATCTGTGTCACACTAAATTTTAATAATAAAAGGAATTCTGTACAAAACAGAATTATAATTTAAGATTAAAAAAAATTAGATAAACAGATTTTAACAAGAATACACAAATAAAATTTTATTTTCTAAAACAGAATATAAAAACAGTATAGAAATTAATTTCTATATCAAAACTGTTTTACTAATTTCTACAATAAAGCAGTAAATTAATCCATTTTATTCTGTCAAAACAGATTTATTTTTAACAAAAAAATTTCTGTAATAAACAAAAATTCTGTACACTAAAACAGTAGAACTTTAATAATTTGTCTTAAGATTGTTATGTCTACTTTTTATAAAAACAATTGTACAGAATTAATAATTATAATATAATTCGGAATTAAAACAGAATTACAGAAATGAAACACTTACTTGAATTTGCAGAAACAATAATAAAATTAGAAATATAATCCGAGCCCTGTGAATCTCACAGTGTCCTTAAGACAAATTATTCCCTCCAATGTGCTTCGAGGTTGATGAATATTGTCTCCCAAGATAGAACGGATTTTCTAATTAATTATGTAGCACGACAATAATTAATTACAACGAACTCAAATCTGTGGCTTTTACTCAACTCAATAACAAACAGTATAGATATGTTATGCAGGAGAAGGACAGAAATTTTCTGGGATAAAATTGACAGCAATTCTGGAAGGAGGGAAATTTTTCAGTAGTAAATTCTGTAGGGGAAATGTTTAATTTATAGCTTTTGTGTTGACTGTTGGAACAGTCAACCGAAATTAACTGTCAAAACAGTTAATCAGTCAAACGAAATTAACTGTTGACTGTTGGCAATAACTGCCAACTAATTAATTAATTTCGTAATTAATTAATAATTAAAGCCCAGAAAGTTAAATAAATTCGGCCCAAAAATGTAGGAGATTTTTACAAGCCCAAGCCCGAGCCGAGCCGAGCCGGGCGGACTGACGGACGCGCGCGCGCGTGTGGACTTTTGACCGAAAGTCAACCCGTGCATAGCTTAGGTCATCTCCCCTTCAAAGAGTTGGGATACACCCAAGGCATCCAAGCCTTAGTCCATACTTGGGGTGTTATTAACTCATCAAAATTCCACTACTCTTCCAATGTGGGACAAGAGTTAAAACACACCCAATTCATTAACTTTCATTGCTTTGTGAGTCACTTTGGGGACATAATTATCATTCATAACTTATTGAAATTGGACATATGAATATACTACGTTAATCTCCTTGCGGAGATGAACGCGTTCGTATATGGTCCCACAATTTTCGTAGTGTGGGTCCCACCTAAATTTGAGCTCAAAGTTTCTCAAAAATCTGTCCAGAAAAATCTGGACAGCTTTATAATACCCATTTAAGTTCCAATTTTCCAACAGTTTTTGTGTAGCAGAGAGAGAGGACACGAGATAAAGATAAGGATGATAAGCGAGATTAAGGGACTATTGAAATGTCAAATGTCTTTAACAGTAGTTGTTACATAGTAATGTTTTTATAAATGCTTTGGTTGATATTGTGGTATTATTGGTTCAAGGAAATGGTCAACTGAATTGTAGATTTATGAAAATATTGTGGTCATAATATGCTTTGTAAGGCCTAAATGAGAAAACGTTGTGATTTTTAAAAACTTTAATAACTTTGTTAATATATTTAAGTTTACACTAATAAGTAAATTTTCAATTGTTTTATTCACTTGTAACAACCACCACGAGATGGTATGACAAAGAATGTGGGAAATTTGTATATATTTAGGCACGGTAGAATTTATTTATAAATTTATTTCTAGTTGTTGCAAGTCATTATGATATTTTCTTTATTTTGTTATAGGTTTATGAAAATTTGTTTCGTAATGAATGGAGCAGACGCTTGTGGTGGAATATCGAGGACAAACTTGATTTATAATAGTTGTAGTTTTTCACTATTTTGGCTGGGATTGTACAATTTTAATTGATTTTGGATGGAATATAGTTGCACATAATGTATATATATGGTAAGACAACTATTAGATGTATCTATTGTTAGAACAACTTTTGGATGTATATATTGTTAGGATAACATTTGGATGCATATATTTAGTAGGACAACTTTTGAATGTATATATTGGTAGGACAACTTTTAGATGTGTTGATTTTATTTCGTATGACAACTTTCAAATGTAATATATAGATATGCATTCAAGTGAAGCGTCCTACAAAAAACATATTTAGGACGGTTTTGGGCAAGTGGTAGATAGTGAGGGAATTTTTTACAACCTTTGTAAATAACGCGTCTTAAAAAGCTTTATTTTTAAGGTTTTTTTTTTGGAATTTTCTACAACCCTCGTAAATAAAAGCGTCTTAAAACACTCTATTTTTTAGGATGTTTTTTTGAATTGTTTCATGACGGTGGTTTTTAAGACGCTTTTGATTATGGTTAAAAGTGATATAAATAGCTTTTATGACAGTTTTTAGCAGTTGTAAAAAGACTTCTTTCTTCTAGTGAGAAAAAAATGAATTATACTATTGGTCTAGTCTACTAAATGTACGTAAAGACACACCATTTCACTACATGTATATATATGTCATAAGTTAGACAGAGAAATCAGTAAATTCATAAAATAATACAATATGCATTTAAAGTTTTCTTTTAAAGAAACACAACAACTACAACTTAGAAATTCAAAACATGTTTTTTTACACAACTTCATTTGTTTGTAGAGAAAACTTCAATAAACTTGTATAAATTTTAAATTCATTTGTATATCATCTTCCATTGATTCATCTAATATTACTATTTAAATATGGTGTCTCCTCTTATTTTTATCACAGGTCATTATTAGTAAAAACTATTTTGATATCTCTTAGGAAATTATATCATCTTCTTTTAGAGATCCGTTGGATTTTTTATGTCCTTTCTTCTTCTATTTAAATATCTTTTCTTTTTCTTCTTTTTCGTGTATAGATATGTGACTTTCTCTTCTCCTTCAATGTCTTTTCCTTTCCTTCACACCTCTCTTTTCTCTCTCTTATCTGGTATGTTTACTTATTTCATTTTTAAAAATGCATTATTAGAATGGAGATTACCGTTACATGATTTCAAGTTAGTGGGTAAAATACTTTAAAATATTTCCATAAATTTATTATTTTCGACTATGGTGAAATTCGCATTATGTAAGCAATATGTACAATTTTATTTTAAACAAAATAATTTTTAGCTTCCTTCATATTGCTTTTGGGTTGTGAAGCTCAAGTTCAATTAAAATTATCAGAAGCATTTTAGAAATTCATGTATTTCTTATTTTATATAGTATTAATTTATATATGTTGGTTTTGGTATTTTTTTTTAGATATAATTTATTTTGAAAATAGTGCAGAGTTTGGGTGCAACTATAACCAATTAGTTTTAAAATAAATGGATGAGATTTGCAAAACTATAGATGGTGGAGGATCTCGTAACTATAGAGGAGCTCAATCCAATTCTGACGATGAAGTCGGATATATCAGCTTAAATCGATATTTATAAGAAGTGAGAAGGATAATTTTGTTTAGAGATAATTCAAAGCTAGTCCCATTTATTTGGTCAAAGATGCACCAAATTTCATTGACATTTTTTAATGCATCAAGTTCTTTTTCATTATAGACTATATATATTTAGACAAATATACCCTCACAAGTACCTATTTTAAATTCGCTTACTCTCTCTCTAAAAATAAATACATAATCTCACACTCTCTCTCTCTAACAGACCCACCCCCACCCCCACCCCACCCTACCACACCCCACTGGAGACTCACCGAAAGCAACCCACCACTTGTTTCTCTCTCTCTCTCTCTCTCTCTCTCTCTCTCCATCTATTTCTTTATTTTTTTTTGTCTGCGCCAACGACACCATCATCCGAGCTGGAGAAGAAGAGTTTTTGTCGAAAAAAATGGAGGTTTCGTCGGAAAAAATGGAGATTTTACAGAAACAGATACATTTATCTGTTTCGATTTTTTCGTCAAAAAATATCAAATATGGGTGTTGTTTGATAGATCTCGACGAGTAGATTCCAAATATATAAAATTTATGAATTTATGAATTATAGATTTGAAGTTATGGACTTTTAAAGATTTGGTGGTTTTTTGTTTTTAAAAACGACGTTAAGAGCTGTAAAGAGTTGTGAAGGTAATTTTGAGGGTGTATTTGTCATTTTAATATGTTAAGTTGGTAAAATAAGAGCTTTGACACCATTAACTCACTCAAAAGATCTATTACCTCATTGACTATGAATGAAACTTCAAAATAATTAACCCTTTTATTTATCTTGCACAATTATAATAACAAGTACATTTTTCTAACGAGATAAAATACGATTTGACCTGCTATCTGTGTTATATTTTTCTAATAAGATGACAAACCTAGCCCGACAATATGGGCTCTTGAGGATGAAACCATCTATAACCCATCCAAAATAATGTGTTTGGGTCCATTAATTGTATTTGTGATTCAAAATGGTTTGAGCGATCCAATAAGACGGTTTGTTGGCGGGACATTAGTGGGTCAAAATGGTTTTGGACACTCTCAAAAATAAAACTCAAATTACCAAAGAGTTTAAAGATTTTTTTTATTTAAGTACTTGTATATTTTTTTTCAAAATTATTATACCACATTTATCCGTATATGGTATTAGGGGTGCACACGGTTCGGTTTGGATCGGTTTTGGTACTAATCCGAGAACCGAACCGACCTGGGTCGGTTCCAAATTTTTGGAACCGGAACCGAACCGACTTTAATACAGAACCGAACCAAACCGAACCAGCGATTCCCGGATCGGATCGGATCGGTTTTCGGTTCCAAAATCATATTTCATAACTAATTTTTTTAAAGATTAATGTGTTTCATAACTAATTTTTTTAAGGTCAAAATTAATTTTGACCTCAATAACTTAAGTTAGAAACTCAAATAATCACAAAAATATAAATTACAAGTGTTAAATATATTAAATAAATATATATATGTAATTATAAATCGGTTCGGTCCCGGATTGGGGTTTTTTACCCTGGAACCGAGAACCGAACCGATGTATCGTTTTTTTTTTTAAATCGGAACCGAACCATTGAGCAAAAAACTCGATCCAAACCGAACCAATGCAGTCGATTTGGTTCGATTTATCGGATTTTCGGTTTCAATGTGCACCCCTATATGGTATAATAATTATTTTTTCAAAAAAAAAAAAAAGCGGGTCAACCTCACCCAAATTTGATTCGATCCAAACCGTTCAAATTATTCTGCTCAATTCATTTTTGACCCATTCAAATTTATTTGTATTCATTATTAACCGACTCATAATTATCCATTTGCCACTACGGGACAAACTGCCCGATCGAAAAGGTGTGAATTTGTCACATTGTCCGTTGGGAAATTATTACAATATCTGTGACCACCGCATGCATCAATTTTCTACTTTTTTATTTTTTATTTTAATCTATTGTGATTGTCTTTTTTTGGTAAACAGTGAAATATATTTATTTATTTATTGTGAGTGTCATTTGTCTCTTTCACAGTCTTGTCGTCGTATACAAATTCTTCGTGACAAATCAACCTTATTGCCTCCTTTCTTTTTCGTCGGGGACACGCACAGTTACGTGCTGTCAGTGTTGTTTAGTCAATATGTTACTTTACTGATGCACAATAATAAATTATTTGTGTTTATTATATTATTTAGGAACCCTTATTCCCACTCCAAAAAATATTTCCCCCACTCCACCTTTAACTCTAAACACAAAAATGACTAAAATATCCTTTTCTACATATAACTTAGGTTGAACAATTTATTAATACATTTATTTATAAAAAAAAAATATTTTATAAAAAAATCTATTATTTATTTTTAAATACATAATATTCTGAAAATAAAAAAAGCATAATATTTTGAATATAAACAAATCTAATATTCTGAAAAATAATTTTAAATATTCTGGAAATAAAATTATTAATATTTTTTATAGAAGTGGAGGTTAATAAAAAAAACTCCGATATTATTTATTTAAAAAAATGAACATTCTTTTTCATACAAAAATACTGGACAACATTGTTTTTAAAAGAAAAAATGGTCGGAATTTTTATTATAAACTATATTTTTTAAAAACTCTATTTTTTATAATTTCTTATAAAACATAATTTTTTAATAAAACTGTATTTTTTTGTAAAAAATTAAGAAGTGACTTTGACACATTACTACTTTTGTATTTTATACTTTAACACGACATGAGATAAATAGCAGGTTTTATAATTTTCACACCACATTAAATACAACATAACACAAATAACACGAGTAAACTAATAAATTTAATATTGTATCATTGATACCAAATTATTCGTGATATATTATATTCAATTTGGTGTGAAAATTATAAATCACACTATTCGTGTTATGTGTCGTACATTAAATTAAAAAATGCAAAAAATATTAATTTATCAAAATCACAACTTAGTTTTTTATCAAAAAAAATACACTGTATTTTTTGCATTTTGTAAAAACTAAGTTGTGATTTTTGTAAAAAATCATCGTATGTCCAGTATTTTTGTTTGAAAAAGAATGTTCATTTTTTAAAATAAATAATATCGCATTTTTTTATTAACTTCCACTTCTATAAAAAATAATAATAAGTTTTTTTTCCAGAATATTTAAAATTATTTTTCAGAATATTAGATTTGTTTATATTAAAAATATTATGCTTTTTTATTTTCAGAATATTATGTATTTAAAAATAAATAATAGATTTTTTTATAAAATATTATATTTGTTCAAAATAAGTTTTTTTTTTGATAAATAAGTTTATTAACAATTTGTTCAACCTAAGTTATATATATATATAGAAGGACAATTTGGTCATTTTAATGTTTAAAGTTAAAAGTGGAGTGGGGGAAATTTTGTTTGGAGTGGGAATAGTGGTTCCCTATTATTTATACTAAACATATTTAAGGGAGGGAGAAGGTGAAGAACTCAATTATTTTAAAAGGTAAGATAAGTTTAGTAGCACCCATAAATAATGATGACGTGCTTAGAAAAAAAAACATCAAAAATTAACATGTAAATCTGTAACACTATTCCAGTTAGTAACAAAATTTGTCTCACTGCATCAAAATCTTTAAAAATGTTTGTGAGTCTTACATTATTTTTTTTAAAATTTTTGTGTGCCAATTTACCATTATTTTAATTAAAAGCTCCACTGAAATTATTATCGAAAATCAATCAATAAAATGAAATGTAAAGAAAATGGGTGAGTTGAACAATACAATGATTTTTCTTTTTTTTTATTTGTTTTTCTATATATGTATTTTGACACATGATAGATACTATTTTGACACAAATGCAATAAGATAAAATGGGTGGGGGTGAAGCACACAAGTATTAATCTTTTTTCTATATCATTCACTAGATCTTTATCACTCACTATAACTACAAAATTCTTATTTTTTGATCGTGGTTTGCCTGACACGTCACGACACATCACTATAGACATTATTTTTAAAAGAACACGATACGGCACGACACAATACAAAATAATATTTTTTTTACCTAACATGCATGTGACTCAATTAAAACACAACTAATACGATTAATAGTTTTTGTACCTAATTAAACATGCTAATAAACTAAATCACGAGTAAAAACACAACACAATCACACGAGTCAGAACATGACTTATTATGTTCATTTTGAATTAACTTCGTGTCGTTACATGTTGTATTATTGTATCGTGCAATATAACTATGGTTTAACTTTATTGAAAAAAGACCTACAAATTTATATTGAAAGTCTCCATTTAATATTTCATACCAAAATGGGATCAAAATGGACTCTCGCATAGAAGCATAAAAGACTTCTTCTTCCGAATCACTATCACTAAGGGTAGAAACATGAGAAATCTGTTTATTCAATTTCTTCTTTAAATTTGTGGTACACTCATCTAACGTGTGACCAATACCCTCACAACAAGGACACCTCTCAGATTCGTTTTCAATAGAAGATTTAAAACAAGAGTTCGTGTGAATTTTCCAATTAACTTTTTCAAAAATTTGACATCGAAGATCATCAAAACCATCAAAAGCCATTTTTGTGTAAAAATCAGGATCAAAACACAATAACTTAGTGCAACAGGCTCTGATACCAATTTGTAAAGTGGTGATCGCTTAAATAAGCTCCGATACCAATTTGTAGAATCGCTACAGCGGAAATATTGCGACTTCTCAAATAATATCCAATTTTAATTAATCTCAAATTTTAGTTAAACCCTAAAATATGCATCTAGATGATTTATCCAATAAAATAAAGCATGCAGGATAAAACAAACAATTTCAAAAAAAATCCCCCAAAGTGGCAAAACCTTTTATTTTACTATAATTTGTAAGAAAACGGCTTACACGGATTACAATGAAATAAGTGTGACACAGAAATACCCGCAGGTGTCGGTTCCTATGTTATCGGCTCGAATCTCCCGCAGGAACCCCAGGTGGTCAGCAATGAAGAAGAGAACGACTTCTCCACAAGTTTGTCGGCTGGAACTTTCCCTTTCCAGGAGGGCATCAATGAAGAAGAGAGACGACTTCTCCACAAGTTTGAACAAAAGCAAAAGTTGTGTTCTTGAAAACCATAAAATAATTCACTAAAGCATATGGGAGTTTTGTGAATTGAAAACAAAAAGGGATTAAAACCCTAAAGGAAGAAGCCTAAAGATGACTGCTTTGGCAGTGTTTCTGTTCTGAAAAACGTATGGACTTCTTAATGAAAACGTTACCATTTAATGAGTATTTATACAAAAACGCACCGCCTCGAAATTCGAGCTCGTTCGAACGAGAAGCATATGTCGCTCGAACGAAGTACGCATGTCGTTCAAATGACATCACGCGACTTCCAATCTCGTTCGAACGAGATGCTGATCTCGCGCGAACGACCTGGGCGTCAAAATCGAGGTCCGCTTCAAAACTTAAAAAAATACTCATTCTCAATATTTGACGAAAAAGTCCGCTCCAACACTTAGAAAATATTTTGTAAAAATCTCCCAAAAGCTTTAAGTGAAAAGTGAAGGTATTTAAAACATAACCTTACCAAAGTAAACTTCGCGGAGCCTTGAATGATGAAGAACTTGAGTAATTCGGATCCGTCTTTGATGTAAATGTCTCTTGAATGCTCTTCGACGGTGTAGCGGCATATGACATAATAAATTGATAACGGACCTATGAAAATATGTCCTTACATAACTCGACACAAAAAGTTAGGAATCAAATCATTACAAACAACGAAGTTTCAAATATAATTTAATCAATATTTTTTGCCACTGGATTTAATCTAATATATAAATATAAAAATGACTCATCCAATTTACTCTGTCATTATATTGTTTTAAATTTAAAAGAGGATATGCAAAGTTAGATTTTCCTTTGAAGGATTTGTTAATCATCTAAGTATTATATATTATACAGGCAGAGTCTCGTACATACCCCTTATACATATCACTTGTGTGGATTATTTTTTTAAAAAAGTAAAAAAATATTTTTGAATTCATTTTTTCTGTGTGTTATTTGAACATTTCAGGGAATCTCACAAAAACAAATCAACTCAAAACAATTTTTTTTGCTATTATAAAAATATCGATCAAACTATGTCATTTTTAAACAGCTTAAAAACTTACAAAGTTCAACTGTTTTTTCAAAATAACAAAAAAAAAATATGTTGAATTGATTTTTTTGTGAAGTCCCTTGAAATGTTTAAACACCATAAAAAAAAAATCAAATCGAAAATATACTTTTTACTATTGTATAAAAAAATGGTCTTCATTGGTGGACTTCATATGTGACATGTATGAAATCTCTCTCTCTTTCTCTCTCTTTTTATATATATATATGTGTGTGAGAGAGAGAGAGATAAGTTAACTATATTTGTGTATTTGTTTGACAATAAGGTTTGATCTCATTTTAATAAGAAATGTATTTTTATTTTTTGCGAAATAAAAAAAATAGTATTGTTCAATGATTTGATTATTTTATTTTGCAATAACAATATAAATATATAATAATAAAAAAAATTACTTTATGTTACATCTCATTTTGTCACCATTAATAATTATGTTTGTTGAGACTATGATCAAATTACAAAATATTCACTATTAGATAGCTTCTAACCTTAAGTTGTAGCATTGTGTTATGTTAAATTTATTTTTAGCATAATTCCCGTGAAAAGAGTAGTATATCATAAAAGATTGGATACTATTTATTTAATATAAGTGGATTTGATATCAATTAGTTTTTTATGTAAATTTAACTCTAACTTTTATGTAATTGTTAGCTAATAAAAAATTTTGCTCATTAAAAAATATTTGAATATATATTTATATAATATTTAAAAAATTTATTTTTTTAAAATTTTTCAATACAAAATTTGTAAAGCGTTCCCACATTGCACATATTAAAATATTAGATTTTGGAGTGCGGTTAAATGTCAACTTAACAGTGTTAAATGAGAAAAGAATTCAAATCTAAAAAATTGAAATAGGATCTTGAAAATAAAGTAGAGAACCCACTGCGTAGATATTGGGGTGATGGCTTTTACTCTGGTCATACATGATGATGAGAGATGCCTTTTCAAAAATAATTTTCGTTTTTTATACCCTAAAGAGATAAGACCAGCTATCATCAAGGGCCAACAAACACAACTGACAAAGAATGATGCGTAGACTTCATTACGGCAAAGCATCATTCAATTGGCTCGTCTTCCTCCGGAAAACTCGCAGCTAAAGTAAGGGGGAACGCAAATAAAACCCAAATGTGGAAAGACAGTTCAAAAGTAGATCGAGCAGTGCTCTGAGAGTAATTCTAGCATGACATGAGATTGGTACATAATCGTGTGTATAAAATAATGTGTTGTAGTCATATTAATTATGTGTTTTGAATTCACTCAAAGTACAAATTAAAGTACGAATCAATATATATACAAAATATTACTCTGTACACAAGATTTTATATGAATTTTCTTTACAAATAAAATTATTGGTGTGCTTTAAATGAAAAAGTAGGAGCCACATCTTGGGGGAATTCGGAAGTGCTGTATTACGTACACATTTTCTTTGTGCTATGTCACTGTATGTAGCCTGTAGTGAACCCGAGTACAAATATCTTGTTTCTTGGTGGTTACATCTTACACCACACATTACTTCTCTACTCCAACCTACTTTATAATATAAAATCAAATAACGACGAAGACCCATCACCAATTATTAGGCACCACGTTTCTGCCCAACACTAAATAAAGAAAACGGAATTCACATTTGTAGACAGACGTCAAACATACAAGAGAGGGAGAAAATAAGATTCACATCTGCTTGCCTAAACATCAACTCTTCATTAGCGTCAGCAATTATGGCACATTACCAGCTGTACATGCAACAAGAAAATTCCAGCTATAACATCTATCGATAAACCTTGGATTCCCAATACAACTTTTATTTTAAAATAAATAAATAAATCAGTCCTCACTATAACACTGATGAACAAAGATAGTTATGTAAAATCACCAAAAATAAATTGTAATTGCTGAACCTGAACCATATAATGTAAAACAAACATAGAGCTACATATTCGATTATTTGTTTTTTAACCCTTACTTATTAAAATATTTCTTAAACTTTGACACCTCAAAACATTATGTACACTCATACAATAGACATAATATTGTCCCAAGCGTGAGTTCCTTTGCAATGTAGGATTATTTGTGGGGCGCGGCCCCCATTTATTTTCGCACAGTTTTGGACCATTTAAAGCACTCACATTTATTTTTGGCACCAGTTCAGTGCTTCAAAAGATTAAACGTATCGGAATCAACGTGATAATGTTCAAAAGACACGCCAAAATCTAGAGCCCTACCTGACTCCAAATTAATGATTATTATGACCCTCAACAATAAAAATGAAGAGAGAGAACGACAAGAGCTTCGTGGTTAATCCATTGCTTTATTTTCCTATAATATAGATCATAAATATAAGATGAATATCCTCCGGTCACATTTCTGCAAAAATATCTCACTTGCATAGTGTTCAAAATCATAACTGAACTCAGTCCTTCGGATCTAGTCACTCTCATGCTTGGGGAATTAATGAATGAATTTAGCCGAACATAGGTGGTGGTTCTATAAGAGTTCTACATGATATAAATTGGTGCACATAAAAAAGAGCGATATATTTGGTGCGACACAGTGATGTGTTCCATCAGTATTGACTAGTGTCGTTAGTACGGACCGACATCCATAAGACAATAGTCAATACCGGTGCGACATGTCACTGTGTCGCATGCTTCTGTGTCAAAACTCTGTGTCGACCTAACATTTCTGTTAATTGATCCCACTGAAAACAAACGTCTATAAGATTTGCGCCGGTGATAAACATGTTTAGTCTAAATTCATTTGCACGTGTTTATATAAAAAATTTTGAATGTGATTCTTGTATTTTTTGTGCAAATTTTAAAATTAAATATTTCCCAAAAAGCTTTGAGATAAAATTTGAAGTAAATTATGCTTTTAGGTCCTAAATTATAATCCCAATTTTGAAATGGTCTCAAATCTTTTATTTATCTTAAGTTAGTTCCCAAATTATGTAACTTATTTCAAACAGAGAACTTTGTCCAAAAGTCCCTTAATATTAACAAAAAATTATCAATTTATCCCTTTCTCCCTCATTTTAAACAAATGTAAATCCTTCCACCCCTTTCATTTCTCTCACTTTCAAACTTCCATAATCACACATAATAAAACTATATACCCACACAACATATATATATATATATATACAGTATTGCTTTTGTGCGGATCAATCCACATTTTAAGAATACGGACCGGACATGTATCATCTGGCGGTGAGCCCAAAAAAGAGATAGAGTGTGCCTATAATTTAGTCGATATTTTCTACACATGTCCGGTCCGCACTATTAAAATGCAAACTGGTCCACATAAGAGTAGTACTATATATATATATATATATATATATATATATATATATATATATATATATATATAGAGAGAGAGAGAGAGAGAGAGAGAGAGAGGGGATCTCATGAGGTGCCTCAATTTGAGGTTCCTGAATGAGGTCTAATTTTTTAAAATAGTTAAAAAAAAATTGCGCTGATTTTTTTTTATGATTTTTAAATATTTCATTAGGGCTAAATAAAAAAAATCAACTCAAAATGAATTTTTTAACTATTTAAAAAAAATGGTCAAACCAATTTTTTAAAATAGCAAAAAAAATCATTTTGAGTTGATTATTTTTTTTATGGTCTTACCGAAATGTTTAAAAATCATAAAAAAAATAAGTCCAAAAATATTTTTTTTACAATTTTAAAAAAATAGACCTCATTCAGAGAGTTCAAACTGGGACCACACTTGATCATTTCTCCCTCTATATATGTTGGTATATATACATACAACATATATATATATACACACACAACACATATATGTTGTTTTATATAACAGTTTTTTCCAATATTTTTTTTTATAAAACCGTTCTTTATTTATCGAACAAGTGTTTTATTTATAAAATAAATGTTAAAAAAAGTTGTAAAAAAATATTTTTAAAACAATATTACCTTTTTATACAAAAATATTATTATTAAAAAAATTATAAAAAAATAGTATTATTCTTTTTTATATGTTAAAATAGTATTTATAATATTTAATTTTTTCTATAAAAGAGTAATTAAAAGAATGTATTTATTAAAATAGTATTATATTTTTTTTTGTAAATACAATATTTATTAAAGATGACGTAAAAAGTTTTTTTTATAAAGAGGTCCAAATTTTTTGTTTGTTTAGATAATGTATTTTTTGTGTTTATAAATTTAATAAGATACTTATTTATAAAATAATATTTAGAAAAGAAAAACTTTTGCGAAAAATGACCAGAATATTATATATATAACAACATATTTATATTTTGTGTGTGTATGGTTTTGTTATATGTGCATGTTACGGAAGGTTGAAAGTGACAGAGAAAGAGCGGATGGGTAACTTGATAATTTTTTGTTAAACTTTAAGGTACTTTTGGATGGAGTTCGAGTTTCAAAAAAGTTACATAGTTTGGGGACTAATTTGAGGCAAATAAGGGATCTTAAGTATTTAGTCATATATTTAAAAATTCATTCGTGCGCATTCCAATATTTTATTATTTTTAATTGTTGTTCCTAATTTAACGATAATGAGAAAAGTGTCATTCTTTGCGGAAAGGAAGATTGGTGGTTAGAGGCGGTTATAGAGAGAATATGGGAGGTTACGTGACTTTAAACAATATAAAAATACATGAGATGAGAGCGCAATAAAACTTTGAAAACGAGACAAAAACTTAAAAAATAAGCAAACAAAAGGTTGGGGACCATTAAAAAACAAGACGGAAGTTTAGGGACTAAAAGTGTAATTTACTCTAAAATTTATATATTTGAAAAGCTATTGATGAGATCTATCAAAAGAGATCCATGAATGATCTATAATTTAAAATTTTTGAAATTTAAAATTTCGCAGTGCAATTCCCAATGAGTTTTCCGTGGTAAAATTTCGCATTTTGTGAAATTTCAACATTTTGTTGACTAGAATAGTGAGAAATTTCGTAGTGAGAAATAATAGTGTGATTATATGAATAAATATTCATTGAGTAAACATAGATGAATAACTATTTTTGCTCATTGAATTTTTTACTGTATTAGTTCTCGCTAGACGAGTCAAAAAATTATATGATTAATGTTATAACCATTTCAAAATTAGATATAACATATTTTATAATGCGAAATTATTGTAATTCGCATTGCAAATTACGAACACACACACATACACACACACACACACACATATATATATATATATATATATATATATATTTATTGGAAAATGTTGAAATTTCACATTTTGAAATTTTACCACTCGAAAACTCACTAGAAATTGCACTGCAAAACTTCAAATTTCATATTTTAAAATTATATACATTCGTGAATCTCTTTTGATAGCCTTTCCAAATATATAACTTTTATCTCAAACGGACTTGTATTTTGAGATATATTTAACTTTAAAGTTTGCATGTAAAATGACAAAATAAAAGTATAATAAAGACAAAATTATGGCATTTTGGTCTACTAAAAAATGTAGGGGATTCTAACTAAGCATGTTTTATTTTTGAATTTTTTATTTCAAACATTTATATCTAGGGGAAATGAGTGATTGAAAATATTAAAAATACCTAGGGTTCGTTTGATTCTGTATTCAGAAAACTCGATTTAAATGTTGTCTTTAAAAACAGTTTTAAAATTCAGTCTTTTGTGTTTATAATTATTGGGGTACGTTTGGTAAACTTGTTTTTAAATACAGTTCTTTGAAAATTTGATAAAATTAGCAAACATGTATATATATATATATATATATATATATATATATATATATATATATATATATATATATATATATATATATATATATATATATATATATATATATATATATATATATATGTGTGTGTGTGTGTGTGTGTGTGTGTGTCCCCTCCTGTAAGGTCTCCTTATAGTGCAGACATCGGTACATACCATTTTTCTTAAATAGTAAATAAATTAATTTTTTAATGAAACTCCATGGATATGATCTCCACCGTGAGAAGATCATCTCCAATTTTTTTGATTAAAAAATTCAATAAAAATCCGTTGAGATGAGGGGATATGTAAAAAAATAGTATAAATATTCATTTTCGTCCGTTGAAATGTTGACAATCATCTCACCCACTGTTTGATTGAATTTTTTTATGAAACTTCGTGGATATGATCTCGACAGTGAGAAGATCATATCCATGAAGTTTCATAAAGAAATTCAATCAATAAAGTGGTTGGCACTAACCCAACATTTCAACAATTAAAAATGAATATTTATACGATTTTTTTACATATCACCTCATCTCAACAGTTTTTTTAATGAATTTTTTGATGAAAAAAATTGGAGATGATCTTCTAACCTTGGACATTATATCAATAAAGTTTTATTAAAAAATTATTTTTTTACTATTTAAAAAAAATAGTATGTACCGAGGTCTGCATTATAAAGAGTCCTTACAAGAGACTATATATATATATATATATATACACAACCAGGCTCTAATGCAGACGCAACTTGCAGAAGGATTTTTATTTATTTTTTAAAAATAACAAAAGATTAAATTTTGACTTGATTTTTTTTTTCGTGGTAATTAAACATTTTAGGGGACCCATATAAAAGAAATCAGCTCAAAATAATTTTTTTTACTATTTTAAAAAAATTGGTCATGCTTTTAAGAGCTTTAAAAACTTACATATGTTTGATCGATTTTTTAAAAATAACAAAATAATTGATTTTAAGCTGATTTTTTATAGGGGTCCCCTGAAATGTTCAAATACCACGGAAAAAAAAATCAACTCGAAAAAAATTTCTTTTGCTATTTTTAAAAAATACAAAAAAATCCGTCCGCAAGTTAATTCCGTATTAGAGCCGGCCTGTGTATGTATATATATATATATATATATATATATATATATATATATACATTAATAATACATTTATAAAACTATATATAAGCATAATGTATCTATTGATAATATTATTTAACATATGGATCTTAATATATTATATAATTTCATAATATATATGTAATTTTGTGTACATGCACATATATATATTTTATTTATAAGAATTACACACATATTAATGTATTATGTATCTATATTATATATTAAGGTATAAATGCATTAAAATATTAAGAATGAATATTTCGGAGTTGAAAAATAAAAAACAGAAGTTATAAAATACTTTTTTCCTGTTTTCTAAAAAAACTTGATTATAACACAAAAATATTATAATTCAGTGTTTAAAAACAGGTTGCCAAACCCAAATTTTTATCAGGCCCTTATATTCTAAACTTTTTTTTAAGAATAAATTTTAATTTACTCCCTTGCATATATATATTTTGGTTTTTTACAACAAGATGAAAATATGTAAAAACAAGGTCCATTGAGACATAATGTCTTTTCAATGCGATCTATGTGTGCATTATATACTTGCTTTTATTTTTATATTTGTAATGTATACATGAATTTTGTGATGTATACATGTTAGGTTTGTGCATTCATTAACTTAAAATGTATGCATCCAGGAATAGGGCTGTAAACGGATATTCGAAAATCCGCATCCGTCCGATATCCGAATCCGAATTTGCGAATATTTATCCGAAATAATGGAAACGGATACGAATATGGATACTCTATAAAAATATCCGAGAAAACGGATACGGATACGGATAGTATTAGTATCCGACATGGATAATCCGTATCCGATGCGGAGTATCCATTTTACCGGATATCCGTATCCGTCTAACATTAGTTTAAAATATTACTTATATAATATTTTAGGTGTAAACCAAAACTTAAAATAAATGTTGGGGGCATAAGATTAGTTATCAAAACTAAAAATCTGACCTAATAAACTAAACACACGAAACCATTCCCCTCATTTTCCAAAACACACGCCGAAACATTTCTCTCCTTCCTGTCCAGCCGAAACGGTTTCGCTCCCTCCTGTCCCGCCGATCGCCACCGGTCGTTGCCTCCCACCTATCTCGCCGGTCGCTGCCTCCCTCCATTCCCGTCGGTCACTTCCCTATCCAACAGGTATGAAAAGTAATACCCATTCGCTTCCCCTATTCAATATATGCCTTCCTCTTCTCTTGAAAACAAAAGTAAGACGATTCAGTGGGATTTACTAGATTAGTGCCATATTAGTGTGTTTATTAGTGGCATTTACTGGGATTTACTGGATTAGTGCCATATGAAAAGTAATACGCATTACTGGGATTTACTGGATTAGGATGGATTTATTACAAGAATCAATGGGATTTATTGTTGATTTGTTTACTGGATTTATTATTGATTTATTACTGATTTATTACAAGAATCAGTGGGATTTATTACTGATTTACTTAGTGTTATTACTGGATTTTTTGTTATTACCCATTTACGCTGCATTTTTTGTTTACTGTTATTACCCATTTACTCTGCATTTTTACGGTGGAATATGGTGATGCCAAATAAAATTAGCATAAATAGAATGAGGTTCTGTATATCGCTATTTTTTTATTCATGTAAACACCTCTTCCAGCTCACTTAGTGTGTAAACGTTGCAAAAATTTTAGAAAATCTGAAGGTTGCTGATGATAATGAATAGTTAGGCTCTCGAAAATTCATTTTCAGGTATTATTATTAATTGAATATTTTTGTTAGTATTGTTCTTCTTGTGATAATGAATAGCTAATACTAATAATCCGTTTATAATTTTTTCTTTCTTCTTGTCCAATACAGCTTTGTGGGACCTTGAAAGTTGAAGATGATAATTTTTGTGTTACGGGGGCGAATTTTGGTGGAAGAAACTTTTATGTATAAGAAAAACTTATGTTACATGTATTATTAAACTCATGGATTTCTCTTTTTAGTACAATATATTGGTGAAGTTTTATTTGGGTGAATTAATATGTTCAAACAATTAATGTCTTAATTTATCTTTATGCATTACTACTAACTTGCGAGTTATGATTACCTTAGTGCTTAATTCGACAAGCATACAAAGGAAAGGAGATGAGAAAGACACACTTCAGGAACTTAAGGGGTAAAAAATAACATCCCTTCTTTATTGTAATATATTCTTTATTTTCTCATTTAATATTTTAATTGAGTTATACTTTTCAGGTAAGATGGTGCTTCACTTCATTTTTGTTCAAACATTAGAGAAACTGAAGAGGATACAAATTTCAATGGCTCATAATTGAATAAGAAAATGCACATTAAAGGTTAGTACTTTTGCTCGAATCTTCTTTTATAGTTTAATTTGATGCTTTACATATTCTCCATATCTTACATGGAATGAAAAATTATATATTTAATTGATTGATTAAATTAGTCTTTAATATGCTGTGTGTATCTTAATGTATCTTAAATAATAAAAACGGATAAGGATATTATCCGAATCCGAAAAATCTGAGAGGATACGGATATGGATAGCTGAAATTATTATCCGGGCGGATACGAATACGGATAGTGTGGAGTCTTGGCAGATACGGATGTGGATACTATGGTATCCGCTCCGTATCCGTCCGTTTTACACCCCTATCCAGGAATATTGAGCTTCATGTTTAAAAATACTAGATTTAAGCCCCGCACGATGCGCGGGCAGATTCTAGAACTTTTTGTAATTACAAACCAAAGAAATAGTCTTCAAACATATATCAAATCTCTCAAATCAACACCAAGAACAACATGAATAATATACGAATGGGAAATTAAACAGACGTGAAACATGTACAATACGTTATAATTAAACATAAAATAGAATATAAGGCCTTCTCCCAAATTGTACCTCAATTAGGAAGTTGAAATCAATATATGTTATTCCCTGGACATAATGAATCAAACATAATGGTATAATACTTTGTGTCCCATAAAAAATAATTCTAGATATTCATAATAGACTAACAGGAATTGCAAATAACCAAGGGGAAATTTATATGTTAATAGATGTATAAAATTGAAAATATCATAAATATAATTCATCCAAGTAAAGAGGAAGATGGTTTTAAGGGTTGCTATCTTTCATTGAGGCTTCATTGTGACAGAATGACCCGCAAGAAATCAAAGCAAAAATAGTAAGTGAATGCATTGTTACATAAAAGTGATGTCTATGTGTAATATCTGAATATCCATTAAAATTAAGGCATATTATGTGTCCATGTTTGGGCTAAATTTAATAAGAGAAATAAGTTTAAAATATGTTGATTTTGTTGAATACAACATCCCCAAATCAATCACAACATCATCAAAACATTGTATATGACTACAAGAAAAATGACTTTTCCCGACAATTATTTTGCAGCATTTTTCAAAAGTGTGGTGAAAAATACATTTGCCGACATTTTTGATCAAGTGCTGAAAATTTATGGAGTTTTTATCTAAGTGCTGGTAATATGCAAGAATTATTATAAAATGCCGAGAAATTTGCCATATTTTATAAACTTTTCAAGAAAACATAAGTGAAACGGTGTAGCTTGGATAACACGATAATAATATTTCGTGAAAAAAGAAGCGCCCTATTTTTTCCCTATCCCACGCATTTTTCCGCCCTCCCTAATTTCGACCTTTCCCTAAGGGGCATCGAGTTGAAAACCCTTTCCTCAATGACCGATCTCTGCTTTCTCCAAAATCGATGGGTTTGTCCTCGGTAGATATCTGCAGCATGTCACTGGTAGTAAGATGAAGCTCGTTGAGGTTTCACTTCCTCTTCTATCTCCCCTTTTCTGGTGCGATCCATGATAAAAAATAAATATTGATTAAATTTATCACAGGTTGATTGAATTTAGATGTCATTCTTGTTGTTTTATTTGATTTGTGTTTCTAATTATATTTGTTTCAATATTTTCGTCAATGTTAATTATGTATGCTGTGTGTATCTGCCGAACATATAAATTTCTTTTCACCATTGAAAACAAAAGATTATTTCCTTTGCTTTACCAGTTTACTTGTATTTGCATTATAATTTTTTTTTCATGTTTATTTTGTGAGATAATATCCAATTTTTTTCTTAATGTCAATTTATTCTTCTAGGGCTGAGATTGTGTATTGAAATTTTTTATATATGTCAATAGATATACATAAGATTGGTGAGATTCTAAAAATATGAGTTGTTTCTCAAGTTTAAAGCATGTGATTTTTATTTGATGGATACACTGTTTTCAGTTTATTCAGCCATGTTCTTCCTTTTTCAATCCACTTCTTAGTAAGATCCTTCAAGACTAAATTTAAGATTTTTTTTGCCTTTTTTAGTGATGTTTTAAGATATATCTCCTTGTTAGATAAGAGAAAAAAAGATGATAAGACATCAAGTGTCGCGAGGGATCATGTTTTAGAGAACGGTTCTCATGTTGGTTTTAATGGATCAAGTCTACAAAATGGTTTTTACGGACTTCAATTATTAAAAAAAGCGCTTGGAGGAGATTGGTGAAATTTGTCACAATTGTAGAGGGTGGTGTTTAAGGCAACCCAAAAATTTCTCCCAAAACCATTGTGTTGTCTTTTAAACCTAAACCTACTTGATGTACAATGCTTTTCTTGCATTCTATGGTGTTTGGGATAAATTTTTGTGGTGCATTCAACCCTAGGCAATTGTAAATTTTATGTGAAGAGGTACAAATGAAAGTATTTTTAAATTCTTTATTTCCTCAATGATATTGTTTATCTTCATTAGCTTATAATTTTTTATTAATTTTGTGTCACCTTATTGTATTTATTAACTTTTTAAGTTCCACACATGGATGTAGGGGTGTAAACGATCTGAGCCGAGCCAAACAGTTTGATGCTCAAGCTTGTTTTGAATAGATTAACAAGCTTAAAAATTGTTCAAATTTGGTTTGTTTACTTCACGAGCCGAGCTCAAACGAGCTTTAATCTGAACGAACACGAGCCGAGCTCGAGTAGCTTGAATTTTTTACACTATCATTGTATGATTATTTGTAATCGAGCCGAATTTGAGTTAAGATCAATAAGGTAATGAGCTTAAAATTTTGTTCAAGCTTGGTTTGTGTACCTTATGAGCCGAGCTCGAACGATCTTTTATCCGAACGAATAGGATTCGAGCTCGAATAGCTTGGATGTGACATGATCGTAAAGTGTATTTATTACTAAATCCAAATTGTATGTATATAAATGTGATCATATCCTTGTTTCCCCCATCCGTTTATGAAGCACCAGGGCAATTAGATTCTGTTTTGATAAATATGACTTTTTTTTACAGGTATGAAGCACGTGTGCAGGCGCAGCATGATGCGGGTGCATCGATTCAAAAAATCTTTCAAAAAGTAGGATTCAGGTGCGTTGAGAAATAAATCTATAACACAAAAATATTTTATATTGTTACTTTATTTTCTGTAGATGATACAATAGGTTTTGTACGAATTAATAAGTACGTTCAATTGTCTCCAACATAAGTATAATTGACCATAACAAAAGGGATGTTAGTGATTTTATCATTTGCGAAAAAGATTTGCATTCCCCATACTTAATTTCATCAATCGTATAGACACGCATAAAACTTTTCGAATGTCCCTTATATAAATCATTTCGGAATTATTATTTAGTTTTACTGCTCAAGGCCAGAAGATGTTGAAATGTTGAATCTCGAATCTCTCATTATCTCAGGCCAACTCTCATCCCCTCTCCTTCTCAAAGTTCCAAACAATCTCGAATATATATCCTCATATAAAAAGACGTTGATCCGAAAAATGCGACCAAGCTTGTTTGAGCTTCAAAAAATTAGGATTCTTATAGAATCAATGAAGGATCCGTTATTAAGTGTAATTAAAAAATTGTACTTGCGATGAGTGCGAATCAGAGGAGAATCGGGGGAGAATTGCACCCGATTCGGGTGCGATTTAGATTCATTTACCATTTTTATCCGTCCATAATAGTTTGATAGCATCGATTGTCTTATTTGAGGGGTGACAATTTTTGATGTGATGACACTTTTTAGCCAATCTTATTATGATACCATAGGGTGGCACAATTAATAAAAAAGTTGATTTAAATTCATTATTAAAAAAAATTAGTACTCAAATCCAAACCAAAAACACAATAATAACACGAGTAAACCATATTTCCACCCTTAGTTTTAATATGAGTATCTTCTATATTTATTGACGTTATCATGTATAATTGATAAGGAATAACTTTGTGGTAGCTTGTAATACTAATGAACCATATTGAATTTTCCAAGGTATTTCTATTTAATTATTTGATCTCATATGTTTAAGTTCATGTTGTAGGTCATTGAATATTAATATTCGGGAGTAGAAATTCTTGATTGGATTTTCCAACCCCTCCACTCCAACCCTCAAACTCTTTTTCCATTCATCTCTTTTTAATTATGAGTATCAAGTGCTTTAGATGAGATAATAACTATTATTGCGACATTTTTCAATTATTTGAATTTATCGTATCTTTTATATTATGAATATATGGTATATAATCCTTTCGTATCCACTCACCTTTCTGTCAAACACATAATGGAAGGTTCTCCACAGAGTTCAAGACTATGGCTACGGTTTGTTGCAATTCTAGTCAATGCGGGCCGCTAAAGTTTAACCAAACTAGTTTTTAACCTCGCGCGGGGCACGAGCTTTTGATAATCGTAGTAGATTACATGTATTTCATATTTAGACATCTAAAATCATAATTCTAACAAAAGTAATCTTACCCATGACGGACTATTTGAAATTGAATTTTACATATCATTATGAATATTTCAAACATAGACCAGTTTAATACTTCGCATTAGTCTTCCTAGACAAATGTTGTCACACTAGTGGTTCTGCAATGAAAGATGAGAATGTTATACAAAGACATTGCTTAAATTGAAATCATAAAAGAATCTAATAGCTTAAAATCAAAACAACACGTTAAGGGGAAGGTGGGCAAGTGAAAAAACTTTACATAAACTACGTTTTTTTAGAATAAAAGAATTTCATAACTCAATTACATGTGAATAGATATATAAAATTACTACGAATATCAACGAGGTCTAGATATACAGGAAGGAGCCCTAAGATTATATTTTAAAGTGTACTAATCTTTACTTAATGCAGGGAAACGATAAATCTTATCTTTATTAATACCATTCGATTCAAAATCATTCACTATAGTCATTGAATTAGCGACTTGAAGAGTGTCACCGTTGACCACAATAGGAATGATCTGGGAGTTAATTAGAGAATTCTCACTCTTTTTAGGATTTCTACGAGATAGATTTCGTAGACAAGTCTCTACCCATTTTTACTTCAGCTTCAACAACACTTTGAAACTTCAATTGATCATTAGATAATTTGCAAGGCCATCAATGACCTGTCCCGGAATAGTGTCGCAACGACATGCCAAGATCCCTTGATGAGATTCTTCAATCTCCACGAGGAAGAAGCCTCTTAGTAAAAGGCGTATCATCTCGAAAACTATCTCAATCCAGTCATAAGGTAATGTGGCATAAAGAAATTATTAGGAAGTCTTAGATTGGAAACCACTTCACATCACCAAAATTATCTTGTGGCTTCACAAGAAAGCCTTCTAGTAGAAGCAAATCTGCAACTTCTGTCATCGCTTGTCTTGTCTGTTGCTAAGCTCAGTTTTATATTGACAAAAATATGCTTGGATAGCATCCCCTGCCCTCTTAAACACCTCGAGTAAATGTGTCTAGACACATTCACTGCTTTCTTATCCTCATGGTTCAACACATGTATTATGCATCGAAATATGTTCACGAACTGTTGAAGTGGGATCAGTAAGCTTATACCAGGATACAATGAGCAGGGCAACAAGCTCCACTAGTTTAACATTTGTTTTATAGGAAATCAATTCAATTATCTTGATTACATTTTCCATTTTAGGTAGGCAGAGTAGACATAGCAACTTGAGAATTGATAGTTTGGGAGTCCCTTCTTTTATTTCATCCAAAAAACACAAGCTTTTAACTTCCACGTGGAGTGGGAGTTTCTGGTTGAGCAGTGGTTCAGCATGCTTGCATCTGAGATTTGTTCGAGCTCTGTGAGAAAGAAATTTTTCTGTTAATTCAAGGGACAATAATTTGGTTGCATGATGTAGAGGATAAAATCCTACATTAGATGGATAATTGAGATCCACATTTTGATCCATTTCTCCATCGATCAGTGAAGTGGCACAACTAACTAATTCCATTCGCATAGTGCCCTGAAAAGTTCAGGTCTACGCACTATGAATTTTCTAAAATTAGGTATCTTATAATTCATTACATCTTTAACAAAAGAGACAAATTTATGCTTGTCGTCGACACAAAGAGCTCTGTCAAGGTGACCTACCAAGAAAAGCGAACGAGGCTCCTTCTTATCCATGTGTATCTAAGCTTTATGTAATAGCCACTGCAATAACTCCAAGGTAGCTAGTTGGTTTATTCCTATAGGATATAAGCTTGGTGGACAGGTCATTTAAGATATCTTTTGACTTGTAATTGAATATTCAGATTCAATAATAGATTTAAAGTTCAATTTGCTAATCCTAGTTAAGAAACCACTGTGAATTAGCTCTATTTTCTTACATCATATCAGGGAGTGAAGTGCATATATTTTCACTGGCATTTAGGACCTGTAGAGGCGGTGAAGTCTGAAGATGATAGATAATCAGTCTATTATGTCAAATTTTGTAAATCTCTTAAATGTATAAAATTGTTGATCGTGTTCTCATTTGCGATGGAGGACCCGATTCTTTTTAGAGTCAATAATTATTTGATTTGGAGTGGCTGCTTTGAGGATCATTAAATTACTACGTTAGAATTTGCTAATTTTCGTTGATTCTTGACATTCTTGTTACGTAGTGTGAATTTGCTAATTGTCACACTACTGGTCCTGCAATGAAAGATGAGAATGTTATACAAAGACATTGCTTAAATTGAGATCATAAAAGAATCTAATAGCATAGAATCAAAACAGCACGTTAAGGGAAGGTGGGCAAGTGAAAAAACTTTACATAAACTACATTTTTTTAGAATCAAAGAATTTCATAACTCAAATACATGTGAATAGATATATAAAATTACTACGATTATCAACGAGGTCTAGATCTACAGGAAGGAGCCCTAAGATTATATTTTAAAGTGTACTAACCTTTACTTAATACCGGGAAAAGATAAATCATATCTTTATTAATACCATTCGATTCAATATTATTCACTATAGTTATTGAATTGGCGACTTGAAGAGTGACATCTTTAACCACAATAGGAATTATCTGGGAGTTAATTCGAGCATTCTCACTCTTTTTAGGATTTCTACGAGATACTTTTAGTAGATAAGGCTCTACCCATTTTTACTTCAGCTTCAACAGCACTTTGAAACTTCAATTGATAATTAGATAATTTGCAAGGCCATCTATGACCTGTCCTGGAATAATGTCGTAATGACATGCCAAGATCCCTTGATGAGATTCTCCAATATCCACGAGGAAGAAGCCTCTTAGTAAAAGGCATATCATCTCGAAAACTATCTCAATCCAGTCATAAGGTAATGTGGCCTAAAGAAAATATTAGGAAGTCTTATATTGGAAACCACTTCACATCACCAAAATTATCTTGTGGCTTCACAAGAAAGCCTTCCAGTATAAGCAAATCTGTAACTTCTGTCATCGTTTGTCTTGTCTGTTACTAAGCTCAGTTTTATGTTGCCAAAAATATGCTTGGATACCATCCCCTTCCCTCTTAAACACCTCGAGTAAATGTATCTAGACACATCCACTGCTTTCTTAATCTCAGGGTTCAACACATGCATTATGCATCGAAATATGTTCACGGACTATTGAAGTGGGATCAGTGAGCTTATACCAGGATACAATGAGCATGGCAACAAGCTCCACCAGTTTACCATTTGTTTTCTACGCAATCAATTCAATTATCTTCATTACATTTTTCATTTTAGGTAGGCCGAGTAGACATAACAACTTGAGAATTGATAGTTTGGGAGTCCCTTCTTTTATTTCATCCAAAAAACATAAGCTTTTAACTTCCACGTGGAGTGGGATTTTCTGGTTGAGTAGTGGTTCAGCATGCTTGCATCTGAGATTTGTTCGAGCTCTGTGAGAAAGAAATTATTCTGTTAATTCAGGGGATAACGATTTGGTTGCATGATGTAGAGGATAAAATCCCACATTAGATGGATAATTGAGATCCACATTTTGATCTATTTCTCCATCGATCAGTGAAGTGGCACGACTAAATAATTCCATTCGCATACTTCCCTTAAAAGTTCAGGTCTATGCACTATGAATTTTCTGAAAGTAGGTATCTCATAATCCATTACATCTTTAACAAAAGAGACAAATTTATGCTTGTCGTCGACACAAAGAACTCTGTCAAGGTGCTCTTCTAAGAAAAGCGAACGAGGCTCCTTCTTATCCATGTGCAACTAAGGTTTATGTAATAGCCACTGCAATAACTCCAGGGTAGCTAGTTGGTTTATTCCTATAGGATATAATCTTGGTGGACAGGTCATTTAAGATATCTTTTGACTTGTGGTTGAATATTCAGATTCAATAATAGATTTAAAGTTCCATTTGCTAATCCCAGTTAAGAAACCACTGTGAATTAGCTATATTTTCTTACATCATATCAGGGAGTGAAGTGCATATATTTTCACTGGCATTTATGACTTGTAGAGGCAGTGAAGTCTGAAGATGATAATTAATCAGTCTATTATGTCAAATTTTTTAAATCTCTTAAATGTATGAAATTGGTGATCGTGTTCTCATTTGCGATGGAGGACCCGTTTCTTTTTAGAGTCAATATTTATTTGATTTGGAGTGGCTGCTTTGAGGATCATTAGATTACTACATTAGAATTTTCTAACGGCTGTTGATTATTGATATTCTTTTTACGTAGTGTGAATTTGCTAATTGTCACACTAGTGGTCCTTCAATGAAAGATGAGAATGTTATACAAAGATATTGCTTAAATTGAAATCATAAAAGAATCGAATATCTTAAAATGAAAACAACACGTTAAGGGGAAGGAGGGAAAGTGAAAAAACTTTACATAAACTACGTTTTTTTAGAATCAAAGAATTTCATAACTCAAATACATGTGAATAGATATATAAAATTACTACGAATATCAACGAGGTCTAGATCTACAGGAAGGAGCCCAAAGATTATATTTTAAAGTGTAATAATCTTTACTTAATGCAGGTAAAAGATAAATCTTATCTTGATTAATACCATTCGATTCAAAATCATTCACTATAGTCATTGAATTGGCGACTTGAAGAGTGTCATCGTTGACCAAAATATGAATGATCTGGGAGATATTTCTGGGAGATATTTAGAGCATTCTCACTCTTTTTAGGATTTCTACGAGATACATTTGGTAGACAAGGCTCTACCCATTTGTACTTCAGCTTCAACAACACTTTGAAACTTCAATTGATCATTAGATAATTTGCAAGGCCATCAATGACCTGTCCTGGAATAGTGTCGCAACGACATGCCAAGATCCCTTGATGAGATTCTTCAATCTCCACGAGGAAGAAGCCTCTCGGTAAAAGGTGTATCATCTCGAAAACTATCTCAATCCAGTCATAAGGTAATGTGGCCTAAAGAAAATATTAGGAAGTATTAGATTGGAAAGCACTTCACATCACCAAAATTATCTTGCGGCTTCATAAGAAAGCCTTATAGTAGAAGCAAATTTGCAACTTCTGTCATCGCTTGTCTTGTCTGTTCCTAAGCTCAGTTTTATATTGTCAAAAATATGTTTGGATACCATCCCCTGCCCTCTTAAACACCTCGAGTAAATGTGTCTAGACACATTCACTGCTTTCTTATCCTCATGGTTCAACACATGCATTATGCATTGAAATATGTTCACGGACTGTTGAAGTGGGATCAGAAAGCTTATACCAGGATACAATGAGCAGGGCAACAAGCTCCAACAGTTTACCATTTGTTTTCTACGCAATCAATTCATTTATCTTCATTACATTTTTCATTTTAGGTAGGCAGAGTAGACATAGAAACATGAGAATTGATAGTTTGGGAGTCCCTTATTTTATTTCATCCAAAAAACACACAAGCTTTTAACTTCCACGTGGAGTGGGTGTTTCTGGTTGAACAGTGGTTCAGCATGCTTGCATCTGAGATTTGTTCGAGCTCTGTGAGAAAGAAATTATTCTATTAATTCAGGGGACAACTATTTGGTTGCATGTTGTAAAGGATAAAATCCTACATTAGATAGATAATTGAGATCCATATTTTGATCCATTTCTCCATCGATCAGTGCAGTGGCACAACTAACTAATTTCATTCGCATACTGCCCTTAAAAGTTCAAGTCTACACACTATGAATTTTCTGAAAGTAGGTATCTCATAATCCATTACATCTTTAACAAAAGAGACAAATTTATGCTTGTTGTCGACACAAAGAGCTCTGTCAAGGTGCTCTTCCAAGAAATGCGAACGAGGCTCCTTCTTATCCATGTGCATATAAGGTTTATGTAATAGCCACTGTAATAACTCCAGGGTAGCTAGTTGGTTTATTCCTATAGGATATAAGCTTGGTGGACAGGTCATTTAAGATATCTTTTGACTTGAAGTTGAATATTCAGATTCAATAATAGATTTAAAGTTCCATTTGCTAATCCTAGTTAAGAAACCACTGTGAATTAGCTCTATTTTCTTACATCATATCAGGGAGTGAAGTGCATATATTTTCACTGGCATTTACGACTTGTAGAGGCGGCGAAGTCTGAAGATGATAATTAATCAGTCTATTATGTCAAATTTTTTAAATCTCTTAAATGTATAAAATTGGTGACCGTGTTCTCATTTGCGATGGAGGACCCAACTCTTTTTAGAGTCAATATTTATTTGATTTGGAGTGGCTGCTTTGAGGATCATTAGATTATTACGTTAGAATTTGCTAATTGTTGTTGATTCTTGATATTCTTATTACGTAGTGTGAATTTGCTAATTGTCACACTAATGGTCCTGCAATGAAAGATGAGAATGTTATACAAAGACATTGCTTAAATTGAGATCATAAAAGAATCTAATAGCATAAAATCAAAACAACACGTTAAGGGGAAGGTAGGAAAGTGAAAAAAACTTTACATAAACTATGTTTTTTTAGAATCAAAGAATTTCATACTCAAATACATGTGAATAGATATATAAAATTACTACGAATATCAACGAGGTCTAGATCTACATGAAGGAGACCTAAGATTATATTTTAAAGTGTACTAATCTTTACTTAATACCGGGAAAATATAAATCATATCTTTATTAATACCATTCGATTCAATATCATTCACTATAGTATTGAATTCGCGACTTGAAGAGTGACATCTTTAACCACAATAGGAATTATTTGGGAGTTAATTCGATCATTCTCACTCTTTTTAGGATTTCTACGAGATACATTTGGTAGATAAGGCTCTACCCATTTTTACTTCAGCTTCAACAGCACTTTGAAACTTCAATTGATCATTAGATAATTTGCAAGGCCATCAATGACCTGTCCCGGAATAGTGTTGTAATTACATGCCAAGCTCCCTTGATGAGATTCTCCAATCTCCACGAGGAAGAAGCCTCTTAGTAAAAGTCGTATCATATCGAAAACTATCTCAATCCAGTCATAAGGTAATGTGTCTTAAAGAAAATATTAGGAAGTCTTAGATTGGAAACCACCTCACATCACGAAAATTATCTTGTGGCTTCACAAGAAATCCTTCTAGTAGAAGAAAATCTGTGACTTTTATCATTGCTTGTCTTGTCTGTTACTAATCTCTGTTTTATGTTGTCGAAAATATGCTTGCATACCATCCCCTGCCCTCTTAAACACCTCGAGTAAATGTGTCTAGACACATTCACTGCTTTCTTATCCTCATGGTTCAACACATGCATTATGCATCGAAATATATTCACGGACTGTTGAAGTGGGATCAGTAAGCTTATACCAGGATACAATGAGCATGGCAACAAGCTCCACCAGTTTACCATTTGTTTTCTACGCAATCAATTCACTTATCTTCATTACATTTTTCATTTTATATAGGCAGAGTAGACATAGCAACTTGAGAATTGATAGTTTGGGAGTCCCTTCTTTTATTTCATCCAAAAAACACGAGCTTTTAACTTCCACGTGGAGTGGGAGTTTCTGGTTGAGCAGTGGTTCAGCATGCTTGCATCTGAAATTTGTTCGAGCTCTGTGAGAAAGAAATTATTCTGTTAATTCAGGGGACAATAATTTGGTTGCATGATGTAGAGGATAAAATCCTACATTAGATGGATAATTGAGATCCACATTTTGATCCATTTCTCCATCGATCAGTGCAGTGGCACAACTAACTAATTCCATTCGCATACTGACCTTAAAAGTTCAGGTCTACGCACTATGAATTTTATGAAAGTTGGTATCTCATAATACATTACATCTTTAACAAAAGAGACAAATTTATGCTTGTCGTCGACACAAAGAGCTCTGTCAAGGTGCTCTTCCAAGAAAAGAGAACGAGGCTCCTTCTAATCCATGTGCATCTAAGGTTTATGTAATAGCCACTGCAATAACTCTAGGGCAGCTAGTTGGTTTATTCCTATAGGATATAATCTTGATGGACAGGTCATTTAAGATATCTTTTGACTTATGGTTGAGTATTCAGATTCAATAATAGATTTAAAGTTCCATTTGCTAATCCTAGTTAAGAAACCACTGTGAATTAGCTCAATTTTCTTACATCATATCAGGGAGTGAAGTGCATATATTTTCACTGGCATTTAAGACATGTAGAGGCAGTGAAGTCTGAAGATGATAATTAATCAGTCTATTATGTCAAATTTTTTAAATCTCTTAAATGTATAAAATTGGTAATCGTTTTCTCATTTGCGTTGGAGGACCCGTTTCTTTTTAGAGTCAATATTTATTAGATTTGGAGTGGCTTCTTTGAGGATTATTAGATTACTACGTTAGAATTGGCTAATTGCTGTTGATTCATAATATTCTTTTTACGTAGTGTGAATTTGCTAATTGTCACACTAGTGGTCCTCCAATGAAAGATGAGAATGTTATACAAAGACAATGCTTAAATTGAGGTCATAAAAGAATCTAATAGCTTAAAATCAAAACAGAACGTTAAGGGGAAGGTGGGCAAGTGAAAAAACTTTACATAACCTATGTTTTTTTAGAATCAAAGAATTTCATAACTTAAATACATGTGAATAGATATATAAAACTACTACGAATATCAACGAGGTCTAGATCGACAGGAAGGAGCCCTAAGATTATATTTTAAAGTGTACTAATCTTTACTTAATATTGGGAAAAGATAAATCATATCTTTATTAATACCATTCTATTCAATATCATTCACTATAGTTATTGAATTGGCGACTTGAAGAGTGTCATCTTTGACCACAATAGGAAATATTTGGGAGTTAATTCGAGCATTCTCAGTCTTTTTAGGATTTCTACGAGATACATTTGGTAGATAAGGCTCTACCCATTTTTACTTCAGCTTCAACAACACTTTGAAACTTCAATTGATCATTAGATAATTAACAAGGCCATCTATGACCTATCCCGAAATAGTATCGCAATGAGATGCCAAGATCCCTTGATGAGATTCTCCAATCTCCACGAGGAATAAGCCTCTTAGTAAAAGGCATATCATCTCGAAAACTATCACAATCCATTCATAAGGTAATGTGGCCTAAAGAAAATATTAGGAAGTCTTAGATTGGAAACCACTTCACATCACCAAAATTATCTTGCGGCTTCACAAGAAACCCTTCTAGTAAAAGTAAATCTGTAACTTCTGTCATCACTTGTCTTGTCTGTTACTAAGCTCAGTTTTGTGTTGCCAAAAATATGCTTGGATACCATCCCCTACCCTCTTAAACACATCGAGTAAATGTGTCTAGACACATTCACTGCTTTCTTATCCTCATGGTTCAACACATGCATTATGCATCGAAATATGTTCAAGGACTGTTAAATTGGGATCAGTAAGCTTATACCAGGATACAATGAGCAGGGCAAGCTCCACCAGTTTACCATTTGTTTTCTACGCAATCAATTCAATTATCTTCATCACATTTTTCATTTTAGGTAGGCAGAGTAGACATAGCAACTTGAGAATTGATAGTTTGGGAGTCCCTTCTTTTATTTCATCCAAAAACCACAAGCATTTAACTTCCACGTGGAGTGGGAGTTTCTGGTTGAGCTGTGGTTCAACATGCTTGCATCTTAGATTTGTTCGAGCTCTGTGAGAAAGAAATTATTCTGTTAATTCAGGGGACAACAATTTGATCGCATGATGTAGAGGATAAAATCCTACATTAGATGGATAATTGAGATCCACATTTTGATCCATTTCTCCATCGATCAGTGCAGTGGCACAACTAACTAATTCCATTCGCATACTGCCCTTAAAAGTTCAGGTCTACGCACTATGAATTTTCTGAAAGTAGGTATCTCATAATCCATTACATCTTTAACAAAAGAGACAAATTTATGCTTGTCGTCGACACAAAGAGCGCTGTCAAGGTGCTCTTCCAAGAAAAGCGAACGAGGCTCCTTCTTATCCATGTGTATCTAAGGTTTATGTAATAGCCACTGTAATAACTCCAGGGTAGCTAGTTGGTTTATTCCTATAGGATATAAGCTTGGTGGACAGGTCATTTAAGATATCCTTTGACTCGTGGTTGAATATTCAGATTCAATAATAGATTTAAAGTTCCATTTGCTAATCCTAGTTAAGAAACCACTGTGAATTAGCTCTATTTTCTTACGTCATATCAGGGAGTGAAGTGCATATATTTTCACTGGCATTTACGACTTGTAGAGGCAGTGAAGTCTGAAGATGATAATTAATCATCTATTATGTCAAATGTTTTAAATCTCTTAAATGTATAAAATTGGTGACCGTGTTCTCATTTGCGATGGAGGACCCGATTCTTTTTAGAGTCAATATTTATTTGATTTGGAGTGGCTGCTTTGAGGATCATTAGATTACTACGTTAGAATTTGCTAATTGTCGTTGATTCTTGATATTCTTGTTACGTAGTGTGAATTTGCTAATTGTCACACTAGTGGTCCTGCAATGAAAGATGAGAATGTTATACAAAGACATTGCTTAAATTGAGATCATAAAAGAATCTAATAGCTTAAAATTCAAACAGCACGTTAAGGGGAAGGTGGGCAAGTGAAAAAACTTTACATAAACTACGTTTTTTTAGAATCAAAGAATTTCATAACTCCAATACATATGAATAGATATATAAAATTACTACGAATACCAACGAGGTCTAGATCTACAAGAAGGAGCCCTAAGATTATATTTTAAAGTGTACTAATCTTTACTTAATGCCGGGAAAAGATAAATCTTATCTTTATTAATACCATTCGATTCAAAATCATTCACTATAGTCATTGAATTGGCGACTTGAAGAGTGTCATCGTTGACCACAATAGGAATGATCTGGGAGTTAATTCGAGCATTCTCAGTCTTTTTAGTATTTCTATAAGATACATTTGGTAGACAAGGCTCTACCCATTTTTACTTCATCTTCAACAACACTTTGAAACTTCAATTGATCATTAGATAGTTTGCAAGGCCATCAATGACCTGTCCCGGAATAGTGTCGGAACGACATGCCAAGATCCCTTGATGAGATTCTTCAATCTCCACGAGGAAGAAGCCTCTCAGTAAAAGGCGTATCATCTCGAAAACTATTTCAATCCAGTTAGAAGTTAATGTGGCATAAAGAAAATATTAGGAAGTCTTAGATTGGAAACCACTTCGCATCACTAAAATTATCTTGCGGCTTCACTCGAAAGCCTTCCAGTAGACGCAAATCTGCAACTTCTGTTATCGCTTGTCTTGTGTGTTGCTAAGCTCAGTTTTATATTATCGAAAATATGCTTGGATACCATCCCCTGCCCTCTTAAACACCTCCAGTAAATTTGTCTTGGCACATTCACTGCTTTCTTATCCTCATGGTTCAATACATGCATGATGCATCGAAATATGTTCTAGGACTGTTGAAGTGGCATCAGTAAGCTTATACCAGGATACGATGAGCAGGGCAACAAGCTCCACCAGTTTACCATTTGTTTTCTACGCAATCAATTTAATTATATTCATTACATTTTTCATTTTAGGTAGGCAGAGTAGACATAGCAACTTGAGAATTGATAGTTTGGGAGTCCCTTATTTTATTTCACCCAAAAACACAAGCTTTTAACTTCCATGTGGAGTGGGAGTTTCTGTTGAGCAGTGGTTCAGCATGCTTGCATCTGAGATTTGTTTGGGCTCTATGAGAAAGAAATTGTTCTGTTAATTCAGGGGAAAACAATTTGGTTTCATGATATAGAGGATAAAATCCTACATTAGATGGATAATTGAGATCCACATTTTGATCCATTTCTCCATCGATCAGTGCAGTGGCACAACTAACTAATTCCATTCGCATACTGCCCTTAAAAGTTAAGGTCTACGCCCTATGAATTTTATGAAAGTAGGTATCTTATAATCCATTACATCTTTAAAAAAAGAGACAAATTTATGCTTATCGTCGATACAAAGAGCTCTGTCATGGTGCTCTTCCAAGAAAAACGAACGAGGCTCCTTCTTATCCATGTGCATCTAAGGTTTATGTAATAGCCACTGCAATAACTCCAGGGTAGCTAGTTGGTTTATTCCTATAGGATATAAGCTTGGTGGACAGGTCATTTAAGATATCTTTTTACTTGTGGTTGAACATTTAGATTCAATAATAGATTTAAGGTTCCATTTGCTAATCCTAGTTAAGAAACCACTGTGAATTAGCTCTATTTTCTTACATCATATCAGGGAGTGAAGTGCATATATTTTCATTGGAATTTACGACTTGTAGAGGCGGTGAAGTCTGAAGATGATAATTAATCAGTCTATTTTGTCAAATTTTTTAAATCTCTTAAATGTATAAAATTGGTGATCGTGTTTTCATTTGCGATGGAGGACCCTATTCTTTTTAGAGTCAATATTTATTTGATTTGGAGTGGCAGCTTTGAGGATCATTAGATTACTACGTTAGAATTTGCTAATTGCCGTTGATTCTTGATATTGTTGTTATGTGGTGTGAATGTTTTTTACTTATAAGTCTTTTGAGTGGCTGCTTTGCGGATCATTTTGTGCTGACTAAATATTTTCAACTTATAAGTCTTTGGATTAACTACAAATTTTTGAAAAAAATGGAACCCTGCTTTTTAAATTAAATTAATCAATTCATTTACTGAATTCCTGCACTGTATTCCCCTTTCCTCATTACTTGCGGGTCCAACTAGTAATGATATTTTGATCAACCGGACTTTAAGTTCAGTCCCCACCGAAATTGGTAAATTAGTAACATGTGTTATGTAGGGACGTTATCTTCTTGATGTAATGACATTTGGCGTTGGTAGGAAAATTTGTTATGTTTTCAAGTGTTGTAGTTAGGGGAATTGTTATGTTTTCAAGTTTAGATGTAAATTAGAAAAAACTGTTATAAGAGACTTGTTATTAAAGGAACTCATTTTTTTCATCAGTAATACAACAATACTATTTTCATAAACAATATTATGTTTTGAAATAAAACATAGTTTATTATTCTCCAATGTTGAAGTAAATTTACTGATTCTCTTCCCTATATGGAGTAATTAAATTATAGTGTCATGAGAGTCATATATTTAATTTGATCCATTATTCTATTTCATAAAAGCTGAAATGCATAATTTTTGTGAAGATTCTATCTCTGTTTTTATTTATTTATGTTTATCTTTTCTATACAGTAATCCCACTTGCTGTTAAATCCTTGGTTGCATTGCATGGTTTGGGGGCATATAATGAAGACCACCAAAATATCTTCAAAGTAATGACATATAATGACAAGTAGTTAAATTGAAATCTTGTCCACAGCGTTGAAAATTTTCTCTCAAGACTTATTGGAGTAGATTTTTTTTTCTTTTTGGTAAAATTCTGCAAGAGCTGCACATGTTTATGGTTCTAATAGTTAAATATTGTTTTAGCGATTAGCTAGGAAAAATTCGTCCAACTATTTAGGCTGAGACTGCTGATGAGTTGGCTATGGCTAGATAAAGGTATTTTTATGCTTTAAAGATGGTGGTATTCTCTGTATGATACATTGCCTTGGGCTAAAACTCCTAGGCTCCAATCTTGCTTGCTTAGCTACCTGTTTAAGCTACACAACATATAGATGTTATTTCTTTGCCTCAGGAAATCATGTGTGCAGATATATGTGATGAGATGCTACTGATAAATGAAGAATAAATAGAATTAACATACATGACTTCTACGGTTTCTCTTTGTAATAATTGAGAGAAACTTAGTTTTTTCATGTCCTTGAATCGATGATTTAGGAGATGTGTGATCTTCTATGTCTTTGGAGGTTCAGTTGTAAACGAATAGGAAGCATCTGATTAGAAGGAGGCACTCTATGCATAGGATAGTCAAAATTATAGCATCATCGTTGATATCTTCGTAAAAAGAAATTAAAGAATTAGGGAAGATAAAAAGGTCTCCTCTGATGATGATGAGGGCATCTTCACCTAAGTATTTTAAGGACTTTGGTAGTTCTTCTCACATGAACCATCATTAGAGGGAGATCATGACTTGACTACCTATTACATGAATGTGTGACCTGTACAGTGGGTTTTTAGGCTAGTCTGAACAAGAGTAGAAAATAGAGAAAAGGGAGGAAGTTAAACTCCACATTTTTCTTTTGAAAATTAGAAATTTACTGCTGCATATCATGAAAAACTTTAATAGAATTAGGTTTGAATCTTTTATGTACCCATTCTTTAGTAGATGTTTTTTGCTTTAGATTATCTTTAAGGCGTGCTTGAAGATATATATCGAATGTGACCATTCTATCACCCTCTTAAATTACATATTCTGTCGGAACGAAACCATTAACGTTGACCTTAACTCTAATCTTTGTCTAAAACACATTCTTCATACTAGTATTTGTATCGACTTCTGGGAGCCCCTGGCATATTTTGCTTAATTTTCAATGAGCTTTCATGTTCCACAAGCTCAAGGGGAACCCATTATCATCACCCATCCTCCTATGTATACTGTCTTCCGTTAAAAACAAACATCAATTTTCACCTATGAAACCCATGCATAAAAGACTAGGTATAAACAAAATCCTCATACTTCCAAGCATCATGGACTTTAGATAATTTCTTCTGCCTTCTTGAAAATTTCTTTAAAGGTATTTGAGATCCAAACCTTTAAAGCCATTTTGAGTCTTTTCAACTTTATGGCAACAAATCCAGATAATTCCCATGGATACGAGTACTCCAAGACTCTTCAATAATCTACATATATTCCCCATGATTACATCACATATTTTGAAATTTGAATTGTCTAGGCCCATTTTCTAGTATTGTATTTATTTGATCACGTTATGTTACGATATCATATTGCAATTACAACTAAGAAGAGGTGGATACATTGATAGATTTGATAAAATCCAGCACTACAGTATTGTATTTATTTGATCAAGGCTGTGTTACAATATCAGATTGCAATTTCAACTAATGAAATACAAAAATAACCATTTCATCTATTTGATCATATTGTAACGAATTGTGTTATGGTCGATTAATCTTGTTAACTCAATGGTGAATTTTTATAATTACAGGTTGCTATGACATCACAATGGAAGAGTAAATCTCTCTCACAGGCACATTCCTGTTCACAGTCTCTCTTTCACTCACAATCCAATCTCTAACCACCATTCTAGCCGCAATCTCATCCCAGCTCTCATTCCCTTCTAGATTCTAACTCTACCGAACGATCAAACTCAAGTGACAATGAAAGCAATAGTATCTTGACGGGGAGTGATTCTTTACATAACCAAGACGCCCATTCACATGAAGAAGGTACTCAAAGTTATTTGATTTATATGTTCTTAATTAATTGTGTAGATTGAAGTTAACCTATTTTTTCAATTTTTATGGTTCAGCTTCAGCATAATATGCCATTATCGTTCCTTTGATACCGACGAAGAGAGATTGAAATATTGTTCACCTAAAGTAAAGCTAGATCAGTGGCCTCAACTTGTTAAGTATTGGGGATCTCATGTTAGTGAACAAACGAATGCTACTTCAATTCAAGTATGTTACTAATTTAAAGGATTTTAAAGGGCACAATATATCTACGCTTTCTTTGGGAGTTTATGTATACTTGACATTGGGTTATTGGTTTATTTTGTTGTATATAGTTTTAAAATTTTTGGGATGTCTTAAAAACAAATAAAAATCTGCCAATTTTTTTCCAGAAATATATGGTTGATGACATAGTCATCTTGTTTGTAGAAAGAACCATCAAAGAAGAAAAAGTGGTTGTGGCACGTGGACCTTATTACTTACGGACTTCCAAAAGTGATTGTGGCACGTGGATTCATTGTGAGCAAGGGCCCTTCATCAACCATTTACTCAAATAATGCACTTCCTAAAATTGTAGACCTTATTACTTTCGGACTTCCAAAAGTGATTGTGGCACGTGGATTGTGAGCAAGGACCCTTCAAAAAAAGTAGGGGGTATGCCACTTGGTGATGATTTTTGGGAAGTATATATTGAGAAAACATTTGTACCAAATGAACCATTGCCTAGACCGTATGGAAACAAGTCCACATTTGGAGATGCATATCATTCAACCGTAGCGTGGTATATTGCAAATGTACTAATTTTTAATTTTATTTTTTTAATTAAAATACTAAAGAATAAGTATCAATGACTAACGATTGACTTTTTTTATTTGTAGGTCGAAGAGGATGTTTGACTTTGATGGACAAGGATCGTACATTATAAAAAATTTCGTTTCGTTTTATGTTTCACAGCTTTTTCTTAATGGATATGTAATACATTTTATTTTGTGGATGGATAATTGTTCCAAGCTCAATTGTGTTTATTTACGATGAATGCTATTGGTTTTAATTTAATGACATTTTAATTTGATTACCGCCCTCTTAATTTAATGTTATGGTAATGTATTTGCACATAAATACGATACTTGTAATAAATAATTTTTTTTAACACTTGGTCCCACCCATATATTGCAAAATAATATCAAGATTTTGTTTAATGCCGCTATTATCATTCTCGGCATTTTTTAATGCCACTAAAAGTGTGTTGAACATTTAATAGGTGCAAAAGGTTATTATCAACATTTTTTAATGCTGTTAAAATGTTATTACCATCATTAATATAAATGCTTAAAATGCCGCTAATTTTTTGCGGCATTTTTTAAATGTATTTCTTTTACCACATTGGCTACCGCACTTTTGGAAATGCCATCAAAAGCGCTGCTAACTTTTCGCGGCATTTTTTAAAATGTCGTTGTTCTTTTACCACGTTGGCTATTACCGTACTTGTGGAAATGCCGCCAAAAGTGTTGCAAAAAGTGTTACCGGCATTTTTAGTGCTTTTCTCGACATTTAATTTGTGCCGGGAAATATCAACATTTAATTTGAATTTTTTTGTACACGTATATAGTCCCGACCAAAGTGAAATTTCATATACTTTTGTTTTGAACTTTTTCAATGTATATTTATACTTACATGTATATATAATATGTATACCACTTAAATGTCATTTCCAAATCCACACATAAAATCCCATCCCTTACACCCTTAAACAGAACACATGCCATATGCACATAATCCCATCACTATACGTACTATGTAGGGTAAGCTTTGAGATAAATTTATACATCCTTTTTTCCAATCTTAAGCTTGCTATTATTTATAATCTGGAAATTTATGGATGAAGAGGTGGGCTTATCAAATGAAATATTTTAACCAATTTCTTTCATACTTTTACACCAAAAAATCTCTGCTCTCATTCTGAGATACATTAGAATAGAACAAACATTTTGTGTGCATTAATCATTAACAAACGTATGGAGTTAATAAAAAGGAACAATAAAAGAACATCGTAAACTAAAATTAGAAGGTAAGGAAAATTGTACGAACTTTATTTTTCTTTGGTATTTCATATGGTGTGATGTTTCTTCCTAACATAAATTTTCAACCGGTCAAACACGGTTGATAGAAATCTACTCACTCAACAGTGTTAAGAAATGTAAAACTGTACTACAAAAGAGTAAAAAAAGATTAAAATTGAATGTATAGAAAGAAAAAGTAGGAATCCCATTTCTGACATGTAAGACAACCGACTAAACCCATTTCAGACAACCTTTTCCCACACAGATCTGCCATTGTCGATCTGTTGCAAATGCAATTTATACACATTTTATGTGAAGGATGTGATAGTAAAACGAGGAAAGAATCTCATATGTGGTTGCAACACTGATGGAAGAAAGATTCCAAAGTGGTAATAAGACCGACATGGTGGGCTTTTAAGGATTAAATCATCCATAACCTGTCCAGAATAAGCAAACCAAATGAGGAAAAAATTACAAATCTATAGTTATAACTGAAATTCGGATACCTAGTATCAAAACTCTAATAATCTAAACAATTAAAAATGGGACTTGAGACATACATGTGAGATTGGTGAAGATGGTGGTCTTGAATATGGAGGTCTTGCGCTGATAGAGGAAGAGGGATAATAAATGGGAGTAGTCGTTGAATGGAAAAAGTCGTGAGGTTTTATTGAGGGGAAATGGAGTTGAAGAGACTGAGCAGATATGGAGCTATAATTGCACTCTCTCTCTTCCCCATTGCCCACTTGTTGGACTTTCCACCTCTCTAATTAAGGCTTTTCACTGTTCCCTAGCTTTTTTCCCCGTCAAAATACAAAGAACGTTTTAGATGAGTAATAATTGCCCAACTTAATTGTGATGCCACGTGGAAGATTCTCTAAAGAGACACCAAAATTATATTATGTTATTAGATATGTTAGTTGACTGGAGGTTAAAAACTTTATTGGCTAAGGATTATGTTCGGAAGCTTTTTTTTAATAAAACTTTAATCTTAGGGCCCTCATAAACTTTAATGAACATTTACATATGTGTATACATTTTCTAAATGTATAGATCATTTTTTTTGTACGATGTCGTCACTAAGAGTAAAACTCCCTTTGACCATTAATAGTTCGTATTACTTTGTTGAACTACATATCGAGAGTAACTCAAATTTTGGAATTGAATTCTAAAAGGATATTATTTCATATCTCGAGTGAATTGTATTTTCGTTAATGTAAACTTCATAGTCATTGAATGAATTGTGTATGGACAGGGTTCAGTTCGGTCTATTGTTGATTTATATTTTATGAATTGTGATTTATAGTCGATGATTCTACGCCAAATGCATAAATGTTACAATTAATCTTGTTGGTTGACGAATTATGAAACAACATGCTTGTTGTAGGTTTTTACATGTTTATTTTTTTTACCGTAGATAAATGTTGTATGTTGTTATAGTTTGTAAATGTGTTATATTTTAAATTGTAGTTTTGGTTTGGTATTTTTTGTGTATCCAGGGAAATACGGTGGAGCCGAATTATTAGGCGCGGCTACAAGGGGAAAATGGTGGGATGTTAGTTGGGTGTAGGTGTTGTTATTTAGAAAGTGTGGTGTCCTTAATGAGTATATGTTTTTTTGGGGATGGAATCGATTGGTTTGTTAGTATATGGAGAATATCCGTGCAGTATCAATTAACATTATATGACTACTAAGCATGTTTAGTATCAAGTTTTTTAATTTATTTGGTATGTGATGAATAATTCAAAATTCATTAATGAAATGTCTGTTGATTACTATCTTTGTTTGAAGATTCGTACTTATATATGTTCTTTTACAATGTTTTAATTTTTCATATGGTGGAAAGTACATGTATTTATCGAGAGTTGTGTGTAAAGGTTTTAATTTATGTGAAGTATTCACATTCAACTAACTCCGCTTCTATCGTGCTTAACTTCCGATACTGTGTTTTAGATGTTGTCATTCCTAATGCTCGGATAAAGGAGGAGGGTTATGTTAGGTATATGACATCCATTGTATAACTTTGTCAGATTCTTATGGACATGAATATTATTAATATACATGCTAATGCAAAGGAATTCTCCTTAAGCTATGCATTGCACCTGCCACCGAGTGTCTTAAAAAATAATTTGGGGGAGTTATTCCTTCCATCGATTATCTCAAAATATAGGCAAGGCCATCGCATTGGCACCCGGGAGCGATGAAAAATTATTCCGGGGTAGCAGACATAGGTTAGTGACTTGGAATATAGGGACTTTGACATGAAAAAAGATTGAATTAGTGAATACCATGAGGAAAAAATTTACACGATACTAAATTGGTTGGTCAGAAATCTAGGATAATAGAAAATACTGGTTACGCAAATACAGCAATAGAAATGTAGTTAGAATAATAGTATATAAGAACCATCAGGATGATATTGTAACTATTATTAACAGGGATGATGAACTTATGCTTGTAAAACTAGTATCAGGTGAAAATATAATTAATATTATTAGTGCTTATACACCCTAAGTAGGGTTAGATGAGCATACTAACGTACTGTTTTGAGAACAAATGGATGAAAAACTTCAATAAATACCCGCCAGTGTGAAAATCTATATATGAGGAAATTTTATTGTATATTTAGGAGAAGATCGTGTAAAATATAAGATGATATATAAAGGATATGGTTTTGGAGATAGGAACGAAGATGGAGAATTTATCTTAGATTTGGTGATAGCTTATGATTTTTTTACTAGTACTTACATATTTTAAAAAGAGGCTTGAACACTTGATAACTTATAAAAGTGGAACAAATAAGAACTAAATAGACTTTTTCATTACAAGGATAGGAAACTGATTAACATGTATAAATTGTAAGGTTATCCTGGGAGAAAGTCTGACCTCATAACATTGGATAATGGTGTTGGATATAAGTATTAAAAATTAATCACGAGTGCAAGAAGAGAAGATAAACACAGGAATTATGTGTTGGAATTTAAAAGAAGAGAAATTATAACTATTTAAAGATAAAATATTAAATGAAGCATAATGAAAAATCAAAGATGAGACTAATATAACGTGGGATAAGATGGATACAAGTATTAGGAAATATCGAAAGAACTTATTAGAGTGTCAAAAGGTAGGGGCACATTCGAAAGAAACTTGGTGGTGGAACGAAGACGTAAAAATATAGTAAAATTTAAAAAAGAGTGCTTTAAAACATGGCAAACAACTAGAAACGAAGAAAATTTTGAGAAATATAAATGGGCTAAGAAAGAAGTTATGAAAATTGTAAGAGATACTAAGGTAATGACAAATGATGATCTTTATACAAAACTATGAATATAAGAAGGGAAGAAAAAACTCAAGGACAAAAAATAAAAGATTTTAACAATGTTAAGTGCATTAAAAAAGATGATTAGGGGAGTCTTAGTCATAGATGATAATATTAAGAAAAGATGAAAAAATAATTGGAGAGGTTATTGAATTAAAGCAATGGGAGTATATTCGATATAGAAAAACTTAAGGAGACTAGAGAAAATATATATTTTTTTTTGCTAAAATAGGAAAACAGAGATTAGGATTTCTCTAAAAAACTATAAAAAACGGGGAGGGCTTTGGGACTATATGATATCCTTATTGAGACTAATAGGATGCTGAGTGAATGAAGCAAGAGCGCTTTAGTAACTATTTATAAAAATAAAGGAGACATACAAAGTTGGTCAAATTATCAGGGTATTAAGTTAATGAGTCATACAATGAAACTTTGAGAATGAATGAATGAATATATATTAAGATTACAAGAAAAAATATTTGAGAATCAATTTTTAATATCCCCTTGAAGTCAACAATGAAAGATATTTATTGAGGATATTAATAGAGAGAGGTATAAGGAGAAAAGGAAGGATTTTTGTATGGTTTTAGATTTGGAGAAGGCGTATTATAGGATAAAAAGAGATATAATATGGTAGTTTTACATAAAAAATGAGTGATAAATATATTGATGTGATTAAGGATATGAATAATGGGGCCATGACTATAGTAGGAATATAAGCTGAAAAAAGTGGTAAATTCCCAATTATCACAGGTTCGCAATTACTGTAGGTTTGCACCATAATTTAACACTTAGTAGTTATATTTTTGCTCTTATCATGGATGAGTTTACTGGATAATGTAAGGACACAAATTTCCAATTGAGTCCTCTTATAGGTTTGGCTCAATTCCGGACAAAAACATTTATTCATAGGATTTTATTTAATTGTAATATTCAAGACCTATGAAGTGTTTGTTGAAGACGTAGCGGCAAAGAGTATAAAGCATCATCAACATGCCATAGTTTATGTGCCTCGTTTGTACGTCATCAACTTAGGTTCCATGCTCCCAAGGTATGAATGTATTTATATGTATCTAGGAGCTTGGAACAATTTGAATTGGGTGTTAGGTGAATTAAAACTGCATTTTATTTTTCAGAAAGAATCAATTAGAAACTTAAAAATAAGTATATAAAAGTTTATAAAAGTTTCTGGGCCAAAATCGAATTTTACAAACTTTCTGGAAGTTCGTTAGAAATGTCGTTCGAACGAGTTTTTTCGTTCGAACCAGATTTCGTTCGAACGAGTTTTGTCGTTCGAACCAGGTTCGTTCGAACGAGTTTGCCAACGACCCTTATCTGGTCAGTCGTTCGATATGTCGTTCGATATGTCGTTCGAACGAGTTTCATTCTAACGAGATTCTAACGAGCCCAGGCTGGTCGCTCGTTAGAAGTCTCGTTCGAACGAGAGTCAAGTTCGTTCGAACGAGACGTCAGGCGGGAACGGTTTTCAGCAGTTTTTGACAGTTTTTTCCCCACTTCTCCACTTGGTTTTCAACCAACTTTTTCATGCATTATCAGGTGCGGGAAACACATTTTCCAAGACAACTTTTCCATTCCATATCCAACTCTTAGAGAGAGTTTGAGAGCAAATTTAATTAGGGAAAATGTTCATGTTTTGAGTGTTAATTTTTAATGGAAAATTCATACACACTCTAGTTTACACCCATTGTTGTTTATTCCAAGTTCTATATATACATATCCTTACTTGGAGTTTTTGGCACCGGTTTTCTCTACCGAATTCAAGAGACGTTTCGGGTTTGCTTCTACACCCCATCACAAAGAAGACCTTTGTTGAGATTCTACCCGTTTGGTGAAAGGCTCTATGTTCGGGTGACGGTGACCGTTTAAAGTCCTATCGGTGTATTCCGAGACCACGGTGGAGCTCCGTTGGTTATCCGCTAATTGGAGGTTGATACAAGAAGGAGCATCACGGCTTGAGAGGGTTCGAGTTTAGGAAGTAAGTCTTTTTTCTTGTATTTTGTAATACCATTTTTAGTGGATTTGAGGCTAGGGCCATCCCGAGGTTTTTTCCCGTTAGTGGGTTTTTCCTCGTATATCGCGGTGTAGTGTGACATTGTTTATTTTATCTTGCACATCATTTAGAACGCATGCTTTAGGTTTAATTCAAGATAAAATTGGGTTTAATTATCTCACTCATTTAATTTGGGACTTAAATTAAATATTGGGTAAAATTGGTTTATTCAAGTCTCTTGCATTAATTTGGTTTCGCCTAATTTTGGATATAGTTGTTAATAAGATATTAAAACCCGACCTTGTTTATTTGTTAAAACCATCTCAACGCTTCCGCATTTATTGAAAAAGGAAATTATTATTTTAATAATCACCGGGGATCCAACACTCGCGTTTTCAAATTGGTATCAGAGCCAAAAACGATAAATTATTTCGTTAAAGATCCTTTAATTTTTGGCTAAAATGGATTTTTCCCCATTTTCAAAATTTCCTATTTTTGATGGTTCAAACTACGCGTATTGGAAAGCGCGAATGAGATCGGCACTAAAATCTATCGATGAGAGAGTTTGGATGTCTGTTGTTAACGAGTATTCCCCACCAACTCATCTTATTGAAAATGAACGTGTTCCCAAACCCGTCGATAGATGGACCGAAAATGAGTTTAAGCTTGCAAATTTTAATTCCCGTGGTTTAAATGCCTTATTTAGCGCTGTCACACCGGATGAATTCCGACGCATTATGACGTGTGAGACCGCTAAAGAAGCTTGGGATATTTTACAATTAACTCATGAAGGAACGAGTGTCGTTAAAGCTTCTAAACTCCAAAACCTCACCACTCAATTTGAAACTATCAAAATGGATGACAATGAAACTTTTGATAAATTTTATGCTAGACTTTCTGACATTGTTAATTCATCCTTTAACTTGGGAGAGAAAATACCTGACGACCGTGTAGTAAAGAAAATTTTAAGGTCCCTACCCGATAGATTTATTCGAAAAGTGACCGTTTTAAATTCTTTACCCACTTTAGCCTCTACGAAATTAGAAGAGCTTGTAGGTGATTTACAAACCTATGAACTAGATATGTTTCCCTCTAAAAATGAAAAGAAAATTGAAAAGGGCGTTGCTTTAAAAGCCCGAAAAGAGGTCAAACAAGTAGTAGAGAGCGATAGTGATAGTGACTCGGAAGACATGGCTTTGTTTGCTCGTAAATTTAGAAAATTTCTTAAATTTAACAAAGATAAAGTTAAAAATGATTTTAAGAAATTTGAATCTTCTAAACATGATAAAAACGAGAAGATTTCTAAAGCCGATAAGATCCCTAAACCTAGTAATGATAATATTGATAGGGACGAGTCTAATAAGTGTTTTGGTTGTGAAGGTTATGGCCATAGGGCTTTTGAGTGCCCCACTAAACTAAGGAAAGAGGGTAAACGACCCATTTCATATAATGCGACCCTTAGTGATAGTGATAAGGAAGAGAAGCCCGAATCCCCCACTAAGAAAAATTTTGTGGCTTTTACGGCACATGTGAGTAATAATGAGAACTCATCGGATGATGAAATTATAACACATGCCACTTCCAAGGTCATTGTACATGATTCTCTTATTTTTGATGATAGTGAGAGTGAAGAAGAAAGAGAGAGTGAAAATGAAGATGAGGTTGATATGAGTGAACTTCAAAATGCTTTTCATGAATTATATAAAGAATCTATTAAATTGAAAAGAGCTAATTTGAAGTTAGAAGCGAGTTTAAGAGAGAGTGTCAAGTTCATTGATGAAAGTGCCTTAATAGAAGACCTTAGGACACATGAGAGGACTCTTCAAGAGAAGTTTAACTATGTAGAAGGCGAGAGAGATAACCTTAGGGGTTTAATGGAATCCTTGAAAAAGGAGCTTCTTGCTTTTGAAGAGCGAAATATTTTACTAGAATCTAAAATTTTAGATTTGGAAAATAAATTAAAAGATTCTAGTAATGTCAAATTTGATTTGGAGTGTCGTTCGGAAAAACTAGATAAAATGTTAGGAACGGTCCAAATTAAAAATGACACTTTTGGTTTAGGCTTCAATTCTTGTAATGATTTTAACCCTAAAGTCAAAACCAATGTTTTAGGAGAATCTTCTAGGAATGCATTTAATGATCACTCCTTAGATAAATCTTTTCGACATATTCTTACTTGTACACTTTGTGGTCGACAAGGTCATCTTAGGAAATTTTGTTTAGATCTTAAACGAATTCCTAGAAAATCCCATAGTAAAGTAACCACGATAGCTAACGTTCCTACACCCCAAGATAGTAATTCTTCATTAATTTGGGTTAGGAAATCCGACTTGGTTGCCTTACAACATAGGGATTTTGATTCTCATTTACTTTCACATCCTTCCTCCCTTGCTAATTCTAATGGATGAATGTGTTAGTGTTTGCATACTTTAGCGTTTGTACTTCATGCTATATTCATATGCTAAATGTATGCTTGTTTAGTCATTTTCTAGTCATTGCCTTATTTCATATCACATGCTAGAAATTATGACTTGTTTATCTTTTTGTATTATATTTTGTGTTTGAATCGACTGCATAATATAAAAAGATTTTTGTTTATCATTTGTGTTTTATTTATTTCATTTAAGCTTAATGAAAAATACAAATGATTTTTGTTTGTCCTTTTGAGTAAATATTTATTTTTGATTAAAAATGTTAAAAACTCAAAAAGATTTTGTTTTGTGTGTATTTTTGTTTGACACACTTTATGTGGCATATATTTGTGTTTGAATCCTATCGTTTACGCTTCCATGTGGCTAGAACTTTTGGTTTAGATTTTCAATCCTTAAAATGTTCTTTACCATGTTTTATATGGAGTAGTTGGATTTTGTATTGTTCAAATGGATTCTATTTCTATATGCCTCTATTCACACATGCACGAGCTCTTTTGAAATCTTAATGTCACATGTTATATTTGAGCTTTTTGAGGTGTTCTCCTATCAATCTAGTCATCTACATATCTATGACCTAGGAGGACTAGTGCATGTCAAAATCCGTTGCATGTGAGATTTGTGCGAAAAATGAAAACATGATAAATAAATATATGCACGGGGAAGGGCTCCGAAAGGATGAATTAAGTCCTTTGCGATAGTAAGCCACCGTTGATTGGATCTAAAAGAAATACGTGATCCAAAGGCCTAAAAACAGAATATTTGGCATTAAACAAAAAGCAATTGCCAAGGCCTATGTTTGTTTGATATATTCATTCATAAACAAAAGAATATATATGCTCATTGAGGGAGAATTGGATGGTATATCAACGGTTTGCACAATGTCCGTTTATCCTAGTTGTCTTTAATGTCATGACTCTATTTGGTTTGTAGAATCATCATTATGCTAGGCTTGTATGCATTGTGTATGTTTGTTCATTGAGTTCAATCTTTATATTGTCACATGAGGATATATTTAACTGTGATGAAGTTTGCAATCAAATGAGAACTCCGTGAACGTTTCCTAAGTGTTTGGGTCTAAATTTAATTGTTGCTAGTTCACACCCCTACACTTCCGTTTCCATATGACACATTTTTGCCATACGAGTGTGCAAACTTATTGTATTTGGTGTCATGTGTGTGTTTATATCTATATATATGCAAGTTCTATATTGGTATATTTCTAATGTCTATATATATGATATTCGTTTATCTTTGCCTTGCTTTTAATTGCCCATATGCTTTCTTGTCTTAACACTTTAAGCTTTCACATGCGGTTTATTAGTTCTTTATCCTTTGCCTATTCCCGAACAAAAAGGGGGAGAATGATGATAGGGGGAGAATGATGATAGGAGGAGAAATGGTATCTAATCCTATTATTATCGTATCTTTGTCTGAGGGAGATTTATCTTAGGGGGAGACGTCTTTCTAAGTAGGTCATGTGTTTACAGGGAGGAGAATTAATTTAGGGGGAGAAATTAATTAATTGCATTTAATATTTTGATATTCCCTATGCATTTGATGAGTTTGCTTAAGTGTGCAGGAATTATTCTAAAGCGGCATCTTTCTATGGCAAAGAGTTTAATCCTTGGGTTGAGTCAAGATTGGGCGGGTTATGTTTTGAGTCTAGTAGAGCTTGACGGCCCTTTAGGATTTTTGTTTGGTTTTTGTCCCGGAATAGCCAAAGGGGGAGATTTGTAAGGACACAAATTTCCAATTGAGTCCTCTTATAGGTTTGGCTCAATTCCGGACAAAAACATTTATTCATAGGATTTTATTTAATTGTAATATTCAAGACCTATGAAGTGTTTGTTGAAGACGTAGCGGCAAAGAGTATAAAGCATCATCAACATGCCATAGTTTATGTGCCTCGTTTGTACGTCATCAACTTAGGTTCCATGCTCCCAAGGTATGAATGTATTTATATGTATCTAGGAGCTTGGAACAATTTGAATTGGGTGTTAGGTGAATTAAAACTGCATTTTATTTTTCAGAAAGAATCAATTAGAAACTTAAAAATAAGTATATAAAAGTTTATAAAAGTTTCTGGGCCAAAATCGAATTTTACAAAATTTCTGGAAGTTCGTTAGAAATGTCGTTCGAACCAGGTTCGTTCGAACGAGTTTGCCAACGACCCTTATCTGGTCAGTCGTTCGATATGTCGTTCGATATGTCGTTCGAACGAGTTTCGTTCTAACGAGATATCTAACAAGATTCTAACGAGCCCAGGTTGGTCGCTCGTTAGAAGTCTCGTTCGAACGAGAGTCAAGTTCGTTCGAACGAGACGTCAGGCGGGAACGGTTTTTAGCAGTTTTTGACAGTTTTTTCCCCACTTCTCCACTTGGTTTTCAACCAACTTTTTCATGCATTATCAGGTGCGGGAAACACATTTTCCAAGACAACTTTTCCATTCCATATCCAACTCTTAGAGAGAGTTTGAGAGCAAATTTAATTAGGGAAAATGTTCATGTTTTGAGTGTTAATTTTTAATGGAAAATTCATACACACTCTAGTTTACACCCATTGTTGTTTATTCCAAGTTCTATATATACATATCCTTACTTGGAGTTTTTGGCACCGGTTTTCTCTTCCGAATTCAAGAGACGTTTCGGGTTTGCTTCTACACCCCATCACAAAGAAGACCTTTGTTGAGATTCTACCCGTTTGGAGAAAGGCTCTATGTTCGGGTGACGGTGACCGTTTAAAGTCCTATCGGTGTATTCCGAGACCACGGTGGAGCTCCGTTGGTTATCCGCTAATTGGAGGTTGATACAAGAAGGAGCATCACGGCTTGAGAGGGTTCGAGTTTAGGAAGTAAGTCTTTTGTCTTGTATTTTGTAATACCATTTTTAGTGGATTTGAGGCTAGGGCCGTCCCGAGGTTTTTTCCCGTTAGTGGGTTTTTCCTCGTATATCGCGGTGTAGTGTGACATTGTTTATTTTATCTTGCACATCATTTAGAACGCATGCTTTAGGTTTAATTCAAGATAAAATTGGGTTTAATTATCTCACTCATTTAATTTGGGACTTAAATTAAATATTGGGTAAAATTGGTTTATTCAAGTCTCTTGCATTAATTTGGTTTCGCCTAATTTTGGATATAATTGTTAATAAGATATTAAAACCCGGTCTTGTTTATTTGTTAAAACCATCTCAACGCTTCCGCATTTATTGAAAAAGGAAATTATTATTTTAATAATCACCGGGGATCCAACACTCGCGTTTTCAGATAAATATAAGATGAGGCCGCGATGAATATTATTTGAGAAAGAGGATTCGTATGGATAGTCCGTATACTAGGTTCCTTATACATAAATTCAAATTTTATCTTTATTAGAAATTAGGTGTTCACATGATCATAAAGTCCAAATTAATTTCTAATCAATCATTGAATCAAATAAACTCACGCAAAGAAGTAAGGAAAATTCCCCAAAAGGTCAAAATATTTCATTCAGCACTATTGAGAGTTTTATAAACACAGTCAACTTACAAACTACTTAGTATGACTAAGTATAACGCATAAACTCTTTAGTTTTCCTACAGAATATGGCCCAGTCTAGTGTCGTCAGCAAGAAGCGATATTTTCTTTGTATCCACCGATTAACCTTCTTCTTCTTCTTCTTCTTCTTCTTCTTCTTCTTCTTCTTCTTCTTCTTCTTCTTCTTCTTCTTCTTCTTCAGCAGTAGAACCTTAGTTCCACAAGTCATCAATAGAGATGGATTCTATAAGGGTTTATGCAAGGTGTATGAAAACTAGTGTTTAATAAATTCACAAATCACATAGAAGGATGTATGATTAGTAAAACAAAAGGTGGTTTTGAAAAACCAAATATAAGAACTCTTGGAACAGATATTTGAAAATCGTTTTCGTCGAAGTTCTTGAGAAATTTTGAACCAAAAAGGTTATTATAGAAAAATCACAAATTTTGAGGTATCAGGGTCATTCGAAAGAAATTAGACCTCTTTTGAATGAAAATAATAGTTTCGTTAAAACGACATCCTATTTCATTCTAATAAGACCCTTTTCTCATTTGAACACACTTCTCATGAGATTTAAACAACGATTCTCTGTCAAGACAGAGATGTCTAATTTGAAGGTCATTTGTTGCTGATTCCAACAAGACTAAATATCTCTTTCAAATGAGATCCCATCTCATTTGAACGAGATGAAAAAAAATTCTTTTTAAAATCCTTTTTATAAAAAAGGCTCCATTTTAAAAGTAAACACCTCAGAATATGATTTATATTAATCCATGAAAATCACAAGTTTTTATACCTCCATAAAGTGTCAGTGATGAATCCAAGAATGATGCTCGGTCTCTAACGTGTCTTCGAACGAACTTGGAGATGTAATGTTCGGTTTGAGATGTTGGTTTGGAATGGGATATGAAAAAACTATAAAATAGCCGAAGCTATGAGTAATTATAAAATCTTGCTCTTACAAATCTCTCCCTTTGGCTATTATGGTACAAAACAAAATTGAAACTAAAAACCAAATTACAATAAAACTCTTTATGATAATAAATCCTAATGTCCTCCCAAACCCAAAAATGGAATGATATATGAAACTTTGTCTTCAACTGAACTCGTTCTTCCCTTGGTTAACTCTGTATTCATTTTGTGTAGTCCATTAAATCATCATCAAAGCATAAGATACCTACACACATGAAACAAAAAAAATACTGTGACGCATACGAGTTTTAAAATAAAAGTAAAACTTCCCCTAAATTTCTTCTCCCTGTTTTTGTCTGTAATAGACAAAGGAGTAGAAACTAATCATGAATATTAAGCATCACATTAAGAAGCAAGATATCATCATAAAGTGAACTAAAAAATATTATTAGAAATGCTTAACAAAACGCACTAAATAATCTTTAGAATAAATTGGGTACCAAAGAAGATGAAAAGGAAATATATAAATTGGCAAAGAATAGAGATGGATTGACTAGGGATATGGGTCCAGTTAAGTGTATTAAAGACGTAAATCAAAACATATTAATTAACAATAAATAAATTATAGATAGATGGGAAGAATATTTTTAGGGATTATTGAATAAAGAATATCTAGAAAAAAATGTCGAGAACATAGAACAAAATGTAGGAATTGTATGTCTGATTACTGAAAAAAAAGTAGATATATGAATAAGAAAAATGGGAAAGAATAAAGCGGTTGGCCTGGATAAAATAACTATAGAGGTGTTGAGAACCCTTGAAAGTCAAGGGATAGAATGGTTAAAAGGCATATTTAATAAAATTTTAAGAGAAAAAAACATGCCAGATGAGTGAAGGAAAAGCATCGTAATACCGTTGTATAAAAATAAAGGGGATATATAAAACTGTGATAATTATAGAGAAATCAAACTGATGAGTCACACTATAAAATTATGGAAAAATGTTATAGAACAAAGATTAAGAAATGAGTCAACTATCTCTAAAAATCAATTTGGATTTATGTTAGGGAGATCCACCATGGGAGCTATTTACTTATTAAGATAGTTAATGGAGAAATGTAGAAGTAAGAATGAAAACTTATATATGGTCTTTATAGACTTAGACAATGCTTATGATAGATTACCCAGGGATATAATTTGGTGGGATTTAAGGAGGAAAATAATTTCTATGAGTTATATTAAATTTGTTGAATATATATATGATAACACAAAAACTAGAGTAAGAACTATATGTGGAGAAACTAATGACTTTGCGATTAAAGTGGGTTTACATCAAGGATTGGCCTTAAGTCCTTATTTATTTGCCGTAGTTTTGGATGCGATTAATAAGAACATACAAGAAGATGTTCCATGGTGTATGTTGTTTGCGTATGATATAATTTTAACAGACACTTCAAAAGAAAGCTAAGAGATCAGAATAAATACTTGGAGAAAAGCCTTAAAGTCTAAGGGACAAAAATTAGTAGAAATAAAACAAAATTTATGGATTATAAATTTAAGAATGAGGCGTCGAGTAACATAATATTAAACATTGAAGAAAAAGTGATAAACCAAGCTAATATTTTTTTTTATCTAGGTTCAATGTTACAAAGTAATGGGGATATTGATGAGGATATTGTGACACCCCGCCTAATTAACCCCGGGTGATGAGTCCTAAATTAAATTAGAACAGGTTTCTCAGTTGGTTCATTCTTAGCATCACTGTTGCCTTTTTAATTACTAACCACCTGAGTGAGAAAATTAGACTGGTGCCAAATTTTACCTTTCCTTAATTTACTGAAATACTAAAGCGGAAACAAAATAATTTAAACAATCACAATTAATTGAAATCAATCATTCACCATTTAAATAAACTGCCCGAATAAACCATCGGTTCAAAACCCACAAAAGTAAAGACAGATAAAGATAAATACCAACAAGTCTGACATAAACTAAATAATGTTGTGAGCGACATGCTCGAGTAACTGATAGGAATTTATACACAAGAAATGAAAAGAATGAGGCGCCTATCAAACTCCGGCAACATCCACATATGTTGCAGCAACGAATCCCTGGAATGAGTCAAGTCTGGCATCCCTGCGGCTGGACACCTAAAAAGTTTTTAAAAATATTAATAACAAGGGTTAGAACCCAAATCATTTAGAAAATATTTAACAATTGATTAACTTGCAGTAATAAATATGTATGCATGCTCTTCATATTTTAGTTAGTGTCGCACTCCCTTGAGGATATTCTCACCCCTCCTCTAATATGTGCACTACTGACTCCTTGATTAATTTCCCTAGTTATTTATCCCAAAACTAGATAACCGATGTAATCCCTTGCAACCACCCTACTCTAACCGAGTATGGAATAATTATGATTTCTAAGTTATTATCAACATTAACTTAATTAATCATTCCCTTGTTAAATTCATATAACTTTCACACCCGTTATACATATAATATAATTTTCGGCATGTATTAAATTACTTGTATATAATTATTCATCCCATTATATACGTATAGTCATATTAAAACAATCACACATATGTTGAAATAGTAATTAATACTGAACATCCTCCTGACTAATAACTCACCGGATGTATATTCTCTAACGTTCTATTCCACTAGGTGTATTCACACAACCTAGTTACCCCAAGTCAGAATCGCTCACTAACATGGTAAATAACTTAAATATTGGAGGCGGTCATATTCCTTCCCTGAAAGTGAGATTCCCCTCACCCATATAATGGAAGCAATGACCTGGGGATATACTCACCCTACTCCTCAAGCTAGGGGATTCACTCTCTACGCATAACCTCCCCTGATAGCACTAAAGTATATATAATAATAATAATATCTAATCATTGATATTAATACACACACCATATATATATATATACTATCGCACACCGTATATATATATATATATATATATATATATATATATATATATATATATATATATATATATATATATATATATATATATATATATATATATATAGAAATAAAATGCCCCGGCTATCCCGTGTACTAAGTCCGTAACACAAACCTATACAAATTATTATGAGTTTATGTCCCAACTCTGATTATTAATTAATTTGCACCTTAATTAATTAAATTACTTTTGGTGTCGCCCAATTAATATACTCGGACTCGCCCTCGTGGCCCAAATAAAATAATACCTGAGTCCAAATCCCCGAATCCAAATTAATTAGCTTTCCATCTAAATTAATTTAACACCTTGGTATCGCTCAATTAATATACCCGGACTCGCCCACTCGATCTGTATTTAATTATTTCAAAAAAAAATTTCCCAAAATTTAACCATAGTGTGTCACACATAAATTCCCTCAAATCCCAATCATTTTTCCCTAATAATTGATTAGAATGTATGTCCTATATTTATTTCTCGTTAAATAAGGTATGGCAAAGAAATTTGAATTAAATTCCCCTTATATATTAAAACTGGCCGAACTGCCAAAAATCCCCGACCATCGATCGATCGATCCCCAACCATCGATCGATCGATTAAATAGGTCTTCATCTTCTCTTAGACCCTGTTTCTGCCATGGACGAAAATCTTAATCCTCCAACTCCCTCTACAGTTCAACCCAGGTCTTAGCATAAAAAAAACACATCAAGAACATCATTAGGAACCCCCATAAAGTCCCCAAAACGAATTAATTTCCCGTTCTCTACTATTTTTCTGAATTGGGGAAAAACCTCTGTTATTCGTTAGCCCATCTCAACACCAAATTATTATTTCAATTTCGTTCATAATTAGTCTGGGCTTTCACATCTGACCAGTTATACACAAATCTCAGATTTTACATGAATCTCTACAAGAATTTCTAATCAGGAGATTAAATTACAAAAACCCCATTTTTGTACCCTCTTTACCCCAAAACGAATTTTTGATTCCCACATCGCAGAAATATGAATAGAAATATAATTAAATTCTACAGCAAGTTAACCACTTACCTTATGGTTTCGTAGGGTCTGATTCGGAGTTGTTATTCTCAAGGTTGATGATGAACTTCCCCCTTTTGGCTCTTTCCCTTGTCCCCCAAATTGGTTCCTAGTTCCTTTAACTGCTCCTTAGGGTTTTCTCTCCCACTATGTGTTTTCAAATCTCCAATTAGCCGTTCCCCTTTTCCTTATAATTAAGTAATTAGGCTTAATCCCGTTTTTAGCCTAATGACCCAAGCCCAAGTGACCCAAATGCCCCCGTGTGGGCCCGACTGTGCTTAAAAACGTCCCGTGACCCGTTTACTACCCCCGGGTACATTTTTCCAACTATCTCGGCCCATCCGAACTCAATCATACACTCAGAATTGGCATCTGAATTAATTTATCAAAATCCTTATCTGACACCCAAATTATTATATACCGACTCCCGGCTGAGATAAGTACATACCATGTCACTAATACTTGAAATTACGTAAATAAATTATTACTATTCACTTAGTAATTAAATTTCTCTAAATATTAACCATTCACTCCCCGATTAATATTTAACTAAATATTACCATAATTAATTCAATTAAAATTACGACAACCAAGTAATTTAGAATTCTTGAATTAATTAAATATCAAATGCATAAAATTACGAGGTGTTGCATACTCCCCCCTACAAAAGAATTTTGTCCCCGAAATTAGGTCGTACCTGTAGTGAATAGCTCCGAATATTGTTCTCACATATCCTCCTCCCGCTCTCAGGTAGATTCGTCAACGTTGTGATGACCCCACTATTCTCAAACTAGTGGAACAATCTTGAATCGTAACTTTTGCTCACTACGGTCCAGAATAGCCACCAGTCTCTCCTCATACGAGATATCTAGCTGTAAATCAATTTCCTCAACTGGAATGTGCCATAAGGCCCTCTCGCTCCTTCGATATTTCTTTAGCGATGCCACATGGAACACGTCATGTATCTGTGAAGATTCTCTGGCAATCTCAGTCTATATGCTACCGGTCCCATCCTCTCAATAATAGGTAAAGGTCCCACATACCTCGGTGCTAATTTATCCTTCTTGTCGAACCTTATCTCTCCTTTCATAGGGGACACCCGAACTAATACCTAATCCCCAACCTCTAACTCCACATGTCTCCGTGAAGCACCAGCATAACTGTTCTGCCTATCCCGAGCTATCTGAATCCGCCCTTGGATCAAATCTATCTTAGCAGACATCTCCTGGACAATCTCCGGCCCCAATAGTTTGTTGTCTTCCACCTCTAACCAACAAGTGGGTGAACGACAAGGTCTCCCGTACAGTGCCTCGAACGATGCCATGCCAATCGTGAATTGGTAAGAGTTGTTATACGCGAACTCTACCAAAGGAAGATATATCTCCCATCCTCCCCCAAAGTCTAAAATGCACATCCTGAGCATGTCTTCCAACATTTGATTGACTCTCTCAGTTTTCCCGTCGGTCTGTGGGCGATAGGTTGTACTCAAACGTAACTCTGTGCCCATGGCCTTCTAAAAGTTCTACCAAAAATAAGCCACAAAAATTTTGTCTCTGTTAAACATAATATTTATCGTCACCCCGTGCAGCTTAACAATCTTCACTATGAATAGCTGTGCATAGAGCATCGTATTAAAGTCTGTGCGAACCGGTAGGAAGTAGGCCACCTTGGTCAACCGATCCACAATGACCCATATGGAATCGTGACCTCTCTGTGATGTAGGTAACCCTATAATAAAGTCCATGGATATGCTCTCCCACTTACACATGGGAATCTCTAGTGACTGTAGCATCCCTGGTGGTCTCTGATGGTTAACTTTCACGAGTTGACACGTGGCACATTTCGAGATAAACTCTGATATGTCCCGTTTCATTCCTTCCCACCAATACTGCCTCCTCATATCCTGGTACATTTTATCCTTGCCGGGATGTATCGTAAATCTTAAACCATAGGACTTTGTCATTACCGCGTGCCTCAACTCCTCATCCTCTGGCATAATTAACCTCCTATTAAGGCGTAGGCCTCCCTTCGAGCTGCTCGAGTAACCTTCTGACCCCTCAGTTAACAGGTGACGTACCCTATCTTGGCAGATTTAGTCCTTCGCCTGAGTCCTCATGACTCGCATAATGATCTCAGGTGTGATGGATAATACTGACATGAAGGCCCTGGCTACATCATCCTTGTATCGAAGCTCTCTCCACTTCGCTTTCCAGACTTCTGATATTTCCCTAGTTGGTCTCCGGCTCAATTCGTCTGCCACCACATTAGCCTTACCAGGATGATACTGAATATCAAACTGGTAGTCTTTCACAAATTCTAGCCACCGCCTCTGCCTCATATTCATATCCTTCTGTGTGAAGAGATACTGAAGTGACTTGTGATCCGTGAATAGAGTGAACTTCTCTTCCAGCAGATAATGTCTCCATATCCTTAAGGCAAAAATGACCGTTGCTAGCTCTAGGTCGTGAGTGGGATAATTCCTCTCTTGGGGCTTTAGCTTTCTGGACGCATAAGCTATAGCCCTCTCCTCTTGCTGAAGCACATCCTCAAGTCCCTATAAGGACGCATTTGTGTAAACCCGATACTCTAGTCCTTCCCTCGACAAAGCAAGTACTGGTGCAGATGTCAACTTGTCCTTTAGCTCGTCAAAAGCTAATTGACAATGATCACTCCAAATAAAATTCACCCCTTTCCGAGTCATATTTGTCAAAGGGACCGCAATCTTTGAGAACCCCTTAATGAACCGCCTATGATAGCCTACCAATCCCATAAAACTACGCACCTCGGTTGGTGTCGTGGGCTGTCCCCACTCCCTCACTATCGACACTTTAATTGGATCCACCATAATACCCTGGTCTAACACTACATGACCAAGAAATTGTACCTCTCACAGCCCAAATCCACACTTCCCGAATTTGGCATAAAGATGGTGATCCCGCAACGTCTATAAAACCATAAGCAGATGCTCTACTTGCTCCCCCTCAGTACGCGAGTAGATCAAGATTTCATCAATGAACACGATGACAAACTGGTTGAGGTACTCTTAGAAAATCCTGTTCATGAGATCCATGAACACTACTGGAGCATTGGTGAGCCCGAATGGCATCACCCTGAACTCGTAAGATCCATATCGCGACAGGAAAGCAGTCTTAGGAACATCTTCCTCTCGGATACGCAGCAGATGATACCCTGACCTCAAATCGATATTGGATAAGTAAGATGCCCCTCTCAATTGGTCAAATAGATCATCAATCCTAGGCAACGAATACTTATTCCGTATCGTCACCTTGTTCAGCTCCCTATATTCCATGCACAATCGAAGTGAACTATCCCGCTTTTTTATAAACAACACCGGTGCACCCCACGACGATGAACTCCGCTAAATGAAACCCTGACCCGGGAGCTGCTGAGTCTTTTCTCTCAACTCACACATCTCTAAAGGGGCCATACGGTAAGGTGCTCGAGCAATCGGCCTCATCGTCGGTGCTAAATCAATTATAAACTCGATTTCCCTACTGGTTGGAAACCCTAGTATGTCCTGAAACACATCATCGAAGTCCCTCACTACCGGAATTGAATTAAACGAAACTACCACCTCCTCTGAGGTCTCCTCCTCGATATAATACAAGTGTGTGCGTGACCCTCCCTCAGGTAGAGGCATCGCTATTAGGAACATCTCCTGTCCCGAAATAGAGAACACGATTGTCCTTTCGTAACAATCCAAAGTCGCCCGATAACCTGCCAACCAGTCCATACCTAGGATGACATCGTACCCCTCCTTATCTAACACTACGAGGTTCGCCGCTAAACTAAGCCTCTCAATCAAAATGTCTACTCCCCGACAAATCGAGTGAATCAATTCCCCGCTACCTACTAGAGACTCTATATGCATACGAAGACTACCCGCAGTCTCTAGTATCCCGGACCATTTAGCAAATTTAGAATTAATGAATGAATGAGTGCTCCCGTATCGAAAAGTATACTACCCTTATGACCATAGATGAGAAACATACCCTCCACTACTGGCGGCGCCGGCTGTGCTGGAGGATTAGGAACATCCCGAATGTTGTAAACATGCTCGTAGTGCATTTTCCCCTGTTGCTGTGGGGTTAGTGGAGCTGATGCTGCTGGTGGCATCTGTCCTTGCTGCCCTTGTTGGGCACCCTATTGTTGACCTCTACCCCTCTGCGAGCACTCCCTCTTGAAGTGTCCTATCTGGCCACAAACAAGGTCTCTGACCGTCCCCCTGTCGTGGCTGACCTTGCTAGCCCCCCTATTGGTCCCTTGGCCCTGACGGCCTTGAGGAACCTACTGCTACTGATTTGGGGCCGGCCCACCCTGCCTAAATCCCTGTCCTCCCTGTCGGAATCAACCATGCCTAAATTTCTTAGCCTGATTCCCTTGCTGACTGCTAGTCTGCTACTGAGTACCACTTGTGTCACCACCACCAACTGCCTTGACCTGCTGGCTCAGCTCTCATACCCTCTTGCTTCCCTTTGCATAGAAGCGATGATCCTGGGAATGTACAAGAGCGACATTAACAACATTTGAATACGTCACCAACGCCGGAATACCAATCAAGTGCTGCCTGATCCTCGAGGACAGGCCATCCATAAACCTCGACTTCTTTCGCTCCTCGTCGCTCACCTCATTTGGCATAAAATTTGCCAAACAGGTGAACTCCTACTCATAATCCTCCATTGAACGGTCACCATGAACTAACTCACTGAACTTCTTCCTCATTTGTGCCTCTACTGCTGGTGGGAAGTATTTGCGGTCGAAACGCACCCAGAACTCGGATATCATCATCAAATCCCTCTCCTCAATGGTGGTAACTGACTCCCACTACTGTAAGGCTGCCCCCGACAGACGAAAGGTAGCAAGCATCTGTTTTTTCACATCGGTACACTCCAGCATATGCAGGTGTCGCTGAATATTTTTCTTCCAATCACGGGCCTCTACTACATCGTTGCTACCCCGGAACTCTGGTGGGTGACCACTCTGAAAGGTCTCCCTAACTCGTTGCCAAGAAGGTGGTCCTACTGGAGCTTGAACTTCCGGTGCCAACTGGAGGCGGTGCCTGGGGCTGTGGGAAATGAGCTACCATAGCTCGCATCGCTGTCTCAACTGCCTGGGTCACTATCACTGCCACTTAAGTAGTGGAGATCAACTCGGGTGGGGGTGGGGGTGGCGGTACCTGTGGATCCTGATGAGCCTCCATAAACTCATCCCTAGCCTCATCTCTCTCCGCTCTCTGTCTCTTCGGTGGAATCTGAAAAAAGATCGAATCTTATAAGTACACATTTTATACAAAAATCTAATAGCAGAAATACGATATCTCAAAAGCGAAAAATGAATCAACAGTCCTTATAATAGGGCTCTATAACAACCGAACGCTATGCAGAAACGTAGTAAGCCGCACAGATCTTATGGACACTAGAACCTGATGCTCTGATACCATCTGTGAAACCTCGCCTAATTAACCCTGAGTGATCAGTCCTAAATTAAATTAGAACAGGTTTCTTAGTTGGTTCATTCTTAGCATCACTATCACCTTTTTAATTACTAACCTCCCGAGTGAGAAAATTAGACTGGTGTCAAATTTTACCTTTCCTTAATTTACTGAAATACTTAAGCGGAATTAGAATAATTTAAAAAATCACAATTAACTGAAATCAACCATTTACCATTTAAATAAACTAACCGAATAAACCATCGGTTCAAAACCAACAAAAGTAAAGACAGATAAAGATAAATCTCAACAATTCTGACATAAACTAAATAATGCTGTGAGCGACATGCTCGAGTAACTGATAGGAATTTCTACACTAGAAATGGAAACAATGAGGCTCTTATCAAACTCCCGCAACATCCACATATGTTTCAGCAACGAATCCCTGGAATGAGTCAAGTGTGGCGTCCTTGTGGCTGGACACCTAAAAGTTTTTTGAAAATATTTATAGCAAGGGTTATAACCCAAATCATTTGGAAAACATTTAGCAAATGATTAACTTGCAGTAATAAATATGTATGCATGCACTTCATATTTTAGTTAGCATTGCACTCCCTTGAGGATATCCTTACCCCTCCTCTAAAATGTGCACTACTAACGCCTTAATTAATTTCCCTAGTTATTTATCTCAAAACTAGAAAATCGATGTAATCCCTTGCAACCACCCTACTCTAACCAACTATGGAATAATTATGATTTCTAAGTAATTATCAACATTAACTTAATTAATCATTCCCTTCTTAAATTCATATAACTTTCACACCCGTTATACATATAATATAATTCCCGGCCTGTATTAAATTACTCGTATATAATTATTCATCCCATTATATACGTATAGTCATATTACAACAATCACACATATGTTGAAATAGTAATTAATACTGAACATCCTCCCAACTAATAACTCACCGGATGTATATTCTCAAAAGTGTTATTCCACTAGGTGTATTCACACAACTAAGTTACCCCAAGCCAGAATCGCTCACTAGCTTGGTAAATAACATAAATATTGGATGCGGTCATATTCCTTCCCTGAAAGTGAGATGCCCCTCATCCATATAATGAATGCTATGACCTGGGGATATACTCGCCCTACTCCTGAAGCTAGGTGATTCACCCTCTACGCGTAACCTCCCCTGATAACACTAGAGTATATATAATAATAATATCTAATCACAGATATTAATACACACACCATATATATATACTATCGCACACCGTATATATATAGAGAGAAATAAAATACCTCGGATATCCCGTGTACTAAGTCCGTAACACAAGCCTATACAAATTATTATGAGTTTATGGCACAACTCTGATTATTAATTAATTTTCACCTTAATTAATTAAATTTCTTTTGGTGTTGCCCAATTAATATACTCGGACTCGCCCTCGTGGCCTAAATAAAATAATACCTGAGTCTAAATCCCCGACTCACAATTAATTAGCTTTCCATCTAAATTAATTTAACCCCTTGGTATCGCTCAACCAATATACTCGTACTCTCCCACTCGATCCGTATTTAATTATTTTAGAATATTTTCCCCAAAATTTAACCATAGTGTCTCACACATAAATTCCCTCAGATTCCAATCATTTTCCCTCATAATTGATTAGAATGTATGTCCTATATTTATTTCTCGTTAAATAAGGTATGGGAAAGAAAATTTCAATAAATTCCTCTTATATATTAAAACTGGCCGAACTGCCAAAAATTCCCGACCATCGATCGATCGATCGAACATGTCTTTGTCTTCTCCGAGATCCTGTTTCTGCAATGGACGAAAAATTTAATCCTCCAACTCCCTCTACAGTTCAACCCAGGTCTTAACATCAAAACAACACATCAAGAACATCATTAGGAACCGCCATAAAGTCCCCAAAACGAATTAATTACCCGTTCTCTACTATTTTTCTAAATTGGGGAAAAACCCGTGTTATTCGTTAGCCCGTCTCAACACCAAATTATTATTTCAATTTTGTTCATAATTAGTCTGGGCTTTCACATCTGACCAGTTATACAAAAATCTCAAATTTTAAATAAACCTCTACAAGAATTTCTAATTAGGAGATTAAATTACAAAAACCCACATTTTTGTACCTTCTTTAACTCAAAACGAATTTTTGATTCCCACATCACATAAATATGAATCGAAATACAATTAAATGCTACAACAAGTTAACCACTTTCCTTATGGTTTCGTAGGGTCTAATTCGGAGTTGTGATTCTCAAGGTTGATGATGAACTTCCCCCTTTTGGCCCTTTCCTTTGTCCTCCAAATTGGTTCCTAGTGCCTTTAACTGCTCCTTAGGGTTTTCTCTCCCACTATGTGTTTTCAAATCTCCAATCATCCATTCCCCTTTTCCTTATAATTAAGTAATTAGGCTTAATCCCATTTTTAGGTTAATGGACCAAGACCAAGTTGTAATACCCCGTATTTTTATGGCTTTTAAAATTGGGGATTTATTGAATTTAATTGAGATATTAATTTAATATTAATCCGACATTTTATTTTAAATATTTACTAGCGTGACGAGAGTTAGTAATTACTGGAAATTTGTTGAATATTACTGGATGAGAAGAGTTTTATATAAGATTGATTTTATTAAAATTGTCACGAGTGAATAAAATGACAATTATGGAAATTTAATTCGGGACGCGCCTGTGTCGTCAGGACTAAATTATTATTATTAAAGTGAATAAATTATAAGTCGTCTGTATAGTTATTTGAGTGCGTCAAAGTGTCCAGAAGGGTCGAGATAGTCAGAAAAGTGGACCCGGGGGTTTAGTTTGAGTCTCAGGGCATTTTTAGGCCTAATTGTCATCTCGGGAGGGTATTTTAGTCATTTTATATTTTTGGGTAATTAAACCCACAAATTTTCTTAGTATACATTAGACATTTAGAGTTGTCTCTTGGGGTTAACAAACACAAAGCCTAAGCCAGCCATTAGAGAAGAAGGTGAAGAGATTTGAGAAGAAGGTGAAGAGTCTTCAAGCAATCCAAGGCCTAGAACTCACCCGATTTCATCGCCACCACCACCAAAACGTAGATCGCACGACGAGAAATGCAACCATATATTTTTCATCAACAAATCAGACCCTTGAATCCGAGGCAAGTATCAATCTTGCTGATTTTCAAGTTAATATACCTTCCATGTTAGTCTAGAAATAAAAATCATATGTTTTAATGGAAGAATTATATATTTTGGAAGAGAATTTATATGTGTTGTAGGGAGAACCCATGTAGTCTAAAATCTTGATCATATGTAGAGGATTACCCATGAATTTATTATGATATTTGGGAAGAAAATCTTGATTAAAATAGAGGGTGGTGATTATTCATGCAAAATTTGGTTTTATAAAGAGATTTGAGATTAAATTCCTTTTTAATTGATTCGTTGAGGATTTATTGATGTTGTTACGTTAGAACTCGTTTATATATATTGCTTATACATTTGGATAACTTTGATGGAAGTTTGGGATGAAATTATAGAGGTTTGGAGGGGTTAGAATGATTGAACCCGTAGGTTGAAATTTGAAGCAAACTGGGCAAGAACTGCTTGATCGATCCATCGACTCAAGAACATCGATCGATCGACTCCCTTTCCTCAATCGATCGACCCCTCCTGGAAAACTGCATATTTTTCCCCTTTTTATTTAGTCCAGTTAAAATTAGGGCTGGCAATTTTTGACACGATAACCCGTTTATGGTAATAACCCGAACATGACCCGAATATGACACGATTAGCTTGTATAGATTTAAGATTACCTAAAACATATAATAAAATCAAAATCATCACGACCCGAAAATGACACGACTAACCCGAATTGCCACCCCTAGTTAAAATGCTTAGGAACCCTTGATTATCATTGATAGAGTATAATGGGTTATGAAAAGTCCCGTGACCTGTTTACTACCCCCGAGTACACTTTTTCGACTATCTCGGCCCATCCAGACTCAACCGTACACTCAGAATTGGCATCCGAATTACTTTATAAAAATTCTTATCTCATACCCAAATTAGTCTATACCGACTCCCGGCTGAGATAAGTACATACTCCTCCACTAATACCCGAAATGACGTAAATAAATTATTACTATTCACTTAGTAATTAAATTTCCCTAAATATTAACCATTCACTCCCTGATTAATATTTAAATAAATATTACCATAATTAATTCAATTAAAATTAAGACAAATAAGTAATTTAGAATTTCTGAATTAATTAAATATTAAATGCATAAAATTACGAGGTGTTACAGATGTTACGAGTAGAATATCAATTGGTTGGATGAAATGGAGATAAGCGAGTGCAGTGTTAGGCGATAAGAGGATAACTAATAAATTAGAAGGAAAATTTTATAGAACCGTTGTTAAGCCAGCGACCTTTTATGAAGTGGAGTGTTGGGAGTTAAAGAAGAAACATGAACGCAGTCTTCATGTTAGTGAGATGAAGACGCTCCAGTGAATGATAGGAATTACTCAAAAGGACAAAATTAAAATACAATACGTGAGATAAAAGTTAGGAGTAGCTCCTATTAACGATAAATAAATAGAAAGTGGACTTAAGTGGTACGGACATGTGTTACGTAGACCAGTGGATGCCCCTATAATAAGAAGAAGATTGTTAAAAATAGAGGATAAAAGAAAAGGGGGTCTCTCTAAGCTATCATGGGAAGAAATTATTAGGAGAGACCTTAAAGAATTAAGCTTGAATGATAATAATGCATATAATAAATTAGAATGAAAAAGGAGAATCCATGTGGTCGACCCCATATGATGGGACTAAGGTGAGGATGATGATGATATCATCATAAAGATAACCAATGAAGAACATGTAGTGATAATCTCAAAAGGCATAAAGTTCTCCACCTATTATTTTTAAAATTTTCAATTATTCAAGTATAAGGTATAAAATGTACAAATACAACACATTATGGACCAATGTTAAAATACTTGAGCGTGAAAATGAAATGAAGTTATATGAACATTTTCCATAGGAAAATCAACATAAACATTTATAACATAGGTGCACGAAGTTATGAGACACTTCTAAAGATAGAACACAAAGTCAACCTTAGATGTGAAGTTATGAACTCAAATGAAATTGACACATCTTATGCAATATTCTATGAATTTAAATGATTCTCACACCAATAATGCCAAAGTATTTAATGTTTTTTAAGAAAGTTCATTGTGCAAATCCATTGATCTTATACTTTATAACTCTATCAAAATCTCACATAAATAATAATTCCCACTCAAATATTTTGAAGAAATTATAATTCTCATATGTAGTGATGCATCGATGAATACAAAATGGCCTTTGCACTTCTATTTTGAGCGTAGTTAATCTTTTTGGCTCTTTTATGCAAATGATGGCTTTTAACGCAAAGAGTATTTTACTCTTTCGTAGCCCCTTTCCATTGCTATATATATACTAATTTTTTCAAAAATAGAAATACGAGCAATGGTTCTTACACTCACAATTTATATATGTTTCCATTTGATTAATTATTAAGTGGGATTGACATGAAAATATCGTATTCGACACATGATAAGTAAGTACAATATTCAAAAACGTCGTGCACGTGTTCAATAAAAGTTACAACGAGTCTAACATATAGAGAGTAATCATCAATAATCAATGAAATGTTATCCACACATTATTAAGTACACTAGTGAAACAAAGTCATGTCTGAAAACACTATGAAAATGTCACGTCAAGGGATGGAATATAAGGGTTATCCGAATATATTAAATGTTCATCCATATATGGTGATAAAGGAAAATACAAAACACTTTTTGTCTTTTTTAAATATTTTATTAAAATAAAATCTTTTTCACTTTTTCAAGCATTTTCTTAAAACCCAAAAATACTTTTGAATATTTCTATTTTTTTTTCAAATAACCAAACTCTTTTTGGATTTTTTCAAAATACACCAAAAGGAAACATATAACTACAATGAGAATACAATCTAACAATAGGGATATAAGAAATGAACATGACAAATATACTGTTGATACCAAAATTAATATGCTGATGTGGACGAATAATAAGAAGACCCGTGTCAATCTACGTGGCACAATAGCAACGAGGAAGATCATTCCCCCGACCAACGTACTCACTCCAAGCAACAGGTGTACTCCGAAGAACACCAGCCCTCTGAGGAACTCCAGTGCTCCGAGGAACTATTGGACAATGAGCAACTAAGGCGGTCCGAGCTGCATCTCGGCCACAACATTAATTGCCAGATAATCAACAGTTCAATTATTCATTGAATGCTTATCATCTTGACGCACACGCTTGAAGAGCATTAAATGAGTTACCCTTTCATATGTATATCATTTAATGTATCACCCTTTCATGTACAGCCTAAGGGCTATAAATACCTTGTATCACCCTCATTCAAAGGGACGAGAATTTCTTGATAGAATTACATATCGAGAATTCTCAAACACTCAGCAATAACATAACAGTGGACGTAGGCCATTCTTATAAGGCTGAATCACTTTAAAATCTTGGTCTCATTTTATTTATCTGTGATTGAATAATAAGAGCGATCTAATTTTTTACATCAACAGATTGGCGCCGTCTGTGGGAAACGACTGTTGTTATCGTTTTTCACCAAGAATCATTCATCATCAATGGCAGATAATCCGGAATCCAGTATTCGAAACGCTGGAAATGCCGGAAATCCTCCAAATCCCTCTGCACCTCCAGATCTGGCCGGGATTATGATGAATCTAGCTCAAGGACAAACCGCCATGCTGGAGACAATGCGGCAACTCATACAAACCCTTCATGGCGACGCACCTGCACATTCAGGACAGCGAAGTGGTCAGAGGCAAACTAATTTACTTTCTTCACGATCCAGGCGTACTGAGCCCTATCGTAATGAGGAGTCAGATGACTTCTCTTATCAACCTGGGAAAACTTCATCTATAAGGGCCACAGATACTGATCAACGTATTACTCTCTCTTCAGAGAGGACCAGTGCCATGGAAAGACTGAGCAGAGCATCTCCTTTCAGCCGATTAGGCCCTAGGAGGAATAGGAGTCCACCTAAGACCATGTCGAGGAGTTTTCGACAACCATCAGATCTAAGAGAAGGATCAGCACAATCACGACCAGTTGCTCGTCAAGATAAATCTCAGGAGGCTACTTCAGAACGATCAATTGCTCGAACCAATAGACCCGATGAAGGAAATGAAGCGTGGAAAGGATCCCTTCAGCGATTGGAGGATAGATTGGGAGAAATGGCTAAGGCGAAGAATCCCTTACAACGAACTTTTGTTCAAGGGACACCTTTTGTCCAGGCCATTGTGAATTTTCCTACACCGTCAAAGTTTAAAGCCCCTGTGGTGACCCCCAAATACGATGGAAAGACAGATCCTGTTCTTCACATAGAGCAATATCAAGCTGCTGCTGACATCTATGCTGTCCCCGACGAGATGAGATGCAGGGCATTCTCAGGAACTCTTACTGGATCTGCCCAGATATGGTACAACAATCTTCCTCGGGGTAAGATTTCAACTTTCTTTCAATTGGCCGAGTTGTTCATCGGCAATTTCTGTTTTGGAGCAAAGCCAGTAAAACGAGTAGCACACCTGTTAAGTGTTAGAAAAAAATCTAGTGAGAGCACTAGAGATTACATAACTCGTTTCAATAACGAGAAGCTGGAAGTCATAGATTATGAGGAAAAGACAGCAATCACCGCCTTGATGAGTGGGTTGTTGCCTAATAAGTTGTATTACACTTTGGCGAAAGATCCACCTAAAACTATGTCAGAGTTGATGGTAAAAGCGGCCAAAATCATGAATGCCGAGGAGGCTATGGCTGCAAAAAAGAATATGGATAAAGACACCAAGGTGGAAGTCGACAAGTCTAAGAATAAAGAGCATAAGGGCAATGGCAGTGACAAGCGTTCCAGAAATAATAAGTCGTCATGGGAAGTCCTGAAGAAATTCGATAATTATACTCCCTTGAAAATGGGTATTAATCATGTATTAGAAGAAATCAAGAATAACGAGGAGGTAAAATGGCCAAAGAAACTGAGGTCAGACCCTGATGCGAGGAATAGGGATAAATATTGCGAGTTCCACAAGGACCATGGCCATATGACTAAAAATTGCATAGCTCTTCAGAACGAGATTGAAACACTCATCCGAAGAGGAAAGCTAGCAAAGTATGTTGATCGGGGAGGTGAAAGAAGAAATAATGATCGAACTAGAGAGAGATCTAGATCTCCTCGTCGAGCAGAGGAGAAAAAGAAGAAAGACCATGAAGATGATGCCGAGGATGACCCCGATCTTCCCAAGAAACCAAGGCAACCAGAACGAGAGGTATTTTCCATACGTTTTGGGTCATTTGATTGTAATGTTATTACAGGATGAGATGCAGGAGGAGGAGACCTTACTGCAGAAAGAAAAGCTTACCTTGGAGAGGCACAAGCTTGCTCGTACATTCAGCGAATAAATTTGGCCGAGTAGGATCGTCCGAGGAAGGTAAATAAAGAGAAGCTGGTTATTGGCTTTTCAAAAAATGACCTGGCAGGTGTTCTTTACCCTCACGACGACCCTTTGGTAATCAAAATGAGGATGAAATAAGTAGTGATTTCAAGGGTGCTGGTAGACAATGGTAGTTCGGCAGACATCATGTACTATTCATGCTTTGACAGTTTGAATTTAAAATTATCTCAATTGGAACCTTATCACAAAACTCTTCTGGGTTTTGCTGGCGAGAAAGTTTTTCCACTTGGGACGATCAAGTTGGATATATTCATTGGAACTTGGCCTGCTTGTCGAACAGAAAGGATACGCTTCTTTGTGATGGATAAGAATGTGCAGTCAGCCTACAATATCATCATGGGAAGGGTTGGTTTGAAGAAGTTCGAAGCAGTTCCATCTACGGTACATCAATGCTTGAAATTCCCAACAAATTTTAGAGTAGGAGTTGTGAAAGGTGATCAAAAAGTAGCTCGGGAATGCTATTATTCATCTGCCGAGAAAGAGGAGCTTGAAGAGTCAAGGAAAAAGACTATTACTTACCAGGTGGATGAAGGTACAGAAATTGAAACACTGGATCCTCGAGATGAATCCTAACTTGTAACAAGATAGGTGATGGAATCTACAGAAAATGTTATTCTGGACGATGAACATCCTGAACGAACAACTCAGATAGGTTCGTCGTTAGATGCTTCAATAAAACAGGAGTTGATAACTTTCTTGAGAAATAGGAAGAAAACTTTTGCGTGGAGTCATGAAGACATGCCAGGAATAGATCCAAACTTCTTATGTCATGAGCTCAATGTGAATAAGGAGATCAAGCCTGTAAAGCAGAGAAGAAGAGTATTTAGCCCCGAGAAGAATCAGGCTATACAAGAGGAGGTCGAGAAGCTCCAAAAATCCCAATTCATTGAAAATGTGAAGTATCCAGACTGGTTAGCAAATGTGGTGATGGTAAAGAAGAAGAACAATAAATGGAGAATGTGTGTTGATTTCATCGATCTCAACAAGGCATGCCCAAAAGATCACTTTCCATTGCCCAGAATTGATCAACTAGTAGATGCTACCTCGGGACACGAGCTGCTCAGCTTCATGGATGCTTACTCTGGCTACAACCAGATCAAAATGAAACCTGAAGACAGGGAAAGTACTTCTTTTATTACCCCTAGGGGAACTTATTGCTATAATGTTATGCCTTTTGGTTTGAAAAATGCAGGAGAGACATACCAGCGGCCGATGAACAAGGTTTTCACCGAATAAATCAGTTGCAACATGGAAGTCTATGTCGACGATATGCTGACAAAAAGCAAGAAAGCTGCTGATCATCTAGTTGACTTAGCTCAGACCTTTGATCAACTGGATAAATACCAAATGAAGCTCAACCCGACGAAGTGTACATTTGGAGTACGAGAAGGGATGTTCCTCGGATACATTGTCAACCAGCGAGGCATTGCGGCGAATCTAGAAAAGATCAAAGCTCTTTTAGGGTTGCGATCTCCAACGACGAAGAAAGAGGTGAAGAGTCTTACAGGACGAGTTGCAGCGCTCAACAGATTTGTATCCCAAGCAACTGATAGATGCCTTCCATTCTTCAAAACACTTCGAAAAACTTTCGAGTGGAATGAGGAATGTGAGAAAGCCTTTCAAGACTTGAAGAAATATTTGGGAGCACCTCCACTATTGTCCAGGCCAGTAATGGGAGAAAAGTTATACTTATACCTGGAAGTATCAGAGAATGCAGTCAGCTCGGCATTGATCAGAGTAGAGAATGGAGTCTAGAAGCTAATTTATTACACAAGTAAGGCTTTTCGAGGTGCAGAGATCAGGTACCCAAAGCTAGAAAAATTAGCGTTGGCATTAATTGAAGCAAGTAGAAGAATGAGGCCATATTTCCAGGCCCATACCATCGCCGTGTATACCGTCATGCCATTACGACAATCCCTTCATAAGCCAGAAAAATCAGGGAGACTGATGTATTGGGCAATAGAGCTCGGTGAATATGATATTGTGTATGAACCCAGATCATCACTAAAAGGGCAGACCGTAGCAGATTTTATAGCAGAATTTACTTATCCTGATACCCCCGAGGAGCAAAAGTTGCACGCTGATCAACCTGTGGATGTTACAGGATCAACAAACACGAGCCCAGACCAACTCCGGTTGGTAAAAGGACGAGTGTATGTTAAAAAATCAACAGACATAAGCTCAGACCAACCCCGGTTGGTAAAAGAATTTGTGGATGTAGAAGGATCATCAACTTCGAACTCAGACCAGCTCCGGTTGGTAAAAGAGCGATAAGAGATGGTCGACGAGGAGCGAAAAGTATCAGGGGAGGATGAAAGGAGGCAGCAAATATTTCACCGAGGAACTTTATCAGATAAGAAATTTGAAGACGGGTTACCCATATGGAGATTATATGTAGATGGCTCATCTTGCACAGCAGGTTGTGGGGCAGGGATTGTTTTGAAAACCCCAGACGAGATTGACATGGAATATGCCTTGCGATTCCAATTCAAAGCCTCCAATAATGAGGCTGAGTATGAGGCCATGATAGCAGGCCTTAATTTAGCAAAGATTGTGGAAGCGCAACAAGTGATGATATTCAGTGATTCTCAATTGATTGTGAATCAGATGATGGGAACATATGCAGTTAAAGGAGAATTAATGGTCAAGTATCACGCCAAGGTAATGGAGTTATTGGCAGAATTTGATGCAATTCAGTTGATGAGAATATAAAGAATGGAGAATGCACGAGCAGACGCACTGGCCCGACTAGCATCAGCTACTCGTACCGAGCTGCGAAGAACGATACCAATTGAAGTATTAGAAAGTCGGAGCATAGATGAAGACCTGACGATGAATATTATCACCCTTGATTTAGGGCCATCTTGGATGGATCCCATCAGGGCATATGTCGAGGAAGGAGAATTATCGGAGGATAAGGTCGCTGCCAAGAAATTGAAGTATAAAGCTGCTCGGTATGTATTAACTAATGGTATTTTGTATAGACGAGGAATTATGGCAGGTTTGCAAAGATGTGTACATCCCTCCGAGGTGAAAGAATTGATTGAAGAAATCCATGAAGGATCATGTGGAGCCCATGTAGCAGGTCGGACACTTTTGCAAAGGGTGATGACTCAAGGATACTACTGGCCGACAATGAGGGATGATTGTATAGCCTATGCTAAGAGATGTGACAAGTGCCAACGTTTTTCCTCCATCTGACGAAATCCACAAGCATTGTTGACACCCATAACTTCCCCTTGGCCATTTTCCATGTGGGGAATTGATTTGGTTGGACCACTGCCGACCACCCGAGGAAGATTCAAGTACCTAGTCGTCGCAGTAGATTATTTTACTAAGTGGGTAGAAGCTGAACCCCTTATCGACATGACGTACGAGAAGGTGTACCATTTAGTTTGGAAGAACATCATCTGTCGATATGGTCTCCCTCATGCCTTCATCATAGACCATGGAACACAATTTGATAACGAGGAATTTGCTGCCTATTGTCATCAGTCGAACATTTTGAAAGTTCATTCAGCACCAGGCCATCCTCAAAGCAATGGACAGACTGAAGTGACGAATAGAACATTATTAAATGGTTTGAAGAAGAGGTAAAGTGAGGCTAAAGCTAACTGGATTAATGAGCCACAATCAGTATTGTGGGCTTACCGAACAACTCCCCGAGCAGCAACTGGAGAATCACCATATATGCTGGCGTTTGGAAGTGAGGCTGTAATACCTGCCGAGTTGGGTCTACCAACACATAGAGTGCTGAATTTTAATTTCCCAGTCAGTGACTTGATGAGAAGATTGGATTTGGATATGCTCGAGGAGGTTAGAGAAGAAGCAGCCATTAGGAATGCTGCATATCAACAACGAACAGCTCTGTTCTACAACAAGAGGGTGAAGAAATGCGATTTAAAAGAAGGAGATTACGTGCTAAAGAAGGTCATTCAGAAGCACAATAAATTGGAAGCAAACTGGCATGGACCTTACCGAGTTACAGAAGTTGTTCGACTAGGAACTTACCGAATAGCAACTCTAGAAGGAGAGGAATTCAAGAATGCTTGGAATGCTGAACACCTACGCAAGTATTATCAGTGATGTAAAATGTAAAGCAGTTCCATCAATATGAATAAAACGATGATGTTTCACCATTTTTCTCTCCTTTGTTTGAAATTTTTTCGGGGAATACTAGTGTGGTACACTACGCTTCTCGACAGCAAAAAGAAGACGATAGTTCAGACCCACGACTAACTCCGGTTGGTAAAAGGGCGAGAACAAACTATACTCCTTTGGTTAGGAGGCATACACTAGCGTGACCAACTCCGGTTGGTAAAATAACTAGTAGAAAGTTCAGTCCCACGACCAACTCCGGTTGGTAAAAGGGCGAGAACAAACTATACTCCTTTGGTTAGGAGGCATACACTAGCGTGACCAACTCCGGTTGGTAAAATAACTAGTAGATAGTTCAGACCCACGACCAACTCTGGTTGGTAAAAGGGCGAGAACAAACTATACTCCTTTGGTTAGGAGGCATACACTAGCGTGACCAACTCCGGTTGGTAAAATAACTAGTAGATAGTTCAGACCCACGACCAACTCCGGTTGGTAAAAGGGTGAGAACAAACTATACTACTTTGGTTAGGAGGCATACACTAGCGTGACCAACTCCGGTTGGTAAAATAACTAGTGGACACTGATAGTTCGAACTCAGTTGCCATCTTATGGTGGTCGGAAGGAAAAACTATTCCAGAAAATATAAAAAATTCCAAACTGAACCAAGTATGGTTGGTCGGGGATCAAAACCCACTAACTGTAGTTGGTCGACGAGGATAAATTATCAACCTTAGTTGGTCGGACACATTTTATGAAAAAATTTACCAAGTATGGTTGATCGGGGATAAAAATCCAATAACTATATTTGGTCGACGAGGAGAAAATATTTCAAATTGAACCAAGTATGGCTGGTCGGGGATAAAAACCCACCAACTGTAGTTGGTCGACAAGCACAAGTTAACAAACTTGGTTGGTTGGAAACATTTTAAACATTTTATACTCATTACTTTATTATTAAGTGATCGAGCAACATTACTGATACTTGTAATTTTTATTACTAAGTTGGTCGATGAACAACACAATATTGTTATCTTTTTAACAAATACATATGCACAAATATAAAAGTGTTAGACAAGTACAAAAGAATAGTAATACAGATTGGCAAACAAAAATGAAAGTCTTTCATTAAATTCAAAATAAATTACATAAGTTTATTACATTGATATGAAAATGTATACTAACTATTACATTGAGATCCCTACTCTATTGGTTTCTTTCCCTCAGCTTTTGAAATAGGTTCATCGCCAGTAGGTGGATCATTTAAAGTCTGAGGAGAGTTAATAAAATTCAAGTCCCTCAGCATTCTGACATTCATTATTGAAGGTGTGTCCAACAGATGCTCGGGACGAGATACCTCGATCTGAGAATGAAGACTGTAATCACCGAGGTATTGTGCAATTAAGCTCCGAGGAATGGCACGAGCTGGGTTCCATTCCTTGTCCAAGTTAAACGGTGTCACAGGCAAATCAAGCACCCCGGGGTCATAATAGTCCCACAAGTAATGCCCCTGTTCAAGTTTCAACACACATAAGGCATTCAACCAGCCTTGTTTATAGCCCTCATTAGTGGCATTCTGGATACGAGCATCTAAATGGAATAATGCCTCATTGAACCCAGCCATCCAAAATTCCCTGGGCTGCTTATGGAATTGTAATGTCAGTCTCTCCAACTACTCGTGAAGGCTTTTTGCAAAAATGTCCTTATTCTCTAAAGCAGACTTCGTCGCAGTAAGTTGATCCTCCAAAGTTAGAATTTTATTGGACATTTCAGATAAAGCCCGATCTTTCGCATTCAATTGGAACGCTTGAGTTTCCAACGTTGATCGAGTACGAGCTTCTTCAACATTACGACTAAGAGCTCTTGATCCTCCCTGAGCAGGTCGAGAACCTGGTTCCTCGACGATATTCTGAGCAATCCTTCCTCGACCACGAGAACCTCTTCCTCGTCCCCGAGCAGCAGCAGAAGTACCAGACCTTCTCAAGGTATCCAACTCTTGCCTTAATTTGGCATTCTCAACCTCTAAGAATGAGAATCCTTCATCGGTGACCGGTACCAAAGAAGTGGAAGATGAAGCTGCAGACTTATACTCTGCCAACTTTTTCTGCAAATTGTTATTCTCTTGCTCCAGCAGCTCAACGATCTGTCTGCAGGCTTCAACTTCACCTTTTAGGGTTCTCTCCCTGACATCGTACCCAGCAATGATCTTTTTGTGGCCTATCTCGGAAGAAAGCTGTTGATACCTATTCTCATACTCCTCGTGCAACAAGGCAGTTGATTCATTGTGCTGATTCTGAAGATCTTCTAGGGTACAATGAAGCTCCTCGATCAATTCGTAGTATGTCACATTATTGGCCACAACTCGATCAAGTAAATCCTTCAGGTATCGATAAGCCTCAACTGCTTACTCTGAAGTATCATGGCCAAGGATGTCAGCAATTTATGATACACTCAGGTCTGTGTGACCAGCCTTATAATATTCATGGCATTGCTGCATCAACTTTGTATCATTGGCAGATATCAATTCCATTCTGGCCATAAACTAATAAAGAAGAGAAGGCAAGGGTTAATAAAAAAAGCAGACAGAGCATCAACAAGGTAGAGGAATAAAAAGAGGTGATTTTATTACATCATCAAAAAAAGTATATCGTTCAGAATACAAAGTATAAGTAAAAGAAAAATAGAAAGAGAGTACCAAACAACTTCACACCTTTTCCTTGTCTCCCAAAACTTTCTCGGGAGGCTGGGACGAGGAGCTTGGTTGCTCGGTGGGAACAATGATTTGATTGGTAGAAGCTGGGACTTGTTCTGGGAGAGCAGGCAATGACGAAATCTCCTCGGTGGCTGTCTGTTTGGATTGTGGAGCAAGGACTTGATCACCCACTGTCATTGAAGATTCTTCAGATGCAGCTTCGTCTTCATCCTCATCTTCAATAACTGGAGGAGGACCAGGGAGATGTTGTTGAAATAGCTCGGAGTCCTCACTCACCTTCAACTCCTGCAAGGCAGCAACCCAACCATCATGGAAGTATTTCAATCTTCCATACTTCACCAGAGTCATCATTGCTGCTACCCCCTTATCCCATCCTTTGTCCCAACCAGTTCGAAAGGATTTATTCACAGCTATTTTTCTCTTCATTTTCTCCGAGGAGAGCTTCTCGGACAGAAGATCCTCGGTGGCTTTCAACTTGGCCTCCACCTCCTCCTTCTGGCGATTTACTTCTCGCAGAAGGGTCAGCTCTTCCTCAGCTGATTTTAATTTATTCTCAAGCTCACCATAACTTGTGAGCTTCTCGGCATATTTTTTATTCTCTCCCTCCAAATCCTTCACATTCTTTCCCAATTGCACTTTTTCTGCCTCAGACGCAGTCAACTTCTTCTCCCATTCAACCTTATCCTCGTCATGCTTCTGACGGGAATCCCTTAGAGATTTGGTAGCTTCTTCCAGTGCTCCCTCCACGATGGACGAGGAGCAAGAATCTTTGATTGCTTCATCCTTTTTAAGGATTATATTGAAACAGCTCGTCAACTGTAATCAGAGAAGGGAAACGACATCAGAAACAAATATGGGAAATAACAAAGGAAAATATGAAAAGCTCAGAGTATAGATACTTACTGAAGCAAGATGACGAGCAGCCAGAGAAGTAACCATATCCCGAGTAAGGTTATCTTCATTACCTTGCACCTCGGGAATGGTCAAGGACTTTGTCGAGCTCGTTGTAGAGCTCGAGGGAACAATGGTTGGAACACCAGCTCCACTAGTTTGAAGCTGGGGAATGGTCTCAGTCAAAGTGACCGAGGAGGATTTCTTCAATCTCCTCAGTGGCACTTCAGTAGTTTCAACCAAAGAACTTTTGGTTGGGACCACTTCCATAGGTGCATTCTTCTTGGTCGGAGCCACTGGGGGCTTCTCGGCAGCCTTCTGAAGAGCAGCAGAAGGGGCAGCATCCACTTTCTTTGTCCCCTTTGGGACATCAGCTTTATTTCTCTTTCCATCTCCAGCAGAGGAGGTTTCTTCAAAGAGAGCAGGAACTCTTCTCTTGCCCATCTTCTGACTTAGAGGAATGTGAGATTCTGGTGAAGATTCCTCAGAAGCTGGCAAAGGGTCACTAATGCTGACCACATGACGGGCAGTAAAGGATGATGTGTAGCTCCTGTACTGCAACAAATATGAAGCAGACCTGATGTGCTCGTCTGCAACCCTCTGATGCAAATTCCAGATATGTTTTAATTGCTTTATATTAACTTCTGACTCTTTGGGAGTTTTTCTCTTGCTGTCAACTGCAAACAAAAACATATTGAAATATCAGTCATATATTTTGTCAAATACAATGAAATCATAATTTCAAAAAACAAAATAAGATGAAAATAACCTATCCCATTGCCATAAGGAGGGCATCTGGGACCCTCATATAATGCATCTCCAACCAAAGGGGCATGTTGCCAATTTTTTATAACTACCCCGTGTTCAAAATAATCCCCGTTGGCATCAAGGAGGTTGACTACTAAGGCCCTATTCAAAAACCTAGTTTTTAAATAAAAAACATTGTCTAAAACAGCCCATCTATAACAGTACATAATCTCAGGAATTCCTATACGAGTTCCATGAGTTTGATTTAACCTATACACCCCATTAACTATTCTCCAGGTGTTGGGGGCTATTTTTGCAGGGACAACGTCGAAATACTGACAGAACTCTAAGCATAAAGGGTTTGGTGGAAAAGAAAATCCACATTCAGCAATAAAGAGGCTAGGGAACCAATGTCCCTCATCCAAATCAAAATAACTTGAAGGCTCAGAAAGACTCTCCAAAGTCACCCAAGAAGGAATAGAAAAATCAGAACGGAATTTCTCAAGAGATTCAACAATATAAACCATGGTGAATATAAAGAAATGAAGAATAAGAAAGAAAATCTTACAGAAAAAAGGAGATCTGTTGACAAACAAATGAAGAAAGGGATGAACGCACAGGAGAGAGAAAAGCTATAGAAAACTCGAAAGCAGAAATTGAAAAGTTAGAAGACGATGGGATTGCCTCTGAAGCTTAAATACTTTGCCTTGGGAAACGGCGAAAGAAATGATTACAAAAAGGAAACTATTGCGCTACCGGCGGCTAAAAGGACAAAAAGTGCACGAAGATCGAAGCGCCTATAAAAATGCAAAAAGGCGGATTCTGCGAATTTGGAAGGAAATTAAAATACAAAGAAAATACTCCTAAAACCCAGGAAGGTCATTTAATATTACCATATACCGAGAAAGAATGTTCCATACTCCTCAAAGTTCGAAATATGAAACATTGGGGGATTCTGTTGATACCAAAATTAATATGCTGATGTGGACGAATAATAAGAAGACCCGTGTCAATCTACGTGGCACAATAGCAACGAGGAAGATCGTTCCCCCGACCAACGTACTCACTCCGAGAAACATGTGTACTCCGAAGAACACCAGCCCTCTGAGGAACTCCAGTGCTCTGAGGAACTATTGGACGATGAGCAACTAAGGCGGTCTGAGCTGCATCTCGGCCACAACATTAATTGCCAGATAATCAACAGTTCAATTATTCATTGAATGCTTATCATCTTGACGCACACGCTTGAAGAGCATTAAATGAGTTACCTTTTCATATGTATATCATTTAATGTATCACCCTTTCATGTACAGCCTAAGGGCTATAAATACCTTGTATCACCCTCATTCAAAGGGACGGGAATTTCTTGATAGAATTACATATCGAGAATTCTCAAACACTCAGCAATAACATAACAGTGGACGTAGGCCATTCTTATAAGGCTGAACCACTTTAAAATCTTGGTCTCATTTTATTTATCTGTGATTGAATAATTATAGCGATCTAATTTTTTACATCAACATATACTATACTAGATAAAGTACACGAACTCAATCCGCGATGCAAATACCCAAAGACTTCCTAAGATCCTCGAATCTAAGTTCATCAAAATGTTTCGTGAAAATATCGACCAGTTGACATTCGGTTATCACAAAGCTCAAGAACACGACCTTTTCCTCAATGGGATCACGTATAAAGTGCTCACATATCCTAATATGCTTTTTGTACGAATATTGGACCGAATTATGGGATATATGGACCACACTCGTATTATCACAAGAGATAATCATCGTGCCTTCTGAAATCTGATAATTATCCAACATTTGATTCATCCATAAGATTTGCATGTAACAACTCTTGGTGACAATATACTTAGCCTCCGTCGTGGACAAAGATACAGAATTTTCCTTCTTACTCAACCTCGAGACAAGAGCACCCCCAAAGTGAAAACACACACCCGAGGTGCTCCTACAACCATCAACATCCCTCCTAATTGGCATTCGAACAGGAGGATAAACAATCATCGGTATTAAAGGAATACCAAATACCGTAAGAAATAATGCCACTCACGCATTTGACGATTCATTGGAGTGCAAGAAAGTGAGACTCCAAGTGAGACTCTTTCGGGGATGCTTTGTGCTGCGCACACTCTCAAACGCTAAAGGAAATATCGGGGCGACTAGCCGTCAAGTAGAGAAGACTACCCATCATGCTGCAATAAAGGATTCGTTCAACGTCCTTGCCTAAAGTGTCTTTGCTAATCTTAGTTAATGCACTCATAGGGTGTGTGAGTACATAGCGTAGTCTAAACCAAACTTCTTCACTAGGTCCTTAATATATTTGGATTGAGATATAAATATCCCATCTCCAACTGACAAACTTGGAGACCTAGGAAGAACGTAAGCTCACCGACCATGCGCATCTCAAACTCGCTTGTCATCACCTCCTTAAAAGTGTGAGTATGGAGAGAGCTCGTGGATCTAAATACTATGACGTCCACATAGACTTAGGAAACCAAAATTGCACTACTCTCTCTCCTCACAAATAACTTCTTATCCACTCCCCCTCTATTGAAGCCATGAGCTAGGAGATAGGAAGTGAGCCTTTTGTACCAATCATGGGGTGTTTCTTCAAACCATACATGCATTCTTAAGATAAAAGACGTGTCTCGAGTGCTTAGGGTCTTCAAACCACTTTGGTTGTTCTACAAAAACTTCCTCCTATAGAATGACATTCAGAAATGCACTCTTTACATCCATTTGATATAAATTAAAGCACATATGACATGTTATGGTGAGTAATAAGCGGACGAACTCAAGCCTAGCAACAAGGTCAAATGTGTCATCAATGTCTACACTCACAATCTGTGTGTAGCCTTAAGCGACAAACCTAGCCTTATTCTGAACTATGGTACCATTATCATCCATCTATTCTTATAAATCCATGTCGTACCTATCACATTTGTCTTGCTATGTCAGGATGCTAACTCCTAAACATCGTTTTTGTAAAACTGAAGAAATTCATCTTTCATAGTCGATATCCAATACTCAACCCTAAGTGATTCTTTGACATTCTTATGCTCGACTAAGGAGGTGTAACAAAGGTATCAAACATGTAAGGACACTTTTGTCCATTATCAATTTGTATGTCGTAAGCCGTTACATCGTTGAAGGAATTCAAGATCGCATCTCCATCAAAGGATCCGAATATCAAAGAAATTCAAGGAATCAATTTTCTGCACATCCGGACCGGTCTGCCTGATTTAGAAAAAGAATCGGTCCGCCCCGGATTGATCCGACAGTTTAGAAAAAGAACCGGTCCACCTCCAGACCGATCCGCCCTCTACCCGGACTGATCCACTTTGCACCAAACCAGTATACCCCGGATCGAATGCAAACCGAAGAGGGGTCTTTTAAAAAGGAACCGGTCCGACCCCGGACCGATCCGCATCCATACCGCACTGGTCCGCCTGGGATAAAATCGAGCAGATTTTCTTGAGATTTTTTAGGGCCATATTTCTTATTTAAACCAACTTGGGGGAATTGTTTTCCAAGACTTTTCAAGACGATTTTAAGAGTCCTAAATACTCTAAGTCTTCACCTTTTTTAGTCCCAAGACTCATGTTTTGATTCACACAATTTTGCCAATCCTTTGTGAATCTTTTTGCAACCCAAGAACACATCCTTGTATTTGTTCAACCCTTGTGAAGAAGCCGTCTTTCTTCTTCATTGCTGACCACCTGGAGTTCCTGCGGGAGATTCCAGTCGACACTGTTTCTAGCCGTTGCTTTGAAGGTTTGACGATGACACCGTGTGTTATACTTGTGGGCGATTATCAGGTTGTATGTAAGTCAATGGTCTTGTAAATTCTTCAAAGTTCTAGAAATAAAAGGTTTTGCCCTTCGGGGATTTTTCCTTAACTTTGTGTCGCTTGTTTTATTTGTTTATAGGATTGACACTTGCACTTGAGATGCATGATTAGGGGCTGAAATTAAATAAGTGTGCTAAATTAGAAATTTGTGAAGTTAATCAATTATCACACGTTATTCGCACTTTTTAAATTGGTATCAGAGCAGGTTACGCTAATTTATCGCATATTCCCATTTTTCGCAAAATTGTGTGATATTAATTTTTTTTTTAAAATCAGTTTTGTGAAAATTCACATTTTTTTCCGTATGGAGCACTTATATAATCAGTTGCCTATTTTTGACGTTTCTAATTATGCCTACTGGAAAGCTCGTATGAAATCGATTTTAAAATCTATTGATGCGCGTGTTTGGTTGCTTTGCGAAAATGGTTCGACTCCTCCCACGGTCACTGTTAATAACATCACCACTTTAAAACCCGTGTCAGCCTGGACAAAAGATGATTATAAATTGTCCAATTTTAATTCCCGTGGTTTGAGTGCTATTTCTGGAGCTGTCACTCCGGATGAGTTTCGCCAAATTATGACGTGCACCACGTCTAAAGAGGCCTGGGATGTTTTGAAATTGACACATGAGGGTACGAAGGCGGTTAAAGACTCAAAATTGCAAAATCTGGCCACCCAATTTGAAACTACCACCATGTCTGAGTCTGAATGCTTTGATGATTTTTATGCTCATTTGTCAGACATTGTTAACACATGTTTTGATTTGGGTGAAGTGATTGATAACACGCATGTCGTTAAAAAGATTTTGAGATCTCTCCCAAAACGCTTTATTCCTAGAGTCACTATTTTGAACTCTTTGGGAAATTTGAAATCACTTAAGTTGGAAGAACTTGTAGGAGATCTTCAAACCTATGAGATAGACATGTTTCCCAAAACCATTAAGGCTAAGGATAATGGCATTGCTTTAAAGACCCATTTTAAGAAAAAGAAAGAAAAAGTTTATGAGTCGGACTCTGAGGAAGATTTTGATTTTAAAGAAATGGCCTTGTTTGCGAAAATTTTCAAAAAGTTTCTCAAAATGAATAAAGAAAATTCTTCCAATAAAAAGAGATCTTTTGAGTCAAATAAAAAGAAAGAGGAGGCCAAAGATAGTGACAAGGAGGATGAGCTCAGGTGCTTTGAGTGTGAAGGGAAAGGGCAGATAGCTAGAGAGTGTCCTACTAGGATAAGGAGAAAGGACAAAGAGACTGCTATGCCTGCCACTCTTAGTGTTAGTGAGGGTGATGAGGAAGATGAGTCTGATAAAGGTTTGGGACATGGGATGGTTGTCGCATTTTCTAGCCATGTGAGCACACCCACTTTGTCTCACAAGATTGCTCACGAGAGCGATGATAATGATTTGTGTTCGTCAAGTGAGGAAGAAAGCGAGGAGGAGAGTGGATATGAAAGTGAGCTCCAAAAAGCTTTTAGAGATTTGTACACCGAGACCTTGAAAATAAAGAAGTACAATCGAGCTTTAGGTCGTCGGGTTTTAGATTTGGAGAGAGAGAAGGAGTTTTTGAGAAAGGAGAAGTGTAATTTGACCAACACGTTATCTAGTCTGATGACACGTGTATCCCAACTCGAGAGTGATCTCGAACGTGCCCGGGAGGTCAAAGTCAAGTTTGAGAACGTACCTAAAAAGGTTGAAAAGGTGGTTCTTAAGGGTAAAGGTGAGAAGTTTGGAATAAGTCATGACGGTGCTTCTTCTTCCCAATTAGTACCCGAGCCGGTTCCCACTTTAGTGCTAGATTCACGTAAGTCTTACCCTAACCCACCTAGGCGTCCCATTCCTATTAGGAGATTGCATCCTAGAGTTTTTGAGAGAGGTGTTCCTAGGCCTACTTATGTTTGCTCACATTGCAAGAGGAGAGGACACCTTAGGTAATTTTTCTTTAAGTTGGGGTATGTGTCACGTTTTGCTTCTACTCGTGTTTTTGGCACACATGCACCCACACATAATACTTTACATGCTCCCGGAGACTACATGAGAGAGTTTTCACATTTAGGGGAGCAAGTTAAGTTTTTGGTCAAAACTTGACAAGAATTAATGGAGGTTTTTCATAAGTTGTCACCACCTTTGGAAAACCCCTCTGCACCTAATGATTGAGGTTTGACTTGTTTACTAGCATAGGGGTGATTTTCATGATGAAATTGTTTGCCTATTGCTAGTATGTATCATTTTTGTATGTTTTATTTTTATTTTTTTTTAAAAAAATTGAAAAATACAAAAAGATTTTATTTTGATAAAATTTTGAGAAAATCCAAAAAGATTTTTATATTTTGTTTGCACCGTTTATGGATGGAAACTTAGGATGACCAAGTCACAACATCATTCCATTATTTTCATGTGACTATTTGATAGTGTTTTAAGACAATAGGTCAATTCATCCTTGTGCTTTATAATGTTTGGAGTCATTAAGATGTAATTAAGTGATACTTACTACATGTTTGACTCATGTTTCCTTTATTGCACACATGCGCGGATTTGTTTGATTATTGTGCTTGTCTTATCACATGTTGGTTGGGTGTTTTCACTTCAATCATGTCCTTAAAATGAACTAGGCGCGATAAATTTTGGTAAGGAAATTGTGCATATAAAAACCGTTTTGTGATTTTTTGTGCTTTGTTTGAACGGGGAAGGGTTGCGAAAGGTTCATTTTGCCTTTGCGAATACTAAGCCACCGTTAAATTGGACCTAAAAAATGGAGGAATTTTATTATCCGGGGTCCGAAGAGGTTTAAAAGAACTCAAAAAATCTAAAGGGAATAAAAAGAAATTCATGCCAATTATGGGCCATTTAGGATTTTGCTCCAACTCTCCAAAGTTTGAGAATTTAGATTACCTCTAAAAGAAAATATATTCGAGGGAGTTTGGTTGGAGAATTTCAAACGGGTTTGCACATCCTGGAAATGCTCGATAATGCACTACATAGTTTTGGACGTTATTGGGGTGAAAATCATTTTGACTTTGATTTGTTGATTTGCATAAGACGATGTCATCTAAATTCAACAATCTTTACACCTAAGGATACTTTTGATGTTCATTCGTTAGGGGTACACATATGCATCATGCACATATTATTGATTGAGTTTATTTACCTATCGAATGTGTTCACACCCATTCATTCCATTTTCATGACTTGGTTGTTTGAGTCTAAATCCATGGTGTGATTTTTGTAGCATATTTTTTTAAATGTATCTTATTTTTGTATGAAAAATCAAAAAATCAAAAATAGTTTGTGCATTTGTTTTTTAGCATCTCCTTGCAAGAGCACGTTTACCTTATTGTTTGATGCCCTGTTTTGTGTACCGTGACGCCCCAATTTTGCTTATTTGATTCATTCTTCTCATTTGTCTATTTGGGGATATCATAAAAAGGGGGAGAAAGAATTATCATTTTATGGGGGAGTTTGAATTTTGGGGGATTTTTTGAGATTTGATAAAGTATGCTTTCAGCATACTTTAGTATCTATGTTTATCTTATTTCAAACTCAATACGTCACTTGGTATTTTGGTTTGTCTCATGTGTGTATGTACTTCTTTGATGATCTCTGAATTGCACACCCTCATGAGAAAAGCATTGAGATTCCTGAAGTGTTGAAGAACAAATGATAAAGTCTTATTCATTTGTACCTTATCAATTTTGGGTTCATGGAAGGGTAGATTTGTATAGGCATTTTAATATTTGATAATTCATATGCTTATTTTTATGTATGTACCGGCATAGACATATGTGGAGATTTGTAAGGACACTTTTATCCATTATCAATTTGTACCAAACCAGTATACCCCGGATCAAATGCAAACCGAAGAGGGGTCTTTTAAAAAGCTATCGATCCGACCCCGGACTGATCCGCATCCATACCGGACCGGTCCGCCTGGGATGAAATCGAGCAGATTTTCTTGAGATTTTTTAGGGCCAGATTTCCTTATTTAAACCAACTTTGGGGAGTTGTTTTCCAAGACATTTCAAGACCATTTTAAGAGTCCTAAATACTCTAAGTCTTCACCTTTTTTAGTCCCAAGACTCATGTTTTGATTCACACAACTTTGCCAATCCCTTGTGAATCTTTTTGCAACTCAAGAACACATCATTGTATTTGTTCAACCCTTGTGGAGAAGCCATCTCTCTTATTCATTGCTGACCACCTGGAGTTCCTGCGGGAGATTCCAGCCGACACTGTTTCTAGCCGTTGCTTTGAAGGTTTGACGATGACACCGTGCGTTACACTTGTGGGCGATTATCAGGTTGTATGTAAGTCAATGGTCTTGTAAATTCTTCAAAGTTCTTGAAATAAAAGGTTTTACCCTTCGGGGATTTTTCCTTAACTTTGTGTCGCTTGTTTTATTTGTTTATGGGATTGACACTTGCACTTGAGATGCATGATTGGGGATGAAATTAAATAAGTGTGCTAAATTATAAATTTGCAAAGTTAATCAATTATCACACGTTATTCTCACTTTTCAAAACCAAATTCTCAAGTTGAGTAGGATCTTGATACCTATTGTAGGATCACTAAGTATAGAGGTAGAGTTATGACTCTTTCAAACCCAAGAGGGGAGATTTTCTAAATTAGAAGTGAGGTCCACCGGGGCAGTATGAGGAAGGATGAGATAGTGACTAGGGGTGCATTATCCTAACACTAGGGTCTAGGTGCAATAAACACCGAAGGCTCGTCATCTTTAATCGTAACATTTATTGACTCCACAGCCTTAGAACTTGCAAGGTTAAACACCATATAAGCCTTACTCGTCGATTAATAGCCTAAAAATATCCCCTCATCACTTCGGGAGTCGAACTATCCTAAGTGCTCTCTATCTCTCAAGATGTAGTAAGTACTCCCAAAGACACAAAAATATGATAGGTTGGGCTTTTTTCTTGTCCACAACTCATATGAAGTGTGTAGTGTGTGCGAAGTAAATATATTCTATTCACAGTATGGGATGCGGTACAAATCGCCTGTGCCCAAAAATATTTATTCATGTTTCTCCTAATAAGCATGGATCTATCCATCGCTTATATCGTCTGGTTCTTCCTCTCAATTATTCCATTTTGTTGAGGAGTACAAATGGCTAAAAACTAGTATTTGATTCCCACACCATCACGATAGCTATCTACTTTAGCTTCTTTAAATTCAGTGTTGTTATCACTATGCATTCGATTAATAGTGACACCATATCAGTTTTGTAGGACACGATACTTGGTTGTTAGGGACTCAACTGCATCAGACTTTTCTCTAAGGAATCCCATGATAAAGTATCTAGCAAAGTCATCAACCATCACAAGAATATATCTCTTACACTACACTAAATTAGGTGAATGGTTGCGGACATGGAACGTGATCAGGCCTGTGGGTCGCGAACCTTTTCCATAACCAAATCGAGCGTGACCAAATCCATGGGTTTGTGTGTCACGAATCAAATCCCTAACCAAAGAAGGTGGTCACGAACCTTGTCATCACGGAACTTGGTCATGGATATGGACCGTGAACCAAGTATGACTAGGATTACAATTGGTCACGGACTATGGCCGTGATAATGGCCTTGAGATACCTCTAACTAGTCATGGACCCAATCCATGACTCAGTATAATGCTTAAGTTCTCTGAGCGAGTAGGACCCATAAGATCCATGTGAATCAACTCCAAAACACGGGTTGTGGTAATGGTATTCAACTTTTGATGAGGAATTCGAATTTATTTTCCATGTTGGCAAGATCCATAAACCAAGAAAGTTGGTTTCCCAAGTGACGGTAAGCCACAAACAAGGTCCTTTTTCACCAACCTCTCAAGATCTCTAAAGTTCACATGACTTTGTCGTGGCTTCCAATGGTCTATATAAGAGACCTTGGCATTGTTTCAAATAAATGAAGACTTGGGCACAATTCCGTAGCAATTATCTCTGGACCTCACTTCTTATAGTAAAAGTTCACAGGATTGATCATAAAACTTATTTGATACCCTGACTAATTAAGTACCGGGTGATCAGTCGTTTATTAGTGCTAAAAAGTCACAAGCTATATCTCTCCGCTCGACAATAAGCCTGTTTACCCCGAATCACATCAGTAACCGCCCCTACGCACCGGGATTAATTATAACTAGACAACATACACACAAAAGTCTACTACACAATATATATAATATATATACGCATATACATAGGATTAACCCTCTTTCAGGTGATACCTCACAAAATAAATCATACCCTAGGACAGCGAACACGAGATCTCACTATCACAATCTATGATCGCTCAACTCGTTGCTAGCAACTCAACTCTCGTAAAGTAGTCTACCCTGTTTTCATAAAACTCGAAAGCAGTAAACTAAGACATAATATAATTGTCCTCTTAGTGCTTTCTCTTAGCCCAATTCCTCTACCGAAAATCTCACTCCTCAGACGGTTGTTGTGCCCCACTAACACCATTCCCATATACTTTTCCAGTTTGAGTAGTCTCACTTTCTCAATATGGACAAGTTCAATATAGGTTGTCCAACTCTTTATGCATAGGATACATTACTATATCTTCCCTTTATCTCTATCCCCACTAGCCACGCCGGGGTGTACTTCTCTCAGGCTTGGTAGTCTTGTTCCTGATTGCTACCCCTGTCGTCCCTTTAGCTTGACTGGCCCTATGGAAATCATTGCTAGCCTCGATGGCCCTGATTGAATTCACCATCACTTGGTAGGAGTTCAATTAGTCTAAATTATTTAAATGGGTTCCCGACTGGGTATGACCTCTTGTGGTGCTTCACTATCACCATGTAATCCATTCTTACTCTTCGACTAGATTCTCCACCCCCCTTGGATCCCCTCTCATGGAAGCGTTGATAAATTCATGTAAGCGAATCAAAATCCCCGCGAAGTCTCCTCAAGATATGATCATCCACAACTCGATAGTAAGCATCGTAGGTATGTCATGCACAAAATAAATTAAATTATAGATATTTTCTCCACATATATATATATCAATAGGGCATATGCCCAAGTCTCATACGTAGTATTTTATATCCCGAATATCCCACGTATTAGTGTATTATTACTTTAATCATATTATAGGTATTCACTTCACCTATATATATATATAACAACAATAGGGCATACCCACATCCCATATCACAAGCCTCGTACGTAGTATATTTATATCCCGAATATTCTATGTATTCCATAATTTATAACTTCGTTTATTACCGTACGTTCCCGAGTATTTCTCACCACTCGAAGGGTATCATTTATTCCACATATAATATCAGATGGTAAACTCTCTAGCCCCTACTGGTCTAATTCCTCGTTCCTCTCGAATTCTCTTAACTCGAATTATCCTTCAATTTAGATTTTTCCTCTCTATTAATCCAAATTGATTTAGCCCTTAAACGTCCCTCATAGGCCACGCCTAAAACCCAAACTAGGACTACTGGTGTTGAAATATAATTCCCTTATATTAGAAAATAAATCCCATAAATAAATTCTGAACGATTTCCAAAGATCCTAAACAAAAAGGAAATTATTGGCCAAAACTGGGCAACCGAATCGATGAGAAAATTTTATGGCAGATTAAATACCCTGTAGTAAAATATCGATTACTCCCTCTACAGAAGTCCGATTGACCTGATTCAAAGCTCATTTGAAAGATAAGACATAGATATTTGCAGGAATGTATGGACCTAACTCTATTTCTAAGTATAGTTGAAATGGAATATGTTTAAAGTTACGTCAAAAATTCTGGCAGATTACTATGCTAGAAGATCAAACACCCTATAGTAAAACATTGATTTCTCCCTCTACAGAACTCCGATTGACTTGATTCAAAGCTCATTAGAAAGATAAGACATATAATGTTACAGGTATGTATGGATCTCACTCTAATTCTAAGTACAATTAAAATGGCATACGTTTAAAGTTACATTAAGAATTCAGGATGATTGACATCTTGTGTTCATCAATTAAACCCTAAGTCATTTAAGATTCATGTTCTTCGATCAAGAACCCATAAATATTCAATATTAATCATAAAATAACTCTAATCTCATTTTATCTTCACATAGAGATAAATTTCCAATGAAACGTTTGCACAAAAACACTAAAGATTCAACCCAATAATCGAATTCTCCTTTAATTAGAATAAAACCCCTAATTTTCTCTTGTTCATCAACTTTAATAACCAAGAACTCAGATTTATCTCTTATTATTCAACCCAAACCCACTAAATTCGTATTATCATCATTAAGGAACTTTTCTACATGCATTCTTACTTTCGTTTATGAATTAAACCCTCCCAAATTCATATAAAACTTTCAAAACCATGAAGTCAAACCCTATCCCACATGGGTATTATAACATGATTGATATAAATTGCCATTTAAATACTTTACTCTCAATATAAGGTCCAAAATTCATTGATAAGATGGTGTGGTGGTTCTCCCCTCTCTCTATTCTCGATTCTATTACGTTCGGGGTGAAAAACTGTGTAGGAAGCTTGGTTCTCCCCTCCTCTTCCTCTCTTATGGCTTCTATCCCTTTTGATTTGTGCTAACCCTAGTCCCTCTCTATAGGGCAGATATACACTTAAAATTTTTGGATTTTTCTAAATCCCAAACTCCCGAATGACCCAAATGCCCTTTAACCGTACCGGGATGCTCTAAAATCATCCCGAGACCCAAACTATACATCCGACTACACTTTTTCGACTATTTTGACCCTTTCGAAACCAACCGTGACCTAAAAATCACCATCCGATTCACTCTATAAAATTTTCTTATTTTACCTCCTATTACGCCTCATGTAAAATTAAGCTTTGACTGAATTAATTAAATCTAAATAATCGAATTAAATAATATTTCCCAATTAAATAAATTCTTAGGTCGTCAATTTAATTAATTTCCATTTTCTCCAAAAATATGGGGTGTTACACCTTACATTCGGATTGGTCAAACTTTACAGTAAAGTTTGCATCGCACAGTTGGCTTATGCTAATTAAGTTCAGTTTCAACCGTTTAACGTTTAACACATTGTCTAGTTTAGGAAATTCGAGTATATCTACACATCCACGTCCTAAAATACTAGACCTTATCCAATCTTCAAAGGTGACTTTCCCCTTCTTGCAATCCTAAAGGTTGGTAAAAAAATATTATGATAGGAGCATATGTTTAGAGAACCCACTGTCAAAATATCATTGGGAAGTATTTTAAACTTTAAGAGCAATATGAACAACAAGGGTTTTGTTGTCTTGCTAAGGTACCCAAGTGGAGGTAACTTTTTATTTTCCATTATCGTTATTGGTTCTAATCAGAGCGTTTGAAGTGTTGTCAAACGATAAATACATCAGTTGAAATTCTTCCATTAAGCTTTACGAAGTAGTGACTAGAAACTAAAATTTCTTTCTAATACTAGAATGGTCGCTAGAGTGGTGCACGAGAATATGTATATGTTTAGTTCTTCCTAACTTGTAGGAAAACTCTCTAAAGTAACCTCTCGTTTTTGAAAAAAGTGAAAATATAGACTTTTTTGGGTCTACCTTGGTTCGTTTTCTTAAGTTGAAATATCTTTTGTGGTTTAGGACGAGGATCATAAGGATTTACCATAAATTTAGGCATCGGTTTTAGTGCGGTATGGGAAGTGGATGCACCATCGTAACCTATTCCTCATCACTCACCAAAACCTAAAGCAGGACCGAGGAACATCTTTATAAACTTCTTCGATATATCATCTATAGTAACCTTGACCTCCTGAGCACATTCGAGATCTTTATTGAGTTTGGATACAAGGGCTTCAAGTTTCTCACGAGTGTTCATGGATGTTTGAAGATCTTTCGTAAGATTAGCCACTTTATTGTCCAAGTCACCATTTTAACTCTAAACTAAAATGGCTTTCCCCTAGAGAAACTCTCACTGAGGACTCTCTCTCTCTCTCTCTCTCTCTCTCTCTCTCTATATATATATATATATATATATATATATATATATATATATATATATATATATATATATCACCTCTCTCAACTCGTTCTCTAAAGCTAACACTCTAAGTGCTACACCTTTATGTTAATTCTTCACTTTAAAGGACTCAACGTAAAGATTGACGTAAGCACATTGAAGGTCACTCTCACTCTCACTTGAAACAGCATCCCCCACTCTTTTCGAAATAACTACACTTACTATTGAGCTCATCATGTTTAGTATCTTCCTCATCGACATGAGGTGAAATAGTTGTACTAACATGACTATCCATGAACGCAATAAAGTTATTTTTATACAGTGATTCGTCCCGCTCATTGAGCGTGTTATTGAAGGCATCTTTGGCTTGCCTTATCTCTTTAATCGCTTAGCACACTCGTGAGATTTGTGACTCTTACCCTCACACTCATAACATATTTCTTTATCTTTTTTAGGGTTTTCTTTTCTTTCATTTTAAAATTCTCCTTTCCTGGTTTATATTTTTTATCATTCTCAAAAAATTTCTTTTGTTTGGAAGTATTTTCATTTCTTAGTTTGAGATTTTTTTTTTAATTTTTTTAAAATTTATATTTTATTTTCTTTTTAGATTGAAATTTTAACGTAATTCCCTTTTCATTAGGTTTAGCAGTTTTAGAAAACATATCGATCTCATAAGTCTGGAAGTTTCACACGAATTCTTCTAACTTAAAGGCATCTAATATACCCAAAGAATTAGGCACAACAACCATGGAAATAAAATGGGAAGGGAGGGATCTTGGAATCTTCTTAACTACACGCGTCTCCAGAATTTTCTCACCTAAATTGTAACTAGAGTTAATGACATCAAACAATCGTGTGTAAAATTCATCAAATGACTCAGACTCTAGCATTGTAATCCTTTCAAATTGTGTGGTAAGATTTTGTAGCTTGGATGCTTTCACAGTGGTACCCTCGTGTGTGAGTTGGAGGATATCCCAAGCTTTTTTAGACATGGTGCATGTCATGATATAGTGCTCTAAAAATGAGAATTAAGCCACGTGAGTGCTACTTTATTTAAAGTCACCTTTTGTTTAGGTGGTGATAGGTTTTGGACCTATCACATCGCCATTGGTCACTGTGGGTGGCGTCAACCCTCTTTCACCTACAAGTCAGACTCTTTCATCAATGAATTTTAAAACACATCTCAACCTAGCTCTATAGTACACATAATTCGACCCATCAAAAATAGGTACCCTATTATACAAATTATCCATTTAAACCCATATTTTTAAGAACACACAAAAACTTAGCGTAACCTGCTCCAATACCAATTTGAGAAAGTGGATTCGTATGGATAGTCCGTATATTAGGTTCGTCACACACAAATTCAAATTTTAATTAAATATTATCGTGATTAGCAATTAGGTATTAATGCCATGATAAAATAAGAATTAATTTCTAATCAATCACTGAATTAAAAACATGCATGCAAAGAAATAAGGAAAAATCCCTAAAATGGAAAAACTTTTTATTCAGCACTATAGAGAATTTGACAAATACAGTCAACTTATAGACTACTTAGCACGACTAAGTATAATGTGGAGAGTCTTAAATTCTTCTACAGAATATGGCCTAGTCTAGTGCCATCCACATGAAGCGGTCTTATAAAACCCATACACTTCAACTGAGCTAATTGAATCAACGAATATTTAAATTTCCATTTATCTCCCTTATAAAGTACTCAAATTTAAAAAATCCTAATAAAGTTGAAACCACATCATCAAAGATATAGATTTCCTTGATTACACAAGTACCCCTTGAGGTTACAAAATGACCAAATTATCCCTTGAACTTTGAAAGAAGTGTAACTTGACCTATATTTCACCCTAACACCCAAACTTTATATCAAATTAAATCCATAGACTTCAACTAATTAAAACTTAAAACCTCAACCATTAAACTTTCATGAATTTACACAAATGCCCCTAAAACTTGAAAAATCCAAATTTAATACCAAATAAATATCAAACTTTGTTTTCTAGGACTAAAACTCAAAACTTGATATTTACCCTTCCCCCTATCAAATCAGCCTCCACCTGGGCAAAACATATGCAAAAATAACATGGCTACACCATGTAAACATATGCATTTAAACTCTCTAGAAACTTATCTTCTTGAATCCAGGGAGAAATCACCTCCCCTCTTTACCAATCAACTCATCCTAACCTCTATTAACAAATTCCCATGATCCCCAACAACAAAACTTATGTCTTCAACCTGCTCAAAAGCTTGAAAATTTCCCCCCAAACTGGTACACTGTCGTTTTATGTAAAAAAATTTGTTCTCTCAATTTCAATAATTTTTTGCACCATTATTATGATCATACCAATCAAAAACACTGAGTTCTTACGTAAGTGCAACTGTCGTTTTCAAAAATTTATAAGCTTTGAACCTTAATTTTTTTTAATAGTTTTTCCTGTTTCAGAAAACTAAAAATTCCAAATTCTACTTAACTAGACCACCTCAATACTTCAAACCAAAACCAAAACATTCATTATGATAGAAGAAACCTATCCATAAGCTTAAAGCCCATTGCCATATCCCGTAAATCCAAGAATATTTGGTTAAAATTTCTGCAAAACACACAGTGTTTAAAACTCGATGAACACCGAACCTGAATCCATAAAACTTATATATTTGAATTACTTGTGAAAAACTAGGTTGGGTTGGTTTAGGAATCATCTCAAATGGTTAAAACCAGAAGTAATTCAAGGTTAAAGTTTTTTCAAACCCTAGGTTAGCCGTCGAGAGGTTGAAAGTGAAATTTTTAATCAGAAATCTTAACCAAGTGCGTGAGGCGTGTGGCCAATAATTTTTTTTTATTTTTTCTAATATTTTTATTAAATTTTTCGATCAAAATGGTATGAGGTAAGGTAGTGTTCGGTCAATCCTATCTCAAGTTATAGAAAAACAAGGTTTTATGTTATAAATATTTTCGTATATTTACAATTTAACTCCTCTTGAATTTTTCAAGTTATGAATTAACCCCAACGTTTTCCTACCCTTACTTTGTAAATTTTGAATCATAAAGTCTGTTGCACCATTTTCCAAATTTGGCCCTAAGCCCTATATTTTAAAGCCTTAAATAATTAAAAATTAACCCCTAAACTTTAATAAGCACAGTTTTTTCTATTTATTTTCCTAACCAACATTATTATCAATTAAACCTACTTACAAAGATATCCGTGTATAGATAATCACGTACTAACCCCTCTCGATCTCAACTTTAACACTAATTAAGTCCGTTTTACGCAACATACAAGTAGGTTTTACCCTTTTAATAGTAAATTTCAGCATATTTATTTTATTGCTATTGATATCACATTATGATAGCCCTACATTATTCCTTATATGTGTATAATACTACCATACTATTATGTTGTTATACCTATGTGAAAATTATTATGGATCAATTTTAACCCCTCTCAACTAATAACTGATGTCATGAAAATAATTGTAATGATTAAATCAATTCACTTTGCACCTCTGTGCAAATTATTCTTGTAGAAGTATCAGTATTAACTAGGCAGTAGATTGTCGTGTTTTCCCGCATAATTTTTCTACTTAGCCTAAGGTCTCAAATGTTTGAGAGCCTGGATCATAGATACATATGTATGAGTGCCACTTTAATAGTGAGCCAAGCCGGTTAGTTTTCTCCAAAGGTTTTGGGTTGATCTTAAAATTTGGTTTTTACTAATTACACTATTATTTCTATACCCATTTTTAAGCTAGTAAGGATGGGATTTTGAGTTTATATTCCTTGCCTTTCTTGTTATACAATTTGTACCTGTGTTTTTGTAACAAAAAGTTAACTCTATACACACTCCAAGCTTCTTTCCACATATATATTATTATAGAATTGGTAAAATCTGCTTAGCATATATGTGCTAATTCCCTTTTCTTCTAAATGTTCTAAGAAAAAGAGGATAATTCCAGCTTCCTTTTTATGATACGGACATACCAAATGTTTGGTTATATAATTATATGGAGGGAGAATAAAGAAGATGGGAGCAAGGAGTGGCACTTTTCAATGATCTACATTATTTTTCAATTTTGGGAATAATATGTTGTATAAGTAATTCACCTCTGTGATGGTAGTACAATAATTATGCGACATTATATGATGAATAAAGTTCTATTTTCCTCCTTGAATTTAGTTCATTGATTTCTTAATATATTGTACATTCATAGCAAAAACAGGGTGTGAAAATTTAGTATCAGAGTGTGTTCCTAAAAATACGCCGGGTTAGATTCCTATATAGGAAATCTTTCACATAACATATTCGTCATTTTACACTTTTATAACTCCTTTACCATAATCTATGATGCAACGTGAATATTTGGGATTCACTACTTTTTAGTTTAGATATCATACCCAATAATTGGTGGGAAACTACTGTCCAAGAATAAGCTTTTATAAGACTTAGTGCCATGATTAGGAAAGTTGATGAGGACTGGATTAATTCCAGCAATGCCGTGAAATAATTAGTGTTGACAAATCATGTTTTTGGAGAAGATCAAGTCATGAGGAAGATGTGTGACTACATTGATGAACCGATTATCCTACAGGAAGCAATTAATCTTGCGTGGGCCAATACTCAATCTCATCCTCCATTTCACCCCGAAACTACTTTAAATGGAGAACTTATAGAGATTTCCTCATAATTTTCCAATGTTTCTATCGATGATGATCCTTTCGAACCTGATTTTGACATCGTTCCTAACACCGATCGGTCCGAGACTGATACAGCAACCCCAAATTAGGAAAATCCAAAGACTATACCATCTTAGTTTTAAGATAGTTAATAAAGTGGTTGTAAATATTGTGTCCAAACTACTAAATTAGGAGGATGATTGACTTGAAACTTTATGTGAAGTAAGACTATGTTAGTTATATTGTAAAATACTACTTTAACTCTCTTATATAATATTCTTAAAGTTGTTTCTATATGTACTTTTAGGTTTCTTCGTACACATTTGATGCAACTATTATATTATGCTCTGGGACGGTTAACACTTGAACTCCTTCCATCGAAACTCAAACTAAGCAGACCCACAGTGAAGGGATTGTAAAATGTTTTCAAGAGATAACATCTCTACCTCAACAATAACAAGTCTGACGCCCAACTCCAAAAGGAATTTCAGATGAAACATATTGAATTAATTCTCTAAATAAATTTTTAAGACAATGAGCTCCTTTATTGCTTGGAAAGCCAGGCGCTAGTGAAGCTGAAAAGTGGTCGCATCAGATCACAAAAATATTCAATTGGGTAGGATTCATTGTAAATCTTTGATTAACCTTGGCATCCTACATGTTTGAATATGAAGCCAATTTTAGGTGGCAAGTTGTAGCCCGAAGTCACAATGTAGCCACTCTGACCTGGAAATAATTTGAGGAGATATTCTTTGGAAAGTACTTTTCCAAAATCGAAAAAGACCAGTTAATCGTGGATTTATTAAGTTTATAACAAACCAATATGTTTATGGCTCAATACGAAGACAAGTTTACTGAATTATCCCATTATGCAATCGAGTATATGAATACTGAGATAAAGAAGAGTAAGCGGTTTGCAAGAGAATTACACCTAAGGATCAAAACTTCCATCACCACTTTGCAAATTCGATACTTTTCTCAACCCATTGAAGTCGCTTCAATTTTCAAACAAAATTCCTCATCGGGAGGATATGTGCCTTCACCTCACCCTATCAATAGGAATCACATTATTACAACTTTATCTTAATACCATTGTAAAGTTTACTCCCAAATCCCCCATGGTACCACCCAAACCTTTATTCGTTGTCACAAATGCTAAGAAATAGGACATATCCGCCCCCAATGCCCTAATTTGAAGCCCTCTGCAATTCTACATCAACCAAGTAATCCCTCGAGAATTAGAGAAGCACGTCCTTTCCAAAACTAGCATAGGCCTAACAACATTAAGATACCTAAATCGATCCCCCCATGATGTGATAGAAGGTACAATACTCTTTTATAATTTTCTTGCTCATATTTTATTTTATTTTGGATCAACACATTCACTCGTTAGCCTTAAATTAGCAAAAGTTTTACAAATTTTGCCTGCATATTTAAATATTCCCTTGGAAATAAAACTACTTACTGGTGAAATTAATACACCTAACTAATGGTGTGAAAATTATAAAATTCAGCTAGCTTTGGGTACGTTCTTTGTGAACCTAATAATCTTAGATATACACGGATTTGATATCATTATCGGAATGGATGTGTTGTTAAAACATCACGCTTATATCGATTTACATTCAAAGAGAATATATTTTTGAGACCAAGCGAATCATTCTTTTACGTTCTAAGGAATCGGTCATTCCGAACCTTCAAAGTACCAAATCCAAAAATCTTCTTCTTCCTTAATTCTTAGAATTTTGAAACAATTTGAGAATATTGCCAAGTATACTCGCTTCCCGAGAAATCAAATTTACCATCAATCCCTACCTAAACACTTAGCTTATTTTGATACTTACATATCGAATGGATCCTTTAGAATTCCATGAACAACGTACCTAACTACACAATCTAGTCAAAAAAGGTTTTATTCGCCTTATTTCATATACTTGAGGAGAACTTGAGTTATTTATGAAGAAGAATGGTTAAAGCTTTAGATTATGAATAGATTATTGTCAACTGATTTCAATGACAATTAGGAATATATATCCTCTACCAAGAATCGGAGATTTATTCGATCAACTTAGAGGTACGAGAGTCTTTTTCAAGATAGATTTATGATTTTGTTATCATCAATTATGAGTAAGAGAAGAAGACATTTCAATGACTGCTTTTCAAACTCGTTATGGACATTTCAAATTTACAATAATGTCTTTTTAATTAACCAATGCCCCTTTAGCCTTTATGGATCTTACGCATCGAATCTTTAGGCCTTTCCCTGATCACTTTATTATCCTGGTCATTAACGATATCGTCATTTATTCTTAAAGTCATATAGGATATGCCCAAAACTTAGAAACTGTATTAGGCACTTTGAGGAGCCATACACTGTATGCCAAGAAAAGCGAGTGTGATTTCTCAATGAAGGAACTAAAATTATTAGCACATGTGATTTCAGAAAGTGGAATCCAAGTTGATCCAGCTAAAATTGTAGCCATTTTAGAAGGGGAAAACCCCACCAATGTCACCAATATAAAGAGTTTTCATGGATTAGCATATTATTATTGTCGTTTTGTAGAATAATTTACCCGCATATCTCTTATATTTCTAATAATAACTAGGAAATAAGTACATTTGTATGGACTGTTGAATGAGTACGAGAATTCAAAATCTTGAAGGAAAAATTAACTATTGCCCCTATCCAAACTATTCCTTCTAGTAATGTAAGTTATGATGTATACACTGATGCCTCGTTGCAATGGTTAGACTGTCTTGATGCAAAAAGGACGAGTAGTGGAGTGTGGATCTCGACAACTTACAACTTAGGAATGTAATTATCCTAACCATGATCTTCAGTTAGCAGTTATGGTATTTGTCTTAATGATATAGTGTTGTTATCTATATCTACATTGTGAAGAATTTCAAGTCTTCTCAGATCATAAAAGCTTAAATATATCTTCACTCAATAGGATTTAAATTTGAAACAAAGATGTTAAATGAAAATTTTGGAAGGTTATAGGTTTAAGTTAGACTACAATCCGGGAAAAGGTAATGTTTTAGCGAACGCTTTAAGTCATAATCCTATTGGTGGACTTCACACCTTAATCTCCCATGATATTTCTCCTACCATAGAGCACTATGGTCTTTAACCAACCCCACCTTTCTCAAAATTCTCCAATATAATTGCTTATCCAGACCTGAGATAGAAATTTTTAGCGCAACAAGATCCATTTGTAATCAAACAACAAGCCTAAATTGGAACTCGAGAATTCTCATATGACAAGGAACCATGCTTATAATTTAGAAATAAATTGTATGTGCACTATGAATCATTCTTGTGAGAATAAGTGTTGCAAGAAGCTCATCCCTTCAATTTCATGATACATCTCAGAAGCACCAAAAAGTATTTTGTATTGAGGAAGTAATTTTGGTGGCGAAGAATGAGGAATGCCATTGAGGACTTTGTAAGAAGATGTCTGACCTGTCAGCGAGTAAGGTAGAACACCAGTGTCCTGGTGGACAGTTACAACCTCTTCCGATGCCGGAATAAAAATGGGATCATATCCCAATATATTTTATCAGTGGACTAGCTCATACGTCCCAACAATACAACTCTATTTGGGTGATAGTAGATTGAGTCACCAAATTTGCCCATTTTCTTCAAGTAAAAACCACATATTCTTTCCAGAAACTCATTGAGCTTTACATTCGAGTAATTATCCGATTACATCGAATTCCCCTATCCATAGTATCAAATCGATATTATCATTTTGTAGGAAGATTTTAGCAAACACTTCAAGACGAAATTGGTAATAAACTTCATTTAAGTACCATATTTCATCCCCAACAAAATAGACAGTCTGAGCACATGATTCGAACCATGGAGGATATGTTATGAGCTTGTACTTTATACATGCCCAATAATTGGAATGAATATTGATCACTAATTGAGTTTTCATATAAGAACATTTACCAGTAGAGTATCAAAGCTGTCGTGTTTGAAGCCTTATATGGAAGACCATGTCGATCACCAGCATGTTGGGACAAATCAAGAAATAGCAAGCAATTTGGTCCTGAAATGTTTCAAAAAACTACCGAAAAGATATAACAGATCAGAGAAAGACATAAGATCGCTCAAGATTGACAAAAAGCTATGCAAACAATTGCCAGAAGACACTAAAATTTAATATTTCTAATCAAATATTTCGGAAATTTTCTCCTTAAAAAAGAATTTTAAGTTTTGGGAAGAAAGAGAAACTAGCACCAAGATATAGTGTACCCTTCACTATTATTAAGCATATTGGCTATGTAACCTATCCATTAGAATTACCCATGAAATTATCTAATATTCAAAACGTGTTCCATGTATCCTAGTTACGTCGGTATATTCTAGACGCAACATATGTCATTACATGGCATGAAATCTCGGTTCAACCTAACCATGAGTTTAAAGAAATGCTCTATTCAGATTTTAGACCGCCAGGTGAAAGTCCTCAGAAAGAATGAAATTTCCTTAGTAAAGATACTTTGGGAACATAAAAATCAACAAGAAGCCACATGGGAACCAGAACAAGAATGACAAAATAATACACTGAGCTTTTTGAAGGTAAAATTTGAGGACGAATTTTCTTTTTAGGTAGGTAGATTGTAACACCCGTACACTTCAACTGCGCTAATTGAATCAATAATACCTAAATTGCCCTTTATCTCACTTATAAATTATTTAAATCCAAAAGCATCCTAATAAAGTTGAAATTACATCATAAAACCTACAACTTTGCTTAATTATACAAGTACGAAATTACCCCTTGAACTTCTGAAAAAATCATAACTTGATCTTTACTTCACCCCCCGACCCAAATTTTATATCAAATTAAATCCATAAACTTCAACTAATTAGAAATTATAACCTTAACCCTTAAACTTTCATTAATTTACAAAAATGCCCCTAAAAATTAAAAAATATCATATTTAATTCCAAATAAATATAAAACTTTCTTTCCTAGGACTAAAGATAAAAACTTGATATTTACACTCCCCCCTTCCAAATCAGCCTCCACCTAGGCTGAACATAACAAAATCACATGGATACACCATGTAACCATGTGCATTTAAACTTCGCACAAACTTATCTTTTTGAATCCATGGAGAAACCACCTCATTTATTCACTGATCAATCCCTCCTAACCTCTACTATAAAATCCCCATGATCACTACTAACAAAACTCATCTCTTCAATATGTCCAAAGTTTAAAATTTTCCTTCCAAACTGGTACACTATCATTTTATGTATTAATATACTGTTCTTTTGATTCAAATAGTTTTTCGCACCATTATTATGAAAAACGACACCAAGTTTTTACGTAAATGCAATGGTCGTTTTCAAAATACATATAAGATTTAAATCTCAATTTCCTTAAAGTGTTTCATGTTTACTATAAATTCTAAATTCTCTTTAACCAAACTACCTCAATCCTTCAAACCAAAACCTTCCTTAGGATAGCAGAGACCTAGCCATAAGCTTAAACCCCATTGCTTTATCCATTAAAGTCACGAATGTTTGGTTAAATTTTTTCTAAAACACACAATGTTTGAAACTCGATAAACATTGAACCTCAATCCATAAAACTTATATATTTGGATTTCTTGTGAAAAATTAGGTTGTAATTGTTCAGGAATCATCTCAAATCGTTTAGAAAATCAGAAGTTATTCAAGGTCAAAGTTTTTCAAACCCTGGTTCAACTATCGAGAAGTTAAAGATGAACTTTTCAACTAGAAATCTTCACCGAGCGCGTGTGGCACGTGGCAAATCAATTTGTTTTTTTTTCCAATATTTTTATTCAATTTTTCTAGTCAAAATGGTATAAGGTAAGGTAGTGTTTGATTAATCCTAGCTCAAAAAAATAAGGTTTTACGTTATAAATATTTTCCTATATCTATACTTTAACCCCCTCTGACCTTCTCAAATTATGAATTTTAACCCCAAATTGTTCCTACACCTACTTTGGTAAATTTTGAAGAAAAAATTCTTCATTTTCCAAATTTGACCCTAAGCCCTCTATTTAAAGCCCTAAAGTGATTACAAACTAATCCCTAAACTTTAATAATCATAATTTTTTCCATATATTCTCCTAACCAACATTATTATCAATTACAACTACTTATAAACATGTTTGAGTAAAGATAATCAAGTACTAATCCCTCTCAATCTTAACTTCAACCCTAACTAAGTCCATTCTACTCAACGTACAAGTAGGTTTTACCCTTTTAATCGTAAATTTCAGCAAACTTGTTTTACTACCATTGATATCATACTATGATAGCCCTACATTATTTCTAGTATGTGTATAATATTACCATAGTATTATGTTGGTACACCTTTGTGATAATTAATTATGGATCAATTTTAACCTCTCTCATTTAATAACCGACGTGATGAAAACATTGTAATGATTGAATCAATTCAACATGCACCTCTGTGAAAATTATTCTTATCGAAGCTTAAGTATTAACTAGGGAGTAGCCTGTCGTGTTGTCTCACAAAATTATTCTACTTGGCCTAAGGTCTCAGACGCTTGAGAGCTTGGATTATAGCTATTTACGTATGAGTGCCTCTCTAATAGTGTGCCTAGTCGATTACTTTCCTCGAAGGTTTTTAATTGATATTAAAATTTGGTTACATTGATTACCTTACATTATTTTTATACCCATTTGTAAGCTGGTAAGTATGGGATTATCAGTTTAAATTCCCTTACTTTCTTTTTTTAAAATTTATAACTATGTTTTTGTAATAAATAGTTAACTCTATACACACTCCAAGCTTCCATCTATGTATAATTTGTTATATAATTAGTAAGATCTGCTTGGCATATTTGTGTTAATTTACTTTTCCTCCAGATATTCCAAGAAAAAGAGGATAAATCCCCTTCTCTTTTTGTGATACGCACGCACATACCACATGTTTGTTTATATAATTTTATAGAGGGAGATTAAAGAATCTGGGAGCAAGGAGTGGCGATTTTCAATGATCTACATTATTTTCCATTTTTGGGAATAATATGTAATATCAGTAATTCACCCCTTCGATGGTAGTACAATAAATGTGCGACATTATGTGATGAAAAATTCTATTGTTTGCCTTAACTTTAGTTCATTGCTTTGTTAATATCTTGTACATTCATACTAAAAAAGGGTGTAACATGTATTCCCTCGGTATCCAACGATCAACCTTCTTCTTCTTCTTCTTCTTCTTCTTCTTCTTCTTCTTCTTCTTCTTCTTCTTCTTCTTCTTCTTCATTAGTAGTGGGACTTGAGTTCCACAATTCATTCATAGAGATGGATTGTACAAGCTTTTATGCAAGGTGTATGGAAACTAGGGTTTCATAAACTCAAAAATCACATGGAGGGATTTATGATTTGTAAACAAAAAGTGATTTTGAAAAACCAAATATGAGGACTTTTATTAAAAAATCGTCTTCGCCATAGTTCTTGAGAAATTTTGAAAAAACATGTTTCATAGCAAAATCACGAATTCCGAGGTGGCGGGTCGTTCGAATGAAATTAGACCTCATTCAAATGAAAAATAATAGTTTTGTTCAAACGACATCCTGTTTTGTTCTAATAAAACCTTTTTCTCATTTGAACTCACTTTTCACGAGTTTCAAATGAAAAATCTCTGTTAAGACAGGGTTGTCTCGTTTGAAGTTGGTTCCAATAAGACTACATATATTGTTTGAACGAAAACAAAAAAAAATCTTTTTAAAATCGTATTATAAAAGCCTAAATTTTAAAAGTAAACATCCTAGAATATGATTCATATAGATCCATGAAAATCATAAGTTTTTATACCTCCATAAAGTGTCGGTGATGTATTCAGAAATGGTGCTCGACTAGTAACATCTCTTCGAATGAACTTGGAGATGTGGTGTTCGATTTGAGATGCCAATTTATAATGAAATATGACAAAACTATAAAAATATCCGAAGCTATGAGCAATTATAAAATCTTTCTCTTACATTCTTTGCAGTTGATATTATTATAATGGATGAAACTAAGATGGCAATTAACGCTAGATTATGACCGTGGAGAGAAACTCTAGAAAAAAAATAATTTAAAATAAGTAGAACTAAAACAAAGTATGTGTAGTGCAATTTGAGTAATATTAGGAGGATAAACGATGATATGGTGATGTTGTAGGGTTAAGAGATACTTAGAAATGACCATTTTCATTATTTAGGCTTGATTACCCTAAAATATGGAGATATTGGTGATGATGTTACTTACAAGATTAAATAATATTGGATTAAGTGGAGAAATTCTACCAACGTATTGTGCGATCGGTGTATGCCTTTGAAAATAAATGGGGAATTATAGAGAATAACCACTAGACCCTTCATGTTATATGGGATGGAGTGTTGGGCAATCAAAAAACAAATTATGAAAATATTAGGGTGGCTGAGATTCGAATGCTAAGATGAATTTTGTTATAAAACACGAAAGGATAAAATTAGAATGGACAAATTTATAAAACTGTCAAAGTAGATCCTATAGAAGATAAATTGAGGGAAAATTGGTTTAGATGGTTTGAACATGTCAATCTTAGACCAATGGATTCCCCCGTAAGGAAGTTTGATTTTGCTACTATTAATGGTAATGCAAGGGATAAAGGTAGGCCTAAATTTACGTGGTAGGTTATTGTCAAAAGGGACATGATACCATGTTGTTAAAGCGAAGATATTGTGTTGAACATATCAAAATGGAAAAATAGAATTCATGTACTCTACCTCAATTAATTGGTGAAAGTCTTTGCGGTGTTGAGTATTCACATTTAACTATAATTTAAGAATATTTCTTTTGTTGTTTGGGTAAATTCATGTGTGCTATGAACTACTCGCTTCTATATTTCACATATTTATTTGCCCTATTAACTACATGAGTGTAATATTAAAGTATTTTTTTCAGTACTCTATTTATTTCATATGTAATATAGTTATACACATGGAATTTAATAATATTTGCAGGTATATCTTATAGATTTATGTGGACATTTAGTAATGACTTCCATAGTTTGATTTGTAATTAAATCCAATTTTTTACTTATATTTGTATTAAATGGAATGTATTATATCTTTGATTGGGTTTTTATTACAAAATATTAAACCATGAACAACCATGTACATATATTATATACAATAGATGGTTTCACTGCGGTTTTGTGATAGGGCATTTGAATGCAAATTCGATTAGGATTTTTCATCTTCTCTTTTCAGACGACAAGATTATCTTTGTTAGGCTGAAGTGGTTCAGGTGAGGGCCTTAATATTGCTCCTTATATTCTTTGAGGCAGTGTCGGGTCTTCGAATTAATGTAGGAAAATCTGAAATAATTCAAATAGGGGGGTTGATAGCGTGGAGGGCTTGGATGAGATGTTGGGTTGCAAGATTGGTATTTTTCTATCCACATATCTTAGTTAATCTCTAGGGGCTATGTTTAAGTCTAAATCTATTTGGGATCCGGTTTGGAGATAATGAAGTGGAAGTTGGCAGGATGGAAGAATTTTATTTATTGGGGGTGGTGTGGGGGGTGGGGGTGGAATTAATTAAAAGCACATTGTATGGTCTGTCCACATACTCTATGTCTATCTTGTCATTACCAGGTCATATCTGTAAGAAAATGGAGAAGATGATGAGAGATGTTTTGTGGAGAGGTAATGAGGATAATTTCATGTAATGTCTAGTAGGGTGGGAAGAAGTATGAAATCCTATTAGGCAGGGGGTATGGGAGTGAAGAATCTTGAGCTTTTTGATAAATCTCGGTTAGGTACGTGGCTATGGAGATTTCTTTGTGAGAAAAATAGGTTATAGAGGAGAGAGATTGATGTGAGGGGGATGCTTGAATCTTTTATAGGATGCGAAAGTCGGGGAACTTTTTGCATGGAGTGGGTATGTTGAAGAATATTTAGAAAGAGTGGTATGATTTCCGTAAGTACACAAGATTTCAAGTGGGTAGAGGCAACATGATTAGGTTTTGAAAGAACAAGTAGGGGAAGAATGGATCTCTTCGGAGCAGTTTTCCAGTATTTACAGTTTAGGGGGCGATAAATATGGTTTGGTATCGGATCATATATCAATTATGAATGACCAAGTGGTATGGAATCCCAAGTTCAGAAGACGTCTTTGGGATTGGGAGCTCAAGGAGGTTGAGGCTTTTTCTTACTTGTTAGGGGTAGCCCCACGTCGGGGGGATGAGTTAAGATGGAAGATTGGAGAAAAATGGGTATTTTTACTGGGTGAGTACTACTCCATTTTGAGAGGCGATGGAAACCTTAAAGATTATTTACTGTGGAAGGAAATATTGAGGGCTAAGCGCCCCCCCCCCCCCCAAAAAAAAAAAAGTGATGTTTTTTTTTTCTGGACCACGACGAAGCAGTACATTTGACAATTGAGGGCTTGTAGAAGAAAAAACGGCTAATGGCTAGTCGTTGCTGGTTATGTAAAGAGGTAGAAGGGAAGACTAAGATTAATCACTTAATCCTGCATGGTAGGGTGACGAGAGGACTATGAGAGGTTTCTCTATCTCTTTATAGGATCTTGTGGGTAATTCATGAGTTGGTGAGGTCATTACTTGAGGTTTGGAAACCTTCTAAGGGGTGGGAGGGGGATTGCAAAGTGTGGTGCTTGGTTTAGCACTACTTCTTTTCGAATATTTGGTAGGAGAGAAATTCGAGATGTTTCGAAGGGGTGGAAATGGAGGCGACTGGAATTACATTTTTGAGCACTCTATCAATCCGGTTTAAGGATAAATACATGAAACACTACCTGATTTTTTAGATTTCGTGAATGATTTGCATAGTGGCATGTAATCCTAGAGGTTTTTGTTTATAGCCTGTGGTGGGTAGTTTTTTATTTTGGATATAGTCTATACTCCCTGTATACGAGTTTCTCCCCTTAGTGGTTGGTTTTAATGACATATTTGTTTATGAAAAATAGATGTTTTAAATTTTATGTATATATCAATGTGAAAAAAAATATTTTTCACTCCAATATTTTGAATTGTTCTTCTAGTTTCTTTAAATTATCCACCTATCTATGATTGTAAGAGCCTTGGGCATCTTTATTTTTATATTGTAGGTGTCATGCCTCATACCATCCCAATCTTTTAGTTATGGTTTCTACTTGAGAGGGTTGCTTTTAATGAGATCTTGAATGTAGTGCATTGCTAAGATTTCTACTCTTTGTTGATTAATGTGTGTCGAAGGTTTATAATGAAGACGATGTGAATATCTATATGAAAGTTACTTTTTTTATGTTTTCTTAAGAGTGAGAGCTTGACATCAATTTTTTTTAATATCGTCGATTAAAGCTATTTATGTTGTTCCTTATACATATATTATAATGTGTAATATACAAAATAAACATCAAAACAGTAAATGTAGACAAATATATTAAAATATTATGGTATGAAGGAACAGAAAAGAAAGATGAACTTACAGTTCATGATTTTTATAATCACAGAAGATTTAAGATCGAGTCTAACGTTGCATATTATCTCCTTAAGACGTAACTCATCCCCGCTTATGGTTCTTATGGTGGGAACAATGGCCGTTTGTCTCCTAGGATAAAACGATCTTTAACCACCATAGGAAATACTGCAATATAGTGGTTTGCACGAACTAATAATGACGATAAACTCTTGACTTTTGAGGAGTAAGAAGTTTGGGAAGAAGTGAGGAATTTTATTTTCCAAGTAAACCGAGCAGGGGGTGGTATTTATAGACTTAAATGGGTGGATTTTCCCACGAAAGTAGTGAGTGTTCATAATAGTCAAAACCCTTCAACATTTATGATTAAATCATGAACATTCACAATCCTTCAATGGTTCTCGGTAAATCATGTTTTAATTAACTAAAATTATTAAAATGATGACGTTTAATTAGCATAATTTATTAATTAATTAAAACTGATTCGGGTTGGAAAAACCAATGCATGCCCAAAATTTAAGCCGAAAATCTCTATTGAATTTTGTTCAAAAAGTTAATATGTACTCAAGAAAGACCGATGATCCACGACCCATGGACCCCGAACTCGAAATCGAACACGAGTATGGGCTGGGCTGGACGGACGGTGGCACCGACACGCGCGCACTTTTGTGGGGTTTTGGCCCGAAGTCAAACCATGCATAGTGTAGGACCTTTCCAGTTTAAAGAGTTAGATACCTCGAGGCATCCAATTCCTAGTCCCAACTTTAAGGTATATTAACTTCAGAATTTTCTCACATTTTTCCAACATGGGATAAAACTTCTACATTAGCTATACCAAGTAGCTTGTGTTAAAGTGGGTTACTTTGAGTCCAATTTTTTCATTCATTCCTTAATAGTTTTGAACAAATAAGTATGTTGCGCTATTCTCCTCTCGATGAGGATCGCATAAGTACCTTGACGTTTCACACTTGATGTGTGGGTACCACCAAAAATTATTCTCAAAGTTACTTCAATTAAGCTTAAATTATATTTTTATTCAGTTTCTTCCAACAATCCCCCGACATGAGTAAAATTTGGTTGAAAATAATGAAATAAATACAGAGACAAATGGAGAGAGATTATGGGGGAAAGACACCGCATAGAAAAAATAGCTTATGTCTTTGATTTTTTCCTAGTGAAAGACTATCGAGTTTACTAGTTGATTAATGAACGCGATGTCTTGAATTGATCAACTTTTTTTGTGTAAACTGTGACAATATAATTCACACAATACCTTTCCAATATTATTCATTCTCATTTTTATGCCGATTTTTTCCTCGAACACCTTCTGGCTTCATGAGTGTGTTAGAGAATTAACCTTTGTCATTCTCATAGAAGCGAACCGTTCTCACTCTCGTACGTGATTCCAATAAATAATATCCTTCTAATACCCAAATTGGCCAATATATTGAAGGTATATAAATCATTAAAAACATCCTTCATTCTAATACATGCAACATTTTGTACACTAACTCATCTTAGGAATTGCAGGAAGTGATTAAGTTCTCAGAGCTAACTAAGTGACCCATGATTAGGTTATCCCCTTGAACCGTTTTCTTGGGATATATAGTTATCTAGGTTGAGGTTCCATTAAGCCGGATATTTTTAGGTTCTAACAGGCTTTAGGTCCACTCCCCATGATAAACTTACCACTTGCTCTCTAGGTGTAACTTTTATTAGTAGATCCACAATATTTGCATTTGACTTCACATAGTCAATGAAAATAATTATAGTTGGGAGCAATTGTCTGACCATTTTATATTAATGACATATATGTCATGATTTACCATTATAATTACTATTTTGTGCCCTTTCAGTCACAGATTAACGATCACAATGTCTTATGATAGGTGGCACAGGCTTTCGCAAATTGGAATGTCCTCACGGAAGTCTTGAATCCATTATGCTTCTTCTCTAACTTTGTCTAAAGCAATGAATTTAGATTCCCTGGTGGATCTTGTAATGCATGTTTGCTACAAGGATTTCTAGCACATGGCTGCACCTTCGAGAGTAAACACATATCCACTTGTGGATTTTAAATCATTAGAATCAGATATTCAATTTGCATCAATGCATCCTTCGAGTACAACTGTATATCTCCCGTAGTGCGGTCCATTCTTTGAAGAGTATCTAACATGTCTAAGAATTCTTAATGATGACTTCCAATGGTCTTTACCAGGATTACTCGTATATTGACTTAGATTACTTATAGAGTATGCTATATTAGGTCGAGTGCAATTTGTAGGTACATAAAACTTCTAATTATATGAGAATATTCTAATTGACTTGTACTTTCACATTTATTTGTTGTAAGGTGAAGAGTTGGGTTTACATGTGTTCTTATCGGAGTCTATTCATATTTATTATACTTTGATGGATTTTCTCAACATAGTGAAATTGATACAAACTCAGTGCTTCAGAAGTTCTAGTAATTTTAATTCCTAGTATAACATCTCTACTAGTCAACATTTGTTTGGTAGCATTAATGATATCATTATTACTACCAATAATTATCATATCGTCTACATATAGACATACAAAGACATGTCTCCTTTTAATGCTTTTGACATAAAAACATTTGTCACATTAATTTATTTTGAATCCATTTGACTTCATTGCGTTTTTAAATTCTCTATGCCATTGTTTGGGTGCTTGTTTCAAAACATAAAGTGATTTAATAAGCTTTCACACTTTTATTTCATTTCCAAGAGCCTTAAAACCTTTCAATTCTTCCATGCATATTTCTTCATCTAATTCACCATTTAAGAAGGACATTTTGACATCCATTTGATGTATTTTGAAATTGTGTATTGCTGATATTGCAATTGATATTCGAATGAATGTATTCTCATTATTGGTGAATAAGTGTTAAAATAATCTATTCCTTTAATTTTCTTTTACCATTTTTCAATAATTCTAGCCTTATATTTTTCGATATGTCCTTTATCTTTCATCTTCCTTTTGAAGATCCGTTTACACCTAGGGCTTGGTTTCGGGTGGAAGATCCACTAGTTTTCATGTATGATTTTACATAATTGATTCTATCTCTCTATTAATAGATTCACTTCAATACGAAGATTCTGTAGTGGAAAGATCGTCCTTGACCGTTTGAGGTGTAATACCCCGTATTTTTACTGATTTTATTTATTGGGATTAGTTAAATTAAATGGGATAATTATTTGGAAATTAATCCAGATTCAAATAATAGTGAGACGAGAGTTGGTATTTGATTATGATAATAATGTTGAATATTAATGAGTGAATATGGTAATATATGATTATTGAATTTATTAATATTGTCGTGAGTTATTAATACGAAAAAAGGGAAAATTAAGTTGGGACGCGCGTGTCAGTCGTGTCGGGAACCAATTTAAATGGATTTAAAATTAAATTATTTTTACATCATTCGTATGGTCATTTTGAGTGCGCCAACGTGTCCGGAACGGTCGAGATAGTCAAAAACCACGAGCCGAGGGTTTAGTTTGGGTCCCGAGACATTTTAGGCCTAACCGGCAGCCCGGGAGGGTATTTTAATCATTTTGACTTTTTCAAGAATTATAACCCATGAATTTTAGACTTAATATATCAGCCAACACTAGAACTCTTAGGGTTATCACAACCAAAAATCACCAACGACGGTTAGAGAGGAAGAGAGGAAAATTCCCAAAGGAGAAACCACCCTCAGAGGCTTTTGCACCACCGTCATCACTACCGGATAGATCGGAAAGAGAGGATCATTCTCATACCATCTGCTTCAAAGGATCAGAATCTGCATTCCCAAACAAGCGATTTAACTTGCAATAATCAGTGTATATATTATCCATGATAGTTTAGGAATTGAGAATAACCTTGAAAATATTAAAAGTTATGACAATGGAAATAAAAATCTTAATCTGGGTAGGATTCGTATGTAGACTTAATTCTGGAAATACATCAGTCACGACATCATGATCTATGCATAGATAATTACTAAATTATGTTGAGTTATTTGATGTTCTTGTAGAAAATAGGGTTCCTATTGATAATTAGATGATTTAATCCAAGAAAAGAGAAACTCGTGATGGTTTAAGAATTCTGGAACGTTAAGAATCATGTATTTAGGTTGTTAGATCACCCAATACATTTACTTTAGAATTTAGCATCTTGTAATGGAAATTTAAGACAAATCTAGGGCTGGAAACGTAGAAAACTGTGACTATAACTGCTCGATCGATCGATCGACATTGAGACTTGAAAGTTATTGGTGGGGACTATGTGAACACATTGAGACTTAAGGAGGACCAGTAGGGGTGTATATGGAGACCGAAATATACTAGAATTCAAACTTAATGTTAAACTTACGAGGGTTCAACGAGTGAATTACTATTCGAGATTGCGAGTAAATGAATTAAATTTATATAGGTGATAACTCAAGGTTAGAGATAGAAATATGGACCTTAAATTACTGAATTGACCTTAGGGACAAGTGGGAAACATAGTAGCCTTTTTTTGGATAGGTTTAACTCCTCAAAGTTGTACGATGTGAGAGTTATCGACTAATCGTATTATGTATTAGATGGGATGATATTAGAGTACGTATCAGACTTATGGTATAGGGCTGAATAATGATGTCTTGTGTTCTTATATTTTATCCTGTTAATTAGGGGTGTCTACTAAAGTGAATCAGGGTGGTTAGATTTATTTTTGAGCAGGGAGAGATAGCTCGGGGTTTATTTTCCACAAGAACTAGTGATAGTAAGGGCGCGGTATTTTATGTTGTCTTTTGTGGCATTAGAATAGGTGTGTTTGCTTTTGTGTTAAGAGAATAGTATTTGGTGGTACGTGCTATGGACTGAGAGTCTAACAGATCTCAACAACCGACAATGTTAGGTAGTAGTGTATCGGGGGGTTCCTTGTTTGGATTTTTCTTCACAAGATGTCCCACGCATGAAACTTAACACAACGTTGGAAGTGGGGAGATGTTTGGTCGTTAGTACATGGGTTGGGTACCCCGGATATTATTCATATATGTGATATAACTACGGGTTGGAATTTATATTATGGGTTACATCTAGCATAATCAGGTAACTTTCGTGCGATTAAGCACGGGAACAGGGTATATGGGCACCCTCGTTAATTAGGGTAACTTTTGTGTGGTTAAGCACGAGTACAGGGTGTATGGGTGTCCTGGTTAATTAAAATGCATATTTATGTAACTTATAGGTAGAAGCGAGAGAGATAGATGTAGTGAGCTTAGAGGCACAGGACTAGGGAGTGATATTCGAAACTTGGAGCACTAAGCTTATCTTAATTTCGAGGACGAAATTCCTTTGTAATGGGGGGAGTATGTAACACCCCGTAATTTCGGGGCTTTAGTAATTAATTATTTTTAGGAGAAATAAAATTATCTAAATTGGAGAAAATTATGATTTGGAGAATTTATTAGAGTGGGAAGAATTATTCTAATTTTTAGCGACTTTAAATTTAATTGTTCAAAATAGTGTGTCGCATTTTTGTGGTCAAAATTTAAAAATGTTATAAAGTATTTAGAATGATAATTCTGAGTGCATGGTTGAGTCCAGATGGGTCGAGATAGTCAGAAAAGAGTACCCAGAGTAGTAATCGAGTCTCGAGGCATTTTTGGTCATAACCGGGCCCACACGGGGGACTTGGGCCATTTTAATTAGGCCCATGTGGCTAAAAATGTGATTAAGGATTATAAACCTAATTGAGGGAGTGTTGAACTGCAGTAAACAAAATTCTAAACATAGATTTTGAGAGAGAAATAGAGGAGACAAATCTAGAGCAAATTGGGGATCCTTTTGGAGCAAATCGAGGGACAAATTGGGTGTTCTTCATCAACCCTTTCTCTACACCAACGGATCAGACTCTATGAACAATTGGAGGCAAGTGGTTAATTGTTGTGTTTTTTTAAATAGATGATAATCAATTCATATTATGGGAGGTGCAAATCGAAATTCGTTTTTGGGTGGGTTATTGCATGAAATTGAGTTTTTATGAAATTTAACATGTTGTGTGATTTGATAGTCCAATTGATGTTATAGAAGATTGGAATTAGAACTATAGCAGAACACCAGTGATAGAGATGGATTGATTGGGATTGTGGAATCATATTGGTGAAAAATAATTGGGATTATACCATAGGAATGTGTGTTCTTGAAGGGGTGAAGATTTGTAAAAATCAATGATGCTAAAAGGTTTAGATGGTGATTATAGTTCGTAATAGATGTAAAAAAAAATTATATATAAGATGGATTGATATTGGGATTGGGGAAAAGAAAGCTTGGATTTTTGTAAATGTCTGAACAGAAAATCAGAGAAGAAGGAACTGGTCGATCGATCAATCGACCCAGGGCTTCGATCGATTGACGACCCCAGATTTTTGGCAGATTCGCCAGTTTTATACATAAGGGGGAAATTAATTTAAAATTTAATTTACATGTTTATTTTAGTGATAAATGTATATGTAGAACATATTCTTTAGCAATTATAAGGGGATATAATTGGGTTTAGGTGGGTGATAATTGCATGTCTCGTGGGATGAATTTTAAGAGATAAATTTTAGTATTAAATTCGGGCCAAGGGAAAATGTTCGGGTATTGTACTTGAGTAGCACTACATTATTAAATGAATTAAGGTGTAATTAATTAATTAGGAGGCGAAATATAGACTCGGGATTTAACGATGGTACGGGCCAAGTGAGCGAGTCCGGGTATATTGGTTGAGCGACACCAAGTATTAAATTAATTAATGTGTAAATTAAATTAAATTAGAGTCGGACCATAGACTCGGAAATATACAAGCGAGTGTTACGGATTTTATTACACGGTAATGCCGGGATTTATATTATATACATATTGTGCGTGCTATTAAATATCAGTGACTCGATATTTATTTAATTTATATACTTTAGTGCTATCAAGGGAGGTTGCGCGAAATGGGTGAATCCCCTAGCTTGAGGAGTAAGGCGAGTATATCCCCAGGTCATAGCGTCCGATATATGGGTGAGAGGATTATCGCACTTTCAGAGAAGGAATATGACCGCCTCCACTATGTTTATATTTTGGGTCAAGTTGGTGAGCGATTCCGACTCGGGTAACTATGTTATGTGAACACACCTAGCGAGATAGCTCTTTAGCGGAAATCATCCGACGAGGGTATACTCGGAGGGATGGATATACATATGATATATGTGTGGATGATATAGTAAAGGTACGTATATAATGGTATTAAATATTATATGTGAATAATAATTTAGTGTGTGGTGTATTTACTTTATATAACGTGTGTCACAATTATATAATATTATTTAAAAGGAATTAATTAGGTTAATTGGAGAGATAACTTCTAACCCATGAATAATAATACTCGGTTTAGAGTAGAAAGGAAAGGGATGGTTATACTAGGACTAGTTGGACAGGGTACTACAACTAGGTGGGGTTAAGGTAACCGTTAGGTGTGCACATTAGTGAAGGGATGAGTATGTCCTCAAGAGAGTGCGACACTAACTTAAATATGAAGCGCATTCATACATTTTTTTAATTACTGAAGTTAATTCACTTGCTAAAGATTTTCAAAATGTTTTGGGTTCTAACCCTTGCTATAAAACTATTTTCAAAACCTTTTAGGTGTCCGGCCACAGGGACGTCAGACTTGATATTCTATTACAGGGACACGTAGATGCGACACATGTGGATGCTAGAAGGAGATTGGATTAGAAACATCGTTCATCCTTTCCTAGAGTTGGAATCATCTATCAGTTTTAGTTTTACTTAGGTCTTGTCGCCCAGACTTTTCAGTATAGTTTTCAGATTTATTTTTTCAGGTGTTGGATGATTATTATTGGACTATTTACTTTGGTGGCCGATGGTTTATTCAGCAAATAGTTTAATTATTTATTCAGTTGATTTGATTCAGTTGTTGTGAAGGGCTTATATGTATTTCCACATGTTATTGTCTTATTTAATTAAAAAGTTAAAATTTGGCATCGGCTTTTTGGAATACTAGGTGGTTAGTAAGTTTTAAAAAGGTTTTCGACAATGATGCTAAGAATGAACCAACTGGGATTCCTGTTTTAATTTGATATAGGACTGATCACCCGGTATTTTACTAGGCGAGGCGTCACAGATGGTATCAAAGTATCAGGTTCTAGTGTCCTTAGGATCTGTTCGACTTTTCTTGTTTCAGCTTAGCGTTCTTTGATATAAAGCCCTATCATAAGATTATTGTATTCTTATATGTATGCTCATTTACATTCTTCTGCCAATTAATTTATATTTGATGGTGAACTTATACGATTCAATTCTCATTTTGAGATGTCGCCCAGGAGAGAGAGAGCAGCTAGGGCAGTAAGGGGAGATGAGACTAGAGAGGCTCATCAGGAGCCAGAGTTACCACAGTAACTGCTAGAGATGATTTCGGCTGCACAGGTAACTGAATTAGTGGCACAGGCAGTTAAAGCGATGATGATCGCCATGTGAAGGTACTTTCCACGAGATCAGCCACAAGCTTTAGTGGAACCAGATGTTCAGGCCCACCCGGGGCCATCGGAGTGGTAGCAAGTACTAGAGGTCTTTTAAAAAGGCCATCCACCATAGTTTCGAGGGGGTTCGGATGTGGTGCTAACGTGTCAGTGGAAGAGAGATATTCAGCATCACCTACGCATGGTAGATTGCAATGAGGTGCAGAAGCAAATGCTATCCACTTTTAGTTTAGTGGGAGCAGCATTAAAGTGGTGGGAGTCGATCATTAGAGTTGAGGAAAGGGATACATTAACTATTGCAGAGTTTTGAGTTCGGTTCGATCGCCAGTATTTCTCGCCAGTAGATGAAGCTGAAACGAGGAGAAAATTCAGTGAGGTGACTCAGGGGGACTGTTCAGTGGTTGATTATGAGGAAGAATTCACTCGTTTGGCAAATTTTGTACCAGATGAGGTAAGCAACGAAGAAAGAAAGAAGTCGAGGTTCATGGATGGGTTAGTCTAGAGGATCAGGCAACATTTGATTGGTAATCCCGCATTAGTAGTTTATACAAACGTCGTTAATGCAACACTCCTACATTGCCAGGAATATCGATTCCACGTGAAAGGAAACAGGAGGGGAGTGGAAACCATCCAGTACGATAAGGCAGGAGGGAACTGTACCAATGGGGTATCCCAACAATAGACAGGGGGACATTAGGGGCAGGATTTCCGGCAGGGGAATCTGGCCAAGCGATTTAGATCTGGGGGATATCGAGAGGATGGCCAGGACTTCCAACAAGGCCAGCAAGGAAGGGATCAGTGGTAGGGTGAATTTATTATGAGGTGTTTCGTTTGTGGTAAAGCAGGACACGTGAAGAGAGATTGTCCTAAGCGAGGCAGGGGTTAACTACAGGACCAGATTCTGGATGTACAGCCACTACAACAAGTCATGGGTGCATTCGGGCGGGGGGAAGCCGCTCAGGAACTCGAGGATCAGCCATTACAGAGAGAGTATGGAGGTAATTATCTTTTTATCCTATGGGCATGGGGTATGTTTTGAGTGACAGTGAGGGTTTTACAATATAAAATTTATTTTTCACTAGATTTTGCGGGTAAGTCGAATTTAGAAGGTGCACTGGCAGTAGCAACCATATTACGTATATAAAATAAATCGCGGGGTAGCGGGGTCCTTTGGTGTTAACCACGAGAGAGTGGAGGTGTTCACTAACAGAAGGTTGGAATTATGCGAGGGGTTACTACTTTCGGGAATTATAGGAGTAGGGTAGATGATTTTTTTCAAATATCGGCAGGATAGTGATGGATTTGAACTATTGTGGATAGTGAGAGTAAGTTTTGGTGTCCGCGACACCAGGGTGTGAATGACTTTTACTAGGTGTCACCTGAGAGGGCGTCTAGCCTATATATATGTTGTATTGTGTGATGCGATAGACACATAATGATGTCTTGGGTTCTTATATTTTATCCTGTTAAGTAGGGGTGTCTACTAAAGTGAATCAGGGTGGTTAGATTTATTTTCGAGCAGGGAGAGATAGCTCGGGGTTTATTTTGCACAAGAACTAGTGATAGTAAGGGCGCGGTATTTTATGTTGTCTTTTGTGGCATTAGAATAGGTGTGTTTGCTTTTGTGTTAAGAGAATAGTATTTGGTGGTACGTGCTATGGACTGAGAGTCTAACAGATCTCAACGACCGACAATGTTAGGTAGTAGTGTATCGGGGGGTTCCTTGTTTGGATTTTGCTTCGCAAGATGTCCCACGCATGAAACTTAACGCAACGTTGGAAGTGGGGAGATGTTTGGTCGTTAGTACATGGGTTGGGTACCCCGGCTAATATTCATATATGTGATATAACTACGGGTTGGAATTTATATTATGGGTTACATCTAGCATAATCAGGTAACTTTCGTGCGATTAAGCACGGGAACAGGGTGTATGGGCACCCTCGTTAATTAGGGTAACTTTCGTGTGGTTAAGCACGGGTACAGGGTGTAAGGGTGTCCTGGTTAATTAAAATGCATATTTATGTAACTCATAGTTAGAAGCGAGAGAGATAGATGTAGTGAGCTTGGAGGCACAGGACTAGGGAGTGATATTCGAAACTTGGAGCACTAAGCTTATCTTAATTTCGAGGACGAAATTCCTTTTTAATGGGGGGAGTATGTAACAGCCCATAATTTCGGGGCTTTAGTAATGAATTATTTTTAGGAGAAATAAAATTATCTAAATTGGAGAAAATTATGATTTGGAGAATTTATTGGAGTGGGAAGAATTATTCTAATTTTTAGCGACTTTAAATTTAATTGTTCAAAATAGTGTGTCGTATTTTTGTGGTCAAAATTTAAAAATGTTATAAAGTATTTAGAATGATAATTCTTAGTGCATGGTTGAGTCCAGATGGGTCGAGATAGTCAGAAAAGAGTACCCAGGGTAGTAATCGAGTCTCGAGGCATTTTTGGTCATAACCGGGCCCACACGGGGGACTTGGGCCATTTTAATTAGGCCCTTATGGCTGAAAACGTGATTAAGGATTATAAACCTAATTGAGGGAGTGTTGAACGGCAGTAAACAAAATTCTAAACATAGGTTTTGAGAGAGAAATAGAGGAGACAAATCAATAGCAAACTGGGGATCCTTTTGGAGCAAATCGGGGGACAAATTGGGTGTTCTTCATCAACCCTTTCTCTACACCAACGGATCAGACTCTACGAACAATTGGAGGCAAGTGGTTAATTGTTGTGATTTTTTTAAATAGATGATAATCAATTCATATTATGGGAGGTGCAAACCGAAATTCGTTTTTGGGTGGGTTATTGCATGAAATTGAGTTTTTATGAAACTTAACATGTTGCGTGATTTTATAGTCCAATTGATGTTATAGAAGATTGGCATTAGAACTATAACATGACACCAGTGTTAGAGATGGATTGATTGGTATTGCGGAATCAGATTAGTGAAAAATAATTGGGATTATACCGTAGGAATTTGTGTTCTTGAGGGGGTGAAGATTTGTAAAAATCAATGATGCTAGAAGGTTTAGATGATGATTATAGTTCGTAATATATGTAAAAAAATATGATAAATATGATGGATTGAGATTGGGATTGGAGAAAAGAAAGATTGGATTTTCGTGAATGGCTTAACAGAAAATCAGAGAAGTAGGGGAATTGGTCGATCGATCGTGCAACCTAGGGCGTCAATCGATCGACGGTCCCAGATTTTTGGCAGATTCGCCAGTTTTATACATAAGGGGGAAATTAATATAAAATTTAATTTCCATGTTTATTTTAGTGATAAATGTATATGTAGCACATATTCCTTAGCAATTATAAGGGGATATAATTGGGTTTAGGAGGGTGATAATTGTATGTCTCAAGGGATGGATTTGGGGAGATAAATTTTAGTATGAATTTCGGGCCGAGGGAAAATGTTCGGGTATTATAGTTGAGTGGAACTACATTATTAAATAAATTGAGGTGTAATTAATTAATTAGGTGGCGGAATATAGACCCGGGTATTAACGATGGTACGGGCTAAGTGAGCGAGTCCGGGTATATTGGTTGAGCGACACCAAGTATTAAACTAATTAATTTGTAAATTAAATTAAATTAGAGTCGGACCTATATGGGCGGGTGTTATGGAGTTTAGTACACGGTAATGCTGGGATTTATATTATATATATACTGTGTGGTGATAGTACATATATATATATATATATATATATATATATATATATATATATATATATATATATATGTGAACAATTTATAAAATTTGAGGAAAATTTTCTTTACTTATAGGACTATCCACGCTGTTAAGAGATAAAAATAATCCACAAAAATAATACTAATACTCTGTGTTGGACCTCGCAAAAACATCATAGCCGTCAAATACAAATTAAAGTCATAAAAAAATACAATACAAAAATGTAAATATTTTAGAAAATTTGGGCATAATTTCCTTTGTTTATAGGACTATCCACCCTGTTAAATAAATAAATAAAATATTCCAACCAAAAAAATAGTATCAAAATTATAGCATTTTGAAAAACATATCAAATGAACATCTAATTAAATATACACTAAATTTGTGATCAATAATTTCTTCCAAGTGTTTGTAGGATTTTTTGCTTGCAAGTCCTGGGACAACTGGGACACTGCACAAAGCAAACAAACAAACAATCAAATAATCAAAAATATTAACACAAAGGGATGTGGATGAGTTAGTATACCTGGAAACCAAAAGTCAATGTATGAAACCAAAAGTCACAAACAAAAGACATGATTGGTCCACTTTAGAATTATGTCATAGTTATTTACAATATATACCATATGTTCATAAATATCATCTTTTTTTTATATACAATTGTTTAATAAGGAACACAGTTATAGCATATGTTCTAAAAACTACTAAATTATGCATCAATTATAGCATCTTTTTTATCTACCAAAAATACAATTGTCTAATAAGGAACACTACTTAGTACCTATAAATCATGATTTCTTACTCCATAGAAATTGAGACCAAGGAGCCGTCTTTCTTGTACTTGTTCTTGGTTTCCTTATCCAATCGACCAACAGTGTATTTCTTTAAGTTTGACTCTCTTGAATAAGTCTTGGTAGTGTTCAGATTGGGTGGAATTTCACCTTTCTCTAATAAGCTCCAAACCTGTTGAATTTGAAACAATTAAGATCAAGATAGAAAATGTAATCTTTAACCAAATTCTTCTGACATTCAATTCCATAAGTGATGATAATTACCACTTACCAAACAAAGTACCAACATGTATTTAATGATGAGAAAAAGAAGATGCAACTGTGCTGATAATTACCACTTACCACTGACCCGAGGAACCTGAAGATGCAACTTGTCTGAATCATCATCCAGTACTTTTGGTAGACATATATTCCTAAAATTTGCAAAAAAAACTTATATCATTGACTGTACGGTTAGAGTATATATTATATATAGTCCAATAACTAAAAAATGTCAATAAATAAATATCATTAAACTTGGATATTGACGAAATTGCTAATAGTCATAGAAGAAGGTCCATGTCTGCTTTGGATTTATATATTGTAAGTAACGGAAATTGAATTTTCTTCTTCTTTTAACTCAAAAAATGAAAGTGAAATTCTTTAAAAAAAAATGAGAAAACGAAGTAGAACCTGAGGAGAAGATAATTGGTTTTGTGGAAGAGCTTATAATACAAACATCAACCGTGAATTCTTAACCATCCTTTTTTTATTCATCACACTTTCTTCTTTTTATAGTTCCCAATCCGTTCTATAATATATGATTAGGACACCATAGTATTTGTCCTTTGAATCATATTATAAGGGTTAAATGTGAGTTGGGGTTGAATAATAGCGTTAAGGGCCAGAGTGAAAGAAGGTCAAGGACAATGAGGGAAGAGTATAGATGATGTGAGCCAGCTTGATGCTTGCTTTACCCTAAGCAGAACGAAAGGTAGTGTGAATAGAGAAAGGGGAGGAAAACACCATGGAAAATGTGAATAAAATGTTATTAAACTGATGAGATTTCAAATTATGACTTGTGTATGCGTACTGCTCTCTTGAAAGAAGAGTGTGTGATGGAAGAATAATAAATGAAGCATAATATGTATAGATTTCGGAGAAAACCTGAGAAGTAAAAAAATTAATTAAAATGTGTAAATCAGAGAAAATATGTTTTAATATATTTACATGTAAACACTTCATAAAACCGATATAAAATAAAACTCACTCCCTCAATATTAAACTTTTTGTGCTTGATCAAGAGTAAAACAGGGCACTGTGATTGACCGAGAGATAGAGGAGAGTTACTGGTACCACAATAATCCTGATGTTTCAAACGAACATTGTGCTTAATCAAGAGATAGAGGAGAGGTGTTGGTACAACAATAATCCATCACTTAAGCGAGAGATAGAGGAGAGATGTTGGTACCAGACCTGTTCAACTGAATTCCTTTAGTATCCTTCATTTCATTTAGCAACCTTCCTGACCTATTCAACAGAATTCATTTAGTATCCTACTTAAGCCTTAAAAGCATCGAACCTATGTGGAGTATTCCAACTAGGAGATTCCACAACATATGTTGTTTTCTGAAGCATCCGGATTTAAAGCTAACTTCCCTACACAAATAAACATGAAGCCTCATGATGTAGTAAGCCACACACTAAAACATGAATAATAGGTTAAACCATTCTATTCATTAATCTTATTGAAAAAAATGTATAATCTATATTTATTTTGTCAAATAACAAATAGAAGAGTTAGAAAAGTTAAATAATAGTTTTCTAATATAATAGGTCTATTTGGAAAAATCTTGTTGGATATGGTTATTGAAAAAATGTGATATAATTGGATTTTTTTACATGTTCTATTTAATTGCAAAACTCAACCCAAATTAAAGCAAACTAATACACTGAACCAAGACAACATCCTGATTAGACACTACCAATCAATGAAGATGAGAGTATTCCAGCAAATAAAAAAATTTAGCAAAACGCATAAAATAAGAAAAAAAACTAAAAAAAACTACCAATGAATTAAGATAAGAGCATAAGGGGGAGGCATGAGTTGTCCTCACACACAGGACCGCCACTGGACGCAAGAGTTGTTATGTCCGGGGCAGCTCATGGGGAAGAGGCTGCAGAAGGGGAGGAGGTCGCATCAGGGCTGTTTGGGGGTGGGGGGAGGGAGCAGCAGCCGGGGCAAGGGAGGGAGAGGAGAAGAGAGAAAATGGCTGATTAGAAAGAGATGGAGTGAAAAATTAGGTTTTATCTATGTTTGTCTATTTGCAAAATTCGACCCCTCAGTTTGAAAATCCTTGTTTGGCTGCCTTATGTTTTAAAAATTTACACATAGGTCCATAATTTTTTTTTTATAGTATACTCACAGTAAATTTCCCAAAACATTGCAGGTACGGCCGCACCCCTTCGAGATGCGGTTGGTCTACCCCTGCCTACATCACTACATTTTACATCTTCGCGAGTTGTCTTCAAAGTGCGGTTGTGAATGGGATCGAGGGCGATGAAGGCCTATACAACATCATTGGACCAAGAGTAGAGAGGTTGATAACGCTTGATGAACTGGGAATAGTTGTCCAAATGGGAGAAATGTCCTCTCTATAACTCATTCTACTAATTCCACTGCTCCCTAAAGAACGAAAACTCTGATTTCTCCTATCTGATTTTGATTTCAATTTCTGTTTTGATTTTCCTTCTTTTAATTTTTACATCACCTACCAAAAACAAAAGTAATCATAATATTAGAGAAATTCAAGATTACATCCTTTACTATATGAGAAATTCAAGTTTTTACACCAAGACTAAAGACAAAATACACAGAAAAATAGAAAGGTCCATCAAACTGGTGATATCGAGAATGATTCATCCTGATCCAATTTGACTTTCAGTTTCTAGTAAACAAACGATCGATACTTCACGATATAAAAAGACTGGATCTGCTAGGTGCAGTCCATTTAATCAACTTCACCCTTTGGAAAGTTGTCCTGGAAACATTATTTACCTCTTTAGGCTTGTGTTGCGGCAGTGCAATAGTAGTTGGAATTCGAAATAGGAGTATGTGCTTGCTAGAGGTCACTCAGCGGGTTCAAATAACCCATTAAACATGCTCTATGAACTCCACATGTCTATACATGAAGTTTAAAATAATTAACACACAACATGAATGAAAAAATAAGGAGTACAATGTGCACATATACTCCATTCAACACGTTTATAATGTGCTTGTGCATTATTCCAGTATGAGTACAATACTTTTGGTGTTGCATTACTTTATATATCAGCAGTTCTAGATGTATGGTCTTAGTTGTGTATATAAAGACGATATGGAAAGTGTTGCTGATGTAGCAAATTTGATCTTCCACTTTGCTTTTTTTGCTATTACAAAATCTCACAAAAGTGAGGGTTGCACCTTCATTGTATAGTTGGCTTACGGAACTGCTGCAAAATGCTTGGAGATTTTTGAAAACTCTCTAATTTTTAAAGTAAAAGGAGATCCATTTGGATAGATTAAAGACTATTCTATATGAATCTAATACAAATGTCAAGTTTTGGGAATTATACGATGTCGTGTGATTTCGTGTTTTCATGTATCATGTTAAATTGGGTGTCAAAATATTAACCATGTTAGCCGTGTCATGTGCTTGTGTCCAAAAAATTATGATGTGACGTGTTGTCTCAAAACACAACATTGACACCCCCAAATATTATAATGTGTAGTGGTGTCCCAAAACATAACCATGTATAGTTTATACATGATGACTGAAGTATAAGATTGAAAGAAACGTTGAAAACTTACGACTAAATATTGACAATGAGTGTGGGACATCTCTTGAATAGTCCAGTACCGAGTCGCGTCCTGCCAATGGATCAAAATCCAAATTATAAATTGGTAAATTAGGAAAGAGTATTTCATAACCAATATAGTAGGCATTTGGATAACAATATGTAATAGAACTTAGGGCATTAGGGTACGCAACAAAATGATTATTTCATATTTAATTTGAATTATGTCCAATAAACACTGCTTAAACCTCATAACCTGTCCAAATAATCCAAATACTTTTAATACCTTGAAACCTCATAACCGTTTAAACCTCATTTCTCTATATCAGCTGAGCTTAATGTAAATACTTTTAATAAAAATATAATCGAAACAATCACGTGTCCTTTAACACTCATCAGTTTAAGAAATAACACTTGCATAATTTCAGTATAATCATTTTGAACCATTTATTGCCAACAATATTGAAGTCTGGCACTATAGTAAGGGGATGAAGCATCGTGAATCGGTCAAGAAACATTCAAAAAAATAAATTGTAGATCAAAATTAAACTCAAACAATTGCACATGTTGCTCAAACTTTTCATGTAGCAGTAGCACCACATGTAACACCAAAAGCATCGGTACCATCTATGCCAATATTCCTAGTACTTGTTGCCTAAGGATAGTACATTTTTAGGGCTAAGTAATTCTCAGATTTTATCTCCCTGGTCTCCATCACCATGTACCTAAAATTTTAAGAACAAAAGATATACAAAACCCTTAATTATACCCATAACCTAAGAACAAAAGATATAAAAAACCTTGAATTATATCCAAAGCATATAATCATAACTTAAATAAATCCCATTATAAAGTCACCACAGTAAAACCATTACAAAGTCACCACAGTAAAACAGGACATAGTTGTATGTGCTTATAAAAAAAAAAAACCAATTCTGGTTGCATCTTTATGCTTAGAAATATTTCTAGTTGCATTTTTATGCTTAAAAAATAATTCAACAAAGGTGTGTATGCTTGTGAGCATGTTGGTAGAATGGCTACAAATCTCAACAAAAATATTTTGAATAAGACTTCATAAAAGTATTATGACTTCTACCTTGGAAGCTGTCATCAACTACATCCTTAGCTTTTTCGGTTCGGACTGAATAAGACAAATTCTATAGTCAAAACTATTGAAAAATAATCTACAATGAAGATTCAATTTTTTATAATTCTAGGAATGGGTGGTGTTTTTGGGGGTACACCATGCTATATGATCTACACGGAGTACAGAAAATGAAACACAAAAGGTCTAAACAGGTCAGCTAACTTACATTTCATTGTAGTTGAGTATATGTAAAAACTCCCAATACGGGAGCCTTCGAAGCAGTAGTATTTTTGGCGAACTAATGTTTGCCAACTAATTAACTGTTTTATCATACCATAAAGAACTCATGTATAATAATAATAATAATAATAATAATAATAATAATAATAATAATAATAATAATAATAATAATAATAATAATAATAATAATAATAATAATAATAATAATAATAATAATAATAATAATTGTAATTGTAATTGTAAGATCGTAATCATAATCAAAATCATATCATACCATAAAGAAATCTACCCAGAAGGTGAAAATGAAAATCACCACAGGATGACACCAATATGAATGGCCTCATTCAATGTGTAGGCTTTCGGATGAATCATGCCTATAATTTATAGGTTCTTAGTCATAGAGAAACAAAAACATAGAAATATAGCTCGTACTTGCGTGAGCTAAACAAAAGACCTAAAAGAGTATTGAGATAAAATAACAGAACAAATACCATTAAATAAGTTCAATACCTCATATCATTTCAAATTTCTTTCTTTTTAATCAAACAATTATAGGCATCACTTCATATTCCAATGACAGTATAAGGTCAGTAGACCTTTATATAGATGGGTCTTCTTGAATATATTTCTGAGATCTGTAAAACATGTAAAATATTAATAGAAATGGGGGTTTGGTTTTGAGTGTAATATCAGGCAAAATAATAACAACAAAGAGTCAATGAAGAAAAATATAACATCACAAAAAATCCTAAATCTACAATCAAAAATCAAACAAACCTTAATACGGAAAAAAAACACAATAAAAAAACCCAAAAACTGTTTCAAAGCAACACTACCAACACTAATAACCTTAACATGCTTCTTTCTTGGGGATAATAGGTTGCTTCTATTCTGATTGAGCGAATACCCTTAGCTATGTCTAAAATATCACATGAGTTAGATAAAGACACTAATTTCAATTGATAATGAAAAATGAAGTGGGTATGAGTGTGACGAATTCTCATAATCAAAATTTCAAACCCTAACATCACAACCCCTAAAATTTGAAAACCAAAAAGCCCTTAATCTAAACTCCATAACTGCAAAAAATAGATATCACACCCTGAAAAATAAAAGTAGGAATACCACACCTTGAAGAAGAAGAAGAAGAAGAAGAAGAAGAAGAAGAAGAAGAAGAAGAAGAAGAAGAAGAAGAAGAAGAAGAAGAAGAAGAAGGAGAAGCGGTAGCCAAGAGAGAGAGAGCATGAAGATCGCGTCCATGAACGTGAAGGGTGAGGGTGAACCTGACTGAGTGGGTGGGTATAACCGTATGTGTGATTGATTGGATGTTTTTTTTACAACAATACGCTCAAATTTGAATTAAAGTAAAACTTAGAAAGGAAAAAGAGGGGGAAAACACCACAACCATTGGATTCAATTTGGAGTGATTGCATCCTAGCCTCTAATTGTCATAAGATCTTATGGAATAGTAAAAAGCTTTTACTCCTTATTATATTTATATATATATATTGTTCGTGCTATTAAATATCAGTGACTCGATATTTTTTTAATTTATATACTTTAGTGCTATCAAGGGAGGTTGCGCGAAGTGGGTGAATCTCCTAGCTTGAGCAGTAGGGCGAGTACATCCCCAGGTCATAGCATCCAGTATATGTGTGAGTGGATTATCTCACTTTCAGGGAAGGAATATGACCGCCTCCACTACGTTTATATTTTAGGCCAAGTTGGTGAGCGATTCCAACTTGGGTAACTAGGCAATATGAACACACCTAGTGAGATAGCACCTTAGTGGAAATCATCCGAAGAGGGTATACTCGGAGGGATGGATATACATATGATATATGTGTGGATGCTATAGTAAAGGTACGTATATAATGGTATTAAATATTATATGCGAGTAATAATACAGTGTGTGGTTATTTACTTTATATAACTTGTGTCACGATTATATGATATTTTATAAAAGGAATTAATTAGGTTAATTGGAGAGATAACTTATAACCCATGAATAATAATACTCGGTTTAGAGTAAAAAGGCAAGGGAGGGCTGTACTAGGACTAGTTGGACGGGGTAGTACAACTAGGTGGGGTTAAGGTAACCGTTAGTTGTGCACATTAGTGGAGGGGTTATGTCCTCAAGAGAGTGTGACACTAACTTAAATATGAAGAGCATTCATACATTTTTTTAATTACTGCAGTTAATTCACTTGATAAAGATTTTCAAAATGTTTTGGGTTCTTACCCTTGCTATAAGACTATTTTCAAAACCTTTTAGGTGTCCGACCACATGAATGCCATACTTGATATTCTATTCCAGGGACACATAGCTGTGGCATATGTGGTTGCTACCAGAAGCTTGGATTAGATACATCATTCATCCTTTCCTAGAGTAGGAATCATCTATCAGTTTCAGTTTTACTTAGGGCTTGTCTCCCAATTTTTCAGTACAGTTTTCAGACTTATTTATTCAGGTGTTGGATGATTATTAATCGATTATTTACTTTGGTGGCCGATGGTTTATTCGGCAAGTATTTTAATTATTTATTCAGTTGATTTGATTCAGTTGTTGTGAATGGCTTATATGTATTTTCGCATATTATTGTCTTGTTTAATTAAAAAGTTAAAATTTGGGACCGACCTTTTGGAATACTAAGTGGTTAGTAAGTTTTAAAAAGGTTTTCGACAGTGATGCTAAGAATGAACCAACAGGGATTACTTTTTTAATTTGATATAGCACAGGCGATAAATACAGCACTAACAGTTATGCACTAGGCACCACCTCAGGCACCGATAGTAGCCCCAGTCCAGGCTCATACATTCCTGTCTGCTTGGGAATGTGTCAGGGATGCCTTTCAGAAAGTGCATCCCCCGGAGTTTGCAGGAAGCTCCGACGTTGTTGTGGCTAGCCAGTGGAAGAAGGACATCCAAAGGAATTTGAGGATGTATGAGTGTACAGATATTCAAAGGCTGATACTGGCTACATTTAAGCTTGTAGGAGCAGTATTGCAGTGGTGGGAGTCCATTTCCACTACCGAGGAGAGATATTTTCTAGCTATTCAGGAGTTATGGGTGCGGTTCGACCACAAATATTTCCCCTCCGTAGTTCAGACAGAGATGAGGCAGAAATTGATGAATCTTAAGCAGGAAGGGAGGACATTGGAAGAGTATGAGGCCGAGTTAACCAATCTTTTGAACATATTACCTGATGAAATCCCAACTGAAGAGAAGAAGATCCAGAAGTTTATGGATGGGCTGACATGGAGGATTCGTCAGCACTTGCTAGGGAATCTCTCGTTGACCACCTATTTAGATATGGTTAACAAAGCGTTACTTCACTTACAGGACCACCACTTTCATTTATCAGAGGGTAAGCGAGTAGGAGAGTCCAGCCAGTAGGGCAGAATAGGGGGTGATGGTGCTAGCGGGGCACATTCAACTCAGGGTCAGCACATGCTGAGTGATTAGAGTTACCAACAGGGGGATTATAAAATATTTAGATCAGGAGTTTTCAAACAGGGCCAGGGAGGTTTTAAGCATGGCCAGTAGGGTCAGTACGGCCATCAGGGCCAGAAGCAGTTTCAGCAGGGTCAACATGGCCAAGGTAGAGGTGGTAACAGTCATCAGGGTCATGGGAAGCAGGGTTAGAGAGGGGAAAACTTCACAGGGAAATGTTTCATATGTGGAAAGATTGGCCATAAACTCCAGGAGTGTCCTGAAAGGGGCAGGGCCCCGCAGCAGCAGCAAGGTGCTCGACAGGAGCCCGAGAGATCGATGTTTCCTACCGCCCTCCCAGCACCTCCATAGATGCCAGCACTGCCACCTATTCTAGTAGTCCTAGTTTAGCAGGGACAACTTTAGTATGATTTAGTTTATAAACTTCAGCAGGCCGCAGTCCCGCTGGATTCACCCGCGATTGAGGGTATGTTTTCTATTCAGGGAACTATGGGGCGTATTTTATTTGACATGGGATCCACACACTATTTTATTGCCATGGTATTTGTACGCGCTATAGGATTATTAGATACCACAGAGAGCACTATCACTTGTGTATATTCTCCGTTGAGTAGAGGTTTTGTGATTTCCTTTATATGTAGAGGTGTGAGTGTAGAGATTGGGAGATTTACTTTACCTGCTAACATGATCGTATTAGATATGTCCGAGTACGATGCGATTATCGGTATGGATTGGCTAGTTACATATAGAGCCATAATCGATTGTTTTATTAGGAGTATAGTTTTTACCATACCCGATCAGGAGATGTTCCTAGTGGCGATGCCTCGTCTTGAGGGAGGATCGTCCACTAACTTGTACTATATAGAGGAGGAGACCACTAAGGACGTGGGGATACCACTTGATTCGATTCCAGTCATTAGGGAGTTCGCTGATGTATTCCAGGATATTCTGAGATTACCTCCTAGTAGAAAGATCGACTTCGTTATAGATTTAGTGCCGCACACTCGGCTGATAGCCCGCGCACCTTATCGTATGTCTCCAACGGAGATGAGAGAGCTACGGGATCAGATAGGGTAACTATTGGGTCAGGGGTTTATCCGTAGGAGTACTTATCCGTGGGGTGCTCCTATGTTATTTGTTAAGAAGAGGGATGGATCTTTGAAGTTGTGTGTTAATTATCGGGATAGGTACGTTGCCCCAAATCAATAATTTATTCGACCAGTTGAGAGGACCTGTCTTCTTCTCAAAGATTGACTTGATATCGGGATACCATCAGTTGCTTATTAGGGAACAATATGTCTCGAAGACTGCCTTCTTAACGAGATATGGTTCCTACGAGTTCAGGGTTATGCCTTTTGGCCTGACCAACGCCCCAACCGTGTTTGTGAACTTAATGAATAGGGTGTTTAGAGAGTTCCTAGACCAGTTCATCATTATCTTCATTAATGACATTCTGGTTTACTCTAAGACCGAGGAGGAGCATGCCAAGCACTTGAGGTAGGTTTTTCAGACACTGCATCAGCACGAGTTATATGCAAAATATGAGAAATGCGGGTTTTAGCTGAAGGAAGTTCAATTTTTGGGGCACTTCATTTCTGAGAGGGGGATATCTGTTGGTCCGGGGAACGTATCAGCGGTGAGGGAGTGGGGACAACCCACAACAAGGATGGAGATACGTAGTTTCTAGGGCCTAACAGGATACTACCAGAGGTTTATTCGAGGATTTTTTAAAATAGCGGGTTCATTGACGTATCTGACTCGCAAAGGGGTGCCATTTATCTGGAGTGATGTCTGTCAGTTGGCTTTGGATGAGTTGAAGGACAAGATGACCTTTGCACCAGTGTTAGCATCGCCCAGGCCAAGAGTGGAGTATCTAGTCTACACTGATGCGTCCTTACTAGGACTTGGGGGTGTACTCCAATAGGAGAATCAGGCTATAGCTTATGCTTCTTGTAATCTTAAGCCTCACGAGAGGAATTACCCCACCCATACTTGGAGTTAGAGGCATTCGTGTTTGCACTTCGAATTTGGAGACACTATCTCCTGGGGGAGAAATTTTTCTTATTCACAGACCACATGTCCCTACAGTACCTCTTCACGCAGAAGGAGTTGAATATGCGTCAATGTCGATAGCTCGAGTTTGTGAAGGATTATCAATTCGATATCCAATACCACCAAGGGAAGGCTAACGTGGTAGCAGACGCATTGAGCCATAGGATAGTAGGTGAGGTGGACGATGTGTGGGAAGCGAAGTGAAAGAAGTTGGGGCACCAAGACATCGTAGCCCGATTATTTATGTCTGTGATGATAGTTACGCCCCAGATCATTACGAGAGTAGTACAGGCTCAGGAAGCAGACCCATTCTGTCAAGAGCAGATAGTACGATTATTAGCAGAGGGGGATGAACCTTATATTGTTGATTCATATGGGGGCTTACGCTTCAATGGGATATTAATTGTTCTCGAGGGAGAAGACTTGCCACGTGAGGTAATGACAGAGTCGCATGGTTCACGATTCGTGGTACATCCTGGTGGGGATAATATGTACCAGGATATGAGGCGATAATACTGGTAGAGCGGGATGAGGAGGGATATTGTCGAGTTTGTTTCGAAATGCGCCACTTGTTAGCTAGTAAAAGTGGACCATCAGAGATCGACAGGACTTCTACAGCCATTAGAGGTTCCTATATGGAAATGGGAGAGCATTTCCAAGGACTTCATCACAGGATTACTAATGATGCAGTAAACAACAACACCAGATGAAGTGGTAGTAGAACTCAAACAGTCATAACAATGGTAGCAAGTAACAACACAGATATGTAGAAGGAGTTGAGGAGAAGAGGAAAAACACACCAATATAAGTGGTTAAGCTAATTTGGCCTATGTCCACTGTGATTGTGTGAGTAATATCACTAGATGAAGGCATTAATGGCCATAGATATAATCTCTCAAGCCTTCTCTCTCTACTGTATAAACTGACAGAGTTTTAGCTAGGTTTGCAACTATTGATCCCTTTACAAGGTAGAGGATGACCTCTATTTATAGTGTTTGGGGGTGTAATATACCCCCCAAGCATGCAATGAGAATGTTCATGAGGATCGAACCAGTGTGAGGATGACACCTGACTGATCTTATGTAGAAAATGATGACCTCAATATTCCCTCATGTGAGGGGAATGATTCGGTTATAACTGATTTGTCCACGCATTCCAAACCTTACATGTGCTTGTAAATGCTTGGCCCTACGTCCTTGACTGGTGTAACCTCGGCCTGGATGAGTACGAGGTTGGTGGAGTCAGATGTAATTGATTTGTCTTCTTTAATCGTGATGACCTCAGCCAAGAGGGTTGGTCGAGGTTAGGTATGAGGTAGCTGTAACGTCGAATGAGGCCGATGATAATATTGGCGATTGATTGAGCCTGCAAGACTCTGGTCACCTCGGCTGATGAAGAGCCGAGGTTGGTGTATGAGGGGCCGACCTTATAAGAGACGACCTTGCTGATAGTTGTCATAACCATCTTGTCACCTTGGCTGTGAGATCGACCGAGGTTAGTTACTCTGAGTAAGATGGTGCATTTTGGGTATATCAATCACCCCCTATACCTTAGTCTTCTATGTAATTAGATGACTGAGGGGTATGTAGTTAAGGCCGAGGCTAGGCCTCTTTTGGTGTCTTGAGGCACAAGGTGGTTCCTTGACACGTCACTCATTAAAGTGAGTAGCAGTCTTACAAAGGTGTGATGATTTTGACTTGTCTTTTGGGTTCCCTAGGGAAATAATGGGGCCTTGAGACTCGCGCCCCATCATTGGGTAGGTTTAAAAACCCTCTTCTCTCTCCTCATTCTTTTTCTTCTTCTATTTTCCCGCTTAAGCTCTCTTTGCAACTTCCATTTCCTTCGAACCTCCATTGTTAGCTGCCATTGAAGGTTTCTTGTGCTCCATAGACTCTTCTTCTCTTACCCACGACTAGCTAGATTCATTTTTCGACCACTTTTATATTTCCAACCGTTATTTTTCATTTCTGAATTTCCAGTGAGATTTTGCATTTTTCGGCGAGGGTTTCCACCTGTATTAGTGGTTGTAAGGCTAGGATAGCAGTGGTTTACGGACAGTTATAGGTACCTCCGAGGTTATTTCAGGCAAAAATAGCCCCTTTTAGGTTTATCGGTGGCCTTCCGATTATCTTCTCTGGTGACAAAGTTCTTGAGTGTTCTTGGTGAAAACCTTTCAGATTCCTAGTTTGATCTTTAGTTTAGATTGAACAAGTTGTTTGCCTGTTTGTAGTTTTGAGTCCAAGTGTTGTGTCGTCTCCCTTATGCTCAGACCTTGGTACCAACTTATATAAGAGTTCTCATCTCTCCGTGAGAAGACCTTTGAGAAAATTAGGCAAATAGAGCTAGCCCAAAAGGAAGCTCATAGGACTGAAGCCTTTCCTCTCAGACCTATCTTTCCTCCACCTCTAAAGGTTATTTATCCTGAGCCAGCCAAGATTGTTGAGCCTCCAGAGTTTCCTGAGGATCCCATACCAATGTCTGAGTCTGAGTCATCTTCCTCATACCCCTTATTATTAGACTCTTTTAAAGAGGCTATGGATTACTCTCCTAAGTGGGGTGAGGTTCCTGAGGAAGCCGAGGTTTTGAGTTGTTCCTCGTCTCACCAAGGTGCTAGCCCCTCACATAGATCTTATGATGTTGAAATCATAGGGCCAATTGTGGCCATTCCCCCTCTTATTGAGGACATTCCTCTGTCGGCTGCCAACGGGGCTTAATTTTCTCAGAGGTTTCCCGGTGGTGTCCCTGCACCTGCCCAGACCGATGTTGCTCGGGATGGTGATGATGGCGAGGAGAGTGATCTTGATACGTGTGAGGCGGCCGAGATTGAGAGTATCGTCATTAAGTACGACCTTCTTACTTTTAGACACCTCTATTCCATAAACTCTTCCATCATCCTTATGAAACCTATGAGGGATGAGAGGGCCTTTGATGGCCGAGAGGGAGAGATCTGATTTTATGAGTAGATGTTCAAATTAGGCTTTTGTCTTCCTATCCACCTTCCATCAGAGCTATACTCTCCCATATAAATCTTGCCCCTTCCCAACTATCCCCTAATGCCTGGAGGGTTATGATTTGGGCCATCGTCCTATGGAGGGTTGTCCACCACTCAGACCTTCCAGTTAGGGTTTTCACTGGTTGTTATGTCCCCTCCTCTGCCAAAAACCATCCTAGCTATTATGACTTCTTAGTTAGGAAATCAGAGAAGAAAATGTTATTGGTTACCCAAACTTCAAACCATAACTGGAAACCTTAGTATTTTTTTGGTTCTGGGGCATGGGAATTTGGTCCAAATGAGTCCTCTGGAATGTTGGTTCCAAGGACCCCTATGAAATGGGGGAAGGTATCCCTTGCTGCTAAAGATGACCCTGGACTTAGCCAGGACAATTGCTAAAAAGTTGAGGATCTTCGCAATCAGGGCGAGCAGGGTCATCTTATAAAATATGAACATCTGATGACCCCATATTACCTCTCTCAGACAGGCTTGGGGGGTGGTCCTTTAGGAGGGCTTCGTAAGTCTTAATTTTTCATGAGTTATACATCTTACTTTTTATATCTCTGACTGACTAACTCAGGGACTTGTCTTTTGCAGAGCGGCCAGCAGGCGTATCAGACGACCTTTGGGAAATGTCTGCTCCAGGGCTTATGAAGTTGATGGAGAAAAGGTGTGGAGAAAATGTACCCCCACCTATCAGCAAGAATAACTTCGGCACCTCCAAGGCCGATGTTACAAAAAAGAGGAAGTCCACGACCGACCTAGAGCATACGAGGCAAAGTAAGGCTCAGGCCTAGGATCGTGCTATCCCCATCTCTATAGACATTGACTTAGCTGCTCGTTTAGCTCAGCTGAAAATCAGTGATAGCCTCATTGGCCATAGTACGAAGGCTGCCAACGCTATTGGCACAATAATGACTGAAGAGGATAATCATTTCTTACGCTCTTTGGATGTCTCATTATTGGCTGAGTTTGCTCTCCAAAAGTCAACTCGGGTACCAGTTTTTGCTCATTTGAGCACTTACTCTTCACAAGTGTAACCTCGGCTTTTTAGAAATTATATCTCATATTTTCTTACATCTGATCTTCTTCTACAGGGTGTCTTCTCCTTCCATCGCCTCTTTGATTGGACTCTGAGGAGGTTGCCCCTTATAGAGAAGGGCTAAGAAGCTGAGAAGGTTCAAGCCTCTTTGAATGCAGAGGTTGAAAGGATGAAGGGGGTTGTCAAGTAGAGGGGCGATGACATGTCTAAACTCAAGAAGGACCATGAATTAGCCTTGAAGGTTAAGGATGGTGCCCTTCAGTCCAAGGTAGATGCTACTGTCAGGGCTGCAGTTGAAGATGCTGCTGAGAAGACCATTGAAGAATACAAGGTCTTAAATGAGTTTATCAGTTTTGGCTTTGAATACATAGAGAGGGGTATCAAAGTAACTGGTAAATGGGCAGCCACTAGGGAAAAAGATCCTGGGAGCTTGACCGCTTCAGACTTTGTGGGTCTCGGCTTTGGAGATCCTCTTTTTGCTCAGGCCTTGCAGGAAGTTAAGGAGGCTAACGCTGCTCCAATCGAGACTGCTCCTCTAGAGGTCACTCAGACTAAAGATGCTACCCATCATGATGATGGAGCTGAGGTGACAAACGTCGGCCGTGATGAAACCACAGTAGCTACAGAGACATAAACCTTTTTTTATAAATCTTTTAAAAGTTTTAATTTTGATTTCCCTTGTCTGTATCTCTTATTTTTGTGAACTTCTGATGGCCTCTTGATGCCTCTAACTTGAACTCATCTTTTTAATGATAAATTATTAGTCCAATCTTCTTCAAATTCTGTTGCTTCATACGATGTTATGCTTGAATGTCTTTCCTCTTAAACTCTCACCAAACTAATGATGTTTAAGGTCTGAGGTCATCAAATTATGATGTTCCACCTCATATTTTAACCAATTTAATGATGTTAAAGGTCTGTGGTCACCATATTATGATGTTCCACCTCATATTTTTTCACCAAACTAATGATGTTTAAGGTCTGAGGTCACCATATTATGATGTTTACCCTCATACTTTCATCAACTTAATGATGTTTAAGGTCTGAGGTCACCAAATTATGATGTTTACCGTCATATTTTCATTAACTTAATGATGTTTAAGGTCCGAGGTAACCAAATTATGATGTTTACCCTCATATTTTTCACCAAACTAATGATGTTTAAGGTCTGAGGTCACCAAATTATGATGTTCCACCCGCATATTTTCATCAACTTAATGATGCTTAAGGTCTGAGGTCATCAAATTATGATGTTTACCCTCATATTTTTCACCAAACTAATGATGTTTAAGGTCTGAGGTCACCAAATATGATGTTCCACCTCATATTTTCACCAACTTAATGATGTTTAAGGTCCGAGGTCACCAAATTATGATGTTTACCCTCATGTTTTCAACAACTTAATGACATTTAAGGTCTGAGGTCACCAAATTATGATGTTTACCCTCATATTTTTCACCAAACTAATGATGTTTAAGGTCCGAGGTCACTAAATTATTATGTTTACCCTCATTTTTTTCATCAAATTAATGATGTTTAAGGTCCGAGGTCACCAAACTATGATGTTCCACCTCATATTTTCACCAACCTAATGATGTTTAAGGTCTGATGTCACCAAATTATGATGTTTACCCTCATGTTTTCATCAACTTAATGATGTTTAAGGTCTGAGGTCACCAAATTATAATGTTTACCCTCATATTTTCATCAACTTAATGATGTTTAAGGTATGAGGTCACCAAATTATGGTATTTACCCTCATATTTTTCACCAAACTAATGATGTTTAAGGTCTGTGGTCATGAAATTATGATCTTCCACCTCATATTTTCACCAACTTAATGATGTTTAAGGTCTGAAGTCACCAAATTATGATGTTTACCCTCATGTTTTCATCAACTTAATGATGTTTAAAGTCTTAGGTCACCAAATTATGATGTTTACCCTCGTACTTTTCACCAAACTAATGATATTTAAGGTCTGAGGTCATCAAATTATGATGTTTACCCTTATATTTTTCACCAAACTAATGATGTTTAAGGTCTGAGGTCACCAAATTACGATGTTACACCCTCATATTTTCATCAACTTAATGATCTTTAAGGTCTAAGGTCACCAAATTATGATGTTTACCCTCATATTTTTCACCAAACTAATGATGTTTAAGGTCTGAGGTCACCAAATTATGATGTTTACCCTCATATTTTCATCAACTTAATGATGTTTAAGGTCTGAGGTTACCAAATTATGATGTTCCACCTCATATTTTCACCAACTTAATGATGTTTAAGGCCCGAGGTCACCAAATTATGATGTTTACCCTCATGTTTTCATCAAACTAATGATGTTTAAGGCTTGAGGTCACCAAATTATGATGTTCCACCTCAGTTTTTCTCCAACTTAATGATGTTTAAGGTCTGAGTTCACCAAATTATGATGTTTACCCTCATGTTTTCATCAACTTAATGATCTTAAAGGTCTGAGGTCACAAAATTATAATGTTCCACCTTATATTTTCACCAACTTAATCATGTTTAGGGTCTGAGGTCACTAAATTATGACATTTATCCTCATGTTTACATCAACTTAATGATGTTTAAGGTCCGAGGTCACCAAATTATGATGTTTACCCTCATATTTTTCACCAAACTAATGATGTTTAATAACACAACAATACAAGTATCAGCACGACATTACTATCTTTTTCATTGACATCTTTCGTATAGACTGGTACATGCATTACAAAAAGATTAGAACAACTCCAACATCCTATGTAATACTTCTTTAAGTGATCGGCATTCCAAGGGTTGGATAAAGGTTCTCCTTCAAGGTTTTCTAGCCGGTAGGTACCAGGCACAACCTCATCAACTACCCTATAAGGACCATGCCAATTAGGGTGGAGCTTATTTGCTTTTTGCCACGTCTTCTTTAGGACTAGGTTCCCCACAGCTATGGGGCTTGACTTCACCCTTTGATTGTATAATCTTATAGTTCTTTGCTAGTAGGCTGCCTGTCTTATCTCTGCATTCTCTATTCTTTCTTCAATTAAATCAAGATCAAGTCTTCTCTCTTCCACATTCCTTTGAGAGTTATAGGTCTGAACCCTATGAGTGGGAAGTTTTATCTCTATTGGGATGACAGCTTCTGAGCCATAAGCTAATATAAATGGAGTTTCTTCTGTTGGCGTCCTTGTTTTCGTCCTGTAGGCCCATAAAATGGCATATACCTCCTCTGTCCATCTCCATGTGTCCTCTTCCAACCTCTTTTTTATCCCATCAAGGATTGTTCAGTTTGTGACCTCAGTCTTTCCATTTGCCTGGGGTCGGCCAGGAGAAGAGAAGAACTGCTTGATCCCTACTTTTTCGCACTATTTTTTAGGGATATATTCTTGAATTGGGTTCCATTGTCTGAGATGAGGGTGTTTGGAAGACCATACCTGCATATGATATTCTTCCAGTTGAACTGGAACGTCTTCTATTCAGTGATTGTGATCATTGGCTCAGCCTCTACCCATTTGGAGAAATAATCGATTGCCATGATCAAAAATTGATAGTTGTTTACAGCTCTTGGCAGGGGTCCTACCAGGTTAATGCCCCATATTACAAATGGCCAAAGTGGGCTAATAGAAGTAAGAGGTTGGTGTGTCTGATAAGGTATGGTAGAGAATCTTTGGAACTTATCACACGTCACATACGCAATTGCATCTTTGGCCAAGGTTGGCCACCAGTACCCTGAGTGATTAACCTCTTAGCCAACGGCCTCCCTCCTATGTGACTTGAACAAGATCCCTCATGCACATCATGCAAGATGTGTGGAACCTATGAATGATGAACACATCTGAGAAGAGGGAGCAGGAACCCCTTCTTATACAGGACATCTCATACAATTGAGAATTTTGCAGCTCTGAACCTCAGCTTTCTCCTTACTGACTTCGACTCTGGCAGCTCCCCCTCTCTGATGCTCATATATTCAAATTTAGGCAAGTTCTAGCAACTTCTTTTTCTTCTATGGTCGGCTTGGGTAGAATCTCAAGTGGTACTATTCTTCTTATGTATGTTCTTGTTACTGAGGCCAAACTCGCGAGTGTATCAGCTTGGCTATTGTCTAGCTGAGGTATCCTCTTCATCTTTACTTCTTTGAAGTTTTTTAGCATCCTTGTGTAACAACCTGGATTTTTTAAATGGGAATTTTTAAATTAATTTTGGAAATCGGATAAAAATGAAATTTTAGATTTTATAAATTTTATAATTTAAAGTGTTGGTTTTTATATTTGAAAAATAATTTTTCAAACGGAATTGGAATCGAAATTAAAATGGAGTTTTAATTGAATTTTTATTATATAGAAGAGTCCTCAAAACATAAAACTCTCTTAGAGTCCTCAACATAAAACTCTCTAGGAAAAAAATTAAAAATATTGAACGGTCCGATTGAGTTGAAATATTTTTTACAGCTTCCTCTCGTCTTCAACTAATTCTTTGTAAAATTTCATCCAATTCCAACGGTCCGATCGTCCGAAATAAATTTTTTAGTGTTTGTATCTGATTAGAACTCTTTTCTTAATCGAACTCTTGATCCTTTATATATCAACAAATTCGTGGCTTGGCTTTTTAAATAACTTTTTCTTAAAATTTTCAACCAGAAGACCTCTCCAAATTACTCCCTTTCATCTACAAACCATAGCCCCAAACTTATTCAAGATTTGAACCTTAGATTATAAGGCTTATTTGGTGTTTTCTCGAGTTTGGTCTAGAACGAGATTTGATTATTTTTGCGAAAGGAACGTGATGGGGCGATCATATTTTGAGGATGAAATTATGTGATGATTTTGAGGTATGGGGTTTTACACAATATGCTCCTTAATCTCGCGAGAGTTACTCCCGTTGTTTTCTTGTGATTATTGAGTCATATTTGAATTGATAAATTCATTTGGAAATCTGGAAATATTTATTGGAATCTAATTTCGATTCATGTGGTATTATATTTGGTGTTGATCATGTTGTCATGAGATTTTAATATGGCACTAAGGTTGGGCACCCGCCAATATTCCTTTTTTCCGGATATGCTAAAAAAATGCATAAGCGCGGTATGGTGGTGAGGCCTGGTGACCCGGTTAATGTGTTGTTGAGAAATTATATTGATATAATTGCTTATGAGATTCGCTTTTGATTTGAATATTCGTATTCGTATTGTGACGTTTTATTCACCGCTAATATTTGTTGAGCATCTTTCCTATCGTATTATGTACTTCCCCATATTTTCTTTTAGTGGAAGGTTAGCGTGGATTTTGGGCGCTTTGGATTTGATTGGGATGATTTTGTGACACCCCGCCTAATTAAACCTTGGGTGATCAAGCCTTATTTTAATATAAACAGGTTTCTTTAATGGTTCATTCTTAGCATCACTGTCGAACGCCTTTTTAAAAAAAGTTTACTAATCACCTAAGTGAAATTAAAACGGATGCCAAATTTTAACTTTCTTAAATAAACAAATAATCCAAACCACACATTACCAAAACTAGATATGACTATGCAGTAAGCAAAAGAAATCTGAAAGCAGTTAAAGTTTTGCCGTAAACCACGGCCCAAAAGACAACTACAAATCCATAACTAGAATAAACTGTAATAGAAAAGGTGGAACGACATGTTCCAACAAGGAATGATAAAACTGAGATACTGCACTAGAACTGAAAAGAAAGAAGCGTCTATGCAATCCCTGCAACCTCCACACTGGCTGCAGCTCCCAAATCTCTGACAGGAAATCAAGCTGGGTGTCCTTGTGGCTGGGCACCTAAAAGGTTTTTAAAATTTTACATAGCAAGAGTTAGTACTCAAAACATTTGAAAATATTTTGCAAGCGGTTATCACAATTAAGTTATTGATTACACATTTTAAGGTTTCGCACGCTCCCTGGAACCTCCTCACCTCTCTTACATAGCATGTAACTATCGAGGAAACTAAGTCTACCTAGTCATACTAACCATAACTGAAGTTAACTCATTTACCGTTCATTACCTTATTCTTGTAATAATTTCAACATGCTATAAATTATTATCAGGACATTTACTTATCATAATCTTGTCTACTATTCTCATTTGGTAGATTTAGCACGTATAACATTTTATTCCCTGACAATGTATATAATATATGTTACCACTAATATATCCTTTTATTACACACAAAGGACTCTTGGCTCGGAAAAATTCATCGACTCCAAGTGAAAGTTGGTTCGGAATGTCACATCGACCCCAACTATATATAATTATAAATATATACACATATTCTGGTTCCTAACTCTTTCATCGCGGCACCAGTACAAAATTTGGTTCGGCATTTATCATCGACCCCAAATTTAATATAACTTTATGTTAGTTCGGAATGTCACATCGACCCTAACATAATTCATTTAGGTAGTGTTCTCTTTACCCAATATCATTTATATAAATTTAGTAGGTACGCACCCGACCTAATCATTCATACCCGTACATAATATTTCTTTCTTATATTCTCCGTACTTATTAACTACAATATAGCTCACTATTGTATTTATTTGAGTATTCGCGTAACTCAAAGAGCCCTAGTTACCCCTCCCTTAATTCAGTAGTTAAGTAAAAGTTTAACCTACTGGTATTTTCTTTCCGGAAATCAAGTCTCACTTTAACCGAAATTAGATTAACCATCTCAACTCACGGCGAAATCAATCGTTCTTTAGTCATTCCACTTCTCCAACATTTCTACTCAATCATAGGTGGAGGAACCCTATGGTACACCTACTGGTAATTTTCAAGTCTCCTTATAGGAAAAATATCATTTCTAAGGTTCCCATTAAGTAACGGCAATTAAAGAAGTTTATACACAAATTCTCTATAATTCAGACAGGGTCGATCGATCGAAGGAAGAGGATCGATCGATCGACTGCTTCGATAGATCGACATTCAATGGTCGATCGATCGATCGAGCAGTGACAGACCCAGTTCGTCTTCTTCCTACGGGTTTCACCATTTTTACATCTCTAGCTTTCATGATAGGCCATCAAAATCACAACCAACAATTTCTAATCATACCTACATGTTCTGGGATGATTACTAACGATTTAAAACATCAAAATCAATATAATTCTTGGCTAAATTCACTGAAAATCTCTATAATATCCAAGAACCCTAAAAACTGCATTCTTTATCTTTTTCATCAAAGTTCCAGATTTTCATACGAATTTCTCATCAAGTTTTCTATGATATAAACATACTTAGGAATTCAAAAACGTTCTACATGCAAATCCTAATCAATCATGGATTTTTCTAAACAGTTTATTTTCAAGAATATCATAAAAATCATGTTCTTCCTTAATCTTAAACATGGGTATTATAACTCAATTATTTCTGCAATAAACCACTTGCCTTAAGGTTTGTAGGGTCTGAATTCGTGGTTGTTGATGATGATTGATGATGTTGGTGCCTCAATCCTTCCTCCCAACAATCTTTTGATGAAATCTTCCTAAGATGATTTCTCCCTCCTTCTTGCCTAAGGGATTTGCCTCTCTCTCTCTCTCTCTCTCTCTAATGGCTATGGTGTAACTCTAAGTGTCTAACCCTAGCCACCATTCTTATAATCAGATTTAGGGTTACAAAAATTCGTAGGTCATCTTTCCCTTAATTGCAAAGTGACCAAAATGCCCCCGAATGGTCCCGGTTTAGCCCAAAAATGACCCGGCACTCAACTAGTACCCCTGGGTACACTATTTTGACTAATTCGACCCTTTCGGACTCAACCGTGGACTCTAAATTATCATTTGAGTCTCGTAAATATTTTTCTACTCTCAATCTTAAATTTTGTCGAGCTACATCCGGTACGTCCGTATAGTCACTAAACCGAACATATCGTCATTGAAAATTTATATTCACCCTAATAAATTTTCTATAACACATTTTCATTTTATTAACATAATATCTGTTTAAATTACTCTACTCACGTAATTTAAATCAATCATATTAAATTACATTAAGTTATTCTACTTACGTAATTTAATTAAAGCGTAATTAAATCCCATTAAATTACTCTACTTGCGTAATTTAAAATTAAGCAGAATTACGGGGTGTTACATACTTCCCCCCTTACAAAAGGAATTTCGTCCTCGAAATTAGGAAAAATACCTGCAATGAATAGTTCTGGATATTGTTCGCGCATATCCTCTTCCCGTTCCCAAGTGGACTCATCCATATTGTGATGTCTCCACTGTACTCGCACTAAGGGTACCACCTTGGATCTTAGTTTGCGCTCACTATAATCCAGGATAGTCACGGGTCTTTCTTCATATGAGATATCTGGCTGCAAATCGATCTCCTCCAGTGGAATGTGCCAGAAGGCTCTCTCGCTCCTCTTGTATTTCTTCAGCGACGCTACATGGAACACATCGTGTATTCGCTGAAGATGCTCGGGGAGTCCCAATCTGTAAGCCACCGGTCCCACTCTCTCAATGGTAGGAAACGGCCCTACATATCTTGGCGCCAACTTCCCCTTTTTGCCAAACCTCGTAACCCCTTTCATAGGAGATACTCGAATCAATACCTGATCTCCCACATCTAACTCCACATGTCTCCTGCCGGCGTCAGCATAACTCTTCTGCCTATCCTGGGCTATTCGAATACGTCCTCGAATCAACTCTATTTTTGAGGAAGTCTCCTGTATCATTTCTGGCCCTAAAAGCTTGTTATCCCCCACTTCTAACCAACAAGCGGGTGAACGACAAGGTCTCCCGTAAAGCGCCTCGAATGGAGCCATACCAATAGTGAATTGGTAAGAGTTGTTATACGCAAACTCTACCAAAGGAAGGTACGGTTCCCAATTTCCCCCAAAATCTAGAATACACATTCTCAGCATATCCTCTAGCATCTGGTTTACTTTCTCTGTCTGGCCGTCCGTCTGTGGGTGATATGCCGTACTTAACCGTAAGTCGGTGCCCATGGCCTCCTGAAAACTCTGCCAAAAGTGCGACACGAATATCTTATCTCGGTCCGATACGATATTAATGGGAACTCCGTGCAGCTTAACAATCTCTGAAATAAAAAGCTGCGCGTACCGCATAGTATCATAATCCGTACGAACCGGTAAGAAATGTGTGACTTTAGTCAAACGATACACTATCACCCAAATGGAATCGTGGCCCTTCTGCGAGGTTGGTAACCCGGTAATAAAATCCATAGAGATACTCTCCCACTTCCACACGGGAATCTCTAGTGGTTGTAGCATTCCTGAAGGCCTCTGATGGTCAACCTTTATGAGTTGGCATGTAGCACACTTCGAGACAAATTCTGCAATATCTCGTTTCATACCTGACCACCAATATACTCGTCGCATATCCTGATACATTTTGTCCCCACCTGGGTGTACTGAGAATTTTGACCCGTGCGACTCTGTCATAACGGTATGTCTCAAATCATCATCCTCGGGTACTATCAGTCTACCGTTGAAACGTAGTCCACCTTCCGAACTGATGGAGTAGCATTCTGCCCCCTTGGCCAGTAACTGTCGTACTTTATCCTGACAAAATGGGTCTTCTTCTTGTGCCCTCACTATCTGCATAACGTTCTCGGAAGTGATAGCTAGAACTGCCATACATGCTCTTGCCATATCATCCTCGTGTCGGAGCTCACTCCACTTTGCCTTCCAAACCTCAGCTAACTCTCCGATGGGTCTTCTGCTTAACGCATCTGCTACCACGTTAGCCTTACCAGGATGATACTGTATATCAAATTGGTAGTCCTTCACGAATTCAAGCCACCTTCTCTGCCTGATGTTCAGGTCCTTCTGAGTGAACAGATATTGCAATGACTTATGATCCGTGAATAGCGTAAACTGCTCGCCCAGAAGATAGTGTCTCCAAATCCTCAAAGCAAAAACAACCGCTGCCAACTCGAGGTCATGGGTGGGGTAGTTCTTCTCATGTGGCTTAAGTTTTCGTGACGCATAAGCTATAGCCTTTTCCTCCTGCTGTAACACACCCCCAAGTCCTTGTAAGGACGCATCAGTATAGACTCGGTATTCCATTCCGCTCTTCGGCAAGGTAAGAACGGGGGCTGATGTCAACTTGTCTTTCAATTCATCAAAAGCTAACTGGCAACTATCACTCCATACGAAGGGAATTCCCTTCCGAGTTAGATTCGTCAACGGTCCGGCAATTTTTGAGAATCCCTTGATGAAGCGACGATAATAACCAGCCAAGCCCAAGAAACTGCGGATTTCTGTCGGTGTCGTGGGCTGTCCCCACTCCCTCACCGCCGATACCTTACTTGGGTCAACTGCAATGCCCCTGCTAGATACGACGTGGCCTAGGAACTGAACCTCCCGGAGCCAAAATCCGCACTTCTCAAATTTGGCGTATAACTGATGGTTCCGCAATGTCTGTAGGACCAATCGTAAGTGCTCTGCGTGCTCTTCCTCCGTACGGGAGTAAATCAGAATGTCGTCTATGAACACAATCACAAACTGATCCAAAAACTCCCGGAATACCCTGTTCATGAGATCCATGAATACTGTCGGTGCATTAGTAAGCCCAAAAGGCATCACTCTGAACTCATATGACCCGTACCGCGACAGGAAAGCGGTCTTAGGTACATCCTCTTCACGAATGCGCAATTGGTGGTATCCCGATCTCAAATCGATCTTTGAGAAGTATGCAGCCCCTCTCAATTGATCAAACAAGTCGTCAATCCTTGGTAACGGATACTTATTACGTATCGTTACTTTGTTCAGCTCTCTGTAATCTACACACAGACGAAGTGAACCATCCCTTTTCTTCACAAACAGTACTGGCGCACCCCATGGCGATGTACTCCGTCGAATAAAACCCTGTCCTAACAGTTGCTGGATTTGCTCTCTCAGTTCCCGCATTTCTGAAGGAGCCATGCGATAAGGTGCTTTGGCAATCGGTCTCGTCCCCGGTGTTAGATCAATTACGAACTCTATCTCTCTGCTAGGTGGTAACCCTGGTATCTCCTGAAAGACATCCTCAAAATCCCTCACAACTGGGATTGAGTCCAGAGAAATGGCCACCCCATGTGAGGTCTCCTCCTCAATATAATATAAGTGAGTTCGTGATCCTCCTTCGGGAAGTGGCATAGCCACAAGGAACATCTCCTGCCCCGGAATAGAGAACACGATGGTCCTCTCATAACAATCCACCATTGCCCTATTATGTGCCAACCAATCCATGCCTAGGATGACGTCATATCCCTCCATATCCAGCACTAGAAGGTCTGCCGCCAGGCTCAGTCTCCCGACCATAATGTCCACACCCTTACAAATCGAGTGTATGAGGGACCCACTACCCATCGGTGATTCCACAAACATAAGATGAGTGTCTGCTGTCGCTAATAGGCCGGCTGCCCGTGAAAATCTAGTGGAAATAAATGAATGCGTTGCCCCGGTGTCAAACAAAATATTCCCCTCAAGCCCATGAATAGGAAACATACCCGCAACTGCTGGTGGTGCTGGCGGTGCCGGCTGAAATGGAATGTCTCGTATGTTGAACACACGCCCGTACTGCATCTGTCCTGGCTGTGGGGCCTGTACTGCTGCTGGGGCTAATGGTGCCTGTTGCCCCTGTTGGGCACCCTGCTGTTGTACCCGGTCTTGCTGTGGACAATTTCTGCTCTTGTGACCCTGTTGACCACAAGTGCAGCACTGTCCCTGGAACTGTCTTTGTCCTTGGCCCTATTGTCCCTGACGTTGACCCTGTCGCCCTTGGCCTTGTTGTCCCCCATTTGGATTTCCCTGGCCCTGTCGACCCTGAGGGACTGGTTGTTGAGGACCCTGCTGGCCCTGTCAGTCGAAGCGATACTTCCCGTGCTTAAACTTCTTGGCAGGGTTCCCCTGTCTGGAATCCTGTCCCAACTGCCCCGCTGCCTGCTGTTGTGTAGTGCTGCTGCCACCACCTCCATCTACCTTTCCCGATTGGCTAGGTTCACCCCTCTTACTTCCCTTAGTATGAAAACGGTGATCCTGACAGTGTAGTAGAGCGGCATTGACGACATCTGTGTAGGTTACCAATGCCGGATTACCAATTAAGTGTTGCCTGATTCTCCAGGCTAGGCCCTCCATAAATTTGGACTTCTTCCTTTCCTCATTGCTCACCTCGTTTGGCACAAAATTAGCCAAGCGGGTAAACTCCTCCTCGTAGTCTGCAACCGAGCGTTCACCCTGGACCACTTCGCTGAACTTCTTTCTCATCTCTGACTCTACTGCTGGAGGGAAATACTTGCGGTCAAACCGCACCCAGAACTCAGAAATAGTCAAAGTATCTCTCTCCTCGATGGTGGTAACTGACTCCCACCACTGAAGGGCCGCTCCTGACAGACGGAAAGTGGCTAGCATCTGTTCCTGCACTCCGGTGCACTCTAGCATGCGCAAGTGGCGCTGGATATTCTTCTTCCAGTTGCACGCTTCCACTACATCAGTACTGCCCTGAAACTCGGGTGGATGCCCCTTCTGAAATGCCTCCCTGACTCGTTGCCAAGTAGATAGTACTGCCGGGACTTGTGCTACCGGTGCCACAGGGGGAGGTACTTGGGGCTGAGGAAAGTGGGCTGCCATTGCCCTCATCGCTGTCTCAACTGCCTGAGCCACTATCACTGCGACCTGAGTAGTGGAGATTAGCTCGGGTGGGGGTGGTGGTATCGGTACCTGTGGCTCTTGCTGAGCCTCCCTCACCTCCTCTCTAGCTTCAGCCCTCTCTGCTCTCATTCTCCTTGGCGGCATCTGAAATAAGATTCAAATTGTATAAGTACACAATTTATACAAAATTTAAGAGCAGAAGTACGATATCGCAACAGTGGAATTTAAATCAACAGTCCTAATAGTAGGGCTCTATTATAAACAAACGTAACGCTGAATCGTAGTAAGCCGTACAGATCCTATGGACACTAGAACCTGATGCTCTGATACCATCTGTGACACCCCGCCTAATTAAACCTTGGGTGATCAAGCCTTATTTTAATATAAACAGGTTTCTTTAATGGTTCATTCTTAGCATCACTGTCGAACGCCTTTTTAAAAAAAGTTTACTAATCACCTAAGTGAAATTAAAACGGATGCCAAATTTTAACTTTCTTAAATAAACAAATAATCCAAACCACACATTACCAAAACTAGATATGACTATGCAGTAAGCAAAATAAATCTGAAAGCAGTTAAAGTTTTGCCGTAAACCACGGCCCAAAAGACAACTACAAATCCATAACTAGAATAAACTGTAATAGAAAATGTGGAACGACATGTTCCAACAAGGAATGATAAAACTGAGATCCTGCACTAGAACTGAAAAGAAAGAAGCGTCTAAGCAATCCCTGCAACCTCCACACTAGCTGCAACTCCCAAATCTCTGACAGGAAATCAAGCTGGGTGTCCTTGTGGCTGGGCACCTAAAAGGTTTTTAAAATTTTACATAGCAAGAGTTAGTACTCAAAACATTTGAAAATATTTTGCAAGCGGTTATCACAATTAAGTTATTGATTACACATTTTAAGGTTTCGTACGCTCCCTGGAACCTCCTCACCTCTCTTACATAGCATGTAACTATCGAGGAAACTAAGTCTACCTAGTCATACTAACCATAACTGAAGTTAACTCATTTACCGTTCATTACCTTATTCTTGTAATAATTTCAACATGCTATAAATTATTATCAGGACATTTACTTATCATAATCTTGTCTACTATTCTCATTTGGTAGATTTAGCACGTATAACATTTTATTCCCCGACAATGTATATAATATATGTTACCACTAATATATCCTTTTATTACACACAAAGGACTCTTGGCTCGGAATAATTCATCGACTCCAAGTGAAAGTTGGTTCGGAATGTCACATCGACCCCAACTATATATAATTATAAATATATACACATATTCTGGTTCGGAACTCTTTCATCGCGGCACCAGTACAAAATTTGGTTCGGCATTTATCATCGACCCCAAATTTAATATAACTTTATGTTAGTTCGGAATGTCACATCGACCCTAACATAATTCATTTAGGTAGTGTTCTCTTTACCCAATATCATTTATATAAATTTAGTAGGTACGCACCCGACCTAATCATTCATACCCGTACGTAATATTTCTTTCTTATATTCTCCGTACTTATTAACTACAATATAGCTCACTATTGTATTTATTTGAGTATTCGCGTAACGCTAAGGGCCCTAGTTACCCCTCCCTTAATTCAGTAGTTAAGTAAAAGTTTAACCTACTGGTATTTTCTTTCCGGAAATCAAGTCTCACTTTAACCGAAATTAGATTAACCATCTCAACTCACGGAGAAATCAATCGTTCTTTAGTCATTCCACTTCTCCAACATTTCTACTCAATCATAGGTGGAGGAACCCTATGGTACACCTACTGGTAATTTTCAAGTCTCCTTATAGGAAAAATATCATTTCTAACGTTCCCATTAAGTAACGGCAATTAAAGAAGTTTATACACAAATTCTCTATAATTCAGACAGGGTCGATCGATCGAAGGAAGAGGATCGATCGATCGACTGCTTCGATAGATCGACATTCAATGGTCGATCGATCGATCGAGCAGTGACAGACCCAGTTCGTCTTCTTCCTACGGGTTTCACCATTTTTACATCTCTAGCTTTCATGATAGGCCATCAAAATCACAACCAACAATTTCTAATCATACCTACATGTTCTGGGATGATTACTAACGATTTAAAACATCAAAATCAATATAATTCTTGGCTAAATTCACTGAAAATCTCTATAATATCCAAGAACCCTAAAAACTGCATTCTTTATCTTTTTCATCAAAGTTCCAGATTTTCATACGAATTTCTCATCAAGTTTTCTATGATATAAACATACTTAGGAATTCAAAAACGTTCTACATGCAAATCCTAATCAATCATGGATTTTTCTAAACAGTTTATTTCCAAGAATATCATAAAAATCATGTTCTTCCTTAATCTTAAACATGGGTATTATAACTCAATTATTTCTGCAATAAACCACTTGCCTTAAGGTTTGTAGGGTCTGAATTCGTGGTTGTTGATGATGATTGATGATGTTGGTGCCTCAATCATTCCTCCCAACAATCTTTTGATGAAATCTTCCTAATATGATTTCTCCCTCCTTCTTGCCTAAGGAATTTGCCTCTCTCTCTCTCTCTCTCTCTCTCTCTCTCTAATGGCTATGGTGTAACTCTAAGTGTCTAACCCTAGCCACCATTCTTATAATCAGATTTAGGGTTACAAAAATTCGTAGGTCATCTTTCCCTTAATTGCAAAGTGACCAAAATGCCCCCGAATGGTCCCGGTTTAGCCCAAAAATGACCCGGCACTCAACTAGTACCCCCGGGTACACTATTTGGACTCTAAATTATCATTTGAGTCTCGTAAATATTTTTCTACTCTCAATCTTAAATTTTGTCGAGCTACATCCGGTACGTCCGTATAGTCACTAAACCGAACATATCGTCATTGAAAATTTATATTCACCCTAATAAATTTTCTATAACACATTTTCATTTTATTAACATAATATCTGTTTAAATTACTCTACTCACGTAATTTAAATCAATCATATTAAATTACATTAAGTTATTCTACTTACGTAATTTAATTAAAGCGTAATTAAATCCCATTAAATTACTCTACTTGCGTAATTTAAAATTAAGCAGAATTACGGGGTGTTACAGATTTATAGCGAGGATTATTTTGGGAAGATTTTAATACAAGAGAGAAGACTTGTATTTATTTATTTTGATGTATAGAGCATTGGAGATTTATTTTATTTGTTGTATTTATTCGAGAAAATTATTTTACTTATTTGAAGATATTTGAGATTAGTGGCTTCTCTTTTGTTGTTGTGGGAATTAGATGCTCTATAGCTTGTTATATTGTGGAATTGGTTAGTTTTATCGATAGTAGCGCTCCGTTCGCTCTTCCCGAGAGGGCGAGATGTTACTCCTTCTCACCCTCTTCATGTACTTGGCCATCCTTTCATCTTAGGCCTCATACACCTCCAGGATTTGGTTGACAACCAACCTTGAGTCACTGTTGACTAGGAGTCGACTGACACTAAGGGCCTTTGCCAAAGAGAGACCTGTTATCACTACCTCATACTCTGACTCATTATTATAAGCTTTGAAGTTGAACTTCAATGCATACTCAATGCCAGTACCATCTGGTGCTGACACTATCAGCCCTGATCCACTTTCGATTTCACAAGACGACCCGTCGATGAAGAGGTTCCAAATGGTTGTATATGAAGAGAAGCTTCCCTTCGATAGGGTCCCTTCCTTGAATTGGTACCTGTCTTCCTTATTCTTGACAATTCCTTTTCTGTCCTCGCTTGACTCAACCTCGTCCGAATCTTGGAAGACGTTTTTATCCAGTTCTTCTGTAACCCTTTGACTAATCTCAACCTCGACCTCTTCCCATGTAAACTCTGCTACAAATTCTGTCAGTGCCTGCCCCTTGATGGTAACCTTGGGTTGATAGACAATGTCATATTCTCCCAACACAATGGCCCAGGTCATTAGCCTGCCTGACTTCTCAGGCTTATTGAGGACCTGTCTGAGTGGGGAATTAATGAGGATGACCATGGAGTGTGCTTGGAAGTATGAATTCAGTTTCCTAAATGCATGTATCAAGGCATAGGCTAACTTTCGATCGGAGGGTACTTCTGTTCAGACCCTTGAAGAGCCTTACTATTGAAGTACACTCGTCTCTGCACTCCACCCTCTTCTCTTTACAATTGCGGCACTGATGGCTGACTCTAAGATAACTAAATATACATATAACTTCTCACCCGGGATCGGTCGAGATAGGAGTAGGGGGATCCGAAGTAGGGCTTGAGCTCCTTAAAAGCTTTATCGCATTCCTCATCCCATTCGAATGCCTTTTTGAATATGTTGAAAAAGGGAAGACACTTATCTGTAACTCTCGAGACAAACCTGTTAAGTGCAGCAACTCTTCCAGTTAGCCTCTGAACGTCTTTGATGGCTCTTGTTGTCTTCATCTCTAGAAAAGCCTTGGTCTTCTCGGGGTTATCCTCTATTCCCATTTGGTTGACAATGAATCCTAATAACATTCCATCTCCTACCCCGAAGACACATTTGGACAGGTTGAGCTTCATTCTGTATCTATCCATGGTGTCAAAAGTTCTTTCAAGGTCAGCCACGTAAGTGTCGATCTTCAGGCTCTTTGTCAGCATGTCGTCCACATACACTTCCATAGACTTGCCTATCTGATCTTTGAATATCTTATTTACAAGACATTGGTAAGTAGCCCCTGCATTCTTTATCCCAAAGGGCATAACCTTGTAGCAATATGTCCCCTTATCTGTGATGAATGTTATCTTCTCCAAGTCTTCTGGGTTCATGAAGATCTGATTATACCCGAAATATGCATCCATGAAGCTCATGATCTCATGTCCTGCTGTGGCATCCACCATCTGATCTATACGAGGTAGGGGAAGCTGTCTTTTGGGTAAGACTCATTCAAATCGGTGAAATCTAGACACATCCACCATTTCCCATTAGCTTTTGGAACAATGATAGCGTTAGATAACCACTCTGGGTATATGACTTCTCTGATGAACTTGGCCTCTTTAAGCTTTCTAGACTCTTCTCCCTTGAGTACACTCTTCTTCTCTATTTGATGGGATTAGCGTCTTCTATAACATTGAGTTTATAGCACATAATCTCATGATCAATACCTGGCATGTCTGCATGGCTCCATGCAAAAAAGCTCTGTCTCTTTGTCAGCAACCTTACCATTTCCTCCTTGATCTCAGGTCTTAGGGATTTGCCGAATTGGATCGTTTTTTCCAGTTCATCCTCATTGAGGACGATGAATTCTACCTCTTTTGCAGCCTCTCCCTTCTTGAGCTTTGTTTCATCTCTAGGATCAAGTGTGTAGATGTTGTACATGGTTGTTGCCTTCTTATGAGCCTCTCTCTCTTTCGCGAAGTTGAAGTAGCATTCACGTGCCAATGTTTGGTCACCTTGCACTTCCCCTACTTCATAGGGAGTCAGGAATTTTAGCATTTGGTGGATCATTAAAGGCATGGCCTCAAATTCCTTGAGGGCTACTCGTCCTATGATGAGGTTATATGCTGGGAAGACGTTTTCGTCCATCATAAAGAAATTAATTTTTTTGTTCAACTTCTTAGGCCATTCGTCTCCCATTCTAATATCCATCTCATACATACCCAATGGATGAACCTTTTTGCCGCTGAAGTCGATCAAGGGATGATGATAAGGGATAATCCTAACTCTGCTGAGGCATAGGCTCTTAAAATATAGCCAAAACATGACGTCTGATGAACTTCCCTCATCAACGAGGATCCTCTTAACTTCACACCCATGTACCACCGTTGACATCAAGACGTGAGAAGCCAACTAAGAGGGTATCCATATCTACCTTCTTTCTCTTCTCGTGTTTAACCTCTGTAGAGGCCAAGTTCACAACCTCGACCTTTACCGCTGCTTTGACCTCTGCCATATGGGCCTTGCGATCAGCTACCTCTGAACCTCCCCCTGCTAGTCCTCCACGGATGGTGTTCACACCGAAAATAATCATATCGACTCTCTTCACTGGGATATTATCGTCTTTTGGTGGGAGGTCAGGTTCATCATCATCATCGTCTGAGTCCTCGGGTCTTCCAGTAGGGACATCTTCCCAGTATCTTTCATTTCTTTTCTTTTTGGGGTCATCTCTCTCCCCTTAGGGACTCTACCATCAACATACTTTCTGAGTTTTCTCGACTTCAACATCTTCTCAATCTCGTCCTTCAGTGCGAAGCACTTGTCAATCAGATGGTCGTGATCCTGATGGGACTCGCACCATAGGTTCTTATTTCTCTTATGCGGAGGGGCCTTCAGCTTCTCCAGCCATCTTAGGGATCTATCATTCTTTATTCCATTAAGGATGTGTTCACAGCTCATAGTTAGAGGAGTATAGTGTACAAACTTATCATCTGCAGCCCTCTTCTTTCCATCATTCTTCCTTTGAAATTTCCCGCTACTACTTCCATTCTCATCCTCATACTTTGCAGCCATTGCCTCTTCTACGTTCATGATATTTCCAGCTGTCGCTGACAGCATGGCCATAGACTTAGGAGGGTCTTTAGTAAGCTTCCAAAGTATCTTTCCCTTCTAAAGTCCTCCAATGAGAGCGGTCATGGCTATGCTCTCTTCGTAATCTTCAACTTCTAACTTTTCCTTGTTGAACCTTGTGATGTAGTCTCTGAGGCTTTCATTCTTGCCTTGGTTTACATAGAGTATATGGGTCGTCTTCTTCTGAGGTCTTACCCTAAAATATAAGTTGTGTATAAAATGCTCAGCTAAACCCTTAAAGTTCTCACTAAGTTTTAGGAAGAGAAGTGAACCAAATATGTGTTGCTCCCGTTAAAGCTCTTGAGAAAGCTCGGCACCTCATCTTGTCAGGGATTGATTAAATGTCTACTATAGACTGATACATCTTAATCTTATGCACTAGGTTGGTACTATCATCGTACTTCGGGGACACAATCGGTGGTTTAAATTTGGCAGAGGTTGGGAAGTTGACAATCCTTGCCACAAAAGGGGAGCCCTCTGAGAAACCCCTTAGTAGTGGGTCTTGGATTTTTATGAGGTTACCTATCTTCTCTTCAAGCCTTTAGATGGAATCATTCCAGGTTCTTACAACGTCGGCTTGGCCGAGGTTATCCCCAGCCACTTCCAAGGAGTGGAACTAAGGTTCTCCTGCAGCGGGGCAATGTCGGTTGTTGACTTCCCCTTAACCACAGTCTCGTCCATGGCGAGGCCGATGTTCGTCACCTCCCCTTTGTGAGCTGGCTATGCTCCTCGACCTGGATAGCCTCTGCCTTAGATCATTAATTGGGCCGAGCCTCTCAAAGGCCGACCCTATGCTTAAGCGATCAAAAGCCGACCCTCTTTGGTGTGCATTACCACCTCGTCTCTCATAGTAACCTCGGTTTTGTTGTATAGGACGTATAGTGTTGGTTGAGACCTCATGCGGCTCCCAACAGTCTGCAGGAGTATCTTCTGCCTCAATATCACCGTACCTATCCTCAGGGAAAGGGTTTTCTTGCTTCCCCAGGCGTAGATGCCTAGGGTAAGTAACATCCCTCCTCCGTTGAGGAGTAGGTTGGTCCTTTCGCGGTGCCTGGGGTGGTCCCCTGGCCTAATGCTATGGTTCAGCAGCCGCCGAAGTAATCATTTACGATGAGACCCCAGGTGGTCTCTTTATATTTTGGCTGAGCTGGGCAAATTGTTCCTGCATCACTTGCTGAGTGGTAGCCAAGGACTTCAAGGCTGCTGCCACATCAGCCATCTTGGACTGGGGTGGTGCCTGGCTGGAACTGGGTCCTCCAAAACCAGATGATGGTAGAGGTGGTGGTAACTTCGGTGCCATATGTTTAGATTGAAGAGATTGTAATGAAAATATTAAAGAGCTTGATACCTTAAAGGACCTCTTTCAATGGTGACACAATTTCACACGAAGGGTGAGGCCTAGTTCACCACCAGAGTCTCCGGTGAGGTTAAGCAACAAAAGAGGAAGAGATGAATCTTCTCGTTCCCACAGACGATGCCAAAATGATGATGCAATAAATGACACCACCAGATGAAGTGGTAGTATAACTCAAACAGTCATAACAATGGTAGCAAGTAACAACACAAATCTGTAGAAGGAGTTGGGGAGAAGAGGAGAAACACACAAATATAAGTAGTTCAGCCAATTTATCCTACGTCCATTGTGAGTGTGTGAGTAATATCACTAGATAAAGGCACTAATGGTCATGGATACAATCTCTCAAGCTTTATCTCTCTACTGTATAAACTGACAGAGAGCTAAGGTTACAATTATTGATCCCTTTACAAGGTAGAGGATGACCTTTATTTATAATGTTTGGGGGGTGTAATGTACCCCCCAAGCATGCAATGAGCATGTGCATGAGGATTGAACCAGTGTGAGGATGACATCTGGCTGATCTATTGTAGATAATGATGACCTCAATATTCCCTCACATGGGAGGAATGATTCGGTTATAACTGATTTGTCCACGCGTTCCAAACCTTACATGTGCTTGTAAATGCTCGGCCCTGCATCCTTGACTAGTGTAACCTCGACCTGGATGAGTACGAGGTTGTTGGAGTTAGATTTAGTTGCTTTGTCTTCTTTAATTGTGATGACCTCGGCCAGGAGGGATGGCCGAGGTTAGGTATGAGGTAGCTGTAACGTCGGCTGAGACCGATGATGACGTTGGCGTTGATTGAGCCTGCGAGACTCTGGTCACCTCAGCTGATGAAGAGCCAAGGTTGCTGTATGAGGGGTCGACCTTATGAGATACGACCTTGATGATAGTTGTTATAAGCATCTTGTCACCTCGGTCGTGAGACATGCCGAGGTTAGTTACTTTGAGTAAGACGGTGCACTTTGGGCATATCAATCACCCCCTCTCTTATTACATATGGGTGATTGTGGATCGGTTGTCCAATTTTGCTCACTTTCTGCCAGCCCGGACAGACTACACTACAGGATAGTATGCCCAGATCTTCATAGCTGAAATAGTGAGACTCCACGGGATGCCTCCCAATATCGTGTCTGATAGGGACAAGATATATGTGTCATGATTTTAGGAGAGTTTCCAGGAAGCTATGGGAACAGAGTTACAGTTGAGTACAGCCTATCACCCGCAGATAGATGGGCAGACTGAGCGAACGAATCAAATGTTGGAGGACATTTTGCGTATGTGCATCCTCGACTTTGGTGGAGGTTGGGAGCAGTATCTTCCACTGGTGGAGTGTTCCTATAATAACTCCTACCTGTTCACTATTGGTATGGCTCCATTTGAGGCGTTGTATGGTAGACCTTATCATTCCCCAACATGTTGGCTAGAGGTGGGGGACAACAAGCTACTTTGGCCGGAGGTGATTCAGGATATTTAGGTGAGGATAAAGATGATACGGAGCCGTATTCGGGTTGCTCAGGACCGATAGAAGAGTTATACCGATGCCAAGAGGTTTTTCCAAGAATTTAATATGGGGGGCCATGTGCTTCTCTGAGTGTCTTCTTTGAAGGGGATTATGCATTCTGGGAAGAAGGGTAAGTTGGCGCTTAGATATGTGGGGCCATTCCCTATTATCGAGCAGATTGGGCTAGTTGCGTATAGACTTGGTCTATCGGAACACTTTCATAGGATCCATGACGTGTTCCACATTTCCTCACTGAGGAAATATATTCGAGATGATTTGGCCCATACTCACATTGCTTTAGAGGAGATTGCTCTACATCCTGATAGTTCCTATAAGGAGGGGACGATTGCTATCCTAGACCGTAGCGAGAGGAAATTGAGGTCGAATGTAGTACCATTAGTGCGTGTTCAGTGGCGGCATCAAAATGCCAAGGAATCTACCTAGGAGCGCGAGGATGAGATGCGCGAGCGTTGTCAAGAGTTTTTCTTCCCAGGTATATTTTATTTCTGAATTTCGGGACAAAATTATGTTATTAGGGGGGAAGTATGTAATACCCCGTATTTTTACTCATTTTATTTATTGGGATTAATTAAATTAAATGGGATAATTATTAGGATATTAATTCAGATTTAAATACTAGCGAGACGAGAGTTGGTATTTGATCATGATAATAATGTTGAATATTATTGAGTGAATATGGTAATATATGATTATTGAATTTATTAATATTGTCGCGCGTTATAAATATGACAAATTTGGAAATTAAGTTAGGACGCGCGTGTCAGTCGTGTCAGGAATCAATTTAAATGGATTTAAAAGTAAATTATTTTTACATCATCCGAATGGTCATTTTGAGTACGCCATCGTCTCCGAAAGGGTCGAGATAGTCAGAAAACACTAGTCGGGGGGTAGTTTGGGTCCCACGACATTTTAGGCCTAACCGGCAGTCCGGAAGGGTATTTTAGTCATTTTGACTTTTTGAGGAATTATAACCCACGAATTTTAGACTTAATATATCATCCAACACTAGAACTCTTAGGGTTATCACAACCAAAAATCACCAACGGTAGTTAGAGAGGAATAGAGGAAAATTCCCAAACGAGAAACCACCCTTAGAGGGTTTTGCACCACCGTTACCACCACAGGATAGATCGAAAAGAGATGATCATTCCCATACCATCTGCTTCAAAGGATCAGAATCTTCATTCCTAGGCAAGTGATTTAACTCGCAATAATCACTGTATATATTATCCATGATAGTTTAGGAATTGAGAATAACCTTGAAAATATTAAAAATTATGACATTGGAGACAAAAATCTTAATTTGGATAGGACTCGTATGTAGACTTAATTCTGGAAGTACAAAAGTCATGAAATCATGATCCATGCATAGATAATTACAAAATTATGTTGAGTTGTTTGATGTTCTTGAATAAAATAGGGTTCCTATTGATAATTAGATGATTTGATCCAAGAAAAGAGAAACTCATAATGATTTAAGAATTCTGGAGTGTTAAAAATCATGTATTTAGGTTGTTAGATCACCCAATACGTTTACTTTAGAATTTCGCATATGGTAATGGAAATTTGGGACAAATCTAGGGCTGAAAACGCAAAAAAACGTGACTGTAACTGCTCGATCGATCGATCGACATTCATAGGTCGATCGATCGACTAGGTTCGATCGATCGACAGGGTTCGATCGATCGACAGGGTTCGATCGATCGATATTCTTGAGTCGATCGATCGACCTCCCCAGAAATTGTGATATTTTCCCTTTTTGGATTTAATAAATTTCGACCCTTGAAAGATATCGGTGGGGACTATGTGAACACATTGAGACTTATGGAGGACCAGTAGGGGTGTATATGGAGATAGGAATATACTAGAATTTAATTGGGACTTAATGTTTAACTTATGAGGGCATGAATTACTATTAGAGATTGCGAGTAAATGAATTAAATTTATATAGGTGATAACTCAAGGTTAGAGAAAGAAATATGGACCTTAAATTACTGAATTGACCTTAAGGACAAGTGGGAAACTTAGTAGCCTTGTTTTGGATAGGTTTAAGTCCTCAGAGTTATACGATGTGTGAGTTATCGGCTAATCTTATTATGTATGAGATGGGATGATATTAGATTACATATCAGACTTATGGTATAGGGACTGAAAGTATACCTTTAATAACGTGATAATTACCTAAGTTGTGTGAATACTTAGTATATGGACAATTGTGTGTATGACATACCTACCATACTTGCTATCACGGGAGGTTGGCTTACGAAAAAGGATCATGATATCTTTGTGTGGCTACGGGGGGTTTAGATTGGTACCTTAAGGACATAGGATTGTGAATGACTTATTTGTGAGTTGATAAGTCAGCTGACTATGGGAGTGTATGTATATGCTGTGACACCCCGCCTAATTAAATACCGGGCGATCACTCCTTTATTAAATTAAAATCAAGGTGAACAGTTGGTTCATTCTTAGCATCACTGTCGTAAAAATATATTTTCCAATTTAAACATCCTAATTAATTAAGCTAAGTGTCAAAACCATTTATAGACATTACTTTCCAAATTTTATTTTATAAACCAAGATTTAAATGTTTACAACAATTCAATATTAAAGAATCACACCACAATTATCCTGGAACATATAATCCAAATAATTTAAACATTCAACAACTAAATCCCAACATTTAAAACTTAAAGCAAAACATCCAGACAGTAATAAATCCCAAAGTGACAATACTAGAAATAACTGAATTACAATGTCCAATAAAACAACTGAATAATGTAAAGGGCGACACATGCCCACTAAATGAATATGCTAGGAGTGGAATCAAATAAATGAAGTCGTCTAAGCAAGAGGCCTGCAACTCCCACCTAAGCTGCAGCGCGTTCCTTCCAAAGGATCCTATGCAAGACGCCCCTGTGGCTGGGCACCTGTAATATATACATATATATATAAGAGAGAAAGAGAAATAGAAACGGGTCAGAGCCCGATAGTGTAAATGATTAAAAATTTGTTTAGCAAGTATTTAAAATGTTTACAGGCCAATGCAACAACATATTAGTGCGACACTCTCTTGAGAAATTCTCACCTCTCTTCTAATGTGCACGCCTATCGCACTAACCTTCCCAACGGATTATCTTATCTTATATCGCACTAAACTTCCCAATGGTTTAACTTATCTTAGGTTACTCGTAAGTTTTAAAACAGAACAATATAATTGTTTAAAAGGAAAATTTTATTTAGTAACAAAGCTCTCATTTTAACTTTATTTATTAATAAAGTTTCCCAGTGTCATATTATACTTTTTCAAAACAAGTATTTCCAATTTGAGTCATTATACATGTCTTACTTACCATATCACAGTAGGCAGTTCCAAATTTCAGAATTTCATATATATATTAAATACTCGGATAATATATATATATTCTAAAAGCACCCCACATAAAAACTATGGTGCTAGCATACTCTGCTATCCAATCCCCGTATCACTCGTACTAAGGGAAATACAAATTCGGAATCACTCTCGAACTGTATTAACACATACACAAACAATATTGAGGCGAAGCATAGATTCCAAGTCTCTAAGAGGATAGCACATGACCCCACGTCTCTTAGCACCGTTTGAACTATCGATTCGATAGTCTGTACCAAGGATTTCTATCTTCTAGGTTACGAGTCAATATCCCCCATAAAGGTCCCATCGAGATAAGACTGTACCAGCGCGGTAACCTCAGGGATAGCAAGTAGCACGTGCACGATTTTCACACATAGATAGTATATGCATAAACACAGTCATAAAACTATACTAATATTACCATATCAAATTAGGTACATCTCATATCCCATAATTACAACATTTGTCCTTATTTCTCATTATTTAGTTCTCACGTATAACCGTTCATTTCTTATTTTAATTTGAGGGATCATTCCAACTTATTACGTAACATTCATGGACTTTATCCTCCCAAGCGTAGAATTCAGTAGGTACTCATCTAATTTCCAACGTAACTATCTTACGCGTCTCTCCCCTTAATACACAATTTCATCATCCCTTATATGTAAATATCCCAAAAATACAACTCTCGTCTTACAATAAAGGCCCCATAATTATTTACAAGTCCTACCGGTCTTCTTTATCTCCCAAAATATTTTAATAAGGGTGTCCAAGGATTATTTCTCATTAAATTGAATTTAACTAATTTAAAAAGGGGAAATATGAGTCTGCCAGAAGGGATCGATCGATCGAGGAGGTCTGGGACTCGATCGATCGAAGCTCTTGGCTCGATCGATCGATCAAGCAGGTATGGCAATTTCTGCAGGAAACCAGTTACGGGTTCTCTCACACAACCTCATCCAAATCTAGATTTTTCACACCCAAACTTCCTAAAATTCGTACTATAATCAGTATACATCCATATTATTCATCTTCTACGTAAAGCATGTAATTTTACATCAATAACCATGGATTTATAGGCAAAAATTTCATAAAAATCTCAAGAACCCTAGAATTTCTTTAATATGGTTATAATCTATCTTTTCCAGAATTTTATTCTTCTAAAACATCATAAATTCGTGGTTTAATCCTCTACATGTGAAGGAGTTTCCAGATTAACATTCAAATTATTACTACATGCGATTTCCTATCTCCAACTTGGGTTTTCTTCCATGAAACTCATCATAATCATCCCTAGACTAACATGAGTGATGCATTAACGAAAATAAGCAAGATAAAAACTTGCCTGGGATTTTCAAAATTCTGATTTGCGGACGATTTTGGTGTGGTTGCATTCCCCGTTGCCCGATCTACGCGTTGGTGGTGGTGGCGGTGCAATCGGGTGACTTTTTGGCCTTGGATTGCTTGAAAAGCTTCCTCCTTCCCTCTCCTATGTCCGTTCTAAAGTTTTGAGTTGTTTTAACCCTAGAAGGTAACCTTAGACATCTGATATAACCCTTGAAATTTCGTGGGTTTAATTACCCAAAAATGCGAAATGTCCAAAATGCCCTCCCGGGGTGGTAAATAGGCCTAAAAACGCCCCGAGACCCAAACTAAACTCCAAAGTACACTTTTCTGACTATCTCGACCCTTCCGGACACTTTGGTGCACTCAAAACGACCATACGAGCAACTTATGATATATTCACTTTTATTCGTCAATATTTAGTCCCGACGCGACACGGGGGCGTCCCGACTCAAATTTCCAAAATTGTCATTTTATTCACTCGTGACATTTAATATAACCAATATTATATATTACTTTGCTCATTAGTAATATTCAACAAATTTCCCATAATTACTAACTCTCATCACGTTAATAATTATAACCTAATTAATTTTCGAATTTATATTAAATAATTAATTCACATTAAATTTAATAAATCCCCAAATTAATATGGCATAAAAATACGGGGTATTACATACTTCCCCCCTAATAACGGAATTTTGTCCCAAAATTCGAAATATAAGGCATACCTGGTAAAAATAAATCTGGGTATCTCTCGCGCATGTCTGCCTCGCGCTCCCAAGTGGATTCCTCCACTTTATGATGCTCCCACTGGACCCGTAAAAGTGGAACTACCTTCCTCAATCTCCTCTCGCTATGGTCTAGGATAGCCACCAGTCTCTCCTCGTAAGAGCTGTCAGGCTATAAGTCTATCTCATCTATCGCGATGTGAGTATGGGCCATATCATCCCGAAGATATCGTCTCAACGACGAGATGTGGAATACATCGTGAATGCGATGTAAATGCTCTGGCAGTCCCAATCTGTATGCTACCGGCCCAATCCTCTCGATAATGGGAAATGGTCCCACGTACCTCGGGGCCAATTTCCCTTTCTTCCCGAACCTCATCACTCCTTTCATAGGAGATACACGTAGTAACACTTGGTCCCCCACATTAAACTCCCGAAAGAACCGTTTCGCATCGGCATAGCTTTTCTCTCTGTCCTGGGCTACTCGAATGCGACTCCTGGTCATCTCGATCCTCGCGGAGGTTTCCTGAATCACCTCTGGTCCTAGCAACTTGTTATCCCCCACCTCGAACCAATAAGTTAGGGAATGACAAGGCTTGTCATACAAAGCCTCGAATGGAGCCATGCCAATAGTGAACTGATAAGAGTTATTATAAGAAAACTCTACCAGTGGAAGATGTGGCTCCCAACCTCTTCCAAAATCAAGAACACACATGCGTAGCATATCCTCCAGCATCTGATTAGTACTCTATGTTTGCCCATCTGTCTGTGGGTGATAAGCTGAACTCAACCTCAACTCTGTACCCATAGCCTCCTGAAAACTCTCCTAGAAACGTGACACGAAAATCTTGTCTCTATCTGACACAATATACAGGGGCACCCCATGTAATCTGACAATCTCAGCAATGAACAACTGAGCATACTGACCCGTGGTATAGTCTGTCCGTACTGGCAGAAAATGAGCCACCTTGGTCAAACGATCTACAATCACCCAGATAGAGTCGTGGCCCCGCTGTGATGTAGGCGACCTTGTAATAAAATCCATGGAAATACTCTCCCACTTCCACGCGGGTACTTCCAATGGCTTAATCAACCCTGACGGTTTCTGATGGTCCACCTTTACCAGTTGGCAGGTAGAACACTTGGACACGAACTCAGCAATGTCCTTCTTCATCCCACTCCACCAGTATTGCCGCCTCATATCCTGGTACATCTTATCTCCTCCAGGATGTACCGCAAATTGGGACCCGGGAGACTCGGTCATCACTGCATGACGTAATTCTGCTCCTTCTGGAACCACCAGTCTCCCATTAAACCTTAAACCCCCATCAGAACTAACAGAATAGGACTCAGCACCCTCAGCTAAGAGTCGTATAATCTGCTCCTGGAAAAACGGGTCTGCGGTCTGTGCCTGTATCACCCTCGTAACAATCTCGGGTGTCACTGTCATAACAGATATGAAGGAACGGGATACTGCGTCCTGGTGGCCTAACTCCTTCGACTTTGCTTTCCATACGTCCTCTACATCGTCTACCGGTCTACGGCTCAATGCATCAGCAACTACTATGGCCTTCCCCAGATGGTACTGTATGTCGAACTAATAGTCCTTCACAAACTCTAACCATCTGCGCTGACGCATATTCAGCTCTCGCTGAGTGAACAGGTACTGCAGTGACTTGTGGTCTGTGAACAAGCGGAATTTCTCCCCCAATAAATAGTGCCTCCATATCCTCAATGCAAAAACGAACGCTGCTAACTCCAGGTCGTGAGTGGGGTAATTCTTCTCATGCGGCTTAAGCTTGCGGGAGGCAAAAGCTATAGCCTTCTCTTCCTACTGAAGTACTCCCCTAAGTCCCCGTAAAGAGGCATCGGTGTAAACCAGGTTCTCTACACCCGGCTTCGGTAACGCAAGAACTAGTGCAGAAGTAAGCTTGTCTTTCAGCTCGTCGAAAGCCAATTGGCAAGCATCATCCCAAATATATGGAACCCCTTTGCGATTCAGGTTCGTTAATGGACCCGCTATTTTGGAGAATCCCTGAATGAATCTCCTGTAATATCCGACTAACCCCAAGAAAATTCGCACTTCCGTCGGTGTCGTGGGCTGTTCCCACTCCCTCACCGCTGACACTTTACTCGGGTCAACTGCTATCCCCTACTCAGAAACAACATGCCCCAAGAACTGTACTTATCGCAACCAGAACCCGAACTTCTCGTAATTAGCATACAACTGATGCTCTCGTAGAGTCTGAAGAACTTGTCTCAAGTGCTCGGCATGCTCCTCCTCGGAGTATAAATATATCAAAATGTCATATATGAAGACGATGAAAAACTGATCCAAGAACTCTCTGAACACTCGGTTCATCAAGTCCACAAATATGGCTGGAGCATTTGTGAGGCCAAATGGCATCACCCTGAACTCATAGGACTCATATCTCGTTAAGAAAGCAGTCTTTGAAACATCCTGCTCCCTAATACGTAGCTGATGGTACCCCGAACTCAGATCTATCTTCGAAAAGAAAGTGGCTCCCCTCAATTGGTCGAACAGATCATCGATTTGAGGCAATGGATACTTATTTCATATCGTGACCTTGTTCAACTCCCGGTAGTCCACACATAGCCTCAATGAACCATCTCTCTTCTTCACAAACAAGACTGGAGCGCCCCAAGATGAGGTACTCCTGCGAATGAAGCCCTGACCTAACAGCTTCTCTATCTAATCTCGTAACTCTCGCATCTCTGCCGGAGCCATACGGTATGGGGCGCGTGTTATCGGTCTAGTATCCGGTAATAAATCTATGACAAAGTCTATCTCTCGACTGGGGGGTAGGCCTGGTATCTCCTGAAATACATCGGAATACTCACAAACAACTAGAATCGAGTCTAACGAAATCACAACCTCCTTAAAGGTATCCTCCTCTATGTAATACAAATGAGCGGTCGAGCCCCCCTCTGGGCGAGGCATCGCCACTACAAACATCTCTTGCCCCCGGAATGGCAAAGACAATACTCCCACTAAAACAATCAATCATGGCTCTGTAAGCTGCGAGCCAATCCATACCGATAATAACATCGTGCTCATGCATATCTAAGACTAACATATCTACAGGTAATACCAAGCTACCAATCTCTACCCCCACTCCCCGGCATATAAAGAAAATAAGCGACCCACTCCCCAGTGGTGAGTCTACACACGTCACAGTGCTCTCTGCTGTGGCTAATAACCCTAAGGCCTTCGCAAAATGCGTAGCTATAAAACAGTGCGTCACCCCAGTATCAAATAAAACCCGATCCATAGTACCATGGATAGGAAACATACCCTCAATCGCGGGTGGTGCCTATGGAGCTGCTTCCTGATGGACGTTATAGACGCATCCATACTGTAACTGCCCCTGCTGTACTGGAGTTGCTGGAACTGCTGGTAGGGTTGGTACTTGAGCTGGGGCTGGGAGGGCGACTTGAAAAAGTGGCCTCTGTGGCTCATTACGGGCACCCTACTGCTGTGGGGCCCTCTCTCCCTCTGGACAATCCTGGCGCCTATGGCCATGTTTGCCGTACCCAAAACATCGGCCTTTGAAATTACCTCCCCTCTGACCCTGCTGACCACGGCCCTGCTGGCCGTTACCACCCCGCCATTGGCCCTGCTGGCCCTGGTGAAAACGCTGTTGGCCCTGATGCTGACCCTGCTACTGTCGGTGTTGGCCTTGTTGGCCCTGCTGATTAGGCTGGCCCTACCTATAACCCCCAAATCCCTGTCTGGAATCGCCTGAACGGAATCGCTTAGTAGGGTCTCCCTGATGGGAACTCTGCTCGTGCTGACGAGTCTGTCCTTGAGATGTCGGTGCTCCACTAGCACTACTACCCCCGGTCCAGCCCAGCTGGCCGGACTCTCCTGCTCTCTTGCTTCCCTACAGATGGAAGCGGTGATCCTGGCAATGTAGTAAAGCAGCATTGAGTACATCAGTGAAAGTACTCAGAGACAGATTCCCTATAAGGTGCTGATGGATCCTCCAAGCTAACCCATCCACAAATAGCATTATCTTCTTTCCCTCGGTGGGTGACTCATGTGGAACTATGGTGAGAAGTCTCGTGAACTCCTCCTCATACTCGGCAGCGGTAGAATTCTCCTGTTTCAAGTTCAGTAATTTCCACCTCATCTCAGTCTGCACGGCGGGTGGAAAGTACTTGCGATCAAACCGCTCCCAGAATGACTGAATCGGGATCGTATCCCTCTCCTCCAAGGTGGTGGTGGACTCCCACCACTGCAAAGCGGCCCCCGCCAGCTTAAAGGAAGCCAATAATTATTTCTGCACGTCTGTGCACTCGTACATACGAAGATGCCGCTAGATATATTTCTTCCATTGGCTAACGATGATGATATTTGAACTACCAGAGAACTCAGGGGGATGCGCCTTTTGAAAGGCATCCCTAACCCGCTCCCACCAGATGGAAGCTGTGCAGGTACTGGCGCCACTGCCTGAATCTGGGGTGGAGCCTGCTGAACCACCACTAGCGCGGCATTCACCGCCTGAGCAACAATAGCGGCTACCTCATTAGCATTCATCGTACCCTGTTCCGGAGCTGCTGGCTGCTCGGCTTGGGCATGCCTATCCTTTGGTTCACGTCTCGGAGGCATCTGAAACGAGAAGAAATTTATTAGTCTACAGTTATTTTCAAATCTCAAATAGCTGAAGACGTAAACATAAAAGCAAGAATACAACAATCCTAAAATAGGGCTCTATAGCAAAAATGTTAAGCTGAAAGCGAAATAAGCCGTACAGATCCTAAGGACACTAGAACCTGATGCTCTGATACCACCTGTGACACCCCGCCTAATTAAATACCGGGCGATCACTCCTTTATTAAATTAAAATCAAGGTGAACAGTTGGTTCATTCTTAGCATCACTGTCGTAAAAATAACTTTTCCAATTTAAACACCCTAATTAATTAAGCTAAGTGTCAAAACAATTTATAGACATTACTTTCCAAATTTTATTTTATAAACCAAGATTTAAATGTTTACAACAATTCAATATTAAAGAATCACACCACAATTATCCTGGAACATATAATCCAAATAATTTAAACATTCAACAACTAAATCCCAACATTTAAAACTTAAAGTAAAACATCCAGACAGTAATAAATCCCAAAGTGACAATACTAGAAATAACTGAATTACAATGTCCAATAAAACAACTGAATAATGGAAAGGGCGACACGTGCCCCACTAAATGATTATGCTAGGAGTGGAATCAAATAAATGAAGTCGTCTAAGCAAGAGGCCTGCAACTCCCACCTAAGCTGCAGCGCGTTCCTTCCAAAGGATCCTACGCAAGACGCCCTTGTGGCCGGGCACCTGTAATATATACATATATATATAAGAGAGAAAGAGAAATAGAAACGGGTCAGAGCCCGATAGTGTATATGATTAAAAATTTGTTTAGCAAGTATTTAAAATGTTTACAGTCCAATGCAACAACATATTAGTGCGGCACTCTCTTGAGAAATTCTCACCTCTCTTCTAATGTGCACGCCTATCGCACTAACCTTCCCAACGAATTATCTTATCTTATATCGCACTAAACTTCCCAATGGTTTAACTTATCTTAGGTTACTCGTAAGTTTTAAAATTGAATAATATAATTGTTTGAAAGGAAATTTTTATTTAGTAATAAAGCTCTCATTTTAACTTTATTTATTAATAAAGTTTCCCAGTGTCATATTATACTTTTTCAAAACAAGTATTTCCAATTTGAGTCATTATACATGTCTTACTTATCATATCACAGTAGGCAGTTCCAAATTTCAGAATTTCATATATATATTAAATACTCGTATAATATATATATATATATATATATTCTAACAGCACCCCACATAAAAACTATGGTGCTAGCATACTCTGCTATCCAATCCCCGTATCACTCGTACTAAGGGAAATACAAATTTGGAATCACTCTCGAACTGTATTAACACATACACAAACAATATTGAGGCGAAGCATAGATTCCAAGTCTCTAAGAGGATAGAACATGCCCCCACGTCTCTTAGGACCGTCTGAACTATCGATTCGATAGTCTGTACCAAGGATTTTTAACTTCTAGGGTACGAGTCAATATCCTCCATAAAGGTCCCATCGAGACAAGACTGTCCCAGCGCGGTAACCTCAGGGATAGCAAGTAGCGCGGGCCCGATTTTCACACATAGATAGTATATGCATAAACACAGTCATATAACTATACTAATATTACCATATCAAATTAGGTACATATCAAATCCCATAATTACAATATTTGTCCTTATTTCTCATTATTTAGTTCTCACGTATAACCGTTCATTTCTTACTTTAATTTGAGGGATCATTCCAACTTATTACGTAACATTCATGGACTTTATCCTCCCAAGCGTAGAATTCAGTAGGTACTCATCTAATTTCCAACGTAACTATCTTACGCGTCTCTCCCCTTAATACACAATTTCATCATCCCTTATATGTAAATATCCCAAAAATACAACTCTCGTCTTACATTAAAGGCCCCATAATTATTTACAAGTCCTACTGGTCTTCTTTATCTCCCAAAACATTTTAATAAGGGTGTCCAAGGATTATTTCTCATTAAATTGAATTCAACTAATTTAAAAAGGGAAAATATGAGTCTGCCAGAAGGGGTCGATCGATTGAGGTCTGGGACTCGATCGATCGAAGCTCTTGGCTCGATCGACCGATCAAGGAGGTATGGCAATTTCTGCAGGAAACCAGTTACGGGTTCTCTCACACAACCTCATCCAAATCTAGATTTTTCACACCCAAACTTCCTAAAATTCGTACTACAATCAGTATACACCCATATTATTCATCTTCTACGTAAAGCATGTAATTTTACATCAATAACCATGGATTTATACGCAAAAATTTCATAAAAATCTCAAGAACCCTAGAATTTCTTTAATATGGTTCTAATCAATCTTTTCCAGAATTTTCTTCTTCTAAAACATCATAAATTCGTGGTTTAAACCTCTACATGTTAGGCGGTTTCCAGATTAACATTCAAATTATTACTACATGCGATTTCCTATCTCCAACTTGGGTTTTCTTCCATGAAACTCATCCTAATCATCCCTAGACTAACATGAGTGATGCATTAACGAAAATAAGCAAGATAAAAACTTGCCTGGGATTTTCAGAATTCTGATTTGCGGACGATTTTGGTGTGGTTGCGTTCCCCGTCGCGTGATCTACGCGTTGGTGGTGGTGGCGGTGCAATCGGGTGACTTTTTGGCCTTGGATTGCTTGAAAAGCTTCCTCCTTCCCTCTCCTATGGACGTTCTAAAGTTTTGAGTTGTTTTAACCCTAGAAGGTAACCTTAGACATCTGATATAACCCTTGAAATTTCGTGGGTTTAATTACCCAAAAATGCGAAATGTCCAAAATGCCTTCCTGAGGTGTTAAATAGGCCTAAAAACGCCCCGAGACCCAAAATAAACCCCCAAGTACACTTTTCTGACTATCTCGACCCTTCCGGACACTTTGGCTCACTCAAAATAACCATACGAGCAACTTATAATATATTCACTTTTATTCATCAATATTTAGTCCCGACGCGACACGAGGGCATCCCGACTCAAATTTTCAAAATTGTCATTTTATTCACTCGTGACATTTAATATAACCAATATTATATATTACTTTGCTCATTAGTAATATTCAACAAATTTCCCATAATTACTAATTCTCATCACGTTAATAATTATAACATAATTAATTTTCGGATTTATATTAAATAATTAATTCACATTAAATTTAATAAATCCCCAAATTAATATAGCATAAAAATACGGGGTATTACATATGCGTGATCCATGGGTATGTGAACTATGTTCGCATCCACTATGTGTGATTTTCTATTGAAACGGTTCCTGGGTGATGCGAAACTTGTAATCCTTATGTACGTGATGTACCGGGATTCGATAGCAGAATATGCGTGTATCGCAACTTAGCCTAAGGGTGCCATATGTGTATATTTGTACTGATATTGATATATATGTACTTGTAAATGGTTCACTGTTGATTTGTAGATGCGAATAATTGAGATGTTTAAATGGGTTAAAAATGTGAGAAAGCATACAATATTTGAGTTAAATAATTTGATTAATGTACAGGTGAGTTATACATAGAATATACATTTGTATGATATGAATAGACCCCATATATTATAATGTGAATACAGGAGTTGGTATAGACTAGTTAGTTAGTGACACAACTAGGATGGGTTACGGGTATACGTTAGGTGTGCACATTAGTTGAGGGGTGAGGAACTCATGTGACAGCACGTAACTAACATGTATATAATATTTATTGTTTAATGCAATTAAACACTTGCTATATTTTAAACTGTTTTCACCTCCGTCTCTGACCCATTTTCTTCCAAATCTATTTTTATATACAACATTTTAGGTGCCCAGCCACAAGGACGCCAAACATAGGAGTTATGCTCCTTTGACGTTCTATAGCTGCTATGGAAGTTCCAGGATCTCGTTACTAGACGCCTCCATATCTATCCTTGCTTCTTTGGGCCTGTTTCCCATTCTATTCATTGATAGCAGTTTTAAACTTTCATTTTATTTTAGTCTTGGGAGTGTTATTATTCAGACTATTGTATTTGGTTTATTTACATTGCTATTATTATTGGAGTGTTTACTCTAGACATTAGTTATTTCATTATGTTGATTACCTTATGAGATTGTTCATGTGATGGCTGGATAATGATTTAAATTATTTTGTTGATGGTTAAATTAAACATTAAAATTTGACACTTCACTATTTTAAATATTGGGTGGTTAGTAATTAATTAAATATTTTCGAAAGTGATGCTATGAACTTAACCAACTTGACATTTTGCATTAATTTAAATAAAGGAGTAGCTACCCGATATTTAATTAGTCGGGGTGTCACATGAGGTTCACCTTCAAAAACAAATGTTAGAATATTCAGACCGTGAGATTTAGATGTCTTAGCTCTTTTTCTACGCCTACTTCATCCTCATTGTCTTTATTGACATTTTGAGAAAAATTATTCTTATCTTCGGGAGTTCTTTTATCAAAACTTGTTTCTTGTACATTCTTATAAGGAAATATATTTTCAAAAAATGATGAATTCCTTGATTCTAAAATAGTATTAACATGAATGTCACATTTACTCACAAGGTATCGATATGCATTGTTGTTGTTAGAATAACCATGAATATTCAATCAATGGTTTTAGACCTATTTTCACCCTTTTAGGGTCAGGAAAAATACCTTTGCAAGACACCCCCACACTTTTAAGTGTTTATAAGATGGTTTGCAACCTTTCCACATTTCATAGGGTATCTTATTTGTTTTCTTGTGAATCGGTTTTTTAATAATATAGTTCGAGGAAAGCAATCCTCCCCCCCCCCCCCCCCCCCCCCACACACACATGTTTTGAGTTAGCCCATCGCTTATCAACATAACATTCATAATCTCTTTTAAATTTTGATTTCTTTTTTGGCAATACCATAATATTGAGGTGAGTAAGGAGTAGTAGTTTGGTGAATAATGCAATTTTCTAAACATATTTCTTTAAAACAATATTCATATTCACCACCTCTATCGCTTATTAATTCCTTAGTCTTTTTGGCGAGTTCATTCTCAAGTTTATTCTTATATTGTTTAAATACTTAAACTGCTTCATCTTTACTTCTTAATAGGTAAATATAGTAATATCTAATGCAATCATCCATAACGGTAATAAAGTACTTTTTTCACCTCTATTTTGATAAATTTTAAATAATATATATCAGTGTGAATTAAATCAAAGGGTTCACTACTCCTTTCAATTGAATGGAAAAGTGTTGTAGTTAATTTAGCTTCTACACATGTTTCACATTTTTTATTTGTATCAATGCTAAATTTAGGAATTAATTCTAAGTGAATTAATTTGCTTAAAGTATTATAATTAATGTGTCCTAGTCTACCATGTCATACATTCATAGACTGGAGCTTATAAGAAGAAGCTATCATGTTATTATTATTATTATTATTATTATTATTATTATTATTATTATTATTATTATTATTATTATTATTATTATTATTATTATTATGATGATGATGATGATGATGATGATGATGATGATGAATCACCATCATCATCATCATCATCATCATCATCATCATTATCATCATTGTTGATGTAAAAAACAAGATTTGATCTAATTATTTAATCACAAATAAAAATGAATATATAAATATAAGACAAAAGATTTTTAAAGTGGTTCAGCCTTGTAAGAATGGCCTACATCCACTGTATTTGTTATTGCTGACTGTTTGCAGAATTCTCGATAATGGGTTTTACCAAGAAATTCCGAGTCCCCTGCTAATGAGGAGGGTACAATGTATTTATAGCCTTGAGGTTGTACAAATAAAAGGACAACGCGCTGTTACCCAGTAGACATGTACATCTGTACTATATTAATGAGCATTTAATGCGCAATTATATCCTGGATTTTCTTGATTTGGATACGATGTACACTTATGTAGCTCGGACCGCTTAAGCTGCTCGGACCGCCTAAGCTGCTCGACACGCTTGAGTTGCTCGGAGAGCTTGAGTTACTCGGTGGTCTTGATTTGTTCGTCTGGAGTATTCAGATTTATCATGTAAATTGACACGTGTCTTCATGTGATTGGTCTATGTCAGCAGACTAAATTTGGTATCAACAGAAGCCCCAATGTTTCGTAGTTTGATGTTGGGGGAAAAGTATGGAACATTCTGCTGCTTAGATTTTCGGTTTGTATGGTTTTTAGGAAAGCACTCGTTGTATGTAGCTCCTTTTTAAATGCGCAGTATCAGACCTCCTAAATATTTTTGAATTTCCATAACCGCTTCGTTTTTTGTGCCCCTTTTCTTCTTTTTAGCCGCCGGATACGTAAACGTCCGTCTTGGTAATCATTGCTTTTTCAGTTTCCGAGGTAAAGTATTTAAACACGGCAAAAAATCCTATCGTCTTTTACTTTTCAAAACTGTGTCTTCAAACTTTTCATTTCTTCTCCATCTTGTGCGTTCGTTTCTTTCATTGTTCGTTGTCAACTGGTTCACTCTTCCCCTGTAAGATCTTCTTCATTCTCTTTTATTTTGCTTTGATCATCATGGTTTATGTTGTTGAATCGCTTGACAAATTTTGTTCTCAATTTTCAATTCCTTCATGGGTCATTTTGGAGGAACTTTCTGAACCTTCTGACTATTTCTCTTTGGCTGAGGGACATTGGTTCCCTAGTCTCTTTGTGGCCGAATGTGGCTTTTCTTTTCCTCCAAAACCCCTATGTTTGGATTTCTGTCAATATTTTGACATTGTACCTGCAAAAATAGCTACAAATACCTGGAGAATAGTTAATGGAGTCCATAGGTTAAACCAAATTCATGGAACCCGTTTAGGAATTATAGAAATTATATTTTGCTATAGATGGGTTGTCAACGATAGTACTTTTTATTTAAAAACTAGGTTTTTAAATAGGGCTTTAGTTGTCAATCTCCCAGATGCCAACAGGGATTACTTCGAGCATGGGGTTGTTATGAAAAATTGGCAACATGCTCCATTAAATGGATATGATGTATATCAGGGTCCCAAGTGTCCCCCTTTTGGCAATGGAATAGGTTGTTTTTATTTTTTGAAATATTATTTTCTTGGTGTTTGACAAAATGTATCACTGACATTTAATTTTTACTATTTACAGTTGATAGCAAAAGAAAATCTCCAAAGGAGACAGAGGTTAATTTGAAGCATTTGAAACTTATCTGGAGTTTGCACCAAATTGTGGCCGAGGAGCACATTAGATCGGCCTCTTATTTATTGCAGTACAAGAGTTACACTTCATCCTTTACTGCTCGTCCAGTGGTGGTTAATCTTGACCAAATACCAGATGTTGAGTCTAGTGTGGAGGGTTCTTCCTCTGAATCAAGTATTCCTATTGGTGACATAATGAAGAGAAGAAAAGTTCCTTCCTTTTTCGACAAGTCTGATTCTCCTGCTGTGGAGACAAACAGAAGTAAAAAAGATGTCCCAGGAGAGGGGATAAAGACTGTAGAGGTACCCCCTTCTGATGCCACCAAGAAGTTTAGCGAGAAGCCCCCTGTGGCTTCAAGCAAGATCGTTGAAAAGCCCCCTGTGGCTCCGACTAAGGCTGTTGTTGTTTATCCTCCAAGCGAGGTCATTGTTATATCATCAACCAAGACAGTATCTTTGGTTGAGAATGTTCCTGCTCCTACGAGGAGATTAAGGAAAATTTCTTCTTAGAGACCAGCAAAATGTGTCTCTCAGTCGTTAAATGTTGAAAGTGGTGTTCCCACTTTTGTTCCTCCGAGCTCTGCTATGAGCTCGGTGAAGTCTTGGATTATCCCAGAAGTCCAAGGTATTGAGGACAATCTTTCTCGTGACAGGGTCACTACCTTGTCTGCTCAACATATTGCCTCAGTAAGTATTACTAATCTAAATTTTCATTTTTAAATGTTATGTCCCAGTACTGACTTACAGTTATTTTCTTTTTCCAGCTGGTAACATGTTTCAACACTATTCTGAAGAAGGATGAGGCTATCAAGGCTTCAATCTCCTCGGGAGGTGTAGAAGAAGCTTTTACTGGATTAACCCAGTCTTTGAAGGAATCTCATCACAAGTATGAGGAGAATAAAATTGCTTGGGAGAAGCAGGTTAAGTCTGTCGAGCAAGAAAGAGAACGAGCTGTGGAGGCCTCCAAGGATTTGGAGAAGAAATTAGGGGAGTTTGAGATGAATAATAAAGAGCTTGAGCGAAACTCAAGAATGCTGCAGAGCTTGAGAATAAACTCAAAGCTTCTGAAGAGGATGTTGGTAGACTGCGTGATGTTGATTGCTAAAAGGAGGAGGTGGAGGAGAAGCTGAAAACTATCGAGAAACTTTTTACTGAGAGGACTTCCTCGGAGAAGGTTAAAAGGAAGAAAACTGTTAAAAAATCCTTCAGCGTAGGTTGGGACAAGGGCTGGAATAAGTGTTTGGCGGCCATGTCCTCACAAATGGAATATGTCAGCCTTAAATACTTTAGGGATGGATGGGTGGCAGCCCTTCAAGAGCTGAAAGTCGCTGAAGATTCTGACCTATTTCAGCAACATACTCATGGACCTCCTCCTTCCTCTGGAGAAGAAGAAGAGGATGAAGCTACCTCAGAATAATCCTCCATGGTAATTGGAGATCAGGCCCTTACTGTTCCAGCTATTAAATCGAGCTCCGAGCAACCCCAACCAACTATTACTCCTACTGAGCAACTACTCATGTCCACCGAGCAACCAGCCTCCTCCTCGAAACCTCCTGAGGAAGTTATAGGAAATAAAGAGAAGGTGTAGAGTAGTTTGGGTGTTTATTTTGTCACTTTATTGGATGTAGCCTCAACTTTTGTATTTTCTTTTATAATGAAATTAAAATTCAAGCTTTTGGTTGTTTATCTTGACTTCTTCCTCTTCTTGCTCTGTCTGCATTCTTATTAATTCTTTCTATCTTTTTTATTTACTAGTTTATGGCTAGAATGGAGCTCTTGTCAGCTCACGATACTGAACTGATGAAAAAATTCAATGACTACTTCAAGGCTGCCATGCTGTCCTGAATGAAGTTCAAATCATTGACATCCTTGGTTCAGATACTTCTGAATGAGCAGTTGAATCCTACTAATATTTGAAGTGCTTGCTCGACCGTACAGTTGCCAATAATATAGCATATTACGAGATAATTGAAGATCTCCAAGGTACCATCGAGGAACTCCAACAACAATACAAGGAATCTTCTGCCCTTTTGCATCAGGGGTATGAGAAAAAATATCAGCAACTAAATGCTAACAAAGGATATGATAAGTTCATCGTTGCTTACGAGAAGAAAGAGAAAATCCTAAGGGTTGAGGTCGAGGAGCATAGGCAAATCGCGAAACTGCTGGAGCAGGAAAACAATGTTTTGCGAGGAGAGATATCCCAACTGAAATCTGCAGCATCTACCTCGGGAGCCTTGGTCCCTGTCAATGACGAAGGTTTCTCTTTCTTGGAGGTCGAAAATGCTAATTTGTGATATGAATTGGAAACCTTAAAGAGGACTGGACCCTCTACCTCTGCTCGCGGATGAGCAAGATCTTCTCGAGGACGAGCAAGGGTTGCTCGGGTTACTATTGAAGAAGCTAGAACATAGGCAGCCTTGGAGAATCAAGCATTCCAGTTGGTGGCGAAGAATCAGGCTTTATCAAAGATGTCCAAGAAGATTCTGAACATCAACAAGCAACTTTCCACACAAAGCTCTGCCTTGGATAATAAAGAACTTTTAGTGAAGAACCTCCACGAGCAACTGGAGAGGTTAACTTACCAGTTTCACAAACAGCCCAGAGAGTTTTGGATGGCTGGATATAATAAAGCCCTTTATCATCTCGATGATCTGATCCAGAATTCAAATAACGAGGGTTACAAGCAAGGATGGTTGAATGCACTGGGGGTGTTAAAGTTGGAGCAGGGCCATTACCTATGGGATTACTATGACCCTGAATTGCTCGAGTTGCCCGTGCCACCTTTTAAACTTGATATGAGCTGGATTCCTGCTCGGGCAATCCCTCAGTGCTTAATCTCTAAGTATCTCTGCGACTACAATCTTCATTCTAATTTTGAGATATCTCGCCCGGAGCACTTGCTTGATCGGCCATCTGCGATGAATGTCAGGATGCTTCGAGATCTTGTAACAACCCGTGTAATTTTTGGGGTATTTTCGAAATAAAGAGGAAAAATAAAGTTTTTCATAAAATTGTTTTTATTCTTCTAAAATCATAACCAACATCATTACGTTCCTCTCGCGAAAATAATCAAATCTCGTTCTAGCCCAAACTCGAAAAAACACCAAGTAAGCATTGTAATTTAAGGTTGAAATCTTGAATAAGCTTGGGGCAATGGTTTGTAGATGAAAGGGAGTAATTTTGGAGATGGATTTTAGCGTGGATTATTATTGTTAAGGATTTTTAATACAAGATGAGAAGATTGTATTATATTTGATGCATAGAGCATTGGAGATTTAATTATTTTCGAGATAGTTAGATTTTTGTAATTTTATTCGAGAGAATTGTTGTATTTGAAGAGATTGAGATTAGTGGTTTCTTTTCTATTATGGGATTTAGATGCTCTATACCTTATTATTTATGGAATTGATTTAGTTTATCGACAGTAGCGCTTCGCTCGCTCTCTCCGGGCAGGCGGGGTGTTACAGATCTGAACTTCATAAATTCCCCTTATGCCTTAGATGATCCTACTGCTGGAGTAGAACCTGTTTCAAAGGCAGAGGGAAAGAAACCAGTGGAATAGGATTTTTATGTAATGGTTTTTTCTTTTTTCAGCATATGTAATCCTTCTCGATTTGAATGAAAAGTTTTGGTCTTTTGTCATTTCATTTTCTTCTAAGTAATTTGCAGAATGTCTTTGCTTGTTGGTTGGTAAGTATATATATGTTTGTGACATACTTATGTCATTGTAGTGATTTTTTTAATACTAATATATAAAACAACTTACATTCCATGGTATTGCTTAATTTAAACAACCGGAGTTGATTGAAATTGGCTTACCGACCAACCGAAGTTGGTGAATTTTTGTTCCCGACCAACTGGAGTTGGCGGATTTTTATTCCCGATCAATCGGAGTTGGTTGATTTTTATTCCCGACCAACCGGAGTTGGTGGATTTTTATTCCCGACCAACCGAAGTTGGTGGATTTTTATTCCCGACCAACCGGAGTTGGTGGATTTTTTATCTGGACTTGATGCATGATTATTCTGAACTTGATGCGTAGTGTGTAGCACTGGTACTCCGAAAAATTTCAATAAAATGAGAGAATTAGGTAAAACATCCAAAGCTTTATTCATATTGAAGAAAACTGCATTACATAGGGATTTTAACTACTGATAATATTTGCGCAGATGCTCTGCATTCCATGCATTCTTAAACTCTTCTCCTTCTAAGGTTTCAATCATATATGTCCCCGGTCGAACAACTTCTGTTACTCTGTAGGGTCCATGCCAGTTAGCTTCCAGTTTGTTGTGCTTTTGAATTACTTTCTTTAGCACATAGTCCCCTTCTTTCAAATCACACTTCTTTACTCTCTTGTTGTAGAACAGAGTTGTTCGTTGTTAGTATGCAGCATTCCTGATTGTTGCTTCTTCTCTAACTTCCTCAAGCATATCCAAGTCTAATCTTCTCATCAAGTCACTGAGAGGAGAATTAAAATTCAGTATTTTGTGCGTGGGCAAACCCAATTCAGCTGTTATGACGGCTTCACTTCCAAATGCTAGCATGTATGGAGATTCTCCTGTTGTTGCTCGTGGTGTTGTACGATAAGCCCACAGCACCAAATGTAGCTCGTTAATCCAATTTGCCTTTGCATCATCCAGTCGTTTTTTCAAACCATTCAGCAGCGTTCTGTTTGTCACCTCAGTTTGTCCATTGCTCTGGGTATGGCCTGGTGCAGAGTGGGTTTTCAATATGTTTGACTGATGACAATACGCAGCAAACTCCTCGTTGTCAAATTGGGTTCTATGATCAGTAATGAATGCATGGGGAAGACCATATCTACAAATGATATTCTTCCAAATAAGTTGATACACCTTGTCATATGTCATATCAATAAGAGGCTCAGCTTCCACCCACTTAGTAAAGTAATCCACCGCGACCACGAGATATTTTAAATCTTCCCCTAGTCGTTGGAAGTGGCCCGACCAAGTCTATTCCCCACATGGAAAATGGCCAACAGGAAGTAATGGGTGTTAACAATGCTTGGGGAGTTCTTCGTATAGAAGAGAAGTGTTGACAATTGTCACATTTTTTGGCATAGGCTATACAATCAGCCCTCATCGTTGGTCAATAATATCCCTACGTCATTATTCTTTGAAAAAGCGTCCGACCTTCTATATGGGCTCCACAGGACCCTTCATGGACCTCTTCAATCAAATCTTTCACCTCGGAGGGATGCACATATCTTTGCAAACCTGTTATAATTCCTCGTCTATATAAAATACCATTAGTCAATACATAACGAGCAGCTTTAAACTTCAGTTTCTTGGCTGTGAGTTTATCAGTTGGCAATGCCCCTTCTTCAATATATGCCCTGATAAGATCCATCCAAGATGGTCCTAAATCAAGGATAATAAAATTCATCATCAGATCTTCGTCTATGCTCCGACTAGCCAAGACTTCTATTGGGATTGTTCTTCTTAGCTCAGTACGTGTTGCTGAAGTTAACCGAGCTAAGGCATCTGCTCTTGCATTCTCCAATCTTGGTATTCTAATTAACTGTACTGTGATCAGGCTTGATACAATCTCCATTGCTTTTGCATGATACTTAATCATTAATTATCCTTTGGCTGCATATACCCCCAGCATTTACGATCAATTGTGAGTCACTGAATACGATAAACTGCTCAGCCTTCATGGTTTTTGCCAAACTAAGACCAACAATCATTGCTTGATATTCAGCTTCATTATTATAAGCTTTAAATTGAAAGCGCAGAGCATATTCCACATCGATCTCAACGGGGCTGTTTAAAACAATCCCTGCTCCACTGCCTGTAGTGCACGAAGAACCATCTACATACAAATTCCACACAGGTATCTCATTATCAAACTCTTGGTCAGACAGAGTTCCTTGGTGGAATATTTAATGTTTCCTTATATCCTCCTCCAGCACTTCTTGCTGCTCATCGACCATCTTCTCTTGCTCGTCTACCGACTGAGGTTAGTCGGAATTTATGTTTGATGAACCCATAACATCCACAGGCTAGTCGGTATTCAACTTCTTCTCTTCAGAGGTATCTGGATAGGTGAACTCTGCGATAAAATCTGCCACTGCTTGCCCTTTCAGTGACGACCTAGGCTCATAAATTATATCGTATTCACCCAATTCTACAGCCCAATACATCAATCTTCCCGATTTCTCTGGTTTGTGCCGAGCTTTCCCTAATGGCATGTCTGTATACACAACTATAGTATGAGATTGGAAGTATGGCCTCATTCTTCTACTTGCTTCGATCAATGCCAATGCTAACTTTTTCAGCCTTGGATATCTGATCTCTTCTCCTCGGAAGGCCTTGCTAGTGTAATAGATTGGTTTTTGCACTCCATCCTCCACTCTTATCAGCGCCGAGCTTACTGCATTTTCTGTGACTGCCAGATACAAGTATAGTGTTTCTCCCATTACTGGCCTGGATAACAATAGAGGTGCTCCCGGGTATTTCTTCAATTCTTGAAATGCCTTCTCATATTCGTCGTTCCACTCAAAAGTCTTTTGGAGTGTTTTAAAGAATGGGAGGCATCGATCAGTTGCTCGTGACATAAATCTGTTAAGTGTTGCAACTCGCCCTGTGAGGCTTTGTACTTCCTTCTTCGTCGTTGGGGATCGTAGCTCCAATAGAGCCTTGATCTTTTCAGGGTTTGCCTCAATTCCTCGTTGATTTACGATATATTCGATAAACATGCCTTCTCGTACTCCGAATATGCACTTGGTGGGATTCAGCTTCATTTGATATTCCTCTAGTTGATCAAAGGTCTAGACTAAGTTAACTAGATGATCAGCAGCTTTCTTGCTCTTCGTTAGCATATCGTCGACATAAACCTCCATGTTATGACCGATTTGCTCTACAAACACCTTGTTCATCAACCGCTGATAGGTAGCACCTGCATTTTTAAGTCCAAAAGGCATAACATTATAACAATAAGTTCCCCTTGGGGTAATAAATGAGGTACTCTCCCTATCTTCAGGCTTCATATTATTCTAGTTATAACCAGAATAAGCATCCATGAAACTTAATAGTTCGTGCCCCGATTTAGCATCCGCCAGTTGATCAATTCGGGGCAAAGGAAAATGATCCTTTGGGCATGCCCTGTTAAGGTCGGTAAAGTCTACACACATCCTCCACTTGTTATTTTTCTTCTTTACCATTACCACATTTTCTAGCCAGTCGGGATATTTAACATCCTCAATGAAAGAGGCCTTTTGCAGCTTCTCTACTTCCTCCTGTATAGCTTGATTTTTCTCAGTGCGGAACACTCTTCTTTGCTGCTTTACTGGCTTGATTTCCTTGTTCACATTAAGCTCGTGACACAAGAAATTCGGATCTATTCCTGGCATGTCTTCATGACTCCACGCAAAAGTCTGCTTTCTTCGCCTTAGGAATGCTATCAATTCTTATTTTATTGATTCATCCAAGGATGCACCAATTTGAGTTGTTCGTTCTGGATACTCGTTGTCCAGATTGACATTCTCAGTAGCCTCCATAACCTGACCTTTCACGAGTTGGGACTCGTCTCTAGGGTCTAATGTTTCAATCTATGCATCTTCTATTTGGTAGGTAGTAGTCTTCTTTCTAAATTCTGCATGCTCTTCCTGCTCGGCAGATGAATAGTAGCATTCCCGATCTACTTTCTGGTCACCTTTCACAACTCCCACCCCAAAATTGGTTGGGAATTTTAGACATTGATGCACAGTAGATGATACTGCTTCAAATTTCTTCAGACCTCTTCTTCCCATGATGATGTTGTAAGCTGATTGGACGTTTTTATCCATTACAAAAAAGTGTACTCTTTCTGTTCGACAAGCAGGCCATGTACCGATAAGCATATCCAACTTGATCGTCCCAAGTGGAAAAACCTTCTCGCCAGTAAAACCAAGGAGGGGCCTATGATATGGCTCCAACTGGGCTAGATTTAGATTTAAACTGTCAAAGCATGGATAGAACATGATATCTTCCGAGATACCATTATCCACCAGTACTCGTGAAATCACCACTTCCCTCATTCTCATCTTGATAACCAATAGATCATCATGAGGATATAGTACACCTACCAAGTCGTTCTTAGAGAAACCAGTGACCAGCTTATTCTTATTCACCTTCCTCGGGCGATCATCTTCAGCCAGATTTATCCGCTAAATATACGAGCAAGCCTGAGCCTCATTGAGGTAGGCTTTTCTCTCAGCAGTCATATCTCTGCCTCCTGCATCTCCACCTGTAATGACATTACATTCAAATGATCCAAAATGGATAGAAAATTTCTCACGTTCTCGTTGTTTTGGTCTTTTGTGGAGATCGGGGTCATCTTGGTCATCATCCGGATCCTCTTCATGACTTCTCTTCTTATCTTCTTTTGCTCGACGAGGAGATCTAGACCTCTGTCTTGCTCGATCGTTGCTCTTTCCATCATTTCGACGATCAACATACTTAGCCAGCTTTCCTCGTCTGATGAGTGCTTCAATTTCATTCTGAAGAGCTATTGGTCGTGTGACCATGGTCTTTATGGAACTCGCAATATTTGGTCTTATTCCTCTTGTTAGGATCTGTCTTCATTTTCTCTGGCCAGTTTAGCTCCTCGCTGTTCTTGATTTCTTCCAGAACGTGGTTTATGTCTACTTTTAAAGGAGTATAATTTCCAAATTTCTTCAACGGTTCCCATGCTGGCTTTGCTTTTGACTGCTTGTTACCACCATTGTTCTTATGCTCTTTCTTTTCAGCTTTATCAACCTCCACCTTGGTCTCTTTGGTATCCATATTCTTCTTCGCAGCCATAGCCTCCTCGGCATTCATAATCTTCGTTGCCTTTGCCATTAGTTCTATCATGGCGGATCTTTGGCTAGAGAGTAGTATAATTTATCTGGCAACAGTCCGCTCCTCAGAGCAGTAATTTTTGTCTTTTCCTCGTAATCAATAACTTCGAGCTTCTCGTTATTGAAACGTATTATATAATCCCTGGTGCTCTCATCTGATTTTTGTCTAACACTTAATAAGTGTGCTACTCGTTTAACTGGTTTTGCTCCAAAATAGAAATTTCCAATAAAGAGCTCGACCAGTTGAAAGAAAGTTGAAATCTTCCCCCGGGGAAGATTGTTGTACCATATTTGAGCAGATCCAATAAGAGTTCTCCAAAATACCCTGCAACTCATCTCATCTGGGACGGCATAGATATCGGCAGCAGCTTGATATTGTTCTATATGAAGGACAGGGTCAGTTTTTCCATCATATTTAGGAGTCACAACAGGTGCTTTGAACTTTGATGGTGTGGGAAAATCCACAATTTCCTGGATAAAAGGTGTCCCTTGGATAAAAGTTCTTTATAGAGGATTCTTGGCCTTAGCCATTTCCCCTAGTCTATCTTCCAACCTTTGAATAGAGCCTTTCCATGCATTATTTCCCTCATCGGGCCTGTTGGTTCAAGCAACTGATCGTGTTTAATTTGCTTCTTGGGATCTTTCATTACGAGCAATTGGTCGTGATTGGGCAGAACCCTCCCTTAGATCGGATGGTCGTTGAAAGTTCCTCGACACAATCCTAGGATAACTTCTATTCCTCCTAGGGCCCAAAAAATCAAAAGGAGAGACCGTGCTTAACCTCTCCAATGCACTAGTCCTTTCTGGAGAGAGAGTGATGTTTTGTTGAGTATCTGTAGCTCGTACTGATGAAGTTCAACCAGGTTGATAAGAAAAATCATTAGATCTCTCAGTGCGATATGAATCGGTGCGTTTGGATCGAGATTCCTCTGGGAATAAAGTTCACCTAGTACGCGAAGAAGGTAAACGGATGTTTTTTTGAACACTTCATTGTCCTGAATGAGTAGATACTCCACCCTGGACAGTTTGTATGAGTTGTCGCATAGTTTCTTGCACGGTTGTCTGGCCTTGGGCTAGATTAACCATTATACTAGCCAGATCTTGAACATTTGGGGGAGCAGATGGATTTGAGGGGTTTTCAGCATTTCAATTACTGGATTCAGGATTATCAGCCATTGGTGATGAATTATTTTGGTAAAAAATGATAATTACAGTCGTTTCCCACAGACGGCGCCAATTTGTTGATGTAAAAAACTAGATTTGATCTAATTATTTAATCACAGATGAAAATGAATATATAAATATAAGACAAAAGATTTTTAAAGTGGTTCAGCCTTGTAAGAATGGCCAACATCCACTGTATTTGTTATTGCTGACTGTTTGCAGAATTCTCGATAATGGGTTTTACCAAGAAATTCTGAGTCCCCTGCTAATGAGGAGGGTGCAATGTATTTATAGCCTTGAGGCTGTATAAATAAAAGGACAACGCGTTGTTACCCAGTAGACATGTACATCTGTACTATATTAATGAGCATTTAATGCGCAATTATATCCTGGATTCTCTTTATTTGGATACGATGTACACTTATGTAGCTCGGACCACTTAAGCTGCTCGGACCGCCTAAGCTGCTCAACACGCTTGAGTTGCTCGGTGGTCTTGATTTGTTCGTCTGGAGTATTCATTTTTATCATGTAAATTGACACGTGTCTTAATGTGATTGGTCCATGTCAGCAGATTAAATTTGGTATCAACAATCATCATCATTAATTTTTGGTACATAAGTCATGGTATTCATTTTGAACTCTTTGTTGGATTTTTCTAAATATATTAAAAAAATAGATAAATACAATGATAATATAGAGTAGCAATGGGAATATAATATATGAACATGATAAATATGATATACTAGATATAGTATCCGAAATCAATCAATGGTGCAAATACCCAAAGATTTCCTAAGATCCTCAAATCTAAGTGCATATAAAGGCTTCATGAAAATATCAGCTAATTGACATTCCTTGCTCACAAAGCTCAAGGACACGACCTTTTCCTCAATGAAATCACAAATAAAATGCTCACATATCCTAATATGTTTTGTACGCGAATATTGAACTAGATTACGAGATATACGTATTGTACTCATATTATCACAAGAAATAGTCATCGTGCCTTGTGAAATCCCACAATCTTCCAACATTTGCTTCATCCACAAGAGTTGCATGAATAAAATATCAACAACAATATACTCATCCTCTGTCGTGGACAAAGATATGGAGTTTTTCTTCTTTCTCAACTAAGAGACGAGCACTCCCAAAGTAAAAACACCCACCCGAGGTGCTCCTACAACCATCAACATCCCCTACCCATTCAAAATTCAAAAAGGAAAATAAACGATCATCGGTATCAAAGGAATACCAAATACCATAGGAAAGAGTTCCACTCACATAACTCTCTCAGGGACGCTTGGTATCGCGTACTGACTCCAATGCTAAAAGCAATATCGAGATGACTAGAGGTCAAGTAGAGAAGACTACCTATCATACTCTGATAAAGGGTTTTCTCGATGTCCTTACCTAGAGCGTCTTTCCTAAGCTTTGCCGATGTATTAAAAGAGGTGTGTGACTACTTATCAAAGTCTAAGCTGAACTTCCTCACTAGGATCCTTACATATTTGGATTGAGATATGAATAGCCCTTCCTCAAGCTGACGAACCTGGAGACCCAAGAATAATGTGAGCTCACCAACCATGCTCATCTCAAACTTGCTATTAATCTGCTCTTCAAAAGTGTGATCATATCGGGATCATGTGGATCCAAATACTATGTCATCCAGATACACTTAGACAACCAATATAGGACCACTCGTTCTCCTCATAAACTACGTCTTATCCACTCCCCCTCTATTGAAGCCACAAGCTAAGAGATAGGAAGTGAGCCTCTCGTATCAATCACGGGGTGCTTGCTTCAAACTATATAAGGCCTTCTTAAGATATTAGATGTGTCTCGGTTGCTTAAGGTATTCAAACCCCTTTGGTTATTCCGCATAAACGGCCTCTTATAAATGTTATTTGAAAAGGCACTATTGACATACATATGATATAACTTGAAGCTCATAGGACATGCTATCGCAAGTAGTAAGTGAACGGACTCAAGCTTAGCAATAGGACTGAATGTCTCATCAAAGTCTACACCCTCAATATATGTGAAGCTTTGAGCTACTAACCTAGTCTTATTGCGAACTTTGGTACCATTCTCAAATGTTTTATTCTTGTAAATCCATTTGGTACCTATCACATTTGTCTCACTAGGTCGGGGGATTAACTCTCAAAGATTATTCCTTTGAAAATGACGCAACTCATCTTGCATAGCGAAAATCCAATGCTCGTTCTTGAGTGCTTCTTCATATTATTTCATATTTCGTTTCTATTTGCAGTTGATTAATGTAATAAAACATTTGGTTAATCCATTTTAATTATAAAGATTTTCTTTTCCATTTTATCGAACCATGTGATTTCTTTAATGCGTGTATTAAGGAATTTTTTTATTAAGCTTATTACTTTATGCCTGAATATGTTTCATGAATGAGAAATCATATTAAGAACGACTATGAGGTCTAGGCCAACCTACAGTCCATGGCCTAATAAAATTACCCTATTTAAGATGATTTAAACTATCTTTTTTTAGGCTAAGAAAATCAATGTCTTGACCTAATCGGGCAATTCCATGGGTGTTACATACATAACAATGTAGAGATTTAAGAGTTGTAAGTATAGCTAAGAAGGAAAAGAAATTAAGCACTTCAATGATGAGTAAATGACTCTTTAAAGTCAAGAATGTTTGGAGTAATTTTTTTTGCATAATGGTGCTTGCATTCCAATTGTGTTATACTCATGGATAATCTATATTATATAGATGTGTGATGAGATAGAATTTTATCTTTATGTGCATGAATGATCTTCTTCATTAAATGAAATGTACGATGCATCAGATGTGTTTAATGACTAAAGTGGTACACCTCGACTTTTGATCATTTATACATGACATCATAGCTATTGCAAGTCTATTAATGTCTATTCATGTAAGGAGTATATACATTTGTGAACCTATAAAATTGTTGTCCATAACGTACTTTACGAATTGGAGTACATGCATCTATACAGTGTTGTAGGTTGTTGTTCAAGATAATGAATATGACATATGGATGAGGGCTAGGAGGCCTCAAGTCCATCATGTGTTTGTGCTTAGTGATATAAATCCTTCAAGGGTAGTTAGGGACTTTGAAAATTATGCATGCTAAAGTGTTACATCTGTCTCGAACACTAATTGATTGAGGGTCTTTTCCCCTTTACAAGTTTTTTTTAATCAACCTTCAAGCCGAAACCATTTAAGATCCTAACTATCATCTTTATCCAAAAGTCTCCTCCAGCGCTAGTCATCCGTCCAAGGTGACCGTCATCATTGTAATCCTATAATAAATCCTAATTAATAAGTTATTATTCGACAACCCTCTACATTTTCCTGCTAGTACACAATTGTCTCATTTTTAGGAGACTTGTATATGCAAATTGAATCATCAAATCTTGTTTTAGTCAATTCATTTGTGTGAGAATTTACTGTGCTTCAACTTTTTTAACCTTCCATATGCCTGACCTATAAATTATAATTTACTGAAAAGTTGGGACACCATTAGCTATCTCATATAATAGGATAATCCGTAATTATAATCTGCGGAAAGGTTGGGATACCATATAGGATCATCCACATGCATATTAGTGCGAGTGGGGATGCCCGTATTCCATCATGTGACTCACACGTGCCTTGGTCCGAGAAGCTACTAATATCAGCTTGTGGTGTTTAGTTATCTAGCAGACCGGGGATATCAATAAGCTAACGAGATTGATTATTACCGACCAAGTTTAGTGAGTAGGCGAAGAACCTTCTCATGATAGGTGTCACAATACTATTAACCCATTCCATGTCCGATATTTAATCTACAATAAAAGCTCAATGACTTTTTTATTGATTGGAATGGATAGCAGTTTCTAGATTATTCTTCAGAGTGGCTAAAAATGTGGAATGAATGGTTTAAGTGTTAAGTGGTAGGAGTTGATCAGCTTCATAGCAATCTGGTCGACAGTCTTTATTTGGGACTTGGTCGGTGGAGGAGCTTAGTCGGCTGGAGATCTTAGAGAGTTAGCATATTTAGAGTTTTTGTCCTCCCAATTTAGTGAAAGTTCTGTAAATATAGGAAAGTTTTGAGAAGCGAAGTTCCCCAATGGTACGATGCTAATAAACGACATTTGGCGGTGATCCACCATCAAAACAGAGTGTCAAATACATTTAATTATCATTGCACATGGGGAACTGTGTAGACATCATTCTTTCTTATAAAGTTTCCTCACTTCACTTTTCATTCAAAAACTCCCTTTAGTTATCTCCATATTTTTCAGGCATTGTAATAGCTTGTTGTGTGCTTCCCTTTCACTGTAAGGATTCCTTATTTCTTCTTCACTTTTCTTTGTGTAATTCTTTCCTATTATTATTGAAACACAATTTACACAATTGATGAGAGTTCATTAGAGGCGTTTAGGGCCACATATGATATCACTCGTGGGTCATAACTGAACTATCAAATGGGTCCTCTGACATTTATTCTTTACTTAAGGGTCATTGCTTGCCTTCCATATTTATAATGGATATGGGCTCACTTTTTCCTTAACCGCTTATTCCTGAAATTTGTCAATATTTTGGTGTTATAGGTTACACCGCATTAACGAACTGCATAGAAACCACATCGGAATCACAAAGTTGATGCATTGCTACCATTGGGTTACCACTAATAAAAACATCCATTACATGAAAATGAGGTTTTCGAACAGAGCTTTAATTGTGGACCTCCCTGATTCTAATAAGGATTATTGGGTCATGATTTGATTATGAAAAATTGGAAATTCATCCCTCTTCCTGAGGGTATGGTATATCAGGGGCCAATATGCCCTCGTAAAGGCAGGGGAATAGGTTAAGAAATGAATTTAAAATATCCTTGTATGAGTTGACATTTTCTAAATGATATTGATTTTGTGCTCTTATTTTTTATTTTGCAGTGAAGAATAAGAAAAATCTTCCTCGTGACAATGAAGTCAATTTGATGACCTTTAGACTATGTGTTCGATTCAATAAAGGCTAGGCACTGAACATCACCTCAGATCGGTTGCCTTTTTCTCAAGTATAAGATTACGATAACCTCTTTTGTGTCCTGACCTATAGAGGATAGTTCAGTTGCCCACATCCCCTAGATGACCCAGAAGCATCACCCTTTGATCCTTATGAGCATGGTTTAGGGTCCTCCCCTATAGAAGGAGACGGTTTTCTATGAGATAACCTCTTCATAATTTAAACCTTTAGACATTTCCCTAATATCGTTTAGTGCTTCCCCAAGAAATATGATCAACTGAAAGGTCACCAACTTGATTTCTTACCATATTGGTGTGAGGTCTCCCCCACCTGCTCGTCCGATAAGTAAGAGTTATGAAGTTGGAGGTTCTAGAGACCCCTTGATTCTTGATACATCTCTTGCGAAGGATCGTGAACCCCCTTATAAGAGGTTGAGAAAAGATTCACCTCCTCTAATCGATATTATTATTATTAAAGTTGGTGATAAGGACAAATTAGTGGTCGTTGAGCAGGCTGAGGGTCATGCCACTACTGATAAGGAGAAGGTGGGGATATTTAATTTCTTTAGTCAAGCAAGTCATGTTTGTTTTGTTTAACTTTTCTCATTTTTTTAACAATAAATACAAAGGGCTTTCCCCATTGTAAATCCTTTGATAATGAAATGAGACTTATGTCCCCTTTATTATTGTCCTAGTCAAATTCCTGTAAGTTTTTTTTCTCAATAAATACTTACATTCGATCACCTGGTTTGAATTTAATATAAGACTAGCATCTCTGGTCGCCATCCAAAATGACTTTCAGGAAAGATGTAGTTAATTGTTCACTACTGGTCATAATAAGATCAACGAAGATGATATTGAAGAGCTACTTGTCCGTGATGCATCTTTCTAGGCCAAGCAATCGTACTTAAGTTTATGTCGCCTTTCTCACCAGGATGTTACAAATAACATCGCCTATAATGACATGAGATTGTATACTCAAAAGGGTCAAAGGGATCCGTGGCTAATCTTGAGGCCGACCATGAGAAGAAATTGTCCGTATTACAAAAGAGTAGTGATTTTGACCAAAAGCTACTTTATTTAGCATTTAATTACTCTTAGAAAGAGTTAATTCTCATTTCTAAACTTATCGGTGATAGGGAAATCGTGACCATGTCAGAGTAGGAGAATGATACCTTATGGGTGTTTCTTAAAAGTCTTAAGAAGCCTAAGACTGCCGGACAAAATGAGGCTATCTTCTTCCTAAAAAAAGAGAATTCTCACATGAGATGGAGTTGTAACAGATGAGGAAAGTAAAGGGTCAATCCAATCAGTAGCAAGGGATAATTTTGCAGTCAGGGGAGGAAAAAAGAATTAAGAAAACTCTGCTTGACCAAGTTGTGACCACCAAAAATCATTTGTCCATAATTAAGAGGCTAAGTGAGAATTGATCGCACTATCTGGATGGATGGTTATAATGAAGCCCTCATACCAATGGATGCAAATATTCACCATGATCGTAAGGTTGGTTATAAGTATGGCTGACAGAACGCTCTTTTGTGACGAACGTTCCTAAGGATGTTTAGCTATGGTATTAGTATGACCCAGGATGTTTGGAACATCTCAATCCCCCTTTTAAGATTCATGTTTCATGGATCTCTCCAGATGCTATCCCAGTGAAATTGATGAGGAAATATCTTGGGGACTACATCCTTAATTGGAATGAATATCTTCACCGACCTCAACATTTAATGGACGGCGTGAGTTCTAGAAATTAATCAAGGATCAAAGACCTGAGGATGACCATCACCCCACAAGCGTTTGATATTACTCTTACTAAATTTGAGAATATGTTGGGAGAGGAAACTCTTCCATGAGAATGACATTGTTGTATTATGTTTCTTTTTATGATCTCCTTGTAATAACTTTTTCATAAGCCATAATGTAAATTTATATCCTTGATTTATAGCCAGATGTTTTTAAACAGCTCACCCGGACATTAATCATGTTCATCTTGATGAGTGACATGTGATAAAATGGCTATACTACTAGTTTTAATCTTATGAAAATGTGGCCATATGTTTCCTAAATGATATGCCTTATTAGTTACTAAAGTTGGACAAACCTAAGTTGTCCGATCTTAGTTTTTACTAATGCATATTACTGATCATGTGGATGGAATTAATCTTCCTAACAAAGTGTAAGCATCAAATACCTCAGCTGACTAATTGTTTTAGGATCTATCCTTGAATTAAGCTAGATGTAACACCCCATAATTTAAATCGGTATTTATTTATTTAATTTCAAAATTAGGAAAAATATATTTTTTGGGATTAATTATTTTATTAATTAAATATGTTGGTTTTTATTATTGAAGAGTAGAATTTCAATCGGAATTAAAATTGGAGTTCAAATAGGGATTATATAAAATTTTACTTATATATATAACTAGGAGAACTGGGCTTACTTCCAGGGGTGAATCGATTCAGCTATAGGCCGAATCGATTTGGTCGGGTTCAGGGTCAAGGACGGCGCTGAGTGGTTTAGTTTAATTAGGAGTCTTTTGTTAATTAAACTCTTAAACCCTTTATATATCACACTAATTCGTGGCTTTGATTTTCAAATCACTTTTTCACAAACTTTTCAACCAGAAGACCACTTCCAAAATATTTTCCTCCCAACTACAAACCTTAACCTCCAACGTAATCAAAGTTTTGACTCAAGATTTGAAGGCTTAATTGGAGTTTATGTAAGATTGTTCAAGAACGATTCTTTGCTAGTTTTTCAAGAGGAATTCAACCATCTAATCAGAATTTGCAAACGATTTTTACTCAGGCGTGAATACTATATTCTCTTCCTTTAGTATTATGCATTTTAAGTGTCACCAATTAAGTTTTTCTTAAAAGAAATTAACAACTTAAATAGAAAAAGTGCGAACTAATTATGGTACTATTTTTATGAAACCTTTTGTTATGAAATAAGATTTGAAACCCTTGGGTGCGTAGGAGAGGGTACTGGGTTTTGATCATTATGGGTTTAGGATCGCATGTCGAATTTTATTGGTTGTTATTTAATTAAAAATCAGGATGTGTATAACACGCATGAAAATTACGTAATTAATAAAAATGGAAAATTTTTAGGTGATCTTTAAACTTGCATGTTGGTTAATCTATAATGATTAAATGAAAATAATTATGTTAAGAAAGACGATAGTAATTATTAATTAAATTGAATTAAATTAAATTGTGCCATCACAAATAAATTTATGATATTGTTTATATGCGTTGTTGGATTGTGTGATTTATTGTTGTTGATATTTATCATCACGGGAACAACGGGATTTTGGTAGTATGCTCTCACCTATATTTTAGGATACTTGCTAGGTATGGTACTAGTGGGTAGATCTTAGTTGCGATATATGCTTTCTAGGTATGGGTCTAGTGAGTGTAGATTTTTACGGATGCGTGATTTCGGGGTGGGGCTAATTTTTATGTCGTGCCGTCGATTCACTAGCCTAAGAATAAGACTAGGAAGACTTATTAATAGAAATTCATCATATAATTAAGGTAGGACGTATTTATGTGTTGGGGACCCTTATGTATGGGACCAATGGTGTTTTTGAGGATCTCACATCGCTAATAAGGGTGGGGTGAATAAATCTAATATAACAAGAAACATGAGAAATTGAGAATTAATGCCTAAGAAAATAATGGGTATTAAAATATATTGATGACATAATGTGCGAGGGCCGACAGTTTAAACGGGCCAGCTGGTGCCTATGTCGTGTTGTGGGTGGAACCTCGTCATATTGCGGGATCGGAAGTTTAAACAAATCAACAGGCCATTGACGAGGGGAATGTGAAAAACATGTGGGAGTACCACTTTAAGCGGGAGCACCGCAATGGATAATAATAAATTGAGAAAAATGATAAATGGAGTTAATTTAATTAAATTAACAATATGAAACTGTTGGATATTTAAGATAATATTGGTTGGATTTTTGAATAAGAATTATTTTGGGTAGATAGTGATTTATTGTTATTGCGCCTAATCATATCTCGTCTTAATTTAAAATATTTTATTATGATATTTATCATGTATAATGCTACTGTCTGGGTTCATGGACCCTATTTTGGGGGAGTAATGTGTATTCATGCTCGGGACTCTGACCCGTGCGTTGACTAACCTTTTTCAAGAATAAGTATTGGAGTAGTTGCATAGGACTTATTGGAGCTCATCTTGGTGGTGCAGCTGGAGTATTTATTTTATGCTTAGTAGTTTAGTTTAGTTTTCTTTCCATCGCATTTGATTATGAGACTTTTATTATTGATTTGGTGGGCCATTCGACTCCACAGTTGTTACAGCTTTATTCAGATATTTCATTATGGATTCAGTTTATTCGAGTTTTATTTAATTTAAGATTAGGGTATTATTGGAGTTTAGCATGGTGATGGATTTTATATCACATTGATTATTCATTTTTGGGATTGATTTAAATTATTATCTTGTGGAATGATTTTATTATGTCTCATATCTATCACATGCTAAGAATGGTATTTATTTAGTTAACGCCCAACATAGTTATGGTGGCGGGCGACGCCAGAATTATGCGGGGTGTTACAGATGGTATCAGAGCATGGTCTTAGGTCTCGTTGGTTGTGAGTCCGTTTAACTTCCATGTTATCGATCTTTGATCGCCTTTGTTGACTCGTACTCCGTAAGTTATTTGAAAGGGTTAAATATCCTCAATTTTAAATTACTAAGTAAAGATGGTCCACAATATATTCCAAATTAAAATTTATATTTTTGATTTCTCCACTCTTGGAATTAATCCACCAAGTCATCAAGTTGCCATTGAAATTGGAAGAAACCAAACGTAATCCAAGAATATTTGAAAATTTGTGCCAAATAGATTGAGAAATAGAACCACTCCAAAATCAATGCTCTCAATCTTCTTCATTATTAACAACACAACATCTGCATTTTGAAGGCATATGAATATGGATTTTTATATATACTGATCAATCGCTATCCCTTTGTGAAGTAAATGCCACATGAACATAGAAATTTTAGGACAAATTCTCTTATCCCATATGAGAAAAAAATCGATGAACACATCCTTTTACCCTCACCAAGTGCCAGGCAGATTTAATAGTGAATTACCCTCTTTTGTCAAAGCCCACTTTTTGGATTGAAAATCCCAATTTTCTGAAAAGTCCCCCCAAACAGATTGCATCCTTTTCCAAACATGAGATGAAACAGAAATGAATCCTTTGAAATTATTTGGTTCCCATTTTTTATACTTGCTATGTATGAACCGAGACCATAAAGAGTGGGATTGTGATTTAAACCAAATTAAACTATAATTGTGGTTTAAACCAATTTTATCTTGATTAATCATAGCATGCATCTAAGTGATATTTTTGCAAGATAAAATAAATCACAAACACACTACGCCGCGATGTACGAGAAAAACCCAAATGGAAAAATCCTCGAACGGCCCTGCCTACAAATCCACTCGGTATGGTATGTTTAAAAAAACAAGGCAACAGACTTATAACAATGTCTTGAATCCGTACAACCCTTAACGCTCCTTCTTGCTTCAACATTTGCCTACTCGATAAATACGGACTCCCCCGGAGTCTCGAAATCCACCGATGGGGCTTGATCGTCGTCAATCCATATACGGTGCCTTTCATTATATGAGCACGCCGCAGCATAAATCAATCTTCTTTTGGGGGTAGAGAAGAAACCAAAACTATCTCCTTTAATGGGTAGAGAAGAACCCGGTGCCAAACACTCTCCGAGCAAGAATATATATATATATATATATATATATATATATATATATGAACTTGAATTTAAACTAAAATGTGTTGGGTGTAAACATATGTGTTTTTTGAAGAAATTAATCCATTAAAATCATGAACACAAAATGGAACTTTTTTTTCTTAAGAATGATACTCTCTTTTGCTCTTGGAGGGAATGAAAAAGTCTCTCCCTCACTTAGATTATCAGGAAAAAGAAATGGGAAAAGTAATGGGCGAGCGAGATAAAAACTGGCAAAAAAGACAAAACATGTCACTATTATTCAAATGACTTTTTCTGGTCGTTCGAGCGACACTGTTCAAACGAGAATATCTGACGAGATTACCAACGATATAACATAAAACTTTTCATTCGGTTCTTCATTCGAACCAAACTTTTAACAATAAAACAGGAAAAATCTCGTTACTAGTTCGTTCGAACAACCTGTGAATTTCGTTCGAACGAGATCTAGGTTCGTTCGAACGACTTTTCAGAAAACCAAAATTTTCATTTTAAGCCCAAAAATTTTATGGAAAGTTCTAAAAATATTTTTTGAGAAAAATACACAGTCGTTTATATACAACAATCACCCAAATAATGTTCCAAGATCCTATATATATACATAAATGTATCATACCTTTGGAGACATTGAAATTGATGAAATGTTGATGACGCAAAACTTGGCACTAGAAACCGACAATGATGTCTACTTGAAAAACTTGGTCGCTACGTCCTCAACTCTTCAAACATCATAGGCTAGAGTAACAACACTCTATCCATGACCCAAATAATTTTGTCCGTAATTAAGCCAAAACTACATATGGACTCAATTGAAAATTCATGGCCTTACAAATCTCCCCCTTTAGCTATTCCAGGATGAAATCAAACCAAAAATCCTAAGGGTCGTCAAGCACGTCTAGACACAATCCCACCCAAAGAAATTAAAAATACAGACGCTTGACTCAACTCGAGGATGCTTTGTTGCTTTAACCAATTTTCTACTGAAGATAAAATCCCGCACACTTAAACAAACCATTACATGCATAGGGAACATCAAAAGATTAAATGCTAAATATAAATTCTCCCCCTTAATTAATTATCCCCCTTTATCTAACATGATCTACTTAAGAAGACTGCGACTCCCCTAAGATAAATGTCCCCAAACTAAAGGATTAGATACCATTTCTCCCCCTTTTTGTTCAGGAATAAACAAAGGCTAAAGAATTATAAAATCACTTATTTCTCCCTTAATTAAGGCAAATACCATTTCCCCCCTTAAGTCGACACAAAGGTTATCAACTAAATAAAAACAAGTTAAACATGCAATGATGCATAAAGTGACAAGAGCATTAAAGCATATGGGGAACAATGAAGAATAACTATCCATACAAAGAGTAATAAATATCAATTATGATGCGATGACAAAAGATAACACTAAAATGTAATACAATAAGCATGCGATATCAAACAAAAATTCGCAACAAGATAGATATCAACTTTGTATTCAAAACATATATGGATTAGTTAGCATATCAAAGACTTAAAAACAAAACAAAACCATATATATATAAACACAAATATACCAATAATGCACACGCACATATATATAGGTATAAACACCACACACGACATAAAATACATTAAGCCTTCCACAGTCGTATGGCAAAAATGTGTCTAAATACAGGTGGGAAACGAAAGTGAAGGGCTGTGAACTAGCAACAAAAGAATTTAGACCCAATCAACTAAACATGTTCACGGAGTTCTCATTTGATTGCAGAACTTTATCACACTTAAATATATCCTCATGTGACAAAATAGAGTGAACTCATGGAACAAACATACCTAATGCACATAAGCCTATAATTTCAATGATTCTACAAACCAATAGAGTCATGACAAAATAGCTTAACTAGGATTCAAAGTCATTGTGTAAACCCATTGATATATCCAAACAAACTTCCTCATTAACGTTCTTTTTCTTTTCTTTTCATTTTTCTTATATGAACATACTTACTCAACAATAAAGGCCTTGGCTAAAAAAATTTATATAATGCCAATTTTTTAGGCCAAATATCAATGGTGGCTTTTCACGTAAAGTAATTTTGTCTTTAGTAGACCGATTCCATTGAAAATAACTACAACGGATAAATATTTTTGTATTTGTTTTTTAAATCCGGGAAACGGTTCTTACATGCACAAATCCTCCATAGTCATTGCAACATATAGATGACTAAATTGATAGGAGAATATCCCACTTAGCTCAAATATACATATGAAGTTAAGTTTCAAATGAGCTCGTGCATATGTGAATCGAGGCATATAAAAATAGAATCCATTAAGCAACACAAAATCAAACTACTCCATGCAAGCATGATAAAGAACACTCTAATGATTTAAAATCTTAATCAAAAGTTCTAGCCACATGGAAGCGGATATGATATTGGATTCAAACACAAGTTTATGCCATACAAAATGTGTAAAACCAAAATACACACAAAACAAAATATTTTTGAGTTTTTCAAAGTTTTTAACTAAACATAAGAAAAATCAACTGAAAAGAAAAAACAAAAATCTTTTTGTATTTTTCAATAACACCAATTAAAATACAAAAGATACACATATCACAATTCTAGCAATATTTATTTATAATGAAGCAAAGACTAGAAAATGACAAGAAAACATACAACTAGCAAGAATATATCATAAGTCACATAATCTAGTGTACATAAACAAAGCTAACACATTTAACTTTTATATTTAGCAAGGGAGGTATCATGTGTAAGCAGATGAGAATAAAAAAACCTATCTTATAAAGCCACTAAATCGGATCTCCTAACCCAAACAAGTGAAGTGTGACACTCTCGGGATTTAGAAACTTTGGTGACTCTACCATTGGATTTCCTAGAACCCTTTTTAAGATCAAAACAAAATTTCCTAAGATGACCTTTTCGACCACAATGTGAACAAGCAAAGACCCGGCGAAAAGTAGTACCTAAGGATTGACCTCCTAAAGTTCTCCTAGTAGATTCTCCCAAACTTATGGTTTTGGCTTTATTAGTTGATTCATTTTGAGTATCGAAGCCAATACCACACAAGTCATTTTTAATTTGGATGGTTCAAAGTATTTTATCTAATTTTTCGGACCTACATTCAAACTCAAATTTGACTCTACTTGAATCTCTCAATTTCTCTTCTAACTCTAAAATTTTAGACTCAAGCAAACACCTACTCTCTTCAAACCCAAGAAGCTCTTTCTTTATAGCCTCCATTAAACCTCTAAGGCGATCTCTCTCACCTTCTACATGCTCAAGCTTCTCTCGAAGAGCTCTCTCACATTCCCTAAGATCTTCTACTAAAACACTCTCATTGTTTTCTTTGGCACGATCTCTCAAACTAGCTTCTAACTTCAAGTTGGCCCTTTTTAATTTAATCGGTTCGGCATAAAACTCTTGAAAAGCTACTTAAATTCACTCACATTAACATGTTCTTCATTTTCTTCTTCCTCCTCACTCTCACTTTCTACTCCACTGTCATTACCATCAATTTTTTGGGGTTCACAAACAATGGCCTCGGAAGTGTCACGTATTAAGATGTCATCATTGGACGATTTCTCACTATCACTTACATGACTTTCCATGAACGCGATAAAGTTGCGCTCAATGGGGGAATCGAGTCGCTCTTCCTATCACTATCACTAAGGGTCGCATTATATGAAATTGGTTGATGCCCTCCCTCCTTAGTTTAGTGGGACATTCTCTATTCCTATGGCCATAACCCTCACAACTAGAAAATCTATTCGACTCGTCCCTATTAAGATCTCCATTATATTTTGTAGGGAATTTCTCGAATTTATTATACTTATCATATTTCTTAAAATCCTTTTTAAGATTGTCTTTATTAAACTTAAGAAATTTTCTAAACTTCCTAGAAAACATAGCCATCTCATCGCAATCGATGTCACTCTCATCATTCGAAACTTGATTTTCCTCCTTTCAGTCTTTTAAAGCGATGCCCTTATCTTTATTTTTCTCATCCTTGGAGGTAAATATGTCAAGTTCATAGGTTTGTAAGTCACCTACGAGCTCTTCAAGTTTCATAGTGGCTAAAGTGGATAAAGAATTTAACACGATCACTTTTGGAATAAACCTATCGGGTAAGAACCTCAAAATTTCCTTTACTACACGGTTGTCAGGTATTTGTTTCTCCCAAGTTAAAAGATGAATTAAAAATATCAGAAAGTCTAGCATAAAATTCATCAAAAGTTTCACTTTCAAGCATTTTAATGGTTTCAAATTGAGTGGTGAGGTTTTGGAGTTTAGAAGCTTTCACGACACTAGTTCCCGCTTGGGTGAGTTGTAAAATATCCCAAGCCTCTTTAGCAGTTCCACACGTCATGATACATCAAAATTCATCCCGTGTGACCGCACTAAAAAGAGCATTCAAATAATGAGAATTAAAATTTTCTAATTTTAGTTCATTCTCACTACATCTCTCTACAGATTTAGTTACACGCTCATTTTTAACTAGACATGTAGGTGGAGGCCACCTATTAACTAAGAAATGCCAAACCCTCTCATCTAAGGACTTAAGTGTCGATTTCATTAGAGTTTTCCAATACGCGCAATTTGAACCATAAAAAACAAGGAATTTTGAGAACGGTGAAATTTTCATTTTTTAAGACAAGCCCAAATGGACCTAAACGCAATAAATTAGCGCTCCCACTCTGATATCAATTGAAAGGGTGAAATATCCTCAATTTTAAATTACTAAGTAAAGACGTTCCACAACATATTCCAAATTAACATTTCTTTTCAAATTTTAACAATTATAAAATTCAAATTTTAATTTCTTCAAAATTAAAATTAAATTAAACTTAAAGTGAATTTAAACCACACAAACATTTTTAATTTTCACTTAAACAAAATTAATTCAAGTTCTAAGTTAGGCTAAACGAACCAAACATGAATAGAGCCAAATTAATTTATGCTGACTTGAATTAATTACACCAAACTTACCCAAGATTAAACTAGCACCAAATTAAACTATAATTGTGATTTAAACCAGTTTTATCTTGATTAATACTAGCATGCATCTATGTGATATTTTTGCAAGATAAAATAAATTCGAAACACACAACGCTGTGATGTACGAAAAAAACCCAAATAGGAAAAATCTCGGACGGCCCTGCCTACAAATCCACTATGTATGGCTTGTTTACTAAAACGAGGCAACACACTTACAACAATGACTTGACTCCATTCAAGCCTTGACGCTCCTTCTTGCTTCAACCTTCGCCTAGTATATAATTACGGACTCCACCCCAGTCTCAAAATCCACCGATAGGACTCGGTTACCGTCAATACACACACGATGCCTTTCACCGTATGAGCACGCCGCAGCAAAAATCAATTTTATTTGGGGGGTAGAGAATAAACTCAAACTATCTCCTTTGATGGGTAGAGAAGAACCTGGTGCCAAACACTCTCCAAGCAAGAGAATATATATATATATATATATATATATATATATATGTGTGTGTGTGTGTGTGTGTGTGTGTGTGTGTGAACTTGGATTTAAACTAAAACGTGTCGAGTGTAAACATATGTATTTTTTGAAGAAATTAATCCATTAAAATCATGAACACAAAATGGAACTTTTTTTTCTTAAGAATGATACTCTCTTTTTGTCTCGGAGGGAATGAAAAAGTTATGAGAAAAATTGGTTCCCTCACTTAGATAATCCGGAAGAAGAAATAGGAAAAGTAGTGGGTGAGTGGGACAAAAACTGGTAAAAATGGACAAAAACTGTCACTGTCATTCGAACGACTTTTTCAGGTCGTTCGAATGACACTGTTCGAACGAGATTACCAACGATATTTCAGAAAAATTTTCGTTCAATTTTTCATTCGAACCAAACTTCTAACGATAAAACAGGAAAATCCTCGTTAGTAGTTCGTTCGAACGACCTGTGAATTTTGTTCGAACGAGATCCAGGTTCGTTCGAACGACTTTTCAGAAAACTAAATTTTTCATTTTAAGACCTAAAAAGATCACCCAAATAATGTTCCAAACTCCTCTATATGTATAAATGCATTCATACCTTTGGAGACATTAGAATTGATGAAATGATTATGACGCGAAACTTGGCACTAGAAACCGGCAATGATGTTTACTTGAAAAACTTGGTCGCTACGTCTTCAACTCTTCATACATCATAGGCTTGAGGAACAACACTCTATCCTATGACTCAAATAATTTTGTCCAGAATTAAAACCAAAATTACATATGGCTTCAATTAAAAATTTATGTCCTTACAATATTGGGTCTATCATACGTGTTAGTTGTATTTCTTAGAGGTGGGATTTTGTGTTAAGGACTTTGTAGGCATTGAGGTTAGAAATAGTAATCATGATGTGAGGATCCTTATAATTGATTTTGGAGACGAGATTATCTTGGGAAATCATTAGTACCGATGTGAGGTATTGTAAGTATCAATTTGGTGATGTGATTTGATTTGAGGACTTAAGTATTGCGATGAATTTTGGAAGAGAGAGAATCGAGTAACAATTTCTGAGAAAGCATTGTACGCCGTTATTTTTAATAGTTATGCGTATATATATAGTAGGGTATATATTGTATTTTTTTTATCGTGAGTTACGTGATTGGGTGTATAGGCGCTCGATTATGGTACTCCATGGGTAGGCATATGTGAGCATTATTTAATTTTTTTTGCGTTTACGCTTTGTTGAATTCGAGGACAAAATTCCTGTGCTAGTGGGGAAGTATGTAACACCTAGTAATTTAAATCGGCCTTTATTTAATTAATGTGGAAATAAAAAAAAAATGGGATTAATTATTTTTATTAATTAAATATGTTAGTTTCTATTATTAAAGAGTAGAATTTCAATCGGAATTAAAATTGGAGTTAAAATGGGGATTTATTAAATTTTACTTATATATAACTAGGCGAACTGGGATTACTACCATGGGCGAATTGATTCGGCTATAGGTCGAATCGATTTGGTTGGGGTCAGGGACGACGCTGAGCGGTTTAGTTAATTATGAGTCTTTTGTTAATTAAACTCTTAAACCCTTTATATATCATACTAATTCGTGGCTTGGCTTTTCAAATCACTTTTTCACAAACTTTTCAACCAGAAGACCTCTTCCAAAATATTTTTCTCCCAACTACAAACCTTCACCTCCAACTTAATCAAAGTTTTGACTCAAGATTTGAAGGCTTAATTGGGTTTTACTCCAGATTGTTCAAGAACGACTATTTGCTCATTTTTCGAGAGGATTTCAATCGTCTAATAATAATTTGCAAAAGATTTTTACTCAGGCATGAATACTCTATTCTATTCCATTAGTATTATGCATTTTAAGTGTCACCTAAACCTTAATCATATTTTTCTTAAAAGAAATTAGCAACTTAATTAGAAAAAATGAGAACTAATTATGGTATTGATTTTATGAAAACTTTTTATTATGAAATAAGATTTGAAACCCTTGGGTGCGCAGGAGACAGTATTGGGTTTTGCTCATTATGGGTGTAGGATCTCAGGTACAATTTTGTGGTGGTTATTTAAATAAAAATAGGGACATGTATACACGCATGAAAATTACATAATTAATAAAAGTTCTCAATTTTAATGTGATCCTTAAACTTGAATGTTGGTTAATCTTTAATGATTAAATGGAAACAATTTTGTTAAGAAAAATGGTGGTAATTATTAATTAATTTAAATTGTGCCATCACAAATAAATTTGTGATATTGTTTATCTGTGTTGCTGGATTATGTGATTTATTGTTGTTGACATTTATCATCGTGGGAACGACGGGATTTCGATAGTATGCTCTTACCTATATTTTAGGATACTTTCTAGGTATGGGACTACTGAGTAAATCTTAGTTGCGATTTATGCTTTCTAAGTATGGGCCTAGTGAGTGTAGATTTTTACGGATGGGTGATTCTGGGGTGGGGCTGAATTTTATGTTGTGTCATCGATTCGTTAGCCTAGGTGTAAGACTAGGAAGAGTTATTAATAGAAATTCATCCTATAATTAAGGTAGGATGTATTTATGTGATGGAGACCCTTAAGTATGGTACCAAGGGTGTTTTTGAGTATCTCACATCGCTAATAAGGGTGGGATGAATAAATATAAAACAACGAGAAACTAGAGACATTGAGAATTAATGCCTAAGAAAATAATGGGAATTAAAATATATTGACGACATAATGTGCGGGGCCGACAGTTTAAAAGGTTCAGGAGGTGTTTATGTTGTGTCGTGAGTGGAAACTCGCCATATTGCTGGATCGACGGTTTAAACAGATCAGCTGGCTATTGACGAGGGGAATGTGTAGAACATATAGGAGTACCACTGTAAGCGCGAGCACTGCAATGTATAATAATAAATTGAGAAAAATGATAAATGGGGTTAATTTAATTAAATTAACAATATGAAACTGTTGGATATTTAAGAAAATATTGGTTTGATTTTTGAATAAGAATTATTTTGGGTAGATAGTAATTTAGCGTTATTGTGCCTAATCATATCTCGCCTCAATTTAAAATATTCCATTGTAATATTTATCATGTAGAATGCTACTGTCTGGGTTCATGAACCCTATTTAAGGGGAGTAGTGTGTATTCATGCTCGGGGCTCTGACATGTGCATTGACTAACCTTTTCAGGAATAATTATTGGAGTAGTTGCATAGGACTTATTGGAGATCATCTTGGAGGTGCCACTGGAGTATTTATTTTATGCTTAGTAGTTTAGTTTAGTTTTCTTTCCGTCGCATTTGATTATGAGATTTTTATTATGGATTTGGTGGGCCATTCGGCTCCACAATTATTACAGTTTTATTAAGATATTTCATTATGGATTTAATTTATTTGAGTTTTATTTAATTTAAGATTTTGGTATTATTGTTATTTAGCATGGTGATGGATTTTATATCACATTGATGATTAGTTTTTAGGACTGATTTAAATTATTATCTTGTGGAATGAATTTTATTACATCTCATATATATCACATGCTAAGAATGGTATTTATTTAGTTAATGCCCGGAATAGTTTTGGTGGCGGCCGACGCCGGATTACGCGGGGTGTTACACTAGCTATGGCCATATCTTGTCATCCATATGGCAGCAACAAATTTTCAAAATTTGGAAAACTTCTTATTCTTAGTAGTACCTAGGGAGAGAGCATGCATGTATTGAAACTTCTTATCCATGACATCTTGGTGTCATACATGAAGTTTGTTTGTTAGTCATTGTATTCTAGCATGTGTGGCATGTGTGGCTGAGATGTCTTTGACTTTGTATTTTAGTAAGGTTTTTAGCACATCCTCCCCATAGAAATGAAAAAATATAAAAAGAATGATAGCATTCATTAATAAATTTTATTTATAACTAAAAGCGTGTTACAAGAAATGAAAAAACTTTGAATGAAAAGACTTTACATGTTTGCCATTATTGATAGTATTTTCTTACGTGTTTGGCATTGCAGGGGTTCTTGGACTGCTCTCCTTCCAAGGTTTCAATTCTATAAGTTATTGGTTGGGCAATAATAGATATTATGTATGAACCATTCCAGTTAGGCTCCAAGTTATTCCCTTTCTGAATAACCCTTTTCAGCAAGTAGTCTCTCCCCTTCATAATGCTCGATTTTACTCTATTATTATAAAATGAGCAGTTCTCTATTGGTATGTTACTACACGAGTGATGCATGTTCTCTAACTTCCTTTACCAGATCCAAATTTAGTTTTCTCATTATTTTCTCCTTGGTGAGTCAAAATTAAGGACATGGTGACTTGGCAGACCAATTTATGTCATGACCACTACCTATATTCTGAAGGCTAACAAATAAGGGATTTCGCTCTTGGCTACTCTCAGTGTTATTCTATATGCCCGTAGGACACTTTGGAACTCATTAATCCATTTCTCTTTATCATCGTCCACTATATTATTCATTCCATCAAGCAGGGTTTTATTTGTTATTTTTGTTTACCCATTGCATTCTGGATGACCGCGTGCAAAATATAGCTTTTTAATTTTAGACCATGTAGTAGTCTTCGAACTCCTGAGTACCATGGTTAGTAATGAAGGCATACGGCATACCATAATGGCAAATAATGTTCTTCCAAATGAAATGAAAAACCTTCTTATAAGGTTTCTCCACCAAAGGTTTAGCCTCCCCCCCCCCCCCCCACCCCCACCCACTTAGTAAAATAGTCTATAGTAAGGACCAGTTTCTTGAATCTGCTTCCGGTCTTAGGTAGAAGTCTGACCAAATCCCCCATATGGCAAATGGCCAAGAGGATGTGGTCGACATAAGAGAAGCCCCCAATATTTTATGTATGGTGGCATATTTCTATCACTTATCACGCCTCTTTGCATAGTTCTTGCAGTCTTCTTTCATAGTGGGAAAGTAGTAGCCCTGTGTGGCCACTCACTTTACCAATGATCTTCCTAGTGAATGTGCTCCACAAGAACCTTCATACACCTCTTTTATCAGATCATTGACTTTGATCGGATGGAAACATCTTTAAAATGGCATAACGAACCTTTTTTCGTACAGGATTCCCCTTTTTTGCACGTACCTCTTTGTCTTATATCGGAGTCTTCTTATATCCTTTAGATTAGCTAAAACTATGTCTCTCTTCAAATATTCTCATGTGGTGTCAATCAAGGATAGTTCCAGCTCCAACTCTATTACATTAATATTCTCTTCATCGGCGCTTTTGTGCATGAGGAACTCTATATGCATTATTCTTCTTAGCTCTAACCTTATGGCGAATGCAAGATGAGCAAGCACATCTCCTCTGGCATTCTCCATCCTTAGAATTATGACTATCCTAATAACTGGTAACTTTGCCACCAATCCCTTAGCTATGTTCATGTATTTTTCCATTGATTTCTCTCTTGCCTCATAAACCCCTTGTACTTGGTTTACTATAAGTTGAGAATCGTTGTGTGCCTGTATTTTTTCAGCACTAAGAGATAACGCTAGGAAAAACCATGTTATAAATTCTTTATACTCGGCCTCATTGTTGGATGCCTTAAACTGAAACCTGAGGAATATTCCACATCAATGTCATTAGGCATCATAATTATTAAACTCATTCTAGTACTAGTTGCACAGGATGAGCCATGTCTGAACATCTGCCAGACAGGTATCTCTTTTGTAAAGATTTGATCGACTAGATAACCATATTTGAATAGTTTTTTCATTTGCTCTAAGTCACGAGAAAATTCTTCTACTTGGTCAATGGCTCTGATACATCTGTATTATGTTCAGTCGGATTAATAGTGGAGCTATCTCCCGTGGGAGTCTTTCCATTTGGTTGAATTAGTGTGCTCTCTTCTAGAGAAGTCTTCTCAATGTGTTGTGGGGATGATCTCTCTTTCGTAGAAAGTATGATTTGTCCCTTTTGTCATTGATCTCTTTTCCTTATAAGTCTACTTTGCAGGATCCTCCTCATATGTAACCTCACCGATGATAGTTTTTTACTAATTATCGTTTGATGACCAGTTTAGGTTCATATTGGATGTCATTCTCTCCCAATTCTATGACCCAAGACATTAGTCTACCTAATTTTTCACATGATTATGAACAATTTGGCGTAGAGGTAGGTCTGTTTAGACAATGATAGTATGAGCTTAAAAGTACGACGTCATCCTCCGGGAAGCTTCAATTAGGTCAAATGCATATTTTTCCAGCCTTGGATACCAGATATTCACCCCTCTATATGCATGATGTTATAGTAAACAGGTTGCTGCACTTTGTCTTTTTTTTAATCTAACGTCGATCGAGTTGACTACTAATTCGGATACAGCCAAGTACAGATAAAGCTTCTGACCTAGGACAGGTATAGAAAGTAGCACTAGAGACCCAAAATATTTCTTCAATTCTATGAATGCAGCTTCACATTTATCATTCCATTCAAATGTCTTTTAGAATACCTTAAAAAGGGTAGGCATTTATTAGTATCTCATGAAATAAAGTAATTCAATGCATCCACCCATACAGTCATCCTCTTAACTTTTATATTTATTTTTCGAGGACTGTATGTTGATTAGTGCCTGAATTTTATCAGGGTTGTCCTCAATACCCCTTTTATTGACTATAAAGCCCAAGATCATCCCTTCCTTTACTGCAAAGACATATTTTGCTGGGTTGAGCTTTGTTCTGTGCTTTTCTAGATGATTAAAAGTCTTCCCCGGGTCTCTGATGTGGTTGGCAACCATTCTGCTCTTCATTAGCATGTCGTCGATGTATATGTCCTTATTTTTGTGGATCTGGTCTTTGAGCACTTTGTTTGCCATGCTCTGATACTTTTCTCCAGCATTTTTTAGTCCAAAAAGCATGACGTTATAACAATAAGTGACTTTGCTGGTGATGAATGAAGTCTTCTTCTAATCTTCTGGCTTTATTTTTATCTATTTATTGCTTGAGTAAGCATTAATGTAACTGAGGATCTTATTCCCTGGAGTATCATCGATCAGCTGGTAAATTTGGGGAATAGGACAATGATCTTTTGACCACACATTGTTCATGTCGGTGAAGTCGGCACACATACGCCACTTTTTTTTCTTCTCTACTATGACTACGTTGGAAAGTCACTCGGGGTATTTAACGTCTTCAATGAAGCTTGCTTTCTTTAACTTATCTTCTTCTTCTTGCATGATCATGTTCTTCTCCTAACTGAATACACATCATTTTTTTCACTGGCTTAGCATTCTTCACTATGCTTAGCTCATGGTAAGTGAACTCTGGATCAATCCCAGACATGTCTTCATGACTCCAGGTAAACACATCCTTCCGTTGTTTCAGAAAATTAGCCAAGTTTTTCTTGAGGGTTGGATTCCGTGATGAACTGATCTTATTTGTTCTCTTTGGGTGCTCGTCATCCATGATAGTTGACTCAATCTCCTCTACGACCTACCCATTAACTAATTTTTCCTTGCTTCGAGGATACAGTGTCTCGATCTGGTAGGTTGTGTCCATCTTCTTCTGCTGCTCCTATCGGCTCTGGTATAGTAGCATTCCATATCTTCAACATTTCTTCCTTTTACTACAACGAAAATGTAATGAGTGGGGAAATTCATACACTAATGTATAGTGGGGGAACCCCCTCAAATTTTTTTAAACCTACACTACCTAAGATGAGTTTATACACTGAGTGGATGTTCTCATCCAAGACAAAGTAATGGATCTTGTTTGTTCAATAGGTAGGTCATGTGTCGATCACAACTTTAATTTTTAATTGTACCTAAGGGTTATACCCTTTCTCTTGAAAAATGGATGAGTGGTTTATGATAGACCTCGAGTTTACTGGTCATCAACCTCAGACTTTTGAAGCAGTTATAAAATAAGATACTATATAATCTACCATTATCGATCAGATTTCTTGCCACCTTACTTTAATGTACCATAATCGTGATGACCGGAGGATTGTCGTGTGGGTAAAGTACGTCGAATAAGTCATCCTTGGTGAATCCAGCCACTAGGCAATATTCATTCACTTTCTTAGGTCGAGTGTCAACATTACCTATTAGGTTAATTTGTCTAATATGAGCACAAGCCTTTGCCTCATTAAGATAAACTTTCCTTTTCGCAGGTTCGTTTCCTCCTACAGTGTCTCCTCCTGTAATAAAGTTATAATCAAATAAGATTATTTTAACCTCATGTGCAGGATCCTTGGGTATCTTAGGGAGATCCGGGTCATCCTCTGAATCATCATCCCTTCCTCTTTTATTTTCTTCAACCTTCCTGCAGGGGGACTCTAATTGTCTCTAGTGATTCTGCTCATCACTATGATCAGTTCGGCCTTCTTTGTCCATAAACTTTGATAATTTTTCCCTTCATATTAGGTTCACTATCTCATTATTTAGGGTCAAGCAATTGTCAATGTTATGGTCATGATCCCTATAGAATTCACAATACTTGTTCCTGTCCCTTTTATTCACTGGGGATTTCAGTTTCTCAGGCCATTTTAGTTATTTTCTTCCATGAATATTCATAAGGATATGATGGACATTAATGGTCAGAGGGGTATATTCGTCGTATCTCTTTGGTTTATTAGACTTTTTATCTTTTTGTTCTTTCTTTTCAGAGCTCTTCTTGGTGTTGGCTTTAGAGCTACTCACTTTTTTGGTAGCCATAGTTCTTCGGCATTCATAATCTTCCTGGCCTTATCTAATAACTGAGTCATCATCCTAGGTGGGTCCTCAACCAATCCCAATATAGAATTCCTGAAAATAGGCCCCTCATTAGGACTGTAATGGTTGTCTTCTCATCATAGTCGATTACATATAGCTTCTCGCTTTTGAAACGGGTGATGAACTCTCGAGTTGTTTCATCATCCTTCTACCGAACATTAAACAGATGACACACCCTCTTGTTGGGCTTGGTTCCAAAGAAGAAATTTCTAATTATAAGATCAGCCAGCAATTAAAATATTAAAATCTACCCTTGCGATAGACTATCGTACCAAATTTGCGTAGATACTGGAGAATGCCTAGCAATTCATCTCATCCATATTAGAATAAATATTAGCAACAACCTAGGACTGTTCTACGTGCAACACCAGGTTAGTAATGTTATCATACTTCGGGGTCACCACCGGTGTTTAAACTTTATAGGTGTGGGATAACCCAAAATTGACTGGGTGAATGGGGACCCATGCATAAAACTTATGTGCAAAGGATACTTTTATTTAGCAATGTTCTCGAGACGATCCTCTAGTCATTTTATTGACCCTTTTCAGGGTTGGTCATCCTACCCGACCATAGCTGTGATGGATTTGCCTTGTCAGCCATGACTTTTTTCGAACTATTTATCCTAGAAGTCTTCTCGGCTCATGTCGACCCTTGTGTAACTATGTTAGTTTAGATAAACTCGTCATTCTCTTGGTTTCAGACCTTCTTGTTCTTCCTCTTACTGCTTAGGCATTACAGTCTTTCAATAATATTTCTCCCATGCTTCTTGTTGGCCTAGATGGCCAAATGCATAACCTCTGCTCAACCTTTCCATCACATTTAACCTCTCTTCCAAAAAGGTTAGCTCGTCATCAAGGCCCGTGGTTCTAAGGGACGAATTAGACCTTGGGTCATATCACATGTTCTTTTATAATATGAATTACTTGGGACCTACACCCTTCTTCTTGTGAACCCCAACTCATCCTCCTTCGGTTCTTTAAGGCTCGATTATGATATGCATGTCGTATTTCTCCGTAGGGGCAGGAGGTGGAATTTTTACCTTTCTATCCAGATGTTTGCACCCTTCAAGGTTATTCTTCAGGTCTACCTTATCCCTCCTAAAGTGTCTGCATTAATTGATTTACACTTTGTTGCATTTTCTCCTGACCTGTCCAATCTCATCATAACTCCTTGTATGTCCCATATTCCAATAGGGGTTGAGGGTGGAATTGTTTCATTTTCATGGCTACTTTTTGGATTTTCTCCTATTTATAGAAATTATAGGTACAACAGGTTATCTGAACATACACGAATTAGTGTTTTTTCTATAAATGAGGTTTGTGGATAGAAAATGGTAGGAAATAATAAATGGCATAACATATTGCCACATACGGTGCCAATTTGTCATTGCCTAAAGCTGTTATATGGATTTTTTGTCCTTAGTTATAATATAACAATAATAAATAATAACAAATAAAGAAATTACTGCTAGTAACTTACCAAATTAGGATAAATAGAGAGGGATGAGATATAAAGAAGGAAACCATATATTATTGTGGTTCATCCCTGAGGAGCCTACATTCTCAGGTGTTGTGATTATTATATATGATTCAATATGCAAAAACCGTGAAAAAGATGGTACAAGCTCTCAAAGTTCTCTCTAGAGTTATATATATATATATATATATATATATGCATATATATATATATATATATATATATATATATATATATATACACACACACTGTGTGTGTGTGTGTGTATGTGTGTGTGTGTGTGTCTGTGAGAGAGAGAGAGAGAGAGAGAGAGAGAGAGAATATTAAAAGAGGTGGAGTTCCTTTATAGGTGAGGAAGTTGCACCTTTTTACATTCCAGGAGATGGTTAATGATTCTTTAGTTACAATCTGCTGAAATGGTGGGCCACCACGTAAGATAATCCACGTGTATATTAGTGCGAGTAAGGTTCCCTGTATTCTATCATGTGACTCACACGTGTCCTAGTGGGCTAGCTTCTAACATTAGCTTGTGGTGGTTAGTTATATAGTCTGCCAGGAATATCACTGATCCAACCAGATTGATTATCGCCGACCAAATTTAGTGAGTAGGTCGAGCACCTGCTCATGATAGATGTCATAATACTATAAATCTATTGCATGTCCCATATTTATGGTATAGCATGTCTTCTCCACAAATTTATGACTTCAAGATCAAAATGCATATAGTGCACTACTTCGCTGAGAAACAAAATTACTTCCGTTATTGTCATTGAGAAATTTGTCTATAAAAAATTTCCATTTCAATTCCATTTTACTCTTGCAACAAGATCTGTTATGCTATTATTGTGTATGTGAAGATAAGGACACTACTACATTACAAATATATTTTTTGAAAAACTCAATACATTGAATAACTTATGCTCAGGAATTTTGTACATACCCTGGGCAATTACTAGGATTACAGAAGATGAGCTTGAGGACCTGACGGTGTATAAATATTAATTTGAGATATATATCTTGTCATGTATCATAAAAATGATTAACTCTACCACCATTAACAAGTTAAAGCTCTTGATGAAATGAATCAACTCGCCTTCGGCGAACTGTTGTTTAGAATGATTTTATAAATTATTTACAGAATATATAGACAGATATGAAAATATGCAAAATAATCTGTAATTTATATGAATTTGATAGGGATAAAAATGTAGAATTTTTTGTTGAAGCAAGTGTTAAACACTTTGACCTGAAGATGATTTTTTCCTCGTAATTGTGATATACAGACTCAATGGCAAACATCTCTCAGGATACAACAATCAGACTTGCAAAGGAAGCACTTCAATTTTCAATCCACTTGTGAACCAACAATACAGAACTTTCCTTATGCATGGGCAGAAATGAGATACTCTTAATTTTTTATCTTTTTTTTAAACAAACAAAAATGACAAGGCAAACGACTTATTTATACTAAATAAGTGGCGGTTAAATTCGATTAAGGCTCATCCCAACAGTCATCAACTGTTGGAAGTTAATAAATCGAATTTAACCGAACAGTTAACTATTATGGAAATTAAAACGAAATTACTTAATGGGACAAAAAATGAAAAAATAAAAGAACAAAATGGACCCAGAAATCAATAAAAAAAAGTTAAAATAAAATTTGGCCCACGAGCACGAGCCAAGATGGACCGGATCGAGTCGGATCGGGTCGGGCGGGCGGCTACGATGCGTACGTACCTGTGGGCTTGGAAGTCAACCCAATCCCATGTAAGTCCTCCATCCTTCAAAGAGTTGGGATACCCCAAGGTCACCAAGCCTTTAAGTCAAAATGGGTTATATTATACTATACCCATTTTTTACATTCTTCCTATGTGGGACAAGGACTATTGCCCTAACACTTCAACTAAGTTTCATGTTCAAAGTGGGTACTTTGATCTATAATTTTTCATTCAATAATTTATGGTTTTATGCATTTGAGTATATCACGTTATACTCATTGCGGAGGAGAATGCGTTACCACTTTGAACCATCTCAAAAGACGCGTGGGTTCTAATTAAATTGACCGTAAAGTTGACCAAAATCTGATTTTGTCAACGTAACTAAAACCCATAAATTCTAAAAATCCACCATATGAATGAAAATTGGTTGGATCAACATAAACAACTATGCAGACACTAAGATAGTTCTATAGAAAAATTCCTATATCAGGAGAGATAGCTTTTGGCCTTGAATCTTCCTTAGTGAAAGACTATCATATTTACTTACTGATCAGTGAATGCGATGTCTTGAAGTGTTCAGTGTTTTGCATAAATCAAGTCAATAGACTTCACACAGTAATTTCTCAAACAAAATTGGTTCTTTCGGTTGTGTTCATTTTGGCCCTGAACAATTCTTAGTTTCATGAGTGCTTTAGATAATTTCAGTCTTTTGCCATAGAAGTGGCCCCTTCATAATTCACATAGGTGACTTCTTATTATGAGTATCCTAATATACCCTACTTGAATTTTCAAAGTATAGGAGTCATTAAAAGTTAAGCTTATCCTTACTTACTTTGGAGGCAACACTGTTTTATCATAGGAATAAGTATGAGTTTTGTAAAATCGCTACAGCGGAATAATGTGAATTCTCAAAAAAAAAACAATTTTAGTTAAACCCTAAAACATGCATCTAAGTGATTGAACTAAATATGAAAATCAAACAATCGCAAGATCAAATATTACGAACACCAAATTCAGGAAAAATCCCCGAAAGGCAAAACCTTTTATTTTTAGAACTTTGAAAAGTTTGCAAGACCATTGACTTATATACAACTTGATCACCTACAAGAGTAATGCACGGTGCCTTCGTCAAACCTTCAAAGTAACGGCTAGAAATTACCAGTGGTTCATACGCAGCTATACCACAAGGACACACAATCCTAGACACGCAGTCTTCACGGTGTAGATTATCCTCACCACAAGAGTAACTTCATAGAGACTCCCTCCACAACAGCACACAGTTCTTCGGTTGTAGAGTTCTCCCCACAAAGGTAAAGTTTCAACAAACTTGAATCTAGGGTTCCAAAACAATTCACTAAAAGATTGGGATGTTTTGTGAATTGGAAACAAAAGGTTTAAAACCTAAAAAAAGAAGAAAAAAATCATTTCTACAGTAGCAGTTTCGTCTATTGAAATTATGCAGGTCTTCTTATGAAAAACGGAAATGGAAACGCCTATTTATAAAAAACTTAAGGCGGCGGGTAGCTCGAACGAGGTTGAAGTCGCTCGAACGAAAAGGCATTTTCGTTTAAACGACATCGCTCGACAACTTCTCGAGAGATAGATATGTCTTTTGAACTACATAGGCAGGTAGTTCGAACGACCTATCAAACGAGATCTCAGGTCATGATTGTAGATAATTTCGATACGAATGCATGGCCGCCAGTTTCGTATTATTTTGATTTTTTATGAATTAGTTATGATTTTTCTACAGAAATGTGTTAGAGAACAAAATCTTTAGAAAATATTTGATAAAAATATCCCAACACTTTAAGTGAAATGCTAAGGAATTAAAACTCAACCTTACCAAAATTAACCTCGCGGAGTCTTGAATGTTAAGAACTTGATATTTGGATCCGTCTTTGATGTTTGAATGTTCTTGAATGCTCTTCGACGGTGTAGCGGTATACGACATACTAAATTGATAACGAACAATGAAAATAATGTCCTTACAAGTTTGAAACTCATCAGTGTTCTTTTCACAGAGTCAGTCGAGATTCAGTTTTCCCTTTGAACCTAGATCTTGGGATCTCCAGTCAGCTAGATAATTTTTCCATTAAGATAACTCTTTATTTTCTAGGCTTTAGTCATATTCTCCTCGATAAATTATACACTGTCTCTCAATTTAACCCTTTGGTTAACGAATCCGTTATGGTTTCCTTAGACTTAATATAATCAATGAAAATTATTCCATTAGAGAGAAGTTATTTAACGGTATTATATCTTCGACGTATATGTCTAGACTTACCATTATACATATGACTCTGTGCTCTGCTAATTGTCGATTGGCTATCACAATGTATGCAAATTGTAAGCACAGGTTTTGGCCACATTGGAATATCCTTAAAAAAGTTTCGAAGCCATTCTGCTTCTTCTCTAACTTTATCTGGAGCTATAAATTCGGACTCCATAGTTGACCTAGCAATGCAAGTCTGTTTTGAGGATTTTCAAGACACCGCTCCACTACCAAGTGTAAATAGATATCTACTTGTGGATTCAGAATCCTTTGAATCCGATATCCAATTAGCATCACTATATCCTTCAAGTATAGTCGTATATTCAGTGTAGTGCAATCCATTATTAAGTGTATATCTTAAATTTCTAAGAACTCTTATTATAGCTTTCTAATGGTCTTTACCTAAATTACTTGTATACTGACTCAATTTACTAACTGAGTAAGCAATATCTGGATAAGCGCAATTCATGAAATACATTAAACTGCCTATGATACGAGAATATTCCAATTAAGATATACCATTTCCAGCATTTTTATAGAAATGAAGATTTGGGCCAATAGGTATTTTAGCAATGTTATCACTACCTTTATCAAACTTATTGAGTATCTTCTCAATATAATGAGATTGAGACAAGACAAGTCATTACGATGTTTAAGAAATTTTAATTCCTAATATAACATTGCCAATACCCATATCCTTCATATCAAATTTGTTGGACAAGATTTTCTTAGTAGATTTAATGATATCTTTATTATTTTCAATAATAAGCATATCATCTACACAAAGACAAACAATGACATAGCCACTTGTAGTGTTTCTAATGTATATACATTTATCACACTCATTTATTTTAAGTCCATTTGACATCATTACATTATCAAATTTCTCATGCCATTGTTTAGGTTCTTGTTTTAATCAGTAAAGGGATTTAAAAAGTTTACACACTTTCATTTCTTTTCCTGGAACTTCAAACCCGTTTGGTTGTTCCATATATATCTCTTCATTTAATTCTCCATTTAAGAAGGCGATTTTTACATCCATTTGATGTATCTCAAGATTATGTAATGTTGTAATAGCTATTAACATTCGAATGGATGTTATTCTCGTAACAGGTGAGTAAGTGTCAAAGTAATTCAATCCTTCCTTTTATCTATAGCATTTAGCTACAAATCTAGCTTTGTATTTATCAATTAATTTATCAACTTTTATTTTTCTCTTGAATATCCACTTGCATCCAAGAGGTTTACATCCTAGTGGATGGTCAACTAATTCCCATGTATGATTTTGCATGATGGATTCAATTTCACTATTGACAGCCTATTTCCAAAAAGGGGCTTCTGGAGTTGACATCGCTTCTGCGAAGTTTCTAGTCTCACTTTTTAAAATATTTGTTAGAAAATATGGACCAAAAGACTTTTAAGTCTTTGTCCTTTTGATGCGTCTAGATTCGAGGTCATCATTTTTCTTAATATATTTATTTTCTATATGATTTTGATGACTATTAGATGCAGTATCGTAAGTTCTTTTACAAAAACTTTAATCAACCACTTTAACTTTATTAGGAAATATATCTTCAAAGAAATATGCATTATTAGATTTAATTATAGTATTTAAGTGTATATCATGAATTTAAAATTTATGTACGGGAAATTGATATGTACTACTATTAATTGCATAACCAATAAATGTGCAATCAACAATTTTTTGTCCTATCTTAATCCTTTTAGGATCAGAAACCACTACCTTTGCAAGATACCCCCACACTTTGAGGTATTTGTAGGAAGATGTTCGACCTTTTCACAATTTATATGGTGTCTTTCGTGATTTCTCATGAGGCATTTTGTTAAGAAGGTAGTTTGTAGATAGCAAAGCTTCCCCCACAAGTTCTAAGATAAACCCGAACTTATCAACATATCATTCATCATCCCTTTTAGAGTTCGGTTTTTGAGTTCCGCAATCCCATTAGATTGAGGTGAGTAAGGAGAGGTAGTTTGATGAATAAATTTGTGTTTTGAACAAAGTTATTCAATAGGGGAACCATATTCACCTCCTCTATCACTCCTAACTACTTTAATCTTTTTGCTAAGTTGATTCTCAACTTCATTTTTATAATATTCAAAAACATTTACTGCCTCATCCGTGCTTCCAAGAAAATACACATAAAAATATCTCATGCAATCACACTATACCAAAATGGGTGATTTGTGAGTTTTGTTAAAAGTCATAAATGACCTTTATAACTGCTATTTACCATCATAATTTAGGGTGTGACAAAATAAATATTGTAACTCCTAACAGTAGTCACAAATTTTTATAACCCCTATGGGGTTATGACTGGTGACCCTAATTTGTAACTGTTGGTTGTAACTGTTGTAAGCAGTTACAAATATGATAGTTATAATTGCTGACATCAGTTATGAATCTTGTATTTGTAACTGTTATTAGCAACTACAAAATTGACAGTAGTGACAATTTTTTTACTGCTGTTAGCAGTTACAAAAGTTGAATTTATTAAATGTGGCAAGATATGTTACAAATATCTTTAGATTTTTACAAAATGATGAAATTATGAGAGTAGAATAAATACCATGAACGTGTAAAACAAGTCTAAAAAATTTGACAACATTTCATTTATATTTTTGATATTCCAAATATACTAATACACATAAAAGTTGTTTAAATTTAATTAAACAAATAACACCTTCTTGGGCACCAAATACAAAATGAACATAGAATAAAAAAATAAACTAAAAAAATAATGACACGGCACTTCGATGACATGAAATGTCATGAACATGTAACAAATAATTCTAAACCTAGATCAGGGGTCACCAAGCGGTGGATACGCTTCGTGAAGTCTAGGTATATCAATCGTGGGGGGTATTGATGAGGTTACATCCTCCCTCGTGCACTCGGAGTATGCCTACTGATCAAGTTCAATGGACTCGAAGTCTAGGTTTATCAACTTGTGCTTGTGTTGCTTGACACGAAGTGTAAACACCATTTAGGACGTTGAATACTACGTATGACGGGTATGCCATGTGTAAACCTGCAAACAATAAAATATAATTGTATTCAGAATTGTTGCCATCAACATCCTTAAAGACAAAGGTGTAATTAAAAATAAACAAGGTTTCATGAACTAGCCTAGTTTACTCGAGCAATATTTTATGTGGTACACTAACTTGTATTGTCTATATTAGTAATTGCCAACAAAAATAATGAGCAAATGTTAGACGCCACCAATGCATTATATAACACTAATTGTTATAACATTTATGTAACATAACAAAATGAATCATTATGCGCAACAAAAAAGCGGTTCTCACTTGATAAGTGAAAATTGAAAATTATTATATATCAAAAGATATAATCAAACTAAGTTCTAACACAAGAAATAAATTAAAGAACAAATTCGCACATCACTCAATAGGTTTACCCAAATGTGTTGCAGCAAACAGAAGTCATTTTTGTGGAATATAGATATTTATATTTTAGGGGTTTTAGTTTATTAGTATAAGAATATGGACACTAGATATAAAAAAAATTGCAATTCCCTTGATGTTGAGCCAATTAACAATTCAACCTCCGTCGTAAAGATGTGAACAATTCCCTTGCAGTCCTTATATAATTGTTATATAACATAAGTTATATAAAGCTATTATATAACTAAAATCTTATATAACAGTTATATAACTTATGTTATATAACCTTTATATAACATAAGTTATATAACTCTTATATAACACTGTTATATAATGTTGTTATATAACTGTTATAACATAACGGTTTTCATGAATTTACTCATGTTTGTGTGATATGTAACTCAATTTGCTTAGTACGGAAGAAAAGGATATATTTGGCTGCAGCAGGTGCGTGCAATTGACGACAAAGCAGGGGTGAGGGGTAGATGCTACGATCCTTGATTACTGGGTAAAAACACAGATAATGTCAAATGGTTGTTCTTACGTTGAGAACTGTGGCTATTATGAATGACAAAGTGGTGATGTAACGCCTAAAAAACATATGCATAAAGATAACAATAAAAAAAAGACAACAAATAAAGTCACAATGAATAACCCAAGCCATAAAATTCAAAAACAAAAGTAAATAAAAAACAATGGCAACACACAACTATGTATAGGAAATTCGGATTCGGTATAACAATCTTCAAGCCTAACTCTAGAAAAAGAACCCTAAGAATATTTCTTAAATGTTTTTAAAACCATAAATTAATATTGGGCATGAATAAAAACCACATAATATGTACATAAGCTTTACAAAAGATTTATGGCAAAACTAAATGACATAAAAAAATATGTCAAACATTATCACAGATACACCCTACTTAAAAGTGAAATTAAAGAGAGAGAATAGCATAATTCATATACAGACTATAAAGAATTAAAGGGGGAACTGAAATGGAGAGAATAGTATAATTCTCAATAAGAAGCTTGATTCTAAAACACCCTACTTATATGTGAAATCAGTCCCAATAAAATAAACAACCTATACAAGGGTGCAAACAGATAACAAAGTTCAAAAAAGTTCTTCCTTAAGCATCGTCTTCCCAATTTGTACACCCTATAAAAGATGAGATTTTACCCTTGTATAGGTTGCAAGAACCCAAACCAGAGGTGGAGTTCATAACTGTGAACTCCACCGGCAGCAGATCTATAAACACCGACACATCTCAAAATCAAAACACAAATCGAGCAATATATCAAAATCAACCTCTACATTTTGGTATATAGAGGTTTAAGAGCAGCTATCACAATTAAAAAGTATTATTGGTCAGGGATTAATATGGAAAGCTCACGAATTAAAAAGATAATGATCATTTTTTATAAGAAACTAAAGTGTATAAAAAGAACCCGCGTAAGGTGTGGAAGCCCGTATACAAGACATATACAAAGTTCTAAAAAATGCTAATGGTCTTCACTTCAGTTTCTATAGGTTTATGTTTGGTCTTTTTGTTTTGCGTGTATTTGTGCCCCAAATAAAATACTTGCACATCTCTAATTTTCTTTATAAACATTACAAACTAATAATCCAATACTATATGACAATTATTTTACTCTATGCATGGCATAGAAAAGACTTGTGCCTGACTATCCATAATCATACACTAAGAAATCACAATAAGGAAAATATTTCCATTGAGCTATTGATCCCACAACTCATGATGAAATGGATAGGAGATTATATGGAAACAACACAACACCTGAACTTGTGTGGTTTAGCCAACTTAGCCTATGTCCACAGTGGAGACACCACTTTTTTTTCATATACACCGTCCATCCCAAATTAAGAGTCCTACTTTACTATTGGGGAATCCTAAATCAAGAGTCCGCTTCCCTTTTTCTGAAACAATTAAGGAACCAAATTTCACAATAATGAACAAGGCTTGATAATGGTCATTTATTTACTGTTTCCTTAAAAATCGTTATTTTTAAATAGGGACTATTAATTTGGGACTAAGAGAGTATATTAGTATATTATTGAAGGTGGAGTTATGATATCATTATAATGGTGGAGAAAATGAGTAAGATCTCAGCCCTCTTATTTATACAAAAAGCTTTACTTGGGATCAGGCTCCTAGACTAATGGCATGATATTTAATAGTACATGTAGGGAAAGGTTGGTTCATGATAATGACAGTAATTTGTTCTACATTTAAGAGAAAAATATACAAAAGCATAAGTTGCCTCTGATCAGTTCATAAATTAGACAGTAATTTGATAGCAATTTGTTCAACATTTAGGGAAAATATCCTCTGATCAGTTCATATATTTGACAATAATTTGTTCTACATTTAGGAAAATATCCTCTCATCAGTTCACAAGTTAGAGTCACTTTAATGAAATTAAGTATTATGCTATTAGCAATGTAGGGAATAATGTTTCTCAATCAGAATAAGTTAGCAACTTCACAGGATCCTGAACAAAAGTACCACGCCTTTTAGAATTTTGTTCTATAATAGATATCCTTCCACATTCCATGACACAAGGCTTCAATTCATTAAAATTTCTTAATGTCTAAAGGATAAAAAGAACCCACATGCAATCAAGAAAGGATTACAACACAAACCAAAACTTTAAATATTTGAGTTTGCATAGGGAGGAGGATAAAATGCCAACCTGGGCACTGCAGTTCTTAAGGAAGCAGATAAGAATTTTATTTTTTAGTAATATAGTATCTCTCTTTTGTAATTATGTCTCCTCAAGGGCGTTTCTAATTGTACTCACTTATATGATATGTATAAAAGGCTAGTGTTGTTAGGTTGATTCGACCACAAATTAAAATTTTGAAGATGGATACAAAATAAATGGGAATACTACATACTAAAGATTGAACAGAAGTTGGCCTCTCCCCTCATGACAAACAACCCCTCATCTACCCATCTAATTTTTTTACCACATTTTCCTTCATCAGAGCCCAAAGCTCACCGCTATAAGGTTTACCACCCAATGGCAAGCCCAAATAGGTTAAGGTCCACAACCCACTTCATAACTTACGCTTACAACCTTTTACACTTTCAAATCATTCCCAACAAATGAATCTTGGCCCCATTTTCTAAAATCATGTAATCCTACCCAAATACTAAACAATATTTCTAAGGTTTTGGTAGTCATCCTCATTATTTGACACAAAGAGAATTGTGTTACCACGAATTGTAGATAAGACACATAATCTATCCTAATGTCATAATTTTTATATTCAATACTTTAATTGCTCTTCCAAACAAAGCTAGTAAGAACATGTGCCAAAAGATCTACCATCAACCATTACAGAAATCCACCTTAGGTCTACCCTAACCATTACCCAAAAATTTGACAACAATCATCCTTTAATCCAATTCCTCCCAAATTTTTTATCACGATAGTTTTTTTGCATCAGATTTTGGTTCATGTTATAAGGTCCATATCTTTAGCCGCTTCGTTTTTGGATTTTCTTAGGGTTGTACATCTTGGAGATGGGCTCATTCATCCTCCGTTCTTATTTTTATTTGTCAAACGTAGCTCTATGTGAGTTTTAATTTAAAAAAATCAAATTGCTGGTACTGCAAAAATTACTTGATATGGGGGAAAATCCAAAAGACTCTTTATTGACCTTATCATGAAAATAAAGAGCAAATCGAAAGGTTGGCAAAGTAGATTCCTCTCAGCAGGGGGTAGGCTCACTCTAGTGAAACATGCACTGCACATATTAGAAAATAACACCTTTGGGATCTGATTGTATAACACATGCAGACATAGAATGCAATTAATGAGGGTATGGAGCATTGATGTAGTCCCTTGGTAAAGTTCTAAATAACCCAGAGGTAAATCGTGTTTATATTGGCTCATTTAATGATATATCAATAAATAACACTGCTGTGGGTCCAGTTGGAAAAGAATTGTTAGAGAAAGAACAATATGACAATCTTGCTGATTTAAAAGACATTCCAAATAAGGCATGCGATCATTAAATAAATGAATTTATAAAACGTGTGAGGGCTGCCAAGATTCATTCTTACATTATCGGCTATCTAAAAAAAGATATGCATGCTATGATGGTCAAAGCCAAGACTCAACAAAGATTTATTGATAATCTAGAAGATGAATTCACAAAGGTTCAGAGGGAGCACCATTTACCAACGAGAGACTTCCCTAACATCGAGCAATATAGAGAGACCTTAAGAAGATACACCATAGATAAGTTTGAGAAGTTGAAGCCTAAAATGATATAAGTTGTTGATGACATGCTCGGATATGACATCCCATAACTCCTAAAGAGTTTTAGAAATCCTTATGATTAATTATGATGTTAATAATTTGAGAGAAAATCCTAGATCGAGACAAGTTGATGACAAGTTCAGTCATGATGGACTAGTTATTTATATATTTTAATTAAATATCAATACCTTGATACCTCCTGAGCTTACTCTAGAATTGTTGACCTGAATATTTTTTCATTTATTATTTTCCAATTATAGTAGTTGGAAATCATTACTACAAAAAAAGACTAACAACAACACACAACAAGATTTTACTTTTTGCTCCTCAAGCTTTTAAAAGAGTACTCACAGTTAATTCACTTCTGCAAGAGTTATATCTGGTTATGCCCCTACACACGACTATTGATGTGCTCTGAAGATTTGTTCTATCTATTTGATTTGTTCTCTAAAAATTCATTTGTTACGTGATCTTTAAAGGATGAACATCCCAACTCTTCTATGGATGCCAAGCTTAGTGTTGCAATAGCTCGCATGTTGGGCTTCTTACTCATATGCTCATCAACCAATAATCTGTCCTCGGGCACTGCTCTACTCAGTTTCAAATATTTAATACGCTTTGATTGTTATAATGAAAGTGGAACTGATGATTATGCGAATTCATCGAATTTCAGATCCCGAATTGTGTTCAATAAATGGACTATATGTATATTTTGAGGCATAACGATCGAAGATCTGACCTCACTCCCCAAATGTCTCGCCCAACGACAGACTACTATCATGGAGCAACTCTCAATTTGATGGCATATTTACAGAGTATTATCACCTAAGGAATTTCACTTGAAGTCCTAACTGGACTGTAATTTGGTTTTAGCCAGACAATATATGTGTCAATATTGATGGAGTAATAGGGAGTGGGGATTGTGGTTACAATAGTTTTTGCAGCCTAAGAGATCACTAGGTTGAAATTGCATTGCACATGTTAAACCATGTTGCTGAACAATACTTGATTGATACAATAGATACAATTCATGTCTGTCAGATTTTAATATGATGAATACTAAACTCAAAAAAAATACAGAAGATTTGTTGAATAAAGAGGTCACCTGCCATCACTCCGAGGATCTAAAAAGGATGTCTTAAAAACTTTTGTCCCAAAATGTATGCGCACGCACCCACACCCCCATCTTCTTTCACTTAATTAAATATATGATGCCCCTCTATAACTGTATGCACACACACCCACACACCAGTGATAACCCATGACTACAACACTATCAATCAAATTAAAATCATAATTAATACTACATGACCATATTCATGCACATGTTGCCTAAGCGTATTCAACTCACGTTTTATACCAAATTGCTCATAACATACCTCAACTTGACATTTGCTAAATATATGTTGACATTACAACAAACAGAAAGTATTATGGAAATTAATTTGAATATTAAAGAAGCCATGAAGATGATATAGATTGAACTATGGTGTTTACAAGATCAACTCCATCACAAAGCTTTATGCTTGTACAAACGAAGGTGGACAAACACCTCGATGGATCCAACACCCTTGTGGAGCAACTGTTGCATGGCTAAACACTTAACTAACTTTAGGTGGACCACAACTTTAGCAGAAAACAATACGTCTCAGCCCTCGTTTATTTTGGGTATTATGCATCCATACATTTGTGATCCTATTTGGATAAATGGTGAACTTTTTAGTGAACGGGGACCTAATGAAAAATCACTGAGATAAGGTCAAAAGTTTTCCTAGCAAGTAGGCCTCTTTAGATTTACTCCTTAATTGATATCACATGCAACTCATCACAATTCACTATAGTAAAATCCAATATTTTTTTTATTTTATAGTCTTGATTTTTTTTCTAGCGCGTAACACTGATAAACAAATTCATAAAACCTAGTAAACAAATATCAATAATTCTAACTAAAATTCACACAAACTAGTAAACAAATATTCTTGTAGCCTAATCTAAAAGTTATATTAGAACAACCAACTGGCAATCCGGGTTTTCAATTATCTCACCCTCAACCGCCTATCACCACTACAAATAATATATACAAAAACTAATGAAATATGTAACATCGTTAAATGTTAAAATTTACGAAAAGAGTACATACATACCATAGGCACCAGTACACTCATCTCTGGTGGACTAGCTAGATTAGTACGGCATTTTATACCTAATTCAACCAAAATACATTAATTCCCCCACAACCAAATTACAAAATCGAAGTCACAAACATTTAAATCAAACAAATATATGTGGAGTAATAAGAACTGAATATCATCTAAACACACACACATATATATATATATATATCCACACATTTGAAATGTACCCATTATTGTGCCACTGTAGATATATTGATGTAAAATACTTTAACAATAAAAATTATTTCCAAAAACATACCTTTAGCAGGAGCCATTCATATTATATGCTAAAAATCCAAACTAATTGAATCAAACAAATCACGATCACAAAATGAGACTTATTAGACCAAAAATGCAAGAATGAAAAAACATATCAAACGAGAATAAAAAGGCGAGAATGTATTGAGAGAAGCTACGAGAATACCCAAAACCTTTAATAAATCAACATCAAGAAAATAAGTTAAACAAAGAAATTTACCCATCATTTTTTGTTAAGAGAGGGAGCGTGCTTGAAAGGGGAGAGAGTGGGGAGCGGGAAAGAAAGAAGAGGGAGGAGCGGGAGCTTAATGAGGAGAGAGGAGGGAGAGGAGGGAAATTTAACTTTGACTGAAAATTGTATGACCCTTAACAATAGTCACAAATTAAGTGTGGGCCAAAATTTTTGACTCCTATGAGCAGTCATAAATTAAGTCTTAGATCAAAATTTGCGACTGCCAATAGGATTCACAAATTAAGTCTTAGATCAAAATTTGTGACTGTTCATAGCAGTTACAATTTTGTGACTGCTCATAAGAGTCATAACTTAAGCCTACTGATAAATTTGTGACTGCTTGTAATAGTTAAAAATTTGTGACTACTTATAGCAGTCACAAATTAATTATATGGTAAGATTTGTGGTTGTCATTAGCAATGACAAACCAATTGACTCAAATGTTTCCTTACCCAATGATTTTATCACTCATAATGATAGTTACAAATAATTTTGTGATTACTTTTGGGAGTGATAAATTTGTTACCCCCATTAGTAGTCCCAAAATTAGTGTTTTGGTGTAGTAATAAAAGTAATAAAATACATTTTTCACCTCTTTTATGTACAAATTTTAAATCACATATATCACTATGAATTAACTCAGAGGGTTTGTACTTCTTTCAAAACTTTAAAAAAGGAATTTCAGTTAATTTTGATTCCACACATGTTTCACACTAGTGATTTGAGTTAATAATAAATTTTGGTATTAAGTCTAAATTAATTAATCTACGAATAGTATCATAATTAGCATAACCTAATCTACCATGCCATACATTACAAGACTCAAGAAAATAAGCAGAAGATACATTCTTCTTCTTCTTCTTCTTCATCTTCTTCTTCTTCTTCATCAGGTAAGGAAACACCTTACCTGATGATGCTGGGTTTCAGCACCACCAGGTAAGGTGTTTCCTAGCTCTATATGTATATAACAGTGGCAGCACAGCTATATAAAAATAGGTAAGAGAAGGAGGTGAGGGTAGGAGGAGATCAACACCGGAATATAGGTGGTTCAGCCGGTTTGGCCTACGTCCACAGTGAGTGTGTGAGTAATATCACTGAAAGATGGTACTAATGACCATGGGTACAATTCCCTCAAGCTCTCTCTCTCTCTACAGTATATTTTGACAGGGTTTCTGCTAGGGTTGCATGAATGAGATCTTTTTGCAAGGTAGGGGATGATCCCTATATATAGTGCCTAGGGGGTGTAATGTACCCCCCATGCATGCAGTGAGCATGTGTGTGATATCCTCACCAATGTGGGCATGCCACCTGTCCTAGTCACATGTAAGCAATGATGATGAAATATTCTCCCCCATGTGGAGAATAATCTTGTTACAACTGATTTGTGCCCAGGTGTCCTTATCCAAATGTCAACAGAAACTCGGCAGTCATGTTGGTGAATGACCTCGGCCCAAGAGAGGCCGAGTTGTAAAGGTTGGATGTCCGCTCAATCAGCGAAGTGTCACGAGGAGTCTCGGCCTGATGTCAGCCGAGACATATGCTTGGGTCGGCCAGACCGAGGTTGGGCTTGCAGCATGCTGATGATTATTAATACCTCTGGTAGCCTCGGCCCAAGCCGAGGTAGGAGCCGTGTTGAAGATAAAGGGGCTTCTTATCCTCTCGACCTACTGATGGCCGAGGTTTCTATTCCCGGGTGCTTTAGGATGCTGTTGATGTCTGCGACGTGCGTAGTGTCCTTGGGGAGGTCAATGTAGTAGTGTCGGCCAGGGCCGAGGTAGTCCTGGCCGAGGGATGATATCGTGGGCCCTTACCCCTCATTGGGCCGATCAAGGTCTCGGCCATTATCTTGGCCGAGGTAGGTATCCCTGGGCCGAGGTTATACTTGGTCATATCAATCACCCCCCAGCCCTTAGTCATTTGCGAGAGCACGTGGCTAGGGGATTCTCACCTCCGAGGCCTGTTCACCCCAAGGCCAACACCTGCGTGACACCTGTCCTGAGCTAAGGCGTGCCCACTTGGTTTGCGTGCGCTGCCAGTTGTCCCTTGGGCTTCCCAAGGCAATGATGATCCTTGGGAATCGTGCTTAAGTATTTAAGGGTTGAACCCTTTCTTCTTCCTTCTTCCTCATTTCTCTCTTTCGCGCGCTGCTTTCTGCAATTTCTCTCTCCGAAGCTCCTTCGTTCCAACGCTCTTTCTGCAAGGGGATTGCCTAGTTTCTTGCGCAATTTCCTCTTTTTCATCCATCAACTCATCTCCAGGTACCTCTCCCTCTCCATCTCCTTCATTTTGGCATTTTCATTTGAATTTTCCGGTGAGGTTTTGAGTTTTCCGGTGGTTATATGAGTTTTCCAGCGAGGACTTGAGTTTTCCGGTGAGCTAGGTTTTCTGCAAAAATTACTTGGTTTGATCTTTGGGCTCCTTAATTTTTCAAGCCAAACTTGTTTGTAGTTTTTAGGAGTTTTCCTCAAGTTTAGGGTCTGTCAAAGTTTTGGGTCGTCCCCTGATGCTCAGACCCCTGTACCAACTTCTCGAAACATTCCCATCTCTTAGAGAAAAGACCTTAGAGAAAATTAGGCAAATAGAGAGAGCTCAGGAAGAAGCTCGTAGGTCACAGGAGTTCCCTGTCAGACCCCTCTTTCCTCCACCTCTCAAGGTGGTATACCCTCATCCACCTGAGAATTTCTATCAGACAGACGTCTCTGCCAACAACTTGCTGATGTCTGAGTCTGAGTCTTCCACCTCCGACCCAATGTCTGTGGACTCTTTCCAAGAGGCCATGGATTTTACTCCTCAGACTGGTCAGAACCCTGACCAGGCCGAGGTCTCTAGCCGCGCCTCATCTCAAAATGGCACAGGTACCTCAGGTTCTTCTTTCGAGGTTGAACTTGTTGGGCCAAGTGTGGCTGTGCCACCCATTCTAGATGTTATCCCTCTGACGATCGTTACCGGGGCCGAGTTTGCTCATAAGTTCCCTGGTAACCCGTCTACGTCTGCTCCGGCCGACGTTGATCCTGACGATGATGAGGACGCCGAAAGTGAAGTTGATACCTCTGAGGCGGACGAGTACGAGAGCACGGTCACTGAGGTAGATCTATTGCACTTCAGATACCTATACTCCATCAGTCCCTCAATCCAATTAAGGAGACCTCTGAGGGAAGAGAGGGCCTACCATGGTCAAGATGGAGAAGTCTTCTTGTACGAGCAGATGTTCAAACTAGGTTTTCGTCTTCCCTTTCACCCTGTCATTAGGTCCATTCTTTCCTTCATCAATTTGGCCCCCTCGCAGCTCTCTCCCAATGCTTGGAGAGTTATTATAGGGGCCATCATCTTGTGGAGGGCAGTCCACCACTCTGACCTCCCAGTTCAGGTCTTTGCTGGGTGTTACGTTCCCACCTCGGCCAAGAATCATCCGAGCTACTATCACTTCGTGGCTCGGAGGCCTGAGAAAAAGATGCTCTTGGTCACTCAGACCTCGAACCACAATTGGAAACCTCGGTATTTTTTTGCCTCAGGGCCATGGGAATTCGGCTCATCTATTCCCTCTTCCAATTTTGAGCCGAGAATACCCCTCAGATGGGGTAAAGTCACCATGTCTGTAAGGGCCGATCCTGGACTAAGTGTTCAAAACAGCAAAAAGGTGAAGGTCCTGCAAGACCAAGGGGCTCATGGACTGTTTATCAAGTTCGAGCATCTGCTGACCCCCCAGTATCTCTCGGGGACGAGCTTAGGTGGAAGTCCCCTAGTTGACTTTGGTAAGGATTTTTCTTTTTAGTTCACAAGTCTAACCTCTGATCATTCATATTTGATTCTTAACTCTTATCTTTTCATTTTTGCAGAGAGACCACCAGGCATTTCAGACGAGTTGTGGGAGATGGCAGCTCCAAGTTTGGCTAGGCTCGTCAAGAGGACTGGTTTGAGTGCTCCTCCACCTGCTCCCTCAACATCCAAATCCAGGAAGAGGGCCCCTGAGGTCCATGCCTCAGAGGATCAGAGGCCGACCTCTAGGTAAAGGAAGACTTCAGACGCTGCGATCCCTATCACAGCCGACACATTATCAACTCGTCTGGATCAGCTAAAGCTTACCGAAAGCGTGGTCGGCAACAGCAGGCAGGCCATGGATGCCCTTGCCAATGTGATGACTGATGCCGACAAGCATTTTTACAGGGCCATGGACACTCATATGATGGTTGAGTTCGGCCTCCATAGAGCCGTCCAGGTATGGCTTGTTCTTTTTGCCAATAATTTTGCAAGTGCAACGTCTGAATTTATTTCCTTCTAACCTCTTTATTGTCTGTGCAGGGGGTGACCGCCATGTACCAGCTCTCTAACTGGGCCCTGAGGAAATTACCTCTGATTCAGAAGGGGCAAGAGGCTGAGAAGGTTGAGAGCACCTTGAAGGCCGAGGTTTACCGTCTGAGGTCAGAGTTACAGAATGCTGAGACCAAGGCCCAGAATTCTGAAAATAAGGCCCAGGGTCTAGAAAAAGATATCTATGTACTTGTCCAAAGCCACGCCCAAGCCCTGAAGGACAAGGACGATGCCCTGCAGAGGAAGGTCAATGCTGCTGTGAAGACCTCTCTTGCCGATGCCTCAGAGAAAATAATTGCTGATTACAAGGTCTCTGGGGAGTTCGTAGGTTTTGGTCTTGAATACCTTGAAAGAGGTATCAAAGCCACCACCAAATGGGCCGAGGTCAGGGAAGCCGAGGTTGGCAATATAAAGGCCTCCGACTTTGTGGGCCTCGGCCTCGCCGACCCTCAGTTTGCCTAGGCCTTGCAAGAGATAGAGGACGAGGTTGCTGCCCCTGGTCAGACTGTAACTCTGGAAGGGACTGATCTTGGAGGGACTGATCCTGCAGATGAAGTGGCTGAGGTGTCCAATGCCAACCCAGACGAGACATTAAATGCTCCTCCCTCAGATGCTTAACTTGGCCTTGTATTTTGTATTTTTTGATTTGTAACTCTTTGCTTGTAATTTATCAGACACTTAAATGTTGTAGTTTCTTCCTTTTATTGAATGCCAGTGTCTCCCTTCATCTTGATCTCTGAATGTATTTGAATGCTATGCAATCTCTGAAGTCATTACTTAATATGATGTTGTCATAACCATTACTTAAGGGTCTGAGGTACTCTAACCCAGGTGTCTGAGCTCAGACCTCGTCACCACCGAGTGATGTTATGAGGGTCTGAGGTCATCACCTAAGAGGTTAGCCTCATAATAAATATCACCAACTTAATGATGTTAAGGGTCTGAGGTACTCTAACCCAGGTGTCTGAGCTCAGACCTCGTCACCACCGAGTGATGTTATGAGGGTCTGAGGTCATCACCTAAGAGGTTAGCCTCATAATAAATATCACCACCTTAATGATGTTAAGGGTCTGAGGTACTCTAACCCAGGTGTCTGAGCTCAGACCTCGTCACCACCTAGTGATGTTATGAGGGTCTGAGGTCATCACCTGAGAGGTTAGCCTCATAATAAGTGTCACCAACTTAATGATGTTAAGGGTCTGAGGTACTCTAACCCAGGTGTCTGAGCTCAGACCTCGTCACCACCGAGTGATGTTATGAGGGTCTGAGGTCATCACCTAAGAGGTTAGCCTCATAATAAATATCACCAACTTAATGATGTTAAGGGTCTGAGGTAATCTAACCCAGGTGTCTGAGCTCAGACCTCGTCACCACCGAGTGATGTTATGAGGGTCTGAGGTCATCACCTAAGAGGTTAGCCTCATAATAAGTGTCACCAACTTAATGATGTTAAGGGTCTGAGGTACTCTAACCCAGGTGTCTGAGCTCAGACCTCGTCACCACCGAGTGATGTTATGAGGGTCTGAGGTCACCACCTAAGAGGTTAGCCTCATAATAAGTGTCACCAACTTAATGATGTTAAGGGTCTGAGGTAATCTAACCAAGGTGTCTGAGCTCAGACCTCGTCACCACCGAGTGATGTTATGAGGGTCTGAGGTCATCACCTAAGAGGTTAGCCTCATAATAAATATCACCACCTTAATGATGTTAGGGGTCTGAGGTAATCTAACCCAGGTGTCTGAGCTCATACCTCGTCACCGCCGAGTGATGTTATGAGGGTCTGAGGTCATCACCTAAGAGGTTAGCCTCATAATAAGTGTCACCAAATTAATGATGTTATTTCCCTATAATATCTTTGCTCTAAGAATGGAACAAGAATTTGCCATGGAAACTGATCTTTATTAAGAACCTCTTCTCGATAAGACAATACATTTACAAATTACAAATCCTATGCAACATCATATAAAATATCTCTTTAGGTGGTCAGCATTCCACGGGTTGGTGAAAGGTTCTCCCTTTAAGTTCTCTAGCCTATATGTGCCAGGCACAACCTCTTTCGTTACTTTATAGGGGCCATGCCAGTTCGGGTGTAGCTTGTTTGTCTTCTGTAGGGTCTTCTTAAGCACTAGGTCTCCCACCGCAATGGGTCTTGACTTCACCCTTTGATTATAGAATCTTGCTGCCCTCTGCTGATAGGCTGCTTTCCTGACCTCTGCATCTTCTCTTCTCTCTTCAATGAGATCCAGGTCTAGCCTTCTCTTCTCCCCATTGCTGTCAGGGTCGTAAGTCTGAATCCGATGAGTCGGGAGTCCTACCTCCGTTGGTATGACTGCCTCGGAGCTATGTGCCAGCATGAATGGGGTTTCTCCTGTGGGTGTCCTTGCCGTAGTTCTGTAAGCCCATAGCACAGCGTAGACTTCTTTTATCCATCTCCCCTTCGCGTCTTCTAACCTCTTCTTGATTCCATCCAAGATAGTCCTATTTGTGACCTCGGTCTGGACATTTGCCTGAGGTCGACCAGGAGATGAGAAGAACTGCTTAATCCCCACACTTTGGCAATACTTCTCTAAGGAGGAGTTCTTGAACTGGGTCCCATTATCCGAGATGAGCGTGTTTGGGAGGCCATACCTACATATGATGTTCTTCCAGATGAACTGAAAGGTCTTCTGCTCCGTAATTGTTATCATTGGTTCGGCCTCTACCCATTTTGAAAAGTAGTCAATGGCAACTATCAAGAATCTATAGTTGTTGACAGCTCTTGGCAAAGGTCCTACTAAGTCAATCCCCCATACCACAAATGGCCATGGAGAAGAGATCGACGTCATAGGCTGATGGAGTTGGTGAGGGATAGTGGCGAACCTCTGACATTTGTCACACCTCTTCACATAGTCGGCAGCATCCCTAGACAAGGTGGGCCACCAGTATCCCTGAGTGATGATCCTCTTGGATAAGGGTCTTCCTCCTATATGGCTGGAGCAGGAACTTTCATGAACCTCCTGTAAGATCCGAGGTACCTCCTCAGGATGCACACATCTGAGGAGGGGCAAGAGAAACCCCTTTTTATACAAGACGTCTCCTACCAATGAGAACTTTGCAGCTCTGTATCTCAACTTTTTCCTTTCCATCTTAGACTCAGGTAGCTCCCCCTCTCTTAGGTATCTGACAATCGGGTCAATCCACGAGTCTCCCGGGTTTACATTGTGACAAGGGTTACATACCTCGTCCTCCTCGATACTTGCCTTTCCTAAGACTTCGATTGGGATGGTTCTTCCCAAGTCTGTCTTCATTGCTAAGGCCAGTCTTGCCAGTGCATCAGCGTGATTATTGCTCAGTCTAGGCACTCTCTTCAGTTTGGCCTCTTCAAAGTACTCTAGCAACCCTCTTACTTTCTTTAAGTACTTGGCCATCCTTTCATCCTTGGCCTCGTATGCCCCCAGCACTTGATTGACAACCAACCTCGAGTCGCTATGGAGTAGGAGCCGCTTTACTCGAAGAGCTGTTGCCAACAAGAGACCTGCTATCATGGCCTCATACTCAGACTCGTTGTTGGAGGCCTTAAAGTTGAATCTCAAGGCGTACTCAATGTTGGCACCATCTTGAGCCGAGAGTACTAGCCCCGCGCCGCTTTTATGGTCACAAGAAGAGCCATCAACAAAGAGGCTACACACGTCCGCATCGGATGAAAAGACCCCTTCACTCATAGCCCCCTTCTTGAAGAGGTACCGATCCTCTTCGTTCTCTTCCACTCTGCTCCGAGTTTTTCCTGATACTACCTCTTCTCGGTCTTGGAAGACGTTTGGTGCCGCCTCTTCCGAATTTCGGAAGACACCACGGTTTGTCTCTTCGCCGTCATCCAGGACTTTCTCTACCTCGGCCTCTTCCGAACCTCTATCTGCCTCTTCCCAGGTGAACTCTGCGACAAAGTCTGCGAGGGCCTGCCCCTTGATGGCTGTCCTGGGCTGGTAGGTAAGATCATACTCTCCTAGCTCGATGGCCCAGGTCATCAATCTTCCGGACTTTTCAGGCTTGTGCAGAACCTGCCGTAGTGGTGAGTCGATGAGGACTATCATAGAGTGAGCTTGAAAGTAAGGCTTCATCTTCCTTGAGGCATGTATCAGTGCATAAGCCAGCTTCTCCATCCGGGGATAGTTTTGTTCAGACCCTTGAAGGGCCTTACTATTGAAGTAAACGGGTCTCTGAACCCCATCCTCTTCTCGTATGATGGCCGCGCTAATGGTTGACTCAGAAAGTGTCAGGTACACAAACAACCTCTCTCCCGCGATGGGCCGGGACAGCAGCAAGGGAGACCCCAAGTAGGACTTAAGTTGATCAAAGGCCTTTTCACACTCTTCGTCCCACTGGAAGGCCTTTCTCATAACTTTAAAGAACGGAAGACACTTGTCTGTGAATCTGGAAACAAACCTGTTAAGGGACGCCACCCTTCCAGTGAGTCTCTGAACATCCTTGATACTCCGAGGAGTCTTCATGTCGAGTAACGCCTTGATTTTATCCGGGTTTGCTTCAATCCCCCTCTGATTAACGATGAACCCCAGGAACTTCCCGGCTCCTACCCCGAAGACACATTTTGCCGGGTTGAGCTTCATTCTGTAGGAGTCTATGACATCAAAGGTCTTCTCAAGGTCCGCTACGTGGGTACATACTTTCAGGCTTTGAGTTAGCATATCATCCACATACACCTCCATGGTCTTACCTATCTTCTCTTCAAACATCTTATTGACAAGACGTTGATACGTTGCCCCAGCATTTTTCAGACCAAAGGGCATCACCTTGTAACAGTACGTCCCCTTATCGGTAATGAAGGCTGTCTTCTCAGAGTCCTTGGCATCCATGAAGATTTGGTTATAACCTGAATAAGCATCCATGAAACTCATAAGCTCGTGCCCTGCTGTTGCATCCACCATCTTGTCTATCCTAGGCAAGGGATAGCTGTCTTTCGGGCAAGACCTATTCAGGTCTGTGAAATCTACACACATCCGCCACTTTCCATTGGCTTTAGGCACGATGACTGCATTTGAGAGCCACTCTGGATAAGTAACCTCTCTTATGAACTCGGCCTCTTCCAACTTCTTCACCTCTTCCCGGATGACCTCATACTTCTCTTTGGAGTAGATCCTTCACCTCTGTTTAATAGGCCTAGCATCTCTATCCACGTTGAGCTTGTGGGTCATGATCCCAGGGTTGATGCCAGGCATGTCTGCATGACTCCTCGCAAAGACGCTATGCCTCCTCTTAAGGAAGTTTATCAGCTCTTCCTTGATCCCTTATTCCAGGGCCTTGCCGACCTGGATGGTTTTTTTCGGCTCGTCCTCATTGAGGACGATGGATTCTACCTCTTCCGCGGCCTTGCCCTTCTTTAATTTTGTTTCATCTCTTGGATCAAGTGTGTCAATGCTGTAAGTGGCGATTGCTCTCTTATGGGCCTCTCGCTCTTCGACCGAGTTGAAATAACACTCCCGCGCCGTGGTCTGGTCCCCTTGCACTTCCCCTACCCCATAAGGAGTCGGGAATTTAAGCATCCAGTGGATCGTTGACGGCACGGCTTCAAACTCTTTGAGGGCCACTCTTCCGATGATGAGGTTGTAGGCCGAGAAGACATTTTCGTCCATCACAAAAAAGTTTATCTTCTTAGTCAGCCTCTTAGGCCACTCATCACCCATCCGTACATCCATTTCATACATGCCCAATGGGTGCACCTTCTCACCAATGAAGCCTATCAATGGGTGATGGTAGGGCACCAGCCTTGCCCTGCTAAGACCCAAGCTCTTGAAACAAGGCCAGAACATCACATCTGCTGAGCTTCCCCCATCTATGAGGATTCTCCCTACATCGCTCCCATGCACCCTTGTTGTTATGACTAGAGGGTCATCATGGGGGGCTAAGATGCCCTTGAAGTCAAGTCTGGAGAATCCCACCACTAGGGTGTCCATGTCTACCTTCTTTCTCTTCTGTACTGCATCAGAAGAGGTCAGATTCACAACCTCAGTCTTGACCACTGACTTGGCCTCCGCTACATGAGCCTTCCTATCGGCTACCTCAGAGCCACCTCCCGCGAATCCCCCACATATGGTACTAACACCAAAGGAGATCATTCCTACCCTCTTCACGGGGGTGTTGTCATCCTTAGGTGGGAGATCCGGGTCATCACCGTCATCACCCTCTGAATCATCATGCCTTCTAGTCGGGACATCACCGCGGCACCTGTCATCTCTTCTCTTCCTAGGGTCTTCTCTTCCACCCTTCGGGGCCTTGCCATCCACATACTTTCTTAGCTTCTCGGATTTCAGCATCTTCTCAATCTCATCCTTCTGGGCAAAGCATCTATTTGTGACATGGCCGTGATCCTGATGGAACTCACACCAGAGGTTCTTATTCCTCTTATGTGGTGGGGCCTTTAATTTTTCTGGCCACCTCAGAGCCCGATCAGTCTTGATCTCATTAAGGATGTGCTCACAGCTCACAGTCAGAGGAGTGTAATGAGCGAACTTGTCATCTGTTGACCTCTTCTTCCCCTCTTTCTTACCCTGGGGCCTCCCCGTGCTACCACGGTTCTCCTCCTCATATTTGGCAGCCATTGCCTCTTCCGCATTCATCACTTTCCCTGCGGTGAACAACAGTTCGGCCATAGACTTGGGGGGGTCTTCCGCCAGCTTCCACAATAACTTTCCCTTCTGGAGGCCTCCTATCAGGGCAGTCATGGCTATGCTCTCCTCGTAATCCTCTACCTCCAGCTTCTCCTTGTTAAATCTTGCTATATAGTCTCTTAGGCTTTCTCCCTTGGCATGTTTGACATACAGGAGGTGGGTAGTCTTCTTTTGAGGTCTTACCCCAAAGCAGAAGTTGTGGATGAACTGCTCTGCCAGGCCCTTGAAGTTTTCAATCGAGTTCTTTGGAAGAGAGGTGAACCAACTATGAGCTGCCCCTGTCAAGGTTCCTGAGAAGGCCCTACACTTCATCTCATCGGGGATCGAGTAAATATCTACCGCCGACTGATACATCTCAATATGGTGCACTGGGTTAGTGCTGCCATCATACTTAGGCGTCACTGTAGGAAGCTTGAACTTAGTTGGGGTTGGGAATCCCACTATCCTAGCTACAAACGGGGAGCCCTCCGAGTAGCCCCTTTGCAACGGGTCCCTGCTCTTGATGAGTTCCCCTATCTTCTCTTCAAGATGTTGGATTGAGTCATTCCAGGGTCTTCTCTCTTCAGCTAGGCCGAGGTTATCCCCTGCCACCTCCCTACGATGGACAGAGGGTTCCCCAGCCACAACACGCTGACTATTGACCTCTTCCTGCTCCCTGGCTCTTCTCTCCAAGGGTCGGCCTTGATCTGGCCGAGCCGACCTATTACCTCTTTGAGAGCCTGCCGCGCTCCTTGACCTCGATAGCCTTTGCCTCAGGTCATTGACTGGGCCTAGCCTCTCGAAGGCCGACCCCCTGCTCAACCTGTTAAAGGCCGATCCTCTCTGCTGGGCCTCATCTCTTCCTCGACCGACACATCCTTGACTCTGCCTATCAAAGGCCGACCCTCTTTATTGGGCCTCGTCTCTTCTTCGGCCGACACATCCTTGGCTCTGCCTAAGGGGTCGTACGGTGTTATCTGACACCTCATACGGCTCCCACCAGTCTTTTGGGGCCTCTTCAGCCTCTAGGTCTTCATACCTGTCCTCCGGGCAAGGGTTTCCTTGCCTCCCCAGGTGCAAGCGCCTAGGGTCAGCAATGTCCCTCCTCCGCTGGGGTGCAGGTTGGTCCTTCATGGGTGCCTGGGGTGGTCCCCTGGCATCAGGATGGGGTTGAACTGCCGCCGGAGTTATCATGTCCGGGGAGACTCCAGGTGGCCTCATCATCATGGTTTGGCTGAGCTGGGAAAATTGCTCCTTCATGGCTTGTTGTGTTGCAGCCAAAGATTTCAAAGCTTCCACCACTTCCGCCATTTCGGACTGGGGAGGAACCTGACTAGAGCTAGCCCCTCCGCCTCCGGGCGACGGAAGAGGCGGCGGTAATTCTGGTGCCATGTGTTAATAACAAAGAGCTTGATCAGCAAGTGAGCTTAATACCTTAAAGGACCTCTTTCAATGGTGAAACAGCTCCACACAAGGGGTGGTTCCTGGTTCACCACCAGAGTCTCCGGTGAGGTAAAGAAGAAAAAGAGGAAGAGACAGCCTCTCGATTCCCACAGACGGTGCCAAAATAATGATGCTGGGTTTCAGCACCACCAGGTAAGGTGTTTCCTAGCTCTTTATGTATATAACAGTGGCAGCACAGCTATATAAAAGTAGGTAAGAGAAGGAGGTGAGGGTAGGAGGAGATCAACACCGGAATATAGGTGGTTCAGCCAGTTTGGCCTACGTCCACAGTGAGTGTGTGAGTAATATCACTGAAAGATGGTACTAATGACCATGGGTACAATTCCCTCAAGCTCTCTCTCTCTCTACAGTATATTTTGACAGGGTTTCTGCTAGGGTTGCATGAATGAGATCCTTTTGCAAGGTAGGGGATGATCCCTATATATAGTGCCTAGGGTGTGTAATGTACCCCCCATGCATGCAGTGAGCATGTGTGTGATATCCTCACCAATGTGGGCATGCCACCTGTCCTAGTCACATGTAAGCAATGATGATGAAATATTCTCCCCCATGTGGAGAATAATCTTGTTACAACTGATTTGTGCCCAGGTGTCCTTATCCAAATGTCAACAGAAACTCGGTAGTCATGTTGGTGAATGACCTCGGCCCAAGAGAGGCCGAGCTGTAAAGGTTGGATGTCCGCTCAATCCGCGAAGTGTCACGAGGAGTCTCGGCCTGATGTCAGCCGAGACATATGCTTGGGTCGGCCAGAGCCGAGGTTGGGCTTGCAGCATGCTGATGATTATTAATACCTCTGGTAGCCTCGGTCCAAGCCGAGGTAGGAGCCGTGTTGAAGATAAAGGGGCTTCTTGTCCTCTCGACCTACTGATGGACGAGGTTTCTGTTCCCGGGTGCTTTAGGATGCTGTTGATGTCTGCGACGTGCGTAGTGTCCTTGGGGAGGTCAATGTAGTAGTGTCGGCCGGGGCCGAGGTAATCCTGGCCGAGGGATGATATCGTGGGCCCTTACCCCTCATTGGGCCGATCAAGGTCTCGGCCATTATCTCGGCCGAGGTAGGTATCCCTGGGCCGAGGTTATACTTGGGCATATCAATAATTAGCATAACCTAATCTACCATGACATACATTACAAGACTCAAGCAAATAAGCAGAAGATACATTCTTCTTCTTCTTCTTCATCATCTTCTTCTTCTTCTTCTTCTTCTTCTTCTTCTTCTTCTTCTTCTTCTTCTTCTTCTTCTTATTATTATTATTATTATTATTATTATTATTATTATTATTATTATTATTATTATTATTATTATTATTATTATTATTATTATTGTTGTTGTTGTTGTTGTTGTTGTTGTTGATGTTGTTGTTGTTGTTTTTGTTGTTGTTATTATCATCATCATTAGGCATTACAGTCATTACATTGAATTCGAAGATCCCATCGCTCAAATATCCTTTACCCATATACATACCACTCTTAGTGAGTATAAATTTATCAGATTCAAATACAAGTTTAAATCCCTTCTTGCTAAGCAGTGATCCTGAAACCAAGTCATTTCGAATATCTAGGACATGAAGCACGTCATTGAGAGTAAGTTCCTTTCCCGAAGTTATCTTGAGTATAACTTTTCCTTTTCCTTCAACTTTTGATGTAGACGAATTTCCCATGAAAAGTTGTTCCTCGTGATGAGAGAGCTAGTAGGAAGTAAACATATTCATGTCCCTACCAGATATATTTATTCCTAAGGTGATCGTGCTAAATTCTTTACCCACTTTAGCCTTGTATGCATTGTGTGTGTTTGTTCATTAAGTTCAATTTATATTATCACATGAGGTTATATTCAAATGTGATGAAGTTTGCAATCAATTGAGAACTCCGTGAACATGTTTTAAGTGATTGGGTCTAAATTTAATAGTTACTAGTTCACACCCCAACACTTCCGTTTCCATATGACACATTTATGCTATAAGAGTGTGGAAGACTCATATTATATTTTGTGTGTCATTTTGGTGTTTATATCTATATACGTGTACTCGTGTGTATTTGTTATATATTATGTATATATATATTTGATATTGTTTTTGTTGGTCTTTGCCTTACTATGTAGTCCATTTATGCTTCAATTCATAATTGGTACCTTGTTTGTTGCATAGTTTGTTTGATATCACATGCTTAGAAACTTATTTGTCAATTTGGTATCATTTATTTTCGCATCATAGTTTGTATTCATTTGTATGAATTAGTTATGTTATTGTTGCCCATGTACTTTCATGTTATTATCACTCTTAGAATCATGTTTAAACTAGTTTTATCCCTTGTCTGTTCCTGAACAAAAGGGGGGAGAATGATAGGGGGAGAAATGGTATCTAATCCTATTATAATCATATCTTAGTTTAGAAGATTTAACTTGGGGGAGAGAACTATCTTCTTAGGTTGATCATAGTTGATAAAGGGGAGAATTAATTTAGGGGGAGTATTTATCTTAATTGCATTTAATATTCTTGATATTCCCTATGCGTTTGATAGTTTGCTTAAGCGTGCAGGAATTCTTCTAAATGGCAACGTTCATCATCGGGCAAAGATATTGATCCTTGGGTTGGTTGAGTTAAGCTATTGTATTTTTATTTTGGGTGGTATATTTTTTAGTTTATTAGAGCTTGACGGCCCTTTAGGATTTTTGTTTGGTTTTTCTCCCGGAATAGCCAAAGGGGGAGATTTGTAAGGACAAAAATTTACAATTGAGTCCGTTGTAGTTTTGGCTCAATTATGGACAAAAACGTTTGAGTCATAGGATAGAGTTCCTCACCATCCTTCAAGCCTATGACATACTATAATTGAAGACGTAGCGGACAAGATTAGAGCTTCATTAAATGCCGAGTTTGTTGTGCCTCGTTTCTACGTCAACAACATTCGTTCCGGTTACTCCTATGGTATGAATGCATTACGTATTTATATAGGACCTTGGAACAATTAGTATTGGGTGTTAAGTTTTGTTTAAACTGTTGTTTATTTTCATAAAGTTTCTTTAAAACTTAAAAAATAAAGTTTCTAGGCTAAAAATTGAATTTTGAACATTCTGGAAGTTCGTTCGATATTGTCGTTCGAACGAGGTTTTGCCAATGAGTTCCCTATTTAGCCACTGGAACATCGTTGGAATTGTCGTTTGAACGAGAATTCTGACGAGTTTTCTAATGACTTTACATTTTATACACTAGAACATTGTTAGAAGGGTCGTTCGAACGAGACTTCGTTCGAACTAAATCTCGTTCGAACGAGATTTGGCGGGAACAATTTATTTGGCAGTTTTAAGCAGTTTTTCCCACTTTTCCCACTCCTTTTCCCCACTAACTTTTGACGAAATTATCAAGTGCGGGAACCAACATTTTGGAAGGAACTTTTTAACTATCCTCCATCTCCTAAAGAGAGTTTTAGAGAGTTCAACTTCAAAAGAAAAAGTCCATATTTTAAGGAGTCATTTCTTCAAGAAAAATTCCCTAAACACTTTTACACCCATATTGTTTATTCCAAGTTTCAATATACATATCATTGCTTGGAGTGTTTAGCACTGGGTTTTTTTGCTCTACTGAGTTGAAGAGAAGTTGGGTTTTCTTCTAAATCCCACAAAGATTAAGTTCGTTTGCGTTGACTTACCCACTTGGAGAAAGGCTCCTTGTTCGGGTGGCGGTGACCGAAAAAGTTCGATCGGTGGATTCCGAGACCGCGGTGGAGCTCCGTAGTTATTCACTTGGCAGAGATGTGTACAAGAAGAAGCGTTGGGGCTTGGACGGAGTGAATTAGAGTGTTGTAAGTCTTTCGTGTCTTGTACTTATAAAACCATACTTAGTGAATTTGTCGCTAGCGTCATCCGAGGTTTTTTCCCGTTGTGGGTTTTTCCTCGTACATTGCGGTGTAGTGGTTATTTATTTTTTTATCTTTTGCAAAATCACCTAGAACGCATGCTTAGGTAAAAAGATAAAATTGGTTTAAATCATTACTTGTTTAATTTGGTGTCAATTCAATTTGGGAAAATTTTAATGTAATTCAAGTCATCACTTAATTTGTTAAAATTGGTTTGGCCTAATTTGGTTATATTGAAAATATGTTTTAGGAAAATTTCTAGGACTTGAGTTGTGTTACTATGTTAAAGTGAAAAATTCATTTGTTAATTAATTTAATTTCACTTTGAACTTTGTTTAATTTTAATATGTAAAAGAGATTAAAATTTGGTATTTGGTTGTGTTTAATTGAACCATCTCGCTTCCGCATCTTTAAAAAGTAAATTACTTTTTGTGGTAAGATTTCAAAATCCTATCACATTTTAAACAAGTGGTATCAGAGCATTGATTTATAAAGCCCCACATTTTCAAATTGGTATCAGAGCCAAAATGCTATATTACTTCGTTGAGATCCTTTAATTATTTTTGGCTAAAATGGAATTTTTTCCATTTTCAAAATTTCCTATTTTCGATGGTTCTAATTACGCGTATTGGAAAGGGTGAATGAAATTGGCACTAAATCTATTGATGAGAGAGTTTGGCTATTTGTCGTTAACGGGTGGTCCCCACCTACTCATTTAGTAGATAATGAGCGTGTTCCCAAACCCACCGATAGATGGAGTGAGAACGAATTTAAACTTGCAAACTTTAATTCCCGAGGTTCAAATGCGTTGTTACACCAGATGAATTCTGACGCATTATGATGTGTGAAACCTCTAAAGAATATTGGGATATTTTATAACTCACTCATGAAGGAACTAGTGTCGTAAAGCTTCGAAACTCCAAAACCTCACCACTCAATTTGAAACCATCAAAATGAATGAAAAAGAAACTTTTGATGATTTTATGCTAGACTGTCTGATATTGTTAATTCATCTTTTAATTTGGGAGATAAAATACCCGACAACCGTGTTGTAAAGAAAATTTTAAGGTCCCTACCCGATAGATTTATTCCTCAGGTGACCATGCTAAATTATTTACCCACTTTAGCCTTGTATGCATTGTGTATGTTTGTTCATTAAGTTCAATTTATATTGTCACATGAGGTTATATTCAATTGTGATGAAGTTTGAAATAAATTGAGAACTCCATGAACATGTTTTAAGTGATTGGGTCTAAATTTAATTGTTATTAGTTCACACCCCAACACTTCCGTTTTCATATGACACATTTATGCTATAAGAGTGTGGAAGACTCATATTATATTTTGTGTATGTCATTTTGTTGTTTATATCTATATATGTGTACTCGTGTCTATTTGTTATATATTATGTATACATATATTTGATATTATTTTTGTTGGTCTTTGCCTTATTATCTAGTCCATTTATGCTTCAATTCATAATTGGTTCCTTGTTTGTTGCATAGTTTGTTTGATATCACATGATTAGAATCTTATTTGTCAATTTGGTATCATTTGTTTTCGCATCATAGTTGGTATTCATTTGTATGAATTAGTAATGTTATTGTTGCCCATATACTTTCATGTTCTTATCACTCTTAGAATCATGTTTAAACTAGTTTTATCCTTTGTCTATTCCTAAACAAAAGGGGGGAGAATTATAGGAGGAGAGATGGTATTTAATGCTATTGTAATTGTATCTTAGTTTAGGAGATTTAACTTGGGGGAGAGCACTATCTTCTTAGGTTGATCATAGTTGATAAAGGGGAGAATTAATTTGGGGGGAGTATTTATCTTAATTGCATTTAATATTCTTGATATTCCCTATGCGTTTGATAATTTGCTTAAGCGTGCAGGAATTCTTCTAAATGGCAACGTTCATCATCGGTCAAAGATATTGATCATTGGGTTAGTTGAGTTAAGCTATTGTATTTTTATTTTGGGTGGGATATTTTTTTAGTTTATTAGAGCTTGACGGCCCTTTTGGATTTTTGTTTGGTTTTTGTCCCAGAATAGCCAAAGGGGGAGATTTGTAAGGAGACAAATTTCCAATTGAGTCCGTTGTAGTTTTTGCTCAATTACGGACAAAAACGTTTGAGTCATAGGATAGAGTTCCTCACCATCCTTCAAGCCTATGACATACAATAGTTGAAGACATAGCGGTTAAGATTAAAGCTTCATCAAATGCCGAGTTTGTTGTGCCTCGTTTCTACGTCAACAACATTTTTTCCCTTTACTCCTAAGGTATGAATGCATCACATATTTATATAGGACCTTGGAACAATTAGTATTGGGTGTTAAGTTTTGTTTAAACTATTGTTTATTTTCATAAAGTTTCTTTAAAACTTAAAAAATAAAGTTTCTGGGCTAAAAACCGAATTTTAAACATTATGGAAGTTCGTTCGATATTGTCGTTCGAACGAGTTTGTCGTTCGAACGAGAATGTCATTCGAACAATGTTTTTCCAATGAGTTCCCTATTTGGCCACTGGAACATCGTTCGAATTGTCATTCGAAAGAGAGTACTGTTCGAACGAGAATTCTGACGAGTTTTCTAATGATTTTACATTTTATACACTAGAACATCGTTAGAAGGGTCGTTCGAACGAGACTTCATTCGAACTAAATCTCGTTCGAGCGAGATTTGGCGGGAAGAGTTTATTTGGCAGTTTTAAGCAGTTTTTCCCACTTTTCCCATTCCTTTTCCCTACTAACTTTTGACAGACTTATCAAGTGCGGGAACCAACATTTTGAAAGGAACTTTTTCACTATCCTCCATCTCCTAGAGAGAGTTTTATAGAGTTCAACTTCAAAAGAAAAAGATCATATTTTGAGCGCTCGTTTCTTCAAGAAAAATTTCTTAAACACTTTTACACCCATATTGTTTATTCCAAGTTTCAATATATATATCATTGCTTGGAGTGTTTAGCACTTGGTTTTTTTCTCTACTGAGTTGAAAAGAAGTTTGGGTTTGCTTCTAAATCCCACAAAGAAGAAGTTTGTTTGCGTTGACTTACCCACTTGGAGAAAGGCTCCTTGTTCGGGTGGCGGTGATCGAAAAAGTTCGATCGGTGGATTCCGAGACCGCGGTGGAGCTCCGTGGTTATTCGCTAGGCAGAGGTGTGTACAAGAAGAAGCGTTAGGGTTTGGACGGATTCAAGTCGATTGTTGTAAGTCTTTCATGTCTTGTACATATAAAATCATACTTAGTGAATTTGTGGCTAGCACCGTCCGAGGTTTTTTCCCGTTCTGGGTTTTTTCTCGTACATTGCGGCGTAGTGGTTATTTATTTATTTTATCTTTTGCAAAATCACCTAGAACGCGTGCTTAGGTAAAAAGATAAAATTGGTTTAAATCAGTACTTGTTTAATTTGGTGTCAATTCAATTTGGGAAAATGTTAATGTAATTCAAGTCATCACTTAATTTGTTAAAATTGGTTTAGCCTAATTTGGTTATATTGAAAAAATGTTTTAGGCAAATTTCTAGGACTTGAGTTGTGTTACTATGTTAAAGTGAAAAATTCATTTGTTAATTAATTTAATTTCACTTTGAACTTTGTTTAATTTTAATTTGTAAAAGAAATTAAAATTTGGTATTTGTGTGTGTTTTATTGAACCATCTCGTTTTCGCATATTTAAAAAGGAAATTACTTTTTGTGGTAAGATTTTAAAATCCAATCACATTTTCAATAAGTGGTATCAGAGCATTGATTTAGAAAGCCTCACGTTTTCAAGGCTCAACGTTTTACATAACAGAAAAACTGCGAAAGCAGAATTCTTTTGGCTTCTTCCTTTTGGGGTTTAATGCCTTTTTGGTTTTCAATTCACAAAACTACCATATGATTTAGTGAATTATTTTTGGTGTTCAAGAACCCAACGTTTCTTTTGTTCAACCTTTGTAGAGAAGGGATCTCCATATTTGATCGGTGGATACCGTGCGTAGTCATTCTGCGTGTAGACGAGCCGAAGACGACGAACCGACATCTGGAGGGTATTTCGCTGTCTCCCATATCTTTGAAGGTTTGCTGAAGGCACCGTGCATTAGACACTTGTGGGCGATTATGAGGCTGTATAAGGTCTTGTGAATTCTTCAAAGTGTTTATAAAAGGTTTTACCCGAAAGGGGTTTTTCCTGAATCGGTCGTCTTAATTTTTCATGCATAGGTTGAATTATTTATGATGTTTAGATGCATGTGTAGGGGATGATTTTTATTTTGTTTAAAAATAAACTCTAATTAAATAAGTGAGCCAAATTAGAAATTTGTGAATTTAATCAATTATCACACCGTCACGCTTTTACAAATTGGTATTAGAGCGGGTTACGCTAATTTATCGTGTGATCCTGATTTTTCAAGGATTTATTTTTTTTATACAATTTGACTTCTCACGTCGTCAAATTGGTATCAGAGCAAGTTACACTATTTTATTGTGTATTCCTATTTTTCGCAAAATTGTGTGATATTGATTTTTTTGAAAAATTAGTTTTGTGAAAAATGGCAATTTCTAATTCGGGTCACTTATTTAATTAGAGTCTATTTTTAAACTAAATAATTTTTGTTTTATTGTCGTGTGTAGTCGTTCGAACGACACGTTGATCTCGTTCGAATGAGATAGTGATCTTGTTTGAACGACCTTGGTGTCGAAATCGAGGAACGTTTGCTGCCTTAGAAATTTTCTCAAACTTTTCAAAAACACATATTTCTAAAACAGTTAACAACCTTTATAACAAAAAACATTTTTATATAATAACTTTTTTAAAACTCCTTTTAAAAATATCCCAACACTCTTAATATGAAATGTAAATGAAACTTTAAAACATTATCTTACCAAAGATCATATTGTTGGGCTTGAATGTTGAAGACAACTTATAATTAGGATTCATCTTTTGTAGATGAAAACTTCTTCAATTCTTCGACGATTGTAACGGTATATGAAAAAATTAATTGTGATGGACATTTATAAAAAATATGTCCTTACGTTTCGCAAATCATTATAGAGGAAGGATTGAGTTTATCAGACAAGACACAAGAAAGCATATAAAATATTTATATTATGAATATATGATAAGAACAAAGTAACAAATGTATGTGGGCTGGGGATTTACCCAAGACGCCTACGTAGCCCGGGGGCATCAAAGTACATGTAGGTCGAAGACAATACGAGGTGGGGTTTAACCCATAAATACAACCGGGGACCTTATTTATATATGTGTGCGTGTGTAGAAAAAGGTATTTTAGTGTGAGAAATCATGGTAAGAAATCCATGTTTAGAAATTACGCATATTTTTCTTGTTTTGGGGTTTTTCAATGAAAATAAAGAATGTTTGAATAATAATAATAAAAAGTTTGAAATCAAGATATGTGGTGTAATGAAGTAAACTACTAAAGTAACTAATGCAAAAATAAGAGAATTGAAAGAAAAAGGCGAAGAATTAGACCTCCTTATGAAGACTTGAAGTGGATCTTGATTGTGGATGCACTAATCTCGTGATGAGATGATTGTAGTTTGAGGATATGGGTGGGAATTTACTCAAAAGAGTATGAAAAGTATGGAAGGAGTGTGGAAATTTGACTTTTAAGGAAAGAACAACTCTGAATTCGAGAGAATTCTCTCCGAATTATTGAGAAGGATATTTAGGGGTGCCTTTAAAAGTGAGGCCATGACCTCTATTTATAGGGCCAATTGGGTGCCGATTGTCATGGTCCTAGACCTGCCTATTGGCATAAAACCCTAGACACACTGCAGATAAGCAGCCTCCTGGGGTTACATTCGACAGTGTGAGGTAGGTTTTTAAAAAAATAACCATAAAATGCAAACCGTAAGTCAGAATCATACTCGGGGCAGGTCCTTAGAAAGGGTATTTAGTTCCTTTTAAGAATCCATTGAGGCACTCCCGGGTTCAGGAGTAGATTTAAGTCAAATGGGTCCTAGAATCTCCCGTTGGTCATTAGACTGGAAATTTTTGGAGGAAAAGGATCATTCGTCCGAATCCTAAGGTCAATTAATTCTTGGGATGGACCATCGGAAAGGATATTCAGATCCTTTTAAGATTTTATTCATATTCATTCGATTCGGAGAGTTGAACTAGATTAAACGGGGCTCGAAAGTGCTCAGTGACCCTCCGGAGTAAACTAGGTCAATCGTCGGTACCGTAAGGCTAATTTACACACAGAATAAACCATTGGAAAATAGATTTAGATCCCTTCAAAGATTCATTCAGCTTCATCCAAGTTGTATAGTTTGACAGGAGTCAAACGGAGCCCGAGAGTGCCCAGGGGCCTCCGAATCAGTTTTTGGGATAAAACGGATATTTTGTTCGAACTGTAAGGTCGAATTGTGCATGGAGAGGACCGTTGGAAATGGAAATCAGAGACCTCCAAATATTTATTGAGATTTAGCTCAGGCGAGTAAGTTAATCAAAGTCAAACGGGGTCTGAGAACGGTCGGTGGCCTCCAAATCAGTTTCGATAGTAAAATGGACCATTCATCCGAATCATAAGGAGATTGGTGCATGGGGTGGACTATTAGAAAGGGGAATCATACCCCTTCAATTATTCATTAAGCTTCTGCTCAGGTGAGGAAGTTGCTCGGAGTCAAACAAGGCCTAAGAGCGCCCGATGGCCTCTAGAGCGATACTCGGGGTATGACCTAGGGTTTGCGATGAATGAGTGAGTGCTAAATACCCGAGGAGGTGCCTAAGGGGTCCTAAAATGGGTTGTCTACATATATCCCCTAGACGGGTGAACTTTGAACAAGTGAATGCCATCGAATAATAGCACCACATCGACATTGGGGAAGAGGATTTTAGGAAGATCATGTGGACCTGAAGGGTGGGTGTAGAGTGTGGTTAAATGACTTCACCACCAAATATAGAGTGGGGTTAAATGAATTAACCACCAACACTCTAATAAACTGCCCCGCATATTTGACCAAATATTGATTTATGATTTATCGAGTTTTACTACAATTCGGACCCTACACGGGTTGAGATATTATTATACGCAATTTAATATATTGCGTATACTCCGCGTTCGATAAATTACGTTGGACAATACTCTAGTAATGATTTAATTCGTACATTTAAGATGACACCACATATATTGTGCCAAGTGGCACCATAACTAGTGGGACACTTAGTTCCATAGATTACATGATATGTTTCAAGTCCACTTGAGGCACTTTTGCTATAAAAGGAGGGTTCCCCCCTCATTTGAAGGATGATGGTCTTGGGGGAAAAGTAAGGAGAGAAAATATAACTCTTCTCCCCCATGCACCTCTTGAGCTCCGTCACGGGTTCGATAGTGACGAGCGGATTTTCATAGTTTCATTACGGTATATGTGCGTTTGAGAGGTGGCTAGCCAGATTTGGCAGCCCCCGCACACCAAAACTACCAAAACTTGGCATTTGAGAGGTGGCTTGCTGAATTTGGCACCCCTCATGCAGTAAAACTACCAAAAATCGAGCTCTTTTTGGCGTATCATACGGACCCACGAACTACACACACTTTGATTTCGTAAAGACGAATACGTAAGTGCAATCACATTGCTCAAGTCTAAAACACGCTCGATGCGGTGCCTCCTCAAATTTTCACTCACATCTTACAATGGGTTTGATCGATTCGGAGGGTCGAGGTTAGTTCTGCGGACCTAAGGAGATGAGGATGACTGATTCAGCAGGTCGAGATCAGTTCTGAGATCCTAAAAAGATGAGGATGATCGATTCAGCAGGTCAAGGATGTGTTACGATTGGTTCTAAAGGGACTAGGGAAACTAATTTAGTGGGTCAAGGTTAATTCTCAAGATGTGTTAGGGATGACCAATTCTTAGGATCGAGGTCGATTCTGAGGACCTTAAGCCCGTAGAGACTAATTCTTAGGGTCGAGGTCAATTCTGATGACCTGAAGTTATAATGATCAATTCTGAGGGTCGAGGTTAATTCAGAGGACCTTAATTTGTGACAACCAATTTTGAGGGCCGAGGTCAATTTTGAGGGCCTAAAGTTATGACGACCAATTCTTATGGCCGAGGTCAATTATGAGGACCTAAAGTTGTGATGAATAATTCTGAGGGTCGAGTTTAATTCTGAGGACCTTATGTTATGATGACAAATTTTAAGGATCGAGGTCAATTCTGAGGACCTTAAGTTCTGACGATCGATTCTGAGGGCCGAGATTAATTCTGATGATCGTAAGTTGTGATGACTAATTCTGAGGACTTTAAGTTATAACGAACGATTTTGAGGGTCGAGGTCTATTCTGAGGACCTTAAGTTTGGACGACCAATTCTGAGGGTCGAGGTCAATTTTGAGGACCTTAAGTTTGGAGGACTAATTATGAGGGTCGAGGTCAATTCTGAGGACCTTAAGTTATAATGTGGGGAATTGCACTACTGGGGAATTTTAAATTATATTCGGGTTTTAAATGCACCTGTGGTTCCACTGGGGATTATGTTATGTTGGAACTTCGCTAGGGGATGTTTAAGCTGAGGAATTGTAGTGGTTTTGGATACGGGTGCATTATTAGATCTGCTTGTGGGATATTCTAAGGATAGATGTGTAAGATTAATCCGGTTGGGGATTTTAAGAATTTATAAGGGGCTTAGTGCTCCAAAAAATGATTTTCTTAAGGAAAATGATGTTCCATGTTTTTCAGGGATTTTTGCAAATTTTTGGGCAATTTTTAGATTTTTCTAAAATTTTTTGGCATTTTTACACAAAATTTGGAAGGGCGTGCCGATAAGCAGTCCTAGGAGGGTGACAATCAAAATTGGCACGGATTCCTGGGCTTTCATAGGAAGAGGAAAATACGACTGCCAACCGACATAGTCAGGAGGTTATCGATCGTTACGCCCCTTAGCCTTCTATAAAAAGGGGTGAATCATCCCCATTTTTCACACCTTCAAGTGTTTGATTCTTCTGATTTCTCTCTCTAAAAATCATTCCTATGTCCTTTGTGCTTCAAGACTTTAAATGGCTAGTTCTTCAAGGGAAGTGTACAACAATGAGTGGTGGGTCATTGATGACTGAGCTAGCCTGGAGTGGCAGTCTTGGATGACACTTACTTTGGGAAATAAAATTGCCTTTAATTTATTCAAGCTCGAAGCAGAAGAGCATATTCTACTACGCTAGCCTTCATACCATCCTTCGTATCGGGTGAGTAACCCTAGTGGCTACGTAAGTTTAGTGACCTTTGGTAGTTCGTTTCATTTTTCTCGTTCTTCTTTGTTCTAATGAAGGGTTTTTCTTCTTTTTTTTACCGACTGACATTGCTCCTTCGGGGGGCATTTGGTCTCAAGGGATGATGGATTTAAAGGAGGTTTGGGATAAGCACCCTATTGTGGTGTGCTAGATGGTTTTCTATGGGTTTTGGTCATTTGGCACAAGCATTGGATGAGACACCATGTTTTACTGTAGTTTTGTGTAATTTGGGGGAGATGTGGTGGGATACTACCCATACATTCCATCTTGGCTTTGGGGAGGTGAAGGTTAGTCCCATAGAGGTTCAGAATCTGATGAGGGTTGATTATTAGGGGTTTTAAATTGTGGTTGATCGCATGCTAAGGGTGACACCAGAGGCTGTGCATGCAGCTTTAGGGGATCTGGGTGGGATCGCATCTGGGAATTCGATCTGTATTTCTTCTTTAAAGGAGACTTTTCTGAAGACGGGGGTGGATGTGATCGATGGGCGACAGGTGAGATAGACGACCCTTCTGTTTATTTTTCTTTTGTTGGGTGGCTTTTTGGTGGCGACGAGCAATAATGTCGTCCACCTCTTGTTGTTGTTTTATTTTAGGACGATTTCAGATATCTGTACGATTGGGGGAGCCTGACTTTGGCGTTCCTTTTTTTCTTTGGATGCTTTTAATCGGTGCTGTCGAAAGACTTTTATGGGGGACACGTATTGTTTGGAGGTAATTTAGGATTTATTTTCCTTTTTATCCATTTCCTTGCATTCTTCTTTTATTTCTTTTTTATAGATTCCTGTCTTTTGCAAACGTGATTTTATGAGGTGATCCGATTCAATGCGGGATTGATAGCCCTAAATGATTAGATCTTGGGGGACTTCTACTGTATGTTCTGGTGGCGAAAGTCCAAGCGGAGGTCGAATTAGTCTTTGTTCTTGGCAGATTTGTTGCGAGCACTGAATGCCCTGACGAGCGACCAGACCATGTTGAGGTTTATCCCACCTATGAGGAGTTATCATCCATGTTGAGGGTCATCCCCAGTGTGGCAAAAGTTATGCCTGATTTGTCCCATTCTCCCCGGGTATTCTTGTCGGAGTTGCTTCGCATTTCTCCCTCGGTGGCTCGATCGTTGGTTATCGGAGGGTCCATTTATCTTCAGGCGATTATCTATTCAGTGCGATTGAGGGGATTTGAGGATTCTGGCTTTGTTTGAGCTGTCACCTTAGGCCTTATTGCGAGGCTATTGCTGGTGATGGGGGAACTTGATAGCGAATCCCCAGGTGGATGCGATAACGGTGTGGATGTCTTACCGCCATAATCCTGTGTAGGTGGCATTGGTTGATACCCTGAATGGTCTGAATGCTTGGAAGGGGGGTTGCTCCAACTCTCTAAGGGGGAGATCAGTTATATTGTTTGCATGGATTGTAGAGAGGTTTCGACTGGTGTCCCCTCCTGAGTATCCCTTGGAAGTTGTGCCTAATTTCTTTGCCTGGCCTTTCTTCATCTTTAGCCTAGCTATAAAGAGTTGGGTTAACTTATTTGTAGAGCATGGATCCCGGTGTCTTCGTTAGTCAGTTCCATGGTATGGAAATTTACTTCCTGTCTTAAAGCTTAGAGAGTATCAGTATGTGTGGTTAGTTAGCCTTCGACAGACTTCCTTCTATTTCCCCTGGCGGCTCCTACTCCAAGTCGTGTGTGAACAAATGTGGTCACTCGCATACCAAACTTCATCCTGGTGTATGATTTGACTGAATGACTGAGGATGATGTTGGGATGTTTGTGGCAGCACTATCAGCCATCTATCCATCCATCACAGTCTTTGGGAGGGGTTGGGCATGTGTTCGGGGACTACTTGAAGTGCTTATGAAAGCGGATAGTAGAGAAAATTATAGCGGAAGAGACCGGTCAAAGGTGGTCCATTGCCTTCGACAACATGGAAGACGATGTTATGGTTTTGTCTAGGCTTGTTAGGATGTACCGCTCCATGGAGCATATATGAAATGTCAACCAAGAGTGGGAAACTTGCGGACTTCCGGAGGATGGTAACGATGATGAAGTGGGGCGATTCGAAAGTTGAGGCAATATTTTGCGAAGCTATACGGATTTTGGTGTTTTGTGTTTGTGCGTTTTTGGAATAATTTTCGTGTGGATTGGTTTAAGGTTAGGTTTGTTTTAAGAATGGTTTAGTCAGCAGAAAGGGGTGGTTTGTTTAACTCTCTTTGCTGATACGTCACGTAACAGCGTTGTATTCCTTATTATAAATAGAAATTAATTTTGATCATATTTTGTTGTGACACTTGATTAGTTTTGCATTTGAATTATCATATTAATCGTTAAAGGTTTAGCGAATGTCATTTTTGTGGTCGTCTACTTTTAGATCTTGGTCACCATATCATCCATATAAACCTCCATGTTTCTTTGTATTTGATTCTAATATACTTTGTTCACCAACTTTGATAAATAGCACCTACATTTTTTAGTTCGAAGGGAATAACATTATAACGAAAGGTACCACAGCTAGTGATGAATGAAGTCTTCTCTTTATCTTATGGCTTCATTTTAATCTAGATATAATTGGAATATGTATTCATGAAACTCAATAGCTCTTGCCTAGATATGGCATCCACCAATTGATTTATTTGAGGCAAAGGATAATAATCCTCGGGACATGGATTATTTTGATCTGTGAATTCCACACACATTCGCCATTTGCATTTTTCTTCAACCTCGACACTTACTCTTGAATTGCCATATTTTTTCTTCTTATAATATCGTTATTTCTGTTTTACCAGTTTATCTTCCTTAACTATGTTGAGCTCATAGCTGATAATGGCAGGATCAATTCTAGGATTGTCTTTATGCCTCTATGAATATAATTTTTTCCTAGCTCATAGGAAGTCTGACAATTGCTTCTTGAGAATAGGATATAGAGACAAGTTGATATGGTTTGTCCTCTCAGGATACTCATCGTCCAGGATTACTAGCTATATTTCTTCAATGGATTCTCGAGTTATCAGCCAATATTTATCTTGAGGATCTAATGTCTTGATATAATAAGTTTGAACTAGCTTCTTCCTTTCTTCCTCATTAGCTAAGGTGCAGTAGCATTCGATCGCTTCTATTCGATTTATTTTCACCAATCCACCACCAAAGTTGGCAAGGAACTTGAAACACTGGTGAAAAGTTAAATATATAGCCCTAAACTTCTTCGAATACACCCCTCCATAGATGATATTGTATGCCGATAAGACCTTCTTCTCAAGGATGAAGAATCTCATCGTTTGTGTTCTGCAGGTTGGCCAAATTTCAATAATAACTTTTATCTCAATTATACCTTATGGGTACACTTTTTACCTAATAATCCAATAAAAGGATAATGGTGTGCCTCTAATTTCCTACTAGATAACTTCAACATCTGGAAATAATCATAAAATAGTACACCCGTCGATTTCTCATTTTCCACCAGTATTCTCTTCATGATTTGTCGTGAACCATTATGGTTTCATGAGGATATAACAATCCTAAGAGGTCATCTCTGAAAAAGCCTTATATGCCCAATACTGGAGCTATAGTCGCAGAAGGGTTGAGTGTAAGGACGCTACCTGAGGACATATAGGTTGCGACCTCATCCCCCCATTTATCCCATATGATCCATTGCCTGGGTCAAACAGGTCGTGGTAAAGTGTCAACATCAGCCACTGCCTAGGTTCAAACAATTTGCGGCCACTCCATGCTACTCAGTGTGATAGGCCAAATATCACCTCGTCTAGGGTCATAAGCCTCGGCCTCAGCCGACACTCACCAGATGGACAGAACTGAGAATTTCCACTCGACCTTTAAAGACTCGATCCTAGTCAGATAACTCAGCCTCGGCCCTCCTCAGTCGCCTAGGATGAGGTATCAGCCTCGGCCTTCCCCGGGATGATAAGTCTAGGACGAGGCTAGTAGGCGAGGCATGTGTTATTCCACGAGGGTTCAAAGCTCTACAGGTTCGTCCTCAGCCACTAGAGTCGGTCGAAGTCATTGTACTGACAGAGCGCGTACATTAGGGGATGCGTGGACATGTTCACATGAATGTGCAACACGTGATAGTCGAAATCGTTACTACTAGATCATCCCCTCGCGCGAGGGAATATTTAGTCACCATGGACTACATATGATAGGGCCAGATGTCCACACTAGATTGGATAAGAGTAATGTATTCATGCACACAGCATGCTTGGGGGGTACAATATACCCCTTAAGCACTATATATACCTTTCATCTTATTCATTGTAAAGGGGGAATGATTAAAACCCTAGTTGAAACTCTGGTCAATTATATACAGGAGAGAGAGAGAGAGAGAGAGAGAGAGAGAGAGAGAGAGAGAGAAAGAAAGAAAGAGAGAGAGAAAAAACTTGTGTTATAGTTAGGCCATTAGTGCCTTATTTACTAGTGGAATTCATTCACACACACACAGTGGACGTAGGCTCAGGCCGAACCACTTATATTCATCTGTTAGTCCTCTTCACCTCATCTCCCTCTCTGATTTACTATGTGATTATTTCCATTATTGTATACCTGTTTGAGCTTCATACACTTGTGACCTGGTGATACCATTTCTAGTATCATCAGTCTGGCGCCGTTTATGGGAACAAGTAGCATCATCTCTTCCCTTTTTTGTCTTATCCTCATCGGAGTCTCTGGTGGTGAACCAGTCATCCCCTCTTATGGAGATGTTTCACCATTGAAAGAGCACCTATTGAGCTACAAAGCTTTTTCTCTTAAACTAAAGCTCATCTGTAAGGTTTAGTACATGGAATCAGAATTTTCACCACCATCACGACCAGCTGGTGGTCCTAGTTTTAGCAACGCATCTCCTCAATCAAAAATGACTGAAGTGGCGGCCGCATTAAAATCCTTAGCGACAAGCCAATAGGCGATACAAGAGCAGCTGGTTGCCTTCAGCTAAAACGTGGTAATCAAGCCAGCGGGAGCCCTGTCGGAGATGATTACTCTAGCAGATGGGGAGCCTCACAAGGGACCACCCCAGGCACCCCGCAAGGATCTGCCTCCTCTTCAACGATGGAGGGACATTGCTGAACCTAGGCATTTACGCCTGGGGAGGTAAGTTCAACCCTGCCCGAAGGATAGTTATGATGATTACGAGGCTGAAGATGAACAGATTGATTGCTATGAGCCATACAAAGTATTTGGGAATACGATATGCCCCATCCATGGAAATCGAGGTTATGATAGGAGTTCGAGTCCTGATTCCCGACCAAGGGGCTCAGCATTTGACCGATTAAGTAGAGGGTTGGCCTTTGAAAGGCTCGGCCCGGTTAGTGATTTGAGATAAAGGCTATCCAGGTCAAGGAGCAATGCTGGCTCAAGGAAGGTGGGGGCAGAAGATCAACCCCTATGTGGCCGAGACGAGGGACAATGAGAGGTAAATAGCCAACACAGGTCAGTAGCAGGAAATATGTGAGCAGTGATGGCCCAAAGAGAGGACGAGACAACCCTAGAAGAAGAAGAAGAAGAAGAAGAGCCGACAAGTGCAGGGTGTGACACCCCGACTAATTAAATACCGGGTAGCTACTCCTTTATTAAATTAATACAAAATGCCAAGTTGGTTCAGTTAATAGCATCACTGTCGAAAACATTTTAATGATTACTAACCATCTAGTATTTAAAAAGTAAGTTGCCAAATTTTAGATTAAGTCTGATTAACATGCAATAAAAGAATAATGGAAGAACAACATAATCCATTCACCATAATGAAGTAATGAAATAACCAACAAATGATAATAAGAAGTCCGGAGGAAACTCCTCACAACAATCCCACAACTGAAAATAATATGACAATTCTGAATCCTGAATTAATTACATGCCAGAAGTCTGAATAACTGAAATAAATGAACTGTCTCTAAAAGAAATGGGCGACATGCCCTACAACTGATAAATGCTGAATATAGAGTCAAGATAGATGAAGCGTCTACAAGCAAAGTCCTGTAACTTCCACAAACAGCTACAGGTCGTCACCTGAATGAGAATCCTATGCATGGTGTCCTTGTGGCTGGGCACCTAAAATGGTTTTTACAAAAATATATTTGAAAGCAAATGGGTCAGAGCCCGAAAGTGGAAATCATTTTAAAAACAGCAAGTGTTTTAATGACATTAAAACATTAAATGCAAAATACATGTTAGAACGTGCACTCATGTGAAATTCTCACCTCTCGACTACATGTGCACTCCTAACGTACTATACCCATCTAAATGACATCCATATCTAACCAAGCCGTAATAAGTTCTACCCCTTACTACTCGATTCCCATATTACATTCTAGCGTTATCAATTAAATAGAAGGCTTTACTTAAACTCAGATTCTCAATTTGTAGTACAATTCACTATCGGTTAACCCGTTATGTTTTCTCAAAACATTACCATAATTATATTCACAATACCAACATGAAAGTTCCCATTAATTAAGTGTATATTATTCACGTCATAAATATACAATACAAGCACCCCGAGACTAAGCTGCGGTGCACACATACTCTGCTATCCATCCCGGTACATCACGTACATAAGGATCACGCATTCCGAATCTCTCAGGAATCGTTCTCAGATAACAACATCACAAATAATGGAGGCGAACACAGTCACATCACATGGGTCACGCACATACCTGCGCTCCCATGATCAGCAGACTTATTAACATCCCAATAAGTCCTTCTCTGACCTATGTTCATCGAGGTACCAGTCTAAATCCGGGCAACACAAGGATTAGAGGGCCCTAAGCGAACGTAAACCTCCCGTGATAGCAAGTATGGTAGGTATGTCATACACATAAAATCAATACATATACTAAGTATGCACACATCTTAGTAATCACCATAATATATTGGTGGTACACTTCTCATTCTCGTACCGACATATAATTCTACACAATTTATATGTTCGCGGTTAATATAATAAATTAGGCCGTCAATAGTTCTCGCATCGTAATAGACACTCACGTCCTACTTCATAATTTCCCTTAGGTTCAAACTACACTTCTAGGTTTTGCTCCTCATTATATCCCAAATATCCCAAATATATCAATTAATCATCAAGGGAAGGTTATCTCTACCATTAGATAAGGTTACGGGACACGTGAAATCAAAACAGGCTAAAAAAAGCCTAAACTGTCAGCTCGTTAGAAGTCTCGTTCGAACGAGGCTGTTCGAACGAGAGTTCGTTCGAACGAAGTGGGCTTTCTAATGAGATCTCATTCGAATGAAGTCATCGAACGAACATCACCCTCGTTAGAAGTCAAAGGTCAACTCGTTAGAAGCTCGTTCGAACGAGCTCGTTCGAACGACCTGGGCAGGCTTCTAACGAGTGGCGAGTTTCGAGCCCAGATATTCCTTAACTCGTTTTTCCAACTTTTCTTCACCTCTAATCTCCTCTAAACATCAAACCAACAATATACATGGGTTCTAATCAATCCTAAATATACTTAGGTCTTATATTAACGTATTTTGTGGAATTAATTCATCCTAAATCTCATCCAAATATTAGATCTCCACATCTTCTTCCCCAATCTCAAGAACATGAACCCTAGAAATTAAATTCATCCATAGGCATAAATAAATCCGATTTTATGGTATAAAAGATGTATTTTTCACTGACTAATTATCCTAACATTGTTCTACATGCAATCTCCTCATAAAATTATAAATCTCTACATCAAATTCAATGGGTTTTATCATTCTCCAAGAACAATGAAATTCTGTCAATTTCCTACGCATGGAAGAAACATTCTTTGTAATAAACGAAATTAAACCACTTGCCTTTGATATATCTCTGAATTTGATGATGAATTGATGAGTTCCTCTCTCTCTCTCTCTCTGCATAATTCTCCTCCCTCTCTCTCTTTCTCCAAGCTCTTCTCACAAGATGACAATGGTGGTTAAGGTTGATTTTTGGCAAGTTTAAGCTTTCTAAACTTCCCCCCTAGCCCACTACCTAGAATGGGGTTGGAAATGGCTTAGTGGGTTAAGACTAAGTCAGATTTTTAACTCTAATTTTCGTGGGTTTTAATTCCCAAAATTCCAAAATTACCAAAATGCCCTTATACGATGCCGGCATGGCCTAAAAATGCCCCGGGACCCAAACTAAACCCCCGGCTAGTGTTTTCTGACTATCTCGACCCTTCCGAACGCGTTGGTACACTCAAAACGATCGTACGGTTAATCGAATTAAAATTCACTTTTTAATTAAATAATAATATTCCAGACGCGACTGTCACACGCGTCTCAACAAAATTCCAAATTGCCGTATTTCAATCTCCCGACAAATTTCATAATTCAATATTCATATATAAGCATATATGCACATTATAATCAAATACCAACTCGCATCTCGCTAGTATTTTAATCCGTATTAATTTCCAATTAATACTCATTTAATTCAATTAATCCATAAATAAATATCACAAAAATACGGGGTATTACACAGGGAAGACACCCTAAGGAAGAAGGATGACGCCTCTGATGATGATGATGATAATGACGACCCAGACCTGCCACCAAAGGACGATGATCCAAAAGGTTGACTCCACATGATCTAGTTTGATGTGAAGATGATCTGTGGATGCCAGGTCGTGCAGAAGTGGATGATCTCCGTGCAGAAGTGGATGATCGTAAGGCGCATATGTCTGAGGCTAAGGCCCTTCCCAAGGTTGAAGTTGTTAACTCGATCGAAGTAAGCACTAAGTGAGAGAAGAGAAAGAAGGTAGATATAGATACCTTAATTGTGGGATTTTCAAGACTTGACCTCAAGGGAATCCTAGCTCCTCAGGATGACCCTTTGGTAATTACAACTAGAGTGCATGGGTATGACGTACCGAGGATATTGGTCGATGGGGGAAGTTCGACTGACTTTATGTTCTGGTTTTGTTTCAAAGGTTTGGGACTTAGCAAGAAGAGGCTCGTCCCTTATCATCATCCCTGATAGGGTTCAGTGGTGAGAAGGTGCGCCCATTAGGAATGTATGAAATGGACGTTAGAATGGGAGATGTTTGGCCTAAGAGGCTAATAAAGAAGGTCAATTTATGTGTGATGAACGAAAATGTATACTCGACTTATAACATTATCATAGGAAGAGTGGCCCTCAAGGAATTTGAGGTCATACCATCCAATGTACACCAAATGGTAAAATTCTCGACCCCTTATCGGGTAGGGGAAGTCCAAGGTGATCAAGTGTTGGTAGGAGAATGCTACTTCAACTCGAACAAGGAGAGGGAAGCTCACAAGAAAGTAACTATGACCTACAGTATTGACACCTTAGATCCCAGGGATGAGACCAAACTGAAGAAAGGGGAGGCTGCAAAAAAGGTAGAATCCATCATCCTCAATGAGCCCTGAGAGGAGATATCAAGGAAAAGATGATCAAACTCTTGAGATAGAGGAAAAGTATCTTCATATAGAGTCATGAGGATATATCGGGCATAGATTCTGAACTCTTTTACCATAAGTTGAATGTGGCCGACGATGATAAGCCGATATGACAGAAGAGAAGAATCTATTCTCGGGAGAAATACGAGGTCATCTAGGAAAAGGTAAAGAAGCTGGAAAAGGCCGACTTCTTAAGAAAGGTGATATATCCTAAGTGACTGGATAAATATGTTATAGTTCCCAAAGCTAATGGGAAGTGGAGAATGTGTGTAGACTTTACCGATCTGAATAAGGCCTATCCCAAGGATATCTTTCCTCTGGCCAAAATCGACCAGATGGTTGATGCCACAGAAGGTTATGAGCTGATGAGTTTCATGGATGCCTACTCGAGCTATAACCAGATATATATGCACCCGGTAGATGAAGAGAAAATTGCCTTCATAATCGACAAGGGGACCTACTTCTACAAGGTCATGCACTTCAATTTGAAGAATGCTAGAGCTACCTATCAGAGACTTGTTAACAAGATGTTTAAGGATAAAATTAGGAAGACGATGGAAGTCTATGCTGATGATATGCTTACTAAGAGTCTCAAGGTCCACTCTCATGTGGCTGGCCTCAAACAAACCTTTGATACGATGGATAAGTATAGGATGAAGCTCAACCCTTCAAAGTGTGTATTAGGCATAGGGGCTGATAAATTCTTGGGCTTGATCGTAAATCAGAGGGGGATAGAGGCCAACCCAGATAAGATCAAGTCCTTGGTAGAGATGAAGACTCCAACTTCGATCAAGGATGTGCAGAGGCTGACGGGGAGAGTGGTGGCACTTAATAGGTTTGAATCCAGATCCATCGACAAATGTCTTCCATTTTTAAAAGTTCTTAGAAAAGCTTTCGAGTGGAATGAGGAATGTGATAAGGCCTTACAAAATGTTGAAGTCCTATCTCGGATCTGCCTTATTATTATCGTAACCAGTCCAAAGGGAAATACTTTATGTATATCTAGCCGTCTCAAAGTCAGCCATTAGCACTGCCATCGTAAGAGACGAGGGTGGACTATAGAAGCTGGTATATTTCAACAGTAAGGCACTCCAGGGGGACAAACAGAGGTACCCTAGGATAGAAAATTTAGCCTATGCTCTAATTTACGCTTCAAGGAAGATGAAGCCGTACTTTCAGGCCCACACAATGGTCATCCTAACGAACTCTCTACTTCGAGAGGTCATCCACAAGCCTGAGAAGTCGGGGAGACTAATGGCTTGGGCAATAGAGCTTAGAGAGTTTAATATCATCTATCAGCCTAGGGTGGCCATCAAAGGGAAAGCGCTAGCAAACTTTGTGGTCGAGTTCACCTGGGATGAGGCCGACAGCGAAAATTTATTGATTAATGGTTGTGAGCAAGGAAATAGTGTATACTCCCCCGGGCAAGGCCGAGAGAAGTTCAGCGAGGGGGAAAGTACCTGAGAATGAGGAGAAACGATATCTCTTAAAAAATGGAGCCTTAGTAGAAGGTAATTTCTCTGAGAATGGAATAGTGTGGAGCCTCTTCATCGATGGATCCTCTTGCGAGAGTGGAAATGGTGCAGTCTTGATAGTGTCGACACCAGACGAAGCGGAAATTAAATACGCATTAAGGTTCTATTTTAAGGCCTCCAATAATGAGTCCAAATATAAAGGTCTCATAATAGGCCTCTCCTTAGCTCGGGATCTGAATATCAGCCATCTCCTAGTTCACAGTGATTCAAGATTGGTGGTGAATCAGATTTTGGGGGCGTATGAGGCAAAGGATGATAGGATGCCTAAATATTTGGAGAGAGCGAGGTCAGTGCTGAAAATTTTCAAAGAGGTAAAGTTGAAGAGGATACCTCGACTGGACAATGGCCGAGTCAACGCCCTAGCAAGACTGGCCTCAGCCATAAGAACGGAGATAAGAAGGACCGTGCTCGTAGAAATCTTACATCGGACGACCATTGAGGAGGAGGACAACACTCCGAAGTCTTGTCTGAATTTGAATATGGGAGGCTCCTGGATGGATCCTCTCATCATGTACATAAAGTAAGGGGAATTTCCAGAATCTAAGACCGAGAAAAGGAAATTAAGATAAAAACCTTCCAAGTTCTCCATCGTAGGAGACACTTCATACAAGAACGGATGTGTACATCCATCTGAGATAGTATACATCCTGAAGGACGTGCACGAAGGCTCTTGCTCCAGTCACGTTGGGGGAAGATCTTTGGCTAAGAGGATTATTACCCAAGGGTATTGGTGGCCGACCTTGGCCAAGGATGCTGCAACATATGTCAAGAAGTGCGACAAAACTCAGAGGTTTGATACCATTCCCCACCAACCTCATCAACCTCTAACCTTCATTACCTCTCCCTATCCATTTGTGGTATGAGGAATTGATCTGGTAGGACCCTTACCCAGAGATGTGAATAATTACCATTATCTGATCATAGTGATAGATTACTTTTCGAAGTGGGTGGAGGCTAAGTCAATGATTATGATCACGGAGCAGAAAACCTTCCATTTATCTGGAAAAATATCATCTGCATATATGGCCTACCCAACACCCTGATTTCCCATAACATAACATAATTCAATAATGTCTCCCTAGAAAAGTACTGCGAAAGGGTCGGCATTAAGTAATTATTCTCCACTCCTGGCCGACCCCAGTCAAATGGGTAGAAGGAAGTAAAAAAACTGAAAAATTCTTGATGGAATCAAGAAGAAGTTAGAATATGCAAAAGGGAGATGGATCAAAAAAGTGTATGTTGTCCTGTGGGCCTACAGAACAATAGAGAGAACTCCTACTTGGGAGACCCCATTTATGCTCACTTACGGATCAGAGGCAGTTAAGACAACAGAGATAGGTTTACCTACTCATAGAGTTCAAACCTACGACCATTAATAGAACAGTGAAGAGCGGAGGCTTGATTTAGATATTATAAAAGAAAGAAGAGAAGACGCTGAAGTTAAGCAAGTTGCCTATCAGCAAAGAATAGGAAGATTCTACAACAAATGAGTAAAAGTGCATCCACTGAAAGTAAGGGAGTTGGTACTGAAGAAGACATGATAAAAACCCAATAAGCTTCATCAAAATTGGCATGGCCCATACAAAGTGATTGAAGAAATGGTGCCAAGAACTTTCAGATTGGAAAACTTGAAGGGAAAGCCATTCTCCAACCCATGGAACGCCGACCACCTCAAGAAATATTATCATTGAGACCACAGTCTAATGTCTTATTTGCATTCTATTATAATACATGTGTATGAGACTCAGCTGAAATAAATTCAATGAAATCCAAGTGTTACCTCATATGTTGTCTAACTATTCAAATATTAGTTTGCATCAGCTCACCTTAAACTGCAAAACATCATTCATGGTGAAATGAGTTTAAGTTACCCTCGGTGATACGACAGTCTGGATGGGGTCAACCTCGTCCATAGACTGGAAATAACTTTATTATTTAAAACATCATTAACTTGGTGAATGTACTCCCTCGGCTGAGAGGACATTGCATGGACGAGATAACTCTCCATGCACTCTCGAAACGACGAGGGAGGACTTATTCTTAAACATCACTAATTAGTGAATGTAATCCCTCGATCGAGATGATAATGCACGGACGAGATGACTCTCCATGCACCCTCAAAATGACGAGGGAGGACTTATGATTAAACATCATTAACTTGGTGAATGTACTCCCTCAGCCGAGACGACAGTGCACGGACAAGACGACTCTCCATCCACTCTCAAAACGAGGGGGGAGTTATGCTTAAACATCATTAACTTAGTGAATGTAATCCCTCAGACGAGACGACTCTCCATGCACTCTCAAAAAGACGAGGGAGGGCTTATGCTTAAACATCATTAACTTGGTGAATGTAGACGATAGTGCACGAACGAGACGACTCTCCATGCACTCTCAAAACGATGAGGGAGGAATTATGCTTAAACATCATTAACTTGGTGAATGTAATCCCTCGAACGAGATGACTCTTCATGCACTCTCAAAACGACGAGGGAGGACTTATGCTTAAACATCATTAACTTGGTGAATTTTATCCCTCGGCCGAGATGACGGTGCACAGACGAGACGACTCTCCATGCACTCTCAAAATAATGAGGGAGGACTTATGCTTAAACATTATTAACTTGGTGAATGAAATCCCTCGATCGAGATGACAGTGCAAGGACGAGACGACTCTTCATGCACTCTCAAAACGACAAGGGAGGACTTATGCTTAAATATCATTAACTTTGTGAATGTAATCCCTCGACCGAGATGACAGTGCATGGGCGAGATGACTCTCAAGGCACTCTCAAAACAATGAGGGAGGACTTATTCTTAAACATCATTAACTTGGTGAATGTAATCCCTCAATCGAGACGATAATGCATGGAAAAGACGACTCGTCATGCATTCTCACAACGATAAGGGAGAACTTATGCTTAAACATCATTAACTTGGTGAATGTAATCCCTCGACCGAGACGATAGTGCACGGACGAGATGACTCTCCATGCACTCTCAAAATAGTGAAGGAGGACTTATGCTTAAACATCATTCACTTGGTGAATATAATACCTCGGCTGAGACGACAGTGCACGAATGAGACGACTCTCCATGCACTCTCAAAACGACGAGGGAGGACTTATGCTTAAACATTAATAACTTGGTGAATGTAATCCCTCGACCGAGACGACAGTGTGTGACACCCCGCCTAATTAAACCTTGGGTGATCAAGCCTTATTTTAATTTAAATAGGTTTCTTAAATGGTTCATTCTTAGCATCACTGTCAAACACCTTTTTATTTACTAACCACCTAAATGAAATTAAATGGATGCCAAATTTTATCCTTCTTAGAACAGAACATTCACCATACAACCACATTACAGATTCTAGTAATAAATAAGCAGTTTGCAAAAATACTCTGAAAGCAGGTAAAGTCTTGCCAAAAACCACGGCCAATAAAAGACAACTACAAATCCATAACTAGAATAAACTGTAATAGTAAAGGTAGGACAACATGTCCCAACTAAGAATATTAAGACTGAGATCCTGCACTAGAACTGAAAAAGAGGAAGCGTCTAAACAACCCCTGCAACATCCACACTTGCTGCAGCTCCCAAAACTCTGGAATGAAATCATGTTGGGTGTCCCTCTGGCTGGGCACCTAAAAGGTTTTTAAAATTTTACATAGCAAGAGTTAGTACTCAAAACATTTGAAAATATTTTGCAAGCAATTATCACAATTAAGTTATTGATTACACATATTAAGGTTTCGCACACTCCCTTGAACTTCCTCACCTCTCTTACGTAGTACGTAACTATCGAGGATACTTAGTCTACCTAGTTATATTACCCATAACCGTAGTTAACTTATTTACTGTTCGTCGTCCTTATTCTTGTAATAATTACATCACACTATAAATTATTACTAAGACATTTACATTTCATTTCATTGTCTACTATTCTAAATTAGTAGATTATGCACATAGAATACATTTTATCACACAACAATGTATTTAATATTAGTTACCACTAACATATCCTTTTATTACACATAAAGGACTCTTGGTTCGGAATAATTCATCGACCCCAAGTGAAAGTTGGTTCGGAATGATCCATCGACCCCAACTATTTAAAAATATAAATATATACACATATTCTGGTTCGGGACTCTTTCATCGCGACACCAGTTAAAAGTTTGGTTCGACATTTTTCATCGACCCCAAATATATAATAATTTTATGTTAGTTCGGAATGTCACATCGACCCTAACATAATTAATTTAGGTAATATTCTCTTAACCCAAACTTTTTATATAATTTAGTAGGTACACACCCGACCTAACAAATCATACCCGTACGTAATATATTTTACTTATATTCACCGTACTTATTAATTACAATTTATTTCACTATTGTATTTATTCGAGTGTTCACGCAACTCTAAGGGCCCTAGTTACCCCTTCCATAATTCAGTAGTTAAGTAAATTTTAACCCACTGGTAATTTCTTTCCGGAATTAAATCTCACTCTTTCCGTAATTAAATTCTAAAATCTCAACATACGGCTAAATCGATCGTGCTTTCATCAATCCATTTCTCCAAAATTTCCACTCAATCATTTGTGGAGAAACCTAATGATACACCTACTGGTAATTATAAAGTCCCCTCATGGGTAAAATATCATTTCTAAGGTTCCCAATAAGCGACGATACTTAAAGAAATTTTTCCAAAAATTCTCTAAAGTCCAGCCCGGGGTCGATCGATCGAGGGGATATGGTCGATCGATCGACTGCTCGATCGATCGACATTCAAGGGTCGATCGATCGATCAAGCAGTGACAGACCCAGTTCATCTTCTTCCTACGGGTTTCACCATTTTTAATTCTCTATCTTTCATGATAATCCACCATATTCACAACCAATAATTTCTAATCATTTCTACATGTTCTGGGATGATTACTAACGATTTAAAACAACAAAATCATTATAAATCTTGGCCAAATTAACTAAAAATCTATCTAATATTCAAGAACCCTAAAAATGCATTCTTAATATCTTTCATCCAAATTCCAGATTTTCTTACGAATTTATCATCAAGTTTTCTATGATATCAACATACTTGGCAATCCAAAAACGTCCTACATGTAATCCTTATCAATTATGGATCATAATCAATTGTTTTATTCCCAATAATATCATAAAAATCATGTTCTTACTAAAGCTTAATCATGGGTATTATAACTCAATTATTTTGTAAATAACCACTTGCCTTATGATTTGTAGGGTCTGATTTCGTGGTTGTTGATGATGGTTGATGATTTTGATACTTCAATTCTCCTTCCCAACAATCTTTGTGGTGAAATCTCCTTAAGATGATCTCTCCTTCCTTCTTTTGCCTTAGGAATTTGTCTCTCTGTCTCTTCTCTAATGGATATGGTGTATATTTTTTTGTCTAACCCTAGCCTCCACTCTTATAATCTGATCTAGGGTTACAAAATTCGTAGGTCTTCTTTCCCATAATTGTAAAGAGACCAAAATGCCCCCGAATGGTCCCGGTTTAGCCCGAATATGACCCCGCACTCAACTAGTACCCCCGAGTACACTATTTTGACTAATTCGACCCTTTCGGAATCAACTGTGGACTCTAAATTATCGTTTGAGTCTCTTAAATATTTTTCTACTCTAATCCTTAATTTTTTTTTGTCCTACGCGTGACACTCGGTTGAGAAAATTCCGGTACGTCCATATAGTCACTAGACCGTACATTTTAACATTGAAAAATTACTACTTACATTTAGTATATTTTTAATCGTCATATTCATCTTTGTTAACATCATATCTCATTAAATTACTCTTCTCACGTAATTTAAATAAAGCGTATTTAATCACATTAAATTACTCTACTCACGTAATTTAAATAAAATTCACATTAAATTACTCTACTCACGTAATTTAAAAATTAAGCAGAATTACGGGGTATTACACAGTGTATGGACGAGATGACTCTACATGCACTCTAAAAATGATGAGGGAGGAATTATGCTTAAGCATCATTAACTTGGTGAATGTAATCCATCGGTCGAGACGATAGTGCACGGACGAGATGACTCTCCATGCACTCTCAAACCGACGAGGGAGAACTTATGCTTAAAAAATATTAACTTGGTGAATGTAATCCCTCAACCGAGACGACAGTGCACGGAAGATACGACTCTCCATGCACTCTCAAAATGACGAGGGAGGACTTGCGCTTAAACATCATTAACTTGGTGAATGAAAATTAAAAAATCGCTTAGTTGTGGTTGTTATTTAAACATCATTAACTTGGTGGATTTGCTTCCTCGGTCAAGACGACAGTGTTGGATGAGATCAGGGAGGACTTGTGAACAACACAATAAGCCAAATTAAAGCATGGAAGCAAATTAAGAAGGAATGAAAATATGAGAGCAATAGGCTTCGTTTCACAAAAGTACTGAGATTACAAAAATTGTGGAAGTATTAATTTGTCCATAGCAAACCAAACAAAGATACAATCAAAAGAGGGTATCGACCACAGATGTCCACCCTAGGAAGTCAACTCAAGACTGATGATGGGGGTTCCCTCTATGTTAGGCCCATTTACACCCTCGGCCAGGAATGCTCAGTCAGGGACATCGGCTTGAAGGTTAGCCACAGCCTCAGCTGTCGGCATCAGCTCTGCATACTCTAGGGCAGCAACAAAAAGAGGATAAGTAAAGTCTTGAGCATCTAGGGCAGGCTGAATGGAGGAAATGACCTCAGTAAACTTGGTGGCAATCCACCAATAAGTCATTTTCATGCCCCTCTCCAAGTAAATGATGTCAAAGTTGTCGAACTCATCTGAAGCCTTGAAGGCTTCGACAGCCTCGACCCTGATCCTCTAAAGGGCCTTAGGAGACAAAGCCTCATCTTTTCCCCTCTACACGGCCTCAACAGGCTCTTTGGTATGAGTGATCGATAATGCAACCAAGGCCTCATCCTTCTCCTTGATCAGGTCGTCCTTCTCCTTCAGCAAATCATCCTTACTCTTCAAATCATTTTGAACCTTCTCAAGGTTATCTTGGTATGTCTTCAAGCGTTTCCTCAAACCTGAGAGATCGGGTGGCCTCTTGAACTTTAGGATAATTTTTTACCATCCACTTATTGGCCGAGGCAAAAGTGCATACAGTCTGCAAATAAAGGAAGATGTGTTAATAGAGACGAGGAAGGAGTAAGAGAGAACACTTGTGCTTAAAAAGAAAATAATTAGCTGAGCCACCAGATGAAGACTCAAATCAAAGACTTGAGGAGCCTCCATCTTCTACAGGAACTTGTAGTCGTCCTTGGTAGGAACTCCAAGCATTGCCCTTTTAAATCTTGTAGCAGAAGGAATAATAGAGCCTGGGCACTTCCTAAGATTGGCAATGTTGCTCTGCCAGTACTCTTGAAAAGAATCCACTGAGAAAGAGATGGCTCTGGATCTACTCGACATGTATGAGCCTGGGGGGACAATCCTCGGCCTCTGAGTGTCTTTATCAGGCCGACCTTCCAGAGGAACTTATTCTTCAATCCTTTTTTGGCCGACCTCAGGTTGTATCGGCCCTGTGGCTGTTGTCTTCGGTTAACCCTTACTAGTCGGCTGTTTCTTTTTGTTTAAGGAATTGCAAAGGCTTGGAATATGCATGTTGAAAAATTCCTCAGAGAAGTGAGGAGGGCGGTCTGCAAAAACACAATATGGGTCATTAGTCATAAGCACAAGGTAAGACTAAGGACTTAAATAAAACGAGTAGGAGACTGTATCACTTATAAAGGTCGTCCAATGGATAAACCCTTAACCTGGATTTATCTAAGTATTCTGGGGACATCAGATCTTCAAAAGAAAGAAGTTATCCACCCTTCCCCTGACTCTTGGGGAAGTCGACTCTCTCCCTATTAGCTACACTGAGGCCGGGGTAGGACTTGGTGGTGAGTATTGAAGGTTTTTCCCAAGTATGGGGCACCCTCACCTCGTCTTCTCGGGTCTTATGGTCGAAGTCGGTCGAAAACTCCCAAGCTCCATATTCATAAAAGAACCTCTCCTTCCAGCTATGAATTGGAAGTCTAATTAACATTGGAAATCTTTTTATCAGACCCCCTAGCCCCTAAGTGATAATACCAGGTATGATTAGCTGTGGACGAGACATGGTAACAAGCATGAAAAATCTCAACTGAGGGATCATCCTCGTACTTATTTATCCACAAGGAAACATAACCCAAGATGACCCTCCAGAAGTTTGGGGCTATCTGAATAGGAGCGAGGCCGAGAGTAGAAAGGATATTCCACATGGTTGGGTCAATAGGAAGATGAAACTCGACTCTGAACATCTGATCGTAGAGGGCGATTTCTCCCTCTCATTTGTTATACACTCTCTCGTCCTCGGCCAGAACTCGTAAGGTGACGTGGGGCTTAATACCATAAAGGTGTCTAAAGAAAAAAAAGGTTGAACTCATGAATGGAAGACTGATATTGCTCAGTGTATTAATAGTCAAGTGGATGGTCGGACTCAGATCCCTCATCTATTTCATCCCCATCCTCATCTTCTTTAGCCTCTACCTTCTCACCCTCGGCGTCGACATTAGCGAAAGTTCTTTGAAACTCGGCATCAGACATAACAAATAAAGGTGCTACGGTCGGGGGAACATTTTCTTTAGGGGACAACTCAGTAGGGTCTGGAAGTATCGCTACATAAGTGTCGTCTCGTCTAAGTGCCTTGGCTTGATTGGGCGATGAGGCCCGAGACGTGTTACCAGGCTCTCTAGTCTCCCTAGGATGTCGGAGAATACTGCATGGCTTCCTCGTACGAATCCCTATTGTCGGCTTGGGTGGAAAACGAGCCGACCAATTATTTAGAAATGGGAAGAATTACTCTTAAAGGGACAGGGAAGAGGGGTCATCTCCAAACGGAGTCGTCTTGACGCCTAGCCTCGACCTTGACCTCTAGTCTGTGTATCTCCTGGAAATACCTCTCACTAAGGGTTGGGTATTAAAATGCTAAGTCGTATAAGGTCCTTAACATTCAGAGGATGAGGTAACCCTTAAACAGTTAAAGTTGAAAGCCACGAACAGTTTTGGTGTTGATTAAATTTGACTTAAAGATCAAAAGGGAAAAACTAAATCATTTTTCTACCAACCACAACTTAGAACAGTCTATGGCAGGGGGTGATCTAAATGTGATTGGAGAAGTTTAAAGATCCCAATGGAAGCCTAAACGGTGCAGGCAGTAAGTGCAAGATTCTCTTAAAAGCTTAAACCCACTCAAAACCACCACTCAAGGCCAGCAAGCGTGCCCCAAACTGCCAAGACAGTTGTCAGAGTTAGGCTTGAGTTCACTAGAAAATATAAATTATAAAAATGATTCAAAAAAATGTAAAATATTGAACAACAATGGTGGAAGACGGTTACCTGGAAGAAAATTGAGAATGGAGAAGCAAAAACGACCTTGGAAAAATGCTTTGAGACATAGGTCCAAAGGGTTAAAGCTGTGGTTCAAGAAAGTAACACGATGAAGGAGCAAGTCAAGTGAGAAGGAAGTTTTGAAATGTAACTCCTATTTAAATGTAAACAATGATTTGTGCACGCTTCACAAAGGGGCACACAGTTTCCCAAAATCTTCATCATGATGAGCACAAAACCCTAAGCGTCTAAGCCATCATTCGCACCTCGATTAGACAGAACCCTATGACAAGTGTGATAGTTGTCAACTCAAGCGACCATTCACCTGATGACCAACACGTGTCCCCTTAATAGTCATCAACGGAGACGTCAGACAATATAGCATCATTACCCCTCAGCCTCATCCATCTGTCAAAGACTAAGGGCTAGGGGTGATTTATAGGCCAAATATCACCTCGTTTAGGGTCATAAGCCTCGGCCTCAGCCTCAGCCAACACTTACCAGATGGACAGAAATGAGAAGTTGTCACTCATACTTTAAAGACTTAACCCTTGTCAGATAACTCGGCCTCGACCCTCCTTAGTCGCCTAGCATGAGGTATTGGCCTCAACCCGCCCTAGGCCGATAAGTCCAGGACGAGGCTAAAAGATGAGGCATATGTCATTCCATGAGGGTTCAAAGTTCTACGGGTTAATCCTCCACCACTAGATTCTTCTAGAGTCATCGTACTGACAGAGCGCGTACATTAGGGGATACGTGGACATGTTCACATGAATGTGCAACACGTGATAGTCGAAATCGTTACTACTAGATCATCCCCTCACGCGAGGGAATATTTAGTCACCATGGGCTACATATGATAGGGCCAGATGTCCACACTAGATTGGATAAGAGTAATGTATTCATGCACACAGCATGCTTGGGGGGTACAATATACCCCCTAAGCACTATATATACCTTTTATCTTCTTCATTGTAAAGGGGGAATTATTAAAACCCTAGTTGAAACTCTGCTCAATTGTATACAGAAGAGAGAGAGAGAGAGAGAGAGAGAGAGAGAAAACTTGTGTTGTATCTAGGCCATTAGTGCCTCATTCACTAGTGGAATTCACTCACACATATACAGTGGACGTAGTCTCAGGACGAACCACTTATATTCAGGTGTTAGTCCTCTTCACCTCAGCTCCTTCTCTGATTTACTGTGTGATTATTGCCATTATTGTATACATGTTTTAGCTTTATACACCTGTGACCTGGTGATACCATTTCTGGTATCATCACAATGCATACCCTGTCGTGGACAATAACATAGCAACGATAGTTGTCCTACTTCTGGAAGGATTCCTTACTCACCTTACCCACGTGTCACGTGTTAAGTGCCGTGACACCGCCTCTATGACTTTTATAAATAGAAGTGATCACATCATTATTAGCAGGAGGAATCACTTGGTGAAGCCCTGCTAAAGTCTTTACCCTACCTCTCTCTGGAAGTCACGACACTTGGGGGTTCACCCCCTGCCGCATCTATACAAGGTTATTCTCTACAGGCCGCATCCTAGGCTACCCAGCTCGATTATATTCATTTATTCTTATCTCTTATCTCTCTTGTACACCTCTAATGGCACCACAATCTTGTATTGTACAACGTATATAATGAGAGTAGGACAACAAAGTGGACGTAGGCTCATTTTTATGGCCGAACCACTATATGTATCGTTTTTATCACCCTTTTACTTGCTTTATCTCTATTTTTTACTTAATATGGTGATTGAGAACGGTATACATCTTCTCGCATCATCATTTTGGCACCGTCTATGAGAAATGACGTATTAAATCTAGTTTTCTTTTTATTTTAGGGTTCCTTACACTTTATTTCATCCATGGGGGCCCCCGAGCCACTATCCCATGGGTGAGATCGAGGTTTTGGGACTCATATTTTTACATATAAACCCCGTAAAGGAGTCATTTATTTCTAAATATGTTTATAGGCCCTCTTTTTTATAAAAGTATATCTGTTTTCTATACCCTAATGATGTTGCCCTACCTAGTTAGTGTCGAAAAGCACAAAACTCCATAGTCTCATAAAGGTGGGTAACTAGGGATGAGCTTCAATTTTGCTCATTTATGCCTTTTACACCCATACTCTAGGGTTTTACTACCATATCTTTGCTATTTTTTCACTTAAAGACTGTTTTGTCCTTGGTAGATTCCTAGTAGGCCCCTTTTGGTCATCTATTATAGGTTACACCCAAGTTTTGGGTCCAATTTTGAGATTACACCCTCCACTTCCTCAGGTTGGATGCGGCCTGGCAACTTAATTACCTATAGGTCGCAACCCCTCTATTATAGTTTGTGTATATTGTCACTTTTTTAGTTCAGCACAAACGGGACTTAAGATAAATTGTCCTCTTACTCAACTCTGGTGATTTTTTCCTTAGGAAAGTCGTGGAAATAACTTTATGAGTATATACGTGTCGCGACCTCAGCAGCATAGACTGCATCCCCCTAGTACACTTGGTTTTGGTTTTGGTTTTGGTTTTGTCTCTACATTCCTTGATTTTTTCACTAGTGTTTAGTTACTCTCATAGTAAGTTTCTAAAGACTAATAAAGCAGAAGACATAGAAGGAAGCTGTAGGTCAAGTTCACACCAGAATAAAGAGATAGCCCAATTTTTTAACTACATCAATCACCTCTACGATAGCAAAGCATCACTCCAAGGCCAAGTCAACCTACTGACATAGAGGATTTTGATGTTGAAGTTCACAGCCTTCACATCAATACAGAAGGCCGCGACATTAGAGACTACAGAAGATCTTGTCGCGGCTAAGGTCCCTAAGAACAGGAAGCAAGCAGAGCTAAAGCCGGAAAAGGCCTATAAACACTACACCCCTCTAACTTCCAATGTTGAGCACATCCTTGAGAACATCAAGGAAGACAAGTTGCTTAGGTGTCCGCATGCTTAACTTTTTCCTTAATTTTCTCTTTTTGTTAAAGTCTCAAAATGTAGCTTTTATACATATACTTTGTACTTCACTTACAAAATCACACACACACACACACACATATATATATATATATATATATATGCGCGTGTGTGTGTGTGTGTGTGTGGATGACAGTTTTAGTCACATCATAATTCCTGATCTCCTCATTTATAACCTTGTGAAAAATCTTTGTCTTTGACAGATTTTGAAAGGAAACTTTATGACCCTTTATCTCAGGGATTATTATTACGGGAGGAGGAGTCTATGAAGAAGAAGGTATGGCGGCCTTAATTGGATCATAATGCCCCTCATAGCGCAAGGACATAAGAAAGTGTAAGATGTTTATGTTCGTAAAGCCGGTCATCTATCGAGATGCTTCTATTATCCTTGAGAGCTCCTAATACCCATTATTAGCCGTGGGTGGCTTATTGACAACCCAGTTTGAAGAGGCTTGAAAATACCCATGCAACCGTGGGTGGCTTATTAACACACCCATTCTTGGGAAGCTCAAAAATCCCCCGGGAAAAGTAGGTAGGCAGGTAAGGAGCGTGGGCCAAGGAATATGATGTCTGCGAAAAGGGAAGTAATTACCCCCAATGTCCACAATCTAACATCGCTACCTCCATCTCTTGCAAAGTCCGCGAAAGGGCAATTAGAAATCATGTTCAGTTATGACAACTGTCACGACAATCAATTCACTACTGTAAGATAAAGAAGGTGGGCCAAGCGCTCTGATGTCTGCTACAAGTGAAGTAATTCCTCAATGTACACAATCTAACATCATCGTTTACATATTTTGCAAAGTCCGTGGAAGAGTAATTAAAAATCTCCAGTTCTAATATATGTCGCAGCATTACTACTTTCTGAAAAATCTAAGGCTCGTGGCCATAGTAAACTTTTCAACAGAATATTCATTGTTGCAACCTATTCATCAAAGTTGGAATTTCTATGAGAAGACTACTTGTCTAAAGAAATTATACAAGCATCCAAAATTAAAACAATATAAGGTCGCATCCTGTTAAAGACAACCACATTCAGAGAAGGTATAAAAATCATTGTATTCAACAAAATGTGGCCGAAGCCCTGTGTGATTACAAGCAAAAGATGTTCAATGTTTACTGTGTAGTTACAAAAAAATGTGGTCGTAACCCAAAAAAGTTTACAAAGAAATACAAAGCAAGGATGGTTAATTATGAGGTTACATCCTCATTTTCACCGTCTTCCCCATCATCGATCGTGGTCTCGGTCTCATCATCAGCTGTAGCAGCCTCCTCTATCTGCTTCCTTGCCCTCTTTTTGACAACAGCCCTTATCTCTGCCACACATTCCATGTTCTCAGCATCCCTGAGCTTCCAAGAAAGGACTTTTTCCTTTAATTAAGGGGATTTTTTAACCACCATGTGCCTAAGATTCTAGAAACTGCAGAGGTAGTCCGTGTTATTGGTCAGGAAGAAGTCCCTAGAAGTCTTGTGGGCAGCCACGGCATCCTCAACACCCTTTTTTTAGGCTGCAGCATATTCATCATCCTTTTGCTTAAAGGTTGCGACATGTCCTTGAATTAGGTCATCGTACTTCTTTTGGACCAGGTTAAACTTTTATTTAGAGGTCGCAGCTTGCCTAGCAGCCTTTGCCTCAGCAATATTTAAAGAATCTGCGACCTGTTTAAATTTCTCTTCAACTTTCTTCTTGGCATCAGTTGCAGCCTGAACCTTGTTGTCTGCCTCCTGAAGCGCAACCTCAGAAGACTTCTTGCCAGCCGGAAATGAAAATGTCTTAGCCACTTTCAAAGCAGACAAATGGATAGCCTATGCAGCTATACGAAGCTTATATATTTATTCATACTTGGCCCTTTGGGAAATAACAACCTCTACAGACCGTAAAAGTAAAAGAAAAGTGTTTGATAATAAGTGCATAAAAAGAACTACGAAGATAGAAAAAAAATGGAAGTTATCTTACCCACAGCAGACTGTGGAGGGCATATTCCTCCAAGTCTTCAGCATCCTCACCCTCCAGATGGGCGAAATTAGCAGCTTCGCAACCTTCCACATCTCAAAAACTTCCACGGAAGTAGTGTCACAAGGAGACTTTGGATTAGGCTGTCTCAAATGGGGATACGGACGAACATCAGGATCCCGCTCTGCCCTGCTTTGTGGAGTGGGTAAATTGGCATTAACGGTAATAATTGTCTCAGAAGGGGACTTAGTGTTTGAAACATAGATAGGGATGGAGTCCCCATGAAAATCCCCTCCATATAAGAATATATCGATCACGGCCAGCTCAAGGCTAATGTCATCATCCACTGGGGCTGCACTATGTGGCCCAGCTGCTGTGGCACCATCAGTTAGAGCTGCATATTTTTCAACAGCCTCAGTTTCAATACCCGCAGACCCACTAGCTGTCGGGATCCTCTCTTTAGGAGCCCTCTTTCTCTTTTTACCCTTTTTTTTGGGGGGGGGAGCTGATTGAGGCCAAGAGCGGCCTCATCCATCTCATTAATCTGAGTCTCAAGTAGCTCGTGGTGTATCTCTTCAGCACCAAAAATTAGATGAAAAGGTCAGGCTCCAAGTGGTAAATATACTCCGCAGAAGAAATAAAGGTAAATATTATAATTACCTTCCGCAACCATTTTCTTGGGTTAATGCTTGGACGGAAAGTATCCTTGTTCAAATATCGTCCAGTTGGTGACAATCTCAAGAAAATTTTAAAGGCATCAGATAAATTGGTCCCAGCCTCAACTCTCTTTATCTGCCTGTTGTTAAGTCTCAGGTCGTCAAGAGTTGTACCAAAAGTGTTAGTACATTCTGCAGAGAATAAAATAAAAGGAAGTAAAAAGTTAAAGCAACAATATAAACTACGGTAAGTGAATACCTAGTTTGGAGGGAAGTCCTCACGTCCGCGACATCCTAAAGGACTTTTCTCTCTCACTTTCTTCAGAAAAGATCTCCCAACTATCCACGGACACAAAGAAGAACTTGTCCTTCCAGTTTTCAACACTAGAAGGTTTACCTGTACATAGATGATATGCCCTAAATGTACCTGACAACTCAGAGACACCAACCTCGACGTATGAGAGGGCCGAGGTAACAAAGGCACCTGACTGACAACCATCACTCTCGTCCTACATAAGGTCGGTTGACATCACTGGTCACCTCATTGTCGGGCAGCATCAGAGATCACATCTACCTCGCTCATCAACCTCGATTGGGAATAAGTCGAGGTAGCAAGGAACACCACTATCGTGACCAACCTCGGCTGGAAATCATCTGACATGCCAGCTAATCCAACATAGCCTCGGCCCAGGCCGATGTTATAACTCCACCTGCCTTACCTCAGCTTTCCTACTGAGCTGAGATCATCGTGAATAACCTCGGATTGAGTAGCATCCAGACTTCACCAACCTCGTACTCTTCCAGGCTGAGGTTGGTACCAATCAAAGATAGCCGATCATTTGTACGCATATGTATAGCTTGGAACACGTGGACAAATCTGTTATAACCAAATTATTCCCTTCACGTGAGGGAATATTGAGGTCATCATTACTTAGTTGAGATCAGCTAGGTGTCACTCTCATACTGGCTCGATGCTCATGAACATGCTCATTGTATGCTTGGGGTTACACTACACCCCCCAAGCACTATATATAGAGGTCATCCTCTACCTTATAAAAGGATCCAAACTTAACAACCCTAGCTGAAACTCTATCGAATTATACAGTAGAGAGAGAAAGCTTAAGAGATTGTATCCATAGTCGTTAGTGCCTTATTTTAGTGACCTTACTCACTCACTTACATAGTGGACATAGGCTTAATTGGCTGAACCACTTAAACATTTGTGTTCATCCTCTTCTCTTCATCTCTATCTCTTATACTTATATGTTCTTGTGTTATCATTATTATAACTAATTTGAGCTTACGAAAACCTTGAAGGGTGGTGTTATTTCCAGCATAATCATTTTGGCGCCGTCTGTAGGAACGAGAAGCTATCTCTTCCTCATTTTTTACTTGACCTCACCGGAGACTCTGGTGGTGAACCAGGCCTCACCCCTTGCGTGGAGCTGTTTTACCATTGAAAGAGGTCCATTAAGGTACTAAGCTCATCTACTTCACAATCTTTTTAGTTTTAACGTATGGCAACGAAGTTGCCACCACTTGGTGTTGGAGGACCTAGTTCCAGCCAGGCACCACCCCAGTCCAAAATGGCTAAGGTGGCAGCAGCCTTGAGGTCTTTGGCTACAATGCAATAAGCAATGAAGGAGTAATTTGCACAACTCAGTTAAAATATGATGAGGCCACCTGGGATCTCACCGGAGATGATTACTCTTGCGACTGCCCAACCCCATCCTGAGGCCAGGGGACCACCCCAGGTACCGCGGGAGGACTAACCTACACCTCAACGGAGGAGGGACGTTGCTGACCCTAGGCGTTTACGTCTGGGGAGGCAAGGAAACCCTTGCCCTGAGAATAGGTATGATGATATGGAGGCTGAAAACACTAGAGAATATTGTTGGGAGCCGTATGAGGTTTCAAATAACACAGTGCGTCCTATTCAGCAGAGCCGAGGTTGTGAAGGCAGAAGAGGTGAAGGTGCCCAACAAAGAGGATCAGCTTTTGATCGATTGAATAGAGGGTCGGCCTTTGAAAGGCTCGACCCAGTGAATGACCTAAGGCAGAGGTTATCCAGGTCACTAAGTGCCACTAGATCTCAAAGGAGAGATAGGGAACGTCGGCCTCATCATGGCCGGCCTCGTCAAGGCCGAGATAGGGAATAAGAGGAGGTCAACAGCCGACGTTATGCTACGGCTGGGGAACCCTCAGTCCACCTCTTGGAGGTGCTTGGGGATAACCTCAGCCAAGTCGACGTTTCAAGTCCATGGAATGACTCCATCCAACGCCTTGAGGAGAAGATAGGAGACCTCATGAAAAGCCAAGACCCATTGTAAAGAGGGTTCTCATAGGGTTATCCATTTGTGGCAAAGATAGTGAACTTCCCAACCCCTTCCAAGTGTAAGCCACCTACGGTGTCTCCCAAGTATGATGGTAGCACCAACCATGTACATTATATTGAGATGTACCAGTCTGCGACGGACATTTACTCAATACTAGATGAGATGAAGTGTCGAGCCTTCTCCGGGACTTTGACGGGAGCTGCACACATCTAGTTTACCTCTCTTCCAAAGAACTCAATAAATAACTTTAAGGGTTTGGCTGAACGGTTCATCCATAATTTCTGTTTTGGGGTAAGACCTCAAAAGAAGACCACTCATCTGCTATATGTTAAATAAGGGAAGAATGAGAGCCTAAGAGATTACATCACAAGATTCAACAAAGAAAAACTAGAGGTTAAAGATTATAAAGAGAATATAGTTATGACCGCCCTCATAGCAGGTCTCCAGAAAGGGAAGTTGTTGTGGAAACTCGCAGAAGATCCTCCCAAGTCCATGGCAGAGTTATTGGCAACTGCAGGTAGGGTCATGCCCATGGCTGTAAAGTATAAGGATGAGAACGGTAGTGGCGGCGGGAAGTTCCAAAGAAAGAAGGACGGAAAGAAAAGGTCAGCTGACAACAAGTTTTCACGCTATACCCCTCTAACTGTGAGCTGCGAACACATCCTCAACGAGATCAAGAATGACCAATCTCTGAGATGTCCAGTGAAGCTGAAGGCTCCTCCGCATAAGAGGAACAAGAACTTATGGTGCGTATTCCACCAAGACCATGGCCATGTTACAGACAAGTGCTTCGTCTTAAAGGATGATATCGAGAAGATGTTGAAATCCATAAAGTTAAGGAAGTATATAGATAGTAAGGCCCCTAAGAGGGGAAGAGATGACTTTAAAAAGAAGAGGGGTGACAGATGCTGAGATGACACTCTAGTAAGAAGAGATGATGACTCAGATGGTGATGATGAGGACGATCTAGACCTCCCACCAAAAGACGACAATTCCCCTATAAAGAGGGTTAGTATGATCTCCTTCGGTGTCGGCACCATATGTGGAGGACTCGCAGGAGGTGGCTCTGAAGTAGCTGACCGAAAAGCTCATGTGGCAGAGGCCAAGTCCGTGGCCAAAGTAGAGGTCATGAATCTAGCATCTTCAGAGGCAAAGAAGAAGATAAAGAAGGTAGATATGGACACTCTTATAGTTGGGTTCTCCCGACTCGACTTCAAATGTATCCTAGCTCCACATGATGACCCTTTAGTAATTACAACAAGAGTACATGGATGCGAGGTACAGAGAATTCTCGTAGATGGAGGAATTTCAGCAGATGTGATGTTTTGGCCCTGCTTCAAAAGCCTAGGCCTTAGCAGAGCTAGGCTAGTATCCTATCATCATCCATTAATGGGCTTCGCGGCGAAAAAGTCCATCCGTTGGGCATGTACGAGATAGATGTGCAAATGGGCAACGAGTGGTCTAAGAGGTTGACCCGAAAGATCAATTTTTTCGTTATGGATGAAAATATCTTCTCGGCCTATAACCTTATCATAGGAGAGTAGACCTTAAGGAGTTTGAGGTCGTGCCGTCGACGGTCCACCAGATGCTAAAATTCCCTACCCCAGATGGGGTAGGGGAAGTGCAGGGTGACCAGACCATAGCACGAGAATGCTACTTCAACTCGGCCGAAGAGATAGAGGCCCATAAGAGAGCAACCACCGCGTATAACATTGATACACTCGATCCTAGAGATGAAATAAAGTTAAAGAATGGAGAGGCCGCGGAAGAGGTAGAATCCATCGTCCTTAATGAGGACGAACCGGAAAAAACCGTCCAAGTCGGCAAGGCTTTAAAACCAGAGATCAAAGAAGAGTTGATAAAATTCTTGAAGAGGAGGCAGAGTGTCTTCGCTTGGAGCCACGCAGACATTCCGAGCATCGACCCGGAGGTTATGTGCCACAAACTCAACGTGGCAGAAGGTGTTAAGCCAATCAAACAAAGACGAAGAGTTTACTTGTAAGGACACAAATTTCCAATTGAGTCCTTTGTTATTTTGGCTCAATTCCGGACAAAAACGTTTGAGTCATAAGATAGAGTATATTGATCATCTTTCAAGCCTATGACGTGTTTGTTGAAGACGTAACGGCCAAGTGTATAAAGTTTCATCAAAATGTCATGGTTTATATGCCTCGTTTCAACGTCATCAACAATGGTTCCATGCTCCTAAGGTATGAATTCATTTCATATATATATAGGAGCTTGGAATAGTTTTTATTGGGTGTTAGGTTTTTAAAACTGTGTTTTTGTTTTCAGAATGTTTTCTATTAAAACTTATATATAAAGTATATAAAAGTTTCTGGGCTTAAAAAGAATTTTTGAACATTCTATGAGTTCGTTCGAAGTGTCGTTCGAACCACAAGTCGTTCGAACGAGATTGCCAACGACTTCCCATTATGGCATACAGGAACTTCGTTCAAAATGTCGTTCGAATGAGATGGTCGTTCTAACGAGATTTCTAACGAGTTCGTATTGGAACTTCGTTAGAAGACTCGTTCGAACGAGAATGTCGTTCGAACGAGAATGTCGTTCGAACGAGAATGTCGTTCGAACGAAATGTCGTTCGAACGAGATATGGCGGGAACAGGTTTTTGGCAGTTTTTAGCAGTTTTGCCCACTTTCCCACTTGGTTTTACCCCACTACTTTTTGCTGAATATCTATGTGCGGGAAACCATTTCTCTAATCTAACTTTTCATATCCTACCAACCTCTAGAGAGTGTTTGAGAGAAAAATTGTTTTAGGAAAAAAGTTCATTGTTTTAAAGTGTCAATTTTCAAAGAAAAATTATTTTACACTTTAGTTTCACACCCATAGTTTGTTTATCCAAGTTCATATATATACATCTTGCTTTGAGTTTGGCACCGGGTTTATCTCTACACCAAAGTGAAGAGAGTGTCTGGGTTTGCTTCTAAATCCCACAAAGAAGAAGTTGTTTATGTTGATTTACCCACTTGAGAAAGGCTCCTAGTTCGGGTGACGGTGACCACATAAAGTCCGATCGGTGGATTCCGAAATCACGGTGGAGCTCTAAGGTTATCCGCTAGGAAGAGGTGTCTACAAGAAAAAGCGTCGGGGCTTGAGAGGGATCGATTCGTGTGATGTAAGTCTTTTGTCTTGTATTTGTAAAACCGTATCTAGTGAATTTATGGCTAGGGCCATCCGAGGTTATTTCCCGTCTTGGGTTTTTCCTCGTACATCGTGGCGTAGTGTGATTGATTTATTTTTATCTTGCTTAATGACTTAGAACTCATGCTTAGGACTTGAATTGATTGGTTTAAGTGAAACTAATATGTGTGTGTGTTTAATTAATTTGCACTCGAGTTTAATTTTAATTTGTTAAACCATCACAACAATGCTTCCGCATCTGTTTCATAACAAGGCAATCTAGGATTTTTAAAGAAGATTAAAATCGGGGGTCTTCAAATTGGTATCAGAGCCAAAGCGATAAATTATTTCGTTAAAGATCTTTTAAATAATTTTTGGCTAAAATGGAAGTTTTCCCAATTTCAAAATTTCCAATTTTCGATGGTTCTAATTACGCATATTGGAAAGCGCGTATGAAATCGACACTAAAATCTATCGACGAGAGAGTTTGGATGTCTGTTTTTAACGGGTGGTCCCCCCAACTCATTTAGTTGAAAATGAACGTGTTCCCAAATCGGCTGATAGATGGACTGAGAATGAGTTTAAACTTTCTAATTTTAATTCCCGAGGTTTAAATGCCTTGTTTAGCGCGGTCACACCGGATGAATTCCGACGCATTATGACGTGTCAAATCGCTAAAGAAGCTTGGGATATTTTACAACTAACTCATGAAGGAACTAGTGTCGTTAAAGCTTCGAAACTTCAAAACCTCACCACTCAATTTGAAACCATCAAAATGAATGATAATGAAACTTTTGATGAATTTTATGCTAGACTTTCCGATATTGTTAATTCATCTTTTAATGTGGGAGAGAAAATACCCGACAACCGAGTTGTAAAGAAAATTTTAAGGTCTCTACTCGATAGATTTATTTCAAAAGTGACCGTTTTAAATTCTTTACCAACTTTAGCCTCTACGAAATTAGAAGAGCTCGTAGGTGATTTACAAACTTATGAACTAGACATGTTTCCCTCTAAACCTGAAAAGAAAATTGAAAAGGGCGTTGCTTTAAAAGCCCGAAAAGAGGTTAAACAAGTAGTAGAGAGCGAGAGTGATAGTGACTTGGAAGACATGGCTTTGTTTGCTCGTAAATTTAGAAAATTTCTTAAATTTAACAAAGATAAATTCAAAAATGATTTTAAGAAATTTGAAACTCCTAAGTATGACAAAGCCTAGAAAATCCCTAAACCTATTGATGAAATTTTAAATAGGGACGAGTCTAATAGGTGTTTTGGTTGTGAGGGTTATGGTCATAGGGCTTCTAAGTGCCCCACTAAACTAAGGAAAGAGGGTAAATGACCCATTGCATATAATGTGACCCTTAGTGATAGTGATAAGGAAGAGGGACCCGATTCCCCCACTAAGCCTAATTTTGTGGCTTTTATGGCTAGTCATGTGAGTGAAAGTGAGAACTCATCGATTGATGAAACGTTAACACATGACACTTCCAAGGTCATTGTTTATGATTCTCTTATTTTTTATGATAGTGAGAGTGGAGAAGAAAGAGAGAGTGAAAATGAAGAAGAGGTTAATGTGAGTGAACTTCAAAATGCTTTTCAAGAACTTTATAAAGAATCTATTAAATTGAAAAGAGATAATTTGAAGTTAGAAGCTAGTTTAAAAGAGCGTGTCAAGGTCATTGATGATAGTATGTTGGTAGAAGACCTTAGAACACGTGAGAGGACTCTTCAAGAGAAGCCTGAATATGTAGAAGGTGAGAGAGATAGCCTTAGGGGTTTAATGGAATCCTTGAAAAAGGAGCTTCTTGCTTTTGAAGAGCGAAATGTTTTATTAGAGTCTAACATTTTTGAATTGCAAAATAAATTAAAAGACTCTAGTAATGTCAAATTTGATTTGGAGTGTCGTTCGAAAAAATTTGATAAAATATTAGGAACGGTCCAAATTAAAAATGACACTTGTGGTTTAGGCTTCAATACTTGTAATGAATTTACTCATAACGTCAAAACCAATTTTTTTAGGAGAATCTACTAGGAAAGTCTTTCGAGATCATTTCTTAGGTACCAAATTTCGACGTAATTTTACTTGTACACATTGTGGTCGAAAAGGTCATCTTAGGAAGTTTTTTTTTATCTTAAACGAATTCCTAGAAAATCCCATCGTAAAGTAACCACGGTAGTTAAAGTTCCTACACCCCAAGATAGTCATTCTTCATTAATTTGGGTTAGGAAATCCGACTTCGTTGCCTTACAAAATAGGGTTTTTGATTCTCATTTACTTTCACATGCTTCCTCCCTTGCTAAATCTAAAGGATGAATGTGTTAGTGTTTGCATACTTTAGCGTTTGTACTTCATGCTATATTCACATGCTAAATGTATGCTTGTTAGTCATTTTCTAGTCTATGCTCCATGCTTATCACATGCTAGAATTATGATTTTTGTTTACCTTTGTATTATATTTCCTTCATTTTGTTTGCATTAAATGAAAAATACAAAAAGATTTTTGTTTATCATTTGGATTTTATCTCTTTGTAATTTAAGCTTAATGAAAAATTCAAATGATTTTTGTTTGTCTTTTGAGTATATATTTTTTTTGCTTAAAAAAAATTTCAAAAACTCAAAAAGATTTTATTTTGTGTGTATTTTAGTTTGACACACTTTATGTGGCATACACTTTGTTTTGAATCCCATCTTTTACGCTCTCATGTGGCTAGAACTTTTGTTTTAGATTGTCAATCCTTATTATGTTCTTTACCATGCTTACATGGAGTACTTGGATTTTGCATTGATTAAATGGATTCTATTTTTATATGCCTCTATTCACACATGCACGAGCTCTTTTAAACTTTTAACTTCATATGTATATTTGAGCTTTGTGAGGTGTTCGCCTACCAATCTTGTCATCTACATATTTGTGACTTAGGAGGACTAGTGCATGTCAAAATCCGTTGCACGTGAGATTTGTGTGAAAAATGAAAACATGATAAATATAAATGTGCACGGGAAAGGGCTCCGAAAGGAATAATAATCCTTTGCGATTGTAAGCCACCGTTTTTGAATGGACCTAAAAGAAATACGTGGTCCAAAGGCCTAAAAACAGAAAATATGGCATTAAAAAAAAATAATTGCCAAGGCCTATGTTTGATTGATATATTCATTCAAAATTAATATATGCTTATTGAGGGATATTGGATGGTATATCAACGGTTTGCACAATGTCCATTTATCCTAGTTGTGTATTTCATGTCATGACTCTATTGGCCTGTAGAATCATCAATATTCTAGGCTTGTATGCATTGTGTATGTTTGTTCATTGAGTTCAATCTATATTGTCACCAGAGGTTATATTCAAATGTGATGAAGTTTGCAATCAATTGAGAACTCCGTGAACATGTTTTAAGTGATTGGGTCTAAATTTAATCGTTACTAGTTCACACCCCAACACTTTCGTTTCCATATGACACATTTTTGCCATACGAGTGTGAAAGACTCCTATTATATTTTGTGTGTGTCATTTGTGTGTTTATATCTATATATGTGTATACTTAAGTCTCTTTGATATATATTATGTATATATATATTTGATATTTTTGTTTAGTCTTTGCCTTGATTTCTATTCCATATATGCTTTAATTCATACTTGGTATCCATCTTATTACATTCTTTGTTGATATCATATGCTCCATAATTTATATATCATATTGGTATCATTTTATTGCATCCTAGTTGGTGTAAGTTGTTATTTGTTGGATTATTTATAATTTTGTTGCCCATATGCATTACAGCACAATTACATTTTTGCTTCTTTAAGCCTTTGTCTATTCCTGAACAAAAAGGGGAGAATGATAGGGGGAGAAATGGTATCTAATCCTATTATTATGGTATCTAATCCTATTATTATCATATCATTGTAGAAATGGTATCTAATCCTATTATTATCATATCATTGTTTGGGGGAGATTTATCTTAGGGGGAGACGTCTTTCTAAGTAGGTCATTTGTTTGATAAAGGGGATAATTAATTTAGTGGGAGCAGTTACTTTACTTGCATTAAATATTTTGATATTCCCGATGCGTGTAATGTATTTGCTTAAGTGTGCAGGAATTATTTTATAAAGGGGAAACTTTCAACGGCAAAGATTGTTGATCCTTTGGGGTATTTCTGTCAAGCATTGTAATTTTATTTTGGGTGGGACTTTTTATTAGTCTAGTAGACCTTGACGGCCCTTTAGGATTTTTGTATAGTTTTTGTCCCGGAATAGCCAAAGGGGGAGATTTGTAAGGACACAAATTTCCAATTGAGTCCTTTGTTGTTTTGGCTCAATTCCGGACAAAAACGTTTGAGTCATAGGATAGAGTATATTGATCATCTTTCAAGCCTATGACGTGTTTGTTGAAAACGTAGCGGCCAAGTGTATAAAGTTTCATCAAAATGCCGTGGTTTATGTGCCTCGTTTCAACGTCATCAACAATGGTTCCATGCTCCCAAGGTATGAATGCATTACATAAATATATAGGAGCTTGGAACAGTTTTTATTGGGTGTTAGGTTTTTAAAACTGTGTTTTTTTTTTCAGAATGTTTTCTATTAAAACTTATATATAAAGTATATAAAATTTTATGGGCTTAAAAAGAATTTTTGAACATTCTGTGAGTTCGTTCGAAGTGTCGTTCGAACGATATTGTCGTTCGAACCACAAGTCGTTCGAACGAGATTGCCAACGACTTCCCATTATGGCATACTGGAACTTCGTTCGAAATGTCGTTCGAACGAGATGGTCGTTCGAACGAGATGGTCGTTCTAACGAGATTTCTAACGAGTTCGTATTGGAACTTCATTAGAAGACTCGTTCGAACGAGAATGTCGTTCGAACGAGAATGACGTTCGAACGAGATATAGCGGGAACAGGTTTTTGGCAGTTTTTAGCAGTTTTGCCCACTTTCCCACTTGGTTTTACCCCCACTACTTTTTGCTGAATATCTATGTGCGGGAAACCATTTCTCTAATCTAACTTTTCATATCCTACCAACCTCTAGAGAGTGTTTGAGAGAAAAATTGTTTTAGGAAAAAAGTTCATTGTTTTAAAGTGTCAATTTTCAAAGAAAAATTATTTTACACTTTAGTTTCACACCCATAGTTTGTTTATCCAAGTTCATATATATACATCTTGCTTGGAGTTTGGCACCGAGTTTATCTCTACACCAAAGTGAAGAGAGTGTTTGGGTTTGCTTCTAAATCCCATAAAGAAGAAGTTGTTTATGTTGATTTACCCACTTGGAGAAAGGCTCCTAGTTCGGGTGCCGATGACCACATAAAGTCCGATCGGTGGATTCCGAAACCGCGGTGGAGCTCTAAGGTTATCCTCTAGGAAGAGGTGTCTACAAGAAAAAGCTTCGGGGCTTGAGAGGGATCGAGTCGTGTGATGTAAGTCTTCTGTCTTGTATTTGTAAAACCGTATCTAGTGAATTTGTGGCTAGGGCCGTCCGAGATTGTTTCCCGTCTTGGGTTTTTCCTCGTACATCGCGGCGTAGTGTGATTGATTTATTTTTATCTTGCTTAATGACTTAGAACTCATGCTTAGGACTTGAATTGATTGGTTTAAGTGAAACTAATATGTGTGTGTGTTTAATTAATTTGCACTCGGGTTTAATTTTAATTTGTTAAACCATCACAACAACGCTTCCGCATCTGTTTCATAACAAGGCAATCCAGGATTTTTAAAGAAGATTAAAATCGAGGGTCTTCATTACTCTAGGGAGAAGTATGATGTCATCAGAGAAGAGGTCAGGAAATTGGAAGGGGCAGAATTTATCAGGGAGGTTATATACCCATATTGGTTATCAAACGCCGCCATTGTGCCCAAAGCCAATGGAAAATGGAGGATGTGTGTAGATTTCACCGACCTGAACAAATATTTCCCAAAAGACAGTTATCCCTTACCTCGAATCGATCAAATGGTAGACGCCACGGCAGGGCATGAGCTCATGAGCTTCATGGACGCGTATTCAGGCTATAACCAGATCTTCATGGATGTTGAAGACTCAGAGAAGACAGCTTTCGTCATCGATAAGGGGACATATTGCTATAAGGTTATGCCCTTCGACTTAAAAAATTCAAGGGCCACATATCAACGTCTTGTGAATAAGATATTTGAAAATCAGATTGGCAAGACTATGGAGGTTTATGTAGATGATATGTTAACGAAGAGCTTGAAGGCCTGCACTCACGTGACAGACCTAGAAAAGACCTTCGATACCATGGACTTGTATAGAATGAAACTTAATCTCGCAAAGTGTGTCTTCGGGGTAGGAGCTGGGAAATTTCTTGGATTCATTGTCAATCAGAGGGGAATAGAGGTGAACCCTGAGAAGATCAAGACTTTGCTTGACATGAAGACACCAAGAAGTATCAAAGACGTTTAGAGGCTCACAGGAAGAGTAGCTGCACTCAACAGACTTGTTTCCAGAGCGACGGACAAGTGTCTTCCATTTTTTAAGGTGCTTAGAAAGGCCTTCAAATGGGACAAAGAGTGTGAGGAGGCTTTTAATCAGCTCAAGTCCTACCTCTAATCTCCCCTGCTCTTATCTCGGCCCATAGTGGGAGAGAAGTTATATGTTTATCTAGCAGTTTCTGAGTCAGCTATAAGTGCAGTCATAGTAGGGGAAGACGTTGGGGTCCAAAGGCCTGTATACTTCAATAATAAGGCCCTTCAAGGGTCTGAACAGAACTATCCCGGGATGGAGAAGTTGGCCTACGCCTTGATACATGCTTCCAGGAAGATGAAGCCCTACTTTCAAGCCCACTCTATGGTCATCCTCACTAACTCCCCACTAAGGCAGGTCCTCCACAAACCTGAGAAGTCAGGTAGATTGATGACATGGGCCATTGAGTTGGGAGAGTATGACCTTACTTATCAACCCAGGGTGGCCATTAAAGGGCAGGCGCTTGCAGATTTTGTTGCTGAATTCACATAGGAGGAGGCCGAGTTTGAGAACAATCCAGTGATTACAAAGGGATCAAATAGTAACGTCTTTTGAGACCCGGAAGAGGTTGTGTCCAACAGAGCCAGAAATAAAATAGCCAAGAATGAGGAAGACATGTCCCTCTTTAAGCAAGGATCCCTGTCAGAGGGGAGCTTCTCTTCAGATAAAGATATCTGGAACCTCTTCATTGACGGGTCCTCTTGCGAAAGTGGAAGCGGTGCAGGGCTAATACTCTCAGCTACGGACGGTACCAACGTTGAATATGCATTAAGGTTTAACTTCAAGTCATCAAACAACGAGTCAGAATATGAGGTCATGATAGCAGGCCTCTCCTTGGCAAAGACCCTTAGGGTGGGACGACTCCTACTTTATAGCGACTCAAGGTTAGTTGTTAACCAAGTGTTAAGAGTTTATGAGGCCAAGGATGAAAGGATGGACAAATACCTGAAGAGGGTAAAAATGATGCTAGAAGGTTTCGAAGAGGTATAGATGAAAAGAGTACCTTGACAAAACAACAGCCACGCAGATGCACTAGTAAAGTTAGCTTCAGCAACAATGACAGACATCAGAAGGACGGTTCCAGTCGAGATCCTGCTAAAACCAACCATTGAGGAAGAAGAGGTTGTCAGCCTTTACCTAAACTTAAACCTAGGGGACTCTTGGATGGACCCCCTCATCAGGTATGTCATAGAGGGAGAGCAGCCGGAATCAAAGTTAGAGAGGAGGAAACTTAGGTACAAATCTACAAAGTTCTCAATAATAGGAGATGTCCTATATAAGAAAGGATTTCTATTACCTCTCCTCAGATGTGTTCATCCCACAGAGTTTCCCCGCGTTCTACAGGAAGTACACGAGGGTTCTTGCTCCAGTCACATAGGAGGAAGACCTTTGGCCAAGAGGATTATCACGCAGGGATATTGGTGGCCGACCTTGACCAAGGATGTTGTAACCTACGTGAAGAGATGCGATAAATGCCATAGATTTTCCAATACTCCCCATCAACCTCATCAGCTTATGACGTCAATCAGTTCCCCTTGGCCATTCGCAGTATGGGGGATTGACTTGGTGGGCCCCTTGCCAAGGGCTGCGAATAATGTCTGATTTCTGATAGTAGCGATTGACTATTTCTCTAAGTGGGTGGAGGCTGGGCCGATGATCACGATTACAGAGCAGAAGACCTTTCAATTTATTTGGAAGAGTATCATATGCAAACATGGCCTCCCTAACACCCTCATCTCGGACAATGAAACCCAGTTCACGAATTCTTCCTTGGAGAAGTATTGCGAGAGAGTTCGGATCAAGCAATTTTTCTCTTCTCCTCGCCGACCTAAGGCAAACGGTCAGATCGAAGTCACAAACAGAACAATCCTCAACGAGATCGAGAAGAGGTTAGAAGAAGCTAAGGGGAGATGGACTGAAGAGGTTTATGATGTGTTATGGGCCTACAGAACCACGGCTAGAATACCAACGGGGGAAACCCCATTTATGTTATCACATGGCTCAGAAGCCATCATACCAACATAGGTAAGACTCCCTACTCACAGGGTTCAGACCTATGACCCCGAGAAGAATGGAGAAGAGATAAGACTTGACCTAGATTTGATTGAGGAAATAAGGGAAGACGCTGAGATCAGACAGGCAGCATACCAGCAGAGAACATCAAAGTTCTACAATCAAAGGGTGAAATCAAGACCCATAGATGTAGGAGACCTAGTGCTGAAGAAGGCGTTGCAGAAGGCAAACAAGCTTCACCCAAATTGGCATGGCCCTTATAAAGTGATTGAGGAGGTTGTACCCGGTACCTACAGGCTAGAAAACCTTGAAGGGGAACCTTTCTCCAATCCATGGAATGTTGATCCTCTGGAAAATATTACATATGATGTTACAATGGTTTCTATGTACATGTATCATCTTATGAAGAGATTATTAATGAAAAGATCAGTTCCTGTGTCAAGTCTTGGTTCATTATAGCTTTAATGGTAAAATTTATGAGGGTAACATCTTAGTTGATGACCTCAGACCTTAAAATATCATAATTTGGTGACAAGGTCTGAGGTGAACATCATACTTGGATGACCTCTGACCTTAAACATCATTAATTTAGTGAAAAACTTATGAGGGTAACATCTTAGTTTGATGACCTCAGACCTTAAAACATCATAATTTGGTGACAAGGTCTGAGGTAAACATCATATTTGGATGACCTCAGACCTTAAACATCATTAATTTGGTGAAAAATTTATGGGGGTAACGTCTTAGTTTGATGACCCCAGACCTTAAAACATCATAATTTGGTGACAAGGTCTGAGGTGAACATCATACTTGGATGACCTCAGACCTTAAACATCATTAATTTGGTGAAAAATTTCTGAGGTGAACATCATACTTGGATGACCTCAGACCTTAAACATCATTAATTTGGTGAAAATTTTATGAGGGTAACATCTTAGTTTGATGACCTCAGACCTTAAAACATCATAATTTGGTTATAAGCTCTGAGGTGAACATCATACTTAGATGACCTCAGACCTTTAACATCATTAATTTGGTGAAAAATTTATGGGGGTACCGTCTTATTTTGATGACCTCAGACCTTAAAACATCATAATTTGGTGACAAGGTCTGAGGTGAACGTCATACTTGGATGACCTCAGACCTTAAACATCATTAATTTGGTGAACATTTTATGAGGTGAACATCATACTTGGATGACCTCAGACCTTAAACATCATTAAAATGGTGAAATTTATGGCGGTAACATCTTAGTTGATGACCTCAAATCTCAAAACATCATAATTTGGTGACAAGGTCTGAGGTGAACATCATACTTGGATGACCTCAGACCTTAAACATCATTAATTTGGTGAAAAATTTATAAGGGTAACATCTTAGTTTGATGACCTTAGACCTTAAAACATCATAATTTGGTGACAAGGTCTGAGGTGAACAATATACTTGGATGACCTCAGACCTTAAACATCATTAATTTGGTGAAAATATTATGGGGGTAACGTCTTATTTTGATGACCTCGGACCTTAAAACATCATAATTTGGTGACAAGGTCTGAGGTTAACATCATACTTGGATGACCTCAAACCTTAAACATCATTAATTTGGTGAAAAATTTATGAGGTGAACATCATACTTGGATGACCTCAGACATTAAACATCATTAATTCGGTGAAAAATTTATGTGGGTAACATCTTAGTTTGATGACCTCAGACCTTAAAACATCATAATTTGGTGACAAGGTCTGAGGTGGACACCATACTTGGATGACCTCAGACCTTAAACATCATTAATTTGGTGAAAAATTTATGAGGGTAACATCATACTTGGATGACCTCAGACATTATAGTTTAGTAATGAAGACACTGGTTTAGTAATGAAGACACTGGTGCACGACATATAAAAACATTCGAAGGTAAGATAAGCAAAGTTCTCCTCAGAGAATGGTATAGCACAAAGAAGTTAGAATTACAAGTCAAAAGCTAATAGAAAATGTGTTCAGTGGTTACAGACCAATATAAATCAGAAATAAAAAATTACAGATAAGAGCTTCACAGAATACAGCCTAAGTGTCTGTAATCTCAGGGTTAGTAGCAATGCCCCCACTTCCTTGGCCGATGTTGGTCACTTCTGCGCCATCATCCTAAGGATTAACATCTTATGTCCTTATATCTTCTGGTTGAGCAGTCTCGGTTGGCGCAGCACCACCTTCCTCCTTAACCTCTTATAAGGCCTGAGCAAACCGAGGATCAGCACATCCTAGACCAACGAAGTCTGAGGCTACCAGGCTCCCCAACTCCTTCTCTTTCATTGTAGCCCATTTTCCAGTGGCCTTAACACCCCTTTCGAGGTACTCAAAGCCAAAGCTGACGAATTCGTCAAATACCTTGTAGTCCTCCAAGATCTTATCTGAGGCGTCATCCAGAGAAGCCTTCACAGCGACATCGACATTGTGTTGGAGAGAGTCAGCCTGGGTCTTCAGAGCAGAGCTATAATCCTTCTTAAGCTTATCCAAGTCTTTCTCTAGCCGCTTAACATTAGCTTCAGACTTTTCTAAGGAAGCCTTTAGGCGCTCCACTTTAGCATTCAGAGCAGCCTCTATCTTTTGGGCCTCTCTGCCCTTCTCAATCAGAGGGAGTTTCCTCAGGGTCCAGTCAACGAACTGGTGCATGGTTAGGAGACCCTGTAAAACATGTGTAGAAATTTCAGTTCAAGATTTGGTATAATTCAAAGCCGATGTTACACTTAAACAACAGCAACAACAAAAGTCTTACCTGGATAGATCGATGGAGGCTGAACTCGGCCAGCAGAGGGGTGTTCAGAGAACGGCAGAACCGTTTATCAGCGTCGGTCATAACGGAGCCGATAGCGTCCATGGCCTTCAAACTTTGGCCAATAAGGCTATCACCGATCTTCAACTGCTCCAGATGAGCAACTAACGCGTCCTCAGAGGAGATGGGGATCGCGCGATCCCCCTTGAAGGTTTTCTTCTTCTGCCTCTGATCCTCAGGGGCAGGGTCATTGGACTTCCTTTTCTTTGAGGCATTAGCCCTTGAAGTTGGGGGGGGGGGGGGAGGAGGCGCATTCAGGCCTGCTTTCTTAACTAGTTTTGTGAGGCTGGGGCCTGCCATTTCCTAAATGCCGTTTGATATTCCTTCCGGACGCTCTGCAAAAAGAAAAGATCTGAGTTAAAAGATCAGAGACATATCAAAATCAGAGGTTCAACTTGTCGAAAAAATAAAGTAGCTTACGAAGCTCGATCAGGGGACTCCCCCCAAGTCCAGTCTTAGAGAGGTAGTAGGGGTTCATCAAATGCTCGTACTTGACCAGCAGACCATTCTCCCCCTGATCTTGAAGGTCTTTGACCTTCTGAAAGTTACTCTGGCTTATTCTAGGGTCGGCCCTGGCAGCCATTGACACCTTTCCCCACCTCAGAGGTATTCTCGTCTCTAAAGATGAAGAGGGGGCGCAGTCACTAAATTCCCATGCCCCTGAGGCGAAGAAATATCATGGTTTCCAGTTATGGTTCGAAGTCTGGGTAACCAGCAATATCTTCTTAGTAGACTTCTGAGCTAGAAAGTGGTAGTAACTCGGATGATTCCTAGCAGAGGAGTGCACGTAGCACCCTGTGAAGACCTGGACGGGAAGTTTTAAATGATGGACTGCCCTCCATAAGACGATAGGCCCAGCCCCAATCATCACCCTTCAGGCATTGGGGGAGAGTTGGGAGGGAGCCAAGTTAATATAGGATAATATGTCCCTAATTATTGGATGAATGGGAAGACAAAACCCTAGCTTAAACATCTGCTCATATAAGCATATCTCACCAACTCGGCCGCCAAAGTCCCTCTCATCCCTCAGAGGTCTCTTAAGTTTTATGGAGGGACCTATGGAATAAAGATGCTTGAAAGCTAGGAGTCGAGTCCACTGACAGTGCTCTCTATCTCGACTTCCTCCGAGGTGTCAACATCACTTTCGCTACCATCATCCTCATCCCGGGCAACATCGTCTTGGGCAGGGGTGGGAGCACCATCAGGGAACCTCTGAGCGAACTCAGTCCCTGTAGCAGCCGACAAGGGAATAGCATCAAATATTGGGGGAATAGCCACACTAGGTCCTACAATTTCGATATCGGAGGAAGAGTACGAAGCGCTAGAACTCTTGTTAGATGAGGCACGGCTGGAAACCTCGGCTTGGTCAGGGGCTTGATCCATCCTGATGGAATAATCCGTGGCTTCTTGAAAAGAATTCGCAGACATGGGGTCTGAGGTGTATGACTCAGACTCAGACACTAGAGTGGGTTCCAACGGAGTGTCATCTGGCTCAGGGTATATCACCCTCAGAGGGGGTGTAATGATTGTTCTGAGAGGGAATGCCTCTGCCATATGAGCTTCTTCTTGGGCTCGTTCTATTTGCCTAATCTTATCTAAGGTTTTTTTCCTAAGTGAAGGGAATTCCTCTAAGAGTTGATAAAGGGGTATGAGCATATGAAGATGACCTTACACTTAAGGACTCAAGTAAAAAATAAACAGGATGACATAACCTAAGTTAAAGATCAAATGTGGTTATTTGAAAAGAATACTAACCAAGAAAAGTCGAGAACTGCTCACCGAGAAAATCATAAGCTCACCAGAAAACTCAAAAGCTCACCAGAAAACTCAAGTCGATACCGAAAAATGCAACAAAGGAAAATTAAAGCCTGAAAATAACCAAAGCAGGATGGAGAGGATACCTGGATGACCGTGAAATAAGGGGGAGGGAGATGATAATCGAAGAAACTCTAACAATTGCAGCAACAGAGCTCTGGAAGAGATAGAGTGAGGAAGGTTCAGGCGAGAGAAATGGAGGGAAATGAGGAAGAAGGAGAAAGAGAAGGGTTTTTACCCTCAAATGTGATTGCACACGTCCCAAGGCCCATCATTGCCTTGGGAGACCAAAAGGCAATCAGAATCTTTGTATTTATCAGGCACGCTACCCACTTCAATTCTTGGCACTTATCAAAGAGATATTGGCACACCAGGAAAAATGGCCTCGGCCTTGCAAATACCCCTCAATCACCTACTCACATAGGTAATTAAGGGCTAGGGGTGATTGATATGCCCTAAATGTACCTGACAACTCAGAGACACCAACCTCGACGTATGAGAGGGCCGAGGTAACAAAGGCACCTGACTGACAACCATCACTCTCGTCCTACATAAGGTCGGTTGACATCACTGGTCACCTCATTGTCGGGCAGCATCAGAGATCACATCTACCTCACTCATCAACCTCGATTGGGAAGAAGCCGAGGTAGCAAGGACCACCACTATCGTAACCAACCTCGGCTGGAAATCAGCTGACATGCCAGCTAATCCAACATAGCCTCGGCCCAGGCCGATGTTATAACTCCACCTGCCTTACCTCAGCTTTCCTACTGAGCTGAGATCATCGTGAATAACCTCGGATTGAGTAACAGCCAGACTTCACCAACCTCGTACTCTTCCAGGCTGAGGTTGGTACCAATCAATCATTTGTACGCATATGTATAGCTTGGAACACGTGCACAAATCTGTTATAACCAAATTATTCCCTTCACGTGAGGGAATATTAAGGTCATCATTACTTAGTTGAGATCAGCCAGGTGTCACTCTCATACTGGCTCGATGCTCATGAACATGACCATTGTATGCTTGGGGGTACACTACACCCCCCAATCACTATATATAGAGGTCATCCTCTATCTTGTAAAAGGTTCCAAAATTAACAATCCTAGCTGAAAATCTGTCCAATTATACAGTAGAGAGAGAAAGCTTAAGAGATTGTATCCATGGTCGTTAGTGCCTTATTCTAGTTACCTTACTCACTCACTTACACAGTGGACGTAGGCCTAATTGGCTGAACCACTTTAACATTTGTGTTCATCCCCTTCTCTTCATCTCTATCTCTTGTACTTGAATGTTCCTGTGCTATCATTGTTATAAATAATTTGAGCTTACGAACACCTTGAAGGGTGGTGCTGTTTCCAGCATCACCACTCTGCATCGCAAAGTAATAATACCAAGGAAAGTCTTTGGAGTTCTCTTTGGGCCTATATAATTGGAAGAACTCCGCAGGTTTTATGTCTTTATTGAAGTGCTTCTGCCAAATTACTATGGCAACAAAGATTTCCCTTCAGCCGTTTGGATCCAGTTGGGTCGGGGCCAAGTTAATGGCACTTAGAGTCCTCCTTACTGGAACTGGAACTGGCAGTCGCAATCCTAAGAGAAGGGCGTGAAAAGGAAAATAAACCCCCTCATTTGAGATCGCGAAACATGATCTTTGTTCCACGGTAGAAAGAGTAAAGATAGTCCTTTCTTAGAACTCAAAATCTACGGACACATCAGCAATCTGGTCTTCGCTCATGATGCATGTGTGTTTAAATGCCATGGGATCTTTCTCATTAAACTGGCCACAGTCAGAAAGTCCAGTAGGGATACTCCTACTCTCCACTGGGATAACAGATGCACCAATAATTATCGCAGCAGTGGCCTCAGGAGGAGGGTTATTATTGGAGAGAGTATCTTCCTACTTCACGTCCGCAGTCCCACTGGAATCCCTGCAACTAGAAGAGTCCGCGGAGTCAGAATCTATCACCACATAATTAGTGTAGTCCTTAAGTTGGCAAGGCCCACTAGCCTTCAAAGTCTTTATATAAAGTATCTAAGAAGGAGGTACGCCAAGTGTATCTTCTAGAAATCCTCAATGAATTACAATGCATAGAGCCGCGGTAACACCTGGAAAAGTAAAAGGACTCCGCAGTTAGGTGTCATACATACTATGATCATAAAGGCCTAATAGAGGTCGCGACAGATACAAATAATATATAATAAAAAGAAGTAAAAAATTTCAAGTCAGGCCGCAACCATCTAACCTAAAAGGCTGCAACCAGAGGGAATTTTGACAGCTAAGATCAAACGAAATCCGCAGCTATCTAACCCAAATCTAACAAGTTATAGTGTAAGGCAAATGTTAGCAAAATAAGGGAAAGTGAAGGTTGCAGCCAATCAATTTAAGAACAAAGATTCCAGCCAGGGGAAATTTTAGCCAGGGGAAATCCTGGATTTACAAGGATTGAAAGAAGGTCGTAGCAAGATAGATAGCATAGTCATACTACCAAGCCGCAGACAGGGGCAAAAATAGGTAAATAGTTAGGATTTCCAGCCTTCATAAATCTAAAAAATAAAACCTTACGTTTTGGCCAAGAACACATTCTTGATGATCTTGGCTAAAAACAAAATCCAAATAGGGTTTAGGTATAGATTAAGTCCAAAAAACACCAAATCCATAAAAAACCAAAGCCCTAAACCTTATGCTATTTCCAATAAATCAAAAACCTAGTTATTCATTTAGATACAGTGTTTAATAATAAAGCCCTAATTTCTATAAAAATAGTGGGGCGTGAGCAGAAAGTTCCCAGGAAAAAAAGCAACAAAGAATCAAAATGCAAAAAAATAAAAAGTAAATAGGAATGGTTACTTTGAAAATTATGAAACAATGGAAGATCATCGGTTGCTCAACCTTGGACCACCATAAGAATGCCTCACACCGCCTTGAAATCGCTGCCTAAAATTCTCCGGAGAATACAAAGGAATAAGGACGGATGTTTGACCTTCGATATTCTCTCAAGTAAGTTGATAAGGTAATGAAGGCCATGGGATGATATCATTTATATAAGAGGGTGCTGGAAGGTGATGCGTCATAAGACATTGGCCTCAATACCCAGTTGCATACCTATCAGGCAACTTGCAAGTCATGAACAAAAGGCACAGCGACAAAGGGAATATATGTAACACGACCACAACACCAACTCACCAGTTCTTGACAATGAGGCATGGGGGATTAGCGATATGACTAATAATGGCGTTATAACCATCGAAGGGTTGAGTGTAAATTCACCCCCTGAGGACATACAGGCTACGGCCTCATCCCCCCATTTATCCCATATGAAATCGCAACCTGGGTCAGACAAGCTGCAGTCAACTGTCAACATCAGTCGTTGCCTCAGTTCAAACACGTCGCGACCACTCCCTTCTACTTAGTGTATACCCTGCCACGGATAATAACATAACAACAACAGCTATCCTACTTCTAGAAGGATTCCTTACTCACCTCCCTTATCAACATGTCGCGTCTTCAATGCACATGACAGCACCCATATGACTTTTATAAATAAACGTGCTCACCTCATTATTAGCAGGAAGAATCACTTGGTGAAACCCTGCCAAAGTCTTTACCCTACCTTTATATGGAAGTCACCACACATGGGGGATCACCCCGTGGCACAACTGTACAAGTTCATCCTCTACAAGCAGTAACCTAGGCTTCCCAACTTAGTTATATTCATGTATTCTCCTCCCTTATCTCTCTTGTACGCCTCTAATGGTACCATAATCTTGTACTATACAACATATATAATGAGACTAGGGCAACAAAGTGGACATCAAACCACTCTATATCTAGTGTTTATCTCGTGTTTACTTGCTTTATCTCTATTTTATACTTTATATGGAGATGGAGAATGGTATACATCTAATTTCACACATCATTAAATCCTATTATAAGCCTATTTTTAATGACCTTGTGCAGTCGAACGTCTGCCACTGCTGCCATATTGATATCTTTATTGTATTCACATTATCTTGCTTCATTGAGATATTCCTTTGTTTAAGCTGGTTCAAGACATCCATCAGCATCTCCTCCTACTATATAATTGTACCTGAAAGAGATCATATTCATATCTTCTATGGCCTCTTTGGTCCTGGGAGGGAGGTAGAGATCCTTCTTATCTTTATTCTCCCAATCTCTTTTATGGTCTTTATTCCCTATTTGAGGTGATTTTGATCTCCTCTTAATTTTTTAGTCATCACAGGCTTGTGTTGATCTGCTATTTTTCTCCACATATTTATTAAGCTTTCTTCTTTTGATGAGGGATTTCATCCTTCAAGGCCCAATAGTCTTTGGTCTCCTGCCCATGATTCTTGTGGAATTTGTAAAACTTACTCTTATCTCTTCTTACACCAGGTCTTCTTAAATTCTTTGGCCATTTCAATTCACTGTGTCCTCGAAGCTCATTGAGGATGTGGTTTACTCACACTTTTAAGGTAGTTTATTCGCCAAACCCTTGGTATAGCCTCCTATCACTCGTCATTTTGGGACCATCATCGGTTTTCTCCTTTCTTCTTGAGCTACTACTTTCTTCAATCTTTATGTGACTGAACTCTTTTACATCCATGGATTCCTCTACATATATGATCTTTCCTGCCTTAGCCAAGAGTTTGTCCATATTGTTTGGATATTCCTTGCAAAAATCCCAGTATAACTTCATGGATAATAGCTCGCTCATGATTTTTATAATGGATACTTTCTCATTGTATTCCACCACTTTCACTTTTTTAGTATTGAACCTAGTAATGTACTTCATTCTCATTTCATCCTCATGTTAACTGATGCTTGACAAGTGAGCTACCCTCTTACCAGGTTTTATTATGAAGAAGAAATTGTTAATAAAGAGGCCAACAAGTTGTTTAAACTCCGAGATTTCCCCTCTGGGTAACCCATTATACCAAATTTGAGCGGGTCTATGAGAGTGCTTGAAAACGACCTACAATGCATCTCATTGACTACTGAAAATATATCGCGCATTACCTGATATTTCTCAACATGGAAATTTGGATCTTCTTTCCCGTTATACCTGGGAGTGATCATGGGCCGATTGAATTTTGTAGGTGTGAGATTATAATAACCGGGATTTTCGGATCAAATTTATCAATCGACCCTAATCACCTACAATCATTGTTTTAACCCTCAAAAATTATTCAAATTCAGAAATCTTCTAAGAAGAATAAAACTATACTTGATGCCCTACAGCTTTACTAAATTAACTTTGACCCCCTGAAGTTTTAATAATTAAAAATTAGCCCTTAAAAACTTCAAAACAACATAACTTGACTTATATGTAACCCTTAAACCTCAACTTTATATCAAATTAATCCTTTAGACTTTAACTAACATAAAATTATAATTTCAGCCCTTGAAACTTTCTAAATTTACAAAAATATCCCTAAACTTCATCAAAAGTACACTTTTAAGGCTATAAATGCATATACTTGACCAACCAAGGACCAAACACCAAAGCTTTGATAATTTCATAAAAACCCCTGTGCAAATAAACCTACACATTAGCATAAGAAGCCAAAAATTACATGTGTACACCGTGCACACATGTGAGGAATAATACTCAAGCTAGAAAACCTCACAATATCAGTTCAAATCCACCTCTTTTATCCACCAATGAACTCCCCTGATCATATACTATAAATACCCTATGAATTTCGAGTTTAAACTCACTTAAGCAGAAGTTTCAAAACCCAAAATTTCCACTCCAAAGCGTTACACTCTGATTTTATGTACTATATTCACTTCTTTTGGTTTCAATCGAATAATGTGTTGATATAATTCTAGAATAGCTCAAAATAGTACGAATTCTTAAGTGAAAAATAAGACCTGGGTGAAATTATGAAGTTTTCATCATTTAAGCTTGAGATTCAATGATGAACTTCTAAATAATGATCAAAACTCAGGTTTAAATATTTGAATGTCTTCATTAGAACCTCGGTAACTCGAGTGTAATGATCAAATGCCATGAATGTGCATAATAAGCTCGAATCGATTAAGAGTATATTTTGAATTAGAAAACTGAAAATCTTAAATTCTCTCTCTATAATCCATCACAAACCCTAACATCAAAACCAAACTACTCCTACACAGAGCAAAAATAAAACTATGTTCATAGCAATCCCTACCATATCCTTAAAAGCTACGAATGCTAGGTCAAATTTTCAATAAAACACACAGTTATAGAACTTAAGAAATACTACATCTCAATCCATAAAACCTATATATTTTGATTCCTTAAGAAATTTTAGGTTGAGTTTGTTAAGAAATCATCTCAAATGGTTTATAAATGAATGAGAAATTCCTAGTCAAAAATCAGAAACCCTAAAGTCAATTGTCGAGGGGACGAAGATGAACTTTTTAACCAAAAACTTTGACTTGGCACATGAGGGCACGTGGTCAATCAAAATTTTTTCCAATATTTGTATTTTATTTTCCTGGTCAAAATGATATAAGGTAAGGTCATGTTTGGATCAACCCAGTCTAAGTTACGAAAAAATGAGGTTTTAACTTAGAAATATGTTTCCTAAATTACAATTTAACCCCTCCTAACTTTTTCGACTTATGAATTTGAACCCTAAACCTCGTCTATGAATACTTCAAAATATTTTAAGACAAAAAGTCTCTTGCACCAAAGTTCAAATATGACCATAAGTCCAAGATTTTAAAGTCCTAAATTATTTATAATTAAACCCCGAGAACTTTAAAAAACATAATTTTGTGCATAAACTGACCAACCTAATCCTAAATTCCAACAAATACTTATATACCCAAACATTGTATATAGAGAATCAAGTACCATCTCCTCCTTATATCCTCATGTGATCTATAAAGTCGTACGATATACCGAGCAAGTAGGTTTTCTTACCTTTTCAATAGTAAACTTTGTGTATTTAACATACCGCTATTGAAATCACTATGTGATAGCTCATATTTACTTTTAGTATATGCATATTATAATACTACCATACTACATATTTTATTGAATATCATCGATATTTGAATTTGAATGTGGATCAATTTAACCCTTCTCACATAATAACTAATGTCATATTCCTTAGTGAATCAGTTTACCCCTGCACTTTTGTGTAAATATTTATATTATGAGCATCAGTATTAACTAGGAAGTAGATTGACGTGTTATCCCATGAAAATTTTTGCATGGCCTAATAGTCTCAGATGATTGAGAGCCTTGATTATTGCTACATACGTATGAGGGCCACTTTAATTATGTCCCTAGTCGGTTACTTTCCCCAACGGTTTTGGGTTGATTATTATTTGGTTTTACTGATGACTTAATTATTTCCATACCCCTTAGTGAACTGGTAAGTACGAGATTATTAGTTCAGATATCCTTGACTTTCTTTCTAGTATCCACAATAAACTAGTAAGTATGGGATTATTAGTTCAAAGAGCCTTAATTTTTTTTATAAGCTAATAAGTATGGGATTATCAGCTTTAATTCTTTAGCGTTGTTATACACTAAATTCTATACACACTCCAACTCTCATCTATACATATATTTGTTATAGAATTGGTAAAACCTGCTTAGAATATTTGTGCTAATTCCTTTTTCCTATGGATAAACTCGGAGAAAGAGGATAATATCTCTCCCCTTTCATAGATGGATACCTATCCCCTGTTTGCATATGTGACCGTGTAGGCAGAGAATAAGCCAGATGGGAGCAAGGAGAGGCACTTTTCGATTTTTTACTTTATAGTTTGTGTTAGAAATATGAAACTCACCCCTGCGGTGGTACTGCCCTATGTAAACTATTTTAATAATGAATAAAGTTTTGTTATTCCGCCTTAACTTTAATTCATTGCTTTATATATACTCTTTTGTGCATTCATACCAAAAACAGGGTGTGACAAATTGGTATCAGAGCAAGTTTTAAATTTAAACAAACCACCGGATTAGCATTCTATATGGAAAAAGAACTTATAAGATATTAGTTATTTTATCTTTTCGCCACTTATTTTATTACTATTATTATATGGTAGTTCCATTTTGCAATATGGATACTTAGGATACGTTTCTGTTTAATGTGGATATTGAGCGGAACAATCGCTGGGAAACTAGAGTCCGAGAAGAAACATTAGCAAAGTTACGGGAAATGATTCATGCAGTAGAGGAAGATTGGGTAGGTGCTAGTAGTGATGTCAAACGATGCGACATGAAAATTATTAGAAAGCTAGATGATTACGTGAAAGATCCAGCGATACTTTAAGAAGCTATCAATCTTGCACTCACAGATGCTCCGCCGACCCCACCTATGTGTGACACCTCGACTAATTAAATACCGGGTAGCTACTCCTTTATTCAATTTAATACAAAATGTCAAGTTGGTTCAGTTCATAGCATCCACCTAATATTTAAAAAGTGAGTTGTCAAATTTTATTAAATTAAATGAACATGCAACCAATTAAATTATTAGCTAACGATACCACCATCACATCACAGTGACAACAGAATAATATTGGAAATAATAAATGAGTCTAGAGTAACACTCCTCTGAATAATCCAAATACTGAATAAAAACCAAATGCAAAGTCTGAATAGTTAAATATCTCCAAAACTGAAATGAAACTGAAAGTATGAGAAAGTTGTCTCTAAATGGAAATGTGTGACATGCCCTAACAGATAAATGACTCTATAATATAATCAATGTAGAATGTGTAGGCGTCTACTATCGAGATCCTGTAACTTTCACAGCAGCTACAGCACGTCAATGAAATGAAACTCCTATGCTTGGGGTCCCTGTGGCTGGGCACCTAAAAGGTTTTACAAGAAAACTAGATTTGAAAGAAAACGGGTCAGAGCCCGAGGTGAAAACAGTTTAAAAATAGCAAATGTTTAATTGCATTAAATAGTGAATATTATATACATGTTAGTTACATGCTCTCATGTGAGTTCCTCACCTCTCAACTAATGTGCACGCCTAACGTATATCTTTAACCCGTCCTAGTTATGCTGGTAACTAACTAGTTGGTATCCCTTCATATTCTCACATTATAAAATGGGGGTTTATTTATAACCTTCTAATATAACCTACATGTATCTCACCCTTTCATTAATCAAATTAATGTATCACAGTTACGATAGGAAATTCTCCGTATTAAATTCCATTCAAAATGTCCCAATAATTTATAATCACACTTTAACAAATGAATTCGTTAAAATCACAAGTATATTATTCTTAGCATAAATATACAAATAGGGAACCCCTAGGCTAAACTTAGGTGCACATATACTCTGCTATTGAATCCCGGTACATCACGTACATAAGGACTACGTGTTCCGAATCTCTCAGGAACCGTTTCAATAAGCAAAATCACACATATTGGAGGCGAATATAGTTCACATACCCATGGGTCACGCACATACCTATGCTCCCATGGTCAGCTGACTTATTAACTCACAAATAAGCCATTCACAACCCTATGTCCTTAAGGTACCAATCTAAATCCCCCCATAGGCACACAAAGATTTGATGGCCCTATTACGAAATTCGACCTCCCGTGATTGCAAGTATGGTAGGTATGTTATACACATAATAATTCATATACTAAGCAATCACACAACTCAGATAACTTGTTATATTATTAAAGGTATATTCTCAGCCATATACCATTAGTCTAATTCATACATTATGATTACTCCGAATGATATATATTATATTTCACAGATACGTCTCACGTCGTATAATTTCAAGTACTTAAACCTAACTAAAGAGGTTACTAAGTCTCCTAACTTTCCCACCTATTAATTCAGTACTCATCACTCCTTATTTATGTCCCAAAATTCTAACTTATCACTCCTAATAATTTAAGACGTGTTCTCGCATCATAAAATAGGGAATAACTCGTCGAACACACGTAAATTCAATGCTACATTCCAACTCAATCCTAATATGTTTCGAGTTTTAATTATATCCCAACTGGTCTCCCTCAAGTCCTAAGGTATTCACAAAATCCCCAACTACAATGTTCGGTGGTCGTTAACGCTACAATCCACAAAGGGGAAAAAGGTCACCATTTCTGGGGGCATCGATCGATCGTGCCTGATCATCGATCTATTGATGGTCGATCGATCGACTGATGAATGCCGATCGATTGATCAAGCAGTTGCAGGCTACGGGTTTCTTTATTTTTCAATCCCATATTTGTCCCAAAATATTATTACATGATGTTAAATCCTAATATAAGTACATGGGATCATTATACAACCTAATTACATGATTCCTAAAGGTCCAAAACCTTTAAACCATCAATAATTAGCCTTTCTTGGATTAAATCTTCATATTAACATAAAAACCCTATTTTTTTCTATTTCATCAGGAACCATCATATTTCTTTTCTAACTCCGTATTTAATTCTTATAGGGTTACGATTTTGTAACTGAATTACTTCCAAAACTAATCTACATGCAAGTCCTATCCAAGATTTAGGTTTCTTCTCCAAATTTCATGAGTGTTCATCATTATTCAAGGTTATCATTTAATCCTACACTAGCATGGATGATATATTCGCTGAAACTAAATGAAATCAAATCACTTGCCTTATAATTGGTGTTCTGAACTACTGGTGATGTTAATGGCTGGTTCTCCCTCTCTCTCTGGTGACAAATCCGGTGAATTATGGTGGTGGATGGTGGTTATTGCTTTGAAAGCCCATTTTGTAACTTCTCCTCTATCTCACGTTGCCCACTCTTGCTTTTTGGCTGATAATGACCCTAATATTGGCTGCTAAATAAACCCTAAAATTCATGGGTCCAAATCCCTTAAAAATTAAAATGACTAAAATACCCTACGAAATCCATCTCTTTTTTTACCAATGAACTCCCCTACTCATAGGCTACAAATACCCTACGAAATCCTCAGTTTAACTCAATTAAATAGAAGTTTCTAAACTCAATTTTTTGACTCCAAACAGGCAATCTATGATTTTATGTACTATATTCAGTTCTTTTAGTTTTAATATTTTTCTGTGTTGCTATAATGCTAGAATACTCAAAATAATAGGAAATTTTACGTAAAAAATAGGCCCTAGGTGAAAATTATGAAGTTTCCACCATTAAAGCTTGAACTCCAATTGTGAACTTCCAAATAAGGATCAAAACTCAGGTTTAGATCTTTGAATGTCTTCATTAGCACCTCGGGAACTCAAGTGTAATGATCAAATGCTATGAATGTTCTTAATAGGCTCGAATCGATTGAAACTGCATTTTCAACCAGAAAACTGAAATCTTAAATTCTCCCTGCATAATTCATCTCAACCTTTGAAATAAAAACCAAATTACTCCTACACGTAGCAAAAAATAAACTATGTTCATAAAAATCCCTGCTAAGCAGGTTTTACCCGTTCTATAATAAGTATACATATAGATGAGAGTTAGAATGTGTATAGAATCAGTGTTTTGCAACGTTAAAGAAATAAAGTTTATAATCTCATAGTTATCGTTTAAAAATAAAATTAAGGTTATTTGAACTAATAATCCCTTACTTACCACTTCATTAAGGATCATATAAAGAAAATCAAGGATCTTTGAACTAAGAATCCCATACTTACCAGTTCACTAAGGGGTATAGAAATAATTAAGCCATCAATAAAACCAAATAATAATAATCAACCCAAAACCTTTGGTGAAAAGTAACCAGCTAGGCACACAATTAAAGTGACACTCATATGTATGTAGCAATAAATATGGGCTCTCAATCATCTGACGCCATTAGACCAAGTAAAAGTTTCGTGAGATAACACGTCGATCTACTTTCTAGGTAATATTGATGCTCATAATATATATATTTACACACAAGTGCAGGGGTAAACTGAATCAATAAGGAACATAATATCAGTTATTAGGTGAGAAGAGTTAAATTGATCCACATTCAAATTCAAATACTGATGATATTTAATAAAATATGTATTATGGCAGTATTATAAAATGTACATACTAAGAGTAAATAGGAGCTATCACATAGTGATATTAATAGCAGTATGCCAAATATGCAAAGTTTACTATTAAAAAGGTAGGAAAACTTACTTGATCGGTATATTGCATGGCTTTATATATCTCAAGAGGATTTTGGGAGGAGTTGGTGCTTGATTCTCTGTATAAAATGTTTGGGTATATAAGTATTTGGGATTAAGTCAATCAGTTTATACAAAAAACTATATATTTTAAAGTTTGGGGGTTTAATTATAAATAATTTCAAACTTTAAAATACTGGACTTCATGTCATATCTGAACTTTGCTGTAGAGACTTTTTATCTTAAAATATTTTTAAATATTCATAGACAAAGTTTGGGGTTCAAATTCATAAGTTGAAAAAGTCAGGAGGGGTAAAATTACAATTTAGAACATGGCCTTACCCTATGATATGCTCTTATTCACACACTTGTATCATTTTGATAATAAAAATATTGGAAAAAATTACAGAAAATTCTGATTGGCCATGCGCCCTCACATGCTAGGTTAAGGTTTTTGGTCAAAAAGTTCATCTTCTTCCCCTCGACCGTTGACTTGAGGGTTTCTAATTTTTTGCCTTAAATAATTCCTTCATTTCTAAACCATTTGAGATGATTTCTTAACAAACTCAACCTAATTTTTCATAAGGAATCCAAATATATAGGTCTTGTGGATTGTGATGCAGTATATCTTAAGTTCTATGACTGTGTATTTAATTGAAAATTTGACCCAACATTCGTGAATTTTAAGGATATGGCGGGAATTCTTATAAACATAGTTCGTTTTCTACTATATGTGGTTTTAATTTGGTTTTGATTTCAAAGTTTGAGATGGATTATACAGAGAGAATTTAATATTTTCAATTTTTTATTTCAAAATACACTTCCAATCGATTCAAGCTTATTTGGAAGTTCTAATGAAGACATTTAAAGCTTTAAATCTGAGTTTTGATCATTATTTGGAAGTTCACCATTGAAGCTCAAGCTTTAATGCTGGAAACTTCGTAACTTTCACCTAGGACTTATTTTTTACGTAAAGTTTCCAACTGTTTTGATCTATTCTAGCATTATAACAACACAAAAAATGATTTAAGCTAAAAGAACTGAATATAGTACATAAAAATAGAGAGTACCTATTTGGAGTGAAAATTTTGAGTTTAGAAACTTATGTTTGACTTATTTTAAACTAAGTATTTCATGGGATATTCATAGTATGTGAGCAGGGGAGTTCGTTGGTGGAAAAAGGAGGTGGATTTAAAATGAAACGGTAAGATTTTAAAGCTTGGATTTTGTTCCTCACATGAGTGCATAGTGTGCATATGTGATTCTTGAATATTTGTGCAAATGTGTAAGCTTATTTGGACAGGGTTTTTTATGAAATTAATAAAACTTTGTTGTTTGGTCCTTGGTTGGTCATATATATCCACTTATAGCCTTAAAAGTGTACTTTTGATAAATTTTAGGGGTACTTTTATAATTTTAGAATGTTTTAAGGTCTGAAATTATAAAATTGTGTTAGTTGAAGGCTAAAGGATTAATTTGATAAAAAGTTGAGGTTTAGGGGTGAAATATAAGTCAAGTTATATTGGTTTAAAAATTTAAAGGGTTATTTTATAATTATTTAAACTTCAGGGGGTCTAGGTTAATTTAGTAAAGTTGTAGGGCATCAAGTGTAGTTTAATTCTTCTTAGAAGACTTTTGAATTTGAACATTTTATAAGGGTTGAAACAGTGACCGTAGGTGATTAGGGCAGATTTTAAAAATCATGATTATTACAGTCTACCTACCTAAAAAATTCGTCCTCGAATTTACCTTGAAATAAGTCGAGGTGTTGATCTTTCATAGCTTGTTCTGGTACCCATGTAGCTTCTTATTGGTTTTTATTTTCCCAAAGTACTTTAACTGAGAGAATTTCCTTATTTCTGAGGTACTTTACTTGGCGATCCAGAATTTGAATAGGGTGTACTTCAAATTCATGGTTTAGTTCGATAGAAATGTCTTGCCGCGTAATGGTATGAGACGGATTAGAAATATACTAGTGTAACTGAGACACATGAGATACATTGTGAATATTGAATAATTCCACAGGTAATTCTAATTGATAGTCAACAAAGCCAACTCTTTTAGAAACTGTTAAGGGTCCAATGTATCTGGGGGTAAATTTTCCTATTCTTTCTAAAACGTAAGATTCCTTTTTGAGGAGAAACTTTCAGAAATACTTCATCATTAACTTAAAATTCTAAGGGTTTTCGGCGTTGGTCTGCATAACTTTTCTGACGATCTTGGGTCATCTTCATTCTTTCTCGAATTTGTTGTATTCTCTTAGTGGTTTCCTGGATTATTTCAGGACCAAATTGTTTACTACTCCAACATACAAATGATCTACACAGTCTTCCATATAAAGCTTCAATTGTAGCATCTTTAATAAAGCTCTGATAATTATTTTTATATGAAAATTTAACAAGGGAAAAAATGTACATTCCAGTTGTCGGGTATATATAACGTACAACCACGTAACATATCCTCTAAAGTTTGGATTATACGTTCTGATTGTCCATCCGATTTTTAGGTGGAATGTGGTACTTAAATGAAGTTTAGTACCTATTGTAGTTTGCAATGCTTGCCAAAACTTTCCTAAAAATGGGAATCTTTGTCTGATAAGATGGATAAATGAATTCCATGTAATCGAACAACTTCTCGAATGTAGATCTTGCTAAGCTTATGAAATGAGTCAGTGGTCTTCATAGGTAGAAAAAGAGCAAATTTGGTGATCGGTCTTCTATTACCTAAATGGAATTATATCCTTGGAATGTACGAGGTAGTCCACTGACCAAATTTATGGCAATATGATCCCATTTCCACTCTGAAATTGGTAAGGGTTGGAGGAGTCCACTGGGGTTTGGTGTTCTATCTTTACTTGCTGATAAGTTAGACATTTCCTTACGAAATTCTCGATATCATTTCTCATATTTGGCTACCAATATTATTTCTTTAGGGGACTAGTACATTTTTGAACTTCTAGGATGAATCATAAATTCCGAGCAATGGGCTTCTTGTAACATTTCCTTTTGAAGAGATGCATCATCAGATACATACAATCTATTTTTAAATCATAAACATATTTCCTTATCGTACGAGAAGTCATGATTTGTATCTTGAAAGATTTGTACAAAAGAATCTTAGGTTTGCTGAACTAAGATTTTCTCTCTCAATTCGAGATAGGCAACAATGTTGACATTTTTTACGAAATGAGATATCAAACAAAGGTCAAATTGCTCTATGGTAGCAGCAATATCGTAGGAAATTAAAGTGTGGAGTCTTCCTACTGAATTTTAACTTCAAGCGTCGATTACTACATTGCCATTGCCTGGATGGTAATTTAATTTAAATCGATAAACTTCCAAAAAATTCATCCGGCATCGTTGTCTTAAATTTAAGTCCTTTTGAGTAAAAATATATTTCAAACTTTTGTGATCAGAAAAGACTTAGAAATTTACACCGTAAAGGTAGTAACGCCAAACTTTCAATGCAAAAACTACAACAGCTAATTCAAGATCATGGAGAGGGTAATTAAGTTCATGAGTTTTGAGTTTTCGTGATCCATACTCTATAACTTTCTCATTTTATATTAACACTAATTCTAACCATTGTAATGAGGCATCGGAATATACATCGTAGCTTATGTAACTATAACGAATGGTGAGGGCTGGAGCAATGGCTAATTTTTCCTTCAAAATTTGGAACGATTGATTACATTAATCAATCCATATTAGGGGTGAAACCGGTACGGGTTTTTACCGTATCGTACCATTTTAGTTCGATAAAAAATGGTTTGGGTTTCATATTATGAAATATCGAAAACTGATTTTCCCGAAATCGAAAATACCATAAAAATTTGGTTGGTTTTGGTTTGTAGATATAAAAAATGATTTACTGAATTTACCGTACCAAAATTATCGAATTATCGTCCTAAATACCGTAAAAAACTTACCCCGTATTACCATAGCAATTACCAAATAAAAAATATATTTAAAAACATATATCTTCCCAATTATCAAGACCCTTCATTTTTTTAAACTCATCTCATCCATTTATTTTCCTTACTATAAAAACCACGAAACCCTAAACCTAAACACAACAAATCACAAAAAATCATTCGCACACCACACACATCAAACCAGGAATCTCTATCTTCAAAAGCATAAGGTAACTCTTCTTCTTTTCCCAAATCATTACAACAAACAATATATATATATATATATATATATATCTTTTTTTCCTTATGCAAGCTTGTTCGGGTTGTGATATCCCTGTTGTGTTTTTTTTCCTGCTGCGTATCTGTATTGTGTTTTTCCTAAATCAGCACCAAAGCGAAAAAAATGATTTGTGCATTTGGGAAAAAATAAAATACCACCTGTGCGTTTTTCCCAAATCGTGTGTTGCATTTTTCCCAAATCACCTGGCTGGAATACCACTTGGTCAGAATACTAGATCCTTCCAAATCGTGTATTCCACCTGGCCGAAATACACGATCTTTGACGATGGGTTCATTCACATGAGAATATTAAAGAAAACATATACCTGCTACGAAAATATGTTTTTGCCTTAAATAGATATTAAAACCTTTTTGTTAAATAGATTCTTTTCAATCTACCTTCCTTAAGCCTTGTAAATTTGTAAAATTGTAATTAGCTTTCAGTATATTTGAAATTTTGATTTTGATTGTTGTGCCATACAGTTTATTTGAAATTAGCTTTCAGATTTTGATTGTTCTGTTGTACCATGCAGTATATTAATTTCATATTTAAAATTAGCTTTTGACTGTTACTTCCCATATAAATTCATTTATACAGTTTAGTTTTATAGTGTTTTTTTATTTATAGGTTGTAACCAACAATGGTATATACCATATTTAATTGATTTGAAATTTTGGTATTTACCGGGAAAAAAACGAATTGAAACCGAATTCACCAAAACCAAAAATACTGAAAAATACCGAAAAATCGGTCGGTTTGGTTTTGGCTTTTTTTTTTATGTACGGGTCGGTAAATTAGTACAAAATATTTTTACCATTTAGATTGTGGTTTTGGTATTGGTAAGGGGTCGTTACCGACCATACTGTACCAGTTGCACCCCTAATCCATACAAATGGAACTTCCTTCCTATTTAGCTTTAAAAGGGGGAAGGAAATGCGAGAAAATCCTTCTACAAAATGACGATAATATCCAGTTAATCCTAGAAAACTTTTTACCTCAGTAATATTTTTACCATTCTAAAATGGTTGAAATTTTGGCTGGATCGATTTGGATTCCATTTTCAGAAATCACATGTCCTAAAAATTTTATTTCCTTCATTGAAAAATCATATTTTCTATTCTTAGCATATAACCGATGGTTTTAAGAGTACCTAAGACTACGTCTAAATGTTGGGCATCTTCTACTGGATTCTGAGAATAAATAAGAATATCGTCAATGAAAATGATAAAGAATTGGTTAAGAAAAGGCCTAAAGATTCAATGCATTAGATCCATAAAAATTTTAGGTGTATTGGTTAATCCAAATGACATTACGTTGGATTTGAAATGTCCATAACGAGTCTGAAAAGCAATTTTTGGAATATTTTCATCTCTAACACGTAATATGTGGTAATCGGATCGTAATTCTATTTTAGAAAAGACCCTTACTCCTCAAAGTTATTCAAATAGTTATTCTATTCGGGGTAAAGGATACTTATTCTTAATAGTTACTGAGTTCAGTTTACGATAGTCTATGCATAATCTAAAGCCTCTATCATGTTTCTTGACAAATAATATCGGAGCTCCCCTAGATAATGAACTTAGTTGAACAAAACCTTTTTCTAAGACGTAATATAATTGGGTACGGAGTTCTCGAAGTTCTAAAGGAGCCATTCGATACGAAGGCATCGAAATTGGAATTGTATTAGGATAAAGATTGACACTAAACTCGATTTTTCGGGAACGGGTTAATCCTCGTAATTCTTCAGGAAAAACATCTTTGAACTGTTCCAAAAGGTTTGGAATGAAAGAAGAGATTTGAACTTGGAAACTTTAGGGTTCAGATGGACCTGGTCCTTGAAATATAAAAGAACAATTGTCTTCATTTTAAAAATAAATTTTCTTAGAATGATAATCGATATAAGCATGATGTCTTGACAAAACATCCATTGCGATAATAATATCGAAACCATAAATATCTAAAATTATCAAATTAACGAGTGTTCCTAGACCAAGCTGAATTCTACAATTGCTTTAATCTTGTGTTGGTGTATTGATTTCACCTATTTGTAATTCAATATCCAATGGAACAGTTAAAGATGTAAGTAGAGATTCCAATAATTTAGTTAGTCTAAGACTGATAAAGGAATGTGTTGAACCTGAAGCAAACAAAATATGTAGAGGAAGATGCTGGGAAAATATCATACCTTCTATCACGTCATGGGAGTTTCATGGTAGGCAATATTGTATAATTATTTCCATGACTCGGGATTAGCACAATTTCCTTAGCAAGATTTAACTTAGGTTGATTTTGGATAGGGCAGGATTTTGGATTTTGTGAGTGTTTTTTTAATTGATGAAGGATTGGAACAGATTTTAACTTAGGACACTGTGGTCGGATATGTCCTACTTCGTGACATTCATGACAACGAATCACTGAATGTGCTGTGTTATGATGGATCTGGAAATAATCTTTCCCACTCAATTTTTAATAGGGTTGAGGTCAAGAATGAGGTGGGGTTCTAATAACATGATTATTTTTAGTAACAGGAGGAGAAGATTGTATTACGGTGGAAGAATTTCCTTCCAAAATTTTTGCAACGTCGATAAGTTGAGAATACTCATAGATTTGTAAAGGAGTGACCGAATTTTTAATTCTTGGATGTAATCCTCTTTCAAATTGCTGCACTTCTTTATCTCAGTATCGATATACTCAAGGGTGTAATGAGATAATTACGTAAATTTGGCCTCATATTGGGCTACTAATAAATTAGCTTATTACAATTTTAAGAAATCACAAGTCGTTGATCTCGCTCATCCTCGAGGAAATATTTTTTTAAGAAAATCTACTCAAATTGCTCCCAAGTAAAATTAGCAACGTTCTGCTTATGTGACATCGCTTGCCACCAGAAATTAACTTCACCTTCAAACATATAGGCTGCTAAAGTTACTCAGATATTAGTAGTTATACCTACTCCATTCAGAATTTTCATAATCTGACGTATCCATTTCTCAGCTTCACTGGCACCTCATTTTCCAAGAAAAGACAGAGGTCGTTGTCTCAAGAATTTTTTAAGGGCATTCATCCTACGGATTTCTTCAAAAATATCCTTTGGGGTATAACGATTAATTTTTTATTGTCGAGCTAAAGAAATAAGTTCCTGAAGACATCGCATGATTCTTTCAGTTTGAGATTGTTCAGTTTAAGTTCTAGCGGATGGAATTCTAGTACTAACCATCCTAAAATATAATAGAACAATTTTAATACTAAGAATCATAAACAAGGATATGTCATAAGCCTATTATATTATACAGGATAAGTTATATGATACATCCAAGTTATATATTACAGACTACTACTATATTAGTGCAGCTACAGTATTTCGTTAATCTCCTAAGATTAGGTATGGCACATTATATATAATACTTTATTATACTTATCTACATTAGGAGACAACTTTAACTTGGATTTTTAGGTAGGAACAACAACTTCGTCACTAGAACAAGATTTTGGGTTGACTAAATAATCTTGTTGATCTGAGGAATCATCATTCGAGTCATCGGTAGAACCAGGAGAGTAGTCATCTTGCACTTCACCATTCGAAGTTGCATCAGGGTACATAGGTGGAGTCAGCGGAGCATCTGCAAGTGCAAGATTTATGACTTCTTGAAATATCACTGGATAATTCATGTAATCATCTAACTTCCTCATAACATTCATGTTGCCTATGACTCTATTCGTCAACAGTAACCTTTTAACATCACTACGAGGGCCTGCCCAGTCTTCCTCTATTGCACGAATCATCTCTCGTAACTTTGCCAATGTTTTCTCTCGAACTCTAGCTTCCTAATGTTTGTTCACCCCAATATCTACATTAAACAAAAAGGTATCCCACGTATCCATACTGAAAAATGGAACTACTATATAATAAAAGTAATAAAAGAAGTTACGAAAAGATAAAATAATTAATATCTTCTTTTTTTCGTACAGAATCCTAACCTGACGATATGTTTAAATTTAAAACATGCTCTGATACCAACATGGCACACCCTGCTTTTTGGTATGAATGTACAAGAGAGTATATATAAGGCAATGAATTAAAGTTACTAACTTTAATTCATTGCCTTATATATACTCTCTTGTACATTCATACCAAAAAGTAGGGTGTGACAATCTATAGCCTAGTACGAGGCCAAATTTATTGAATTATCTCGTTACGCCCTTGAGTATAGAGATACTGAGATGAAGAAGTGCAATCAATTTGAAAGAGTACTATGTCCAAGAATCAAGAATTCAATCGCTCATTTATAAATCTGTGAGTATTCTCAACATATCGATGTTGTAGCAATTTTGGAACAAAATTTATATGCCGTAATACGGCCTTCTCCCCCTGTTACTAGAAATGATCATGTTATTAGAATCCCACCTCATTCTCTACCTCAACCCTATTCAAACTCGAGTTGAAAAGCTTACTCCCAGATCTGTCGTAACACAACGCGTTCAGTGATTCGTTCTCATGAATGTCACGAAGCACGACATATCCGGCAACAGTGTCCTAAGTTAAGATTTGTTTCGATTCGTAGTCGATCAAACAAACCCTCACAAAAACCAAAATTCCATCCTATACAAAATTAACCAAATCCAAATCATGCTAAGAAAATTTTTCCAATCTCGATTCGTGAAAAGAATTATGTAATAGTGCATACATGAAACTCCCGTCACATGATAGAAATTATGATATTTCTCCAACATATTCATGTACATGTTTTATTTTATTCAAGTTCAACACATTCCTTTAGCAGTCTTAGACCAACTAAATTATTGCAATTACTACCTACATATTTAACTGCTCCATTGAATATTGAATTATCGACAGGTGAAATCAATACACCAACACAAGGTTGTAGCAATTGTAGAATTCATCTTGGTTTAGGAACACTCCTTGTTAATTCGATAATTTTAGATATTTGTGGTTTCAATATTAGTATCGGAATGGATATTTTGTCAAGACATCATGCTTATATCGATTGTCATGCCAAGAAATTTATTTTCAAAACGAAAATAATTATTCTTTTGTATTTCAAGGATCAGGTCCGTCTGAACCCTTAAGTTTCCAAGTTCAAATCTCTTCTTTAATTCCAAACCTTTTAGAACAATTTAAATATGTTTTCCCTAAAAAATTAACAGGACTACCCCCTTCCCGAGAAATCAAGTTTAATATCAATCTTTATCCTAATACACTAACTATTTCGATACCTCCGTATCGAATGGCTCCTTTAGAACTTTGAGAACCCCGTACCCAATTAGATGACCTCCTTGAAAAAGATTTCATTCAACTACGTTCATCTCCTTAGGAAGCTCCGGTATTATTTATCAAAAAACATGATGGAAGCTTTAGATTATGCATAGACTATCGTAAACTGAACTCAGTAACTATTAAGAATAAAATTCCTTTACCCCGAATAGAAGAACTATTTGATCAACTTCGAGGAGCAAGGATATTTTCTAAAATAGACTTACGATCCGGTTACCATTAATTGTGCATTATAAAAGAAAATATTCTGAAAACTAGTTTTGGAACTCGTCATGGACATTTCGAATTTACGGTAATGTCATTTGAGTTAACTAATGCACCCAAAACTTTTATGGATCTAATACATAGAATCTTTAGGCCTTTATTGACCAATTTTTTATCTTTTTATTTTACAATATTCTTGTTTATTCTTAAAATCAAGTATAGCATGCCCAACATTTAGAAGCAGTCTTAGGTACTCGCAATAACCATCGGTTTTATGCTTAGAAGAGCAAATGTGATTTTTCAATAAAGGAAGTAAAATGTTTAGGACATGTGATTTCTTAAAATGGAATCCAAGTCGATCCAGCCAAAATTTCAGTCATTTTAGAATGAAAAAACCCTACCAATATTTTCGAGATAAAAAGTTTTCTATAATTAGCTAGATTTTACCGACGTTTTATAGAAGGATTTTCTCACATTGCTCTCCCCTTTTTAAATCTAACTAGGAAGGAAGTTCCAATTATATGAACTGATTAATGTAATCAATCATTCCAAATTTTGAAGGACAAATTAACCATTGCTCCAGTCCTCAGCAATCCTTCTAGTGATATAAGCTACAATATATATACCAACGCCTCATTACAAGGGTTAGGATATGTGTTGATGTATAATGAGAAAGTTATAGAGTATGGGTCACGACAACTCAAAACTCATGAACATAATTACCTATCCATGATATTTAATTAGTAACCATAGTTTTGGCATTGAAAATTTGGCGTTGTTACCTTTATGGTGAAAATTTTAAAGTCTTTTCTAATCACAAAATTTTGAAATATATTTTTACTCAAAAGTACTTGAATTTAAGACAACGATGTTGGATGGAATTTTGAAAGATTACTGATTTAAATTAAATTACCATCTAGGCAAAGGCAACGTAGTAGCCAATGTTTTAGGTCAAAATCCAGTAGGAAGACTCCACACTTTAATTTCTTACGATATTGTTGCTACCATGGAGCAATATGACCTTCGATTAATATCCCCTCTAGTAAAAAAAATCAACATAAATGCTTTCCTTGAATTAAGAAAGAAAATGTTAGTTCAACAAACCCAAGATTCTTTTGTACAAACCTTTCGAGATAAAAATCCTGACTTCTCAAACAATAAGGAAACAGGTTTATGATTTAAAAATAGATTGTATGTACCTGATGATGCATCTCTTCGAGTAGAAATATTAAGAAGCCCATCGTTCGAAATTTATGATTCATCGTGGATGTTCAAAAATGTACCACGCCCTAAAGAAGCAATATTAGTGTCCAAATATGAGAAATAATATCGAGAATTTTATGAGGAAATGTCTTACTTGTCAATAAGTAAAGATAAAACACCAATATCCTGGTGGACTCCTTCAACCCTTACCAATTTTCGAGTGGAAATGGGATCATATTACCATTGATTTTGTCAGTGGACTACCTCGTACGTCCCAAGGATATAATTCCATTTAGGTAATAGAAGATCGATCACCAAATCTGCTCTTTTTCTACATATGAAGACCACCAACTCATTTCATAATCTTAGCAAAATCTACATTAAAGAAGTTGTTTGATTACATGGACTTCGTTTATCCATCTTATCAGATAGAGATTTCCATTTTTAGGAAAGTTTTGGCGAGCACTACAAACTGTAATGGGTACTAAGCTTCATTTAAGTGCTGCACGTCTCCAACAAACGGATGGATAATCAGAACGTACAATCCAAACCTTAGAAGATATGATACGCACTAACGTTAGATATTACCGATAATGGGAATATACATTTATCTCTTATTGAATTTTCATATAGCAATAGTTATCTAACTAGTATTAAAGTTTCCCTACTTGAAGCTTTATATGGAAGACTGTGTAGATCAACTGTATGTTTTATAGAATTCGGACGTATTAAATAATTTGCTCCCGAGATAATCTAGTAAACCATTGAGAGAATACAACAAATTTGAAAAATATTGAAGACAGCCCAAGATCGTCTAAAAATTTATGCAAACCAGTGCCAAAAACCCTTAGAATTTCAAATTAATGACCAAGTATTTATGAAATTTTCTCCTCGAAAAGGAATCTTACGATTTGGAAAGGAAGGAAAATTACCAGATATATTGAAACTTTGACATTTATACACGAGTTGGCTCAGTAGCCTATCAATTACAATTACCTATGGAATTATCCAATATTCATAATGTATTTCATATGTCTCAGTTACGCCAGTATATTTCCAATATGTTGGATTCCATTATGTGGCAAGACATTTTTATCGAACCAAACCATGAATTTGAAGTACACCCTATTCAAAGTTTTGATCGCTAAATGGAGACCCTTAGGAACAAAGAAACCCCTCAGTTAAAGTACTTTAGGAAAATCCAAATCAGCAAGAAGTTACATGAGAACCAGAAGAAGCGATGAAAGATTAATATCCTGACTTATTTCGACATAAATTCGAGGACGAATTTTTTTTAGGTAGGTATATTGTAATGATCGAGACTTTCGAATCAAATCTATCAACCGGCCCTAATCACCAATAATTAATGTTTCAACCCTCATAAACTATTCAAATTTAAAAATCTTTTAAGAAGAATGAAACTATACTTGATGCCCTATAACTTTACTAAATCAAGTTAAACCCTTTGAAGTTTTAATAGTTACAAACTAGCCACAGAAAAATTTAAACCAACATAACTTGACTTATATTTAACCCCTAAACCTCAAATTTTATATTAAATTAATCATTTAAACTTAAACTAATTGTTGATGTAAAAAATTAGATCACTCTAATTATTATCACAGATAAATAAAATGAGACAAAGATTTTTAAAGTGGTTCAGCCTTATAAGAATGGCCTACGTCCACTGTTATGTTATTGCTGAGTGTTTGGGAATTCTCGAGTATATGTTCTTTCAAGAAATTCCGGTCCCCTTGAATGAGGGTGATACAAGGTATTTATAGCCCTTAGGCTGTACATGAAAGGGTTGATACATTAAATGATATACATATGAAATGGTAATACATTTAATGCAGCGTGTGCGTCAAGATGCTAAACATTCAATGAATAATTGAACTGTTGATTATCTGGCAGTTTATGCTACGGCCGAGATGCAGCTCGGAGCGCTAGGGTACCTCGGAGCGCTAGAGTACCTTGGAGTGCTGAAGCTCCTCGGTGTATCCTCGTTGCTCGGAGAGAACATGAGTTGGTCGGGGAAATGAACTTCCTCGTTGCTATTATGCCTAGTAGGTTGACACGTGTCTTCATATCATTCGTCCATATCAATTAATATGCTGATATGGACGAATGATATGAAGACACGTGTCAACCTACTAGGCATACTAGCAATGAGGAAGTTCATTTCCCCGACCAACTCATGTTCTCTTCGAGCAACGAGGATACACCGAGGAGCTTCAGCACTCCGAGGTACTCTAGCGCTCCGAGGAACTAAGGCGGTCCGAGCTGCATCTCGGCCGTAGCATAAACTGCCAGATAATCAACAGTTCAATTATTCATTGAATGTTTATCATCTTGACGCACACGCTGCATTAAATGTATTACCATTTCATATGTATATCATTTAATGTATCAACCCTTTCATGTACAGCTTAAGGGCTATAAATACCTTGTATCACCCTCATTCAAGGGGACCGGAATTTCTTGAAAGAACATATACTCGAGAATTCCCAAACACTCAGCAATAACATAACAGTGGACGTAGGCCATTCTTATAAGGCTGAACCACTTTAAAAATCTTTGTCTCATTTTATTTATCTGTGATTAAATAATTAGAGTGATCTAATTTTTTACATCAACAGATTGGCGCCGTCTGTGGGAACGATTTGTTATTATCGTTTTTCACCAAAAATCATTCATCACCAATGGCGGATAACCCAGAATCTAGCAATCGAAACGCTGGAAATGCTGGAAATCCTCCCAATCCCTCTGCACCTCCAGATCTGGCCGTGATCATGACAAATCTGGCTCAAGGACAAACCGCCATGCAAGATACGATGCGGCAACTCATACAAACCCTTCATGGCGGTGCACGTGCACGTTCAGGACAGCAAAGTGGTCAGAGGTAAACTTATTTACTTTCTTCACGATCCAGGCGTACTGAGTCACGTCGTAATGAGGAATCTGATGATTTCTCTTATCAGCCTGGGCAAACTTCGTCACTAAGGGCTACAGATACTGATCAACATATCACCCTCTCTCCAGAAAGACCCAGTGCTTTAGAAAGACTGAGTAGGGTGTCTCCTTTCAGTCGATTAGGCCCTAGGAGGAATAGGAGTCCACCTAAGACCATATCGAGGAGTTTTCGACAACCATCAGATCTAAGAGAAGGATCAGCACAATCACGACCAGTTGCTCGTCAAGATAGATCTCAAGAAGCTACCTCAGAACGATCAATTGCTCAAACCAATAGGCCCGAGGAAGGAAATGAAGCGTGGAAAGGATCTCTCCAACGGTTGGAGGATAAATTGGGAGAAATGGCCAAGGCAAAGAACCCCCTACACCGAACTTTTGTTCGAGGAACACCTTTTGTACAGGCCATTGTGAATTTTCCTACACCGTCAAAGTTCAAAGCACCTGTAGTAACCCCCAAATATGATGGAAAGACAGATCATGTTCTTCACATAGAGCAATATCAAGCTGCTGCGGACATCTATGTCATCCCCGACGAGATGAGATGCAGAGCGTTCTCAGGAACTCTTACTGGAGCTGCCCAGATATGGTACAACAATCTTCCTAGGGGTAAGATTTCAACTTTCTTTCAGTTGGCCGAGTTGTTTATTGGCAATTTCTATTTTGGAGCAAAGCCAGTAAAACGAGTAGCACACTTGTTAAGTGTTAGACAAAAATCTGGTGAGAGTACTAGAGATTACATAACCCGTTTCAATAACGAGAAGCTGGAGGTCATAGATTACGAAGAGAAGACAGCAATCACCGCTTTGATGAGTGGGTTGTTGCCTAATAAGTTGTATTATACTTTGGCGAAAGATCCACCTAAAACTATGTCAGAACTGATGGCAAAAGCTGCCAAAATCATGAATGCCGAGGAAGCTATGGCTGCAAAGAAGAATATAGATAAAGACACCAAGGTGGAAGTCGACAAGTCTAAGAATAAAGAGCATAAGGGCAATGGCGGTGATAAACGCTCCAGAAATAATAAATCATCATGGGAAGTCCTGAAGAAATACGACAATTATACTCCTTTGAAAATGGGTATTCATCATGTCTTGGAAGAAATCAAGAATAACGAGGAGGTAAAATGGCCAAAGAAACTGAAGTCAGACCCTGATTCGAGGAGTAAGGATAAATATTGCAAGTTTCATAAAGATCATGGTCACATGACCAAAAATTGCATAGCTCTTCAGAACGAGATTGAAACACTCATCCGAAGAGGAAAGCTAACAAAATATGTTGATCGGGGAGGTGAAAGGAAAAATAACGACCGGACTAGAGAGAGGTCTAGATCTCCTCGTCGAGCAGAAGGGAAAAAGAAGAGAAACCATGAAGATGATCCAGATGATGACCCCGACCTTCCCAAGAAACCAAGACAGCCAGAACGAGAGGTATTTTCTATACGTTTTGGGTCATTTGATTGTAATGTCATTACAGGAGGAGATGCAGGAGGAGGAGACCTTACTGCAGAAAGAAAGGCTTACCTTGGAGAGGCTCAAGCTTGTTCATATATTCAGCGAATAAATCTAGCCGAGGACGATCGCCCGAGGAAGGTAAACAAAGAGAAGCTGGTCATTGGCTTTTCAAAAAACGACCTAGCAGGTGTTCTTTATCCTCACGACGATCCTCTGGTGATCAAAATGAGGATGAAGGAAGTAGTGATTTCAAGGGTGTTGGTAGACAATGGAAGTTCGGCAGACATCATGTACTATTCATGCTTTGACGGTTTGAATCTGAAATTATCTCAATTGGAACCGTATCACAGACCCCTCCTAGGTTTTGCTGGCGAGAAATTTTTTCCACTTGGGACGATCAAGTTGGACATATTCATTGGAACTTGGCCTGCTTGTCGAACAGAGAGAATACGCTTCTTTGTGATGGATAAGAATGTGCAGTCAGCCTACAACATCATCATGGGAAGAGTTGGTTTGATGAAGTTCGAAGCAGTTCCATCTACAGTGCATCAGTGCTTAAAATTCCCAACAAATTTTGGAGTAGGAGTTGTGAAAGGTGATCAAAAAGTAGCTCAGGAATGCTATTATTCGTCTGCCGAGCAAGAGGCACTTGAAGATTCAAGAAAAAAGACTACTACCTACCAGGTGGATGAAGGTACAGAAATTGAAACACTGGATCCTCGAGATGAATCCCAACTTGTAAAAGGATAGGTGGTGGAATCTACAGAAAATATTATTCTGGACGACGAGCACCCTGAACGAGTAACCCAGATAGGTTCTACGTTGGATGCTTCAATAAAATAGGAGTTGATAACTTTCTTGAGAAACAGGAAGAAAACTTTTGCGTGGAGTCATGAAGACATGCCAGGAATAGATCCAAACTTCTTATGTCATGAGCTCAATGTGAATAAGGAGATCAAGCCTGTAAAGCAGAGAAGAAGGGTATTTATCCCCGAGAAGAATCAGGCTATACAAGAGGAGGTCGAGAAGCTCCAGAAAGCCCAATTCATTGAAGACGTAAAGTATCCAGACTGGTTGGCAAACGTGGTGATGGTAAAAAAGAAAAACAATAAATGGAGAATGTGTGTTGATTTCACCGATCTTAACAAGGCGTGCTCAAAGGATCATTTTCCATTGCCCAGAATTGATCAACTAGTGGATGCTACCTCGGGACATGAGCTGCTCAGCTTCATGGATGCTTACTCTGGCTACAACCAGATCAAAATGAAACCTGAAGACAGGGAAAGTACTTCTTTTATTACCCCTCGGGGAACATATTGCTATAATGTTATGCCTTTTGGTTTGAAAAATGCAGGAGCGACATACCAGCGGCTGATGAACAAGGTTTTCACCGAGCAAATCAGTTGCAACATGGAAGTCTATGTTGATGATATGCTGACAAAAAGCAAGAAAGCTGCAGATCATCTAGTTGACTTAGCTCAGACATTTGATCAACTGGATAAATACCAAATGAAGCTCAACCCGACGAAGTGTACATTTGGAGTACGAGAAGGGATGTTCCTAGGATACATCGTCAACCAACGAGGTATTGAAGAAAATCCAGAGAAGATTAAAGCTCTTTTAGGGCTGCGATCCCCAACGACGAAGAAAGAAGTGCAGAGTCTTACAGGACGAGTTGCAGCGCTCAACAGATTTGTGTCCCGAGCAACTGATAAATGTCTCCCATTCTTTAAAACATTTCGAAAAACTTTTGAGTGGACTGATGAATGTGAGAAGGCCTTTCAAGACTTGAAAAAGTATTTGGGAGCACCTCCATTGTTGTCCAGGCCAATAGCAGGAGAGAAGTTATACTTGTATCTGGCAATATCAGAGAATGCAGTCAGTTCAGCATTGATCAGATTGGAGAATGGAGTCCAGAAACCAATCTATTACACAAGTAAGGCTTTCCGAGGTGCGGAAATCAGATACCCAAAGCTGGAGAAATTGGCATTGGCATTAATTGAAGCAAGTAGAAGAATGAGGCCATATTTCCAGGCCCATACCATCATTGTGTATACCGACATGCCATTGAGACAAGCCCTTCATAAGCCAGAAAAGTCAGGGAGACTGATGTATTGGGCAATAGAGCTCGGTGAATATGATATTGTATATGAGCCCAGATCATCATTGAAAGGGCAGGCTGTAGCAGATTTTATAGCAGAATTTACGTATCCTGATACCCTCGAGGAACAAAAATTGCTCGCTGACCAATCTGTGGATGTTACAGGATCAACAGACATAAGTCCAGACCAACTCCGATTGGTAAAAGGGCTTGTGGATGTAGAAGGATCATCAACTTCAAACTCAGATCATCTCCGGTTGGTAAAAGAGCGAGAAGAGATGGTCGACGAGCAGCGAAAAGTGTCAGGGGAGGATGAAAAGAAGCAACAAATATTTCACCGAGGAACTCTATCAGATAAGAAATTTGAAGACGGGTTGCCCATATGGAGATTATATGTAGATGGCTCATCTTGCACAGCAGGTTGTGGGGCAGGAATTGTTTTGAACACCCCAGACGAGATTGATATGGAATATGCTTTGCGATTCCAATTCAAAGCCTCCAATAATGAGGCTGAGTATGAGGCCATGATAGCAGGTCTTAATTTATCAAAGATTATGGAAGCGCAACAAGTGATGGTATTCAGTGATTCTCAATTGATTGTGAATCAGATGATGGGAACATATGCAGTTAAAGGAGAACTAATGGTCAAGTATCATGCCAAGGTAATGGAGTTATTGGCAGAATTTGATGCGATTCAGTTGATCAGAATACCCAGAATAGAAAATGCACAAGCAGACGCACTGGCCCGACTAGCATCAGCTACTCGTACCGAGCTGCGAAGAACAATACCAATTGAAGTACTGGAAAGTCGGAGCATAGATGAAAACCTGACGATGAATGTTATTACCCTTGAGTTAGGACCATCTTGGATGGATCCCATCAGGGCATATATTGAAGAAGGAGAATTGCCAGAGGACAAGCTCGCGGCAAAGAAATTAAAGTTTAAAGCTGCTCGGTATGTACTAACTAATGGTGTTTTGTATAGACGAGGAATTATGGCAGGTTTGCAGAGATGTGTGCATCCATACGAGGTGAAAGAGTTGATTGAAGAAATCCATGAAGGATCTTGTGGAGCTCATATAGCAGGTCGAACACTTTTGCAAAGGGTAATGACTCAAGGATACTACTGGCCGACGATGAGGGCTGATTGTATAGCCTATGCTAAGAAATGTGACAAGTGCCAACGTTTTTCCTCCATCCGACGAACTCCACAAGCATTGTTGACACCAATAACTTCTCCTTGGCCATTTGCCATATGGGGAATTGATTTAGTTGGACCACTGCCGACCACCCGAGGAAGATTCAAGTACCTCGTCGTTGCAGTAGACTATTTTACTAAGTGGGTAGAAGCTGAGCCGCTTATCGATATGACGTATGAGAAGGTATACCAGTTTGTTTGGAAGAATATCATCTGTCGATATGGTCTCCCTCATGCCTTCATCACAGATCATGGAACACAATTTGACAACGAGGAGTTTGCTGCCTATTGTCAACAATCAAACATCCTGAAGACCCATTCAGCACCAGGTCACCCTCAAAGCAATGGGCAGACTGAGGTGACAAACAGAACGTTACTAAATGGTTTGAAGAAGAGGCTGAATGAGGCTAAAGCTAATTGGATTAATGAGCTACAATCAGTATTGTGGGCTTACCGAACAACTCCCCGAGCAGCAACTGGAGAATCACCATACATGCTGGCATTTGGAAGTGAGGCTATAATACCTGCAGAGTTGGGTCTCCTAACACACAGAGTGCTGAATTTCAATTCCCCAGTCAGTGACTTGATGAGAAGATTAGATTTAGACATGCTCGAGGAGGTTAGAGAAGAGGCAGCCATTAGGAATGCTGCTTACCAACAACGCACAGCTATGTTCTACAACAAAAGGGTGAAGAAATGCGACTTAAAAGAAGGGGATTATGTGCTAAAGAAGGTCATTCAGAAGCACAATAAACTTGAAGCCAACTGGCATGGACCTTAACGAGTTACAGAAGTTGTCCGACCAGGAACTTACCGAATAGCAACTCTAGAAGGAGAGGAATTCAAGAATGCTTGGAATGCTGAACACCTTCGCAAGTATTATCAATGATGTAAAATGTACAACAGTTCCATCAATATGAATAAAATGATGATGTTTTCACCATTTTTCTCTCCTTTGTTTGAAAGTTTTTCGGGGAATACTAGTGTTGTACACTACGCTGCTCGACAGCAAAAAGAAGACGATAGTTCAGACCCACGACCAACTCCGGTTGGTAAAAGGGCGAGAACAAACAAATTATACTCCTTTGGTTAGGAGGCTTAGACTTGCGTGATCAACTTCGGTTGGTAAAAGAGCTTGTGGACAAGATAGTTCGAAAGAACCTGATAGTTCGAGCGTGATCAACTTCGGTTGGTAAAATAGCGAGAACAAATTATACTCCTTTGGTTAGGAGGCGTACACTTGCGTGATCAACTTCGGTTGGTAAAAGAGCTTGTGGACAAGATAGTTCGAAAGAACCTGATAGTTCGAGCGTGATCAACTTCGGTTGGTAAAATAGCGAGAACAAATTATACTCCTTTGGTTAGGAGGCGTACACTTGCGTGATCAACTTCGGTTGGTAAAAGAGCTTGTGGACAAGATAGTTCGAAAGAACCCGATAATTCAAACCCATGACCTACTCCGGTTGGTAAAAGGGCGAGAACAACATTCTTAAAAATGCCAATTTTGGCTAGTTAAGAAACAAAATATGCCAACAAGTTGGTCGGAAGGTAAAATCATTCCAGAAAATACAAAAAATTCCAAACTGAACCAAGTATAGTTGGTCGGTGATCAATTATACTTGGTCGACGAGGATAAATTATCAACCTTGGTTGGTCGGACACATTTTATGAAAAAAATTTACCAAGTATGGCTGATTGGAGATAAAAACCCATCAACTGTAGTTGGTCGACAAACACAATTTAACAACCTTGGTTGGTTGGAAACATTTTAAACTTTTTATACTCATTACTTTATTATTAAGTGATTGAGCAACATTGATACTTGTAATTTTTATTACTAAGTTGGTTGATGAACAGCACAATATTGTTATCTTTTTAAACAGATACATATGCACAAATGTAAAAATGTTTGATAAACACAAAACAATAGCAATACTGATTTGCAAACAAAGATGAAAATCTTTCATTAAATTCGAAATAAATTACAAGCTACATATATGTGCTAACTGTTACATTGAAAATACTATTCTATTGGTTTCTTTCCTTTAGCTTTTGAAACAGGCTCCTCGCCAGCAGGAGGATCCTCCAGGCAAAAAGGAGAATTAATGAAATTAATATCTCTGAGCATTCTGACGTTCATCACAGAAGGGGTATCCAAGAGATGCTCTGGACGAGATAATTCAATCTGAGAATGAAGACTATAGTCGCCAAGGTATTTTGAAATTAGGCTCCGAGGAATGGCACGAGCTGGGATCCACTCCATGTCTAGTTTATAAGGCGGTACAGGAAAGTCTAGTAGCCCAGGAGCATGATAATCCCATAAGAAATGGCCCTGCTCTAGCTTTAACACACCCAGAGCGTTCAACCATCCTTGTTTATAACCTTCGTTATTGGCACTTTCAAGACGAGCATCCAAGTGACAAAGGGCTTCATTGTAGCCTGCCATCCAAAACTCACGAGGTTGTTTGTGAAATTGGAAAGTTATTCTCTCTAGTTGCTCGTGAAGGTTCCTGGCAAAAACATCTTTATCATTCAAGGCAGACTTCGTCGCAGTAAGTTGATCTTCCAAAGATAGATTTTTCTTGGACATTTCAGATAAAGCCCGATCTTTGGCATTCAATTGGTATGCTTGAGTTTCCAATGTTGACAGAGTACGAGATTCTTCAACATTACGGCTGAGAACTCTTGATCGACTCCGAGCAGGTGGAGAATTTTGCTCCTCGGCAACATTTTGAACAGCTCTTCCACGCCCTCGAGAACCTCTTCCTCGTCCCCGAGCAGTAACAGGAGTACCAGATCTTCTTAAGTTATCCAGTTCTTGCCTTAATTTGGCATTCTCAACCTCTAAGAACGAGAAACCTTCATCGGTAACCGGTACTAAAGCAGTGGAAGATGACGCTGCAGATTCATACTGTGCTAACTTTTTCTGCAGATTATTGTTCTCTTGTTCCAGCAACTCAGCAATCTGCCTGCAGGCCTCAACTTCACCTTTTAGAGTTCTCTCCCTAACATCGTATCCAGCAAGGATCTTTTTATGGCCTGTTTCAGAAGAAAGCTGTTGATATCTAGTTTCATACTCCTTGTGCAGCAAAGCAGTTGATTCATTGTGTTGATGTTGTAGATCTTCTAAGGTACAATGAAGTTCCTCGATCAATTCATAGTAGGCCACGTTATTGGCCACAGCTCGGTCAAGTAAATCCTTCAAGTACCGATAAGCCTCAATTGCTTGTTCTGAGGCATCATGGCCAAGGATGTCAGCAATTTCTGATACACTCAAATTTGTATGACCTGCTTTATAATATTCATGGCATTGCTGCATCAGCTTTGTGTCATGTGCAGATATCAGTTCCATTCTAGCCACAAACTAATGATGAAAAGAAGACAACAGCCAACAAAAACAAATCATCAACAACAGAGATGAACAAAGATGTATTTTATTAGATCACAAAAAGATTACATTATTTGAGTACAAATAATGAAAGATAGAAATGATACAGAACAACTTCACACCTTTTCCTTGTCTCCCAAGACTTTCTCGAAAGGCTGGGATGAGGAGCTTGGTTGCTCGGTGGTAACGGCAGCTTGATCAGCAGGAGTTGAAATTTTCTCAGGAGGAGGAGGCATGGAAGAAATGTCCTCGTTTGCAGAAGGTAGAGAGGCAGGGACTTGATCACCTATGGCCATGGAAGATTCATCAGAGATAGGCTCATCTTCTTCTTCTTCTACAATTGGTGGGGGAGGGCCAGGGAGGTGTAGCTGAAATAGGTTAGAGTCCTCTTTGATCTTCAATTCCTGCAGGGCAGCTACCCAGCCATCTCGAAAGTATTTCAACTTCCCGTATTGTACTTGGGATGTCATCGCAGCAATCCCTTTGTCCCATCCTTTATCCCAGCCAGCGCTGAAGGATTTTTTAACTGCGAGCTTTCTTTTCAGTTTTTCTGAGGAGAGCTTCTCGGATAGAAGATCCTCGGCAGTCTTTAACTTCGCTTCCAATTCTTCTTTTTGGCGATTGATATCTCGCAGAACGGTCAACTCTTCCTCTGCCTTTTTTATCCTATCTTCAAGCTCTCCAAAGTTCTTGAGCTTGTCATCATATTTTTGATGCTCAATCTCTAAACTTTTCACCTTATTCTCCAAACTCTTGGAGGTCTCAGCCAACTTCACCTTCTCAGCTTCAACTATTGACAACTTCTTCTCCCAGACAGCTTTGTCCTCACTATACTGCTGACGAGAATCCTTCAAGGATTGGGTCAAACCCAGCAGAGCATCGTCTACCCCCGACGAGGAGCTGGAAGCTTTAATTGCTTCGTCTTTATTCACGATGTTGTTAAAACAATTCACCAGCTAAACAAAGGAAAAAGTAACAGGTCAGTACAAAAATACAAGTATTCAAAGAAAGAAAGGAAATTCAGAGTGTGAGAAATTTACTGAAGCAAGGTGACGGGTAGCTAGGGATGTCAGCATATCCCTAGAAATCTTTTCATAAATTCCTTGGACCTCGGGTATGATCCAAGTTTTTACCGAGCTCATGGCAGAGCTCGGAGGAATGATGGTTGGAACACCAACACCACCAGCTGGTAGAGAAGAGATGGTTTCAGTCAGATTGGCAGTTTCAGCCACATTGACTGAGGACGATTTCCTCAATCTCCTCAAAGGAACTTCAGCAATTTCAACCAAGGAAGAGCTCTTGGTCGGAGAGATAGCAGTCATCTCCACAGGAGCAACCTTCTTGCTCGGAGCCAGTAGGGGCTTCTCGGTAGCTTTGGAAGGCGCAACATCCACCTCCTTAGTCCCTTCTGGGACATCAATTTTGCTTTTCTTGGCTTCAGCAGCAGAAGTAGTGTCATCAAATAGAGCAGGGGGAGCTCTTTTCCTGCCCATTCTTTGACTTAAAGGGATGTGAGAATCTGAAGAAGAATCCTCTGGAGTTGAGGCTGGCTCAACAGGATGAGCAGTATAAGAAGTCGTATAGCTCCTATACTGCAGCAAATATGATGCAGACCTGATGTGCTCGTCTGCAACGTTCTTATGCAAACCCCAGATAAGTTTCAGATGCTTAATATTAACCTCTGATTCTTTTGGAGTTTTTCTTTTGCTATCAACTGCAAATAAATACATAATGAGATATCAGTCATACATTTTGTCAAACATGATAAAAGCATAATTTCATAAGTAAAGGAAAATGAGAATAAACCTATCCCATTGCCATATGGGGGGAATTTAGGACCCTGGTATACTGCATCTCCAACCAAGGGGGCATATTGCCAATTTTTAATCACCACCCCATGTTCAAAATAATCTCTATTTGCATCAGGGAGGTTAACTACAAGAGCCCTATTTAAAAACCTAGTTTTTAAGTAATACACATTATCTAAAATATCCCATCTATAGCAATACATAATCTCAGGAATCCCTATACGAGTTCCATGAGTTAGATTTAATTTATACACCCCATTAATTATTCTCCATGAATTGGGGGCTATTTTTGCAGGAACAACGTCAAAGTACTGACAGAACTCTAAGCATAAGGGGTTTGGCGGAAAAGAAAATCCACATTCAGCAATGAATAGACTGGGGAACCAATGTCCCTCAGCCAATCGAAAATAATCTAAAGGCTCAGAAAGAACCTCCAGAGTTACCCAGGAAGGAATGGAAAAATCGGAACGAAATTTCTCAACAGACTCCACAATATAAACCATACTGAATAAAAGAAATACAGAAGAAAAGAAGATAATCTTACAGGAAAAAGGAGGAGCTGACAACTAGCGAAAGAAAAGATGAACGCACAAGAGAGAGAGAGAACAGAAAGCTTGAATGCAGAAAATTGGAAAAGGCAGAAGACGGTATGGTTACCTAAGAAGTTTAAATACTTTACCTTGGGAAGCTGCGAAGGAAATGATTACACAAAAGAAACTAATACGCCACTGGCGGCTAAAAGGACAAAAATGCACGAAGATCGAAGCACTCATAAAAATTCGAAAAAGGCGGATTCTGTGAATTTGAAAGAAATTCAAATATGAAGAAAAGGCTCCTAGAACCCAGGAAAGTCATTTAATATCGCCTTATACCGAGAAAGAATGTTCAATACTCCTCAAAGTTCGAAATATGAAACATTGGGGGCTTCTGTTGATACCAAAATTAATATGCTGATATGGACGAATGATATGAAGACACGTGTCAACCTACTAGGCATAATAGCAACGAGGAAGTTCATTTCCCCGACCAACTCATGTTCTCTCCGAGCAACGAGGATACACCGAGGAGCTTCAGCACTCCGAGGTACTCTAGCGCTCCGAGGTACTCTAGCGCTCCGAGGAACTAAGGCGGTCCGAGCTGCATCTCGGCCGTAGCATAAACTGCCAGATAATCAACAGTTCAATTATTCATTGAATGTTTATCATCTTGACGCACACGCTGCATTAAATGTATTACCATTTCATATGTATATCATTTAATGTATCAACCCTTTCATGTACAGCCTAAGGGCTATAAATACCTTGTATCACCCTCATTCAAGGGGACCGGAATTTCTTGAAAGAACATATACTCGAGAATTCCCAAACACTCAGCAATAACATAACAGTGGACGTAGGCCATTCTTATAAGGCTGAACCACTTTAAAAATCTTTGTCTCATTTTATTTATCTGTGATTAAATAATTAGAGTGATCTAATTTTTTACATCAACACTAATAAAAACTATAATTTTAGCCCTTGAAACTTTATGAATTTATAGAAATACCCCTAAACTTCGTCAAAAGTACACTTTTAAGTCTATAAATGCATATACTTGACCAACCAAGGACCAAACACCAAAGTTCTGATAATTTCATAAAACTCCCTGTCCAAATAAGTCTACACATCAAAATAAAATGCCAAAAATCACATGTGTACACCATGCACACATGTGAGGAACAATACCCAAGCTAGAAAACCTCACAATATCAGTATAAATCCACCTCCCTTCTTCACCAATGAACTCCCATGATCACATACTATAAATACGCCACGAATTCCTCAATCTAAATTAACTCAAACAGAAGTTTCAAAACTCGAAATTTTCACTCCAAACAAGTAAACTATGATTTTATGTACTATATTCACTTTTTTTAGTTTCAATCGATTTTTTTTATATATAATGTTAGAATAGCTCGAAACTGTAGGAATTCTTACGTATAAAACAATCCCTAGGTGAAAATTATGAAGTTTCCACCATTAAAGCTTGAGCTTCAATGGTGAACTTCCAAATAATGATAAAAACTTAGATTTAAAACTTTAAATGTCTTCACTAGAACCTCAGGTTCTCGAGTGTAATGATCAAATGTCATGAATGTGCATAATAATCTCGAATCTATTGAAAATGTATTTTGAACTAGAAACTGAAAATCTTAAATTCTCCCTGTATAATCCATCTCAAACCCTGAAAATAACACCAAACTAATCCTACACGTAGCAGAAGTCAAACTACGTTCATAATAATCCCCTCCATATCATTGAAAGTTATGAATGTCAGGTCAAATTTTCAGTAAAACACACAGTTGTAGAACTTGAGATATACTGCATCTCAATCCACAAAACCTATATATTTGGATTCCTTATGTAATTTTAGGCTGAGTTTGTTAAGAAATCATCTCAAATGGTTTATAAGTGAAGGAGAAATCCCAGGTCAAAAATAACAAACCCTAAAGTCAATTATCGAGGGGAAGAAGAAGAACTTTTTTACCAGAAACTTTGAACTCGAGCGTGACGGCGCGTGGCCAATCAGAATTTTCTGAAATATTTTCCAATATTTTTGTTTTATTTTATTTTCTGGTCAAAATGATATAAGGTAAGGCCATGTTTGGATCAGCCTAGCCTAAGTTATGGGAAAATGAGGTTTTAACTTATAAATATTTTTCATAAATTATAATTTGATCCCTCCTGACTTTTCCAACTTATGAATTTGAACCCCAAACATTGTCTATGATTATTTCAAAATATTTTAAGATAAAAAGTCTCTTGCACCAAAGTTCAAATATGATGTTAAGTCCAAGATTTTAAAGTCCCAAACTACATCTAATTAAACCCTCGAAACTTTAAAAGATATAGTTTTTTGTATAAACTGACCAACTCAATCCTAAATTCCAATAAATACTTATATACCCAAACATTGTATAAAGAGAATCAAGTATCGGCTCCTCTCGATATCCTATTGTGATCTATAAAATCGTACGATATACCGAGCAAGTAGGTTTTCCTACTTTTTGAATAGTAAACTTTGTGTATTTGACATATTGATATTCATATCACTATGTGATAGCTCCTATTTACTCTTAATATGTGCATGCTATAATACTACTATACTACATATTTTATTAAATATCATCAATATTTGAATTTGAATGTGGATCAGTTTAACCTTTCTCACCTAATAACTAATGTCATATTCCTTAATGAATCAGTTTATCCCTGAAATTTTGTGCAAATATTTATATTATGAGCATCAGTATTAACTAGGAAGTAGACTGACGTGTTATCCCACGAAACTTTCTTCTTGGCCTAATGGTCTCCGATGATTGAGAGCCTTGATGATTACTACATACGTATGAGTGTCACTTTAATTGTGTGCCTAGGCGGTTACTTTATCCCAAAAGTTTTGGGTTAATTATTATTTAATTTTATTGATGGCTTAAATATTTCTATACCCCTTAGTGAACTAGTAAGTATGGGATTATTAGTTCAAATATCCTTGACTTTCTGTATAGGATCCTTAATGAACTGGTAAGTGTGGAATTATTAGTTCAAAGAGCCTTAATTTGCTTTATAAACTGATAAGTATAAGATCATTAGCTTTAATTCTTTAGCATTGCTATACACTTAATTATATACACACTCCAACTCTCATCTATACATATACTTAATATAGAACTGGTAAAACCTGCTTAGCATATTAGTGCTAATTCCTTTTTCCTCCAGATGAACTTGGAAAAAGAAAATAATATCCCTCCCATGATAGAGACAGATATTGGTCACCTGTTTATGTACGTGACCATGTGGGAAAATAATAAACCAGATGGAAGAAAGGAGTGGTGCTTTTCGTTTTTCTACTTTATAGTTTGTGTTAAAACTATGTAACTCACCCCTGTGGTGGTACTATCCAATGTAAACTATTTAAATAATGAATAAAGTTTTGTTATTTCCCCTTAACTTTAATTCATTGCTTTATATGTACTCTCTTGTATTCATAACAAAAAGCAGGGTGTGACAGGGATAGCTAATCATGTAGGTTGTGAGTGGAGATCCTTGAAGAAACCCATTTTACAGTGGATTGTTTGTTATGATGAGATTGCCCAAACGTTCTTATATCCTCTTAATGGATGCCCTCCATGGTTGAGCTTCATTAGTTGCATTATTAACTCTTCTGCGACTCTCGATCGAGATTTTTTCTCTTAAGCCAACATGTTCGTACTTGTCTGATGCTCTGGTATTACATCTTGAACTGTTCTATCTTCTTGGATCTTGCCTCATGTATTCTACTGTTTTGTGCCTTCTTTGATCGTGGATGTGATTGTGCCCCTCTCTTTCCCAACCTATTAATGAATAATACTTCCAAAGGTATTTATCTGTTCGTCCGAATATATTTAGTAGAGTTTTTACCTAATTTGTAGAAGGATTCCTCAGGCTCTAACCCATATGTCTGAGCAGATCTTCTCATCTCAGATCTTAGATTCAGTCTTCTGGGATTTTCCTAAGCTTTTCCTCGATTATCTTACCTCTTACGTCTATAAGGGATAAGAGGAGGTGATCCCCTTCATTTACCCAGACATTTTTCCAAAGCTGGAGTTATTGGACATGGTTCTGGATGGATTGGTCAGCTTTATAAGGACAGCACACTTTAGGTGAGTTATCTCATAATTTCTTACAAAGCCTCTTGGATTTTAACCAAGATGTGTAAGAAACCTGCTAGTTCCCCTATTCCAATAGAGGTGGAGGTTAGTGAATTTTCTTTTTCATTGTTACTTTCTGGGTGATCAACCATTTATAACAAAAATTCCAAAAAAATAGGATGCGGGCATAGAAAGCTAGGGTATGACTGAATTACTAAGAATTTAACAGTGAAGGGACAGATTTATGCTAGAAATGAAAGTGTTTAGATACGATTTACAACGATTTTGTTAATGGAATAATAGATCGTATTTTGGGGTAAGAAATCAAGTGAATTTGCTGATTAGATCAGCAAGATGACTCTTAGTGAAATTTTGGGGATTTTATAGAAAAATCCAGGTTTTCCTCAATTAAAAATTTGTAATTGGATGAGAAATAACTCGGCTTTAGTTGTTCCAACAAACAAAGTTATTCTGTTATCGTCAAGAATTGGATTCAAGTTAAGGTTTTAGCTTGATGAAATCCAATCAGAGATAACACACAATAAATATACATTGTATGTAGATGAATAGAGATGGAGATGAAATTATGAAGATAAACACGAAGAGATAGGTGGTTCAGCCCTTAAGAATGATCCTACATCAACAGGTTTATCTGTCGTACCAGTATTAGATTAGTACAATGGTGTAATATGTTATTCCAGACCATAAAAGTGTCAAAATAGCAATTCCTAATCAATATGTTAGATGGATGATTGCCTTCTCTGATCCCTAATTAGGCATAAATATTGTGTATATATCCCCTTAATTGAGAAGTTTTTATAACCTCGTGTAATGTAAAATCCAGTGATTTCTTTCAGAATTAGTGCTACCGACCTTTTCTATGCAGTGCATCGAGTTTTGTGTTTTTCTCATACATTTTGCAGGAAATTCTTCAAGAGAAGAAATGAGAAAACTCAAAGTTGAGAAAGAAAGATGAAAAGCAAGAGAAGGAAAGTTGAGGGGAAATTTCATAATTTTTCACTCAGAACTGGACACGGACTCCCTGAAGAAGTTGAAGTTCTTTGTACCATGAGTTCATAGGAAGAAACGGTGTGCAAATTCAAGCTACGAGTGAAAAGTTATGAATGTTTGAAGTTGGGAAGAAATCATGGAAAAAGAAGCAAAAAGAGAAGAAAAGACTTGGAAAAAACTTCATGCTCAAAAGTTCCAGGAAAGACTAGAAAAGAGAACTGGTTCGCCCCAGTAACGCATAGGATATCCGAACCAGTTCGACGGGCCAAAATTCTTATTTTTTTTATTTCACAAATAGAGTTGTGCATGGATGAATGACTAAATAAGACGGGATGTATTCAGTTTTTTATATAGCAAACATTAGAGAGCTAGTTTTTCAAGAGTTTTAGAGGGTTCTTGCACCCAAGAACTCTAGGTTTTCACTTTCTTCAACAAATATTCAAGTTCTAAGCTATTAATTCAAGGTTTTTCTTCTTCAAAAGTTTGTCTCTTTCATCTCTATTCTTTTAACTTAATTTCTCTTTGAATGCTTTTGGTATTTCCTGATATTCCAATAATTGTTTGCATGTTTAAGTTAGTTTTCTTCATGATTATGAATCCATACATATTAGATTTTATGTTTTTCAATAGATTCAACATGTTCGGCTAAGTTTTTAAGGGTTAGGGTGCATGAACCCCACCCGATGTAATTCATCAACATGGGAAATAGAATTTTGAATTAAAATCTTAGATGAATCGTGTTGCGTAACTATTGCATCCGTCGTGGGACTTTTGATCTCATTTGCCCTAGGTAATCGGGATGTTTAAGAATGCGACGTGCGTGGTAGCTAATGCGACACCTCTTTACTCGTCCTTTGCTTACATATTGTGCGGCCTACGATCCCTCATATGTGTATAACTTGGGAGTACTAAAGACCTGGTTCATTTAAAATTCTAGTTCCGAATCTAGTATCCTACGAAGTGAATCGCTAGAGTGTGGAGGATTGTAAACCGACCTATTATTCTCATTTCATATTTAAATTGTAAAACCATTTGTCATCAGATTTTCGTTTAATTAGCGTATTTGCATTTTATTCATTCTAGTTTCATTAGTTAATTAATCTCAAAATTGCATCTAGTTATAGTTGTTTCATTTCTCAGAATCACCTTTCGTTCTTTTTAGAGTCAAAACTAGGTTACCCTCGTCTTTCCAACGTCGTCATGACTCCGTTCGTCCTTTTCCCTAAGGATCGATACCGGACTTATCGGATTATTACTTGAACGACAGGCTTGCACTTGAGCCTATATAGCACGCACACTAGACACATTTGTGGTCGCGTCAAGCTTTTGGCGCCGTTGTCGGGGAACTAGGTAGACTTAGGTTAGATCGAGTCAATCTAGAACTTTGACCTAAAAAAATATAAAAAAAAATCATCATCTCTCAAAAACCTTTAATGCAAAATCCTGAACATACTCAAACTCCTCAAAATAATCCAACCAGAATCCACGAAAATCTAATTGTTGAGTATAACTCTGAAAGCCCCCACACACCTCGCGTTCCACAATTTTGGGTCCCACTTCCTACTCCTGAGCACTCCATCGGTAGTTACATCCTGAGTCAATCCTTGAGTCACACATCTAGGACACCGAGTGATTATTCCAAGTCATTTGAAGAGAGCGCGAGCGCGGTGTCTGACGCATCGAGTTTCGGCACTAGCGAGGGAAATCTACCCTATCGTCCCATGAAAGATTTACTCTTTCCTGAGAGGACTGTCACCCATGGTTGCATTTTACTTTCGTATAATGTCGGTCAATTCCACTTTCACAATGGGATGATACAGATTCTCCCTACGTTTCACGGCAGGGATTCGAAGAAACCATACCTGCATATACGTGAGTTCGAGGAGGCGTGCGACACATTTAGTGACCAAGCTTGCACGTAGAATGCCATTCGCGTAAAAAAAATTCCTTTTTCCCTTAAAGGATAAAGCCAAGACCTGGCTATGTTCTCTACCCCCGAACTCCGTGCTTTCCTGGAGAGATATTCAATTCAATTTTATCTCAAAATTCTATCCACAGCACAAGACCAACTCTGCCAAAACTCAAATCCAAGGTTTCTGACAACACTATAATGAGCCTTTTAACAGGTGTTCGGAATGTTTCCAAGAGTTGGTAAGCACATGCCCCATCATGGTTTTGACAAAAACCATGTGATCTCTTTCTTCCATAATGGGTTGACCGTGGCTTCCAAACAACTTGTGCAAATAATGTGTGAAAGTCCTTTTTGGGATTTGAACTCCAGCGATGCCGAGGCCCATCTTAAGTATGTCACAGAGACTACTCAAGCTTGTGACACATCTGATCCTAATACCCAAGTTAGTACTAGACAAGCATATATCGCTCCGACTGCATCCGATCTATACCATTTGGATAGTAATGCCTTAATAGACAGTCGATTCGATCATTCAAAGAGATATGAGATATTTGCTTGATAGCCGGTTAAGAGATATCTTCGGATCCAGCCGTGTTTCGAAAGAAAAGGTGTGTGCTATCTGTGAGGCGGGCCATTCCACAAAGGCATGTCCGACTATTTTTGCCTACAAGTCCATGCACACCGAGTAGGTGGATGCTATAGGAGGATTCAAAGGAAATTTTAATTCCCCGCATGGTAACTCATACAACCCTTTGTTGAGAAACCATACTAGTTTTAACTATCGACAACCACAAGCTGCAATGAACCCAAATTCACAGGTTGTCCCACCTCCTCAATACCAACAAGCACCACCACCTCCAGCTCCATATGTAACTCCACCTCGGAGGAATCTCGAGGATACCATAAATCAGTTTATAAATTCTCAAACTACAATAAACGCTATATACGATCGCATGTTCATCGACATGAATGCGAACATCTCCAAGTTGCAATCCTCATTGAGTATCTAAGAGAAGGGCAAGTTTCCTGTCCAGGGCCAAAGACCTCCCCAAGGTCAACCTATTGTTAGCTCCACCTATACAGAACAGAAAGAGCATTGCCAAGCTATAACCACTCTTCATAGTGGGAGAGTTGTTGATTTATCACTTCCCCCACACGACACTTCTAAAGGTAAGGAGAATTCTCCCGACACGAAAGAGGTCGAAGATATCTCCTTGAAAGAGAGTGATAAAATAGACACTAGTGAGCCTGAGGTAGTTGTAAAGCCACCCTCCACTGTGCCATTTTCTCAAAGATTGACTCATTCCCATAAAGGGATCATAAGTGATGAAGTGCTAGAAGTCCTTAAGAACGTGAAATTGAACTTGCCTTTCCTCAATGCAATAAAGCAAATCCCAGTTTATGCAAAAGTCATTAAAGATTTATTGACTATAAAAAGGAGGATGAAGGTAAAGAAAAACGTGTTTCTAGCACAAAATGTGAGCTCTGTTCTTCTTAACGATCTCCCACCTAAATATAAAGATCCCGGTGCAGCCACCATTTCCTACACCATTGGAGAGAATAAAATTGAAAGAGTCTTACTCGACTTGGGGGCAAGTGTTAATATCCTCCACTATTCAATTTATAAGCAACTTGATCTGGGTGATCTTAAGCCCACAAGGATCACTCTCTAATTAGCAGATCGAACCGTGAATATACCGAGGGGTATAGTAGAGGACGTGATAGTCCAAGTGGACACTTTCTACTTCCCGATAGATTTTGTCATTTGGGACACGGAGCCCTGCTTCGCCTCGAAAAATCATGTTCCCATAATTCTTGGGCGCCCATTCTTAGCTATAGCTAATGCACTGATCAATACTTGAAATAACAGATGCAACTCATTTTTAGGAATATGACTCTAGAAATAAACATCTTCAACATAGCCCAACAAGCAGGGGAAGAAGATGATCTTCACGCGATGAGCTTAATTGACGAGATCGTAGGAGAGCACATTGAGGAAAATTACTGTGGAGACTCCTTAAAATCTTATCTAGTGTCTAATCATGAGAGCGAGGGACCTTACACCGAGTTTGAGAGAGAGATTGAGGAGTTGAGAGGCATACTCGATGAGAGAGCATCGAACGAGGATGCGAGAGATGTTAGTTGGGTTTCTTGATTTGAAGAGTTACCGCAAAGAAAGACACGCATGGTGCCCTCTAGCGACTCATTCCTGACTCTCGAATTGGAGAAACTACCCTCCAATGTTAAATATGCTTTCCTAGGTGAAAGTGAGACATTACCTATTATTGGCTCCTCTAGCTTAGATGAAGAGTAGGAGGGTAAGTTATTGAAAATTTTGAGGAAGCACCAAAGTGATTTTGGTTGGTGTATAGCGGATATAAAGGGGATAAGCCCTCTGATTTGCACCCATAAGATTCACCTCGAGTAGGATGTTAAGCCCTCGAGAGAAATGCAAAGAAGGCTAAACCCCACAATGAAAGATGTGGTGAGGACTGAAATCATAAAGTTGTTGAATGTCGGGATTATCTACCCAATCTCAGATAGCAAGTGGGTGAGCCCTATTCAAGTCGTCCCGAAAAAGTCGGGTATGACTGTGATTAAAAATGCCAAGGGAGAGATAGTTCCCCAACGTACCACCACTGGGGGGCGTTTGCATTGATTACCGGAAACTCAATGCAGGAAATAGGAAATACCATTTTCCCTTGCCATTTATCGATCAAATGCTTGAAAGAGTAGTGGGCCACCCTTACTATTGCTTACTAGATGGTTATTTCGGATATAACCATATTGACGTAGATGTACTTGATCAAGAGAAGACGACCTTCACTTGCCCCTTTGGAATGTTTGCCTACAAACGTATGCCATTCAGCTTATGTAATGTACCGGCGATCTTTCAAAGGTGCATGTTGAGCTTATTCAGTGACATGGTTGATAGAGGGCTAGAGGTGTTCATGGAAGACTTGAGTTTTTTGGCACCTCGTTCGACCTATGTCTAGCCAATCTTGAGAAATAACTAGCCCGATGTGTGGAAAAGAACTTAGTGCTGAATTGGGAGAAATACCATTTCATGGTAACAGGGGCATAGTTCTTGGCCACATCTTGTCATCCAAAGGGATCGAAGTTGATCGAGCAAAAATAGATGTCATAGCTGAACTACCCCCACCAAAATCGCTGAAGGACGTGCGCTCTTTCTTGGCCCATGCGGGGTTTTATAGAAGGTTCATTAAGGACTTCAGAGCCATCGCTAGACCCTTAAGCAACCTTCTTTTGAAGGACACCCCATTCGAGTGGACTGAAGCATGCCAAAGTGCTTTTGAAAAATTAAAAAGCATGCTCGTGTTCGCTCCCATCATGCAAGCTCCGGATTGGTCCTTACCATTCGATCTTATGTGTGATGCAAGCGATTATGCGATAGGGGCTGCTTTGGGCCAAAGGAAAGATAAAAATGTTCATGTCATCTACTACGCTAGCCGAACTCTTACCGAACCACAACTCAACTACTCCACCACAGAGAAAGAATTGCTAGCGGTAGTCTTCGCTCTTAACAAGTTTCGGTCCTATCTTATCGGTTCCCCCATCACTTGTTTCACCGACCACGCGACTATAAAATATCTCCTTACAAAGAAAGACTCAAAAGTCGCGCCTCATAAGGTGGATCCTACTCTTACAAGAGTTCAATCTCTCCATTAGAGATAAAAAAAAAAAAAAGAGTAGAAAATGTCGTAGCCGATCACCTATCACGGCTCTCGTCCGATGTACCTAGCGATCCCACACCCATAGACGAGTACTTCCCGGATGAGCAGCTCTTTGCCACTTGTTCTTTTCCCTGGTTTGCGGATATAGTGAACTATCTTGTCACGGGAGTCGTCCTTCCTGAGTGGACACCGCAAGATAAGAAGAGGTTTATTAATTGTTCGCGCGTGTTTTTCTATAATGATCCCCTCCTGCTTAAATATTGCGCCGACCAAATCATCCGACGATGCGTACCGAATGATAAAATTACTAAAGTCATCCAATTCTATCATTCGAAAGCATGTGAAGGCCACTTTTCCGTGAAAAAGACAGCCGCTAAAATTCTCCAAAGCGGTTTGTACTGGCCCACAATATTCCTCGATGTAAACAATCATTGCAAATCTTGCGACAGGTGTCAACGGATGGAGTTGATTACCCGACGAGACATGATGCCATTAACCCCGATTCTCATCATTGATGTTTTCGATTGCTTGGGTATTGACTTCATGGGCCCTTTTCCCTCGTCCTTTGGATACCTATACATCCTAGTCGCAGTAGACTATGTTTCTAAATGAGTGGAAGCTATAGCTACCAAGACCAATGACAATTAAGTGGTGATAAAATTTCTGCTGGAACACATACTTTCTCGCTTCGGTGCACCTAAAGCGATAAGCAGTGATAACATCACGCACTTTTGCAACAAGCCGTTTGAGAAACTTATGAAAAAGTATGGGGTCGTTCAAAAGGTTGGAATGATATATCACCCACAAATGAATGGGAAGGTCGAGTTGGCGAATCGTGAGATCAAAAACATCCTTGAGAAAACTGTTGATCCTAACTGGAAAGATTGGTCCCTTCGTTTGAACGATTCGCTATGGGCCTACTGCACCGCATACAAGAACCCACTCGTAATGTCCCTGTTCCGCTTTGTGTATGGTAAACCTTGCCATCTATCGATTGAGTCGGAGCACAAAGCGTATTGGTCCATAAAGAGGGTGAATTATGATCTGGATAAAATCGGTGAAGCTCGCAAGCTTCAACTGAACGAGTTAGAGGAGATATGCAAAGATGCGTATGAGCATGCTAAGATTTCAAAAGAAAGGATGAAACTCCTGCATGATAAGATTATTCGACGGAAAGAGTTTCAACCTAGACAAAAGGTACTCCTCTATAACTCCCGACTTCATCTATTTTCGGGTAAATTACGCTCCCATTGGATTGGCCCATTCGTTGTGAAGAACGCATTCCCCCACGGAGCCATGAAATTAGAAGATCCAAAAGGGGGTAGTACGTTCAAGGTTAATGCACAGTGCCTAAAGTCGTATTTATAGGCATATGTGGAAGAAATCGACACCATTTGGTTGTCGGACCCCGTTTACGGGGTAGAGTGAGCTAAATTCAAGAGGTCATCGCACCCCCGACGCGTATGTGGTGAATCTTGTGTATAGTAGGTTTGTATAGGTTAGGTTAGTTAGAACTAGTTAGGGTTCGAGTCGAGTCCGAGTAGAAGCACAAACGTACATTTTAGAAGAACTCCATGCGCGAAAAGGTGAGTTTTTGGTGTTTTGTAAGGTCAGGTGTTAAGAGGAGTGTTTTGAAATTTTTTGAAAAAATGGGATTTTCGGAGTTCCAACACTTATTTTTTTTTAGGGGGGGGGGGTGGTGTCAAAGTTCTGGGTGTACAAGAAATTTGAACCGGTTCGCCCTTTCCTTACTATCAGGGTCGAACCAATTCGCCCCTGGGATCAATTAAAAAATTAATTTCTCCGAACTAGTTCACCCCAGGCCCAAACTTGCTCGCCCAGTCAGGTGCAAAAAATTAGCAGTCCCAATAGCCATCTTCCCCCCTTTTCCATACATCCCCTTTTGCCCATACACCACCCCCAACCTTTCCCTTCAAATCCTTCTCCCCTCACCCTCTTTCCCTCCAAATTCTTCCCTCCAATTCCCCCCATCTCACCTATAAATACACACCCTTTACCCCTATTTCCCTTACACCTCCATATCCATCCCTCTCACACCTCTATACTCTCCTAAAATCCTATTTACCCATTTACCCACTCCAATGGCCAACGACGAATTACCCGTCAAATACGATTTCATCGAAATCCTTCATGACGGCGATCATAGCTACCGCTCACTTCAAGAAAGCCGATGGGTGGAGTAATTTTTCTCATGTTCTCTCACTGTCCACATTGAGCGAGCCATTAATTGGGAGGGACTGCCCCAAGCCATGAATGCCCTCTTCCGCCGCCAACGGTGGCGTCAATTTCTAGCCAATCTCGGCGAGGACGTGTGGATGGACGAGGTACGAACTTTTTACGACACTATCATCCACACTTCTGAAAATGTGTATCAAGCTTATGTGGATAGGGTGACCATCCCATTTTCTCTCTCCATGGCCACGCAAATCATGGTCGCCACAATGTTCCATTTCCACCTAACTTTGACTATCCCACTTATGGCAACCTAATCCAAAAGCACCAATGCATCGAGCGCATAGCACCCAACCACATTTGGTACCGCGACACTTTCGCAGTCGGTAACCTAGATGAGACCACCCGGTTCGCTTTTATTATCGCTTGTGGGGCTATTCTCCAAACCTCCAACAATTTCGCCATTCGCATCCACCATGGAAATTTCCTCTACCACCTCCTTGGCAACCCGAGTACCAATAATCTCTTGTGCATCTTTTACTCGCAAATCATCATTGCCGCCATGGACAAAAAAGGCGAAAAGGCTCTACCATATGCCCGGTTCATCACCTCACTCCTAAAGACCAACCGAATTCAGCCACCGGCATCGCAACCCCGTCTTCCCAAGCCTATTGGACCGGAGTCCATCACTCGGAGCATGCGCTAAATGGAGGTGGTGCGTCCACCACCGGTGGTCGAAGATGTTGAAATGGGGGACGAGGAGGAAGAGTACAACGAGGAGGAGGATCCCGACTATATTCCAGAAGGGGACAACCTCAATGGGTGGATGGCTCGACTCGAGGGGCGATTTGATGGGTTCGTGACCAACTACCATCGTGATACATCTATGATGATCCGCCTACAAGAGCAATTATATCGGTTGTAAGTGGGCCCAAATGTCTCTCTCCCCACCTATTTTTATGACCCATATGGACACAATGCTCCCGGCCCATACAACCCACCTGCCCCTTAGGTTGATTATTTTGTGTTGCTTATATAATGGTTTTCTTCTTTCCTTTGTCCACAGATCTATATGGTTGCATTATCTATAAATGGAAATTGGTTTGTTTCAATGGTGTGTTTTGTGCTTTCTTTCCATTTTTGCATTTTTGTACTTTGATTCCTTGCTTGTTTCCTCTCCTTACTTTAATTTTTATTTTGTCGTCTGTTTTGCCTCGGGACGATGCAAATGCCTCACTTAGGGGGGTACGCTGCGTTTTTATCAATCACAAAGTCCAAAAATGCCAAAAAAAAATCTAAAAAATTCAAAAATATTTTTCTACAAAATAAATAAAAATTGGAGTTTAAACTTTTCAAAATATCACCTTCATTTTATTTAAAGTCCCGAATTTAAAAAAAATCAAACACACAAAGCCAAAAGTGACTAAGGATGGAAATTGAGCGTGAATTGACGATTTAATGAATAAATGTGGAGATTAACAAACCTGGTGAGATTTCGAGCCTGTCATATTTTGTGAGTTTATAAATCAATCCAAGTTAATTGTTAACTCAAAGTTCATTTTAGCAGTCAGAATAAGTCATAGGGATATCAATTCCTTCACTTTGATCGATTATGGGAAATGAAAGGTTGTTTTGAAAATGCGCTAAATAAATCTCTAAATTTAATTCACCTCGAGACGCATATGGTAACACAATTAGGGATTCGGGCAATGAAGTGGGCCCTCGTTTGATACCCAAATTGGCCAAAAAAAGTGTGAAAATTTTATCCCTTTTTGTCACCCAAATTGAGCTTAATGAAATTTTTCCCCTTCGTTTGACAACCCGAAACACCCAATTAGCCCGGAATTGTGAAAATCGAATATTCATCAAATAAAGTCCGAAAAGTGCATAAAAAGGGCAAGAAAAAAAATATAGAGAGAGAGAGAAGAATGCTCAACAAAAATAGTAAGAAAAAAAATTAGAAAAAGAAGAGAAAATGAGCAATAGCCCGAAAAAAACACAAATGGACACACTAAGAAAATTTTCCAATTCCGAAGTTCCCAACCATTCCCATTTTACCCAACACACTTTATACCCCGAAAAAGTCCTAACCAAGCCCGAATCGCGAAATTGGTTATCGCGTGGAGAGTTAAGGCAGGATACTAGAAGAGATTAAAGGTGTGTATTAGAGATAATATTTCCAGTTTCCCAATAATCGTAACCCGTTGACGAGATCCCTCCATCTCAAATAATCCGTCCTTCATATTCGTGTGCGTGAAATTGCGTTTCATTACATTTACTCTTACAATTCATGCACACCGAGAGAAATAGCCACATTCCAAGTGATTCGTTTGTGAGAGCACCCCGTGAGCACTTAAATCAAAACAAATTTTCAGAAAGAAACGGAATGACCAATCATAAATTTTGGCTTCACACGTACAGGAAAAATTGAGACTTACGAATACAAATTTATGGTGACTATTTTTCGAAAAGTTTAAGTTATACAATTTTTTGGGATTTTGAATTTCTTTTAGTCAACAAGGAATTTTGTGGGTATATTCACTACAAACCCTCACGAGACACAACTTGTCCTACAAGGGTAACCTAGGGGTTTAAAGGCTTGTTCCATGCGCTAAATGCAATCGCTTTCCCGCGAAAGTGGTATTCTATCCACGTCATGTGTTGGTTAGTTATTTAAACATGCTTATATTCTCTTCCATTGCTCGGGACGATCAAAGTTCTAAGTTAGGGAGGTTTGATTAGGCATAAATATTGTGTATTTATCCCTTTAATTGAGAAGTTTTTATCACCATGTGTAATGTAAAATCCATTTATTTCTTTCAGAATTAGTGTTATTGACCTTTTCAATGCAGTGCATCGAGTTTTGTATTTTTCTCATACATTTTGCAGGAAATTCATTCAATAGAAGAAAGGAGAAAACTCAAATTCGAGAAAGAAAGATGAAAAGCAAGAGAAGGAAAGTTGAGGGGCAATTTCGTAATTTTTCACTCAGAACTGGACACGGACTCCTTGAAGAAGTTGAAGTTCTTGGTACCATGAGCATACAGGAAGAAACGGTGTCCAAATCCCAGCTACAAGTGAAAAGTTATGAATGTTTGAAGTTGGGAAGAAATCATGGAAAAAGAAGCAAAAAGAAAAGAAAAGACTTGGAAAAAAATTCATGCTCATAAGTTCCTGGAAAGACTGGAAAAGCAAATCGGTTCACCCCAATAATGCATAGGATATCCGAACCGGTTCGGTGGGCCAAAATTCTAATTTTTTTTATTTCACAAATAGAGTTGTGCATGGATGTATTCAGTTATTTTATATAGCAGGCATTAGAGAGCTAGGTTTTCAAGAGTTTTAGAGGGTTCTGGCACCCAAGAACTCTAGGTTTCAATTTTTTCAACAAATATTCAAGTTCTAAGCTATTAATTCAAGGTTTTTCTTCTTCAAAAGTTTGTCTCTTTCATCTCTATTCTTTCAAGTTAATTTCTCTTTGCATGCTTTTGGTATTTCCTGATATTCTAATCATTGTTTGCATGTTTAAGTTAGCTTTCTTCATAATTATGAATCCATACATATTAGATTTTATTATTTTCATTAGATTCAACATGTCCGGCTAAGTTTTTAAGGGTTGGGCTGCATGAACCCCACCCGATGTAATTCATCAACATGGGAAATAGAATTTTGAATTAAAACCTTAGATGAATCGTGTTGCGTAACTATTGCAACTGTCGTAGGACTTTTGATCTCGTTTGCCCTAGGTAACTGGGATACTTAAGAATGCGACGCGCGTGGTAGCTAATGCGACACCGCTTTACTCATCCTTTGCTTACATATTGTGTGGGCTACGATCCCTCATATGTGTAATACTTGGGAGTACTAAAGACCGGGTTCATTTAAAATTCTAATTCCGAATCTAGTATCCTACGAAGTGAATTTCTAGGGTGTGAGGGATTGTAACCCGACTTATTGTTCTCATTTCATATTTAAATCATAAAACCATTTCTCATCAGCTTTTCGTTTAATTAGTGTAGTTGAATTTTATTCATTCTAGTTTCATTAGTTAATCAATCTCAAAATTGAATCTAGTTGTAGTTGTTTCGTTTCTCAGAATCACCTTTTCATTCTTTTAGAGTAAGAAATAGGTTACCGTCATCTTTCAACGTCGTCACAACTCCGTTCATCCTTTTCCCTAAGGTTCGATGCCCGACTTATCGAATTATTACTTGAGCCTATATAGGCTTGCACTTGAGCCTATATATCACGCACACTAGACACATTTGTGGTCGCGTCAATCCCTATAAGAGAACCGGCCTTTTATAGTGAATTCTTATAAGGGAATTATGCTAACCAGTATGGGACAGGTTGGGGTATCTATGTTAATACAGTAATCACGAATACTTTAATGCTTTACCCATCAATGGAAGGTTTTGCACATGATGTATGTCTGACATGCAAAGCGCACATTGTTATCCGTTACTAACATTATAATCTATTGGCGTGCCTTGTAACTATCCACCTAAACACTGCAGGTAGAAAGGAGGTCCAGCTCATTGCTAAGTCAAGGTCCTTCCTTGGCATTTATTCAGTTGGGGCCGAGGTCTTTCACGTTGTTGAGTGGTTTTACATAATTCTCTTTGTATCAGGAGTTCTTCTACAAATATGCTATAACAATCTGGTTGTTTCTACCCTAAAGAAACATTTTAGTATCTCCAATCCTAACTTGATCAATGACATCACCTCGCCTCACCCCACTTATATCTCCCTCTCAAACTCACAATAGAACCATCCTTAAACAATAAGTCAATCAACATCGCTGCCACCATACCACCCCAACCAATGAAGCTCCCTCGAAACCCAACCATAAATGCTAATAATGTTGAGGGTTTATTCTAAAAACCATGTATGGTATTATTTTTCTATGGGTACAACTCAGTTATATATTAGATCAATGTATCCCCTCAAGCTGGGAAATGATTGGGTGAGTAGGTTTGATATTATAATTCGGAGGAATCCATGTACAAGAGATATCTTCGATTGTGATACCCGTTAATAGACTGTTGTGTTTTTCTCCACTAGTAAAAAATAGGTCAGTGGATTGTTTTATAATACGATGGACTAGAAAGTAAGTAGCGATTGAGAATCAAGGAATTGATTAGATTTTGATTTAAATCGATTGGCAGAAAATTGATTTGACCAAGTGGCCATCGGACACTTAACGTGAGGAATCACATTATCTACCATCAACTTTGCAAATAAGATGTCTTTATTCCAAGCTTTATAGAGATAATTAAATTTGATTGCAGTCGTGATTATTTAGTCCAATGTATATTTATCTTCAGTCCCTAGTATAGTCCTTTTCCCAAGTAGTAGGGCTAAAACACTTCAGAAGTCCATTTTGGATCAAGCCCGTGACTTATACTCATATTTATTAGTGTAAGCAAGGGTTTTGGGGTAATAATTCATTATAGAGGTGTGGCTTTCCCGAGATTAATATAGGGGAAAATTCAATTTGGGTTCACCCCAAAGGAAAAGTCGTTATCGGAGAATGGGATCAAGAAAATGAACTTCCATTTCCACTAATCACACGGTATTCGCTGACTCCCATGGACATAAATCGATCATCGTCGAGGGGTGAGAATATTATGAATATAGTAGCCAACCTAATTTTTTAAAAATAGGCAAAAGATATAGCCATCCCCGAAGAAACAACATCACAAGACAAACTGATGAATACAAAACAAATTAAATCACGGATCCAAAGAATAAGATACAGGATGGAAAAGTGTTAAGCATACATTCCTCCCTTTTGGTCTCTAATGGGATATAAAAATATTATATTTTCTCTCCAAAATGGGGTCCAAAGTGATTAGTGTGATTGGTGTGTATATATATCTATATAAGGGGTGATATCATCATGTTTGCGTCATGGGGAGGACGGGAACGAATCAATTGAAAGAGTCTACACGAATGACATAAAAATATGGCTAAAAACATGATCATTGTACCACATTGAACTCATTATTGACAAATGAGAACACGTGTCGATGGAATTGCCAAAGAACAAAAATATAATAAATAACAAATGAGCACACATGTCAATGGGATCAATAAATGAGAAAAAATAGAGAAATTGTTGTATATACATAAAAATATAGGAAAATAGTTAAATATGTAAAAGAGTACTCAAGTCTCGAGGTGAACTCAGGATGCCTATATAGCGGAAATTGGCATCAAAGTCCACAAAATTTGGTAACGCACAAGGGTGGGATTTAACCCATGAACCCAAAACTGATATATCCTTATTTTTAGTTTGTCGGAAATATATGCACAAGTGGAGAAAGTGTAGGGAAAATGGGAGGAAATTTTAACTTGGGGTTTAAGGATTAAACCCTCTTTTTTGGTTTTTTGAGGATTTATAAAACAATATTTTTGTATATATAAGTGATAAAAAAAGGGTTATTAAGGGTGGGAAAGTAAAACTCAAGCAAAATATATGCTAAGAGTAATAAAGTGCAATAAATGGCACTAGTTATATGAGCTACAAAATGATAGAATTAGACCTTTTATATAGCCTAGCTCCTGACTTTTGAAGTGATGTATCTTGATTTTTTATGGTGATGAAGTCGTGGTGAAATGGATAGAATAGGTGGGGTGAAAGTGATGTAAGGAAATATGGAGAGAATGTTTGAAAAATGATGTTTTTGGAAGGTGGATGGATGATTTAGAGGTTGAAGATCTCCGTATTTCGAACAGGGGGTCTATGATAATGAGATCATAACCTCCTTAAATAGGAAAGTTTGGGGGTTAAGGGGTCTGACGATAGGCATAGGCCCAAGCATGCCTATCGGAATACCCGCTGAATTTCGGGCTAAGTAAAGTACCAATATGCTGATAGGTAAAGATCCAGGTGTGCATTTAGGTAGCCCAATAAGGACTTTTTAAAAAATGGGCATAAAATGCAACTCGTAAGTCTGAATCACGCACGACAAAGAAAATTGGAAAGGGATTCGGATCCATATGAGAAAGCACTGAGAAACCCCTGAGTTCGAGAGTTAACCACGGTCAAATGGAGTTTGGATGTGCTCGGTGGCCTCTTGGTCGGGGTTTAGAGTAAAAACATAAATACGCACAAATTATTAGGCCGATTCACTGATGGTATGGGTTGTTAAAAAGGGTATTTAGAGATCTATGAAAGTTCATTGAGATAATATCAATTTCAAGAGCTGACCAAAGCCAAACAGAGCTTGGAAGCGCCCAGTGCCTTTTGGTTAGGGTTTTAAATAAGTATGTGCGAACAGTAAGGATGATTCACACATGGTATGGATAGTTGGAAAGGGTATTCAGAGCCCTATGAAAAGGAATTGTTCTACTCTTAGTTACGAGAGTTAACTAAAGTCAAACAATGCTCTAAAGCACCTAGTGGCCTCTAGGTCAGGGTTTGGAGTAGGACCTGGGGTCTGAGGGTGAAAGGGATGGTGTTAGGGACCTAAGTATGTGTTTAAAGGGTACTAGAATGGGGTTTCTACAGGGGCCCTCGATTGGATAGCTTATGATACATGAAGGTCGTCGATAAAAAGACACGTTTATGTAAAGTTATGAGTGTTTATGGTAAAGGTTTTATTCTGAGTACCTAAGGAGCGTAAGCGACCAATTTACTGGGTTGAGGCCTCTATTGGGGATTTAGGCTAACCTCGTGGGACTAAAGAACCAATTCGGTGGGTCGAAGTTAATTTTGAGGACCTAAATAATAAAAGTGATTTAATCCAGAAGTCAGGGCCAATCATGTAGACCTTGGTTTATTTAGTGGACCTAAAGAGTGAAAGCGACTTAATTAAGAGGGTCGAGACCAATTTAGTAGACCTAAAGAGTGAAAGAGACCTGATTTAGAGCATTGAGGGCCTAGGTCAATTCTGCAGACGTATTGAGTGAAAGTGGCCTTATTCAGAGAGTCGAGGCTAATTCTACATCAATTACGTAGACCTAAATAGTGAAAGTAATCTAATTCAACGGGTCGAGGCCAATTTTGTGGGTCTAGATAAATTCTGCATATTTAAATAGTGAAAGTGACTTGATTTCAAAGGATAAGACTTATTATGTTGGCCTAAGTCAATTTCGCAAACCTAGAGAGCAAAAGTGACCCGATTCAGAGAGCCAAGGCCAATTTTGCAGTCCTAGGTCAATTCTCTTGACATAAAGAGCCAAAGTGAACTGATATAGAGTTTCAAAACTAATTCTCCAGGCCTAGGTCAATTCTTTGGACCTAAAGAGTGAAAGGAACCTTATTTAAAAGGTCGAGGCACCAATTCTGCAAGCCTAAAAAGTGAAACCGACTTAATTCGGGGAGTCAATGTCAATCTTGCTGTCCTAAGGAGTAAAAGATACCTAATTCAGAGGGTCGAAGCCAATTTTGTGGGCCTAGGTAAATTATACGAACCTAAGAGTAAAAGAAATCTAATTTACATGGTCAAGTCAAATTTTTCTAGCTTAGGTCAGTTCTACATACCTAAAGAGTAAAAGCAATTTGATTCAGAGGGTCGAGGCTAATTTTACTGACCTAAAGAATTGAGATTGATTTTTGCAATGATGTGGGATTGATAAATTTTTGAATCTATTTTCTTACAAATGATTTCTGTGAAAATAATTTGTGATTTTGATGAATTTTAAGGATTTGGCCTTTTCGTGGGGGAGAATATTTACAAATTGTTTAGGCAATTTTTGGATTTTTTTTTAATTTTTTATGACAACAATTAGGGGACATGTCGATAGGCATAAGTAAGGGGCCTATCAAATTATGGTAGGGACTCATGGGCTTCTCGGGAAGGAGAAAGGTCATTGCGATAGACATGACCAGGGAACTATCGATCGGCAAACCCCTGGTCCCTTATAAAAAAAAGTAGGTGGGACTATCATTTTTCACACTTCCAAAAATTAAAATTTTCTCTATTTATATCTAGAATTCATTCTTAGACGTCTTTCCTTCGATTCTTGGAAGGCATGACCAACTACCCTTATATAAACACCCATAGGAGTAACACGATGCAGAGGTGCTGGTGCTTGCGAGTCAGAATTCATATGATAGCTTCGAGATTGTGACTAATGAGAGGGTCTAGATGAGGGAGTTTGGTAATCATCACTCATTGAGGGTGAAGAATCTGAACGGTTATGTGAGTGCTTGCATCGCGCTACTCTAAGTCGGTGTTTATCGAAGGGTAATTGGCCATGCCTTCCAAGAATACTTTCGAAGGAAAGACGTCTAAGAATGATTTCTAGACAGAGAGAGAGAATTTCATTTTTTAGAAGTGTGAAATATACCTGCCTTCTTTTATATAAGGGACCAAGGGGTGTGTCGTTCCGCAGTCCCCTGGTCATGCCTATCGCAATGACCTTTCTCCATCTCGAGAAGCCCATGTGTCCCTGCCATATGCTGATATGCACGCCCCCGTTTATGCCTATCGGCATGTCCCCTGTTTGATGTCACAAAAAAATCCAAAAGTTACTCGAACAATTTACAAAACATCCTCTCCCACAAAATAAGGTCAAACCCTTCAAATTCATCAAAATCACAAATTATTTTCAGAGAAATCAATTATAAAAAAATTCATTTAAAAATTTATTAATCCCACGTCATTGCAAAAATCATTCTCAATCATTTAAGTCTGATTGGCCTCGGCCCTCTGAATCAGATTGCTTTTACTTTTTAGGTCTACGGAACTGACCTAAGCTTGCAGAATTGGACTTGGCCCTATGAATTAGATCTCTTTCGCTCTTAGGTCCATATAATTATCCTAGGGCCACAATATTGGCCTCAACCCTCTGAATTAGGTCATTTTCACTCTGTAGGACCGCGAGATTGACCTTAACCCCCTGAATCATGTCGCTTTCACTCTTTCGACTTGCAGAATTGGTGCTTCGACCTTTTAAATAAGGTCACTTTCATTCTTTAGGTCTAAATAATTGATATAGGCCCGTAAAATTGATCTTTACCCTCTAAATCAGTTCACTTTAGCTCTTTATGTCAAGAGAATTGACCTAGGACTACAAAATTGGCCTTAACCCTCTGAATCGGGTCTCTTTTACCATTTAGGTTCATAAAATTGACTTAGGCCCAAAAATTGGCCTTAGCCCTCAAAATCAAGTCACTTTCACTCTTTAGATTTGCATAATTTATCTAGGCCCACAGAATTAGCCTCGTCCCTTTGAATTAGATTACTTTCACTATTTAGGTCTGCGTAATTAACTTTGAATTAGCCTCGACGCCCTGAATCAGGTCACTTTCACTCAATGGGTTTGTAGAATTGACCTAGGCCCACAAAATTGGTCTTAACGCTCTAAATTAGGTATCTTTCACTCTTTAGGTCCGCTGAATTGGCCCACAAAATTGGCCTCAACCCTCTTTATTAGGTTTTCACTCTTAAGGTCCACTGAATTGACCTAAGCCTAAATGATTGGCCCTGACCCTCTAAATTAAATCTTTTTTACTATTTAGGTCCTCAGAATTAACTTCGACCCACCGAATTGGTTAATTCTAACTCTTTAGTCCCACGAGGTTACCCTAAATCCCCAATAGAGGCCTCAACCCAGTAAATTTATTGCTTACGCTCCTTAGGTACTCAGAATCAGACCTTTACTGTTAACACTTGTAATATTACATAAATGTGTATCTTTTTCAATGACCTTCATGTATCCTAATCTATCCAATCAAGGGTTTCAGTAGCACTCCATTATAGTAGCCATTGAACACCTACTTAGGTCCCTAACACCATCCATTTCACACTTAGACCCCAAGTCCTACTCCAAACCCTGACCTAGAGGCCACTGGGTTCTTTCGAGCATTATTTGACTTTGGTCAGCTCTCATAACTGAGAGTAGAACAATTCTTTTTCGTAGGGATCTGAATACTCTTTTCAATGGTCCATACTGTGCGCAAATCGTCCTTACGGTTCGCACATACTTATTAAAAACCCTGACCACTGGGCACTTCCGATCTCTGGTTGGCTTTGGTCAGCTCTTGAAATTGAGATTATCTCAATGAACTTTCATAGGTCTCTAAATACCCTTTTTAACGACCCACACCGTCAGTGAATCGGCCTTACGATTTGCATGTACTTACATTTTTACTCTAAACCCTAACCTAGAGGCCATCGGGAGCTTTCGAACTCCATTTGATCATGGTCAACTCTCAAACTCAGGGGTTTCTCAACGCACTTTCATATGGATCTGAATCCCTTTCTAACTTTCTTTGTCCTGTGTGATTCAAACTTACGGTTTGCATTTTATGCCTGTTTAAAAAAAATATATATTGGGTTACCTAAATACACACCTAGAACTTTGCCTATCACCATAATGGTACTTTACTTAGACTGAAATCCAGGGGGTATGCCGATAGGCATTCTTTGGACTATGCCTATCGATAGACCCCTTAAGCCTATAACTTTCCTATTTAAGGAAGCCATGATCTCCCTTTTTGAAATATGGAGATCTTCTACCTCGAAAGCAGTCATCCACCTTCCAAAAACATCATTTTACAAACATTCTCTCCATACTTCCTTACATCACTTTCACCCCACCTATTCCATCCATTTTACCATCACTTCACCACCACTTCATCACCATAAAAAATCAAGCAACATCACTTCAAAAATTAAAAGATAGTCTAAATAGAAGATCTAATTCTCTCATTTTCTAGCTCATATAACTAGTGACATTTATCGCATTTTATTACTCTTAGCATATAATTTGCTTTAGTTTTTCTTTCCCACCCTTAATAATAATTTTTTACTACTTATATACACAAAAATATTGTTTCATAAATCCTAAAAAAGGGGGTTTAATCCTTAAACCCTAAATTAAAATTTCCTCCCATTTTCCCTACACTTTTTCTACTGGTGCATATATTTCAGCAAACTAAAAATAAGGAAATCCTAGTTTTTGTGTTCATGGGTTAAATCCCATCCTTGTGTATTATCGAACTAGGTGGACTTTGATGCGAATTTCCACTATGTAGGCATCTCGAGTCCACCTCGAGACTCGAGCACTCTTTTACGTATTTAACTATTTTACTATCTTTTTATGTATATACAATTGTTTCTCTATTTTTTTATCATTTATCGATCCCATTGACATGTGTGCTCATTTTTTCATAATGAGTTTGATCTTATGCATCGCTCATAATTATCTGGTATTATTTATTATATTTTTTCTCTTTGGCGATTCATCGAATGTGTTCTCATTCCTTAATAATGAGTTCAATGTGGTGCATCGCTCATATTTTTAGCCATATTTTTATACCATTCGTGCACACTCCTTCGATTGATTTGTTCTCGTCCTCCCATGACGCGAACATGATGATATCACTCCATGTGTGTGTGCATACATTTCACACTACTCACTTTAAACCCCATTTGGGAGAGAAAAGATGGTATTTTTATAGACAATCATAAACCAAAGGGGAGGAATGGATGCCTAATACCTTTCCACTCTATAACTTAGTCTCCAAACCCGTGATCTAATTTGTCTTGTATGCATCAGTTTGTCTTGTGATGTCGTTTCTTCGGGGATGGCTATATCAACCTAAATTGAATTTTCCATTACATTAATCCCGAGAAGGCCACACCTCAATAATGAACTATTACCCCAAAACTCTTTCTTACACCAATATATATGAGTCTAAGTCATGGGCTTGAGCCAAAATGGACTTCTGAAGAGTTTTAACCCTACTACTTGGGAAATGGACTATATTAGGGACCGAAGATAAATAGTTACACTGGACTAAAAAAATCACAATTGTAATCAAATTTAATTATCTTTATATCATTTGGAATAAAGACATCTTATTTGCAAAGTTGAAGGTAAATAATGTGATTCCCTACGTTAAGTGTCCGATGCCCACTTAGTCAAATCAATTTTTTGCCAATCGATTTAAACCAAAATATAATCAATTCCTTGATTCTCAATCGTAACTTACTTGCTAGTCCATCGTATTATAAAACAATCCACTGACCTATTTTTTACTGGTTGAAACAAAACACATAAGTGTATCAACGAGTATCTCAATCGAAGATATCCCTTGTAAATGAATTCCTATTAATTATGATCTCTGACTTACTCGCCCAATCATTGCCCAACTTGAGGGGATTTATTGATCTACTGTATAAATTAACCTCACCCATAGCAATCAAAACAATAATTATTCAAGAATTCCAATCCTCATAACCTTTGGGATTAAGAATCTATACATCGTTTGCAAATAGTGTGAGATTGCCTAAGTCCAATCTACACTTCCCTTAGACTTGAATCTCATGAGTCGTTCTCTTTAATACATTCTTGGATTTACTAGTCGGAATCCTCTATTAATCTATCAAACAAGTTCTTGAACCATCAAAGAAATTCCCATAGTTTGAGAAAGACTACTAGGATTGCACACGCAATTACATTGATAGGATGTCATTCCCCATCTATGATGTGAACGTATGAATTAACCTAGAATCGACATTCTAATATATTGTAATCAAGATAAACCCAACGAATCAAAATTAATATAAATATAAGGCATTTTAGTAACCATGATTCATATTTAAAAATAAACTCACACACATTTACTAAAAAGTAAATATCATATGTGGTTTTTAGAATAAAACCCCAGCATCATTAGCATTTGCAGTTGGGTTTCAAGGGAGCTTCATTGGTTGGGGTGGTATAGTGGAGGTGATGTTGGTTGACTTAATGTTCAGGGGTGGTTCTACTGTGAGTTTGAGAGGGAGATATAAGTGGGGTGAGGTGAGGTCATCGATTTAGGATTGGAGATACTAAAATATTTCTTTAGGGTAGAGAGAACCTGATTGTTATACCGTATTTGTAGAACATCTCCTGATACAAAGAGAATTATCTAAAACCACTCAACAATGTGAAAGACCTCGGCCCCAACCGAATAAATTCCAAGGAAGGACCTCGACTCAGAAAAAAATTGACTTCCTTTCTACCTGCAGTGTCTAGGTGGACTGTGGCAAGGAAGGTCGATATATTATAATGTTAGTGACTAGATAAAAAAGTGCGCTTGGCATGTCATACATCAATCATGTGAAAAACCTTCCATTATTCGTGAGTGCTCTATTAGCAAAGATACCCCAACCTGGGCCATTCTGGCTAGCATAATTCCCTAACGGGGATTGACTATAAAAGGCTGGTTCGCTCATAGGGATCAGAGTAGGAAATCATCCATCTAATTGTCTAAAATAACATAGTACACCATTGTACTAATCCAATACTAGTGCAATAAAGAAACAAGTGAATGTAGGCTCATTCTTAAGGTGTGAACCATGTATCTTTTGGTGTTTATCTTCTTAATCTCATCTCCATCTTTATTTATTTACATACAATGTCTATTTATTGTTCGTTACCTCTGATTGTATTTCATCAAGCTAAGACCTAACCTTAAATCCATTTCTTGAGGATAATAGAATAACGTCGTCTGTGGGAATTACTAAAGCCTAGTTGTTTCTCATCTAATTCCCAATTTCTAATTGAGGAAAATCTAGATTTTTCTGTAAAATGCAAATACACTTGATTTATCGCCTGAAATACTTGATCTATTATTCCATTAACAAACTTTATTATAAACCGCAACTAAACACTTTCATTTCTAGCCTTAAATCGTCCCTCCGCTGTCAAATTCTTAGTAATTTAGTCATACTCTATTTTTCTATGCCCGTACTCTATTTTTTTAGAATTTTTGTTACAATGGCAAAAACACCTAGAAAGTAGCAACGAAAAAAATCTTCAATACTCTCCACCCCTATTGGAATGGGGGATCTAGCAGGTTTCTTACACATCTTAGTTTAAAGCTAAGAGGGTTTGCAAGAAATTATGAGATAGCTCACCCAAAGTGTGTCCGGCTCACAAAGCTGATCAATCCATCTAGAACCATCTCCAATAACTCCAAGTTTGGAGAAATGTCTAGGTAAATGCAGGGAATCACCTCCTCCAATCCCGTACAGAGGTAAGAGGCAAAATAGTCGAGGAAAAGCTTAGGAAACCCCCAGGAGACTAAATCTAGGATGTGAGATGAGCAAATTGTAGCACCCCGTAAATTTAAATGATATTATTTAAATTAATTTGGAAATTTGAGAAAAATAAAATTTTGGAATTTATTAATTTTTAGTAAATTAAAATTTTGAGTTTTACTATTGAAAAGTAGGATTTTAATCGAAATTAAAATCGGAGTAAAAATGGGAATTTATAAAAAAAAATGTTTGTCTCGATTCTGGGTCGTGACTAACGGGAAAACATTTTTTAGTTTCAATAGAATTCTATTAGCATTAGAACTCCTAATCATTATAAATTAAAACTAATCAGTGGTTGGGTTCTTCAAATCTTATTTTTTTTTACAACTCTTCCTCCAGAAGACTTCTCCAAAATATTTCCTTTTCATCTACAAACCTTTGCCCCAATTTTCTTCAAGGTTTCAACTCAAGATTTGTCAAGATTAATTGAGTTTTATCAAGATTGTTCAAGAACGAGTTTTGATTGTATTTGTGAGAGCAACGTAGGGGTGTAATCATAATTTTGAGGCGGAACCTTATGAGTTTCTTTTGATGATTTTGAGGTACCGGAGGAGAGTATTCCGTTTGTTTCATGTGTTATTTGCACTCATGTTGAATTGTGGTATTCATTGGAATCCTTTGAGATATTTTTAGAATCTAAAATATTGATTCACTGAGATATTGTATTTATTGATGGACATGGTTACAACACCCCGCCTAATTAAATACCGGGTGATCAGTCCTTTATTAAATTAAATCAAAATATCCAGTTGGTTCATTCTTAGCATCACTGTCAAAAAATAATTTTTTTATTAATTCACCTAATAAATAATTAAGCTAGTGTCAAAACTTTTCCATTTTTAGTTTAATTAAAACCATTCCACAAAGTGTAGTAAAAATAGACAACATCACATCACAACTGAACAAGACTAAATGATATTGGAATAACTCTCCAATTAAAATATTTCATTACCATCAAATAAAACTGATATCAACAGTACTAATATAAATGATTATAATCTCTGGAATAAAAATGAAATAACTAGAATCCTTGGCGACATGCCCCAAATGAAAGTAGACACTACAAATGTGTGAATCAACAGAATGTAAGCGTCTAAACAAATCTACCTCTCCAGAGGCAGCACTACACCACAATGACCATTTACTAACACACAATGAGTGTTAGTAATCAATTTTCTAACGGATATATCCGTTAGGAATAACGTGTTGGGAATATCATTTCTAACGGACACAATCCGTTAGTAAAAATAATAATTATAACGATTTAAAACCGTTAGAAATTTATTATTTCTAACGGAAAATAACTGTTACAAATAATAAAAAGCGTTACTTATGTGAGGACTTATTTTCACATTTATGATTTTTCTTTTATTTACTAACGAATCTAAACCGTTAGAAGTGCGACTTTCTAACAGTTTTACTCTGTTAGCAAAATGTCGTATATTCAATATATATATATATATATATATATATATATATATATATATATATATATATATATATTCCAGAGAACCAACCAATCCATCTTTCTCATCCTTTCAAAATCAATACCAGCATTGAATGTGAGCCAATATAGTAATCAAAGACAATTACCAAAAACAAATTCATAAAAACTCATGCCTGTTAAAATTTTCAAATAATTAATGAAGTTGACATGTATAAAAAAACGAGAGAGAAAGAAAGCTATACATAATCAATAGCCATCATATCATTGTCCATAAATGCTTAAACAAGCATAATCCATAACAAGCATAGAGCAATAATCCAAACATACTAGAAAAGGTCCACATGCACAAAAATATAAACAAAAATAAATGTTATGATCTACCCATAAGTAGAATCAAATGTACTTCAACCAACAATCAAGCCATATGAGATATCCCCCACCCGTGAAGCCAACCAAGGTGTAAAAACCATCTTGAGGAGCTTTCCACAAAGGAGCGTCAGGGTCGAACACTTCCTCCACACAAACTATCTTTTCTCCATTTTGGGGACGCTTGAAATGACATGTTTGTTGTGATGGATCTGTCACAACATGATCTTTTGCCAAATTTTACCAAACTTATTACACAATAGGACTTTAGGTTCGTTCATGGTAATGTGAGGAGGGTGATGAGTTTGAGATGCACCAAGTGATGCGAAAACATTGTCCACGTTTTGGGTTAAAGGAGAAGGGCCAGTTGAGATGGATCGATCACTCGTGGGAGTGTTCAACGGTACCCCACTTTCTTTCATATTTGATGCAATATGACACATAACCTGTAACATAAATGAGTAAAATATAAAAGTTAAGAGCATAAATAACACAATGAAGTTGCAACATGCCATGATAAAATTTTAAAAAATAAAAATCTACCTTGAGGGTATCCTCGACTATGTGTAGTCTTGATTTGAGTTCATAATTATTCCATGCATCTTTTTTATTTTCTGTTTGCCCCCGTTCAAGTGCCTCGCTTGCACTCCCAATATGAATAAGTTGTGTCCTAGAGATATAGCTTGAATATGCACAAATACTTACCCTTTTATCCTTCCCAAATACTTCAGCAATTACATCTATGTCGATGCCTCCCTCATCATGGCTACTTCCTTCACATTTTCTTCTATTCTCAGCAGCCATAAACTCATCCTATAGTATGAACAACAATATGCTAAACTATAAATACATGTAAAAGAGGAAAGACTAGAGGAGAAAAAAAATAGTATCACAGACAAAAATAAAATAATCACATATTTAGGGTCTGTTTGCTTTGCAACTATAATTCTGTTTTTTGTGTTTAAATACAATTCTGATAAGAATTTGCGTTTGGCAACCTGTTTGTAACACATAATTATAATATTTCTGTGTTATAATCAAGTTTTTCAGAAAACAGGTTTAGGGTGTTTTATAACTTCTGTTTTTTATTTTTCAACTCAAAACTATTCATTCTTAATATTTTAATGCAGTTATAACTTACTATATAATATATATACATAATACATTAATATGTGTGTAATTCTTATAAATAAAAAATATATATGTACATGTACATAGAATTATATATGGAAGAATATAAAGTTAAATAATATTATCAACAGATACATGATACTTATATATAGTTTTATACATGTATTATTAATGTATGAAATAATATAAAATATACATATAGTACATATGTATTAAAAAATATTATCAGTTTATGTGTGTATATAATTTTATAGTGCATTATACCTGCAATATCATTATATATATATATAAACTCCCCAACATACTTCATTAAATATACCTAAAATATATACCTAAAAAAATTCCCAACATATCTCATTAAATATACCTAAAAATACATGATATTAAATGTACATGTATGTAATTTATTATGTATGTATGTATGTATGTATGTATACAATCATGTATCATGTATGTATGAAAGTTTTATGTGTGTGTGTGTGTGTATATATATATATATATATATATATATGATTGCCAATTTTATCAAATGTTCAAAAAACTGTATTTAAAAACAAGTTTATCAAACGCACACCAATAATTATAAACACAAAAACTGAATTTTGTATTTAAAAACATCGTTTAAATCGAGTTTTCTGAGCAGCGAACCAAACGGGCCCTTAGCCTTAGCGCTTGCCATCACATTCCCCTTTTCATCACTGTGTCCCGCAATCCACTTATCTATTCGCCTAAATTTTCTGGTAGGCCCTTTTTTCCCTATAAGTTTGATGTCAAATGTAAGACTAAAAAGTGTTAAGATTGGAAAATATAATCATGAATGCCTACCTTTTTGAATGCTTTCTCGGCATAGCTACAACGCCCGAGACAATGAGGAATTTGGAGTTTTTGCCGATTTTCACTATTTTTAATATTTTGTTGTTGCTTTTTGGGATTATCTTCATTTTCTACAAATTTTTTCCAAATTTCAGGATCAGCGCCTTGAGGCACTTCATGACCATTTTTCCTTAAATGGTCCCGCAAACTAGACTTGAAGGTCCTGTACCTTTGGGACCAAGATTTCTCAAGAAAAGGGCAAGCAACTTCAGCCGAAGCATTAAGTTCAAATTGGCCCTATAGAAAAATATAAATAAAAAACAGCAAAAGGTTAGAAAATAACAAAATGAGTTTATACATTTGCTTTACGCACGAACATACTATGATTTAAAAAATAAATTGTTGAATCCACGGTATATCTCTGTATGTTTCGTATTTTAAAAATAAAAAAACCTGATGTATAGATAGTACCATTAATGTGCGTCGTACATCATCTTTGAAGTGTTGTGTCACCTTTCGCCAATCATCATAGCTAACGGGAATAAGACTTCGCACTAAATCCCCTACACAAGAATTCCACTTCTTACAATCATCACCCACAACAGATCCGTCAATTTCAACTATGATTGGAATTTAATCCTTCTCATCGTTGTCACCCAATGGTTGAGACGAAGTTTGAGCAGAAGATGGTTGTTGTGTTGCATTTGCATCTGAAGACATAATTAATTTCCTGAAATTCAGAACACGGCATTAAATGTTAAAACATTAAATGAGCATCATATATCTATGCAAGGTATTGTGTACAATTTTGTCCATACCCAAGAAATTGAGGTTGATGCAAGGGGGTTCATGTACCCAGGGTATACAATTCAGATTTAGGCATCTTATCCAAATGAAATCATGTTGCACGTATGGGAGTAGGGGCAATGCGTGAATGTGGCTATTGACTATGTTCAGTATTCATATTAGGACACTATTAATACTTCACTTGATTATTAGTGCTCGCATATGAGTATTTATTCAATCGGTGCGATAGAAATTAAGACATAGCTTATTTTCATCCTTGATCCTGCTAATTGATAATCTTCTTTTTTAGCCTTGATAGTGGAGTGGAAGAATTTTGTATTCAAGTCCCCTAGCTTGAGCCATTTAACCATTCTTTTTTGTTGCCAAAAGCTTTCTTACCTCATCAAATCTATGTTGAGTTAAGATTTTGCATCAAACATTTTAGTTCTAGAGTTTTCATTTGGATTAGCTTCAAACTCATGTTCTTTAATCAAAAGACAATCTTCAAGGTCCTTGACCTGTTGAAACACATTTTTGAAATGCTTCTTGTTCCAATCTTTCAGAGAAATCTTAAGTATTTTCAATTTAATGGCAAATAGATTCATAAGAGAAGGAATAATGTTGGAAGCCCAAGAAGATTCAATACTTTGTTGAATGTCTGAGTTTATGCACCACATATTAATAAATTTAAATGGCTTTGGGCAATTATCATAATCAGTTGTAATAGAGAGCAGCAGAGGACTATGGTCAGAGCAAAGTCTATGAAGATGAGTGATTTTGGTAGATGGGAATTCTTGAAGCCATTGTTGACTAACTAGGCCTCTATCCAATCTACAAAAAATAGTTCATATGGATCTGTTATTTGACCATGTGAATCTATACCCAATGTATCCCAAATCAGAGAGGGAATAAGAATCCATCACATAATTGAAGTCCTCTACTGCATTAAAATCCACCAGATCACCACCCAATTTTTCCACTTTTGAGGAAACCACATTGAAGTCTCCTATAACTAACCATATTTGGCTAGAGGAATTATTTGTCAAATCTTCTAAACTAGACAAAAGATCCCTTATGTCAATTGTAGAACATTTTGCATAAATAATCACCACAAACACTGACTTGCTTAAAGAAGGTATAACTAATTGTAAGCATAGTAGTTGTTCTTCATCTTTAATAACTGATACTTGGATATCCTCATTCCAAAGGAACCATATCTTGTTGTTACTCTTAGAAACACAGTTTCTGAAATTCCACTTGAACTGATATTGACTAATAGAGACTTGATTAACTTTAGGCTCAAGCAGAGCTATAGCAGGCAAGTTATAAGTTCTAATTAGTCTTTTCATTATCCTATTAGTGGCTTTGTTTCTAACACCTCTCACATTCCAACATATGAAGTTAATCATTGATATTGAGGAAAAGAATTTGTGGAGTGTTTCTTACCTGAAGCTCTTATGACTCTCTTGAACAAAGGATAAAAAGGAATAGAGTTGTTCTTTTTATGGAATGAAGGAGCTGACTTGGATAGATCTTCAGAACAGGTGTTGTATTTGCTAATTTTGACTTTGAGAGCATGTGCCTCCTTTTTCTTCTTTAATTTTTTCTCTATCCAACTTGCAAAATATATGAGTTCTTCCATCATAGGGACTTACATGTTAATTGCTTCATTACCAGGGGAGTAATCTTTATAGTAAGCCTAGTGTTTGTTGATTTTAGGTTGGTCTGTGGATTTTGGGGATAAGTTACTGTACTTAATGATGGTCAATTCCTCATTTCACATATCACATATATGAATCTTGTCCATTTGATTTTGACTCTTGTTCCTAGGTTGCTGATTCTTCAAAATTATAACTTATCCATAGTTACTGATTCTTCAAAATTATAACTTCTCCAAACAGTTTCACAATCAGTTAAAAATCTCTATAGTTAAGAATCTCCACAGCCAATTTACCATAATAGCTTGTTTGTATTTAACTTTTTTTAATGCCTTTGTGATAATGTCTTAAGTAAGAATTCAAAATCATATAGCTAAGTTTTTTGCTTGATGATAGAAAATGACAAAGAAGATTATAATTTATTATTTATTAAAAAATAAAGAAATTATAGTGAAAATTATGTCCAACATTGTTCCCCTTCTCCATTTTTTGTTCAAACTTCTTCGCCTTAACGCTCACATAGGCCATGAGTACCACACGAGTTATCACCTTACCAAAATTTGATAAACCTTTTGTGATGGAAATTGATGTCATCACAAAGAGAATCGGAGTATTATGCAGGATGAGAAGCCTCTCACATATATCAATCCAAAGGAAAAACAATTAAACTTTCAAATTTATGATCAGACTGATTGGGATAAAATGTGAGCCCATGCTTATTAGCAAAGAAACTTAAACCATATTAATTTTTTAGTTTATTTATTATAGAATAAAGAACAGTTCTCAAATAAACCTACCGGAGAGCTTTAAATGCTTGCTAGCAGTTCCATTCAGTACATTATTAACATATTTATGTTATCATTTGGGATACAAACAGAGCCTTCATAAGTGGGATGTGCACCTGAAGCCGATGAATCCAAGTATTTACGCAATAACTTATGAATCAGTCATACACGGGCAATTTCAAAAGCAGCAAAGGTTGATCTTATAATAAGGGCACTACGTGATTCCTGTAAAAGGGAATGACAAATTCGATAAAGGTTCCGCACATGCTTGAAGACTGATAAAGATCATTACCCAATTATCTCAACACAATACATGTATATGCAAGACACTCATTAACAGTTTCAAGACTTGTGCTATAAATATATATACATATAAGCTAACACTAATAATATATGGGTATATCGAAACATAACTAACCAGCCAACAAAATGCTCATGCAGATCGTCACAAAACAGACTGTCGAGATCTTCGAAATAGTACCTCAAATCAATGCCTTGAGAAAGATTCAATACTACTCGGTTAACCACACATTAATATTGATAAAAAATGTAGAAAGGATATAAAAGTTTGAAATTTAGATAGATCGTACCTGCAATAAGTAGGATAAAAAGTTTGAAAGTTTGGAAACTTATTAAATATCAGTATTCTGAATCAGTATATGAAGCCATGTTTGGAAACTTATTGAATAAATATGTTAGGAATTGGAGTTTGAGTTGGATATTTTATTTTCATTTTTTGATACCATGCCTCTTAATATCAGGACACATGAGGGAGATTCTTCAAGAGGATTTGAACATCTTCAAGTTATGAGGTAAGGGCGCATGACACTAGGATACCCCCATGGGTTGTAATGAGTTGGATTTTCTTAATTATAATATTAAATTTATTTCTTGGTAACGAGAACATCACATGTGTGATTAGGAAATATTAAGTGCAGAGTCCTCAAGTCTCCAGGGAATTAAGTAAGCAACAGTACTCCGACACCACATGGTGAGCAACCTGCAAATTGTCAGTAAAACACGCAACTAGTGCCACTGGTTGGCAAGCCCCAAATGATTTTATAATGACAATAGCACGTTATTTTATATTGCACCCCACGAGTTTTAAATGCTTTTAGTTTGTTTTATAATTTGAGGTCTTCATAGAACATTCATACCATATCGCTTTATATGTTTTAAAGCTCAATAACTATTAGTAGATTGAATTTGATATATAGATTAATCACCCTCAATGTTGATCCTTCTTTTTTGCATCTTCCATTTACTCATTGTCCCCTTACTACATTAATTAAATACTCACTGAACCTTTGTAGGGTTAAGTAAGCAATGACAGTCCGACGCCATGCGGTGAGGAGCTCGCAAAAGGTATGTAAAGCACATGCTCGCGAACGCAATGAGCACCACTAGTAGGCGAGCCCAAGAAGCTAGGGTATAATGGTATGTGGTCAACAGCAACCGAAAAAAGAATTAAAACAATTTTTAAATTATAGTTTTATTTTATATTATATCGCCCCTGCAAGCATTAGATGCTTAAATGCAGTTGGAACAGCAAACCCTGTTTGTATATGTTGAGGAAAAATCATATCAACAAAAAGAAGAGCATCATTATTATCATTTTATCTTAATGTGAACTCAAACTAACAGTGAAAACAATATCCACATCATAAATGCAGTTAATTAAAAGAGAAAAAGAAAAAGTGTGAAAAGGTCATTTATGATACAAAAACAGAGTCAAATACTAGTAGTTGAAAATAAATGCGTCGCTCACTCACTCACTCTAGTACTTGTCATCAATATCTTTGGCATTGGGTTTGTCATCCTCGTCCAAAGTGATGTTGTTGACATCTTGGAGTGCAGCAATCCTAAAGAGGGCAATATCAACAACACTAGATACCATGTGATAACCTATGTCCCTGATATGAAGAGGGGGTCGTGTAGCATCGTAAAACTAGAAAAGTAGGCCTCACTTTTCTCGACGGCCTTCTCGGCAACCCTCATGAGGCCCCTAAACTTTTTGATGTCGGGGTCCCACAAGTAGCCCAGGCTGCCCCTCACGATTTCCACCAACACTCGTCAAATTTTATCTTCAAATTTCACTGCTTCAGTTTAATGTGTTATAAATTTGTCTCCGTCAGCACAATATTATGTCTTAAAAATAAGATTTAGTCTCCGCCACACACATTAATATGTATATAGGACTATTACTTAACAAAATGAAATCAAGTTTATTTTATAACATCGACAGACAGTATTTGAATCAACGTTTTGATAACATCTGCCAGACCATCATCCCCTAAACTCTGCGTTCAAACTCATCCCAGTCGAACCATAACAACCTTTACACTTGAAATATAATATTGCTCCATTCATAATCACGCCAATCGAATCACATACAAAAATAAACAAACTCAAAGAAATAGAAACAGAGAAAAGTGGCTGGACAACTACATACATAGCATGATTTATAAAAAAAAAATGTCTATAAATATATGAAGTAATTCAACATCATTCGAACCATAAAAAGATAATAAAAGAGGAATTAATCGTTCCAAAGGTATTCACATATTTCCAAATGAATTTGGTGATTCAATAGCTAGACAGAACCATGAAGTTTAAACAGCTTTTCCAAATGAGGTTGGTCTTCAATAGTAGATTGGAAGTCCGTTGGTATATATAACTCGTCTACTCAACTGGTTAGTGTCTCTTCGGTGAGTATACAACCACCCACCAATTGGGATTCTTAAGGTCTCTCGAATAAAATACTTGGTTGGCCTCGAAAGCGAGAATTACAGGTTCATCCAAGGCATTGCCCAAACTCTTAAGCTTGTCAAAATTCACCATCACCAAATTAGAGTCCGGACAGTGTCGATAACCTTTGGTCTTATCTTCCAATCTAACCCAATCACAATAAAGCACTACATCCTTAATTATTGTATAATCAAGCTCAATTATCTGTCTAATAACCCCATACCACATTGTCCAAGCATTCTTTAGGTTTTAATCGCTTTTTCTTGCCCTGAATTTTGTCCACGCCTTTAGGCAAACACCGTTGTCATGTGTTACAACACTATCGCCATGGTACTTAGTTGAACATACAAAACCGTTGATGCGATACTTCTTATATGTCTTAACCCTATGATTTGTCCCTTGAACTAATCGCCATAACAGTGCCTTTGATTCTGTCTCTCTTGAATTGACCAACTGTGCAAAAGACTAAAACATAATTATAACATTAAATTCCAACATTATGCTCACTAATAAACAACATGTCTAAGCACTCTTATTATATATTACAAACCTTTTTATATAGCCATAGTATGAAAGAAGTTTGCTTCTGTACTTTTGTCATTTTGACCCCCTTTCCTTTACCACGAGAATTGGACTTCAATAATGCTTTATACTCACTATAAATTGTTCATGTTAGTTTCAAGTTTCAATATAATAATATTAATACATATGTAATATAAACATATGACGAAACTCAAACCTATAGTATTCATGGAGTCCATCGACATTAAGACGAAATAGTACCCACCGACGTATTTGTTGAAATTGTGTTGGTTCCAGCATCACAATCTTGTCGTCAAGCAAAGGCCCCTCATCAGAGAACTCTCCATCTTCCTCTAAGAATGCTTCATGAGTCCGTCGATGATTTCCCTCTAGGGGGTTTGGCATATACTCCATGCAATAGCGAACTGACTCAGAAACAATATAGGACTCTGTAATCGAACCTTCAATATATCGTTTATTACTTGGTATATTTTTAAAGTCCCCCATTTCTCTGTTCATATGGGCGAAAAAACATGAACATTACAAAGTCGTTAACATTTGCATGTTAAAATTCAATATAAGATAAGTTATTTACCTTTCGAACGAAAACATACACCGATATGATATATGTCCACATATCAATGCTTCATCTGCTAGATGGACCATAAGGTGGATGCTAATATCAAAGAATATTGGTGGAAAATATTTTTCCAACACAAACAATGCTTCCAAAACCATGTATTTGGCTCTTTGGATATCCTTTTGAATTAAAACCTTAGAGAACAGTATGTTAAAGAACAAACTCAACTGCTGGATAGCTTTTCATAAATCATGGTGTTTAGGGAAAGCATGTTGAAGCAAGACAGGTAGTAAATACTCTATTATGATAAGATATTCATGTGAATTCAACGAGTGCAAGTTGGGTGGATTAAGAGTGACAATATTGCTCAAGTTCGATGAAAAATAAGAAGGGAGCTTTAAGTCTTTCAAAATTTGACAAAACTGATTTCTCTCCTCCTTATTCAATGTAAATGGTGCTTTGGGTTTTATCTCTTTACCAGTGTGTCCGTCTACTTTCATCCATTGACTACTGTGCATGTGCATATTCTCCATATCCAACCGAGCATTTATTGTATCCTTTGTTTTGAGTTTAGTATCAAGGATTGTGTTTATTAGATGTTCTACAACATTCTTCTCTATGTGCGTCACATCAAGAACATGTCGAACTTGATGTAAAATCCAATATTCTAAATCAAACAAAATAGACCTTTTATAACACGCCTCTTTAACTTCGGTATTACAATTATCGATTCCATCACCGACCTTTGGCTTTTTACTATGGACTTTTGGGATCTTCCGAGGAATATAATTAATGTGGGATAACTTCCTAATAGTGCATCACCATTTATCCGACTAAGAGGGTCTCTATATTCTGTCATTTTGAACCCTAAATAATCTCCTTTCCTGAACGGGTGATCATTGTTGAGAAATATACGGTAGTTTATGTAAACTATATTTTGGTTATGCTCTATTCGGTTGGACGAAGTATTATCATCGTAAACAGGACAAGCTTTGTAACCATGTGTTACGCATCCAGATAAATTCCCGTATGCGGGGAAATCATGAATCCCCCACATAAGCATAGCTCTCAACGTGAAAGACTCTTTTCTCGACATGTCATAAGCCGACACTCCTTCTTCCCATAATATCTTCAATTCGTCTACTAGTGGCTGAAGAAAAACCTCAATGTCTTGACCAGGTGCCTTTGGCCCAGGTATTAACAAAGACAACAAATGAAACGCTCGCTTCCCGCATAATGATGGTGAGAAATTTAATGGTGCGGTGATAACATACCAACAACTATAACTAGCAGATTGAATACCACATGGATTAAACCCATAATTTGTTATTGCTAGCTAAACATTGCACTCTTTTTTAGCAAAATCTAGCCATTTCAGTTTAAAATTTCTCCATTGAGATGAATCGGAAGGATGTCGTTGAAAATCCCATAAACTGGTTGCTCGACTATGCCATGTCATTTCCCGTATTATCCATGGTATGGTGTACAATCTAACAAGTCTAGGAATTAGAGAAAAATGCCTCAATACTTTCTTAGGTTCTTTGCATACTCTACTCCCTTTGCGCGTGGTCACTTCATATCTCGACTCTCCACATTGAGGACATTCCTCCTTATCTTCATTTTCCTTCCAATACAAAATACAATTATTGACGCATGCCTGAATGAAATTGGCCTTCATTCCTAAGTCTTTCATCATATGCTTCATGTGAGGATACTTTTCTGGCAACGTGTTTTCTGTCGGGAGCCACCTTTTCAGTATAGATATAAGTGTTGTCACACTTTTTCTTGACCATCCAAACTGCTTCTTTATATTGTGCAATTCTATGATTACAGAAAGAGTTGTCTCAGGGCCCTCACATGAAGGGTATAATTTCTCATTTGTTAATCTCTTGTATTCATCGTAATGTTTGTTACCTGGATACGTTTCTTCAGCAACCTCTGTTTGACCTCCTTCAGTATCCACATAAGTACCTTCATGCACTCCATAAAATGTATCAACAAGGTTCCCCATACCAAGCTTCGTATTATCTGTGCTTTCTTCTTCAGTTATTTCTTCAACAGTTCTCGTAGATGGGTGCTGTTTTGAATTTGTGGAAGAATTTTCACCATGTAAAGCCCATATAGTATACGACTGATCTATACCGTGCCTTAGCAAATGTGTTCGAATTTCTATCACGTAAACTGCATCCTATTCCGACATTTCGAACACGGACATGGAAACGTTGACAGCAGTTGATCATTACTTTCAATCGCAAAGTCAATAAAATCTTCAACGCCTTGTTTACACACTAAGCTAAATCTATTCTTTTCACCCATCCATCCTTTATTAATTGTTCGAGACATTATACAACGTAAAAGAGTTAAGTGACAAGAGCATATAGTATAGTAAGACAATACATTCATATGGAAATAGTAAATAACTATTTAATGTTGAAGGCACATTGTATTTCCTCAAAGTTTCAATAACCTTTATATAATTCTACCACCGAAATAATCATTACAAAACATGTATTTCATTGAAATAAACGTCTACAATATTCAAGATTAGACATGTTAGGTAAACACATTTAAAACTATAAAGGTGAAATGGTACATTATTGTGGCAGGAGGATATATAACAAGCTCATACTTTAAATTTCCGATTTGATCTAACTTAAAACCCTGGCTTTGATTGCAACCTTCGATTTCAAACGTGATATCACATTTCAACCATGATTTTGTGATTTCAACCGGATAGATATGGTTATTAACAGATGTAATTCGCCAACAACAAAACCATGAACTAATACCTTAATTACCCAATAAAGATGTACATGAATTGACAAATAACGCACATAAAAGAATTAAAAAATATAGTGATAAATATTTAAACATATATTAAAGAACTCATATGGAACAACTTCTCCATCTTTTAATATATTTTTCCTTTCTGCAATCTTATATTTAAACAAAAAATACAAAAATAAATATATGGAGATGGAGATGCGGTCAAAAAAACGAAAATTATCTGACTGCAATCTTTTAATATATGAATATGCGATCAGAAAAAGAACAAAAAATTGAAAGAAAAACGATTTAAGAAAAACGAGAATTATGTGACTCTCTGGACAGGGTAATATGCGAAATATAGAAGAACAGTCAGACATATAATTTATACCTGATGGAGATGGAGATAGAGAACGCAGTCAGATTAGGGGTGTGCAAAAAAATCGACCGACCCGAAAACCGAACCGAATCGGCCCGAACCGAATCGAAACCGGCATTTTTTTAGCCCGATTTGGTCTGCGATTTAAGGATTTAAAAAACCGACCATGGCGGTTCGGTTTGTGGTTTAGACCTAAAAAAATCGATTTAAACCGAACCGAACCGACATTAATATTTATATTAAAAGCCCTTAAATAATTTCTATTTTCATATGCAAAAACCATTAACCGATTTTAAAAATCGACCAAAACCGAAAATCGGCCTAAAAAAACCGCCCAAAACTGAAAATCAGTCAAAATCGAACCGAAACCGAACCGAACCTAAACCGATGTGAACCGAAACCGGTAGTTTTTTCCATCATCAGTTCGGTTTCGGTCCAACTTTTTTCAAAACTGCATCGATCGGTTCGGTTTGAATTGCGGTCCAACACCAAACTGAACCGACCTGTGTACACCCCTAAGTCAGATATAGGAGATGAAGAACGCGGTCAGATATAAAAGAGCGGCGGTGGGAGGAAAACGGCCTTCAGTTATTAACGGAGGAGAACGACGGTGGGAGGAGGGAAGCAAACTGTTATGGGTCAAAAGTAGCTCCCTTCTTTTACGTGGAGTTGGGGTAAAAAAAATAGCTCACGATAGGACTCTCTTTATTTTGGCGCCAATTTGTTTTCCTCACACTTATTTTTAGCTCATAAAAAAATAAAAAATATATATTATAATTAAATATAAACACACTAAAACTAATTGTAACGGACATAAGTAATTACTAACACTTAAATACTATTATAAATTCCTAACGCACTCTATCTGTTACTAAACCAAATATAGGTCTATTACAAATGTTCCCATATGGTGTAGTGGCTATAACCCGTCGAGATATCCATTTTTTATGCCGACATCCCTGATACTGGATACCTGATGTACAAGATACAATAGAGAAGAGAATATGCAAGGAAACAAATAAGAGCCCGATTGTAAGAGATTTTTAAAATAGCAATTGCTTAACAAGTGCAATTAAGCTATTATTATGTACATGTTAGCTTCTCGGGCTCTCATTTGAGAATTCTCACCTCTCATCTAGTGTGCACGCCTAAAGTACCTTATCATCTCCCAAATTAAGGTTTTCAATTATGATTCTATCACATATCATTTCCTTGTATTTCCCATATAATACATATGATAATTAAACATGTTCATTTATCTTTAATATGAACTAGGCATTCACAACTTTAAGATTAAGTATTCGCTTACTTAATTAAATCAGATCTCATTATTCATTTTTATCTACAATTTCACATTGTAGATTACATCACAATATAAACTTCAATCTACAATACACACAATAGATTACAACACAGTATATATATATATTTTCATCACATTATATATATTAATACGGCACCTCCCAAACGCTGTTGCGGTGCATGCATACTCTGCTATCATGTCCTGATAAATCTCTTACTGTAGAAAGTATTATTGGTTCGGCGTCTCTCATGAACCATAATAACATAACACACATATTGGAGGCGAGCATATTCCTCGGCCAAATGGGTCATGCACATACCTACATTACTATTCAATCGTCGAAACTATCATTCACACTGATAGCACGTGTCCAAGGTCCTATGCTCAGGATACGAATCCAAAACCCCCCTAAATGGGCTCATAAGGATAAGATCGTCCACAACGCGAAACCTTCACCCCGATAGCAAGCAGCGTAGGTATGTCATACACACAATAAATAACAATATAGGTATTCACCCTACCTATATATAATAACAATAGGGCACATGCACAACCCATATAAATATTTCCATACGTAGGATATTTATCTCACATATCCTACGGATTTACAGATTATGACTTTTCTTCTCAATTATATTCACGAGCTTCTCTCATCACTCGAAGGGTAATAATTTATTTCTCATATAAATTCACTAGGTAACATCCACACCCTACTAGTCCATGTCATCACGACTCCCGAATTTCTATGAATTAAAATTATCTTCAATTAGGTTTATTTCTCAATAATCCCTAATTCAATCTTAACCCTTTATTCCACCTCTTAAGGTTAATCCCATACAATACTAAGGTTATTCCGGTAATTAACGACCCTCTTACTACTGGTACTAACCTTAAGTCATCCTATATTCGAGTTAAACCTCAATTTATACAATTCTCCACCATATTTCATTCAATTGACACTCGTTAATTTCCCCCATTCAATCCCACACATAATAATATTTTTTGGGTCTTAAGTATGTCATGTTGCCCTTCACTAAGTCCCAATATGCTAGATTAATCAACACTAAAGATTTCTCAAAATTGGGATTTTCTAAAAAATTAAAAAGGAAATAAATCACATTTCCAGGGGGAGTCGATCGATCGAAGATTTTCGATCGATCGACGTTCTTGGGTTGTTTAATCGATCCATCAGATTTTTGCCCAGATTTCTTCATAAGTTTACCTACGGATTTTATATTTTTTTCATCATCAAAACCATTATCAGTTAATCCCAAACTCCTCATAATTCATCTCAAATGATATATCAAGGTGTATAAATGATTTCTAACATTTAAAAACATAAATTCATCAAGAAGTTTCAAATAAATCATGTTATTTCCCTTAAAATTCAGAAACTTCTTATTTTATCATTTCTCCAAGAACAAGTTTAAATCCCAGATTTTCTTTGCCAAATGATTCCCACATTTCGTGGATTAAACTATATATTCAAAAAAGAGATTAATCCTACATAATTCTCATTTCAAGGATTCATGAAAAATCATCTTAATTCATATAACTTTTCAGAATTTTATAAACATCCTAACATGGACAATATACATGCTAAAATTTACAATAGTTAATTACTTGCCTCTAATTCGTAGGCTTGAACTGTTGGGGAAGATAACTCCACTAGTATTCCTCCATTTTTTGGCCAACTTTCGGCAGTGGTGGTGGTGTAAGATGACTCTTTGCTTTTGGTCTCCTAGAGATGCCTCTTCCTTTCCCAGAAAAGTCTCTTACTCTCCCCTAAGTCTTTTCCTCTAATTTTTGGTGAATGAATCTGAATTCTAACACCTCTAGAGTTATATAATATTACTCAATTTTCGTGGGTACTATTCACTCATTTTGAAAAATGACCAAAATACCCCTAGGGGTGTCTATTTGTTTTCAAATTGCTCCGAGACCCAAAGTAATCCCCCAGGTAGACTTTTTCGACTATTTAAACCCTTCTAGACACTTTAGCGCAGTGAAACTGACCATTCAAATGACATAAAAATAATTTACCATTCATTCCATTTAAATATAGTCCCGACATGACTCACACACGCGTCCCGACTTAATTATCGTACCTATCGTATGTCACTCGCAATAATTTTATAAAATCATAATCATATGTAAAGTCATAATCATATATATTACTTTTAATCACCAAGTAATATTCAACATAAATCACATATTACTTTATTCTCGAGTAATATTTAAATCTGAATTAATGTTTAATTATCCCATAATTAAGTCTAATTAATCCCATTTTGAAAATCATTAAAAATACGGGATGTTAGATACTGGCCTCAAGTCATAATGAAATTATCAACTCTTAGTTATATTCTTTTATATGCATAATAACTGAGGTACGAAACCCATGTACCATCGTCCAAACTTCTCTCCAACTCCCGATGTTTGTTAGTTTCATGTGTGGGAAGTCTCGCAAAGCGAAATCCAAACAAGGAACCCCCGATACACTACTACTTAACATAGTCGGTTGTCGAGATCCGTAGGGCCCTCAATCCATAATATGTACCTTCCCACAATCTCCGTATGTTAACATAAAAATCTACTTATGCCCCTTATAAATAACATGAAACATGGCGCTTTCACTATCACAAGTTCGCGGAGCTATATATATATAACGAGCTATATCTCGCAGCTCGATAAAGAACACAATGTATCCTGAGTCACATCAGTAAATAAATCCCTACGCACCGAGATCACATATAACTAGTCAACATACTCACTGAGGTCTACGATACCATGAAATCTTCATATATACATATATATAGGCTCAACCCTATTTCAGGTGACGCCTTACAAAATCAATATTACTCCCCCTGAAGTATCCAGCACAATAGTCTTATCACTCAATCTACTATCGTTCAGACATTCGGTAATTAATCACTGCACGTTACCATAATAACCTCTACTTTTCTAACTCAATGTAGCGGTAAATTATAACGATAAAATATGCTCTTAGTGCCCACCCGGCCCACTCACGGGCGACATAAAAAAGTCCCATTATTAACGATAGATACATTTGTAACCAGACTGTTAAAAACTAACGTACCCACTAAACTCGTACGCAAATTTTAGTGTTAACGATTCATATATATATATATATATATACTCCACCAGTCTCACCTAATCATAGGGTCCCAGCACATAGCTGCCAACGCGACCCATGAGCATCTGCAATCGTTATACATCTAGGATTTCATCCAACAGTTGCCCTCTCCTCGTAGTGGGCAAATTATTCTACTATGTGGCTTACACGCCCATCATTGAAATGTTGGCCCAAAATCTCTAGGCCTCAATTATCTGCCTAAACCCACCACTCTCGGGTTGTAAATTCATGGTCCCAATTCTCTTGACCCAATTCCTCCACTGGAAATCTCACTCCTCCAGTTATTATGCCTAACTGCCATCGTTTACCATTCCCAAACTTATCGGTCTCACTTCTCAATGTGGACACACTCAACACTGGTAGTCCCACTCTCTACACGTAGGGAAATTTCCTGAGCCATTTCCCTGTCACTGGTCCCACTAACCATTTTTGAATGTCCTTCTCTCGGACCTGGCAGTCTTTGCCCCTAATTTATATTTTCATTGTTCCTTTGGCTCTACTAGTCCAATGAAACACATGGTCGACCTTTCTAGTATTGGCTGAATTCATCGCCACTTAGTAGGGATTTAATCATATCATTTTAAAGGGGTCCCTTATTGGGTATACCTTCCGATAATGTTTCACTATCACCATTGATTTTAATCTTGCCCTTAGGCTAGGTTTTCCTAACCCTCCGGTTCCCCTTCTTCTGGACGCAGTTACTAATTTCTTGGCAACATCGACACTAGTCGTCTTTGGCAAATTTTGGTCGATCGATTGATGTTATTGGGTCGATCGATCGATCCATCAGATGTTTGCCCAGATTTATGCATAAGTTTACCTACAGGGTTTACACTTTTTCATCATGAAAACCATTATCAATTAATCCCACACTCCTCATAATTCATCTCAAATGATATATCAAGGAGTATAAATGATTTCTAACATTTAACAACATAAATTCATCAATAAGTTTCAATTAAATCATGTTATTTCCCTTTAAATTCAGAAACTTCTTATTTTATCAATTCCCCAAAAATAACTTTAAATCCCAAATTTTCTTCACCGAATGATTCCCACATTTCGTGGATTAAACTATATATTCAAAAAATAGATTAATCATACATAATTCTCATTTCAAGGATTCATGAAAAATCATCTTAATTCATATAACTTTTTAGAATTTTCTAACCATCCTAATATGGACAATATACGTGCATAAATTTGCAATAGTTAATCATTTGCCTCTAATTAGTAGGTTTGAACCACTGAGGAAGATCACTCTACTGGTATTCCTCCATTTTCCGGCCAACTTCCGGCGGTGGTGGTGGTGTAAGATGACTATTGACTTTTGGTCTCCTAGAGATGCCTCTTCCTTTCCTTGAAAAGTCTCTCATTCTCCCCTGAGTCTTTTCCTCTAATTTTTGGTGAATGAATCTGAATTCTACCACCTCTAGACTTATATAATATTACTCAATTTTTGTGGAACTATTCACTTATTTTGAAAAATGACTAAAATACCCCTCTGGGTGTCTGTTTGGTTCCAAATTGCCCCGAGACCCAAAGTAATCCCCCAAGTAGTTTTTTTTTACTATTTAAACCCTTTCGAACACTCTGGCGCAGTCAAAATGACCATTCAAATGACATAAAAATAATTTATTATTTATTCTATTTAAATATATTTCCGACATGACTCACACGCACGTCCCGACTTAATTATCGTAATTGTCGATTCCATCACTTGCGATAATTTTATAAAAATAACAATCATGTGTAAAATCATAATCATATATATTAATTTTAATCACCGAGAAATATTCAACATAAATCACATATTACTTTATTATCGAGTAATATTTAAATCCGAATTAATTTTCCATTATCCCATAATTAGGTCTAATTAATCCCATTTTAAAAATCATTAAAAATACGGGGTGTTACAATGGTGTCATGAGATTTTTATATGGTGAGGTGAGACCTAGTGACCCATTGATGTGTTATTAAGAAATTAAATTGGTACAATGTTTGAGTATTGCATTTGATTCGTATATGTCGATTCGTATTATTACGCTTTATTCGTCGTTATTATTTGTGAGCATCTATTCTTATCATATTGTGTACTTCCCCGTAATTTTCTTTTAGTGGCAGATTAGCATGGATTTGGATGCTACGAATAATTTGGAGGATTTCAGAGCATGGAGTTTGGAAGATTATTTTTGTTTAGCTTGGCAGTGTAATTTATTTGGAGAGTTTTGCACTATTTTCGAGAGGAGTTAATTGTAATTATTTTGGAAGTGTAAATTTTGGATTCGTCATGTTTATTTTTTGGAGTATAGATGCTCTATACTAATTGTTGAGGATTTAGTTTGATTTTAATCTTAGTAGTGCCTCGTGTTTTACACGGGGTGTTACACAAATCTACTCAGACATATGAGTTAGAGCCTAAGGAATCCTTCTACAAACTAGGTAAAAACTCCACTACGAGGCCAATTAGGGATGATGACGATCAAATATATTCGGAAGAACACATAAGTAACTTTGAAAGTCTCATTAAAGTATTATTATTTGATAGGCTAGGAAGGAGAGGGGCGCAAGCACATCCACACATCGAAGAAGGCACAAAATAGTAGAATACAAGAGGTAGGATCCAAGAATACAGAACAGTTAAAGATGCAATACCAGAGCATCAAACAAGTATGAACAAGTTGGCCGAAGGGAAGAAATATTGTCCGAGAATGGCGGACGAGCTAATAATGCAACTAATGAAGCTTACCATAGAGGGGATCCATACAGAGGATAGAAGACCGTTTGGGCAATCTCATCATAACAAAAAAAAAAAATCCACTATAAAGGGGGTTTATTCAGGGATCTCCACTAACAACCTACGTGATTAGCTATCCTACACATACAAAATTCAATCAGACCATGATCACTCCCAGTTTTGAAGGGAAATTAAATTTAAATTTTCATATCGAGCAATTTTAGGCAATGTGCGATATATTTCTGGTAGCCTGTGAGATGCGTTGTAGAGCGTTTTCAAGCACCCTCACAAAGCCGCTCAAATTTGGTATAATGGGTTACCAATAGGGGAAATCTCAGAGTTTGAATAACTTTCCGAACTTTTTATTAACAATTTCATCTTCGGAGCAAAACTTAGTAAGAGGGTAGCTCACTTGTTAAGCATCCGTTAATGCGAGGACGAAACGATAATAAAGTACATTACTAGGTTCAATACTAAAAAACTGAAGGTGGTGGACTACAATGAGAAAGTATCCATTACAAAAATCATGAGCAAGCTATTATCCATGAAGTTATATTGGGCATTGTCCAAGGAACCTCCAAACCATATGGCTAAACTCTTAGATGAGGCGGGGAAGATCATGAATGTAAATTAATCCATAGTTATAAAAGAGTTCAGTCATAGAAATATTGAAGAAAATAGAACTTCAATAAGAAAAGAGAAAACCAATGGTGCTCCAAAATAATGAGTGATAGGAGGCTATACTATGGGTTTGACGAATATACTCCCTTAATAGTGGGAGTAAACCACAACCTCGATGAGATTCGAGGACATGGTGAATTGAAATGGCCAAAGAATTTGAGGAGAAACTAGTGTAAAAAGATATGAGAGTAAGTTTTGCAAATTCCAGAAGGATCATGGGCATAAGACCAAATACTATCGAGCCTTGAAGGACGAAAGCCCTCATCAAAAGAAGAAATATTAATAAATATATAGAGACAAATATCAGACCAACACAAGCCCGTGATGAATGAAAACATAAGAGGATATCAAGATCACCTTGGATAGGGAATAAAGACAATAAAAGAGCTCGAGAGAATAAAGACGAGGAGGATCATGACCTCCCTCCTAGGACCAAAGAGCCTGTAAAAGATTTGAATATGATCTCTTTCAGGTACAATTTCACGTAGTAGGAGATGATGGTGGATATGATGAACCAGCTCAAAGAAAGGCATATCTCAATAAAGCAAGAGTATTTGAAGATAATAAAAATATCAACATGGCAGGAGTGGTAGAAGCCCGACCTCACAGAATCGCTAAAAACAGTCTTATAATAGGCTTTTCCAAGGACAACCTCTCAAGATTGTTATATCCTCATAAAGATCCACTAGTGACAACCATGATGGTTCACGACAAATTATAAAGAAAAATCCCGATGGGCAAGGAGAGCTCGACCGATGTACTATTTTATGATTGTTTCTAGATGTTGAAGTTATCTAGCAGAAAGATAGAGGCATACCATCGTCCTTTTATTATATTATCAGGTGAAAAAGTGTACCTATAAGCTATAATTGATATGGGAGTTATTATTGAAATTTGGACGACCTACAGAACATAAACGACGAGATTATTCATCCTTGATAATAAGGTCTTATAGGCGTATAATATCATCTTTAGAAAGGTGGGTCGGAAGAAGTTTGAATGTTATTTCATTTTTCTATTTAGTGATAATTATATACCGATTCACCCATTTTAAAATATTTTTTAAGAGAGGGGGCGTGGCCTTGGGGGTAAGCCACATAGGCTCAATGCATACTTTTTTATTAATTCATCTAATCGTATATTTTTTGTTATTTTATGAAAAACTCAAAAAAGTTCATACCTTGTAGAATGATGTCGATAAGGCGTCTCTAAGTATGAACGTATGAACACACTTAGCAAAATGCTCGGGCATGATCATAAGGGCCGTACTCAGGGGATGAGCTATCGGATGGGGAAGTCGAGGCTTACCGGAATTGTGTCGAGTAACACTGGCCTTGAACGCAAGGTAAACGAGTTACAAACCAACAACGTCGAGAAGTTTGAGAACCTGGAGAAAACATTGAATAAAATGTTTTCGTTTTCAAGCATTCTCTTCAAGGCCAAGATGGATCTAGCTCAGGGAATGGCAATGAAAAAGTGGTGGATGATGGGACCACTACTTAGTCTTTCTCACCCTCACCGATACCCCTCGTATCCATATGACATATTCACCTCCCCCACCCATACCCCCTATTCCCATCTAGGCCATTTACAATTAGTTGGGATATATGTATTTAGTGGACTTACGGGGTGGTGACAGAATATCCAGGAGTTGAGTAACTCGAATATGCGCCCAGGTTCCTTGGTTAATAACCATTCATTGCAACCACACGAGGCTCGAGTTCACGTCAAGGAAGCGTTGGTAGGAAAATAAAATGAAGCCGCGTAGTTGAACGAACAGTACGACGTACAGACTATTGAGGATTGTATCAATTTTTATGTAGTATGGCCTAGATTTCTACTTCAAGTCGATAATGAATGAATAATATGTAATAATTTGATTATTATTTGTTTAGTGTTTGATTATCATGAATATTGATTGTTGTTTAGAGTTTGAGAATGAATGAATATGTATGGCTTAGTTTCTTATTTATATTTGTCTAGTGCTTGATTATTAAGGTTTTTGAATGTCGATTGTTGTTATTTATTGAGAAAATATGCCATATATTTTCATCTACAGGTGGTGATACACTACTAGGAAGTGGCAGTGACAATACTTTCTAGGAGTTTTTTTATACTGCTGCCCAAATTTCTTACGGACTTTGATCGTGACAAGACTGTGACAAGGTCTAAATTGTCACGAACTTTGATTGTGACTTGTCCGTGACAATGATACCTTGTCACAGACATGTCACTGTCAAAGTCTGTGACAAGTTAGACCTTATCACGGCCAATGACCATGACACATCTGCGATAATGATACATTATCACGAACTTTGACCATAACATGTTCGTGATAGTCATATTGTTACACAGGGCCATGTCACGGACTTGTCAATATTTTTTACTGTGGCATGTCCATGACAAGGTAAAACTTGTCACCGACTTTGGCCAGGACATCTAGCTTCCATCCTTACACTAAAGAGGTTCTTCAGAGGGAGGTATGATTGTACCTTTCAGTTTTTCATTTTAATTATGGTTTCTTTTCTTGAAACTGATTTTCTCATATTTTCTTGGTTTTCACTTTTATATATTTTTCATGTATCATCATCTTGGATATGAATTATCCTAAATTGGATGGCTTTTGTGTCTGATCACGTCAGGAAGGGGCTAAATTTTGCACGGCGCCGGCGACAATTTCTGAGGGGTGGGAGGAGAGTTCTAGATCTAGAGCGGAGGGCCCACCGCTCTCTATCATGGGAAGCATGTTCTTCGGGATCCTTGAAGTGGTGCTTTAGCATGCAGACTTTTGGAAAGCCAGGGATGCATTCGGGAATTTTTATTATTATCATTTTTTCTTCTTTTTTCTAGAAATAAATGTAAACACACACACACACACACACACACACATATATATATATATATATATATATATATATAGAGAGAGAGAGAGAGAGACACACACACACACACACACACACATGATGAATCTTTTATTTTTACTTATAAAAAAGTAAGAAAGATGTTTAAAAATTAAAATACGTATTTTTAAAAGTTTTTTCGAGGAATAAATACCCGGGAAAACACTTGTAAAAAGGTTGTTTCAATAAAAGGGGATTATTTGAGAAATAAAAAGGTAGGAAAAGTAGGGGGGAAATGGGGATGTGCCAATTGGCATACCCTTTTGCATGCCCACCGGCATACTAGTCGGTAAAAGTTTCTTTTTCAGCCATGATTATCTTTTTCCCTCACTTATGTGTACTCAAAAATAGTTTTTACAGTAGGATACTGATTCCTATTTTGTGGAGGATTTCAAGTATAAAACTGACCTTGGGGTGGAGTTTTAAATCACTCCTCAACACCTTCCTTTCTCTTTATTCTATAAAGTTTCTTGCTCTTTTGATATTGTGGTTCCCGTTATTAGGGTTGTCAATCTTGAGGGGTTGAAAACTAGGTGTTTGTATAATGTCAACTGTGAGGCACTCAACTTGAGCTCATTTACTTTGTGGAGTAATCGTCCCATTTATCAAAATCTTCTATAAGAAAATTTACAGTTCTTGTAGTCTGAAGACCATATGTTCCGCTATGGCTTGGACGAGGCATGTCCCATCTATGAAAAAATTTATATTACGTTAGGCATCGACCCCAGTGTTGCTATGATAATGACTGACTTGACTTGTTCACCTCTGGTGTCGCTAGGTAAATTGTCGCATGTCTCTCCTTATGTTGCCCGACTATTAGTGCATAGAGGAATATCAACCTTACGGCAATGTTGTATTATGTATACCAAATATATTATACTAAAAATGTCTTTGCTGGCATCGTAGCCTTGGGATTGACTTCCAGGATGCTCTTGGTGATTGGCGATATGACGATAGATCCTCAAGTGGTCACGATCATACTTTGAATGACTTATCATCACAATATGTTCGTTATTATATTGACGTAGATATTAACTGGACTAGATGATTGAAAATAAGGTCGAACCAAATTTTTACGAGGTAGCCCTAGGATGCTGCTCATGTGGTTGTCAGAGAGACTTCATATGGTGGTTCCCCCTGAATATACTCTGACTGGTGCCCCAAACTCCTTTATGCATTCCTTTCAAAGCTTCGGTACCTTTGTAGAGAACAGGGTTATCTGGCTCATGGAGCATGGCTTTAGACACCTTTGTTGGTTAGTGTCGTGCTGGGGCAAACTGAAGTTTTTTAATAACTAGGCAACTATCATTATGTTCTACTGGTAGGACTTTATCAGATTTCTTTCTACATTCCTATGATACTTCGGTGTCAAGTGGGTTGGGATAAAAAATTTCGTCCATGCATAAACAACTTCTTTCCTGTGGAGGATTTAACTGAGTCCTTGAGGATAACTTTGGGGCATCTGTGGCAACACCGCGAGCCGGCTACCCATTCATCCCAATCTGCTGGGGAACCTGGGTTTATATTTGGGGATTATTTAAGTTGGTTATGGTGGAATGTGATCACGAAGATTTATGCTAAGCAAACTAGGAAGAGGTTGCTTGGGACGTTTAATACTTAAGAGGAGAGCATTGTGGTTTCGTCCAAGCTGATCGGGAGAGCATAGAAAAATATTATCGGGGCTGAAATTCTTAAGGTCATACCAAGACTGGTTATAATGATTATGATGATGAGGCGGGCCCATATGGTTGTTGAGGTGGGTTTTGTGAAGGTATGGGGCAAGTTTGGTAGTATGTGTACTTGTGTTTGGGTAGGTTAGGCCGTAGGGATGGTATGATTATGAAGGTATTTTGGGACTTCCTTGTCACTGATACTTTATGAAATTGCTATTATTTGAATAAAATAATGAAAAGATGCTTTGGCATATTTTGTTGGTCCTTTTGAAGAATATTATTTTTAGAATTATCAATATTGATAGCTAAGTCGTACATAATCATTTTGTTCTTTTAAATGGTAAGATGTAAGGACATTTTTGTCCAACATACTTGTATATGTCATTAGCCGTAACACCGTTGCAAAGATTCAAAGTCCATTCATCATCAACGGAATCCGAAGATCAAAAGAAAGGAAGAATTCAGAAATCCAGTCAGCCGGACCGGTCCGCCTTTATATAAAAAGAACCGATCCGCTGAGACCCGGACCGGACCGCCCCAGACCGATTCGCCGTGCACTTTGAAGCCAGTGTGCCCCGAACCGAATCAGCTTCAATTTAAAAGAACCGGTCCGCTATCGGACCGATCCGCCTAAGGCCCGGACCGGTCCGCCCTGGATAGAATTTCCCAGATCGTGTATCAGATTTTCTCGGGCAAAGAGTTCCTATTTAATCCCACTACAGGGAAGTGGTTTGATAAGACTTACACACGATTTTCTAAGTTCCATAACTCTTAAGTCTTCATGGTATTTGAGTCCATTGATTCATACCCTTGATTCACACAAATTCCATACATTTGTGAGTCACTTTTTGTAACCCAAGAACACCATTGTTGTTGTTCAACCCTTGTGAAGTGGACTGCTCCTTCCTCTTCATTGCAGCCCTATTGGACAGGGATAGTTCCAGCCGCCAGCCCTACTGGAAAGGGATATTCCATCCGCGACTACAGAATCCGATGCCTGCGGGTAATTCTTAGTCAAAAACTTGTATTTCAGTGTAATCCGATTGTAAGCCGTTTCTCTTACAAATTATAGTGATATACAAATGGTTTTTGCCCCTGTGGGGGATTTTTCCTTAAATTTGTGTGTTGAATAATTCTTGCATGATTTCATATTGTTTCAATCACACCTAGTTGCATGCTTAGGGTTAATTTGGGTTAAAAATGGTATTTATTATATTATTTCTTAATTGAACGCAAGCGCCAACTCTTTCAAATTGGTATCAGAGCAGGTTACGCTAAGTTATCGCGTATTCCTTACTTCCACAAAATTTTTCTAAAGATATCAATTTTCGAAAAAATTGATTTTTTGAAAAAGTGCGTGTTCAAATGGAGAAGTCATATTATAAAATGCCTATTTTTGACGGGTCAAATTATGCTTATTGGAAAGCCCGTATGAGGTCGGCTTTAAAAGCCATTGATGAACGTGTCTGGATTTTGGTTGAATGAGGGTGGACTCCTCCCACTGTGACTGTTGATAATGTGACCAACTTGAAACCTGACATTTCTTGGACTGATGAAGAATTTAAATGGTCTTCTTTCAATTCTAAGGGCTAAGCGCTATTTCTGGGTCTGTCACACCTGATGAGTTCAAACGCATTATGACGTGCACCACGTCAAAGGAGGCATGGGATGTTTTGCAACTTACCCATGAAGGAACAAATGCTGTTAAAGAGTCAAAATTGCAAAATTTAACAACTCAATTTGAAACCATCACCATGCATGAAAATGAATGTTTTGATGAATTTTATGCTAGGCTTTCTGACATTGTTAATACTAGCTATAATCTTGGTGAACATATTCCAAATGCTAGAGTTGTTAAAAAGATTCTTCGTTCCCTTCCCAAGCGTTTTATACCTAAAGTCACTGTGCTAAATTCCTTGGGTAATTTAAATACACTAAAAGTGGAAGAACTGGTAGGAGATTTACAAACTTATGAAATAGACATGTTTCCTAAATCTGCCAAGCCAAAAGATAAGGGAATTGCCCTTAAAGCCCAAGAGAGAAAAAGTGAGGGGTCAGCAAGAAAGAAAGTCGAGTCATCTAGAAAGATAGAAAATTCTGATTCTGAATGTGAGTTTGACTTAGATGATTTGGCATTATTTGCTAAAAACTTCAAGAAAATTCTGAAATTTAAAAAAGGTGGAAACTTCAAAGATAAAAAGAATTTTCAAAAAAATAAGTTTGAAAAGAAAGATTTCAAAGAACCCCCTAAAGACAGTGAGAGGTGTTTTGAGTGCGACGGTAAGGGACACAGAGCGTTTGAGTGTGCCACTCGTCTGAATAGGGAAAAGGGCAAAGCTGTCCTAAATGCTACCCTTAGTGACGACAGTGAGGTGAGTCGGTGGACTCGGGAGATGAGTCACCGCATGAGCGTAACTTCACCGCGTTCATGGCTAGTCATGTGAGTACTCCTAGTGCATCTCACGACGATGAGGATGCTACTTCACAGGGACACCTCGACAGCGAGAGCGAAGAGAGTTAGGGAGAGGAGGAAGGTAGTGAGGACAAGAGTAACCTTCAACGCGCCTACGCCGAGTTATATAATGAGTCTTTCAAAACTAAAAAACGTAACAAGGCGTTAGTTCTTAGAATCACCGCGTTAGAAGAAGAGTTAGAAGAGACGAGAGAGAGAGAGAGTCCTCCACCTGCACCGCCATGAGAGAGAGAGAGAGTCTGCCTGGGTTAGTAAAGAGAATTTGCTTAGAGTGTGAGAGAGCAGTTTTGAGAAAGAGAAAGCGGACTTGACTAAACAAGTGGCTAGTCTTACGAGTGAGCTCCATTCCTCCCTGGAGACTCGGAAGAAACTTGAAGCACTTGTTGCCCAGCTTACTCATGACCTTGAGAGAGCTCGGAAAGTCAAGGTACAAATTGAGGACAGATCTGGGAAGATGGGAAAGATGCTCCTCGGTCCCGCTTTAGGTTTTGGTGACAGGCAAGGAATAGGTTTTGATGGTGCCTCCACATCCCAAATTGCACCCGGACCAATTCCTGAGTTTACTACGACTCCTTATGGCCGTCATCAAAAACCAAGAAGGAGAGTTCGACCAAGAAAAGCAATCCAAGGTCCTCCTAATAATGTGCCATTTGCTCCCATTGCAAAAGAAACGGACACCTTAAGGATGATTGCTATAAGTTGGGTCGGACACGACGTACGTTTGCTCCACCACATCAGACTGATGAGTTTGTCAGTCTGAGAGAGCGTGTTGCGTTTCTAGCCGCCACATCACAGAGTTTGATGGAGGAATTCTGACGAATAACCTTACCATCAATGAATGCGCCCCGCATTCCGACTAAAACCAACAACAACAAGGATATACAAAAAGGTACCTACTCTTGGGTTCCTAAGAAAGAGAAAAGGGCCCTTGTTGTCCATGTCGCTCTCAAAGCCCATAATACCCAACAGTGGTATTTTGACAGTGGATGCTCCAGACACATGACAGGTGATGTCTCATATTTTACCCATCTTGAGGATTATAATGACGGGAGAGTCACCTTTGGAGATGGTAGCAAATCTAGCATAGTAGGACGAGGTACAGTAGAGTTACCAGGATTTCCAAAGCTAGAGAACGTGTTGTACGTCAAAGGTTTGAAAGCAAACCTTCTTAGCATCAGCCAGCTGTGCGACGATGACTTTGCAGTGAAGTTTGACCGAAAATCTTGTAAGGTCTATAATCAAGCCGGTAAACTTTTAGTGCAAGGGGTGAGGACAGAGGATAACTGCTATGGTACTGAGCCCACATCCTCACTTGTTTGCAACAGCGCCACGATCACTCCTATGGATCTGTGGCACCAACGTCTAGGTCATGTGAACGTTAGAGACTTATCTCGTTTAGTCAAAAAGGACCTAGTACGTGGCTTACCATCACTTGGAAAGCCAACTTCCATGATTTGTGGACCCTGTCAGTTGGGAAAACAAATTCGTAGCCCTCATAGGAAGTTGAATTCCATTACCACCTCCCGTGTTCTTGAGTTGATTCACATGGATCTTATGGGTCCTACTCGCACGGAGAGTCTCAGTGGTAAGAGATACATTCTCGTGATGGTAGACGATTTCTCTAGATACTCTATTGTAGGTTTTCTAAGAGAGAAATCTGATGCGGTAGAGTTCTTAACGACCAAGTGCCGTGTCCTACAAAATCAACACGGAGTCACTATTAACAGGATGCGTAGTGATAATGGCACTGAATTTACTGAAGCAAAAGTAGATCTTTACTGTGATAGCATTAGGATCAAACATGAGTTTTCTGCTGTGAGAATTCCTCAGCAAAATGGGATTGTTGAGAGAAAGAATAGAACGATCCAAGAAATGGCTAGATCAATGCTTCAAGGTCGTAAGGTCTCTAGGAGATTTTGGGCAGAGGCAGTGTCTACTGCATGCCACACGGTGAATAGGGTCTATCTGCGTCCACACACACTTAAGACGCCTTATGAATTGTGGACAGGCAAGAAACCCAACCTGGCATATTTCCGTGTCTTTGGGAGTAAATGCTACATCCTACGGGATAGAGAGCAATTAGGAAAGTTTGACTCCCGGAGCGATGAGGGAATATTTCTAGGCTATTCATCGAACAGTAGAGCGTACCGGGTTTTTAACCTGAAGAGCTCTAAGGTTATGGAATCAATAAATGTCACCGTGCAAGATGATGAACCCCCGACGGTTATTGATCCCAACCTTCAGTGTGAGGATGAGGACTGTTCTGACAGTGATTTTCCTGTTCCTCTCCCACACTCTGTGGATCCTATTCCTGTGTTAGGGGACACACCTGCTTGGGTTCGCAAGAGTCATGATCCTTCAGCCATTGTTGGCGATCCCACTCTAGGGGTCAAGACTCGTGCTCAACTAGAGAACGTTGTTAGTCATCATTGCTACACGTCCAAAGTTGAGCCCAAGAACCACAAAGAAGCACTCAAAGATGAACACTGGGTATCTGCTATGCAGGATGAGTTGCTTCAGTTTAAGAAGAACAATGTCTGGGAACTTGTCCCCCGACCTAGTGATACTAATGTTATTGGTACCCGGTGGATTTTTAAGAATAAAATGGATGAAAATGGTACCATAACCAGAAACAAGGCTAGGTTGGTCGCTCAAGGCTACACACAGATAGAGGGTGTAGACTTTGGGGAGACATTTGCTCCTGTTGCGAGGCTTGAGTCCGTCCATTTACTACTCGCCATCGCATGTCATCTGCACTTCAAGTTATATCAGATGGATGTCAAGAGTGCCTTTCTGAATGGCATTCTACAGGAGGAGGTTTATGTGGAATAACCAAAAGGGTTTGAAGACCCTAAGCACCCAGATCACGTCTACTATCTGAGGAAAGCCTTGTATGGTTTGAAGCAAGCACCCCGCGCTTGGTACGAGAGGCTTACTTCCTATCTCTTAGCCCGTGGCTTCAAGAGAGGGGGAGTTGATATGACGTTGTTCGTCAGGAGAGATGACGGTGCTATCTTGGTTGCCCAAGTCTATGTGGACGACATAGTCTTTGGATCCACATGCTCACAGCATGCTCACCACTTTGAGGAGGAGATGAAAAGTGAGTTTGAGATGAGCATGGTAGGTGAGCTTACTTTTGTCCTTGGTCTCCAGGTTCGTCAGCTAGAGGATGGGATGTTCATCTCCCAATCCAAGTATGCTAGAGACCTAGTGAAGAAATTTGGTTTAGACTCCGCTAAGCATGCTCGTACACCTATGAGTACCACTACCAAGCTTAGTAAGGACACTTCAGGCAAGGACGTAGAGCAAACCTTGTATCGGAGTATGATAGGCAGTCTTCTCTACTTGACTGCTAGTCGTCCCGATATTGCCTTTAGTGTTGGAGTCTGTGCGCGTTATCAGGCGTCTCCTAAAGAGTCACACTTACTCGCTCTAAAACGTATTATCAAATACGTAAGTGGGACTCTCTCATACGGTATTTGGTATTCCTTTGATACCGATGACCGTTTGTCCGCCTATTCGGATGCCGATTGGGCCGGGGACGTAGATGGATGTAAGAGCACTTCGGGTGGGTGCTTCTACTTTGGTTCTGCTCTTGTCTCTTGGTTGAGCAAGAAGCAAAACTCCATCTATTTGTCCACTGCGGAGGCTGAGTACATCGCCGTCGGGAGTTGTTGCACGCCACTCATGTGGATGAAGCAAATGTTGGAGGATTATGGGATTTCACAGGACACCATGACCATTTCCTGTGATAACACGAGCGCGATCCACATATCCCGCAATCCTGTCCAACATTCGCGCACAAAGCACATCAGGTTATGCGAGTACTTTATACGTCAGTTAGTTGAGGAGAAGGTCGTAACCCTGAGTTTTGTTCCTACCGACCGTCAGTTAGCCGATATTTTCACGAAACCTTTAGATATCCTTAGATTTGAGAGTCTTAGGAAGTCTTTGGGGATTTGCATAGTTGACTGAGGGGTTGGTCTTTGTCTAGAATAGGATGCTTCTTCATGTTCATATCATATGCTTCTTATTGGTAGTCTGTTTTATATGTACCATAGATTTGTTGTACAGCTTTTATGTATTTTTTATTATTCTTTGAAAAATACAAAAAGATTTTTCTTTTTTATAAAAAAAAATAAATAAAATAAAATAATTAAAAAAAAAAACACAAAAAGATTTTATTTTGATAAAATTTTTGAAAAATTGAAAAAGAGATTTGTCTTTTATGGATGAGCATTTAAGATAGCCAAGTCACAGCTTCATTCCATATATCCATGTGTCTGTTTTATAAAGATTTGAGAGGCTACATCATTTCATTCATGTGCTTAACATTGATTGGAGTCCTTGAGATGTAATTAGTGATAATTCCTACATGCTTGACTCCTATATCCTTTATTGCACACATGCACGGCTGTATTTGTCTATTGCACTTGTCTATCACATATTGGCTTGAGTGTTTCTATCTCAATTCTGTCTATACAATGTACAATATGCGATAAAACTTGACAAGATTGGATTGCATGTAAAAACCGTTTTGGTGAGACTGTGTGTATATTTTCATAACGGGGAGGGGCTGCGAAAGTTGATTCTTATCCTTTGCGCAAAAGCCACCGTTAAAAAGGACCTAAAAAATGGAGGAATTTTAATATCCGAGGTCCTAAGAGGTTAAAAGAGCCCGAAAAAATTGATAAGGCAATAAAAAGCAATTCATGCCAAATATGGGCCATTTAGGTTTCACCCAATTCTCCAAAGTTTGAGAATTTAGTATTCCTCTATTCAAAATATAAATCTGAGGGAGTTTGGTTGGAGATTGAAAAACGGGTTTGCACTTCCTTGAAAGTCCTGAAAAAGCATGAAAATCATTTTGGACGTTATTGGTGTAGAAATCACTTTGAGCTTTGATTTGTAGATTTGATATAGTCAATGTCTTATATTTCCAATCTTTTACACCAAAGGAAGCATTTGAGTTCATTCGTTAGGAATATCCAATATTCATCGTGCACATATGTCATGTTTGTATGCTTTGATTTTCCTATCGAATTTTGATCACACCCATTCTTTTACGCTATCACCGACTTGGTTGTTTTATGTTCATTCATGGTGTGATTTTATGCCTTGTGTCACCCCGGTACTTGATTGCTTGATTTATTTCTCTCATTTGTCTTTTTGGGGACATCATAAAAAGGGGGAGAATGAATTATCTGATTATGGGGGAGTTTTGAACTTCTGAGAATATCATCTTAAATTGATATATATGCTTATGTTTATCTCATTTCAAACTCGATACGTCACTTGGTATTTGCTTTGTCTCATGTGTGTAGGTACATCTTTTGATAATCCCGTGTTGCACACCCTGATGAGAAAAGCGGTGAGATTTCTGAAGATTCGATGAACAAACGTTGCAGCCTTAGTCATTTGTACCACTTTCAGTTTTTGGGTTCATGGAAGGGTAGATTTGTATAGGCATTGTGATTATAGATAATTCGGATTTTTTTTTTATGTTTGTTCCGGCATAGACATAGGGGGAGATTTGTAAGGACATTTTTGTCCAACATACTTGTATATGTCATTAGCCGTAACACCGTTGCAAAGATTCAAAGTCCATTCATCATCAACGGAATTCGAAGATCAAAAGAAAGGAAGAATTCAGAAATCCAGTCAGCCGGACCGGTCCGCCTTTATATAAAAAGAACCGATCCGCTGAGACCCGGACCGGACCGCCCCGGACCGATCCGCCGTGCACTTTGAAGCCAGTGTGCCCCGAATCGAATCAGCTTCAATTTAAAAGAATCGGTCCGCTATCGGACCGATCCGCCTAAGGCCCAGATCGGTCCGCCCTGGATAGAATTTCCCAGATCGTGTATCATATTTTCTCGGGCAAAGAGTTCCTATTTAATCCCACTACGGGGAAGTGGTTTGATAAGACTTACACACGATTTTCTGAGTTCCATAACTCTTAAGTCTTCATGGTATTTGAGTCCATTGATTCATACCCTTGATTCACACAAATTCCATACATTTGTGAGTCACTTTTTGTAACCCAAGAACACCATTGCTGTTGTTCAACCCTTGTGAAGTGGACCGCTCCTTCCTCTTCATTGCAGCCCTACTGGACAGGGATAGTTCCAGCCGCCAGCCCTACTGGAAAGGGATATTCCATCCGCGACTACAGAATCCGATGCCTGCGGGTAATTCTTAGTCAAAAACTTGTATTTCAGTGTAATCCGATTGTAAGCCGTTTCTCTTTCAAATTATAGTGATATACAAATGGTTTTTGCCCCTGTGGGGGATTTTTCCTTAAATTTGTGTGTTGAATAATTCTTGCATGATTTCATATTGTTTCAATCACACCTAGTTGCATGCTTAGGGTTAATTTGGGTTAAAAATGGTATTTATTATATTATTTCTTAATTGAACGCAAGCGCCAACTCTTTCAAGAGACTAGTATTCTCGGCGGCAGAAGAGACTCGCATTTTGTAAAAAATAAAAGACTATACCCAAAGTGAATTTTTGCGTTGCCTATGTACCTCCGTGATTTTTTTGGGAAAAGAAAATTTTGAGAGGATCGGGTTAAAACAGTAAGGGTTGTATGGAATTACTTGTATCCTAGGCCAAACACACAAATTCACTTTTTACCAAAATTTATCTTGATTTAATTTAAAGTGAACATGCAAGATAAATTGTGAAGGAAAATTCCAAACCAAACAAAATGTGAAGTAGATAGAGGAAAAGTTCCTTTTGAGAAAGACCTTTAATTCAGCACTGTTAAAGATAAGACATATATGTAATGACTTACAAACTACTTTGAGATCTACTAAGTATAATGCGCAAGAGCCTTCAAATATTCAATAAAAAGTAATGATGTCCAACACCACCCACAAAAAGCAGATTTTGCCTCGGTATCAACCGATCAGCCTCAGGAATCCCAATTCCTTTTATTTTCAGCCTTAGAGCGTCGACTACATAAATCAGTAGGAGATAAAATCTCTACAAGGGTTTAGAACTTTGAATTATGTTCTTATTTATTTGGAAAAGTGATCCCCAAAGATCCAAGGGGTTTGAATGAAAAAAGTTGAGAGTTTGATTACAAAAAGAACTCTAAAAAGGCTTTTTAAAAAGTTTAATATGCATCTCTATTTATAGGGAAAGTTATTGCAAACAGATAAGAATTAGAGATTTGGAAAAAATTTATTTAAAAAATAAAACCACGCGTACTCATTCGAACGAACTGCCACCTCATTCGAAATATGTACCGTATCTCGTTCAAATGGTTTCCAATGAAACTTCAAATGACATTCCAGAGAGAGAACCCAAAAGGTGATGCTTCAGATCTCATTCGAACGTGGGAACCTCGTTCGAACGTGGGAACCTCGTTCTAATAAGCAGTTGAATCTCGTTCTAATGAGCCAATTAGTTTTGCAGAATTTTTTTTAAAAAAAATTCTAAACAAACTCTATTTAAAAAATAACCTCTAAATAATTTAAGCTTTACCAAACCACTTCATAACTCTTCTCACGTAAAGTTATGAATGACCTTCAATCTTGCTAATGTCACCAACGTTTCTTCTCATCGAAGATTTGAGAATTGTCATGAAGGTGCAGTGGGGTGTAACGGAATAATCCAAATAAATCTAAAATCAACAATTATAAAACTTGTTCTTACAAATCTCCCTTTTTGGATAAGCTCGTATAAAACACACATCGAAGCCAAATTTACCACTAAGACTAATACAACTAATGCCCTCCCAAACCAAGAAATGAAAATGCATAAATGTATAAGTATTTAACTAAAAGTAACCTTCATTTTGTGTGGTCCGTGATATCATCATCATGGTGGAATGACCTACACACGTGAGGAAAAATAAATACCGTGACACGTACGAGTTTAAAAAATCAACTCCCTCAAATTTGTTCTCCCATTTTTTGTCTGTAATAGACAAACGGTTAGAAATTATCCTGAAATATTAGCATCACGCAAATCCAAAAGAAATATCATCACAAAGATAATCGATAAAGAACATGCAATGAATATTACAAAGAAGCATACCAACTATTTTTGAAAATTTTCAATGTTTTAAAGTATAAAAAGTACAATTACATCACACCATGGAATAGCACTAAAATACCTAAATCACGAAAATGAAATGCTTGTGTGAACATTCTTCGCGGGTAAATCAACAAAGGTATTCATAATAGAAGCGCGTGAAGTCAATGAGATACTTATAAAGAAAGAACTCAATTTCAACCTTAGGTGTAAGAATACTGAACATAAATGAAATTGGTTTGACTTATACAATATGCTATGAATTTTGGTGCGTCTCAAATCAATATTACCAAACTATTTAAGGTTTTTTAAGAGAGTCTGTTGTGCAAACTTATTGATCTTTTACTTTATAACACCCTTAAAATATCACATATTTAAGAATTCACTCTTAAATTTTTGAAGACATCACAATGCTCATGTGTAGAGAATCATCAATAAAAATACATACAATTGGCCTTGGCACTTCTGTTTTTATGTGCCGCTAATGTTTTTAGGCTCTTTTTACAAATGGTGGCTTTTATGCAAAGAGAATTTTCATAAAAAAATTCGTGAAATGAAATGCGAACAATGATTCTTACAAGCCAATCTTATACCTAGTACATCCGGTTCAATATTAAACACTATTTAGACGAGAACACTATATTCGACATATGAAAAGTAAGCACGATGTTCAAAAAGTCCGTGCATGTTTGAAATAAACGTGATAAAAATTCTAGCACGAAGAAGATAATCATCAATGAACAATAAAGTGCTAGCCACGCATTATTAAGCATACTAAAGAAACGAAATCCCGTCTAAAAACACCATGAAAAAGTCACATGAATGGATGGAATGAAGGGGTGATTTAAACATCTTAAATGCACATCCATATATGGTGAAAAACAACAATACAAAAAATCTTTTTGTCTTTATCAAAAAATTTATTAAAAATAAAATATTTTTGAAAATTTTCAAACTCTTTCTTAAAAACCAAAAATCTTATTGGATTTTTAAGAATTTTCAAAATAAAAGCATATAGATTAAAAAATACATAGAAATAAAATATAACAATAAAGACAAATAATATGAACAAGATAATCATCCTATACTAGAAGCAATGTTAAAACCTCAATCATGAGTATGGGAGGAGTTCTCAAAAGGAGTAGACATCCTTTAAAATTCCTTAATCAAACTTTAAGAAGTCTCAACTAAAAATTTCACTTTCTCTAAAATAACTCTCAATTTGTATGGTGATGTAAAGAAGCATGTGTGGAACTATTTGCAGGAATGTGTGTGGGAACACGTGCATGAAATCATGTGGGAGCATATCAGGGACACTCGTATGTGAAACTCTCCCTAGCTTAAAATAACATTTTCGAAGATGATCTCTTTATTTGTAATGGGAATAAGTATAGACAAATTTAGGTCTACCTTCGTTAAAGTGAACCCTCTTATGTGGGTTAGGTCAAGTCCCGTATGGATCCATCACAAACTTGAAAACTGTTTTGGGTGCAACATTGGAAGTGGATGCATCGTCGTAACCTATTTCTTGCCTCTCGTTAAAACCAAATACAGGACTGAACCATCTTAGACGTCTCTACTACTATGACCATGACCTCTCGAGCACATTTGAGATCTTTCTCAAGTTAAAAAACATGGGGTTTAAGTTTCTCACTAATATCTAATGAAGCTTGAAGATCTCTCGTTTAATTAGCCATAATGTTGGCCAAATTGGTCTTCTCCCTACTAACCACAATCAATTTCTCATAGATGGAAACTTTTAACTTCTCTAGTTGACCCAAAGACGCCTTACACTCTCTCAAAGCTTTCACCTCCTTCTCAAAAATCAAACACTCTAGGGTCAAACACCTAATTTTATTTTTGGTTCTTAAAAAATCTTTGTAGAGTTCTCCAAAGGCGCATTGGATACCACATTCTCCCTTGCTCAAATTCTCCTCATCACTCTCACTTTCTTCAAAATGGTTCAAAAAATTATCGAGGCAATCACCTTTAGGATTGTCCTCACCAGTGTGGGACAAACTCAAAGTACTAACGTGACTGGACATTAACACAAGACAAGGTTCATGTGGTGATTCATCCCCGAAATCCACCGAATCGATGTCACTATAACTAAGAGTGGTTTTTTTATGTAGCTTTGTTTTTTTGCCCTGTCTCTTTAGCCTAAAGGGACACTCGTGGGCTTTGTGCCCTTTCCTCTCACATTCAAAACATCTCACTTGATCATTTTTATAAACATTCCTGCCCTCATTGATATTTTTATTTTTCTCAAAACTATTGTCTTCCTTTGGAAGAATTCTTTGTTAAATTTGAGAAAGTTTTTGAAAATTTTCACTAACAAGGAAAGATCATCAAGCTCAAAATCAAAAACTTTTCCTTTTCCTTTTTAAACTATGCTTTCAAAGCAATACCTATTTCCTTTTTCTTTTGGATTTTAGGAATCGTATCGATTTTGTAAGTTTAAAGGTCTCCTATGAGTTCTTCTAACCTAAGCGTATCTAAAATCCCAATGAATTAAGGACCATGAATTTAGGGATAAAATGGGATGGCAGGGATCTCAAAATATTTTTCACAATGCTCGTCTTAAGAATTCTCTTACCCAAATTAAAACTAGAATTGTGATAGTTTCAATATAACATAAAATTCATCAAAAATCTCAGATTCTAGCATAGTGATAGCTTCAAATTGTGTGGTGATATTTTATAGCTTAGAAACTTTCACCGTGTACCTTTTAAGTGAGCTGGAGGGTATCCTACACTTTCTTAGACATGGTAAACATCATAATCCGCCTAAATGTATCGGGTGTGACTGAAGCAGAAATTGCGCTCAAGCCATGGGAGTTAAAATTATTCCATTTAAAAACATCAGTTGTCCAAGAAGTTACATGTTTAATACTTTCAACATTATCGTTAGTAATAGTGGGTGGTGTCCACCCTATATCACAAACAAGCCAAAGTCTCTCATCAATCAATTTAGCGCCGATCTCATTCGAGCGTTCAAATAAGCATAATTTTACCCATAAAAAATAGGTAGCACCGACTCTGATACCAATTTGAAACAACAAGGGTTGTATGGAATTACTTATATATTAGGCCAAACATGCAAATTCATTTTTTATCAAATTTTATCTTGATTTAATTTAAATTGAATATGCAATATAAATTGTGAAGCCAAATTCCAAACCAAACAGAATGTGAAAAGGATAAAGGAAAAGTCCCTTTCGAGAAAAACTTTTAAATCACCCCTGTTAAATATAAGAAAGACATGTAATGACTTACAAACTACTTAGAGATCCACTAAGTATCACAAAAAATTCTTCAAATCTTCAACAGAAAGTAATGTAGTCCAGCATCACCCACAGTAAGCAGATTTTGCCTCGGTATCCACCGATCAAGCCCAAGAATTGCAAATTCCTTTCTTATTCAGTCGTAGATCCTCGACCCCACAATTTAAAAATATAGAAAATCTCTACACATGTTTAGAAAATTGAATTATATTCTTCTTGTTTTGAAAAATAATCCTAAGAGCTCTAGGGTTGTACAGTTTGATCATAAAAAGTACTCCAAAAGGGCCTATTAAAAGTTTAATCATGCATCTCTATTTATAGGAAAAGTTATTGCAAAGAGATAAGGATTAAAGATTTAGAAAATATTTGTTTAAAAAAATAAAACACGCGTACTCATTTAAACGATATTCCAGATTGAACCCCAAAGGAAAAACTTCAAATCTCATTCGAATGTGGGAACCTCATTCTAACGACCAATTGAATCTCGTTCGAATGACATGTTAATTTGCTCTAACGAGCCAGTGATTATTTCAAAAAATCTTTAAAAAATATTTTGCAGACCAAACTCTATTTAAAAAATAATCCCTAAATATTTTAGTCTTTACAAAACCACTTCATAACTCTTCTCAAGTAAAGTTGTGACGAATGATCTTCAAAATTTCTAATGTCACCAACGTTTCTTCTCTTCGAAGACTTAAGAAGGGTCATGAATGTGAAATGAGGTGTAATGGGATAAGACAAATAAAATTAAATGAGCAATTATAAAACTTTCTCTTACATAGTTCCTATATAGTTATAAAAATAGAAAATAAAGGATTTTTATAAATAGAATGATTTTTTTCATATAATTAATATCACGAATTAATAATTTAAATCACTTAGTAGAACATGCAAAATTTAATTATCATCTAAATTATGAATTTTTATTATTACCATATCACAAAAATAATAATAAACCCTATTTATTAATTTATTTATTAATTATTAAATATTAAATAAAAATTACAAAAATAAGGGGTATTACAAGAAGTTTTCTGGACTATCTGGATAACATAATGAAAAATAAAAATATGTTTAGCTCAAGGTGATGTGATTTAAGCGCCCACTGAGAAATATCACTTCATAAGAGAACTATGATGTCGGACGAGATTAATTTTTAATTGGTGGTAGAGGGATGCCACTTTAAAATTTAATCGAATTAATTCTTGATTTTAAATTGAAATTATTTTTTTCAATGATGATTTTATGATTTCAAAAATAAATTCAACTTTCATTTAGTGGTTTTAGTCTCAAAAGTTTCACTAGAATAAAACTCAAAGACTGGAAATATAATTGGACATTGTTCTAACTTAAATAGCGTAATAAACTTATTTAACTCAACATTCCCTTCTACATTTTAAAATTGTGATGGGTGAATTACTCATCTTAATATGTGACTTTCCACCCTATTGGAGGGGAATGATAATGGAATCACGGTATTTTAAAATTTCTGATAACTCTTTCAAATTAAATGTTATATATGTTGTGCCCCCTATAGAGAAAGTTCTGTATGATCATTTTGATTGTAAATAATTGACTAACGGGAATTTATCAATACAAATATTATTTGATGACACTCAAGTCAAAATCATGTTCTTAAAATAATTTTCATCGTTGGTAGAACGAGGTATTTTTAGGATTAAATATGGTGAGGAAACCCAAATCCATTTCATAATCCGAGAGTGAGCATGATCGGTAGATAATGAATGGTGTTAGTTGTTAATAAGAGCTTTATTTTTTTACTAAAAGCGAGGCTGAAGGATAAGGCTAAGTATGAGGTGCAACAGTTTGGGATTGAGAATGCTCATAGTCCTCGGTAGTAGTGAAAAAAACGAAAGGCAAGTGTTTTCAGTATGAGTAATTAAAACTTCAATAGAAACGTGTCCAATTATCCTTTGACTATAAGAAAAATGGACATGGTAATGGTTTATCTTAAAGGTAAATGAATGATTTATGGTCCGGTCAACAAGAACCTAGTGGGTTCACCCAATAATCACAAACTAGGATTGCAGCACTTTGTAAAAGTAAATTGGGCAACTACCTGAAGAGAGATGTTCATATTTATAGGTAAATGAATAAGGCGGCAGTATTAATAGTAGGATATCTTTTGGGATTATGGTGATGAAATACAGATAATATAGGTAAATTATTTAATGTACATGGTTTTTGAAAAGTTTGTTTCGATTTCTAAATTGGTTTTGAACATATATTCAATTATTTTAATAGAATTTCATTATCAAAATTGGGATATCATTTGTTCTCGTACATCGAAAATAATTTATACATTGTAAGGTTTTTCTGACCAATGTTACTAAATACTTATATGGATAATTTTAAAGTACAAATAATAAAAGAGAAAGTTTCATTCTTAGTGGAACCAAACACAATTTGGGCACTTACGCTTACGTTATTTTATTCTTAAAGGAATTCAAATACTGGTTTTAAATGGATATTTTAGTTCATTGAAAGTGGAGGCACTTCTACTTTTGAATCCCATTTAGAAAGTAAAATTACCTAGGGGTAGGCCTGTAAATTGAGCGCCCGAGGCCCGAAGCCCGCTATTTTTGGGCCGAGCTTTATTTGAGTTTGAGCCGAGCCGAGCCTGAGCCAAAATTTCAAGCCCGAATGAATTTCGGGCCGAGTTTGAGCCGAACCTCGCCAAGCCCGAATTGGGCCCGAAGCCCGAACTTCATATTTATAAATAAATAATTTATATAATATAACATATTTATGTTAACATTGTTTAATTAGGTTTCGTTCTTTTATTTCATTGACTACTTTTTAAAAAAAATCATTTGTCATAATACATTAGATTACATGTGATTTTCAATTTTGTGATTTTTTTGTTAATCTCATTATGAGTATTTGATTTAATAATTGCTCAAGTCACAATTGACCTTTTTAGTGATGAAATTTTGCTAAATGTACGAAATTTAATAGGCATTTATAGGTTTTCACTCTTATTTCCCTTGTTTTAATTTAATACATTTCATAATTATATATTTTATTTCATGAAATATCAATTAGATTTTAATGTGTAATTTTGTCCATGATCGAAATACAAGAAAAAAAAATTATTTCAAACTTTTTTAACAAAAAAATTAAAATCGGGCCCGAAGCCCGTAATATATATGAGCCGAGTTCGGGCCTAGGTGGGAAAAAATAATTCGGGCCGAGCTCGGGCTTGAGCATGGGTAAGTAAGTTCGGGCCGAGCCTGAGCAAGCCCAAGCCCGGCTCACCCAGCCCGATTTACAGCCCTACCTAGGGGACTTTACAGAAGAATTCCAAAGAGCCAAATATGTGATGGAAATGGTTCATTTCTATCAGTGTGGTTCGATGATTATCCGATCAAATAGGTGGTTATGAATACTTTATTGATTTCATTGATGCTTACTTAAGCTATGGATATATTTTCCTTATGCACCGCGTGTATGAAGCATTTGATTAGTTCAAAGTGTACAAGGCTAAGGTGGAGCAAATATGATGTGGAACTACTCCAAACTCTACAATCTGATCGGGGGGGGGGGGTATATACCTCTTAGGAGAGGTAATCATTTATCATAGGTGGATAATATATCCCAATTGTGTAGACCGAGTATTCCACTTCTTAATGGTGTATATGATATGAACGAATAAGACTCTTTTAGATGTGATGTGTTCCTGGATTAGTTATTCAAGACTGTAACATTCGGATCGGGATTTTACATAAGACACAACAATATATACATTAAAATTAGTTTCTTCTTGATCGGTCTCTTCAACTCCAATTGAACATTGGATTGGATGCAAGCCCATTCTAGGGCATGTTCAGATTTGGAGATTCTCGACATTCATATTGTAGAAAGAGACAAGGCAGTTGAAATCAAAGAACATATGTATTTCTTTTTGTTGGTTATCCCAAAGATTACAAAGGAATTTTTTACCATATTCCTAAGAATAAGAATGTCATTTATTGTATGAATGCCCAATTCTTTCAAGAGAATCATGTAATAACCCACAACCCCAATTGTAAGCTAGTATTATAAGATAAAAAGGAACGTCCTATTATCAGTATTTTTAGACCACCCATACAGGATAAAATACAATCTGATGTCGATAATATACTAACTAATGGTAGTGGGAGTATTACCAATGACCAGGACATACGTGTCACTTATATTGGACAACAAGTGGTTCCACGTCATAGTGGGAGCATGGGGAGAGATCCTGAAAGATTAGTGTTTTGGGTGATCATATTGATAAGATCCCAACAAAAAAATTTATCGGATCCCAGAAACAGCGGTTTATTCCAAGACAAGCTATTTTATCTTTGATTTAAAACTATGGATACCAAAAGGGATTATGTGTATTCGAATCTAGTTTTGGGTATGTGTAGACTTATTGACATTATAAAACCCATCGGGGCATAAATAGATCTACAAGACGTTAAAAAGATAGACTGGTGGTAAGGTGGATACCTTCTTCAAGAAAAGTCTTGCGAAAGAGTTTACTAAAAAAGAAAGGGATTAACTATAATAAATCTTTCTCATAGGTAGTCATACTAAAGTTTGTCGGGATTCTTTTAATGTCATGACTATGTTCTTGACCAATTGTCTTGACTTGTAGATATTATGAAGTCAAGAAAACAAAATATGTAATCATAAGAAATTCATTAATGGTTTTTAGCTAACATCAAGGTCTTATAATATTCAATTTAATAAGCAATCATTCTTTTACTTTCGAACGATGTCCAAATTATACTTTTTTGTATAAGAAGCATGGTGGAGATGTGGTGGTATATACAGTACCATTCATAGATGATATTCTCGTAATCGGGAACCAGTGGGTGCATTATCTTACATAAGAGCGTAGTTGTATGGATAAATCGATACAATGAACTTAGGAAGGGCCAGGCGCATCCTTATGATCAAGATTTTCGCTGACTCGTATCAAAAGGATTTTGGGTTTGTCCCATTTTACTTATATCGATGTTGTACTCACATAATTAGCATCGAGATTCCATTAAAGGATTTTATTTTCAAATATCGAATCATTATATATATGTATTAGTGTCCTTAAAAACTTGATTAGATAGAAGAAATGAGGAATATACCTAATTCTTTAGCAGTGGGCATCCTCTTGTGTGATATATAGTATTCTAAACTGAATATCTACTTTGTATTGGTATGGCCAGCAGATTTCAGTCTCATTATCTTATAACTATAAATTATAAAGATAAGGTTTTCAGTCAAATAATGATTTCAAGTTTTCTACCTTAGAATATGTGTTTACCTAAAGAGGTTGAGCTACAAGTTGGATGAGAGTGAAGCAAACTCGAATTGGTGACTCTACTAAGGAGGCCTAAGTAGTTGTCACTTCGAAGGCAACTAAAGATGCTATAGGGATCGAGAACTTCCTAAGTAAAATTAGGTGAGGTTACTTGAAATGCAATTAACTATTATATGTTTTAGTGTTCATAACGGTACGACATAAGTTATAAAGAACATGTAATCCATAAAATAATTTAGCACATTAAGCATATGTTTTACCTAGTTTTAGAGATCGAATAGGGAGGTGATGAGTTGTAACCTAGGTTTTATCGAATATCATCCGGTCAATCATTCTACAATTAAGGATGTAGGCTCCCGAGTAGCAGGTATGGGATTTAGATGCAAAGGTACATGGCTTTAAGACTAAGTGGGATATTGTGGAGGTTTTATTCTTAAAACCATGTATAACTTTTACTTTTCAGTAAATGTATGCTAATTCATTTTATCATGGTAACGAGAATGCCTTATATTTATGATTAAATCTATTTTGTACCATGTCGGCCAATTGAACTTAGTAGGAATTTCGGTGAGTTAGGTATGCCTCGATCACAAGAGATCGAAATTTCAGTTCTAGTTCAATTGAATAAATTCATAAGCCTAGATGGGAAGTTACATCCTATTGATATAATTGTGTGTTCAATCTTAGTAGTATGTCTCGAAATACGAGAACATGTTTGATGGTTTAGAACTTTTTTATAGTTAAATTGAGGATTACAATCGATAAATTTAGTATTGTATTGAATAGGACCATCCATGATATTTAAGTCTAAGCATTGCATATACTGGACTTGGAAAATCTCACACCATTTGCCTAGTTTTGAGGATTGGGAGGATTGGAATACTTGCACAATTATTGCTTAATTTCTATACGTGCGATTCAATTATATATTGGTTCAATTGATCACCACAAGTTGGGAAATCGCTGTGTGAATAGGTCTAAGATCATAATTCAAAGGAATCCATGTTCAAGAGATATCTTTGGATTATGATACTCCCTTGATACACTTATTTATTATTTGTTTTATTTTTACCAGTTAAACCCGACCGATGAATTATTTTGTATTCTGGTAGAGTAGTAAATAAGTTAAGTCTCAGAATCAATAAATTTATTAGATATTGGTTAAAATCAATACAAAAAAAAACTGATTTGACCAAGCAGGTATCGAATACTTAACGTGGAGAATCACATTATGTATCATACTTAACTTGGTAAATAAGACCTTTTTATTCCGACTGATTTAGAAATAATTAAATTAGCGTGCATTCGTTAATATTTAGTGGAATTAATCGTGACTAAGTAAAGAAAGGAGATACATACGCTAATTGTAATTTGGAATTTTCGAGTATTTATTTGAAAATTAATTTAATTATTTGTCTTGGGTCCGTAGTATAGTACACTGCTCAATAAATAGGCTCGAAACTATCTGGAAGGCTTGTTTGGCTAAAATCCATGACTTATATATATATATATTACTAGGGTGTACCCGTAAAAATGGCACGGTGACAAATTTGCTCCCGATTATTTTTTGTTATATCACACTCATAATCATGTCGATGACATGGTTATAAATTTGCTCTCGAGTATTTATGGTGTAGAATACTCACTCCTATATATCATATTTTACACTTTAACAGAGACTTAAAAATATTATTTAAATTTTATCTTATTAAATAACGATGTTACACGCACTTTTTGTAACACTATATTTTCTAGCTGCACGCTTTCCTGTGCCGATAGCACGCTAAAAATAATAATATCTTAAAAATTCATTCAAACACATGTGAATTGGAATGTCAAAATAAATATAACATAAGCTAATTTTTTTCAAGCATAGTAATGTTAAAACATCTCCAAAAATGATGAATTAAATGTTAAAACAACATCTCCAATTTAAGTCTATTCCCCTTCCCCCAAAAATTAGGACATAATTCAAAATACAAACAAACATGTTTAATACGAAATTACAAAAACGATGAAGTATAACATATTTGATGAAAATATTTGTAAATGATGTCCATACTTGCTCAACATAGTCTGTCTAAATGTCGATGACAATGCATATGCGTATCGAGTGTGGATGAACAACCACCGCAACCTAAATTTTTAAAAAAATGAATTAGACACGGGATAAAATCATACAAACTGACATTAAGTTATAAATTAATGTGTGAACCCCTTAAAAATTTCAAATCATAGCAGCACCAAACTAATAAAATACAATAATTGATGAGTGAAATTTGTGTTGACCCGCTTCAGTCGCAAATAAGAAAAATTATTTGGGCTCGTAATTTTTTTTATATTATTCTTAAGTGTCCACTTGAACAAGTAGTGACAAAAGTTACAGTGTAAAGGGGGAAATTGATTTTTAAATAGTAAAATGTTTTTTTTAAAGTTTTGAAGTGATTAATATTTTTTTTTTTAAATCAGTAGTGGTGATAATTTAAACACAACACGATAATACGAAACAAAAAAAAATCAAAATGTTGCTTGTGCTGGGATTTTTCACACTAAGTTATGTCGTATTCGTGTTGATCGTATCATGTGTTTTGTCAAAATTATAACAACAATGTCATGTGTTAATATATAAACCTTTACATTATTCATAAATATTACCAAGATATGTATTCATCCGGTTTAAAAAATAATACAGCCGGTCAAAGATCTATACTTTTAATACTTGAACATGTCCACACATGATATAATTTCTTATGACCAAAATCTTAATTTCAAGGTCTTACATTTAATTGGTATTTTTAATTGAGTAAACTACCCCATAGGTCCCTTACCTTTTCACTTCAATTTCGTCATTTTTCTTTTTTTTTTGTTTCATTTTCATCCTCAACCTTTCATTTTGTCTCAATTTTATCCCTGTCCTTTTTTTTTTGTTTCAATTTTATCCTCAACCCTTCATTTTATCTCAATTTAGTCTATATGTTAACTACTTTGGACACAATTGACTATTTTACCCCTCTTTATTGAAAAATAATAAAATGTATGTTATAAAATTTGAAAAATAAATTATTTTATTATTATTTTGGGATAAAAAATAGTTTTTTATCATAAAATAATAATAAAAAAATAATTTTTATTTTTATTTTATCCCAGTTGTTCTTTAAAAAAAACACTAGAATAGTAATTTTAATAGTCAACATAATTTTTTAGTTTTTTTATTCGTAAAATAACATTTTTTTTTTAATTTTAATTAAAATATTTAATTTGATGTTTTAGATTCACCATTGATTAGTACGCTGACGCACACTCACATCACAGGAAATTTTTTATTTATCAATTATATTGCATAAATTGAGGAAAAAATTAATGCCTTAGATTTGCGATTGGTTAGCTTGTTGGATCGGACCCACATTCACGTGTCCTCTTTTTTTAACCGTAATAACAATGTGAATAACAAGGGCATTGTCGTCTTGCTTAGGTACCCAAGTAGCGGTAACCTTTTGTTTGCCTTTATCGTTATTGGCTCTAATCGTAGCATTAAAAGTTTTCTCAAAAGGCATAAACATCATTTGCAATTCTTTTAGTATGCTTTGCAAAGCTGTGACTAGGAACTCAACTTACACTATAAGACTAGTAAAGCCGTTATAACAGTCCGCGGGAGTATATGTAAGCTTAGTTCTACCTAAGTTGTAGCAAAATTTCCTAAGGTGACCTTTTTTTTGCAATAGGTGCAAACATAGACTTGTTTAGATGAACCTTCGTTCGCTCGTATAGGTTGAACTTTCTTTGGTGGGTTAGGTCAAGGCCCATACAGATTCACCACAGACTTAGGAACCAATTTCGGGTATGGGAAGTGTATACATTATCGTAACCTATTCCTCGCCTCTCTCTAAAACATAAAGCGAACCGAGGAGCATTTTTCATACCTTCTTCGATGTATTCTCTATAGTAACCTTGACCTCCCGAGCACGTTTGAGATCTTTCTCGAGTTGGGATACAAGGGCTTCATTTTTATCACGAGCCTCCAATAAAGCTTTAAGACTAGCCACTTTATTGGTCAAGTCACTATTTTCCCTCTCCAATAAAATGACTCTCTCTCCCAATGAATCTCTCACCGAGGACTCGTTCTCTCTCGACTCTCTCAACTCTTTCTCTAAATCTAAAACCCTAAGTGTCAAACCTTTATTTTGCTTTTTCATTTTAAAAGACTCGACGTAAATCTCGACGTAAGCACATTGAAGGTCGCTCTATCCCTCACTCAAAACGTCATCTCCCTCACTCTCTTCAAAATGACTATACTCACTGTTGAGGTCATCGTGTTTAGCCTCCTCACTGGCGTGAGGTGTACTCAATGTAGTAACATGACTAGCCATGAACGTGGTGAAGTTATGTCCATGCAATGATTCACCCTCGAAATCCACCGACTCAACCTTGCTATCACTAAGAGTGACATTGAAGTCAACTTTGCCTTTGCCCTGTCTCTTTAACCTCATAGCACACTCGTGAGCCTTGTGAGCCTTACCCTCGCACTCATAGCATCTCCCCTCATCTTTATTAAGGTACTCTCCTATTGTCTTTTCAAAAAATTTCTTGCCCGATTTGAACTTTTTATATTTCCCCAAACCTTTTTTTTCTTTGAAAGTATTTTCTTTTCTTATCTTGAGATTTTTTTTTACAAAAAAGGCAATATCATCGAGATCAAAATCATGCTCGGAGTCAGAAAAAACCTCCTCTTTATTTTTAAAGTGAATTTTCAAATCAATTTCCTATTTCTTAGGCTTAAGATTTTTGGGAAACATGTCGATGTTATAAGTTGGAAGATCTCTTAAGAGTTCTTCTAACCTAAGTGTATCTAAAATTCCCAACGAATTAAGGACAGTGACCTTAAGAATAAATCCAGTTGGAAGTGATATCAAAATCTTTTTAACGATTCTCATCACAGGAATTCTTTCACTAAATTAAAACTATAGTTAACTATATAAGATAATCATATATAAAATTCATTAAATGACTCATCATATAGCATGGTAACAGTATCAAACTGTGTGGTGAGAATTTGTAGCTTAAAAGCTTTCACAGCATTGGTACCCTCGTGAGTGAGCTGGAGGGTATCCTGTGCTTTATTAGACGTGGTGCACGTCATGATGCGGGAGAACTCGTCAGGGATAATGGCTCTAAAAATGACACTTAAACTGTGTGAGGTAAATTGACTCCATTTTAGTTCATCTTTTGTTCAAGTGGTGAATGTTTTAGGACCTATGACATAGTCATTAATAACAGTGAGTGGTGTCCACCCTCTTTTGCAAATAAGCCAAATACGCTCGTCAATTGCTTTCAAAGCCGACCTTATTCGAGCTTTCCAATAAATATAATTAGACCCATCAAAACCATACAACATATTATAAAAATTATCCGGTTAAACCCAAATTTTATAGATCACACAAAAACTTAATGTAATCGGCTCTGATACCAATTTATAAAAGTAGGGTTTCTTATGGATAGTCCGTATATTAGGTTATGTATGCACAAGATCCAATTTTTAATCCAAATTCTATCTTGATTAATAATTAGGTGTGCATGTAAGATAAAATCCAAATTACATGTCCAATCACATAATTAAACCAATCAAACAAAGTAGAAGAAGACTGAGGAAAAATTCCTTTCGGGCAAAACCTAGATTTCAGTAATGTAAAGAAATTAACAGACTCGATGACTTATAGACTACTTAGAGCTCCACTAAGTATAATGCACTAGTCTTCAATTCTTTTGTAAATATGACACAACCCAGCACCCTCCACATGAAGTAGCTCTTCCCTTAATATCCACCGATCAGCCTCAGGATGCGATATCATTTCTTTTTCAGACATAGAGCCTCAACTCCACAAATTAGCAATAGAGTAAACTTTATAAGGGTTTCATGTATGTGCATGGAACTTGGGTTTGAATACACTCAATAAATTATATAAGGGATGCATGATTTGGAAAAGAAAAGTTTTTTATGAAATATAAAAAGGAAAACTTTTGGTGCAAAGATAGTAGATGATTTTCGCCAAAAGAGTAATGAAAAACTAACAAAAATAATATTTTTTATAAGAAAATACATTTTTCGAGGCGACGGTATTGTTCGAACGAAAATGGACTCTCGTTCGAACAAAAACACTAAGTTAATTCTAATGAGCTCAATCTCGTTCAAACGACAAGCTTATCTCTTTCGATCGTCCTTCCAACGACCTTCCGACAAGAGGTTCTATTAAACAAACCCCATCTTGTGAGATGCTCGTTAGAAGTTCATTCCAATGAAAATGTCATTTCATTATAACGACGTTAGACTTCATTCAAATAAACTATGAGTTCCTTCTAACGAGATCAATATCTCATTCTAATTAGATTAAAAAAAAAATATTTTTAAAAATCGTTTTATAAAAAATTCCTCGAGTAAAAAACAAAAATCCCATAATATATTTGATAGGGAAATCAAAATCACAAGTTCGTATACCTCCATAAATGTTCATGACGATTCTAATGTCTTGAATATCGAACACGGTGCTCGGTCATTAATACATCTTCAAATGATCGTGGAGGCAAAAGCATATGTAATGTTCAGTTTGAAACTCTAATTTGTAACGGGACGCGACAAAATAACTAATCTATGAGCAATTACAAAATCTTGCTCTTATATAAATATTATAAGTCCAAATATTCTAAAAAATATTCACATAGACATGCATTGTTTAAGGACCTAGTGTAGGAGGAAGAAGGAGACCACCAAGCTTTTCACACGTGGAGAGAATAAGGTCTTTAACACTGGAATCAACTATCAGTGAAGGCTCAGTAATGAATCCACGGTACTCCGCAAAACTGTTCGTGTTTAGGAAAAATGGAGCTAACATAGGATCCTCATCAGCTTGTTCGTAATCGGTCAGATCATAGCTGGATAAGTGCAAATTAATACAAGCAACCTTCATCCTATAAAGCTCTTTATACCTGTTAATGAATGATTATAACTTCAATAACCCCATTTACAAAGAGTTCAGGAAGGGCTTAAGGTATCTGAACCGAATAAGTGGAGCCAAAGCCCTCGCAACTCAGACGACCTCATTTAGCTCTTTATCCTTATTTGCTATTTTTTTCTTCAAATTGACGACCTTTTTTGAAGATGAGTGTTTTCTTCTTCAGATTTGGTCTCCTCGATAATGATAGTGTTTTTCTTTTTCTTCTTTTTGTCCAGATAAGCCTTGGCATCTTTGAGGCCTTACTCAACTTTCTTTTGGAGATCCTTCTCAGTGGTAAGATCAATATTCAATCGAGGGATGCCTTTCGTCTGTCCTTCTTGGCCTTTTAATGCTTGCACATGTAAGAAGTAATGATCCCCACCAAAGAATATGGAAATAGTCAGAATTCAAAACTCATGATAAGTTTAAAAGTATGATTAATTGTACCTGATGACTCCGAAAAGTACACCTGTTGGAAGGCAAGCAGAATATGACCATCTTCAATTCGTGCCTAAAGACGAGCGACGTCTTAGTTACGAATCTCCTCACCTCTTACTATAAAGTCGAGCTCCCATAATTTTTACAGATTACATAGTTCCTTTAATAGGCAAGATTTCTCCAAGTCGTGCCAGACTCTTTTTTGTATGACTTCAGAGATGTCCGATATCTCATTAAATAATTTTACAGAAAAAATGGATAGTCTACCTATTCATATGAACAATTTAACAAAAGTAAAAGAAAAATCATACAAATTATAGACTCGCCCAAGTTTGGTATGTTCCAGACTAACAAGGTGGATAGGTGATTAATAAGATCGTTCTAGTTGTCATGTTCCCACCCTTGCTCATGAATAAAGAGGAAATAGTTCCTTCGATCATGGTTTGCGGATATGAAGGAGGTAAAGAACCCTATGTTCCTCTTATGGAAAATAAGGGTATACTACACTCCCTGAGTAGCTAATAGACAATACACCATCATGAATTAAACCACGATAATTGGGTTATCAGCACCGAACAGATTGTGGAAATGCGCCATTGAATCGACCAATATTCTTCACACATTTTGTATGAGTTGGGATGGTGCAAGGTTGATAAAAGAAAAAGACGTCCCGAATAGGTTTTGGCAAAGAGATGCTAAGCCCAACTTGGAAACAATGTTAGTAGAGAAATACTTTCCTTTACCGAGAGTTTAGGTCCCTATCGGTCTCGTCGACCAGACGAATTAAAAGAGACCCCAAGAGAGCAATATGTTCTCCCCATTATTTTGTTGTCTCTTCAGACATCAGATTTACTATTTCTCGAGGGCCACGAGGGTTGTTCTTGATCCTACATATTTAGTGGGATGAATGTTTAAAGGACCAACAACTTGAACGGTGTTTTGACCCTTATTTAGCCGCTCAAACCTAATATTTGCAGATGAAGAAGCCCTTACGAGCGGAGCCATTATGTTCACAATATTCTAGTACAAAAACATCCACAATCTCAACCATATTCGCCAAACATTATTGATGTCGATGTCTCTCCAAGTGGTTCAGTCTGAGTTTGTGATCGTAATGTTTAAGCCAAGTTATATATTGGCGTAGGGGAGACTCATGGGGGGGAAATTATAAAAAAGGATTTTTGTTAAGGAAGTTGACAATAAAATTTGAAGTACAGGCTCAATGATGACGGATTTGAAAATTTGAAAGAGTTGAGAAGAAGATCGGACCAGGAAATTGAAACGATAATTATGGCATTATTCTAAAAATAATCTCATTTGAATAAGTTATAACCTTGTGAAACCTTAACATACGGGAAATAAAGGAATTTTGGAGAGGAAATGGATTTAGAAGCAGAAGGAAAAGTACTTGTGCTCTGAGATTTTTGAAGTGTGAAAATTATAAAACTGGTAGTTTCAGGCTTTTATACCCAAAGGGAAAGAGGCTATTTGAATGCAACATTCAAATTCCATTTAATCTGATGGTTCCCTGTGCTTGGTGGAACACACGCATGATCAAGGTGCGTAGGATGAATTATTCTTCTCGCGTGCACATTAGGCACATGCGTGTCACCGGATGTATAGTCATTTTGGCACAACACCCGAATGGTGTCGCACACTAAGCTCAAAGAGCCTAAAGAGCCTTAAACCGTATGAACACGGTTCGTATGGGAAATCCACTTAACACCCCTCCCACTCTTTACAGGGTGATCAGACGTCCAGTCATAAAGGATCTGGTCAACGAACCGTTGCTTTAAATAATACACATTCCTTATGAAGACAAGCCACTCCTCTAGTGAATAGAGAACATGAGACACGCCGACTCCCCATAACTAACCACGTGTACCACAATGTTAACCACTTCCTGAAGTAGTGGGAACAGGAGGATATGAACAATCATGTAAGACGCGTATACAAGTCCATCATAGGGAAAATAACTAAGTGATCTGATTTGGATTTAATCATTCTAACTGTCAACATAATATCACTCAATCCTCTCCCCCTTTATCATGTGGACGTAGGTCAATAAGACTGAACCACACACACCCTCTCTATCACTCTTTGTTTACTACTATCACTTAATATTATTCGTTATTGTGTTGTGTGCGTCAAATTTTCACCCAAACAATACGTTTTAAGTTTTTCTTATAAATGTTACCTCATGGATAATGGGTTACGGTCCATATACTTTTTTTTAATTAAAATTGTTTATATTTGTGTTACAATGGGATATAATTGGGTCAAAATAGGATTTGAATAATGTTAATAATGGATTTGTAAATAAATCTTACAAGGGTCTAAATTGTGACTAATCGTGTCATATTTACGTTAATTTTATGACATAAATTGAACACAAATTTGAAACAATAACGAGGCAAGAAAATCGACACCAATACAACACGAATATAATACATATCAAAAGTAGGGGTGCACACGGTTCATATTGGTTCGGTTTCACTATTAAACTAGAACCAAAACCGGGGTGGTTCGGTTCCAGAATTTTAGAACTGGAACTGGAACCGGAACCGAAACCGAACCGAATAATTGGTTCTTGGGTTGGTTCGGATCGGTTCTCGGTTCTAATCACTTTTTAAAATAACAGAAATATATAAAACAAATTATAATAAAAACCAGTTGTTCAGATTATAATAAAAACAGAAATGTATAAAAGTTAAAACAGATTATATTAACAGTGAGTTCACCGAATCAACTGAATTTAACAATAAAAGATTTCTAGCATAATCAGGAATGCCTCTTGTGGGTATTAATCAGGAACGAAGCCTAAGTGGATCATCAAATGTGTATGCTAATATATAAAATGATTTTAAAAATCTATACGTCAGCGGTATGCAGATGCTGTTGTAAGATGGTTGCGAAAAAGTGATCGACGAGTGCAAATCTTGGAGATTTACATGTTTGATTGTGAAAATCAATTGCAAGATGAGGATGATCTTCCAACCAAACTGATTTGAGCTATATTTTGATTTTTCATTCTTGATTTAATAAGGCCCAGTTTGGTTGCGCAAATTGTTTTATTATGTAAATTGGTTCACTGTAAATTAGTGAATTGTAAATGAGTGAATTTGAAATGAGTTAAATCCAATTTTAAACAATGTTTGGTAATTTGAAATTGATGTTAAGGTTCTATAAAAAAGGATAAAAACAAATCAAGAGAGAGAGGGAGAGGGAGAGGGGACATGCACTTTATGTGGCTCCTATTTCAAATGGGTTCATTTCATGTTTTTTGTGAAATGATCAAATTTTAGATTTTGCACATGAGCTAAAATGGGGCAATTAATGAATCCTTTCATTAATGAAACCAAACACAATTAATGGATCAATTTATAAATGGATCAATTTATTAATTATCCAATTTACAATTTTGGGACAACCAAACAGGCCCTAACAAATCAAGACTCAGATTGCTGAACTATCTTTTGTCCAAACTCTATTGATGAATCCCCGATGAAAAGATGACTGATAAATCACAATATGTTATAAATCACAATATGTTTTCGGATTGACTTGAGGAGGAACGATCTGACTTTTGAATGGTACCTGAATTAAAAAACAGAGGAACAAATTTTGAGTTGAGGAACCAAACGGGATTGAGTTCTGACCTGAGAGAGGGTTTTTGGAAGATAATGTGACACCCCGACTAATTAAATACCGGGTAGCTACTCCTTTATTAACTTAATTCAAAATGCCAAGTTGGCTCAGTTAATAGCATCACTGTCGAAAACATTTTTATTATTACTAACCACCTAGTATTTAAAAAGTAAGTGCCAAATTTTATTTAAAGTCTGATTAACATGCAACAAGTGTAATAAAGAATAATACCACCATTCACCATAATGAAGTAAATAGAATAACCGTCACATAATGTAATTAAAGTCTGGAGGAAAAACTCCTCACCACAATACCACAACTGAAATAAGTAAACCGAATACTAAATAATACATGCCAAAGTCTGAAAACTGAAATGGAAAGATGTCTCTAATAGAAATGGGCAACATGCCCTACAACTGATAGATAATGAATCTGGAATCCAAGTGATAGAAGCGTCTACAAGCAAATCCCTGTAGCTTCCACAAACAGCTACAGCTCGTCACCAGAATGAGTATCCTATGCATGGTGTCCTTGTGGCTGGGCACCTAAAATGGTTTTACAAGGAAAATAGATTTGAAAGCAAACGGGTCAGAGCCCGAATGTGGAGATATTTTAAAAACCTGCACGTGCTTTAAAATCATTTAAAACATTAAATGCAAAGTACATGTTAGGACGTGCACTCACATGATATTCTCACCTCTCGTCTAACTGTGCACTCCTAACGTAAGTACCCATTTACAACGACACAAACCACTAGCTAAGTGACTTCATATCTAGCTAGACCGTCGTAGGTCCTACCCTTATTACTCGGTTCTATTAACATTATAACGCTCGTAATTAAATAGGGTTTAACGTAAACTCAGATGCTCAATATGCAATATATTTCACTATCAGCTAACTCGTTAGGTTTCTCGAAACAATACAGTAAATATTTTCACAACATTAACATGAAGGTTCCCATTAATTAAGTGTATATTATTCACAACATAAATATACAATACAAGCACCCCGAGAACTAAGCTGCGGTGCACACATACTCTGCTATCCATCCCGGTACATCACGTACATAAGGATTACATATTCCGAATCTCTCAGGAATAGTTCACAAATAACAACATCACAAATAATGGAGGCGAACACAGTCACATCACATGGGTCACGCACATACCTACGCTCCCACGATCAGCGGACTTATTAATATCCCAATAAGTCTTTCTATGACCTATGTTCATCAAGGTAACCAGTCTAAATCCGGGCAACACAAGGATTAGAGGGCCCTAAGCGAACGCAAACCTCCCGTGATAGCAAGTATGGTAGGTATGTCATACACACAATTTATATACCAATACTAAGTAAACACACGTCTTAGTAATCTCGTAGTTTAATTGTAGTACTATTCTCATTCTCGTACCAATCTATAATTTACACACTTTATACGATTCCGGTTTATAATCATACGCGCCATAATCTGTTCTCACGTCGTAGTAGACACTCAAATTTCAACCCACTTATCCCTTTAATTTAAATCGCTCATAAATAATTTAATCCTCAAAATAACCCAAATGTCCCAAACCTATCAATATATCATCAAAGGAATGTTATCTCTAACCTCGAGCAAGTTTACGGGACTCCAAAAATCAAAACAGGCCAAAAAGACCTAAACTGCCAGCTCGTTAGAAGTCTCGTTCGAACGAGGCTGTTCGAACGAGATTAAACTGTCAGCTCGTTAGAAGTCTCGTTCGAACGAGACTGTTCGAACGAGGTCCAGTTCGTTCGAACGAACTGTACCTTCTAACGAGATCTCGTTCGAACGAAGTATCGAAAGAAATCCTTTTTCGTTAGAAGCGACTGGTCAACTCGTTAGAAGCTCGTTCGAACGAGGCTCGTTCGAACGAGGCACGTTCGAACGACCTGGGGAGGCTCTTCTAACGAACGACTATTTCGAGCCCAGATTTTCTTAGTTACGTTTTTCATCAATTTTTCCTCCTCAAATCTCCTCTAAACTTCGTCCCAACAATGTTTAAAGGTCTCTAATCACTCCTAAACATAACAAGGTTATAAACTAACGTATTTTACTGAGTTAATTCATCCCAATCATCATTAAATCATCAAGTCTCATCATTTTCCCCCAATTATTCAAGAACACAAACCCTAAAATTTGTAATCATCAAATAGTCCATTATAGATCCGTTTTTGTTACATCCCACGTGTACTAATGCCAGAATAATCATCTCTATATGGTTCTACATCCAATTTGTCCTCAATATTCAAGTTCTAAATCCAATTAACATGGGTTTTCATTCATCTTCCAAGAACAATTGGAATTCTACAATTTTCTAACATGGGAAGAACATTCTCTGAATTTAAATGTAATTAAATCACTTGCCTTGATTGTCTCTGAATTTGGTGTTGATTTTTGTAGAGATTTCTGCAGAATTCCTTCTCTTTCTCTCCCTCTCCAAGCTTTCTTCTCCAAAGGTGGCTATGGTGGCTAGGGTTTTCTTTGGGAAAGTTGGAAACCTAATTTGATAACTCCCGTAGCATATTGGGTCATTAGGGTTTGGTTAGTGGGTTTAGTGGGTCTATTCCCAATCAGATTTACTTCTCTAATTTTCGTCATTATTAATTCCTAAAAATACGAAATTACCAAAATACCCTTTATAATGCCGGTATGGCTTAAAAATACCCCGGGACCCAAACTACACCCCCGGCTAGTGTTTTCTGACTATCTCGACCCTTCCGGACGCGTTGGCGCACTCAAAACGACCATACGGTTTAAAGAATTTAAATTCACTTTTATAATCAAAATATTACACCGTGACGCGGCGGTCACACGCGTCTCAACAAAATTTCCAAAATGCCGTATATCAATCTCACGACAAATTTTTCATAATTCGATATTCATATAAAAACATGTATGCATATAATCAAATATCAACTCGCATCTCGTTAGTATTTTTAACCCGGATTAATTTCCAATTAATACGCATTTAATTAATTAATCCCAAAAATAAATATAGCCAAAAGTACGGGGTATTACATACTTCCCCCCTAATATCTGAATTTCGTCCCGAAATTTGAAACTATAAAGTACCTGCTAAAAACAACTCTGGATAACGTTCGCGCATCTCATCCTCGCGCTCCCATGTGGACTCCTCGACATTGTGATGTCGCCACTGAACACGCACTAACGGAACTATCTTTGACTGCAGTTTCCTCTCGCTTCGGTCAAAAATAGCAATCGCCCCTCCTCGTAGGAGCTATCCGGCTCGAGATCGATGTCCTCCACAGCAATGTGAGAATGAGCCAAATTATCTCTAAGGTATTTCCTCAGCGAGGAAATATGGAACACATCGTGAATCCGATGCAAATGCTCCGGTAGTCCAAGTCTATACGCAACCGGTCCGATTCGCTCAATAATAGGGAACGACCCCACATACCTCGGTGCCAATTTCCCCTTCTTCCCGAAACGCATAATCCCCTTCATAAGAGATACTCTGAGCAAAACCTGGTCCCCCATTTGGAACTCCCTGAAAAATCTCTTCGCATCAGCATAACTCTTCTGCATGTCTTGAGCTACCCGAATGCGACTCCGAATCAACTCAATCCTTGCCGAAGTATCCTGAATCACTTTCGGCCCAAGTAGTTTGTTGTCCCCCACCTCTAACCAACATGCTGGGGAACGACAAGGCCTACCGTACAATGCTTCAAACGGAGCCATACCAATAGTGAACTGATAAGAGTTGTTATAAGCAAACTCTACCAGTGGAAGGTACTGCTCCCATCCACCCCCAAAGTCAACAATGCACATGCGTAGCATGTCTTCCAACATCTGATTTGTGCGCTCGGTCTGCCCATCGGTCTGCGGATGATAAGCCGTACTCAACCGCAATTCCTTGCCCATGGCCTCCTGGAAACTCTCCCAAAACCTCGAAACAAATATCTTGTCTCTGTCAGACACGATATTTAGGGGCACACCGTGAAGTCTCACAACCTCTGAAATGAAGAGCTGGGCATACTGTCCCGTAGTGTAGTCAGTCCTTAAGGGTAAAAAGTGAGCGACCTTGATCAACCTGTCCACAATTACCCAAACAGAGTCGTGACCGCTCTGCGACGTAGGCAACCCCGTGATAAAGTCTATGGATATGCTCTCCCACATCCACACTGGGACCTCCAACGGCTGTAGCAGTCCTGCCGGTCTCTGATGATCCACTTTTACAAGCTGACAAGTGGCGCATTTCAAAACAAATTCAGCGATATCTCTCTTCATGCCGCTCCACCAATACTGTCGTCTCATGTCTTGGTACATTTTGTCCCCTCCGGGATGTACCGCGAACCGTGAGCCGTGCGACTCTGCCATCACATCATGTCGCAATTCCTTCCCTTCCGGAACTACCAATCTCCCATTGAAGCGTAATCCCCCGTCTGAGCTAACGGTAAAGGACTCGGCTCCCTCAGCTAGTAATCGAACTATCTGCTCCTGACAGAACGAGTCATTAGCCTATGTCCGTACTACTTTCGTGACAATCTGCGGTGTAACAGTCATCACAGACATGAAAGATCGGGCCACTGCATCCTGGTGTCCCAATTCCTTCCACTTTGCCTTCCACACCTCTGCCACCTCATCTGCTGGCCTACGTCTCAACGCGTCTGCTACCACGTTAGCCTTACCCGGGTGATACTGGATATCGAACTGGTAGTCTTTCACAAATTCAAGCCACCTACGCTGCCGCATATTCAACTCTTTCTGCGTGAACAGGTATTGTAGGGACTTATGATCCGTGAACAGTTGGAACTTCTCCCCCAAAAGATAGTGCCTCCAAATCCGTAGGGCAAATACCACTGCCGCCAACTCCAAATCATGCGTGGGGTAATTCTTCTCATGAGGCTTAAGCTTACGGGAAGCATAAGCTATGGCCTATCTCTCCTGCTGTAATACACCTCCAAGCCCTTGCAAAGACGCATCGGTGTAAACCAAATACTCAACTCCCGGTCTCGGCAATGCTAACACAGGTGCTGAGGTCAATTTGTCCTTCAATTCATCGAATGCCAGCTGACAGGCATCACTCCAGATGTATGGCACACCCTTACGAGTCAGATGTGTCAAAGGACCTGCTATCTCTGAGAAACCCCGAATGAACCTCCTGTAGTATCCTGCTAGACCCAAGAAACTACGAATCTCAGTCGGTGTCGTGGGCTGTCCCCACTCCCTCACCGCTGATACTTTCCCCGGATCAACAGATATTCCCCGGTCGGAAATGATATGTCCCAAAAATTGGACCTCCTTCAACCAAAACCCGCATTTCTCATATTTTGCATACAACTCGTTCTGACGAAGTGTTTGCAAAACCTGCCTCAAATGCTCGGCGTGCTCCTCCTCTGTTTGGGAGTAAACCGGTATATCATCAATGAAGACAATGACAAACTGATCTAGGAAATCCCTGAACACTCTGTTCATCAAGTCCATAAACACTGCTGGAGCGTTGGTCAAACCAAAAGGCATAACCCGAAACTCGTAAGAACCATATCTCGACAAGAACGCAGTCTTCGAGACATCCTCCTCCCTGATACGCAACTGATGGTATCCCGATCTCAAATCAATCTTCGAGAAGAAAAAAGCTCCTCTCAACTGGTCGAATAAGTCATCGATTCGAGGTAACGGATACTTATTCCGTATCGTGACCTTATTCAACTCTCAGTAGTCCACACACAATCTCAGTGAACCGTCCCTCTTCTTCATAAACAAAACTGGAGCGCCCCAAGGTGAGGTACTCCTGCGAATAAAGCCCTGACCTAACAGTTGCTCTATCTGATCTCGTAGCTCTCGCATCTCTGCCGGAGCCATACGATACGGTGCGCGTGCTATAGGCCTCGTATCTGGCAATAGGTCTATAACAAAGTCTATCTCTCGACTGGGGGGTAGGCCTGGTATCTCCTGAAACACATCCGAATATTCCCTGACAACCGGGATTGAATCTAAAAGAATCACGACCTCCTTAGAGGTATCCTCCTCTATGTAATACAGATGAGCGGTCGATCCTCCCTCTGGACGAGGCATCGCCACTACAAACATCTCTTGCCCCGGAATGGCAAAAACAATGCTCCCGCTGAAGCAATCAATCATGGCCCTATAAGCTACGAGCCAATCCATACCGATAATCACATCGTGAACATGCATATCTAATACCAACATGTATGCAGGTAATACCAAACCACCAATCTCTACCCCCACTCCCCTACATATAAAGAAAATAAGTGACCCACTCCCCAATGGTGAGTTGACACACGTCACTGTGCTCTCTGCCGTAGCTAACAATCCTAAAGCTTTCGCGAAGTGTGTAGCTATAAAACAATGTGTACCCCCCGTATCAAATAATACCCGACCCATAGTGCCATGGATAGGAAATGTACCCTCAATCGCGGGCGGTGCGTGAGGAACTGCAGCCTAATGAACGTTATAGACACGTCCATACTGTAGCTGCCCCTGCTGAACTGGGACTGCTGGAATGGGTGGCAATGCTGCCATCTGTGGCGGTGCAGGGAGAGCGGCGGGAAACATAGGCCTCTGTGGCTCCTGGCGAGCACCCTGCTGCTGCTGCTGTGGGGCCCTGCCCCTATCAGGACAATCCTGTCGCTTATGGCCAGTCTTGCCACAAACAAAGCACTTCCCTGGGAAGTTCCCTCCTCTCTGCCCCTGCGATCCCCGGCCCTGGTGGCCGTTACCGTTCCTCCCTTGGCCCTGCTGGCCCCGGTGAAACTGCTGCCTATTCTGCCCCTGTTGGCCATTTGGACCCTGATGGCCTTGACGAAAACCTCCATGTCCCTGCCTGTAGTTCCCTGATCGGAACCTCTTCTGATCCCCCTGCTGCGAACCCTGCTCACCCTGTCTCTGCCCCTGGACAGATTGTGCCCCACTGGCACCATGTCCCCCTGTCCTGCCCTGATGGCTAGACTCTCCCGACCTCTTGCCCTCAGCCATATGAAAGCGGTGGTCCTGGCAGTGTAACAAAGCAGCGTTAACCACATCAGAATACGTGGCCAACGAAAGGTTCCCTAACAGATGCTGACGGATCCTCCATGTCAACCCGTCGGTGAATTTCTCAATCTTCTTCTTCTCTGTTGGTATCTCATCTGGAACGATATTCAACAGATTCGTGAACTCGGCCTCATACTCGGCCATGGTCTTACCCTCTTGCCTCAGATTCATCAATTTCCTCCTCATTTCCGTGTGAACAGCCGACGGAAAGTACTTGCGGTCAAACCGCACCCAGAAGTCCTGAATAGTGAGAGTATCCCTCTCCTCCACGGTGGTAATAGACTCCCACCACTGCAGTGCAGATCCAACTAGCTTGAAAGTAGCTAGCACCTGCTTCTGAACGTCCGTGCACTCATACATTCTCAAGTGCCTCTGCATATCCTTCCTCCACTAGCTCGAGACTACCACATCTGAGCTACCTGCAAACTCTGGCGGATGCGCTTTCTGAAAAGCGTCACGTACACGTTCCCAAGCAGACGGGAATGCATTTGCCTGTACTGGCGCGGCAACCGGCGCCTGAGGTGGTGCCTGCTGGACTACGACAATTGCGGCATTTACCGCTTGGGCTACTATAGCTGCAACCTTAGCGGCGTTCATCATACCCTGAACTGGAGCGGGCTGGGGTTCGGGCGTTGCATCCCTGGAAACTCGTCGTGCACGTCGTGGAGGCATCTGAAATAAGAACAAAGTTTATAAGTTCGCTGTTTATAAACTTAAAATAGCTGAAGAACGAAGCATACACAAAAAGAGTACAACAGTCCTAAAATATAGGGCTCTATATTAAAGAAACTTAGCGGAAACATAATAGCCGTACAGATCCTAAAGGACACTAGAACCTGATGCTCTGATACCACCTGTGACACCCCGACTAATTAAATACCGGGTAGCTACTCCTTTATTAAATTAATTCAAAATGCCAAGTTGGCTCAGTTAATAGCATCACTGTCGAAAATATTTTTATTATTACTAACCACCTAATATTTAAAAAGTAAGTGCCAAATTTTATTTAAAGTCTGATTAACATGCAACAAGTGTAATAAAGAATAATACCACCATTCACCATAATGAAGTAAATAGAATAACCGTCACATAATGTAATTAAAGTCTGGAGGAAAAACTCCTCACTACAATACCACAACTGAAATAAGTAAACCGAATACTAAACAATACATGCCAAAGTCTGAAAACTGAAATGGAAAGATGTCTCTAATAGAAATGGGCAACATGCCCTACAACTGATAGATAATGAATCTGGAATCCAAGTGATAGAAGCGTCTACAAGAAAATCCTGGTAGCTTCCACAAACAGCTACAGCTCGTCACCAGAATGAGTATCCTATGCATGGTGTCCTTGTGGCTGGGCACCTAAAATGGTTTTACAAGGAAAATAGATTTGAAAGCAAACGGGTCAGAGCCCGAATGTGGAGATATTTTAAAAACCTGCAAGTGCTTTAAAATCATTTAAAACATTAAATGCAAAGTACATGTTAGGACGTGCACTCACATGATATCCTCACCTCTCGTCTAACTGTGCACTCCTAACGTAAGTACCCATTTACAACGACACAAACCACTAGCTAAGTGACTTCATATCTAGCTAGACCGTCGTAGGTCCTACCCTTATTACTCGGTTCTATTAACATTATAACGCTCGTAATTAAATAGGGTTTAACGTAAACTCAGATGCTCAATATGCAATATATTTCACTATCAGCTAACTCGTTATGTTTCTCGAAACAATACAGTAAATATTTTCACAACATTAACATGAAGGTTCCCATTAATTAAGTGTATATTATTCACAACATAAATATACAATACAAGCACCCCGAGAACTAAGCTGCGGTGCACACATACTCTGCTATCCATCCCGGTACATCACGTACATAAGGATTACATATTCCGAATCTCTCAGGAATAGTTCACAAATAACAACATCACAAATAATGGAGGCAAACACAGTCACATCACATGGGTCACGCACATACCTACGCTCCCACGATCAGCGGACTTATTAATATCCCAATAAGTCTTTCTATGACCTATGTTCATCAAGGTAACCGGTCTAAATCCGGGCAACACAAGGATTAGAGGGCCCTAAGCGAACGCAAACCTCCCGTGATAGCAAGTATGGTAGGTATGTCATACACACAATTTATATACCAATACTAAGTAAACACACGTCTTAGTAATCTCGTAATTTAATTGTAGTACTATTCTCATTCTCGTACCAATCTATAATTTACACACTTTATACGATTCCGGTTTATAATCATACGCGCCATAATCTGCTCTCACGTCGTAGTAGACACTCACGTTTCAACCCACTTATCCCTTTAATTTAAATCGCTCATAAATAATTTAATCCTCAAAATAACCCAAATGTCCCAACCTATCAATACATCATCAAAGGAATGTTATCTCTAACCTCGAGCAAGTTTACGGGACTCCAAAAATCAAAACAGGCCAAAAAGGCCTAAACTGCCAGCTCGTTAGAAGTCTCGTTCGAACGAGGCTGTTCGAACGAGATTAAACTGTCAGCTCGTTATAAGTCTCGTTCGAACGAGACTGTTCGAACGAGGTCCAGTTCATTCGAACGAACTGTACCTTCTAACGAGATCTCGTTCGAACGAAGTATCGAACGAAATCCCTTTTCGTTAGAAGCGACTGGTCAACTCGTTAGAAGCTCGTTCGAACGAGGCTCGTTCGAACGACCTGGGGAGGCTCTTCTAACGAACGGCCAGTTCGAGCCCAGATTTTCTTAGTTACGTTTTTCATCAATTTTTCCTCCTCAAATCTCCTCTAAACTTCGTCCCAACAATGTTTAAAGGTCTCTAATCACTCCTAAACATAACAAGGTTATAAACTAACGTATTTTACTGAGTTAATTCATCCCAATCATCATTAAATCATCAAGTCTCATCATTTTCCCCCAATTATTCAAGAACACAAACCCTAAAATTTGTAATCATCAAATAGTCCATTATAGATCCGTTTTTGTTACATCCCACGTGTACTAATGCCAGAATAATCATCTCTATATGGTTCTACATGCAATTTGTCCTCAATATTCAAGTTCTAAATCCAATTAACATGGGTTTTCATTCATCTTCCAAGAACAATTGGAATTCTACAATTTTCTAACATGGGAAGAACATTCTCTGAATTTAAATGTAATTAAATCACTTGCCTTGATTGTCTCTGAATTTGGTGTTGATTTTTGTAGAGATTTCTGCAGAATTCCTTCTCTTTCTCTCCCTCTCCAAGCTTTCTTCTCCAAAGGTGGCTATGGTGGCTAGGGTTTTCTTTGGGAAAGTTGGAAACCTAATTTGATAACTCCCGTAGCATATTGGGTCATTAGGGGTTGGTTAGTGGGTTTAGTGGGTCTATTCCCAATCAGATTTACTTCTCTAATTTTCGTCATTATTAATTCCTAAAAATACGAAATTACCAAAATACCCTTTATAATGCCGGTATGGCTTAAAAATACCCCGGGACCCAAACTACACCTCCGGTTAGTGTTTTCTGACTATCTCGACCCTTCCGGACGCGTTGGCGCACTCAAAACGACCATACGGTTTAAAGAATTTAAATTCACTTTTATAATCAAAATATTACACCGTGACGCGGCGGTCACACGCGTCTCAACAAAATTTCCAAAATGCCGTATATCAATCTCACGACAAATTTTTCATAATTCGATATTCATATAAAAACATGTATGCATATAATCAAATACCAACTCGCATCTCGTTAGTATTTTTAGCCCGGATTAATTTTCAATTAATACGCATTTAATTAATTAATCCCAAAAATAAATATAGCCAAAAGTACGGGGTATTACAGATAAATTGTTTTTGGAAGAGAGAGAGCAGATAACGGCTCAAATGTTTTTGAGAGTGTTAGTTAAGATGGCTTTAGTAAGTTAATATATATATATATATATATATATATATATATATATATATATGTCGGTTCAGTTCGAATTGATTATTTTTTTCTTAGATCGAAACATCATATTTTTTTTTTGGGACCGAAACTAAACTATTAGTTCAAAAATTCAAATCGAACCGAACCAATAGCATAGATTTGAACGGATTTATCGAATTTTTGATTTTATTGCACACTCGTAATCAAAAGCATCATATATTTGTTTTTTTTATTACGTTGGGAATGGGATGCTCTCAAATCATTCCAAAATCAAAACAGGCGAACGTTAAAAACATAATTGGATACTCCTCGCTTTGCCAGGTTGTTCCTAGTTCCGTCACACTAACACCAGTAAATGTCCATTTAAACCTTTCTTCCAGGCAAAACGTTCCAATCCTCCCAGGACAATACGGTAATTCCATCTCGCTCGTCAAACCCAACGCAATTCACCCCAGATTCGCACAAACACCACCGGAGAGAAACCCCCCTTCCCCCCCTGCGACTTTGAAAAAAAAAAGCCCCCAAAAATCCAGATCTACAAATACGAAGCGTAGTTAAAATTCCACACTAGTTATATTCAAAATCGATTCGAATCAAACTGATTCGAATCGAGAGAGAAATCTCTTCTAAAAATGAATGATTTCAACCTCGCCCTCGTCATCGTAGCTGTAATCGTGTGCGTACTGGTATTCGTCTTCAATGTTTACCTCCTCGTCAACTACCAACACCCCGATGACAAAAACCAAGCCTACTTCCCCAAAATCGTCGTCGTTTTGGGGCTCTCCGTCGCCGCAATCTCGATATTAATGTTGCCGGCCGATGTGGCCAACCGGCAGGCGTGTCGGCACGCGATTTACAACGGTGCTTGTAATCTAACCTTGCCGATGAAGGATCTGTGGCTTGCTATCTATATTATCGACGCCATTCTCGTCTTCTTCATTATTCCATTCGCTATGTTCTACTACGAAGGCGATCAGGATAAGTCCGTACATCCTAGCCTTCTCATCATCATCATTGTTGTTGTTGTTGTTATTAGTTTTCAGTTTTGGTCGTTTTATATATATATATATTGCTTGTGAGCGCAGGACTGTTGGTAAACGTATTAAAAGTGCTTTGGCGTGGGTGATAACTACAGCTATTGTTTGTGGTCTAGTGCTCGGCATTCTATACGGTTAGTTATTGTTTTTTTTCTTGTAGAAACATAATCTTAGACTAGATTTTGGATGTGGTATGATTTGGCACTTACCTTCACTGTGGAGACTGTTTTCTTTGGAAATCGCACAGCTAATTAGAATTCAGCAAAATAACAGAATTTATTGCTAGAGATGAGTTTATTTCAATAAGTCATGATCAAGTAGGTTTTGCAAGCTCTGTTGAGCTACATTGAGTGTATTGTCTTGAACTCCATGATGTATTTTTTGTTGTCGTGTTGCGTAAGGGCAATGCCTAGCTCCACATACAAAGTAATTTTTAGACAATGGTACCAGTGTGCAACACTTTGGGATTGGACAAACAACTGTTCTAAAGGGCATACCTGCATATGAGGTTCTTGCACAAGACATGTTTTGAGGGAGAGAACATGATAGACACTCTCACCACATTTATGGAGTAACTGGGTCTTAATCTGAACAGTTCAAGTTGAACCCGTGCCACAGCATCATGTGGAACAAGACATTGCATTGATCACAACTATTTTCACTCGAAAGCAATCTCAATCAATGCCAAGTGGGTTAACTTTGCGATGTATATGCAGACCAATATTTGGTAGTGTAGCTCCATTCTTGCTTCCTTAACCTTTTGAATTCTCTTTTGAATACTGTTATCAACTCACAATCATTAATGCATCTTCCATTTCTGAAACCAACATTGCTTCTTGTGCTACGAGGAAAGGAAAACTAGGATAACGAGGACGTATGACTTGGGGAAGGGAGGCAAAATTTTCCTTTGTTGGATGGGAGTAGGAAGGAAAGAACAAAGCCGTGCTGCTTATATTATTAATATACAATTGTATATTTTAGTATCATTGTTGTTTATAGCACAAAAAGGATAAGAATTGAGCTTCTGTTTGCCCCGTCCTCCCTCCCCTTAAATTTCGACCTATGGTTAGACCAATAAGTTGGGTTGAGAGGCAATATACAATCATTTAGTCTCAACTAAGGAAGGATACCGAGGAAACACCACTCACCCCCATGAAAGATTTTAGCGAGAAGGCCATCGAACCATCTAATCGTTGGGTTCGTAATGCCTCGAAGACTACTTTTTAGTTTACTAAGGGCGTGTTTGGTTGTCCTCCAAATTATAAATTAGCCTATTTAAAATGGACTCATTCATGAATTGTCATATTATTAGTGTTTGATTGCAAGAATGAACAAATTCAAAAATGGACCAATTCATGATGATTCACAAAAACTTATATTAGTCCATTTCACCAAAAGCTTGCAATTGCACAATTTATAATTATAATATGAATCTTAAATGCACCACTCCCATAAAGTATTCTCACTATACTACTCTCTCTCTATGTATATATATGTATATATGTATACATATGTATGTTTATGTAAAGCAAATAATTCCCTTTTTCTTTTCCAAACACACCACAAATTAGATTTAAACCCATTTAAAATGACTACATCGACAATCTATTCATTCCAAATTGATCAATTAATAATATTAAACAATTTACGCAATCAAAGGGACCCTAAGTATATACGCAACAAACAAATTGGATTGAAGATATGAAAGTAAATGAATATGCGGAAAATGTAAATCGAATTACAAATTACACTAGATTAAAACATATTAAATTATTAGGATTGAAATTGCAGAAATAACAGTATATGATAAATGTTTTTGTGAAATGATTCGATGTCTTTTTTATTCATTCTGAACCTTTTATTAGCTTCATCCACAACTGCTAATAACGATCCATAATTACAACTCATGACCGTCGATAATTGCCAATAACTGTCCTATAACTGGAAGTGTTATTAACTGTCTGCATCCATAAACTCTGATAACTTCGGCAACCATCAAATTGAAATTACCCAAAACAAAAACCTACTTTGGAATTGCTTTAAATCGCCCACTAAAGCGTCGAAAATGAGATTTTGGATGTTTAGATGAAGGAATTTGCCTAAATCCAATAGGGCAGTTTGCATAGTATCTTGTTTTTCTCCCCTCACTGTTTTCTTTTGAGAAAGGTATGACATGCCTAATTCTGACACCGTCATAGAATTTCTCCCTAAAAACTCTTTTGGTGAATGAAAAATTAGAGGGAGTCTTTTCGAGTTCAAGGGTCTTCAACAAGGGGATCTCTTATCACTTTTTCATATCCATTATGGTTATTGAGACTTTGTGCAAATTGATATTACGGGTAATGGATGGAGGTCTAATGGCTTTGTGGTGGGAGAAGATGGACTCATGTGTCCACTCTTATCTTTGCAGATACTATATTATGTGGCGGGCCTGACATTTAGCAATTGACGAATGTAAAGATGAAATTTTGGTGTTTTGAAGTTGTTTTAGATTTGGGATAAAATTGTCGAAGTTCGAGGTTATCATGGTTGGTTTGATTTAGTCCCAAGTGCATTGGTAGATATGGTTGGGTGTAATTTATAGTCCTTTATTTGTTCCTACTTGAGTCTTTTAAATCGAAGTTTGTTTGGGCTTGGTTAATGATGGTTTAAGAGCTAGTTAAGTAGGTTGAAGAAAACTTATATTGCAAAAAGTTAGCGATTGACATTGATAAAGTGCACTTTGTTCTTGATGCCTACTTTTTTAATGATCAAGTGTGACACTTTTTTTTGAGTTGTGGGAATGATGAAGTTGTATTTGGTGGGTTGGGAATTCTTACAAGCCTATCAGCCAGGGTGGTTGGGGTTAGAGATTTAAGAGCCTCGAGCGTATAAGTGCTATTAGAGGTATGTTATTGAGGAGGGCCTATGGAGGAGTGTGGTTATGGCGAGGTTTGGGTTTCATTCAGTTGGTTAGAGCGTATAATTGCTACCTTGCTCTCAAGGACACTTTAAAATAGAATTACGCGCTCCAAATGCGGTGCAAGCCATGGAAGATGTCTAGGACCGCCTCCACATCGGGCAAAAGTGCGTTCACAAGTTTCGAGCCCAGCATATCCTTTATGCTTGTTGATGCCTTCGATGTATGGCAGGTCGTTGGAGTACGATTCCCTCCTAACTTTCACTCAGCCAAGAGTGCAGCGACCCGTTGACATGGAAGCCACGAAGGAGAAAAGGAAAGCCGTCAACAACTCCTATTTTTGAGGTTGTGGTGGAATTAAACGAGCGCCTGCGCTCACTAGATTAGAAGAAATTGGTCGCCGACACCGTTGAAAAGAATAAAGTCATTCAAAAGAAAAACCGAAAAAGATATTGTCAACAACCACTACTCTAACATGGGCCCCCGTATGCGCATGTATTGGGAGGATCAAAAAAAGCCATCCTCGACAGGTGAGAGGCTGAGCTGGCAATTGAGCGGGCAAAAGCGGGGCTCAAGAAGTAGATTTTGAGTTTCCGGATGATTGATGTATTTTTTAATAAATTGTTTAAGTATTATTATTTTGTGTTTATTTTAGTTTAAAGTAATATTAAGTTAACCTTTAGTCTTTTTGTTGCTAATTTATCTTTAAATTTTCATTGTCTATGAGTTTAATATTTAATCAATTGTGCAACTCATTTAATTAAATAACAAATTTATCCAACACATTTCATTAATTTTTCCACTTTACATTAAACATCAATGGATGTAGAAACAAGTTACAAATGTTTGCCCCACTTCAAGGGCTTACCGGAATGTAGTGGTAATTGTGTTAAATTGTTGCGGGAGTGCACTGTCCAGTGAAACTCGCGTTTTGGAAGCAACTTCACCTCAGATACTTTTGCCTCCGACTCTAACGCTTGTTTTAGTTCCAAAACCATGTTTGGTTCCGTCACTGGATCGACTGATGAGGAGGGAACCGACGACAACACGAGATTGTCCTCTCCTCGAAGTAACAATTGTATTCGGCGTTTAATTCAACGTCTAGACGCTTCCATTGATCGACGAAACTCACATGCACCGAGGATGCTTCCTTGTGTGTTGAATATTCAGAAAAGCTAATCGGTGTACCCATCTGTTTGACAAATAATACTTCGAACGTTGTTGTAAATATCGGGTTGAACCCCACTGAAAACAATTTAAAATCTTGAATCACCCATTGTCTAATGTAAAAATATTAAATGGTGTGGTGCCGAAATTTTTTTTTTTTTTTTTTTTTTGGGGGGGGGGGGGGGGGGGGGGGAAATTAATAGTCTGCATGAAAATTGGGACAGTTGGCAGCATTCCAATTGCCGCGTCGTCAGTTCCTGCGGCGGAAATTGGTTTACTGCTCAAATGCGACCAATGCTTTAGGAGCATTTTTACTTCTGAATTTGAAAATTTGCTTCTTGGATAACTTTATTAGTTTGGTTCTTGCTCTAGAGCCAAAATCATAAAATGGAGAGCAAAAATAGCAATATACTAATTAATAGTTTGCATGAAAATTGGGACAGTTGGCAGCATTCCAATTGCCGCGTCGTCAGTTCCTGCGGCGGAAATTGGTTTACTGCTCCAATGCGACCAATGCACTAGGAGCATTTTTACTTCTGAATTTGAAAATTTGCTTCTTGGATAACTTTATTAGTTTGGTTCTTGCTCTAGAGCCAAAACCCTAAAATGGAGAGCAAAAATAGCATTATACTATTTTGCTCCACGCCTTGGAGATGGCCTATGCAAGGTTGGAGGGAGTTTGACAAGTTTACCCCATCTTTGGTAGTTGGGGATGGAAGGAGGGTGAGATTTTGGTATAACACTTGGTGTGAGCATACTTCGTTGGTTGAACAATTCCCAAACTCATATTAATTAACATTAGATTCTTTTGTGTGGTGGATTATGTTTTCTTTATTTGAGGTCGATTGGTATGGAAATCAAGGTTTAATAGTGTATTTTAGATTGGGAGTTGGGGGTGGTTAGCACATTTTTGGAGGTACTCCAATGTCGAGACGAGAGGGATGATACTGAAGGCATGAAAAGTTCTTTGTGAAACCATTTTATTCTTTTATCCTATGTAGGCCAAATTTTGGTTTTTAGTGGGAGGGCATGTTGAGGCCATTAGCGCTGATGGAGGTAGCTTTTTTTGCTTGGACGGCTGCTATGTAGCTACCTTGACTTACGAGAGGGGATACACGATTAATTAGTTGGTGTTGGCTTTATAAGGGTGACAAGGAGATCTTGGATCATTTTCATTGCAGTGTGAGGTTTTGATAGTATTTTTTCCACTATGATTTGGTTAGTCATGCTAAAGAAGGTGTCTAAGATGATTTTGGCTTGATAGGGTTGATGTGTTGAGGAAGGCAATTCTTAGTTACATCATGGGGTGGATTGGGTAGGAGTGGAATCGCTGTTGATTTGAGGACAAGATTTGATTTCGTTAAAGCTTCAGTACATCTTGTTGATTTCTATGTTTTTTTGGCGTACAAAGTCTTGCGTATATCTCTCGGTGCATGAATAGTTATGCCCGTAGTGTTTTTATTGTTTTTTTCGCTTTTTTGGCCTTGGTATAAACCTTTGTATACATGGATTCACCCCCTCGAGACACGCTTAAATTTATATTTGCTAGTATAAGCTATAAAGTAACCTGATTATGTTTACATTGCATAATCAATTTCTATGGGTATATTTTTTCTAAGGAATGAAAACATAATTTGTTTCCATGGATATAGTTTTTGTAAGGGATGTAAGCATAGTTGTCAAATCGTAAATCGAATCATGAATCGAAAACTCCATGAATCGTGAACCGTGAATCCAATCGTAAGAATCGATAAAACCATAAAATATGTAGAAAATAATATATAAATACAAAGCATGGTTCAAAGTCAAGGCCGATACCTTGACGATACGACCGAGTTGACTAGATATCGGTATCCACCGATTCGATTCCGAGTTACGAGTTGAGTTTGCAAATATTGGTGTGAATTGACCCTATATCGGTAATTTGTCAGTAGTATCGGCTCATATCGGTGATATTGCGGTAGAATCGTCCCATATTGGTGATATCACGGTAGTATTTTCGGTGATATATCGATCGAGATGGTATAAGTTACTAAGCATCGATCTCTCTATCTCAACTTTTAACTCACTCAATTGAGCTTCAATTTTGCATCCATATCACTATCAGAGCAATCGCTTTCAATTCGGTACAGGGTATTATGATGTTTCGTGGTTGCAAATCATGTTTTTTGTTTAAATCTCTCATTTCTTTTATTTGTAGTGTTACTAAAGGGGGTTATCTCCTATTTAACTTTATTTTTTGTATTTACTTCATTTGTATTAATATATATATTATTATTCATCCCTCCTTAAAGTGTATGATTATTTACATTATATATATATCCTTAATTAGTAATTGGTACTATTATAACATTCACAAAGATTATATTACTAAATATATACTGATTTAGATAATGCTATGCATATTAAATAATGATTCAGTATAAACAATTAGACAATGTTATGCATACTAAATGGTAATTTTGTACTTGTCTAATTGAGACATTATAATTCTTATTTTTCTAAACTTTTTAGTATTTTTTTCAAATTTTTTTTGAGTTCTCTAAATAGTGTATAGTTACGTATCGCCCGAGACCGATACCGATATCGAGTAAAAAATTGAGCGTCTGAGTCATAAACCGATACCGTGACTTTGAACCATGATACAAAGAGAACACATTAAGAATATGTAATAAAACATATTATGACCTAAAACCAATTATAAGACATGATTTCTTTAAAATATAACTAACAAAATGAACTTCTATATCCAAATTACGACCAAATTTTAACAATACCACCACCTACAATGTCCAAATTTAAACACAACGATATATTATACAATATAATAACACAAATTAAGATTAAACAGAACACTATAAAAAATACATTATAATAACAATACCATATAATATAACGTATAAAATCCTTATACAAGATTTGTTGGCTTCAATCGAACGCAAAGCTACCTCCCTCTCTCGATCAGCTTCAAACAGGTTAGAATAGAAGAAAAAAGCGATCGCAACACGAAATAGAGAAAATCGCATCTTCGAACAGGTTAGAAAAGATGAAGAAAAGTGATCGCAGTTTAGGTTTCGTTCTAGTATGTGTATCAGTCACTCTGTCTTTCGCAAAGGGTAACTTAAGTTTGTACTAACTTCTTATTATTTTAATAATAAATATTTTTTAGGATTATTTTAAAAGGAACAAAAAACGATCATGAGCTTTAAGTCAGTTGAAAATAACCAACATCCTTCGAGAAATATGAATCGCACCTAAATCGTGAATCGGTGCGATTCACGATTCAACCTCCAAATCGGTCGATTCAGCCCGATTTTTGGAAACCCCTTTGATTCTATTCCGGATTCATATCGATTAGTATGTGAATCGGATCGAATCGTATGAATCGAATCGCGAATCGTAAGATTCTGACAACTATGGATGTAAGATGCTCTTGATTTATTTAGTATGTAGATTTAAAATAAGTTATTTTTATGTTTGGTTTTGATTGGACATCTAGGAATCCAAATTTCCCATTGAAGTAGAAGATAATTATGAGGACGATCATTATTTACCGTTTTCAAGTATTTCCTTAGTTAAAGTTATATAATGTAATGATATTCATTTTAATGCATTTAATGTCTTTGCATGCTACGCGAAGCGGTTTGAGTTCTCGAAATAAATAACACCTAGTGCATGACAACTTTTTAGTAAGAGTATATAATAAAGAGATAAAACCTTATTGTTTTTGTTGTTATATTTACGCTTCCGCTGATATTTACATTAAATAGGCATTAGAGCGATGCTAGCTTGGAAAAATTAGAGTTGGTTAATGGACGACGATGATTTGGCACCGGGGTTGTACAATATGAGAGCCGTCAATGTGATTGGGAATGAAGGATACGACTACAGAGGCTGCCACTCATGCTAGGCATTAGGAAGTGGATCCTTGACGAAGGCTACGCATTTATTCGAGGCAAACTCGGTGTGGTCATGACTGGATTCTCAATGTTAAGAGCAGTGGCGAAATGTAGATTGGTGACTTAGACCAAATCGGACAATGAGACGAGGCCTGGTACGACACTTGGGGGCGAAGGTTCTAGCCGTTGACGTACTGGGAACTCCACCTTTCATTGAGGTGGTGGAATGCCTATATAAAAGGGTGGAGGTCAATTGGACAAACCATCCAGCAAAGAGTTGTAATCTTTTGTCACTCGCAACAAAATATTTTTTCCTTGTAATACATGTGTTCTTCTCCCTTCTCTAAACACCATCATCATTGGGTGTTAGGTTGCTAGGCTTACTTATCACTTCTTGTGGGTACTAGAGTGTCTAAGTGCCACATTGGTGCCATGAAAAGTGTAGCTTTATGGCAATATGTTAATTTGGTATTGTTAAGCAAAGCTTATATGTGTAGGATTTTAAGAAGTCTTAGAAGGTTAAAGCGTTTTAGGGACTGGAGAGCAAGAATGAAATATGGGATTGGTTTAGGAAAAAGATTGATTGCTTTTTATACTGAAAATAAATTTGGTGAGAGTTTTGCACACCAACTGATTTAGTGTTTGGCGTTGAATAAATTTTATGCTGAAAATAAACGAACGAAGTTAAGGTTGATTAGCTTGATTGTACTGATGCCGAAGACTGAAATGGAGGCTGTTTATTTCAATGATAATAGCAAAGATCAGTTGTGGACAAAATGAAGATAAAAAAAATTAGAGGAAGAATGTAGAAGTTTCACTAAAATCCTTTGGTATCTGCTTTCTAAAATGGTTGGGTCACTTTCCTTTCCTCTTTGTATATATGCAGGATCTTTCATCCTCTTCCTTTTCATAAATTTTCATTTCTCGATTGCAATGCATGTTCTGCAACACGTGTTGCTAAATTAAAACAATTTAATACGGTGATATTTATTTTCGTTTCTTGTTGCATGTTGGGTGGTTGTGAAGGGCACTGAAAGTATTATGTCATGCACTCACTTGCACAATAAACACAAGGTACAATTCTTCCAGCACGTTGTGGGTACATGTCATAAAAACCATGGTGCCTTTAGCAAAATCGCCTATTTTGTGACTTGACATGAAATAAGAAATTGGATCTACTAACTAATCAGCACCCCCCTGGACGGATTGTTTACTTAACCAAGTGATTTCACATCCATTTTATTCTCTCTCTGTTTAAACGGTATTAGGGAAATCGCAAATTTTTGTAAACAGTGGCTTCCAGGATAACATTTCGTGGAACAAAATGATTGCAATAGCACTTAAATTCCTTTTTATCCATGTATATTCCTTTAGTCAGGTTTTTAAGTATATCATATTATCTTTACAAATGTTAAGTCCCTTGATCCGTTTTGCACTCACTAAACTTGGAGGGAGGTGCTTCGCCGGCATAGCTTCTGCTGAATCAATCATAGTTAAAAAATTGCCTACTTAGTGATTAGATCTGTTGGGTTTTAAATTGCTTATTTGTTCTGTTTGGATGGTAATAGGGCTTATTGGGAAAGTGGACTTCACCGTTCGGCACCTTTCTTCAGTTAATACTAATTTTCCAAGTACTTGGGACTTCTCTAGTGGCCAGCCATGTATTGGGAACGGTGCCCGCCAGGTTGAGGAACTAATTAAATTAGCCCGTCCATTGGTTCTTTTTGTTCTTTGTTTTTAATTTTCCCAAGACAATCTTTTGTACTTAATTCTCACCTTTTGTTTTACAGTGTTCTGCATATACTGCTAGTGCTTCATCAGAAACAACATGGACTATGCGCGCAACCTTCCCAGAATATGTTGTTGCTCTGGCTACAATAGTTGGATCTGTACTATTCGCTGTACGTTTATTCGCAGGCGCCTCTAAAAGCTATACACATCTTAGAATTTCATTATCTATAATTATAAAAAAAAATTGGAGTTCCCCACATTTTTCCTTATTGCAAATAATTCTGCGATATTCCCCATTTTATGAAAATATTATGGAATATCAATGATCTAGACAGTAGTAAGATGTATTGCTGTCCCCCACCCCAATTAAACGTGATAATTCTATATCTGATGGGAAATAAGATTAAAATGATCCTTCAGTCTGTGATGGGCTTTTTGTAGTCTCTGACAGCATTAGACTACATATTTCTGATAGACAAATGTATACCTTTCCATTTATAGTCCACAAGGGCAAAGAGTTGTCTGTTAGTTTTGTATAATCGTCGTCTTCTTTCTCATGAATCTTATGGCTCTTATTCAGATATTTGGTGGTGTTGGAATTGCTTGTCTGCCATTGGGACTTATATTTTCATTCATTAGGCGCCCAAAGGCAGTTATCACTCGTTCACAGTATATCAAGGTATTTCTTACGTTGTTCTATGTATCTGTATGAAGCTGCCTATCTATATCTTTAGTTTTCATGTAACGCTATTCACATATATGAGTTGCTTACGAGTAGTTGTCTTTTATATTGTTTAGGAAGCAACAGAACTAGGTAAAAAAGCTAGAGAATTGAAGAAAGCTGCTGATGAACTTCGACAGGAAGAAAAGAATGGCTCCAAGGGAAGAAAATGGCGTAAAAATGTGAAGGCAGTAGAAAAGGTACACCTACTTAAGCTTTAAGTTACTTTCATATACGTCAGTTTTAGGTGCAGTATGCCAAATTGGTAGATTGTAGGGTGGATACTTTGCATATGAGTGCTAATCTCTGGAGGAAGTAAAGATGAGTTTGTTGAAGCTACTACTATAAGCGCTGTATGCGAGTGATGTCATTGTTTGCTGTAAAGTTAGTATCATGATCCAACAGCATATTGGTTTCCATCAAGGCACACATAGATGATGAGGCTAATAGAACCATATAATTTTTAATTGTGTGAAGATTTTTGGATCTATAATGTACACAAATTTGGACGGTGGAAGACCTTTTAATATAATTTTGAGTGTCTAAACTATGGTCAGATATCAGAGTCATAATACGTTGATATTATATATGTACGTATATTTGGAGGTCGTACCTTGGAGTGATGGCTAGTGCCCTCTCCCAAGGTACGGTTGGTCTCAGGTTCGAGACTTGGGAGCGGTTTCTTCATATTATAAAACAATATGGGGGGTAAGACCAACCGACATCTACCTGTCCCATACCCTGCAGTGAAGTGGGAGCCTGGTGCACTGGGTACGACATTTTTTTAGTATATATGTATGTATGTTTACATTCACAAAATCCGACAGCATTTATTTGTATCATCTCATTTACCTATGAACACATAGCGTTCAAATGGATATTTTAGGACTGAGGACGTAATGGGAAGGGATATGAAGCATTGTTTTCTGACATGATAGCCTTTTTGTATAAGTAGAAGTTGTGTAACACTTGACTCTTGTGCAATATAAGGAAAATCAATCTGTTACAATGTACAAATATGTTATATAATTTAATTGATGAAGGATTATTATAATAAAAAAATAATTTTTTCAAGTCAGTAATAATATATTAAAGATTTCCTTTGATGTAAATAATATACAATAGTAGGTTTTATTTGAATCATGCGTAGGTAGTTTGATGATAGTATTATAGTGTACATGCTGTCTTTCTTTAATATATAATATAGATATAGATAGAAATGTTTTACTTGCTGCTGACCAGTATCAGACCGTAATTTCAATGTTACTTAGTTTCAAATTTCAACACTATATGGTTTCTTGTTATCTTCATTTGCTTAAGAGTTATTTTAACGAGTCATATGTTAATATTATATATGGTCTCTATAGTCCCTACTATGTTATATTTTAACTTTTTTTTTATTTGATCATTACTGCATAATTACATTTTTGTTTGTGTTTGACCTTGTGTTCTCTTTTCAATCTTTTTGTATGGATTGGAGGTAATTACATCAGGTGATTTCTTTCTTTCTTTCTTTCTTTCTATCACTTTCTTCCTTCATTTTTTTACGTGTGTTTGTGGGGAGGGGTGGGTGTAGGAGTTGCCAAGTTGGAGAAATTATATAATTTTTATCATAAATTAGATGGTGCAATGGTGGTTGATGCTTCTCTATGTATTTTTTTATTAAATGTGGAATTATGATTTTTTAATCCTTCAGGAGTTGCTTCGTTTGGAAGAAGATGTGAAAGCTCTAGAAGAGATGTACCCTCAAGGTGAAAAGGTGAATGATTTCATTTTCGTAGTTAACCTGCATAGGTTTTGAAATATTTTATTTTTATTTTCTGTTGCCTACCAACTAATATTCCCCTTTGTGAATTATTCAGGCTGAGACTACTTGGGCTATGACTGTCCTAGGCTACTTGGCCAAACTTGTGTTGGGGGTTTTAGGGTAAGCGCTTTTTTACAACGGATATGATTGTTGTGTTGAGCACTTCAAAAGTTTTCTGTTTTATGCGTCTTCCGCTGAATATTTATGTATGAAAATTCTGCTGCATCTACTTTACTGAATGAAATTTGAGAAGAAGTGATGATTGAATGGGAACGGGATATATAATTGATGAACTGGCAAAAAGGATTTCTGTTGTATTACTCAAATAAATTAAATAATGAATACTGTTCTTTATGTTATAAATCTTAAACTACCCAAAAGACAAAAATACGGTTGCAGGACAAGCCACAGTATGAAGTAAGAACACTTAATTAGAGATCTGACTACAAGTGATAACAAGACTAATAAACTCACACCGCCTAGAAACTAATGATTCAACACCGTAGTCTCACTGAGTTTCCCAAATAAGAATTATTGAAAGCCGTCAACAATGTGTAATTTGGTGAAGAAGTTGAACTGTAGAGAGATTGTGTGCATGATAAGGTGTTGATGAATATAAGTGACATTAATTCTCTCCTTGCTTAGTGTGCATGTGGAAAACAAAATCACGAGCCATGGTTGCAATCTGAATATCATAATACATGTAGGAGACGATAAATGAGAAGTATGCCTTGGCTTGATACATAACCTTTGCATTTCAATTTGTTTTTATGGAGAAAATTGTTAATAGATTTGAATATAGTATGTGATGCACCACGGACAATTTGGACCTAATGATAATGGAGGTACTTCTTGGAAGAGCAGATTTCAAAGCAAAAAGTTTGTGGAGCTGTTCATATCTTGCACTAAAATGCAGTTTGGCATAAAAGGAACAACAAAAGTTTCAAAGATAAAGAGGTTGAAAAGAAATGGATATGTAATATGATGACATTCTTGGCTTCTTCCTCGTGGACATTTGTCATAAGATGTTTGAGGGTTATTCTGTCCTGTATGTATTTGTGCTGGGGTAAGGTCTCCATGCAGAATTCTACTTTAGATGACTTTCGGCTGCTGGACTGGGTTCTTGATGCAGTTTGATGTGAAGTTAAATGGCGGAAGCGCAAATTACTAACTCATGACATGTTTAGAGGTCAATGACCCAAGAAATAACTCTAATTCATCTCTAAAAAGTGAAGTGAGTACAATGAATGGCCAACGGCCTAATTTATGGGAAAAACATAGCTTGCTAGTCAAGCTAAGCCTAAAAAGGTAAAAAGACTAAAAATGGTACTTTAAAGGAATTAAAAGATGACGCCGCCCTCTAAAGTGACAACTAATAGAGAAATATCCTAATAAAACATGAAAAATAAAATAAATAAAAGGGACCTCGTACATATCACTCTCCCCTACTGGAAAATGCTCGTCCCGAGGCTAAGTCCAAAAAGGTAAAAAGACTAAAAAGGGCATTTTAAAGACGTTAAAAGACAATGCCATCCCGTAACCTAAAATAACAACTAAAATAGGAAAATATCCTTATAAAACATGAAAAATAAAATAAACAAAAATTATAAATAAATTCGGGATCTCGTACAGATCACTCTTCCCTACTTGAAAACGCTTGTCCCGAGCGTGGGAGGTGTGCGACAACATCGCAAAGCAACCATTGATGACTCCCCCATTTAAATAGGAAGTCTATCCTCGAAAACGCCCGGCATATCGGCTAGCAAAAAGTCCTGAGAGAATAGTCACAAAATCCAATCATGGCCTACGAACGAGAACTCGGCTCCGAACTTTGCCACGATGAAAACTAACGAGCACATGCCTCTGGGAGGGCCAACGGTGTTAAATGTGGTCCGAGTCTTCCGCAATGAGCGCTCGTGAGGCTAAGCGCTCCAACTCGACCATCCAATGCGCCTTAAATGCCTCCCGTAATGGGTCCTCATGCCCTCGATCAATCTTGGCCACCCAAAGCAACATGTCCTTATCCGGAGAAACAACCGACAAATTAACCCCATTAAAATCATTACCAAAGAGTGAGAAGAAATCAACACTATAATACGCCACCACATCATGGATGCGTGTGAGTCATACAACCGTCCTCAACAAACATATCAAAGACCCAAAGATAGGATAGGAGTTCCCAAGCACAAAAATCTACGAATCACGAAAACGAATGCGATTGAGCCAACCATCCTCCTGAAAATACAAATGAAATCACATGGGAAGAACTCAGGGTCCATACCATTCGCCGACAGGGCCTTGACATCCGCGGGTGCGTACTCACTAAGCTTGATTGGGTAACGAGCATCCTCGTCGCATATGGGAACGACGTCGACTAGAGGAAAAGTCGCACTGGTGGGCAAACACTCAAAATACCTAACCAAACATGCATGCTCATGTACCAAATGCTTATGCTCCGCCTCCAACTCAAGACACTCCGTGCAACATTGACTGAGGAGGTAATGCCATTCCTTGTACTTCGCGATGGAGTAGGCACTGAATTGAAAGCTCCGAAGCTTTCGATGTAGTGTTTCTCCAAGCCAGTCCGAGTTGTCGAGGCGAATCTTTAGTTCTTTGACGACGATACGACTCAATTGCTCAAACTCGCCACAAATTCCCATATCCTTTTCATAATCAACATCATCAACTTCATTCGACAACATATCAAAACAGAAATAGTCCTCCTCGGGAAATGATGTGGTGATATAATTGTGGGGTTGGGAAAAAGTAGGGTCTGAATTTGAATTTCCAGTAACTTTGGGTGTTGAGAAACAATTTTCAGAAATTTAGGGCTGATTTGAGAATGTTTGAAAATTCAAGGGTTGAGAAACAATTTTTAAGGTTTGGGAGGGGCTCCAAATCAATTTTAGAAGTGGTGGGGGTTGGATTTGTAAATACTTTTGGGGTGGTGCGTGGTAATGGGAGTTAATAGCGGTGGAGGGGATGGAATAACTTTTTTTTGGGGGGGGGGGGTGTTTGTGTGATTTCTGGAACTTCATAAGTTGGGTAAAAAGAGAAAGGAGCAAAATAGGTGTTACCTTCAATTTTGGCTCCATTTTTAAAATCCCTAGCTACGGTATGTGGATCACAAATGGGGGCTACTACCTTCACATTCTTTGGGCCCAACAGAGCTCTGTCGGAGCTTATTTCAGGCCTGTGGCTGTCGCGTGAGAACGGTAACTATGGCCGGAGACCTGATCGACGGAAGGGTCGACGGAAAAGGAGTTTTCTGTTCCTGAGAGCTGCTGTGATGAAAGGGATGATGGGTTCTTACCAGAGGAAGAGTCGCCGACCTTTCTATTGCCGGAGCAGGTCGCCAGTGGTCAGGGACTGTCGGGGAAGGTCGTCGAATACTGGAGAAGGTTGCAGAGGTGCAGATCTACCAGATTGAAGAGGAAAAGACGGCTACGAGGTCGCAATTCAGATCTGGCCCTTCCTAGGGTTTTTGCGATCGCTGGTGTGGCGCCTCTGATTGGAGTTGCTAAAGGCTAGGGACTGTCGGACAACTCCGGTAAAGGTGAGGAATTTTCATATACCGGGTTTGGGGTGATTTTCATGGGTGTTTGGGGGTGGGACAACAGCTTACGGGGGTTTATAACAGGTTTAGGGTCTCATATCTATGATTTTGAGGGTATGGTGGTGGAGAATGTGGTGCCACTTGACTGTGGTAGGCGGGGGTCAGATTTAGAGGAGTGACTCGTCGGTTCCTGTGAGCCTTACATATGGCTCTACAACGACATCGGCGAGCTCATTAGAGCGATACCAATTTTAATGTGAAGTTAAATGGCAGAAGCATAAATTTCTAACTTCACAACAACATGCTTAGAGGCCAATGGCCTAAGAAATAAGTCTAATTCATCTACAACGTAAAGTGAGTACAATGAATGGTCAAGGCCCTTATTTATAGTAAAAACTTAGCTTGCTAGTCATGTTAAGCCTAAAAAGGGTACTTTAAAGACATTAAAAGACATTGCCACCCTCTAACCTAATATAATAACTAAAATATGAAAATATCCTGATAAAACGTGTTACAAATAAATCCGGGACCTCGTACACATCACTCTCGCCTACCTGAAAACGCTTGTCCCGAGGATAAGCCCTAAAAGGTAAAAAAATTAAAAAAGGCACTTTAAAGACATTAAAAGGAAATGCCACCCTTTAACCAAAAATAACCACTAAAATAGGGAAATACCCTAATAAAATATTTAAATTAAAATAAACTAAAATTACAAATGTATTCGGGACCTCTTACACATCACAGTTGCTTTTGACTTTTCCAATGAATTTCTTGTTTCTGATTAAAATTAATAAATTTAGTCTTTGCAGAGCTGTGATAGTACTCTTCCTTATTTTAAGAATAAATCATTATAGGGAAAAGCTAAGGGCTTCTAATACATAATTTAGGGTAACAGTTCCGGTCCTAGCCATGGCAACCAAGGCTACTTTTCGTTTGCAGAGTAGTGATAGATAGTAGTACCCACCAATGTCGAAGTTTTGGCTTTCCTGCAACTTGAACAAGATGAGCACTAGGTGTAGGCTGCAATTAATGTTGACCAGTTTCAAGGGAGTAGAATCCGATAAAGAACAATGGGACAAAGATATGAGTTAGTGATAGAGTATACCATAATAATTTACTTTCTAAGGACCTTTCATTTTATAACGTTCTCTAATTGCAACACATAATTTATAATCAACACATTATTCATAATTATTACTTACATATATTCTTGACTCATTGTTGTTTAAATACGCTTTCTTATCATCTAATCATGAGTATGCAACCTCCTACCTTGTGCGGGTGCAATACTTGCCTTTCTTAGTTTTTTTTTTTATCACAAAATCGGGTCCCTCAACCCCGCAATTCTTGCAATTTATCATGCACACGACATTATTTCCTGTCTTCTTTTTCGGGATTGACACTCAAACAAGTTAGTTCCATTTATAACAACATTGTACCTTGGTGCGATGGGAAGTGCCCTCACCTAAGCTACGGTTGGTCTCGAATTCGAGACATGGGAGCAGCCGCTCCATATATAGGGGTAAGACCAACCGACATCCTCCTCCCCCAGACCTTGCAATTAAGCGGGAGCATTGTGCACTTGGTACGACCTTTTTTACATTCTTCTTAAGCAACACCGAGCTCCACAATTAGTGTCTTATTACCATCTACTAATCTTAGAGTTCTACTATTTCCATGTATATTCATGGATTTGCACCACTTGCCATAGATGCAAGATGCAACAATCGTTGTTTCCCTGGCTAGTGATTTTGAATCTAAGCCTTACCGCCGCACAATAAGGCTCCGGTCCAACCTTAAATTTCCTGCTCTCCCAAAATTTTCACTTTCAAAGCTTAAGGTTCATTCAAATTCTCGGTGTTACACACCATTTTCATTTACTTTTTAACCCAACCAACAAGTTTCACTCATTCCCACTTGTTCAATACGTTGTTTAAATAATTATTTTACGCCCGAGACCATGAGGCCTCGAAATATCATCAAGACTACACTTGAAATTACATGTTACATAATATTTGATTTACCAAAAAAGGTAACCACCCCATTAACACAACAAACAACTTGGTCAAAATTTTATCCTTTTATTAATATAATTCTTTCATACCCTGTTTTGGACCCGAATGACCTTTCGAGCGTCAAAATGTAATTATCAAAGTTCAGGAGTATTTTCGTAATTGTATACCTCTTCCTTTTTACCAATTCATTCAAGTTCATTAACACTTGCAAGTTTTCATTTTGTTAATAAACCACCATTTTCGTATTAAAACATTTTTATAGGGTTAAAATAGGATTTCTTTAATGTTTTGGGGTCAAAACTATAACTTATAAAAAGACGTAAACTGTGCATGTCGACCCTTAGGAGGGTTATGCACACACCTTCTAGTGAAGATTACTATTAAATTTGTGTGGAATCAGTACTTTGGCCCCAACTCTTATCTAAACCATTAATTCGCTCAATATTGCTTAATTCTATGCATTTTTACCACATGTTTTACTCACTTAACTTCTTAGAAACACATTTTCCACCCCCAACAACTTCCCACTTGGATTGAATTCTCTTAATTTTAAATCTTTAAATGAACTTTTTCATCATCTAAGTCTATAGATTTGGAGTTAAATGACACGTTTGCCAACTTTTCATTTTGAGTTTGACAAACTAGGGTTTGGATCCTTATTTTATTATGCAAGAGTTCATTCATATCTATGAAGCAGGAATTCGACAATGGATACAAGATACGACACAAACTCGGGATACACGATATTTTCAAAATATAAGATACGATTCACTAGGACATGTATAATATATATATTGATGAGATGTTGATGTAAATTACGCCAAATGGGAACAAGAAAAGAGGACTCTCGTCTCAACTCTCTCTAATCAATATCTCATAAAATGGAAGAACGCCTCAAATGAGGCTATAAATGAGTATTTATAGGAGGGAGGTTGTTTGGCCTCTAAGCTAACAATCTAATTACAATTACATCCCTATTAGCCTTTGCTACTTCCTTCCTATAATACTAAACAAACAACTAATAAAAGAAAATACATCAAATAAAGGAAATAAAAGAAAATAACAAAAACATAATAAAATCCTAAAATGACAAAAATATCCCCAATTCTTCATTCACATCATTCTCTTCGCCTTCGAAAAAGTTCGTCCTCGAACTTCAAAAATTGAGGTCGAATGCAAAATTCCCAAAATGCGCGGAAGAGAGGAAAAACTTGTGGGGCAAAAAAGTAATTTTTGAAAAATTTGAGAAAGATTCTTTAATTCTTGCCTCGATCTTCATCTTCCTTTTGCCTCTCATGGGACTCTTCAAAAATATCTTCCCCTCGGATCAAAATCCATTTTCTTGGTGCCAAACCCTAGTTCTTGCACATGTTGGAGGGTTCGACCTAGGGTAGAAGATTGATTGGTTAGTATGGGAGGGGATTGGGTCAAAAGGGGTTGAAATTTGATTGAATTTATGGGAGGAGGGTTTTTGATTGGTTCTTGGTAATTTTTGAGGGTGGGGGTTAGTTGACTTAGGGTTTCTTGGGAATGGGGTAAATAGGGTTTGGGATTAACTTTTTTTTGTTGTTGAATTTGGTTAGGGTTTGTGTGAGAATGAATCTTTGGTTGATTTACCGTTGATTACTTCAGTTCTTGATCGTTGGTAACCTTTTCATGAAATTCCGGTGGTTGGTTCTTGAAATTTCGGTGGATTTCTTGGGTCTTGGATTGATTTTTAACGTCGGAAGTGGTTGATGTCATACCGGGCTGAATTGAAGCAAGTTTCGGGTTGAATGGTGGCAGGTCGGAAGCAGGGCAGTGGGCTGGACCTCCTGCCGAGGTCGCAACTACTGGAGAAGCGCCGGTGTGGGCTGAAATCTTGACTCCGACCAGTGGAGCAGTGATCCGGTGACCAGTGGAGGGCTCACGAGTGGTAGTTGAGGGCTGGAGGAACGATGAATGTTGAAAAAACAGGGCTGGAAGTGCACTGCCCCATTGGCAGTAGTGAGTTGGTGTGGGTGTAGGGAAGTGGCGGCGTGGTTGGATGGTGGTTCTTGATGTGGTGGTGGGTGAAATTGGGTTATGGTTTTGATTTTTTTGGGTTTGAGGCGTTAAATGGGTTGGGGAAACTTACGTAGAGAAGTCTTGGGGGCTAGGGTTAGAGATTCTTGAATTAGGGTTAGGGTTAGGGTTAATGGTGGTGGGTGGCTCAAGGTGTCTTTGGGGGTGGTGGCGGGGATAGGTCGAAATGTGGAGGAGGTGAGGGTCGTGGTGCGAGGTGGTTGTTGGTGGATGAATACGCGCGTCTACTTCATCCATCCGGGCCATCAATCGGTTGATAGCTTCCATGAGATGACCGTTAGAAGTTTCCACGGGGGTTTGTACCTTTCTTGAACCCATCTTGACGTTATTTATGATTTTTTTTTACAACAACTATAACAACGGGTAGAACCAGTTAAGCTCTGATACCAATTGACGTAAATGACGCCAAATGGGAAGAATGCCTCAAATGAGGCTACAAATGAGTATTTATAGGAAGGAGGTTGCTTGTCCTCTGAGCTAACAATCTAATTACAATTACACCCCAATTAGCCTTTGCTACTTCCTATAATACCAAACAAATAACTAATAAAGGAAAATACATCAAATAAAGGAAATAAAAGAAAATAACAAAAATACAATAAAATCCTAAAGTGACAAAAATATCCCTAATTCTTCATTCACATCAGATGCAATATATATTTTTTTGTACAATATAAAATTAGAACATACGTCACTTGAAATTTAATAAAATAAAATACAACAATACAAATTTTAAACAAGAAACAAGTAAAATTCAATAAAAATCGAATACAACAATACAAATTTAAACAAGAAACATAAAATTCAATAACAATCAAATACAACAACAATGCAAATCTAAACAAGAAAGAAATAAAATAAAATAAAATTAAAAGTAAAGTGAATATGGTTTGCAGAAATTAGGGTTTATTTGATACTTTTAGAGTCCAAATTGTTCTTTTTGTATATGAATATGGTTCTTTTTTATTTTTAGGTTAAAAATCAATGTTTTAAGTTATTAAACATTTGTTAACTTTTCAAAATATTAAAAAATTACTTTAGCATGTAAAAAAGAAAATTGTCCCCAATGTGTCCGACATAAAAAAAAGCATACGCTAAGACACGTGTGTCCCCATCGTGTCTTATGCCGATACATGTCGAACTTGGTTTTTCCGGGCTTCATAGGTTCATATATTCCACTACCTATTGATCGAGAGTTGATTTTTGTTTTTGTCATGCTTGATAGACACCAAAATATGTAGAATGAATTTTCATAAAGACTTGAAATTGTTCATTTTTGTTAAATTAAATATATCTTAGCATGTGAGTACCTTTGTATGTATGTAGCGTGCTAGATTTAACATTTTCAAGATTGATAGTAGAACCCCCACCTCATAGATGCTTTGGCCTGATTGAAAAGTCCTTTTCTCCTTTATCATCCATAAGTTTAAGATTTCCATATTTTCTTCACAAGAATGAAGATAAAACATAAATCAGGAATTACTCTTATCATTCTAACAAATAACTATTACTAGGTTTTAAGGCTTCTCACCTCTTTGAATCCTTCATTGGTTCCTTTATATATCCTTGAAATACTTTTATGTGGGACCAATATATAAAGATCCTCGATATCTATAAACTTTCATCCAAACTTTCTTATAAATTCACTCATCTTTGTCATCCTATGAAGCATCGATACTTTATTAGGGTGGGAGTATCAAAGGCATATTTGAAAATAAAAGAACAAATCACACGTATCTTGTACGTATCCATGCATCCCAATTTATTTTTTATTTTACTTGTACATTTTAAACTTGCTTAATATAAAGTTTTTTTTTTCATAAACTAAACCCAAATTAGTCATTTGTTTGTCCCATTACAAAATAGAACAAAAAGACGTAAACCAAAACAACTCGTGTCTCTATCTCTACCATGGTTCAAAGTTTAAGTATTTGTCCCCTATCAGATGCTTGATTTTCAACTTGGTCTCGGTATTGGGCAATACGCATCTATAAGCTCTTTAGAGAGCTTAAAAAATTCTGAAAAAATATAGAAATAAGAAAAAAGATCAACAAGGACCAATTAGATAAATTCAAAACTGTCATTTAATATGCATAGCATTGTTTAATTGGTCATATTGACGCGCTTCGGACTTGTCAGATTCAATATTCCAATATACATCAATATTAAGGTAGAAAAACAATCTAACGAACCATAAAACCAGATAAAGAAGTTACATAAAGTTAGATAGAAAAGATTACATTGTTTAATAAGAATGTGAGTAAGAGTAATTTCCTCCGGTGAGTAAGGGTAATTTATTAAAAATGCACAACATTTTTTTTTGGTGCTCTAAAACTGTTAATGCTCTTTCTCTTATCCAAAACTTCCTCTTTTTTGGGTACAAAACTCTTTTAACTTTTTTTGTAGCATTTTTTAAAAATTAGTAGGATTTTTTTTATTAAATTGCACTACTTTATTGATAATTTGTAAAAAAATAGTACCAATTTTATTACAAATTAGTACCAATTTATTATTAATATTATTAAAAATTAATGTTAATGCTTTTGAAAAATAATACTGTTATTTAAAATAAGTTTGTTAAAAATAGTACTAGTTTTTTCAGAAAGTAATGAATTTTTGTTTTTCAGAAATTAGATACAATTTATTTATATATTTTGAATTTAATAAAACTTTAGATATGATATATAAGAAATAGTAATTTTGATGTGAATGAAGAATACGGTGGATATTTTCGTCATTTTTAGGATTTTATAGTATTTTTGTTATTTTCTTTTATTTTGTTAATTGGTTGTGTTCCTTTTGTTTGTTTAGTATTTAGAGGTGGGAAAGACAAGTGGCATTAAGGGGTGCATTTGTAATTAGATTATTAGTTGCTTAGAGCCCAAGTTACTTCCCACCTATAAATATCCCATTTGTAGTCTCATTTGAGGTATTCTATATTTTGGAGAGTTTTAGTGATTGAGGGTTGAAGTGTGAGATATCTTTCTCTTATTACCCATTTGGCGCCATTTACGTCAATTGGTTCCTCAAATGAAGACTACATGGGTAATTAAAGGGAGGAGTAGCTTAGGCTCCAAGCTAAGGCACTAATTACAAAAATGCCATTATTGCTCCTTACCTCTAAATAACAAAGTAAGAACAAGAAAATACAAACAAAAATAAAAGAAATTACAAAAGAAAAAAAAATGACAAAAATAACCCTAGAATAGGCCCATTTCCATCAATAGAAGCATTTACATTTTCAAGGTGAGTTTAGAAACCTTTTAAGCAATTTAAAAATTTCATAAAAGGTTCCCCCAAAGTTGTTTTTAAAATTAAATCTTTTAACCATAACTAGAGTAAAACAACTCCAACTAAACAACCAAATGTCAATATTAAACAATAATTTCCATAAAATTTTAAATTGGCAATGTCATTTTAATATTCCTTTACGACATGTACAAATCGTACTAGCTCCACTTCTTTGTGCATCAATGTGTGAACTCATTTTAATATTTGTAGTCTATTTGTTGCACAAGTGTAGCTTTGGGCGAGGCGCAAATTAGTGTTTGATTTTTGCTTCGGGCATGTGAGCTCTTAGAAAGCTAGACCCACGTGAGCTCATATATGTTTTCCATGGCATTTATTTTGATGATGGGATAGTCTAAGGCTATCTTGTTTAGGATTTCTTACAAAAGTTACTGTAGGATCTAAAACTCTATTTTGTTTTCGATTCTGTTGTTTTTCCTGTTCTTCTCATCAACATTTTTGTGAGAATTTTTGTTGGATATAATAAGCAGACATCATTGGGCCATTCTTTGGCTTAGCTCTACCTCATCCCATTCTTTTGGTGTCATCATTTCAATTGTATCTGCATTAATATTCTTAAGCACAGAAGCACATTGGCAATATCTGTCAACCTACTAATTTTATTTGCTGTTTTTTAACAGGTTGATTGTCTCAGTGGCTTGGGTTGCACATATTGTGATATATCTCCTGATTGACCCTCCTTTTTCTCCTTTCCTAAATGAGGTTTTCATCAAATTGGATGACATCTGGGGTATTGAAAATATGCACATCTTCTTCTTGACTTTGCTTGATGAAAATATGAATCTTAATAATATGATATTGTGTTCTGCTACTTTTTACCAGGTCTTCTTGGGACTGCGGCATTTGCATTTTTCTGCTTCTATCTCCTGCTTGCAGTGATTGCTGGGGAAATGATGCTTGGCTTGAAACTAGTTTTCATTACTATTCATCCCATGAAGTAAATAATCTGTTTGGTCTCTGAATAGTTTATGATATTTTATTTTTTTGGTCCTTGGCAAAGCTGGAGGGCTATTTCTGGTGGTAGCATTTAATTATTGAATCATATGATGTTACAGGTGGGGAGCTACTCTCATGAACTCCTTTCTGTTTAACGTGGCGCTCATTCTTCTTTGCTCCATCAGGTTGGTTAGCATCTTGACAGATTTATTCTTGCAGTTTCCTATTTACTTAAATACGGGCTTGGCAAATATTTAAGGGTGATTTGGACTTTGGTCCCACTACTTTTGTTACATTATCCTCTGGGTGCAAAAAGTTTTGGTTCCCAATAGTGTCATAATTTTTAGGGCTTTTTTGACATAACCCCCTGCAATAATAGCATATTTCGACTTAACTCCTCGGAAGGTGAAAAATTAGACATAACTCCTATATTCTAACACCGTTAATTTTCTGTTAAAAAACCTCACTAATTTGTAGTTTGACTTGCCCCTATATTTTTTGGACAAAAATACCTTCTTCATCTTCTTTATCTTCATCCCCAAGAACCCTAAACACCATAGCCACCCTCCACCATCTCCAACCAAACAAATCCATCACCCTCCACCAGCAGCTTTCTACAACCATTTTCCGTAAAGGGGAGGATGCTCGTGATTGGTTTTCTGGAAAAGCCTTCCAGCCCTCTCTTCATGCGTGACACGAAAATCATGGGGAAGAGAATCAGTACTATTTTCCCATCTATCTCATGATCCACAGATCCACTACACATTCAAGTAGCTATAAACTAGTGAGTTATCAAATCGTGAGCGTAGCTGATCCGGATGCAACAAATTCATCACGGGCCATGGCTTTACCAAGGAAACTCACCCAACCGAGATTCTAATTATTCAACGGTGGATGATAAGAATCCTCTATGGCGGTTCAAATATCTCCACGAAGAGCAAAAACCCAAGTTTAATGAATCTGTGTAGATCGCGAACCTTTTCGGAACTGGTTAGGAATGGGTGCCACTATCGCAGCCCGGATCCAACCAGGTTCTATTGATCATGTCCCCTTCCCAACAGTTGTACCTTGTTTTGGGCATCTTTGGCTTTACGAGAGAAAGCTCGCCGGAGAAAAAAGTCTTTCTCTTCCCTTCCCGGGTCATACTCCGGTGCGTCCCTTCCCTTACTTGCCTAGAAAATCTGTAATTTGCTTGTGGAAGGGGTAATTTTGTTTGGTTATAGATGGTAGAGCATGGCTATGGTGTTTAGGGTTCTTGGGGATGAACATTAAGGAGATGAAGGAGAGGGTATTTTTGTCCAAAAAAAATATAGGGGGCAAGTCAAAATATAAATTAGTGAGATTTTTTTAACGAAAAAGTAATGGTGTTAGGATCTAGGGTGCTATGTCTAATTTTTCATCTTCCAGGGGTTGCGTCAAAATATGCTATTATTGGGGTTAAGTAAAAAAAAATCATTTTTTATTACAAAACCTTTTATGACCCTTTTTCCAGTATTTATGATACATCAAAGTTACATTAGTGAAAATTATGTTTCTTAAAGTGAAATATGGCCAAACAATTGGGGTGGAAGGCAAATATACCAAATATTTAAAGATGTCAGGATTTGTTGACGTAAACTGCATGTCAATGGGCAAAATTAAAACAAACGCCAACTTTAGAGGGAGAAACTAAGAGTCTCTTATATTCAAAATCAAGTCTATCCTCAAATGAGGAGTACATGAGGTATTTAAAGGGGAAAATTAGCTTAAGCTCTAAGCTATGATTCTAATTACAAAAATACTCTTAAAAGCCTTTGCTACTTCTTTCCCAAAATACCAAGCAAACAAATACTATAAAAAGAAACACAACCAAATAAAGAAACTAAAAGAAAATAACAAAAACTCATGGAATCCTAAAAATACTAAAAATGGCCCATAAACTTCTAATTCCCATCCCCTCTTAAGACCAAGCTCGTTCTCGAGCGTAAAAAAAAAATTAGAGCGTCAAAAAAGTGCCAAAAACTTTTGGGGCCAAAATTAATTTATGAAGATTTGAGGAAAAGTCCATCCCTCAATCTTCCTCTTCAATCTTCCTCCATCTCTAGTTCCCCCATTCCAACCGTAAAAAAATTCCTCCTTGGTCAAAAACCAATTTTATGCTGCTGCCTAACCCTAGTTCTTGAGCTTGTTGGAGGGTTCGGACCAAAACCGAGTGGAAGGGGGCTGCTAGTGGGTAGATCGAAGGGCTGGCGGTGGAATGCGAGGCGGTCGGGGGTTCTCCAGCCACTCGGGTGGGGTTTTTGGCGGCGGGATTGCTTGGGTGTTGGTCGACAAAGTGTAGGGCAGACCCGCCTTGTCGGCATGGCCCTAGGTTGTGGTCGGCAGAAAGGGGGCTGACATTTGGGTGTCGGTTTGGCAGGGGTTTGGGTTCTGGGCTGAATCGGGTGGGAAGGGAGTTCTGGAGGCGGGTCGGGTCGGGTCTTGGGGGCAGGGTTTGGATCGGGTAGGCTAGGGTTTTGAATCGTGGTGGGAGGTTGGATTTTGGATGAGATGAGTTGGAAGAGAAAATCCAACTTCTTGTTGTTGATCAATCATGTGCCTCAACTCTTGAATCGTGGTGTTGTTTGCATTTTTTGGGAGCCATTGAAAAAGTAGCATACGATTTTTATAAAAATACACACCAATACAACACTACACCAATGATGGAGCGACACCCGTTTTGATACCAATTTGACGTAAACTACACGTCAATGGTCAAAAATAAAACAAACACCAACTTTAGAGAGAAATTAAGAGTCTTATATTCAAAATCAAGTCTATCCTCAAATGAGGATTGCATGGGGTATTTAAAGGGGAAAGGTAGCTTAAGCTCAAAGCTATGATTCTAATTACAAAAATACCGTTAAAAGCCTTTTCTACTTCTTTCCCTAAATACCAAGCAAACAAATACTTAAAAAAAGAAATACAACCAAATAAAAAAAGTAAAAGAAAATAACAAAAATGCCATGGAATCATAAAAATACTAAAAATGACCCATAAACTTCTAATTCCTCACCTGTAGTTAAAAAAATAATTATTCTGTACAAGGATAATCATGTGTGAATATGTTAAAACCATGTATATATGTGAAATAGTAACATAAAAAATATAATATTTGCAACCAAATTAGTAATTAAAACAAATTTTCAATTATTCACCATATAATGATTTATTAATAATGCTTTATCTAATTGTTCCTCCTGGTTAGTATTTGGTACTGATCATATTATTACTTGGTCTTTTCAGTGTGATTCAGTTCTCTTCCACAGCATTTGCGTATTATGCTCAAGCTACCGCTGCACAAGAAATATTTGGTCACACATTGCAATCTCTCCGTGGAATTAAATATTTATACAAGTCAGTCACAATTGCTTCTGTCTACTTTTGATTGATATTGATGAGACTAGTAGATGTGTACTACTTGTGTTATATATTTTTTGGACATTACTGCCCTTATTAAAATATACTATGACAATAGATGCCCTTGTCTCCTTGCATAAATCTTTCTCTCGATCTCTCAAGGATGAGCTTCAGTGCATACTGGCATACATGGCTTTATCACTTAACGGGTGGATTGATTTCCCAATGGCAAAGGGCTCCATCATGAAATTAGCTTTCTCTTGATTCACCTTGATGTTTTCTTGACGCCGTGACCAACAATTTGACATCAAATTGGTATCAATCAGCCAGCGACCACTACTCCAAATCAAACCCATGACGCCCGCGGTCAAGCGGTACCACATCCACTATCCCCGAAATCATTGCATACTTCAGATCTGGCAACTTGTTCTGACCATCGGAGGGCTCATTGGTGCTTTTCCCGGCCGGAGATCAGTCGGGCAAAAAGTACACCAAAGCCCTAGATCTATGCAACCACATTCCAAAGCCTTAAATTAATGGCATTCCCAACCCAACTGCCATTTCCAACGATTCTCAAACATCTAATCGTAGAGGTGTTGTGACTTCAGCCAGTGGTCTGACAACCTACAGCTTGACCTGACAACTAGTTGTGTCTAAGTCGTGTCGTGTCTGTGTCAGTTTTTATTTTGTCAAGGTCTTATAGAATTCATGCCTAAATGGATGACTTTTATAGTGTTAAATTTTTTTATTCAAACCCGTCCTGTTATCTTATGTTACCTTAAAAGATCGTGTTCACCCGTTATTATCCATCTAGATAATGAATCATTTTGAATCCTATAAAGGTAACATAGTAACAGTAGCCCATTAGCAAACCCAATTAGATCCATTAATTCGTTCATAAAATTGAACCTCTCCTTTAGAAAAATTTGCTATGATCAAATTAATATTAAATTACATAAACTCTTTCACAGGCCCAACAATATTTCTTATTCACTTAATATTGTGGATCAAACTGGTTTTGACGTTTTCTAATAGGTGAAGTGGGTGGCACTTGAAAATAATCTTGAAATGCCCTATTGAAAGTCTAGGGTTTGTGATGGAAATAGTCCATTTTTAGGGATTATTAGTTATTTTTATTTTTTTTATATTTTCTTTTATTTTGTTATTGTATTTTTCTTTCTTTTGCTTTATTATTTAGAGGTAAGGAGTAGTAATGACATTTTTGTAATTAGGGCCTTAGTTTGGAGCCTAAGCTAATCTCACCCTTTAAATATCCCATGTAGTCTTCATTTGAGGACACTCTACATTTGAAAAATAAGAAATCTCTTGATTCTCTCTCTAAAAGTTTGGATTTGGATTATTTTCTTGGCCATTGACATGTAGTTTACGTCAGCTTAGTTTGCAAATTTTTATTTGAAGTTTGGGTGAGAGCTAAGTTTAATGGTTTAAACTATAAGGGACTTGGCGCTAATTTTCACGGAAGGAATTAAGAGGAAAGAGTTGGGTTGTTTCCTAGGCCAATGATTGGCAATAAAGTGAGGGAGAGAAAAGGCTGCCTTGCCCGCCTCTTAACTAACTCCATCGCCGTTCCCTCGTTGATTTCTGCGCTGATGTCAAACAAAAGTCTAGCTAAAGTAGGCAGAGAATCCGTCGCTGTCTCGGTTATGATACCGGAGGCTCTGGGGAAGTCGGAATAGGAGAGCACTCATCTTGGGGTGGGCTTACTACTTACCTTACCGTCCATTGCCTGGACCTACCCTCGGCCCTCCTGTTGAGGTTGCGTCATTTGATGAACTCTCCCATGCTCAAACTCTCCCATTCGCTAGCTGTCGTCGGCTGGTAAGTTTGTGACGATTGTGATAACCCTAAAGTTGGAGGGATGTAAGCTAGCGTTTGCAAAACTGATTATGTTCTTCTTGCCCTAATTTGGATGGTATTTCCAACACGACGTCTCTTAGTTTTCAACTATTTTCACACCCCTCCTAAAATTGTCACACAGCCCAACTATTTTTTTACCCCTACTCTTACTATGCTTACAAATCGACCTCCTCTAAATGACATTTCACCTCTCATGCTTTTTAAAATTTCTTAATTGGCCCATGAAATTTCTGAAAATTGTGAATCATTCCCTCTTTAGCCTTTCATTATGATTATACACCTAAATTGAAGGTAGAACATCAACAAACTCTCGAGGATATCACAAATGAGATTCGATTGTGGGAGAAGGATCGAGCCTCTTGGTACAAAATGAGTTATAGTTCTGAGTATGCTTAGAAATACACTTTTCCATGAAATGATAAAATTGTGGAACACTTTCCATATATATGACTATTTTTTTCATATAATGTATTTGAAACTAAGCACCCCAAATGTTAAAGTGAACTAAAATAAGTTTTTTTCATGCAAACAAATTAACGCCAATCAAACGAACCCTAAAATGCCGGGAGATCTAAAAGTGGACTATTAAGAGGTCGAGCAATAGGGTAGGAAGGAACTGTCTAAGTTCCTTCTTTCGATGACGTTGCCCGCTGGTTGGCCTTGAGTGAGGCTTCTTTCTGTGGCCAGTTGTTGCCCTCTCCCCATTAATTGCCGCGACACTTGACTGTCGGCACAAGTCTTATTGCCTTGCCGCGACATTCCAACCGCTGTGAGAAAGGTTCCCTATGTGTAATGCGTTGAAGCATCAAATTAAGCAAAATAGCGCCGAGGGATTTTACTCAATGTTCTAAAAAACGATAGGCCGTCCTTGTGCGGCCGAGGGCCTTTTAGGTTGTAGGCGGCTAGGCAGACTTTTAGATGCATACCCTCTAGTAAAATTATTTAACTACTAGACAAAAATAGGTCAAAGAATTAAAAATAACTACTAAGCAACCATTGATAACAATAATATGCAACGATTATAAGGTTCACAGAAATAAAATAATTAGAAAAACAAAAGAAAACAGCTTTAAAAAAACAATTGTAAAAAAAATAAAATACTAGTAATGTCTTATTAGAACAAAAATAAGTCGACGCATTAAAAAAAAAATTACTAAGCAACCATTAATAATAATAATGTGCAACGATTATAAGAATTACGAAGATAAGTTAGTTCAGAAAAACTAAAAAAAAAGCTTTAAATCCACCCTGGGTTCTTCCAATGGTAAGGGCTGCCCGTTTAGATCAAAGGTTTCGAGTTAGAAACCCCCCACGGAAACCTGACTTTAAGCCGGATGTGTGTTAAGGTGGATGTGTGTTAAGGTGGTTCTGACACATCTTTCCCCCTGTTTAGCTCGCATGGAGGAGTCCAAAAAGAATTGTTCGTGTTGAGGTTCGTGGTTATATTTTTTTTTTTTTAAAAACAAGTGTAAAAAAATTAAAAACAACTTTTAAGAAAAACAACATTAAAGAAAAGAAAGTTTTGGTCTTTCAGCATATTGAATGACCTTCCAACATATTAAACGACCTTCCAACATATTAAACGACCTTTAAGCATACTTAATAACCGTTTAAATCCAACACTTCTAGCCTTTTTTCAATAAAACTACAAGGTGTACCACCTTCTACCTTCTAGGCGGCTGTACAGGCTTTTTCTTAGAACACTAATTTTACTTGATCGTAATTCCAATGCTCTGGAGATTTTTATCTTTTTATATTAATTCTTCTTATCTTTATTACATAAATTTACTTTTTTTTTTCTTCATAATATTCCATATTTTTTAATATTACTAATAATATCTACCATTATTACTAATATCTGATGGGAATCCATAGTTATTTTTCTTTTATTTTTCCTTTCTATTTTAGTTCTTTTAGGCATTTTATCCTTAATTAGTCTCCAAACACGTTTGGGACTAATTAGGCATTCTTTTATTTTTAGTTGGTCGTTTGAGTCATTTTAGCTAATTACTTGATTAGCAAGTAATCCATCCCATATTAATACCCCATGTAATCTCTTTTGTACCCACTTTTCCCATGCTTGAAATATAAGACAACTTTTGATTCCCTCTCTAAAATTAGCGTTTGGTATTTCTTTTTAGCCATTGACACGTTTACATCAAATTGGTATCAGAGCAGGTGTTGCCCCAATAATTGGTGTATTCGTGTGTACCGGTATGTGTAGATTATCAAAATCGTACGCTACTCTCTCGGTGACTCAAAAGAAATCCAAGCAACGACAGTGGGGGATTCAAAAATTGAAGAAAGACGATCAAGAATGGAGAGCAAACATTAAAGATCTCATTAAGAACGTTGACTCTCACTTCTGCCTCATCACCAAACCCTCCACCACTGCCCTAGCTTCTATCTACCTCTACCCAACAGCTTACCCATCTCCAGACCCTAGTTTTACCATCCATGACTGCCCTAGCTTCCTGTCACAGCCGCCGCTACCCAAACTGTTACCTTCTGCCCTAGCAGCCGCCGCCCAAACTGTTATTAGCAGAAACCCAAGCCGGCCTGCTGAGCAGCCCTCCCAACACAGGTCGGGATGTCATCTACACCAAAAGTCCACCCCCGACCAAGAAAAAACCGGCCGAGTTCATAGCCTACTGACTCGACCTGCTTCAGTGGGTTTTCCAGCAGATCTGGCACCAGAACTCAACTGCGGACCCCTCAATAGAACCCCCGGTTCAGGTGGGTCACCTCGCTGGGGTTGCACTACCGCGAGCAGCCATTCCGATGGGCTTTCTAACCCAGGTGAAACCCGTTCACAGCCGAACAACCCCAATCTGATTTTTCGATTCATTTCGACACCAAATGAAACCCTAAATCTGCCCCACCCAACTTATGCCCCAAACCCTCAACCCGTGGGCTCTTACCCGAACCATTTTTCAGCCCCTAAACATTAAAAAAATTACGTTTCCGCCCCGATTAACTCCCAACGTGCAATTCAAGATTATCGTTGGCTAGTTCAAGATTGGTTGCTCTACCCAATCATTCTCCCTCCCTCATTCATCCAATCGGGTCAAATCAACTATAAAAACTCCCCTCCCAAGCTTGATGATTTCAAGAAAGATCAGAACGACGAAATTGGATATGGGTGGCTTGCACGCACTTTCGCGGACCGGAAATATTTGATTTGGGAGATTTTTTTTTCAATCTTTGGGAAAGGGAATGATGATTTTGATGAGGATGGATCGGTGGTTGTCTCTAACGGGGAAGAGGTGGTGATCTTGGGTGATGTGATTGATTGTGGGTATGTGGACCCATTTGGGTATCTCTTGATACGCGTTCGGAATACATTTTCGGCGGCATAGAAGGGGGTTCATCACGGGAATCTCGGGCCGAGATTTTGTTGGTCGGCTATGTTTGGATGGTGATCTTATTCTCCCTGGATTTATTGCAAGCCGGTACAAAAGACGTGTTCGTGGGTCTCTTCTTTCTAGTGGAGCTCTTTGATGGTTGCTTGCTTTCTTGCCGTTCATCTCCTACGCTCGAGGATGAGCTTTTCCATAGTTATTTTCCTTTTATTTCTATTTTCTATGGTAGTTCTTTTAGGCATTTTATCCTTCATTAGTCTCACCAAACATGTTTGGAACTAATTAGACATTTTTTTATTTTTAGTTGGTCCTTTTAGTCATTTAGCTAATTACTTGATTAACAAGTAATCCTTCCCATATAAGTAGTCCTCGAATCTCATTTGTACTCACTTTTGTCTTTCTTGAAATATAAGACAACTTTTGATTCTCTCTAAAATTAGGGTTTGGTATTTCTTTTTAGCCATTGACATGTAGTTTACGTCAATATCTATCATTACTACGATCTGTCTTGCATGCATATCGTGGGTATGACAACTAGTGTATATATATATCACCCAATTGTAAATATTGGAATTCATATTGCAGGTATAATGTGTTTCAAATTGCATTCGTTGTTCTAGCAGGGCTAACGTTTGTGTACTATGCTGCCTTTGTAAGTCTTTCTCCCGTCATTTTACATTTTAGCTCTGTTTGGGTGAAATTTCGTTCTATTACGAAGTATTGAAAAACGATTTGTTTTCATGAAAAGTAGAAATAATTGAAGTTTGGTGAGATGTTCTTAGCTTTCTAATTTTTTATGTATCCTGTGTGGGGTTTTGGTAAAAAATGTTTTTCATAGAAGATGAGGAAAAAATGGTGCGCATGTCACATTTAAGACTATTGTTTAATAAGATATATTTGCAACTGCAACCAATCACAACAAAAGTTAAAAATGAGGAAAACAAATATTTTTCAAGGAAATTTTTTTATGCCAATAGAACACACCCTTAGGAGAAATATTTTCGCCTATTTGGAGTTAAATTTTTTAGTTTGTTCTCTTCATAATTACATCTAATAGCATGTTTTGTACCAACTCCATTATGTGAAAATTAATTTAATTCTCAACCCTGGTGAAAATATTTCACTCAAACAAAGCGGGACTTTATTATGTAGCTTGAATTTAAAAGTTTTACTGTTATTTTACCTTGGTACTTTTTCAGGGATGGAGAAGGAAAAAGCCCAGCGGCAGGTTTCAACTTTCTAGTTGAAACGTGCATTATTACCTAGAAAGAGCACGCACCTAACTGAAGGAGTTCTCATCATTTATTTCACGAGTGTTTCTGAAATTGGGATGCACATATGCCTAGTTTTATTTGACGACGTTGTCTGGAAGAGTAGGCGGAGATCACTCAAAGAGTAAAAAGATGGATTTGCATGTATTATGCCTGGTTTTGTATGTATTATTATTCCTTGCTGTGTCATGTATGTTATAAAGATGGTGTGCTTGGGCATGTAATTCGTGTGGAATCTTTCCTTGATGTAACATACAGTAGATGAGAACACAAGAGTTTCACAATCCACGTCAATGTTATTTTTTTATTATTTTTTGAACATAATGTCAAGTGTGAATCAAATGGTTTTGTTGATTTTATTTTAACTTTATTGCGAATGAGATGAATGGTTTTGGACGTGGAAATTTCTCATTAAGAATAAGAATCGATAGTTCGGAACACACGAGTGAACTTGCTGAATCACTACGCCCAAACATGTATGTTCGTAACGATCCAGTAAGCACAAAGAGAGTGTGTATGGAAAAAAGTTCGTGGGAATCGGAACGAGTGTGAAAAGTGTTAGAGAGCAGGCGAGAGAAGTCGAGATATTCGACCGGATTGTCACGAGATGGGAATTTTTACATTTGCATGTAGTATATTTTGCAGTACAGTAAAACCTAAAACCTCGATAAATTAATAACCCCAAAATTATTATTTGTAGGTCTCGACTTGGGGTTGATGTACAAAATTAATAATTCGATAAATTTATTAGGTCCTGTTTGGTTGTTCCAAAATTGTAAATTGGCCCATTTAAAAATAGGTCCATTTAAAAATGAGCCCATTATTTGTGTTTGATTTTCTTAATGAAAAGATTCAAGAATAGACCCATTTTAGCTCCTTTGTAAATTTACAAATGGGCTCATTTCACAAAAAACATGAAATGACCTCATTTCAAATTGGATCGTTGTAGGAGCTAATTTGATTCCCGACCCTTCCTCTCATTCATACCCGTAAGTTTCTTCTCTTTCTCGATTTGATTGTTAATCATCACAACAGAACTGATTAACAATCAGATCTGATTGTTAATCATCACAACAGAACTCATTCGATATTCCATCTAAGTCATCACAACAGAACTCAACAATCAGATCTGATTGCATCTTAGAATTTGATTGTTAATCTGATTAACAGTCACATCTTATTAATGATCAAATCTGGTATGATTAACAATCAAATTTGGTTTGATTAACAATCAAATTTGGTTTGATTAACGATCAAATCTGATTAACAATCAAATTTGATCTTACTAGATTTTAGGGTTTTTTATGTCTAAAGTTTATAAAATTGTATATGCCCTAGATTTTAGGGATTTTATGTCTATTGTCATTTAACTGTGGACATCATTTATTAGAGGTCAAATTTAGTTTAGTGAACACTATTGATAATATGTCCATGTTTGATTGTAGTTATTTTAATGTATTTTCATCATTTGATTAGTAGTCGTATGTGATCATCTGGCTACATTTACCATCCTTTCTTACTCATGTATATGATTTATCTTGGAGATTGTATGAAATGAAAATCTCCTTTTTTTTCGCAACGCATTAATGTAAACTTAATTTTTGCATTTGATTAAAAGGTAAATGGCAAATTCACAAGATACGATCGAAAATAGAACGAAGGCAGAGTGGGTGCCATCACGTGATGCTTTCTTGGTTGAACTGTTTATTGAACATCATAATGGAGGAAAAAATCAAAGTGGATTTAAAACCGAGGTGTTTCGAAGTATGGGGCGAGAAGTTCATAAGAAATTCAATTTGAATTTAGATGTAGCTCAAATCAAAAATCGATACAGTGTTCTGAAGAAAGATTTTGGCATTGTTAAGAAGTTACGGAATCAATCTGGATTTGGTTGGGATGATGATAAAAAAATGGTTGTGGCGGATGACAAAGTTTGGGATGACTATCTTGTGGTAGGTAAAAATATTTGGGTTAGTAATTACTATATATTAGAAGGGAATAACGCTTAAAACTTTTAAATGTAGGTCCATAACGATGCGAGAGCTTTTCGAAGAAAAGGGTTCCCATTATATGATCGATTATCACATATATTTAAAAGGTAATTCATTTTACATATGAGTAATGAATTTTTAATTTAGTTATATACTTTTACTTGTAAAAATATATATTTATAAAATCTAGTAACATATTTTGACTATAGGTCAATGAGCTACCGGGAAGTATCAAGTTTCAAGTGTTCAAGTTGTATCCGAAGAGGAAAATGATAATTTGAATGCTACCCAAGTTTCAAAGTCAACTAGTACATTAAGAAAAGCAACTGATACAATACATGAGGAGTCCGGATCGAGTTCAGATTCGATCTTCTTATTTCATGATGGGAAATCAAAAAATCTAAATTCGATGGTCCAACGAGTTCACGCCCGAAGAAAAAAATGCGCCTCAAGACGGGAGATAGGATAGCAAACGCTTTCTCTGAGATGGCTGCTGCTTCTAAGATTAGAGCACTTCAAAAAGTTGAAGAAAACGGGCTTGGTTTGTACCAAAAATGCATCGAGGATTTGCAGAAAATGGAACAGTTGGATGAGTCAGAGATACTTAAATCCCTAAGTGCTCTTCGGGATGAAAAAAATGCTATTGCATTCATGACACTTTCGGGTCCTTTGCGTTTGGCCTTTTTGAAGTCGTTGTGGTAGTTTAGGATGTTTGAAGTCAATGTTATCTTTTTTACTAGAAATCCCACAAAATAATGGTTTAGTTAGATGTGGGCAGGACATAAATAATAGATTGTTTTCTGTTATCTGAAGTGTGGTTTTGAACACTCTACTTTAGTTCTTAATTCTGCATAATATACTGCCTATTATATCACATCTGATATCTTAATGCTGTGTAGTTGGAATTATTGGGATTGAAGAAATTGTGTTGGGGAATGACTGTTCAATATAAGAATTTCAGGCCTTATTGCATGCTGTTGCAATTGTTGCTGAAAAGTAAAGATTTTAATTGAGGGAGGGATCTGCAGACTCCTGAATTTGTTTTACAGTAGACTCCTGAATCTGTTCCCTAGTTTTTAGATCAGATAAATGTCACACTTCTAGTGATCATTTTTGTGCTTCTACTGGCGTTTTTTGATTATGTAATTGATGCATAATATACTGCCTATTTGTTATTATGATGAGGAACTTTAAGGTTTTACTCAAGCACAATGCTTCTGTGACAGATAAGGGTGAATTATACTATCTCTATGGCAGTATTGATCCACTCAATGTGCACAAAACTCTACGGAGCCACTTTGACTCATCCAATGTGAACAATGCTCCATAAATTTGTACAAGTCCCATTCTTATTTCCTTACAAACTGAGATTCTACTCTCTGGATAGTGCATCAGACTTCAGCAACATGAAGTGCCTAACTGTTAAAACTTGGGCACCTAAATTTTATAGAATCAATAGACTTTCAATTCTGCCACATTTAGCCAGTGTCTTCACACAATTTTTAGCACTTTGTGCTTATAATAAAAATGTAGAGTGGCCCTGCAGTTACATTTTCAACAATTACTCTTGAGGAATAAAAAAGCAGAGTGGCCTTGCAGTTGTATTTTTTTTATAATACTAATTATCTTATTTGCTTGCACTAAAAAATGTGGGATCATCACTTCTTTTTGTTTCAGCATGACATAAGTAGAGGTTCACTGTGAGACTTTGAAATATTATCTTTCTTAATCCCTCGTGTATGGTAATTTTCTTGGATTCAATGTTCTTTAACCAACTGGTTTTGGCTTTGAATTACTTATATTCTAGCGATGGTAGAATTTGATGAAGAGTATCAAGAAATGGATGGCATGGCCGCTGCAATTGCTGCCCTTTATAACACGAGTAGAATTCGGAAAAAACCATGTCGTAACTCCGCTCTTAGTGGTGCAGCGTATGTTGATGAAATACTTAAGGGAAATAAAACGCGATGTCGTGAGGTTTGTCGAATGGATTTGCCCATTTTTCAAAAGCTTTGTAATATTGTGAGAGAGCAAGGTATTTTAAATGACACGTCACGTGTTAATATAGAAGAACAATTGGCTATGTTTCTTTTCACCGTTGGTCATAGTGTTGAGAATCGACTAGTTCAAGGACGTTTTCAACATTCAGGTGAAATCGTAAGTAGGTATTTTCACAAGGTATTACATTCCCTCACCCAACTCTCAAGTGATTTCATTCGAGGTCCTTCAAACAACACACCAATGGAGATTTTAATCGATCCTAGATTTTATCCATATTTCAAGGTACTTCATTTTTAAATTCATGACTTTGTTTATATGTCTTAAAATTCAAACTTTATTGACTTCAATGCATTTTTCAAAGGACTGTATTGGAGCGATTGATGGGACCCACGTCTCTGTTATTGTTGGGGCCGATGAACAAGCTTCATTTCGGGATTGGTGGGGAAACTTATCCCAGAGTGTTATGGCAGTGTGTTCTTTTGATTTGAGATTTACTCATGTTTTATCAGGCTAGGAGGGATCTGCAGCAGATGGTCATGTTTTGCTTGCTGCACGAGAAAAAGATTTCATTGTTCCTGAAGGTATTATTCCTTTTAGTTTAAACATATTTAAGATTATGATTTTATAAATGGAGATTATTTTACGCACATTTTAATGTTACTTTCTCATATGTTTTATTTATGTTAACAGGGAAATTTTACCTCGTGGATGCCGGCTACCCAAATTTGCTTAATTTTATTGCACCGTATAGGGGTGTTAGATATCATCTAAAAGAATATGATTCTGGACTTCGAGCACCTAAAAATGCAAAGGAGTTGTTCAATCATCGACATTCGTCTTTACGAAATGCAATTGAGAGAATATTTGGGGTTCTTAAGCAACGATTTCCTATTTTAAGAATGCCACATTCATATCCATTTACTTATCAAGCCAAAATAATAGTAACATTGTGTGTTTTACATAATCACATACGCATCGAATGTGGAGGTGAAGATTGGGTTTATGAGGAGAATGATCATTTAATCAATGATATGGGCATTGAGGAACAATCCGAGAATCTTTCACGAACACTGATGCAAAGAAATAATTCCACGAGCGGACAACTTCGAGAAGGCAAAGTATTGCGAGACAAAATAGCGATGGATATGTGGCGTGATCATCTCAACGAATTAAGAAGGAGGGGACGTGTTGTGTGATATGTTTATGTTGAATTAGTTGTGACAGATATCAATGACTATATTTCATTGTTATTTTGTGGACTGTATGACATTTTGGATAAACTTCTAGTCATATGTTTTATGTCATTACTCGACGACTATATTTCATTGTTATTTTGTGGATTATATGACATTTTGGATGAACTTCTAGTCACATGCTTTATGTCATTTCAATAATTTTTGCACTTTAAATAAAATTATTTCATTTTTCAGTTATTTTGCATTTTTTGAAAATTTTGCAAATTCAATGGGTTCAATAATTTGTGCAACCAAACACCTTAAAATTGGTCAATTCGTAATTATTGTATTTCAATTTTCATTTACCAAACAACACTTAAATTGGATTTAAACTCAATTCAAATCCACTCATTTACAATTTACTAATTCACAATGAACCAATTTACATAATCAAATAATTTGTGCAACCAAACAGGGCCTTAGGTAATACATCTATGCTACTTAAAAGTGTGAATATGGATAATTATTTTTACATTTTATAATTTTTGATACCTTGCCATTTTTACCCCTCCAATTATTTATTCATTAAATGAAACACCCAAAATTCATCCCCTAATTCAGTATGCACTTACGCAAACTCTCTCTCTCTCTCTCTCTCTCTCTCTCTCTCTCTCTCTCTCCACCAATTGTTCACTTCGACCTTCCATCTTCTCCCAACCCCTCCATGTAAAACATCAAAAACGCTAACTTTTCCTTTACACCACATTAAGTATCCTCCAAAGGGACAACCCCTTCCCCTAAAGGAAATTGTTTATATGTCCTTGATCATCTTATGTCGCCCCAAATCGATAGCTGATTTTGAAGGAGAGAAGCTCATTCTAGGTATGGTTTTATTCTCATCTTTCTTTAATTTTTTTTTCTCATTCCACCTTTCCATAACTTAATTTTCAACACATGGAATTCATTTTGTTAGGATCAAATTATATTTTTTTTTCATTCCGTTCAATTGTAACTTGTTCCTGTTTTCCCCATGTCTTATTAATAGTGAGTTATTATTTCAAGTTTTTCTTTTATTCAAAATTCCTTTGGTGCTTTTTAAGGGTGAATTTCATAGAAAATATGTTATATTCATCATAGTGCAAGAATGATATAAGTATTGTTAATGGTAATAGTGGCCAACACATGTTCATGAATTCGGTGAATTAGTTTTCAGTTGAGAAAAAACAAATTCCCATTACCATCACAAAACTACCCACCACAATCAAAGTAACCCACATTAAAATCTCCAAGCAGAGCTAACACCACGTTTATAATCTATCAAAATGTGATTGTGAATGAATTTATCTTATTTAAATGTATTGGTAGTGTTTTGGGATAAACTGAATAAGGTGATTTAAAATATATTAGAGCACTCAACTTAGGCTCTCTTTTAATCATAGTGATAATACACCCAAAATAATATGGCCTAATCGTATGGATGTTGGTTGTGTTTATGTTACTGTTCAATGAAGTGGGTATGTATCAACACAATATGTATGGCCTAATCATATAAATGTTGGTTATATTTATATTTTTCTCTCAAGCTTCTATGCAAAGTTGTGGCCATCTTTATCCACCGAGCATTGTTGGTTATATCTATAAAATGGGTGAGTTGGGATAAGTATGTTAAGTAGGGTTGTGTTAAGAGGTGTGTTTGTATCTTTGACGATGTTTAGGAACCGGAGATGAGGTTTTGATTGTGATTCTCCATGAAGTTTAGTCTTCTTTTAAGGTTGGAAGAGGTAAGAAGTTTATGAACCTCTCTCTCTCTCTCTCTCTATATATATATATATATATATATATATATATATATATATAATAATGCTCTTATGCGGATCAATCCGCATTTTAAGAGTGAGGACCGAACACGTGTCACCTCACGATGAGCCTAGAAATTATCGACTAAATTATAGGCACACTCTCTCTCTTTTTCGGGCTCACTGCCAAGTGACACATTTTCGATCCGCATTCTTAAAATGCGGACTAGTCCGCACAAGAACAGTACTATATATATATATATAGTTTTTTTAAGTTTAGTCCCATACCCAAAGTTTTTGTAGGCTCCCCTCCCATGCATTTTTTAAATTGTATTTAGTCCCATAACTACTGAAAACCTCCCTCGACCACCTTGTAACCGCCTCTCTTTCTCTCCACCGCGAATGATATGTGTCCTACAGTTGTTACAATATGACCAACTACTAGTAAAATAAGGGGGCTTCTAAGGGCACCTTATTTTTTGCTCCAAAATATTATAACTTTATTTATACTATAAAATACCACTTAATTCTAATAGTTACTTCATAATACCACATGAGGGCCACCACATATGTAAAGTTCTAAAAATCATTTACACACTTTCCCTCCATCTCTCTACACATTCAAATCTCCAAACCTTTCATCTTCAACTTCTAAACTTTTCATCTTCAAATCCATTCTCCTTCAACTAAAGATTAAACTTCAGGTTGATACATTGAATACACTACCCATTTGAATACCCAAATATATATATATATATATATATATATACACACACACACACACACACACACACACACACACACATTTGAACATCCATTTGAATCGTGATATACCGAAGGATCGATTTACACCAAATGAACGAATTACCCTTGCTATTCAACTTGCAGTACATCGAATTAAACCTGCTATTCATCTTCATTACCTTGGTTTTCTATTCATTTGCTACACATCGAATTTTTGTTGAATGTAGATGGTGAAAACGAACATGTTTAAACACTGCTACGATCGTTTGGACTGTTAAAATAGTTACATGAAATTTTATTATTATTATAACATCGTTTGGAGTGTTAAAAAAGTTTAAGGCAACGAACTAGGGTTTCATTCGTTATGAACATATCGAATGAATTCCATTTATTCGATATGTTCATGATGATAACTTTTTTTTTCTACCTAGGGTTTCATTCATTATATTCATACCGAATTGAGTGTAAGGTTTCGTCATGTATACAACGAATCAATGTATTTCAAATGAACGACTTAATTCGTTACGTTCATGCCGAAATGAATGACTTAATTCGTTACATTCATGCCGAATGGATGAATAAGTTTCGTGATGTTTACGCCGAATTAACTATAACTTTTTGTGATGTTTATGTCGAATTAACCACCACAGTTCGGCACCTTTCCCCCAAATGGAATCAATTATGTTGTTATCTTTGTTACTTATGTTTATGTTGAATACCTGTCAAATGATACATGATTCCCTATGAATTGAAACATTATTATCTATGAAATATATTTATAATCAACATATGATTACCTATGATTTGTTACGAATTAACTTATATTTATAATGAATGTAGGTCTAACATGGATAACCTAGTATCTTACTCTAGCAAGAACCGAAAGTCGTTGACTGCCTCAGAGAGGAAGCGTCGAGAAGAGATCCATGCTCTGTCTACTGCTACTGTCTCGGATGTGATGGAGGTGGATCCCTGAGTGGTGGAGACGCATGAGGATGTTGCGGTCGAGGTTGAGGATGAGGAGCTTGCGACTGAGGTTGAGGAATCCGAGGTTGAGGAGGAGGCCGAGGTTAAGAAGGAGGCCGATGAGGGTCATGAGGAAGTGGAACAGGGGTTTCGAGTCGGAGGATGTTGCTCCCCAGCGGCCTGAAAACCGTTTAGCATTTTACACAAGATCGCAGTAGCTTATAGCCAGAAGAAGAAATTGCCTGAAGAAGGCACATCTACTCCGGCATACAGGGGCCCCCGCCGATCTTAGCCTATTAAAACATTTCAAGCATCATGTGGCGTATGGTATTTGGACTGGATCAGTGGTAATTTCATTTCCCTTCAATGTTAAATCATTAGTCCAGTGATTGATGCACAATAACGGCACCCGCTCCACCTACAATATAAGCAAAATATTTATCAAGGAGTGGCAATTCAGTGATCTTTCTGCAAGTGTACAAAAGAGGGTTCAGAGGGCCAAGCTGTGGGGCTTATCTCATCTAGCCACCGTTATTTAGATTACGCCCTTATATCTGCGTTTGTCAAGAGGTGGCATCCGGAGACTAAATTCACTACACCAAAATGGCCAAATTATCCCCTTTCAGCCGGCCATCCTTGTCACGGTCATTGACCGTGACAAGTTCGTGACAAATGTTCTTGTCACGGAATTGTTACGGTCAATGACCGTGACAATACTGAAAATAATTGTCACGGTCAAGGACCGTGACACGTCCGTGATAATTTACACAGCAAAAAAGCCCTACCCTTTCTTTTTTTTCCCACCGATTTTGTTTTTTCCCTCTCTTTCTCTCTCTAAGCGATTTCGAGGTCTCTCTCTCTCTCTCTCTCTCTCTCTCTCTCTCTCTAAGGTATGTTTTTTCCTCTCTTTCTCTTTCATTTCTATATGTGTGTGTATATGTATGTGTGTGTATGTGTGTGTATATATGTGTGTGGTGGGTGAGGGGGGCAGGGGGTGGTGGGGGTGGGGTGAGGGGGGACAGAGGGTGTGGTGGGGGGAGGGGGGCAGGGGGTGTGGTGGTGGAGGGGTGGTGTGTGTGTGTGTGTGTGTGCAGGTGTTGCGTATGTGTGTGGCGGGGTGTGTGTGTGGTGTGTGTGTGTGGTGGGGCAATCTTAACAATTGTATAGCTTTAATTAAAAAATTGTATAGCTTTAATTGTAATTTTAATTGTATAGTCTTATTAGAAAGTAAATTAATAATTAGTGCCCATTTCATATGAAAGTAGGATTGCCCCTCATTATAAATTAGTAAATTAATAATTGTATACTTTAATTGTTAGTTTAATTGATGAAATGAATTAATTGAGTAGATGAATTAGAAGGAGTACGGGATACACATTTGTTGTTGACATTGCTGTTGGATTATAGTGGATCGATGTTGGGTTGATTAACAATAAAAGTGGCATTACCACTGAATTATTGTCCATATGGGGGTGAGATTTTTTTAACTTTTTTTGAAAATTACTTTGTATATCGAACAATATATAATTATTAATAATTATTGGATTATTGTCCATATGGGGGTTGGCTAATGTGGGTTTTTAGGTGTATCTGGTGGGTATTCTTTAGTGGTTAATTCTAGATATTATTAATAAAGATAAGTAGGGATCTTTTGGTATGGCTGAAAATGGCTATATTATTAATAATTATTGTGTGTGTGGTGGGGAGCAGGGGGTGGTGTGTGTGTGTGTGCGTTTGTGTGGTGGGGGAGGGGGTGGGGGTAGGGGCAGGGTGGGGTAAGGGGGTGGGGAAAGGTGGGGGGGGGGGGGGAGGGGGCAGGGATGGGGGGTGGGTGGTGGGATAGGGGTGGGGGGCTGCGTGTGTGTCTATGTGTGTGTATGTGCGTAGTGTCCCTTGTAAAAGAATTGATTGATTATTAATTTTTTTAGTAAATTAATATATGATTGCCCCTTATTGTAAATTAGTAAATTAATATATGATTAATTATGAAAGTAGGATTACTCCTCATTGTAAATTAGTAAATTAATAATTGTATATTTTAATTGTTAGTTTAATTGATGAAATAAATTAATTGAGTAGATGAATTAGAAGGAGTATGGGATACACATTTGTTGTTGACATTGCTGTTGGATTATAGTGGATCGATGTTGGGTTGGTTAACAGTAAAAGTGGCACTACCACTGCATTATTGTCCATATGGGGGTGGGATTTTTTAACTTTTTTCGAAAATTACTTTGTATATCGAACAATATATAATTATTAATAATTATTGAATTATTTTCCATATGGGGGTTGACCAATGTGGGTTTTTAGGTGTATCTGGTGGGTATTCTTTAGTGGTTAATTCTAGATATTATTAATAAAGATAAGTAGGGATCTTTTGTTATGGCTGAAAATGGCTATATTATTAATAATTATTGTGTGTGTGGTGGGGAGCAGGGGGTGGTGTGTGTGCGTGTGCGTTTGTGTGGTGGGGGAGGGGGTGGGGGTGGGGCAAGGTGGGGGGGAGGGGGAAGGGATGGGTGGTGGGTGGTGGGGTAGGGGTGGGGGGCTGCGTGTGTGTATGTGTGTAGTGTCCCTTGTAAAGGAATTGATTGATTATTAATTTTTTTAGTAAATTAATATATGATTGGCCCTCATAGTAAATTAGTAAATTAATAATTGTATACTTTAATTGTTAGTTTAATTGATGAGAATAATTATTTTGTGTGTGGTGGGGGCAGGGGGTGGTGTGTGTGCGTGTTCGTGTGCATGTGTGTGGTGGGGGAGGGGGTGTATGAAAGTAAATTAATAATTAGTGCTCATTTTTATTTGTAGTAATTATACATATTTGCATGTCTTCTTCTAATTTTTTTTGATCTGTACTAATAACATTTTTTTACAGCAAATGTCTCCTTCATGTATTAAGGCGAGGATGATGATGCTGGTTATGATGATGTCGTCTGGGCTCGGTGGTAGCAGAGGCGACGAGGGCTCCTCGGCCCCTAGGCTCCCCAAATATGGCAAATTTGGGAATACCATCGAGAACAAGTCGGAGCTGTTAGCGAGATCCATCGAGCTGGTAAAGACGATCATCGGCCCAGGGTATATGAGTTGGAAGGAGGTGCCATATGAGCTCAAGTTAGCTGTTTGGGTGGCACTACAGGTAATATATTTATATTTATATGAATATTTTAATTTCAATTTCAATTTCAATTTCGATTTCAATTTCATTTTATTACTTATATTTATATTTATTCGCAACTAACATTATATTTGTTGGACATGAACAATTCAACTTGGATCCAAAGCTACGCGATTCCGTCTTGGAGCAGTTGAGGGAGCAACACAAGACGTGGAAGAAAAATATACGAACACGGTACTTTGGGAAAATACGAGAGTCCATTATCCAAAGGCGTGAATCCGTCCTGCCGAAGGAGCCGATCTCATTGGCACAATGACAAAAGTTCATTGACAATGAGATCGGGGAGCGACAATTGGCATCTCGCCAATCGGGGAGGGAAAATCGGGCAAAAAAGACGGACGTGCACTACTCCGGTCGGGTGTTTTATGCCGAGGTGGAGCATAGGATGATGGTAAGATTTAATTTGTCTATAACTACATAAATATATTATTCTGCATTATTTTACTTTGCGGGGCCGATACTAATTTTACTTTATTTTATTTCAGGGGATAGGGAGTGGCCCTGGGGGTAAGCCACATAGGCTCGATACTTATGTGGATCTTCGAACGAAGAAGGGGAAGGACAAGGAGGTGTCCCCGAGCGTCGTGCCCATGATTGTAAGTAATTCGATAGTTTACTTTTTGTTAATTACGTTATAATTTTTTAGTTTACTTATTTTACTAATCATGTGCTTTTTGTCATTTCAGGCAAAGCTTAAAGAAGTACATGAGTCGCAGTCTGATGCCGACAAGGCATCTTTGTCCACAGACGCACTCAGCCAAGTGCTTGGCTATGATCGCAAGGGGAGGACAAGGGGGGTGAGCTCGCGGGTGGCCAAATCTAGGATCATCGGATTGGAGACGAGCTACACCGGGTTGGCTCGAACGATGGATTCACATGACGCGAAGCTGTCCCGTTTGGAGGCGACGGTCCAAGATATGTACTCATTCATGAAGCGTATGTTGGGCGGAGACCGTGAGGGGAAAGGTAAGGAGAAGGCGGTGGAGGAGGAGGTGCGGGAGGACGAGGTGCAGGATGACGAGGATGTGGACCTCGCTGCTTCATCATTGACACGTGCGTACTTCGATGATCCACTTTCCTATTTGGCTCCCTTAAACAGAACGATGTCGATACTTAGTTGACCGAGCATGTTCATATTGGACGTATTTGATGGCCAACGGATAGGGCGGGGGTTGAGGGACCCGAATATCGTCCAGGGTGGAATAGTTCATGGACGTGAGCTTCAAGAGATCGAGTCTAAGGTGCTCGTCACGCATGTGATACCCGAGAAGGAGAACTCCCTATTGTGGTTGCGCGAACAATGCGACATGATGTATATTAGTGGGTGTGTCAATTCGTATATCGTGTGACCTACTCACCGCCTCACATTTACCCCAGACATGTAGTGACATTATTTTTAAGTTGGTACATTTGAATTATATTTGGATTATATCGTCATGTATACTGTTTCTATTTTGAATGTATATTTGCATTATCTTTAGTTTATTTGGATATATGATGTTTGAAAAGGTACAACGTTGCTATAACAGGTACAAATATACTGCTGGGCAGTGGCAGTGGCCATACTACCCAGCAGATTTTTTTTAAATTCTGTCGAGAATTGTCATGGTCATTGACCATGACAAGGCCTTGACAAATAAGGTTATCATGGACTTGTCATGATCATTGACCGTGACAATGTTTTTAAAAAGGGACAAGGCTTTGTCACGGTTATTAACCGTGACTAAACTTGTCACGATCAGGGACTGTGACACGACCGTGACAATTCTAACGAACTTGTCACGGTCAATGACCGTGACAAGTCCGTGACAAAAAAAGTTATCTCGCCCCGAATTGTTACGGTCATTGACCTTGACAAGTTGATCTTGTCAAGGTCAATGACCGTGATAATTTGACAGATTTGGTGTAGTGATTCCATATGCCCTTTGGGGAGATGATAATCACCCTCGATGACGTATCGACGATCTTGGGTGTTCCTCTCATCAGATTACCTTTGTATAACCCGCCGCCCGCAGTTGAAGAGGAGGAGGAGGAGGACGTAGTGGTCCCGTCACTTGTGGACTTGGTGGTATAGTTGTTAGGAGTGAGTACGGAAGTTGCCTTCGATGAATGTGGTGAGCATGCGGCAGTCCATTTGAATTGGCTCACTGGGAATTTCAAGGAGAGATCGCGTGACGCCAACGCATCGAGTGAAGACAAAGACTATTGTACTAGAGCCTACTTGCTCTACATTATTAGGTGCATAGTTTTCCCTGACAAGATAAAGAATAAGATTTCCGTGGTATACCTTCATGTTCTTAGAGACTTGAAGAAGGCGGGGAAACTAGCATGGGGTATGGGAATCTTAGCGCATGTGTATAGGTAGTTGGGACTTGCCTCACGTCCTGGTGTCTGGAAAATGAGTGGTTGCCTCTCTCTCATATAGGTAACCAATAACACACATTTATATTTCGTCTATGTATGTTTATCAATTTTCTGCTTTTTTCAAATAAATTCATAATGTGTGTGCTTTGCAGTCATGGATATATGAGCATTTTACAGGGGTTGGCGGATGTGTTGATATGGAGTTTGATGAAACGAATCCAAGGATGATCGCACGTTGGTCGTTGCAGTTCGCCTCTCAGAAAAATGCATTTACAAACTTAATCAATTTTCGGGCGCAATTGGATGATATGAGTGTTGGTGATGTGAGTAAATTCAAATATTTTTTGTAACATTTTATATTTTCTGACATCAAATTATGTTTTGATATGACTGTTGGTAACGTTTTATTTGTAGGTTATTTGGGAACCCTATCGAGATTCTAGGGCTGCTTATCCCTTCCATGAAGCTTCGTGGTATAGCGGGATTATGATTTGTTTTGAGGTGGGGGAGCCCTGTTACCCTGAAAGATGCCTTAGACAAATGGGATGACTACAAATCATACCACGTGACTCAATGACACCCTTGAAGGACGACAGGGGAGACAAGGCGGCTCGATACAAAGTTAAATTCGATATGCAAAAATGGTACCAAGAAAACTGGCAAGACCACCTCTTATCCGAGAAATCTAAGTCTGTGCCTGTATCTAGCCCCTGGGATTGTAGCAATGATTATATGGATTGTTTCATTTCCAACTCCCATCCTAGAGTCCAAAATTCGAAGTTCCGCAGTGTGAAACAACAACAAACGTCTTTGGTAAGTTTTTGCCTAAACTTCTTCCACTATTATATGTGATTATAATACTATTTTTTGGCTAATCTAATCCCATGGTGTTATTAACTGTTTCATAGGCGGACGAGGTGCTTAAGGCTATGGATTTAATGAAGAACAATATTAATGGAGGAATTACAACTGATCCGGCCATATTAATTGCACGCGATGTGCAAGCCTACGATATCCTAACTGCGGCCATCGGGGTAGGCTGGCCGATTTTCATTGAGGAGTGGGTGGCGAAGAAAAGAAAGACCAAAGCCAAGGGAAAAGATAAAGTAGTTGAGGGGTCGCATAGAAGTAAAAGAAAGAAATAGGCCGGATGTCTTTGAATTTTGGGGTTGAAGCACAATATATATTGTATGAACGCTTGGTTTAATGATAATATTTTTTGATGAATTTGTAATTAATTTGTTGGTTGTGGCTTATTTTGTATAAACATCACTAATCGTTGGTTGTGTATTATTTTAAAACTCGTATCCTTAATTGTTTGTTGTGTATTATATGAATAATGAAAAATCAAAACTAGAAAAAGCAAAAAATTATATCAATAATAATATTGAAAAAAATACAAATGTGTAATAATAAACTAAAAATGATAGAAAAACTTGTAAAAATAGAGACTAAGATCCATTCGACATCATTATAGCGAACGAATTATGGTTTAAGTTGGTTCGGTATATACATCCCTAATAGAATCCTATATATATTGGCTCATGAGGTCCATTCGGCATAAACATAGCGAAACAAGCATTATAATTCAACATGATTATAGTGAACCAGTCCTGGATAAACTGGGTTCGGTATATACATCCCGAACAGAATCGTAGATGTAATGGATCACGAGGTCCATTCGGCATCATTATAACAAATAATACATCATAATTAGGGATGTATATAGCGAACCGGTTATGGTTAAAGTTGGTTCGCTGTATACATCCCTAACAGAATCCTATATGGATTGGGTCATGAGGTCCATTCGGCATAAACATAGCGAACCAGTCCTGGGTAAACTTCATTAATTAATATCATCAAAACTAAAAATAATTCATCAATTCAAATCAAAATATTTCTACTTCATTAATTAATCTCAACAAATAAAAAAATACAACTTCATTAATTAATCTCAATAAATTATACAACTAAATTTGAATATCATACAACTTTGTTTTAATATCATATCATACAAGTTCGTTTCACACCATACGATAACGTTTCATACACCAAACTAGTCGATATGGATAGGCTCATCGTTGGTTGCTACATCGTTTGGGCAGATTTTCAAGAACTCCGATACTTATTGCGCATATTTATCAATCCACGATTTTTCTTCTGGCAATGAGCAACTATGCCAGTGACTTACTATCTTGGGAATTGGACAACTGTACTTTAACTTCAAAGCTACAAAGTGATTCCCGCATACATGAGCAATCTATATGAATAAGGGATGCACGGTTCGTTCATGTCTCATTGGTAGAAATGTGAGACACTATCTCTTCGAAATAAGGACGCACATGCACTTGTAAGTTTCTGCCAAAAGATAGATGCACTCGAGCATGATCAATCATGACTTGGGCATACATGGGATAGAATAATCGTCCAACATATGGAGAACAGCGTTTGGAAACCATTCACCAAAACAATGTGCATAGAATTTGGTATTTGTCGTGACTTCTTCAATCAAGTCCGATCTCACCTGTCTCCATCCATCGGGGCCAAATCTGAGGCATTTAGAAACGCATCTAAACCTATAATTTCCATCAGCTTCAACCTCAATGATATCTTCTACGCAATCTTTATAAAAAATTGGTATCTCATTGATATATTGTTGATATGCGGGGGAGTAGTTCGGGCACCATGGGGCTGGGCGGGTGAACTCCGTAAACTCAATTTTCTTCTTAGGCCTTTAAACCGCGGGGTGTTCATTTACTGTTGATTGTCTAGCAAGTTCGAAGCCCGAGGGATCCCTTTTAGTTGACTTCTCGTGTTTTTGCTTTTTAGCAGCTGGTTTTTGACCTCTCGGGCGACCCTTGCAATGCTTTAGCACAGATGGTTCAAATAACCTAGCGGTTATGGGACACCCGATGTCCTTCAGTTTTCGCAACATGGCCCTTTGCTCATCGATAGTTGACCTTTCCCACCATTATTTAAAAAGTATCATTTCCGGCTCGTAGTCAACCATATGGTACTTCGCTAATTCGGGCACCATTGTTAATTTGTACCAATGTGCATCAACATCCCCCATAGTATTTCCCTTTCCTCCATCCGGTAGATGACCAATTCATGAGCGCACGGTAGATCATAGATGTTGCATGTCAAGTGTAGGCATGATTTAACATCCATGCCAACGGTATCACAAGTCTTCATCTCCTCAAGAATTAGGTCAATGGCATAATGAGAAACCCGACCTATGAGCTCTCGTAAAACCGAAATATTGTGCGAGTGCTTTAATTTTCGCAAAGAATCCTCAAACTCCCTCATGATCTCCGTCACTTGCAACTCAATATAATTATTCATACCGGTAAAAACATTGTCAAAAGGAAGTTGAGAGCTCTCCAAGTGCCTCTTCAACTTACCATGTGCTCCTTCACAACGGTTAGTTGTTCGGTTGCCCCGGTGCCTAACCATATTTATCCACGCATGAACGAAGCTCTCCCTTAGATTATACCATGTACAATCTATGTAATGAAGCGTGTTCATGAACTCAAACCAATCACAGTGAAAAAGCACCCACTCTTCATTAAAATCACTCTCGGTGGGTGATTCGACCAAATGCATCCAATCCCTCATGAACTTATTTAATGTATCCTCATCTTTGATCTCTTTCCTAGCACGGAGCTACACATTGCGATGAATGTGGAAGGTGCAAGCCATAGTTCTCGTTTCAAGGAACACAACTCGCAATGCGTTCATGCAAGCATACTCCCGATCTGTGTTGAAAACTGTGGGACATGCAAACAGGTCAAATAGGGATTTAAAATGTCCCAACGCCTACCGATAGTTCTCCACCTTCTCCGTTACTAAAAAGGCAAAGGCAATATTGAAAGTCCTACCGCACGACGTTATTCCAACCATCTCGAACAAATGCATCTTGTATCGATTGGTCTTATATGTGCAGTCAACAATGACAACAGACGTAAAACACTTGGCTAGTTGGATTGAGTTTGGATGCGCCCAAAAAATATCTTCCACCTCCATGGTAGACTCATTTGTTCTATACCACTACACGTAATGTTTATCCACAAGCAACTTCATTAACTGTTGAATCGTCGTTCGACCCTCTCGTTCCGAGATCCTCAACTTCCCTTTGGCATTATATATTGTTTTCATGGTCGAAACATTACTAACATTACGACTTTTAATCGTCGTTAAAATGGAGGCCGACTTTATACCGCTCAAGTACATATCTTCAACAATTGTTTCCCACCGAAGTAAGTCGACCCGCATATGCATGTCCAACTAAGGTTTTCGGCAGTGGGTGATTGTGAACGCCGCTAACGACACACAATATCCATTGTCCATTGTCCATCGAAATGCCCTTCAACAAAAATGGACAGTTGCACTTCCGAGTGTCTGTGTCCCTCTTCCTACTTTCGTTCCCAACATTCTTCCCGTGATGATCGTGGTACTCACCTCCCCTCTCACAACTAATGTGTATACGTCCCTTACACGTTACAGAAGATGCATCGGACTTAGTTATGACTATCATTGTTTTAACATATCGGGTTTGCTCTTGAGCCCAATCAACTAACTCTTGCCGGGTGGGAAATACCTGGGAATTAAGAATATAATGAATTAGTACAACCTAATTACAATATATAAAAATATTACATCAATAATAGACATTATAATACCTGCTCCGTAAAGAACTTCGCACTAACATCTACTAACACCGCACCACCTTCCGCGATTTGGGGTATATCGATGTTCGCTAAAGCCTGATCAAATAACAGCTCATTTAAATCTATGAAAGCATCCTACATAAGTAAAATATTATTAGTATTCACAATCAATGAACTTGAATAACAATATTGATAACAAGCTTGCAATGTACTTGATAACATAATCGCAACGTATGTTTGAATTACATTGATAACATACTTCATAACATAATTATTAACAGCTTGAAACACAACATGATACGATTTCATAATAAACTTGCAATGTAGTTGAATTACATGTTATGTTTGAATTACATTATGTCTTTGAATTACATTGGAACCAAACTAAAATTACATTATGTCTTTGAATTCTATTCGGCATGAATATACTGATCATGTTTCATTAATTCGGGGTGATCCTAACGAATCATATTCAACTGTTTCGGGGTGATCTTAACAAACGATGTCAACTGATTTGGGGTAATTATATCGAACATGTATATCAGGTTCGACATGATTATAACGAATGAACCTAGTTTGGAAAAAAATAAAATAGAGTTGGTTCGGGAGGTTTATCCCAAATTTCTCCCTTGAAATCGAGGCTCCGATCCCAAACCAACTGTACGTTTGTTGTGTTTTTTCAATTATCAACCCTTATGAAAAAATAAATATATAAGTAATGGGACCCAAAGTTTACCTCTGCAATGGGATTTGTAGAGTTGTCATTTATTTTTGAGGTATTGTCATTGTCGAATGGTGGGATATCCATTAGTATTTGAATATTTAAAGAACATACCCTAGATATTTAATAATGTTCTTGAAGATGGTTGGTGGTGGACAAAACTTTAATAATGATGTGTGGGGACTAAAGCTTTAATAATGTTATTGAAGATGATATGTTATATTAATGGAGACAAATTTGTTGGGTGAAGAGAATATGAGAAAGGGAGAGTTTGGAGTGTAGTGGATAGAGAGAGAAAGTAAGAATTTGGACTGTAGTTAGGGGTGTGCATGAACCCGAATGGATCGAAAAAACCGAACCGAACCGAACCCACTTTTGCGGGTTTTTTTAAATTCGGTCTTAAAATGTGAAGGACCGCATTATTCGGTTCGATCTCGGTCTTGAGTCTTAAAAAGCGGGTTTGGACCGAACCGGACCGCTTTTATTTAATTTATATTTTTTAAATATATTTTTAATTTAGTAAGCCCAGCCCAAAACAAAACATAACCCTAATCAAAAGAGACTCTCACTTCACTTCTCTCTTCTCTTTTCACTCCTCTCTCTGAGCGATCTCGGCACATCGGCACAGTATATTCTAAATCTTCCCATGGCAGTTGATGAATCAAAGGTTTGTAATAGTACAAAACATTTGCATTTAAAAGGAATGCTTGTTTTCTTTCAAACTTTGTTACTATGAATCTTTGTGTATCTGTTTATGAAATTTTCATGACCATTTATATTTTGTTTCTATCAAATGTAGCTTTACCTCTCCCTCTCTTCGGTCTGTCCAAAACCATCCAGTCGAAAACCCTTTGGTCAATTCTACTCCAGGTTCCGACTCTCACCAGTTTAAGTAAGGTCTCTAATTTTGTTATTATACTCTGTTTTCTCTTAATCTTGACATGAATTGATGGCCCCTGTTTAATTTTTTATATTTTATTTTATACACAGAGATCCCATAGTTTGCTTATGCTTAGTTCTGCTTAGTCTATTTTTTTTTTGTTCATACCTGATTAGTTTTGCAATATGTTATATACCTGTAAACTTTTGCTGATGCCTTTAGAAATTTCATAGATGTTAACATTAGTTCTTAAGATGTTTGAAATAAAATATACAATATGGAAATTTCATACCCCAGTTAGCATCAATTCTTAGCATCAGGTTTATGATAATTAGTTTTATATTATGGCAGTTAAAGTGTAATCAATGGAATAAAAACCTTATAAGATGTGTGATTCACATAGCATCAGTTCATTCTAACTGATATGTTTTTAGGACAATTGATTTTTAAAACAGTTTACACATGTTCATTTTTAAAACAGTTCATTTTATAAAAGACGTGCTATTTTTTTTTAAAGAAAAACGTGCTATTTTTTATAGTAGTTTTTTTTATATTTAGTTATTTATGGACCAAATAGGACCGAGACCGAATCCGGACCGCCTAAAAACCGAATAGGACCGAAACCGATTATTTCGGTCCGGTCTCGGTCCATAATTTTTTAGGACTGATTAATGCGGTCCGATCCCAAAAATACCTCAAGACCGGACCGGACCGCGAACACCCCTAACTGTAGTGGTATTTTGTGTTTTAGTTGTGTTAAAAAATATATATAGTGAGTGGTGGCCCTTAGCAAAAATCAGATTTTAAAAACTTGTGGTATTTTAAAGTAATTTTTGTGGTGCCCTTAGAAACTCCCTAAAATAAAAACATGGGAGTGGATACAAATAAATCTTTAAAAGTGGGACTAAATACCCTTGATCCCATATATATATATATATATATATATATATATATATATATATATATATATAGAGAGAGAGAGAGAGATAAATAGATAGATAGATAGATAGAGAGAGAGAGAGGATCTCATGAGGTCTCCTAGGAGGTCTCCCAGTTTGAAGTCCCTGAATGAGATCCATTTGTTTAAAACGATAAAAAAAATATTTTTGGGCTGATTTTTAAACATTTCAGTAGGAGCATATAAAAAAAATCAACTCAAAATATTTTTTTTTTACTATTTTAAAAAAGTCGGTCAAACTTTGTCAGTTTTTAACAGCTTAAAAACTCACACAGTTTGACCAATTTTTTTAAAATAGCAAAAAAAAATCATTTTGAGCGTTTTATTTTTTTATGGTCCTATCGAAATGTTAAAAAATCATAAAAAAAAATCAGCAGAAAAATAATTTTTTTTACTATTTTAAAAAAATGGACCTCATTCAGAGACCTCAAACTCGGACCACACTTGATCCTTTCCCTATATATATATATATATATATGAGAATTCTCACATCATGCTATATACATTCTTCATACATCACACCTAGTTGTAGGCGCTAAATTTTTTTTCTTCAAATTTTATATTTTTCTCTTGAAATTAACCTTCCAATAAACCCATGTTAAAAAAATTAGGTGAAAAATACATTTTGTAGCTATTTTTTAAAGATCCACAAAAAACTGCTCAAAAGACCTTATTTATAAAGGTCTGCGCTAACACTTTTTTTGCAAATTTTTTAAAAATAGGTAGAAAATGTATTTTGACCTAATTTTTTGAATATGGGTTGATTGGAAGGTTAATTTCAAGAAAAAAAATAAAAAATTTAGAAAAAGATTTTTTAAGATCCAGATCTAGGTGTGATGTATACATCATGATGTAGGCGAGCCTTTCTCTCTCTCTCTCTCTATATATATATATATATATATATATATATATATATATAAAGGAGCATGGTTTTGGCAAAAATATCTTCACTTTTCAATGCATGGCATTTTCTCATTTCATGCACATGCATGAAATGTCATGCTAATGTTTTTATTTTTAAATATATTTTTTTAAAAATATTTTTTAAAATTTGTTAAATATACTTTTTTAAAAAATATTTCTTAAATATTTTTTATATTTTTTTATAATTTATAGTTTTATAATTTATAATTTTTTTTATAATTTTTTTTGATTTTTATTATGGGCCGGGTTTTATCACGGGGGCAGATTTATCGCCGTGCCATCGGCACGGGCACTCGCAACTATATATATATAGGGAGAGGTTGTGAAGTGATCATAAAAGCTGAACATTTTCTTGAACCTTAACAAAAAAAAACTTCACACCTAATCAATTTTAATTCCTATGTTGTAATTGGTCCGCGCCAGCGGTAACGAACATGCGTGTGACACGCGCCAGGGTAAAGGACACACTGGTATTAAAAAAGGTGCGTACCACACGCGTGTCCGTTGCCACTGGCGCGAACCAATTACAACATAAGAATAAAAATTGATTGGGTTAGGTGTTTTTTGTTAAGGTTCATTATATATATATATATATATATATATATAAGAGGGTACTTTAGATCGTAGATGGAGGTGTAACCCCTTTTAAGTATGGTAATGATAAGTTAATTAGCCCAAAACTTTGTATTAGTAATAGAACATGCCAACACAAGCCTAATGAAGATGAATCTCGATTTAAACTCACAAATCTCTCGTGTATAACTCAGAAAAGTAGTAATGGAATTTTAGAAGTAACTCAGCTAGAGGGAGAGGGAAGTAAGCATCCTAGATACACCTTGGTAGGCAGGTAGAATCACACCCAAAACACCCTTTTTCTCTCTATCAAGTATTAAAAGCTTCGTGATTAATAACAATGGTGAGTGAGTGAAACTCTCTGGTTTGTAATAACTCTCTCTAGCAATAACTCCTTGATTCTCAAAAGAACACACCCTCTCCTCAAAGGTGGTTGGGGTCCTTAAATAGCCCCCCACACCATGCCCGAGGCAACTCAGTCATTTAAGACTATGAAAGACATCCCTCACACTTTATGTCACAACATTAAATGCCTGATACACTAGTTGTCTCCACGTCATAAACATTAAATGCCAAGACATGCCTTTTGCCTAACCACTGTGTGTCAGGGGGCTGTTGTTGCAAATGTGGCTCACCAATTTCCTGACAGCCCCAAATACCACGGTGGTTTACTCAAGTGCAGGGATGACATTGTTTAGCTGGCTAGTGACACCACCTTTAGTAGATGTGACATTAAGTAGAGGGTTGTTTGGTTCATGACCCAACGCCCGATGGAACTCCAAGCTGCTCCGCCTGAGGTTCCACGGTCAGGGTCCTTCGGTGTTTTACCAGGTGTATCTAAGATGATCAGGACAAGCCCCAACGGTGCCTTACTTCTCAATCCTCCAAACCAAGTCCCTCTAAAGTTTTCACGGTGAGGTCGTTCGATAGAGCATGAAAGCTCTCCCAGTCCCTGCCAAGCCTGGTCTCTCGCGAGTACCGTTCGACCTCACACAGGTTCATTATTCTCGTTACATCATTACAATCGCTATAGCTCATAGCCAATACAAACAAAAGATACAATATGACTAAGTAATCAACAAGTTAACGTATGAGTTGCCACGCCAAGTTGCCTCGCTTGAGCTACCACGCTGTCTTAATCCCAAACACTGTTGCCAATGGGTGGATTATCCCTAATCTCAGGATTATCTCCAAGCCCCCTCTACATTTGCCCCTTCGTGGAGGGATTTGTTGTGGGAGCAAGAAATGCCTGCGCGAAAACTTCTCAATCCGATGAACCTTCTTTGCGTGAAAAAATTCTGGCCTTCTTTACCCCATTAGAATCGCAGCGATATAGTCTCCTGGAAAAAGTAAAATTCTCCCCGATGTATCTAAGTCGAAGCGCCGTTCTCATTGGGGCTGGGGCGAAGCGACATCGCTGCTTTTTCCTCATGCTGATCCTCAACCGTTCTAGCTTGAATATTTGAAATTCTTTCGAAAGGCCTAGTAAGCTTCTCAAATACTCGTTTGGACTCCTGGTAAATAGAATTTTCCCCCGTGGTGCTTCGCTATGTTCGAAAAACGTTTGCGCATGTGGGATCTTCTTCGTTAGAAGTTTATTGGATATGCCTGACAAAATCTTCTGGCGCCAAAACCTAAACTTGTTTAGGAAGGCAATGCTTTTTGTTCCCCATGCGTCACTTCATTGATGATGTGGCGCTGTCTTTTCAACTGCCAAAGTACTTCCCGAAGTGCCATGTGTTCATTTGAAATGATTATAGGCAGCCGCGCACGTGCGATTGTGGGAAAATCTAAATGCCAAACTCAGAAAATTTCAAACGGCCATATCCCAACACTTAACCCTTCCTTTCTCTTACTTTGCCTTCGTCTTCCTCAAGCTTCCATTTTACTTTAAAGAGAGAAAGTATGTGAGAACTCCATTGCTATTGCTCTTACCTAACTTCTTTCTTCTGTTACCTTCTATACCACCACTTGTGATCGTGTTTCTCCATTCTCGTTCTCAAACCCTTCTTGCTCAAAGCTTACTATTATTGTATCATTAGTTGCCATGGCGTCCTCAAGCAACCCCACCATATCTGTCGCCAGTGCTCCGCCTGCTGCCTCTACCATTGCCACCACCCTGGATGCCGCCCGCCAGGAACAACTCAGGTTTTACCGTCGATCACCTATTTTTGGACAAGGTGATGATTTTACTGGTGCGTGTAAGAGGGTCCATTTTTTTTTTCTGAGTTTGACCCTCTATTGTTGGGTGATGAAGACGAAGCTTCTACTGAGTGGGGCTTTCTTCCTACCGAGGGGACTCTCCAATTTTGTTTGGAGCAAGGGGACTTCCCGTGGTCCCACATTGAGTTTGAAGCACCCGGGGGTTCTCCTACTCAGTTTGCTGCGTGGAACTTCCACATGTAGAGCTTCTATGCTGAAACGCTCACAAAGATCGGGCTGCAACAGGCTAAGTGGTTTGGTGAGTTCACTCTCTCCAAGAATAATATTGCCCTTCCAGTTCTGGTGTCTCGCTGGAACGTTACTACCCATACAATCATCGCTGCGTGGGGTGAGTTCACGGTGACGTTGGAGGACGTGTGTGAGCTCCTGGGCCTTGAAGCAACAGGCCATGAGCCTTATACTGATGATTCTCTGGATGTCCAGGAGACTGCTGACCATTTGGAGCTGGATCGAATATGCCGAAGCTGCACCGGTTCATCAAACAAGGCCACTTTCTCCCCACTTATCAATTATTTCTTCAAGGATTCTGCTGAGGGTAGTTCTTCTGGAGGTACCCCTGGTCAAGGTACATCGTTGGAACTTCCCGCTTATATCCTTGTCATTCTTTCCCATTTCCTTCTACCGGGAAAACCCAACGATCAGCCTCGAAGGGACCTTATCAATATATCCCTTCGCTTGGCCCGAGGTGCCAAGCTTCCTTTGTCTGTAATTGCCTTGGGATCTCTCTATACATGGCTCAATAGGACCCTCTTCGACATGGAACGATCTCTTGGTCGTTATAACTTGGCAAATTTTGCCAACTGTGTCCTTTTGACGAGCTTCCTCTATGTTCGTTTTCCTGCCGTAGCGGCCAAGATCAACCGCCCTTCTTCTGGGGAAAGAATTCTGCCCCCACGCTCCTATCTTTATCATAAGAAACTGAGTCGAAAGGAGTTGATCTCTGTGATTGATCGTTTTGAGGACTTCGTTATGAGGCCCTACGAGGAGGATGTGTTTGTTCACAACTGTGAATTTTTTCAGCATGAAGCCAGGTTAGTGGAGGTAGGCACAGACATTGAAGATCCTTCACTGGCTATGGTTGTTCTGTTCTCCCCCGGGTATCTGCCTTCCTATACCGAGTGGGGATATACCAAAGAGCACTACAACCCCAATCGATGCAGCCGCCAATTTGGTTTTGATCAGGTGGCTCCTCGCCCAGTTTTTCAATCATCAAACCCCAAGGTTTCTGATATGCCCCAAATGCGCCACCTCGGCTCAGAGACATCAACCTCGGCCGAGGACATGGCCGACGCTGGAAAGCCCTTGGATCAGTGACCAGCAGCCTCGGCCATATCAAGGTCGGCCCTGGCCGACACTACTACCAACCTCGTCTGACATAGGGGAACAACAGTTCATCAGGTCATCCAGGAATGACAACCTCGGCTAGGGGTAGGCCGAGCTTGCAAGGAGCCATACTTCTACCAACGCCAACCTCATCAGTGAATCAACCAATGTTCCAGGCATATTCCAGCTTAACCTCGGTCCAAGCCGATCCTAATACCTATCCTCGGCTTCACTTAAGCTGAGACCATTATGGTTCATCTTGGATTGGATAAGCAACTAGACCTTATCAACCTCGGACTCTTCCAGGCCGAGGTTATGACCATGCATGGAGGCCGACCACTTATTGACATGCGTGGACAAGGACACGTGGACACAAATTAGTTATAACAAATCATTCCTCCCACGTGGGGGGAATATTTCATCATCATTCTCTACATGTGACAGGGACAGATGTCTTCATCATATTGGCTAGATCAACACACACATGCTCTTTACATGCATGGGGGGTACATTACACCCCCCAAGCACTATATATAAAGGTCATCCTCTACCTTATAAAGGGATCCGAAATTGGCAACCCTAGCAGAAACTTTGTCTAAATACACAGTCGAGATAGAAAGTTTGAGAGATTGTACCTATGGCCATTAGAACCCTCATACAGTGATACATACCATACACTTGCACAGTGGACGTAGGCCTAATTGGCTGAACCACTTATATTCCGGTGTGAATCCTCTTCTCCTCACCTCCCTCTATTATATCTGTATGTACCCTTATGCTGCTATTATTAACATTGAATTGAAGGGTGATGCTATTTCCAGCATCATCATTTTGGCGCTGTCTGTGGGAATTACTTCCTCCTCTTCAGCTTAATCTCATCGGAGACTCTGGTGGTGAACTAGGGCCCACCCCTTGCGTGGAGCTGTTTTGCCTTTGAAGTAGGTCCTTTAAGGTATTAATCTCACCTTCTACTCAAGCTCCTTAGTGTTAACATATGGAACCATAGTTACCACCTCCTCTTTCGCCGCCAGGGGCGGGAGGACCTAGTTCCATCCAGGCACCACCCCAGTCCGAAATGGCGGAGGTGGCCGCAGTCTTGAGGTCTTTTGGCTGCAACGCAACAAGCTATGCAGGAGCAGTTTGCACAGCTCAGCCAAACTATGAGAAGGCCCCCTGGAGTTTCACCAGAAATGATTACTCCGGCAGCTGTCCAAGCTCACCCTGACGCCAGGGGACCACCCCAGGCACCAATGAAGGACCTACCTGCACCCCAATGGAGGAGGGACATTGCTAACCCTAGGCGCTTACGCCTGGGGAGGCAAGGAAACCCTTGCCCGGAGGACAGGTATGATGATCTAGAGGCGGAAGATGTGCCGGAAGAAAGTTGGGAGCCGTATGAGGTTTTGAATAATACTATACGTCCTCTTCGGTAGAGCCGAGGTTGTGGCGGCCGAAGAGGTGAAGAGGCCCAACAATGAGGATCAGCTTTTGATTGATTGAGCAGAGGGTCAGCCTTTGAGAGGTTGGGCCCAGTAAATGACCTAAGACAAAGGTTATCAAGGTCAAGGAGTGCAGCCGGCTCGCAAAGAGAAGATGGAAAACGTCGGCCTCACCAAGGCCGACCTTATGCAGGAAGAGGTAGAGACCAGGAGGAGGTCAACAGCCGACGTTGCGCTGCAGCTGGGGAACCCTCAGTCCACCCCTTGGAGGCGACTGGGGACAACCTCGGCCAGGCCGATGGTAGGAGACCGTGGAATGACTCTATCAAACGTCTCGAGGAGAAGATAGGAGACCTCATTAAGAGCCGAGACCCATTGCAGAGAGGTTTCTCGGAGGGCTCACCCTTTGTGGCAAGGATCGTGAGCTTCCCAACCCCTGCTAATTTCAAACCGCCCGTGGTGTCTCCCAAGTATAACGGTAGCACCAACCCTGTACATCACATTGAGATGTATCAGTCAGCGGCGGACATCTACTCGATACCTGATGAGATGAAGTGTAGGGCCTTCTATGGGACTTTGACAGGAGAAACACACACCTGGTTTACTTCTCTCCCGAAGAATTCAATTGAGAACTTCAAGGGCTTGGCTGAACGATTCATCCACAACTTTTACTTTGGGGTAAGACCTCGAAAGAAGACCACTCATCTACTGTATGTCAAGAAAGGCAAGGATGAGAGCCTAAGAGACTACATCGCCAGGTTCAACAAAGAAAAACTTGAGGATGAAGATTACGAAGAGAATATAGCCATGACCGCCTTCATAGGAGGTCTTCAGAAAGGGAAGCTGTTGTGGAAACTCGCGAAAGACACTCCCAGGTCTATGGCAGAGCTACTGGCCACTGCAGGAATGATCATGAATGCCGAAGAGGCAATGGCCTCCAAATATGAGGATGGGAACCGCGATAGTAGCGGGAAATCCCAAAGAAAGAAAGACGGAAAGAAGAGGTCAACCGATGACAAGTTTGCTCACTATACTCCTCTAACTATGATCTGTGAGCATATCCTCAATGAGATCAAGAATGACAGGACTCTAAGATGGCCGGAGAAACTGAAGGCCCCTCCACATAAGAGGAACCGAAGAGCGAGAGGCCCATAAGAGGGAAACCACCACTTATAGCATTGATATACTTGACCTAAGAGATGAAACAAAGTTAAAGAAGGGAGAGGCTGCGGAAGAGGTAGAATCCATCATCCTAAATGAGGACGAATTGGAAAAAACCATCCAGGTCGACAAAGCCTTAAAAGCAGAAATCAAGAAAGAGCTGATAAACTTCTTGAGGAAGAGGCAGAGTGTCTTCGCTTGGAGTCACGCAGACATGCCCGGCATCAACCCTGAGGTTATGTGTCACAAGCTTAACGTAACCAAAGATGCCAGTCCTATCAAACAGAGACGAAGAGTTTACTCCAGAGAGAAGTACGACGTCATCCGAGAAGATATTAAAAAATTGGAAGCGGCTGAGTTTATTAGAGAGTTCATATACTCGGAGTGGTTATCGAATGCAGTCATCGTGCCCAAGGCCAATGGAAAGTGGAGAATATGCGTCGATTTCATTGACCTGAACAAGTCTTGCCCAAAAGACAGCTATCCCTTACCTCGGATAGACCAGATGGTAGACGCTACTGCAGGACATGAGATCATGAACTTCATGGACGCGTACTCAGGCTACAATCAGATCTTCATGGATGCGGAAGACTCAGAGAAGACAGCCTTCATTACCGATAAAGGGACACACTGCTACAAAGTGATGCCCTTCGACCTAAAAAATGCGGGGGGGGGGGGGGGGGACATATCAACGTCTTGTGAATAATATGTTCGAAGATCAAATAGGCAATACTATGGAGGTGTATGTAGACGATATGCTGACAAAGAGCTTAAAGGCCTGCACTCATATGGCAGATCTTGAAAAGACCTTCGATACTATGGACCAGTACGGGATGAAACTCAACCCAGCGAAGTGTGTCTTCGGGGTAGGAGCTGGGAAGTTTCTTGGGTTTATCATCAATCAAAGAGGAATCGAAGAAAACCCTGAGAAAATCAAGGATTTTCTTGGCATGAAGAGACCAAGGAGTATCAAGGACGTCCAAACGCTCATGGGGAGAGTGGCCGCACTCAACAGGTTTGTTTTTAGAGCAACAGACAAGTGTCTTCCATTCTTTAAAGTTCTTAGAAAAGCCTTCCAGTGGGATGAAGAGTGCGAAGAATCTTTTAACTAACTAAAAGATTACCTGGGGTCTCCCTTATTATTATTATCTCGGCCCATAGTTTGAGAGAAATTGTACGTTTATCTAGCAGTCTCTAAATCGGCTATAAGTGCAGCCATAGTAAGAGAAGATGTTAGAATCCAAAGGCCTGTGTATTTCAACAGTAAGGCCCTTCAAGGGTCTGAGCAAAATTATCCTCGTATGGAAAAGTTAGCCTACGCCCTGATACATGCTTCAAGGAAGATGAAGCCCTACTTCCAAGCCCATTCCATGGTTGTCCTCACTGATTCCCCGCTAAGATAGGTCCTCTATAAACCTGAGAAGTCTGGAAGATTAATGACCTGGGCTATTGAATTGGGGGAGTATGACCTTACTTATCAACCCAGGGCAGCCATCAAAGGGCAGGCCCTCGCAGACTTTGTTGCTGAGTTCACGTGGGAATAGGCCGAGGTAGAGAATGACCTAGTAAATAATGAGGGGTTAAACAACAATGTCTTCCGAAACTAGGAAGAGGTTGCACCAAATGTCTTTCAGAACCAGGAAGAGGTCGTATCCAAGAAGAGCAGGAGCGGAGTAACGGAGAACGAGGAGGATCGGTACCTCTTCTAGCAAGGAATCATGTCAGAAGGGGCCTTCTCATCAGATACAAACATCTGGAATCTCTTCGTTGATGGTTCTTCCTGTGACAATGAAAGCGGTGCAGGGTTGATACTTTCAGCTCCAGATGGTGCCAACATTGAATACGCTTTGAGGTTCAACTTCAAGGCCTCTAACAATGAGTCAGAATATGAAGCCATGATAACAGGTCTCTCATTGGCAAAGACACTAGGAGTAAGATGACTCCTACTTCATAGCGACTCAAGGTTAGTTGTCAATCAAGTATTGGGAGTCTATGAAGCCAAAGATGAAAGGATGACTAAGTATCTGAAGAAGGTGAGAATGATGTTAGAATATTTTGATGAGACAAAACTGAAGAGAGTACCCCGACAAAATAACAGCCACATAGATACATTAGCCAGGTTGGCATCGGCGATGAAGACAAACATCAGAAGGACAGTTCCGATCGAGGTCTTAGCAAAAACGACCATCTAGGAAGAAGAGGTCTGCAACCCTTGTCTCAATTTGAACCTAGGAGACTCATGGATGGACCCCCTTATCAGATATATCAAAGAGGGAGAGCTACCGGAATCCAAGCTAGAGAGGAGGAAACTAAGATATAGGGCTGCGAAATTTTCCATAGTAGGAAACGTTCTATATAAGAAGGGATTCCTGTTGCCTCTCCTCAGATGTGTGCATCCACTGAAGTTCCCCGCGTCTTGCAGGAAGTTCATGAGGGTTATTGCTCCAGTCACATAGGAGGAAGACCCTTAGCCAAGAGGATTATTACACAGGGATACTGGTGGCCAACCTTGGCCAAAGATGCTGCAGCTTACGTGAAGAGGTGCAATAAATGTCAGAGATTCTCCACTATTCCTCACCAACCTCATCAACCTATGACGTCAATTACTTCCCCATGGACTTTTGCAGTATGGGGAATTGACTTAGTAGGACCCCTACCAAGAGCTGCCAATAATCATCGGTTTCTGATAGTTGCCATTGACTACTTTTTAAAGTGGGTGGAGGCAGAGCCGATGATAACGATCACAGAGCAGAAGACCTTACAATTTATTTGGAGGAACATCATATGCAGACATGGCCTGCTAAACACTCTCATCTTAGATAATGGAACCCAGCTCAAGAACTCCTCTTTAGAAAAGTATTGCGAAAGAGTTGGGATAAAGCAGTTCTTCTCATCTCCTGGCCAACCTCAGGCAATCGGTTAGACCGAAGTCACAAACAGAACAATCCTCGACGGAATCAAGAAGAGGTTAGAAGAAGCGAAGTGGAGATGGACTGAAGAGGTTTATGTTGTGTTATGGGCCTATAGAACCACAACGAGGACACCAACAGGAGAAACCCCGTTCATGCTAGCGCATGGCTCAGAGGCTGTCATACCAACAGAAGTGGGACTCCCTTCTCATAGGGTTCAGACCTATGACCCTGATAAAAATGGGGAAGAAAGGAGACTAGATCTAGATCTGATTGAGGAGAGAAGGGAGGATGCAGAAATTAGACAAGAAGCCTACCAGCAGAGAGCAGCAAAATTCTACAATCAGAGGGTGAAATCAAGACCCATTGTCGCGGGAGACTTAGTACTCAAGAAGACCTTACAGATAACAAACAAACTCCACCCAAATTGGCATGGTCCCTACAAAGTGACAGAAGAGGTTGTACTCGGGACCTACAGGCTAGAAAACCTAGAAGGGGAACCTTTCACTAACCCCTGGAATGCTGATCACCTAAAGAAGTATTACATATGACGTTGCAAAAAGTTATGTAAATGTACCATCTTATGAAGAGGTTATTAAAAAAAGGTCAGTTTCCATGTCAATTCTTGCTTCATTGTGCTCTAATGGTAGAAACTATGAGGGTAACATCTTAGTTGATGGCCTCAGACCTTATAACATCATTATGTGGTGACAAGGTCTAAGGTCAGACATCATACTTGGATGACCTCAGACCCTTAACATCATTAATTTGGTGAAATTAATTATGGGGATAACATCTTAGTGATGACCTCAGACCTTACAACATCATTGTGTGGTGACAAGGTCTGAGGTCAGACATCATACTTGGATGACCTCAGACCCTTAACATTAGGGGTGGCAATTCGGGCCAATGGGTCGTGTTTGAGTCTGGCCCGACACGACCCGACACAATTTTATCTGGCACGAACACGACACGACACGCTAGCGTGTTTTTTTTTGCTAGCACGAACACGACCCATTAGTAGCACGACCCGACACGAGTAACACGAAAAAAAAATTTGTGCCAAATTGGCACGATTGACACGATTGGACACGATAACCCGTTGGGCTAATTGAAGATGTGTTCTCTTTTTTCACGAGATGGAGTTTCTTATTTGGGCTAATTGGGTTGTAATTGGGACACAATTGGGTTATTTTCTTATCGTGTTGCAATTGGGCTCTAACGGGCCAATTTCGGGCCAATATCGGGTCAATTTCCTGGCACGAACACGACACGACCCGATAGTGGACCAAAAAATTCTGGCCCGAACACGACCCGAACACGACAAGCTGTTTCAATTTCGTGTCAATTTCGTGTTGGATCGTGTCGTGTTGTCGTGTTCGTGCCCAAATTGCCACCCCTACTTAACATCATTAATTTGGTGAAATTAATTATGAGGATAACATCTTAGTGATGACCTCAGACCTTATAACATCATTATGTGGTGACAAGGTCTGAGGTCGGACATCGTACTTGGATGACCTCAGACCCTTAACATCATTAATTTGGTGAAATTATTTATGGGGATAACATCTTAGTTGATGGCCTCAGACCTTACAACATCATTGTGTGGTGACAAGGTCTGAGGTCAGACATCATACTTGGATGACCTCAGACCCTTAACTTCATTAATTTGGTGAAATTAATTATGGGGATAACATCTTAGTGATGACCTCAGACCTTACAACATCATTGTGTGGTGACAAGGTCTGAGGTCAGACATCATACTTGGATGACCTCATACCCTTAACATCATTAATTTTGTGAAATTAATTATGAGGATAACATCTTAGTGATGACCTCAGACCTTATAACATCATTATGTGGTGACAAGGTCTGAGGTCGGACATCATACTTGGATGACCTCAGACCCTTAACATCAATAATTTGGTGAAATTATTTATGGGGATAACATCTTAGTTAATGACCTCAGACCCTATAACATCATTATGTGGTGACAAGGTCTGAGGTCAGATATCATACTTGGATGACCTCAGGCCCTTAACATCATTAATTTGGTGAAATTAATTATGGGGATAACATCTTAGTGATGACCTCAGACCTTACAACATCATTGTGTGGTGACAAGGTCTGAGGTCAGACATCATACTTGGATGACCTCAGATCCTTAACATCATTAATTTGGTGAAATTAATTATGAGGATAACATCTTAGTGATGACCTCAGACCTTATAACATCATTATGTGGTGACAAGTTCTGAAGTCAGACATCATACTTGGATGACCTCAGACCCTTAACATCATTAATTTGGTGAAATTAATTATGAGGATAACATCTTAGTGATGACCTCAGACCTTACAACATCATTATGTGGTGACAAGGTCTGAGGTCAGACATCATACTTGGATGACCTCAGACCCTTAACATCATTAATTTGGTGAAATTAATTATGGGGATAACATCTTAGTGATGACCTCAGACCTTACAACATCATTGTGTGGTGACAAGGTCTGAGGTCAGACATCATACTTGGATGACCTCAGACCCTTAACATCATTAATTTTGTGAAATTAATTATGAGGATAACATCTTAGTGATGACCTCAGACCTTATAACATCATTATGTGGTGACAATGTCTAAGGTCGGACATCATACTTGGATGACCTCAGACCCTTAACATCATTAATTTGGTGAAATTATTTATGGGGATAACATCTTAGTTGATGACCTCAGACCCTATAACATCATTATGTGGTGACAAGGTCTGAGGTCAGACATCATACTTGGATGACCTCAGACCCTTAACATCATTAATTTGGTGAAATTAATTATGGGGATAACATCTTAGTGATGACCTCAGACCTTACAACATCATTGTGTGGTGACAAGATCAGAGGTCAGACATCATACTTGGATGACCTCAGACCCTTAACATCATTAATTTGGTGAAATTAATTATGAGGATAACATCTTAGTGACGACCTCAGACCTTATAACATCATTATGCGGTGACAAGTTCTGAAGTCAGACATCATACTTGGACGACCTCAGACCCTTAACGTCATTAATTTGGTGAAATTAATTATGAGGATAACATCTTAGTGATGACCTCAGACCTTATAACATCATTATGTGGTGACAAGGTCTGAGGTCAGACATCATAATAGGATGACCTCACACCCTTAACATCATTAATTTGGTGAAATTAATTATGACGATAACATCTTAGTGATGGCCTCAGACCTTATAACATCATTATGTGGTGACAAGGTCTGAGGTCAGACAACATACTTGGATGAACTCAGACCCTTAACATCATTAATTTGGTGAAATTAATTATGAGGATAACATCTTAGTGATGACCTCAGACCTTATAACATCATTATGTGGTGACAAGGTCTGAGCTCAGACATCATACTTGGATGACCTCAGACCCTTAACATCATTAATTTGGTGAAATTAATTATGGGGATAACATCTTAGTTGATGACCTCAGACCTTATAACATCATTATGTGGTGACAAGGTTTGAGGTCAGACATCATACTTGGATGACGAGGTCTGAGGTAAGACTATTAATTTAGTTTAAACAGACATCATTGCACCAAGACTTCAGAGCTGAAACATCGCGTGGAAAAGAAGCATTCAACAAGCAAAACAAATGAGGTAAAAACCCTCCTCAGAGGTTGTCATAGAATTGCAAAATTCAGAAACATAAGCTGATGATGTTCTTCAGAGATTACAACTACTCAGGGGTTACAAAACAAAAAGATTCACAAAATAGCCTAAGGATTAGAGGGGAGAGTGCTGGTATCCTCGGTCTGATTCTCTTGGATGACGTTGGTCACCTCGTCCCCATCTTCTCTGAGGTTAGCTCCATCTATCTCCGTACTGTCCAGTGGCGTAGTCTCTGCTGGGGCAACGACCTCCTCTTCAACCTCTTGAAGGGCTTGGGCAAGCTGAGGGTTAGCAAAACCCAGACCTATGAAGTCAGAGGCCTTCAAACTCCCTGCCTCCTTCTCTTTAGCAGCCGCCCATTTGACAGTAGCCTTAATACCTCTTTCGAGGTACTCAAAGCCGAAGCCTATGAATTTATTGGAAACTTTATAATCAGCCAATATCCCCTCAGAAGCATCCTCGAGGGCTGCCTTCACTGCAGAGTCGACCTTTTATTGGAGGACGTCGTCCTTTTCCTTCAGAGCAGCAACGTGGTCTTTTTTGAGCTTGGAGATATCTTTCTCCAGGTCCTTAACCTTCTTCTCAGACCCCTCAAAGGCAGATTTCAGATGGTCTACCTCTGCATTCAGAGTGCTTTGGACCTTCTCGGCCCCTTGACCTTTCTGGATGAGGGGTAACTTCCTCAGAGTCCAATTAGCAAGATGGTGCATAGCAGTCGGGCCCTGCAAATCATGTGGTCATGCATATAAGTTGAAGTTCAAAATAGAGGTTACACTTTGAAGCTATACTAAAATCTGAAGTCATACCTGAATAGACCTATGGAGGCCAAACTCAACCAGCAGAGGTGTGTCTATTGACCGATAAAAATGTTTGTCAGCATCGGTCATGGCAGAGCCAATGGCATCCATCACCTGAAGACTGTGGACTATGATGCTTTTATTAATCTTTAGTTGCTCTATACGAGCATCCAATGCATCTGCAGAGGATATTGGGATAGCAGAGTCCCCACCTTTCTTCTTCTGCCTCTGATCCTCAGGGGCAGGGTCGGTAGCACCTCTCTTCTTTGTGGCCTGAGCCTTCGAGGTTGAGGGAGGGGGAAGAGGAGCATTCAGACTTGCCTTTTTATCAAGCCTTGTAAAACTTGGTGATGCCATTTCCCAAAGCTCGTCAGATACTCCATTTGGACGCTCTGCAGGATAGAAGGGTCAGAGTTAAAGAGTCAGACATGCATAAGTTTAGAGGTGTAACTTGGAAGCACTTACCAAGCTCGGCCATTGGACTTCCCCCTAGACCAATCTCGAAAGGATAGGAAGGGGTCATCAGGTGTTCAAATTTTACGAGCAGTCCATGCATCCCCTGATCCTGAAGGTCTCTGACCTTCTGAAGATTGTGCAGGCTTAGACCAGGGTCGACCTTAGAAGCCATTGTGACCTTTCCCCATCTTAGAGGTATCCTCGGATCTAGGGGGGAAGAGGGGGTACATGGGCCAAATTCCCATGGCTCTGAGGCAAATAAATATCGTGGCTTCCAGTTATGATTAGAAGTTTGAGTTATCTGAAGCATCTTCTTTTCAGGCTTTCGAGCTACAAAATGATAATAGCTCGGATGGTTTCTAGCTGACGAAGGGACATAACAACCTATGAAGACCTGGACTGGAAGGTTTGAGTGATGAACAACCCTCTATAAGATAATGGCCCCAATTATTACCCTCCAAGCATTGGGTGATAACTGGGAAGGGGCCAAGTTGATATAGGCTAGTATAGACCTAATGATGGGATGGAGGGGTAGACAAAACCCCAACTTGAACATCTGCTCGTACAAGCAGATCTCACCATCTCGGCCGTGGTAAGCTCTCTCTTCCCTCAGAGGTCTCCTGAGCTTTATGGAGGGGCTAATGGAGTATAAGTGTCTGAAGCAAAGAAGATCGACCTCACTAACTGTACTCTCAATCTCGACCGCCTCAGAGACGTCGACATCACTCTCATCATCATCATCATCATCATCATCATCATCATCATCATCATCATCATTACCTAGCTCAGCGTCAGCCTGAGCAGACGTTGGAGGATTACTCAGAAACCTCTGAGCGAATTCAGCTCCCGTGACAGCCGACAGGGGAATAACATCAAGGATGGGTGGAATAGCCACGCTTGGTCCAACAATTTCAACCTCTGAGTAAGAGGATGATGTGCTTGAATGTTTATAGGATGAGGCCCGACTGGAAACGTCTGCTTGATCAGGGCCCTGATCTTGTTGATTTGAGAAGTCCATGGCCTCTTTGAAAGAGTCCACAGACATAGGGTCTGAGGTGGAAGACTCAGACTCAGACATCGGTGAGGATTCAGCAGGGACCTCGGCTTGGCTAACAGGTTCTGATGGTTCAGGGTATACTACCTTCAGAGGTGGTGGAAAGATAGGTCAGATGGGGAATTCCTCTGACCTACGAGCTCCCCCTGCGCTCCTTCTATTTGCCTAATTTTCTTTAAAGTCTTCTCTCTGAGAGAAGGGAACTCCTCTAGGAGTTGGTAAAGGGGTCTGAGCATAAGAGACAGACGCTAGACTTGTTGACTCTCCTAAACAATAAACAAAGACTGGAAAACGGAATGATTCAACTAAGAATCAAACTATTAGAATTTAAGCAATTACTACGAAGAACACAAAGAACAGTTCGCCAGAAAAAATGGAGACCTCACCGAAAATCCCCAAAAACTCACCGAAAAATGCAAAAGTAAGAATAAGATAAGAAAAATGAAGAGGAAAGAATGGCAGAGGATACCTGAAGATAAAATGGTAAGGGAAAAGGAAGAAAATGCGAGAAATCACCACCAAAAGCTTCAAGCTAGAGCCTTTCTAGAGAGAGAAAGCTGCAGACGCGAGTTAAACCAGGAAAAAGAGAGAAGTGAAGAAGAAAGAGGGAAAATAGGGTTTAAACCCTTAATATGAATGCACGCTTCCCAAGGCCCATCATTGCCTTGGGAGCCACAAAGGACGGTTGATATCACATGCTTGCTAGGCACGCCTCACACTTCAGCAATGGACAAGTGTTAAATGAACATTGGCACAAGGAAGAAAGACCTCGGAGATGTTGAGACCCCACAGTCACCTGCTCTCACATGTAACTAAGGGCTGGGGGGTGATTGATATGCCCCAAATGCGCCACCTCGGCTCAAAGATATCAACCTCGGCCGAGGACATGGCCGACGCTGGAAAGCCCTTGGATCAGTGACCAGGAGCCTCGACCATATCACGGTCGGCCCTGGCCGACACTACTACCAACCTCGTCTGACATCGGTGAATAATAGTTCATTAGGTCATCCAGAAATGACAACCTCGGCCAGGGGTAGGCCGAGCTTGCAAGGAGCCATACTTTTACCAACGCCAACCTCATCAGTGAATCAACAGATGTTCCAGGCATATTCCAGCTTAACCTCGGTCCAAGCCGACCCTAATACCTATCCTCAACTTCACTTAAGCCGAGACCATTATGGTTCACCTCGGATTGGATAAGCAACTAGACCTTATCAACCTCAAACTCTTCCAGGCTAAGGTTATGAACATGCACGAAGACCGAGCACTTATTGACATGCGTGGACAAGGACACGTGGACACAAATCAGTTATAACAAATCATTCCCCCCACGTGGGGGGAATATTTCATCATCATTCTCTACATATGACAAGGACAGATGTCTTCATCATATTGTCTAGATCAACACACACATGCTCTTTACATGCATGGGGGGTACATTACACCCCCCAAGCACTATATATAGAGGTCATCCTTTACCTTTTAAAGGGATCCAAAATTGGCAACCCTAGAAGAAACTCTGTCTAAATATATAGTAGAGAGAGAAAGTTTAAGAGATTGTACCTATGTCCATTAGAGCCCTCATACAGTGATACATACCATACACTTGCACAGTGGACGTAGGCCTAATTGGCTGAACCACTTATATTCCGGTGTGAATCCTCTTCTCCTCACCTCCCTCTATTATATCTGTATGTACCCTTATGCTGCCATTATTAACATTGAATTGAGCTCACAAACACCTTGAAGGGTGGTACTGTTTCTAGCATCATCAGTTTCCTTTAGCGAGGCCTGCTCCCTATTTTCTTCTACTGATGCATGGGGAATAAGTTCTGCCATGGCTAGGCGAGTCACTATTCCTAGCAACAAAAGGCAAGGGAATGTGTCCTTTCTGTTCGCTACACGATACTGGCCGAAACAATTGGCTGATGTTGTAGCGTTCATCGAGGGGGATCCAGTGTATCCTCCAGTTCTTTCCTTTTCTGCGTTGGAGATGGGTTTAAAGGGCAACTCCGTCCTTGGGATTGAGTTCCCTCTGAGTAAAATCCCCAAGGTATGTCCCACCGAGCTTCCTCCGCTTTGTTCCATGATCCCTACCGCTATGCCCAAACCCAAGTGTGTCGCAGCCTCTAAGAAAGCTTCCCCTTCGACCAAAGTTGCTACTGATGAACCTTCAGGCCAGAAGGAAAAGAGCGGGACTTCTTCCAAGTCCAAGTCCCAGACTAAACCCCAAGCTCCTAAGGAGGCATTCCCCATTGCCTCCGTTCCTCCTCCCATGCCTGCAGAGATAGCTGAGGAGTTGAGAAGGAAAGTTCAAGCTGAGGTGGCACGCATAAATGCTGAGTTCTAACGGCGTGTTCCAGTTGTTCCTCCATCGGGAACCTTCCCCAGAATCTTAGTTGATCCCACCGAGCCCACGGCGAAGAGGATAATGACTTCAAAGGTTCTTCGAGGTACTGTCACTGGTGCATCAGGAACGAGGAAGAAAACTCTGCGTACCAAGTCCCAGAGGAGACAAACTCCTGAGGTGTAATTATCTCCTACCCCCTCGCCTGTCAGATCTGAGGTATGTATACTTGTTCTATTATCATTTCCCATTTGCCTAAGGAAAAAAGTACATTTGCTTATGCATTTTGGTAACTTTCGTGCATGAGGTTGAAGAAGAAAGTGCCAATCCCCCTAGCCCCCCTTGTGAGCCCTTTCGTGGGGGGACGTTTTGGTGTTTCGCCACCCGGTGTGACTCCTCTCATTCACCCATGATCGGGCTTACCTATTCCCGCTATTCAGCCTCTCAACGTGCAAGGGATGTTGCCGTGGGGGGGGGGGGGGTGCTTTTGACTCTGTGGGCGTCTCTTTGCAACCAGAGACAGCTCTCCCCACCCTTTCTGGTTTATCTTCTCCACCCGAGCTTCTTCTGCCCATTGTTCTGGCTGAAGAAAATGAGCCCGAGGTATCATTTCCTCTATAATTTATTTGGTATAACGTTCTTTCAGTCTCACCCCTTTATTTATTTATTATGCTAAAACTTGGGATTTTTGGGGTGCTCTAGGTCGAAGTGTCCTCATTGCTAGCCAACATCCCTCTTCCCATGGCGCTAACGAGACCCTTGACCACAATTCCCCTTTTTCGTACCATAACTGAGGTAAGGGACATTTAGAGGTACTTCTCCGTTTTTTTCTGTGTTTATTCCTCGTTTCTTTTTTTTTAACACTGAACTTCATGTTGCATCTCTCTCCCAATCTTGCTCCACCTTCTCTTGATAGTCTGCATGCGTATAGGGCCAAGGTTGGTGCCTCTGCCCCCCATGGTGGTTTTTCTGTACCCGCCCATGTTGGGGCCTCGTTTGGGAGTCCATCGTCTTCTCCTGGTGAATCACCTGTGTTAGCTTTGGTGCCCTATGTTGGTGGGGGAGCTTTGCCCAACATTGAGGCTTCTGCAACCAGGGGGCCCGTTGAGGCTTCTGATGTAATAAGCCCACCTCCAGCGGTTTCTGCCCCCACGGACGCCCCGGTGATTCCCGTTCTAGCTCCTTCCATGATTGAGCTATTTTCGCCAACTCCCCTTTATAGTAGTGACTTAACAACGGAAACGCTTGTTAAGATTTTTCATAAACTCCACCTATAACGGTGACTTAACAATGAAAACACTTGTTAAGATTTTTCATAAACTCCACCTATAACGGTGACTTAACAATGAAAACACTTGTTAAAGTTTTTTCACAAACTCCACCTATAACGGTGACTTAACAACGCAAACACTTGTTAAGATTTTTTCGCAAACTCCACCTATAACGGTGACTTAACAACGAAAACACTTGTTAAGATTTTTCATAATCTCCACCTATAACGGTGATTTAACAATGAAAACACTTGTTAAGGTTTTTTCACAAACTCCACCTATAACGATAACTTAACAACGCAAACACTTGTTAAGATTTTTTCGCAAACTCCACCTATAACGGTGACTTAACAACGAAAACACTTGAGAACGTATGCGCTTGCGATCAAATGATAAAATTATATATTACACACCTTTTAACTCAACCAAACCCTAGACATGCAACAATATGTGATTGAATAAGATAATGAACTAAGCAAGAACATTCAAACACATGCTTGTGAGGAAAAAACCCCCAAAGGGGTAAAACCATTTATTTTCATTATAATATTGTAACTGTACAATTTCGGATTACAATGAAAATACAAGTGACTAAGAATTACCCTCAGGTGTCGGATTCTGTAGTCGGCGGCTGGAGTTATCCCTTTCCAGTAGGGCTGCAATGAAGAAAAAGAACGGTCTTCTCCACAATGGTATGAACAACAAAAATGCGTTCCTGGGTTGCAAAGTGATTCACAAGTATTTGGAAATTTGTGTGAATAAAAAAACCTAGAGTCTTGGTACTCAATAGGTGAATACTTAGAGTTTTTATTGCTCTGAAAATCGTGTATAGAAGTCTTGGAAAACCACTTCCCGTAGTGGGTTTATAAAGGAATAACATGGCCTAAAAAATCTCTGCACGATCTGTTTGAGATTATCCCAGGCGGACCGGTCCGGGTCTGAGGCGGATCGATTCTTTTTATTTTAGGCTTCTTCGGTTCGCTTGCGGTTCGGGGTGTACTGGCTTTAAGCAGGCGGACCGGTCCGGGTCTGAGGCGGACCGATCCGCAGGCGGATCGGTTCTTTTATTCTGGGCGGACCGGTCCGGCCTGTCAGACTTTGATTCCTCTTCTTCTTTTGATATTCGAATCCGTTGATGACTGTATGAATCTTGAATTTCTTCAACGGTGTAACGGCGTGCGACATAACAAATTGATAATGGAAAAAAATGTCCTTACAAATCTCCCCCTATGTCTATGCCGGTACATACATAAAAACAAACATTTGAATTATCAAACAACTAAAAATGCCTATACAAATCTACCCTTCCATGAACCCAAAACTGGAAAGATACAATTGAATAAGACTTCAACGTTTGCTCTTCAACTCTTCAGGAATCTCAACACTTTTCTCATCAGGGTGTGCAATCCAATGACAATCCATGTAGTACCTACACACATGAGAAAAGACAAAATACCAAGTGACGTATCGAGTTTGAAATGAGATACCAAATGAAGAAAGCATGTTGTATCAAATCTCAAAAACACAAAACTCCCCCTAAAATATGATAATTCTTTCTCCCCCTTTTTATGATGTCCCCAAATAGACAAATGAGAGAAATACAGCAAAATAAGCAAGTGCGGGGTGTCACTAGGATAAAATCACACCATGAATGAACACAAAGCAACCAAGTCGATGATAGCGTAAATGAAGTGGTGTGATCAAATTCGATAGGAAAATCAATGCAAACAAACATGACATATGTGCACGATGAATATTGGATACTCCTAGCGAATGAACTCAAATGCGTCCTTTGGTGTAAAAGAATAACAATATAAGATATTGACTCAATCAAATCAACAAATCAAAGCGCAAAGTGATTTTCACACCAATAACGTCCAAAACGATTTTATGCTTTTTCAGGACTTTCAAGGAAGTGAAAACCCGTTTAAAGAGTCTCCAACCAAACTCCCTCAGATATATATTTTGAATAGAGGTATTCTAAATTCTCAAACTTTGGAGAATTGATGGTGAAACCTAAGTGGCCCATATTTGGCATGAAGTTATTGTTATTGCCTTTAATTTAATTTTTTTTGGGGCTCTTTTAACCTCTTTGGACCTCGAATATTAAAATTCCTCCATTTTTAGGTCCTTTTTAACGGTGGCTTTTGCGCAAAGGATAGATGATTACCTTTCGCAGCCCCTTCCCGTTATACAAAAACACACAGTTTCACCAAAACGGTTTTTACATGCATTCCAATCTTGCCAAGATTTATCGCATATTGTAAGTTGTACAGACAGAATTGAGATGGAAACACTCAAGCCAATATGAGATAGACAAGTGCAATAATCAAATATAGCCATGCACGTGTGCAATAAAGGATATATGAGTCAAACATGTAGGAAGATATCACTAATTATATCTCAAAGACTCCAAACAATGTAAAGCACATGGATGAAATGATGTAGCCTCTCAAATCTTTATCAAACAGTCACATGGATATATGGAATGAAGTTGTGACTTGGCTATCTTAAATGCTCATCCATAAAAGAAGAAAAAACAGAAATCTTTTTGGATTTTTTTTAAAAAATTTTAGTAAAATAAAATCTTTTTGTGCTTTTCTTAAAAAATTTCTTAAAGGAAAATCTTTTTGCATTTTTCAAAAGAAATATAAAAAGCAAAAAGAATAAATAAATAGATGTACAACTAAGCAATGGTACATATAAAACAGACTAGCAATAGGAAGCATATGATATGAACATGAAGAAACATCCTATTCTAGACATAGACCAACCCCTCAGTCAACTGTGCAAATCCCCAAAGACTTCCTAAGACTCTCAAATCTAAGGGCATCTAAAGGTTTCGTGAAAATGTCGGCTAACTGACGGTCGGTGGGAACAAAACTCAGGGATACAGTGTTCTCCTCAACTAACTGACGAATAAAGTGCTCACGTATCCTGATGTGCTTGGTGCGCAAATGCTGAACTGGATTGCGGGATATGTGTATCGCGCTCGTGTTGTCACAGGAAATGGTCATGGTGTCCTGTGAAATCCCATAATCCTCCAGCATATGCTTCATCCACAAGAGTTGTGTGCAACAACTCCCGACAGCTATGTACTCAGCCTCCGCAGTGGACAAAGAGATGGAATTTTGCTTCTTTCTCAGCCAGGAGACAAGAGCAGAACCAAAATAGAAACACCCACCAGAAGTTCTCCTACAACCATCTACATCCCCGGCCCAATCGGCATCCGATTAGGCGGACAAACGGTCATCGGTATCAAAGGAATACCAAATACCGTATGAGAGAGTCCCACTCACGTATTTAATAATATGTTTGAGAGCAAGTAAATGTGACTCTTTTGGGGACGCCTGATATCGCGCACAGACTCCAACACTAAAGGCAATGTCGGGATGATTGGCAGTCAAGTAGAGAAGACTACCGATCATACTCCGATATAAGGTTTGCTCTACGTCCTTGCCTGAAGTGTCCTTACTAAGCTTGGTAGTGGTACTCATAGGTTTACGTGCATGCTTAGCGGAGTCTAAACCGAATTTCTTCACTAGGTCTCTAGCATACTTGGATTGGGAGATGAACATCCCATCCTCGAGATGACGAACCTGGAGACCAAGGAAGAAAGTAAGCTCACCAATCATGCTCATCTCAAACTCACTTTTCATCTCCTCCTCAAAGTGGTGAGCATGCTGGGAGCATGTGGATCCAAAGACTATGTCGTCCACATAGACCTGGGCAACCAAAATAGCACCGTCATCTCTCCTGATGAACAACGTCATATCTACTCCTCCTCTCTTGAAGCCACGAGCTAAGAGATAGGAAGTAAGCCTCTCGTACCAAGCACGGGGTGCTTGCTTCAAACCATACAAGGCTTTCCTGAGATAGTAGATGTGCTCCGGGTGCTGTGGGTCTTCAAACCCTTTTGGTTGTTCCACGTAAACCTCCTCCTGTAGAATGCCATTCAGAAAGGCACTATTGACATCCATCTGATATAACTTGAAGCGCAGATGACATGCGATGGCGAGCAGAAGACGGACGGACTCAAGCCTCGCAACAGGAGCAAATGTCTCCCCAAAGTCTACACCCTCTATCTGTGTGTAGCCTTGAGCGACCAACCTAGCCTTATTTCTGATTATGGTACCATTTTCATCCATTTTGTTCTTAAAAATCCACCGGGTACCTATCACATTAGTCTCACTAGGTCGGGGGAATAGTTCCCAGACATTGTTCTTTTTAAACTGAAGTAACTCATCCTGCATAGTAGATATCCAGTGTTCATCCTTGAGTGCTTCTTTATGGTTCTTGGGCTCAACTTTGGACGTGTAGCAAAGATGGCTAACAACATTCTCTAGCTGAGCATGAGTCTTGACCCCTAGAGTGGGATCGCCAACAATGGCAGACGGGTCATGACTCTTGCGAACCCAAGCAGGTGTGTCCCCTAGCACAAGAGTAGGGTCCACAGAGTGTGAGAGAGGAACAGGTAAATCAATGTCAGAACAATCCTCATCCTCACACTGAAAGTTAGGATCAATAACCATCGGAGGTTCGTCATCTTGCACGGTGACGTTTATTGATTCCATAACCTTAGAGCTCTTCAGCTTAAAAACTCGGTACGCTCTGCTATTTGATGAATATCCTAGAAATATTCCCTCGTCGCTCCGGGAGTCAAACTTTCCTAATTGCTCTCTATCCCGTAGGATGTAGCATTTACTCCTAAAAACACGGAAATATGCCAGGTTGGGCTTCTTGCCAGTCCACAACTCATAAGGAGTCTGAAGTGTGTGTGGACGCAAATAAACCCTATTCACCGTGTGGCATGCAATAGACACCGCCTCTGCCCAAAATTCCTAGAAACTTTACGACCTAGAAGCATATATCTAGCCATTTCTTGGATCGTTCTATTCTTTCTCTCAACAATCCCATTTTGCTGAGGAGTTCTCACAGCAGAAAACTCATGTTTGATCCCGAGGCTATCACAGTAAAGATATACCTTTGCTTCTGTGAATTCAGTGCCATTGTCACTACGCATCCTATTAATAGTGACACCGTGTTGATTTTGCAGGACACGACACTTGGTCGTTAAAAATTCTACAGCATCAGATTTCTCTCTCAGAAAACCTACAATGGAGTACCTGGAGAAATCATCTACCATCACGAGGATGTACCTCTTACCACCTAGACTCTCAGTACGAGTGGGACCCATAAGATCCATGTGAATCAACTCAAGAACACGAGAGGTGGTAATGGAATGAACCTTCCTATGGGGACTACGAATTTGTTTTCCCATCTGACAGGGTCCACAGACGGTCGAAGTTGACTTTCCAAGAGATGGTAAGCCACGTACTAGGTCCTTTTTAGCTAAGCGGTTGAGATCTCTAACGTTCATGTGACCTAGACGTTGGTGCCACAGATCCATAGGAGTGATCGTGGCGCTGTTGCAGACAAGTGAGGACGTGGGCTCAGTCCCATAGCAATTATCCTCGGTCCTCACCCCTTGCATCAAAAGTTTATCAGCTTGATTGTAGACTTTACACGCGTCCCGGTCAAACTTTACTGCAAAGTCAGTGTCGCACAGCTGGCTAATGCTGAGAAGGTTTGCTTTCAAACCTTTGACGTACAAAACATTTTCTAGCTTAGGGAATCCAGGTAACTCGACAGTACCACGTCCAATAATGCTAGACTTGCTCCCATCTCCAAAGGTGACTCTGCCATCCTGATAATCCTCAAGAGTCGTAAAAAATGAGGCATCACCTGTCATATGTCTGGAGCACCCACTATCAAAATACCACTGTGAGGTATTATGTGCTTTGAGAGCAACATGAACAACAAAAGCCTTTTTATCTTTCATAGGTACCCAAGAGGTGGTGACTTTTTGTTTGCCTTTGTTGTTGTTGGTTTTAGCTGGAATGTGAGAAGCATTCACTAACGGCAAAGACATCCGTCGGAATTCTTCCATCAAACTCTGAGATGTGGCAGCTAAGAACTCAACTCGCTCTCTCAGACTAGAAACTCATCAGTATGACGTGGTGGAGCAGTAGTACGTCGTGTCTGACCCATGCTATAGCAAAACTCCCTGAGGTGGCCTTTTATTTTGCAATAAGTACAGAAGATCATAGTCAAAGGCGGACCTTGGTTTGCTTTTCTTGGTCGAACTCTCCTTCGAGGATGTTGACGATGACTATAAGGAGTAGTAGTAAACTCAGGAACTGGACCAGGTGCAATTTGAAAGGTGGAGCCACCATCATACCCATTTCCCTGCCGATCACCAAAACCTAAAGCGGGGCTGAGGAGCATCTTTCCCATCTTCCCAGATCTGTCCTCGATTTGTACCTTGACTTCCCGTGCTTTCTCAAGATCATGAGTCAGCTGGGCAACAAGGGCTTCAAGTTTCTTTCGAGTCTCCACGGAGGAATGGAGCTGACTCGTAAGGCTAGCCACTTGTTTAGTCAAGTCCCCTCTCTCTTTCTAAAAAACACTCTCTCTCTCTCTAAACAAACTCTCTTTCTCGACACATTCATATTCTCTCTCTCTCAGGGCGGTGAAGGTGGAGGACTCTCTCTCTCTCGCCTTTATTAAATCTTCTTCTAAGCCGGTGATCTTAAGAACTAGCGCTTTGTTTCGTTATTTGTTTTAAAAGACTCAGAATATAACTCAGCATAGGCGCGTTGAATATCACTCTCGCTCTCACTTGAGTCATCCTCCCCCTCACTCACATCGTTCTCACTACTGAGGTGTCCCTGTGAAGCATCGTCCTCATCGTCGTGAAGAGAACTAAGAGTGCTCACTTGACTGGCCATGAATGCGGTGAAGTTACACTCATGCGGTGACTCATCTCCTGAATCCACCATCTCGACCTCACTGTCGTTGCTAAGAGTATCATTAAGGACAACTTTCCCTTTCTCTCTATTCAGACGAGTGGCACACTCAAAGGCTCTATGACTCCTACCATCGCACTCAAAGCATCTCTCACTTTCTTTCTTAGGAGGATTTTTGGAATCTTTTTCATTTTTCTTTTCAAACTTATTTTTCTCAAATTTCTTTTTATCTTTAAAATTGCCATTTTTCTTAAATTTGAGAATCCTCTTGAAATTTTTTGCAAAAAGAGCCAAATCATCTAAGTCAAAATCACACTCAGAATCAGACGTGTCAGTCTCTCTCTTTCTAGATGACTCTACCCTCTTTCTAGCCGACCCCTCACTCCTTCTCTATTGGGCATTAAGTGCAATTCCCTTATCTTTAGATTTAGCAGTTTTAGGGAACATATCAATTTCATATGTTTGCAAATCTCCTACAAGTTCTTCCAATTTTAGCATATTTAAATTACCCATAGAATTTAGCACAGTGACTTTAGGGATAAAACGCTTAGGCAAAGAACGCAGAATCTTTTTAACAACTCTAGCATTAGGAATATGTTCACCAAGATTAAAGCTAGTATTCACAATGTCAGAAAGTCTAGCATAAAATTCATCAAAGCATTCAGATTCATCCATGGTGATGGTTTCAAATTGAGTTGTTAAATTTTGCAATTTAGACTCTTTTACAACATTGGTTCCTTCATGGGTGAGTTGTAAGATATCCCATGCCTCTTTTGACGTGGTGCATGTCATTATGCATTTGAACTCATCAGGTGTGACAGACCCAGAAATAGCACTTAGACCCTTAGAATTAAAAGATGACCATTTAAATTCTTCTTTAGTCCAGGAAGTGACAGGTTCCAAGTTGATCACATTATCAACATCACGGAGGGAGGAGTCCACCCTCTTTCAACCAAAATCCAGACATGTTCATCAATGGCTTTTAATGCAGATCTCATACGGGCTTTCCAATAGGCATAGTTTGTCCCGTCAAAAACTGGCATTTTATTATATAACTTCTCCATTTGAACACGCACTTTTTCAAAAATTAATTTTTTCAGAAAATTGATATCTTAGAAAATTTTTGCAGAAAATAAGAATACGCGATAGATTAGCGTAACCTGCTCTGATACCAATTTGAGAACGTATGCGCTTGCGATCAAATAATAAAATTATATATTACACACCTTTTAACTCAACCAAACCCTAGACATGCAACAATATGTGATTGAATAAGATAATGAACTAAGCAAGAACATTCAAACACATGCTTGTGAGGAAAAAAACCCCAAAGGGGAAAAACCATTTATTTTCATTATAATATTGTAACTGTACAATTTCGGATTACAATGAAAATACAAGTGACTAAGAATTACCCTCAGGTGTCGGATTCTGTAGTCGGCGGCTGGAGTTATCCCTTTCCAGTAGGGCTGCAATGAAGAAGAAGAACGGTCTTCTCCACAATGGTATGAACAGCAAAAATGCGTTCCTGGGTTGCAAAGTGATTCACAAGTATTTGGAAATTTGTGTGAATCAAAAAACCTAGAGTCTTGGTACTCAATAGGTGAAGAGTTAGAGTTTTTATTGCTCTGAAAATCGTGTATAGAAGTCTTGGAAAACCACTTCCCGTAGTGGGTTTATAAAGGAATAACATGGCCTAAAAAATCTCTGAACGATCTGTTTGAGATTATCCCAGGCGGACCGGTCCGGGTCTGAGGCGGATCGATCCGGGTAGGCGGATCGGTTCTTTTTATTTTAGGCTTCTTCGGTTCGCTTGCGGTTCGGGGTGTACTGGCTTTAAGCAGGCGGACCGGTCCGGGTTTGAGGCGGACCGGTCCACAGGCGGATCGGTCCACAGGCGGATCGGTCTGGGTCTGAGGCTGACCGATCCGCAGGCGGATCGGTTCTTTTATTTTGGACGGACCGGTCCGGCCTGTCAGACTTTGATTCCTCTTCTTCTTCTGATATTCGGATCCGTTGATGACTGTATGAATCTTGAATTTCTTCAACGGTGTAACGGCGTGCGACATAACAAATTGATAATGGACAAAAATGTCCTTACAACACTTGTTAGTATTTTTCATAATCTCCACCTATAACGGTGACTTAACAATGAAAACACTTGTTAAGGTTTTTTCACAAACTCCACCTATAACGGTGACTTAACAACGCAAACACTTGTTAAGATTTTTTCGCAAACTCCACCTATAACGGTGACTTAACAACGAAAACACTTGTTAAGATTTTTCATAAACTCCACCTATAACGGTGACTTAACAACGCAAACACTTGTTAAGATTTTTTCATCAACTCATTACTTTTCTTATCTCAGGTTGAACGAGAGACCTTTCCACCCGTTCTTTCGCCTATTGGCTCACCTCATCGGGAACCTGCCGTCTTGGAGGATTCTGGCTATGCTAACCAAGGTTCCATGACCGGTGCTGCAACGGAGAGTGAATCCGGGTGCGATCTTCCTCTGCCTGATTTGGCTCCTCATGCATTCTGCTTAATGGTTCTTCAACATTCTCCCCAAATACCTGTCACTCATCGACTAGTGATCGAGCAACTTGCGAATCACCATCCTGAAACCTTCTCGGTGGATTACTTACGTTCCAACCTCTCTCTCACGAGTTATAGGCTGCAAGGCATGGCTACCGTTGTTGCAGAAATTGCTAGCACTCCCACTACGACCGTTACCAGACCACTCCTTAACCAATTTATTGGCTATTTAAAGGAGTTCGGTCGTGATGGTTTTCGTTTTCATTGGCTTATATCGTATTTAAAAACTTTGAAGAGCCAGCAACTGATCAGGCAGAGGGAATTATTGCAGAAGCATTAGCAGGACCAACGGGCTGAGGAAGCTAGGTTGGCCGAAATAGCACCCCTTCTAGAAGCAGTTGATAAGGAAGTAGATGTTGCCGAAGAAGCTTTGCGTCTGGCCAAGCTAAAACGAGAAAGACTCCTTATCAAACGTGCACAGGTACAAACGAGGTTGGAGGTTTCCATCAATACCCAACAGTCTTGCACTACAGCTTCTTTGGGCCTTCCTGGAGATTTTTTCTCATCTTCAGACCTATGGTTCCTCTTAGGCTAATCAACTCTTGTATATATCTTCCTCTTGCTTCTTTCTATGTAATTCTTGGGCAGTACTTCCCAATTTTGTAATGCTCTATCATTTACAAATTAATGAAAAATGTATATTTTCCCATTCATCTGTATGTTACAACTGCTTTGTAAATTTCTATATTTCTGTAACTCTTTCATTCTGTTCAAGTCATAACTAAAACTTGTATATTCATAACAACAGCTATTTACAATCATGGTTCAAACTTGATTGTCTACACATGATAAACCTTCAGCCATTAATTGTTAATTTTAAATGGCTTATCTTCCTCCATTCTAGAAATTAAGCAATAGCTCGAGTCATGAGCTTCTTTTACAACAAAAGGTCCTTCCAAATTGGCTGCAAACTTCGATAGAGGAAGCCCCCCCTGATGTGCTTCACTGCTGCTTTCAAAATGAGGTCTCCCTCCATGAACTTCCTAGGCCTTACCAGGTTATTATATGCCCTGGAGAGCTGTTTCGTGTACATTTGAAAGTGTTGCATCGCATTATCTCTGTGTTCGCCTAACGCTTCCAACTGCACGTGTCTATTCTGAGGGAGCATGCTGCTTCGTAAGGTGTATCGGGCAGAGGAAACTTCTGGCTCTACTGGAAGGATTGCCTACGCCCCATAAACAAGCGAGAATGGAGTGTACTCCGTGGGTTTCCTCTTGGTTGTTCGATAGGCCCATAACACAACTGGTATCTTATCGTCCCACGATCCTGGGAAGTCCTCCATTACCTTGGCCAGAATATTAACCAACGTTTTGTTAGTCGCTTCGGCTTGACCGTTTCCCTTTGGGTATGCCACCGTTGAAGTATGGTGAATATTGGAGTACTTATCCGTGAGCATCGTTACTTCTGAGTTGATGAAGGGCGTCCCATTATCTGAGAGAATAACCTTTGGGATTCCAAAACAACAAATAATGTATTCTCTAATGAAGTTGCTCACCACCCCAGCCGTTGCCTTTCTGAGCGGTATTGCCTTGGCCCACTTTGTAAAGCACTCCGTTGCAACTAGTATCCATATCTTCCCCCTCGAAGGAGGATGTATTGCCCCCACCAGGTCAAACGACCAAGTGTGAAAAGGGTAAGGCATTGCCAGAGAGTGTAAGTCCACCGATGGGGCATGGATCATATTTCCGTGTAGTTGACAAGATTTACATTTTCGAACGAACTCAGCAGAATCTTTCTCCATCGTTGGCCAATAGTAACCCAACGGCATCAACTGATCATACAACTTGGCCCCTCCTATGTGAGCTGGATCGTGCGCCTGTTTGAGGACCTCAACTTCTTCTTCTTTCGTGATGCAACACAATGGTCTGTTGAAGTATCCCCTTCGGTAGAGCTTCCCCTCCTGGATATAAAACCTTGGGGCCCTTCGCTTTAATCCCATCGCGTCAATTTTTTCTATTGGGATAACTCCATCTTGAATGAAGTCGATATAGGGTTGCCTCCAGTCGGCCTGAGTTTCAACGAAATGACATTCAGCTGCTTCGAAGAAAAGCTGACACTTATCGCACCTCCATTGTAGCTCCACCGCGTCCTGCTTCATTTTAGGCAAAAAAATCCCTCTCTTTGAATTCTCCTATAAAGAGGTACCTCAGTTGTTTCGCAGTGCTCCTCATGTGTTTTCTTCAACCTTCTCTCTGCTTCTTCTGGGCCAATACACCTTGATAACCATCCCCCTGCGTTTCTGAAGTAGAGATTTCCCTGGTTTGTAAAATATTGGGCCAACTCTCTTAGCCCCATTGCCCCTTTGCCAGAATCCAACTGCTTTCTAATCTCTCCCCTCCAGTCCGCATCCTCCCCCATTGGTAGCATGGATTGCACCACCAAAGGAGCTGTTCTTCATTGGATCGTGACGATAGTTGTATCACTCCTCATGACCATTTTCTGGGCAATAGTTGCATATGCATCTGGATGGCGATTCATCATTTTGGGATGTCTCTTGATATTAGTTTGATGGAACTGACTGAGGAGTCTCTGAATGATCGTTCTGTATGGTGCCAGGTTCATGTGTTTTAACGCATATTCTCCGTTTACTTACTGGATCACTAAGTTCGAATCACCCCTAATGCAGAGTGAACGAATTCCCCTTCGAAGAGCCTCCAGTAACCCTAATACCAATGCCTCGTACTCTGCTTCGTTATTGGAACAAGGGAAATCCAACTTATAGGAAAGGCAAATCTCTTCCATTCCTTTTGAAAGAATAACCCCTGCCCCTCCTTTTTTTTTTCTACCAAAGATCCATCGAACTGCATCGTCCACTCCTCCTCAGTTGCATCCAGATAATTGGCTTGTAGGTCATCTCCTGGAATGTATTCTTTAGGTGGTTCAAACGTTCCTGATGGAAAAATTGCCAATAGGTCGGCATACGCCTGGCTCTTGATCGCGCGAGGAACTACACACTTTAAGTCATATTCTGAGAGGATGAGGAACCACCTAGATGCCCTGCCAATCAATATAGTTCTTGCCAAAAAATACTTAATAGGATCGCATTTAGTTACAATATGAATTGTAAAAGACAACATATAGTGCCTAAGTTTTTGTGCTACAAAGACTAAGGCTAAACAATGCCTTTCTAAGCTGCTATATCTAATCTCTAGCCCATGTATGATTCTACTGAGGTAGTAGACTAGTCGTTCTTGCCCATCAATTTCCTGTGCCAGCAAAGCTCTGATGAACCTCGTGTTAGATGTGAGATATAACTGCAACGGTGTCCGTGCCCGTGGGGGAACCATGGTATGTGGTGAAACCAACAGCTTCTGCAGCTCAGCGAAAGACTCCTGGTGAACCTCCTCCCACCTGAACTTCATGCTCTTTCTCAACAGATGCATCAGCGGGTGTGTTACTTCGGCCAATCTAGGCACAAATCTCCTAAGGTAGGAGACTTTACGGAGGAAGCTCTTCAACTCCCTCACCATTCTAGGGCTTGGAATTTCTAAGATCGCCCGCTGTTTGTCTTGGTCGATTTGCACCCCTTGTTGATCAACCACAAAGCCTAAGAATTTCCCACTCATTACTCCGAAAACACACTTCAACGGGTTCATCCTCAACTTATACCTTCTACAATGAGAAAACACCTTCCTCAAATCGCTCAGCTGGGACCCCTCCTCCTTTGATTTGATGACCAAGTCATCCATATAGAATTCTACAAATTTGTGGAAGAAGTCATTAAAGATGGACATCATCGTTCTCTGGTAAGTCTCCCCAGCATTCTTGAGGCCGAACGACATCACCCTGTACATGAAGTTACCCAATGGCGTTCTGAATGCCATTTTCTCTACGTCCAAGGGGTCCATCTTGATCTGATTATACCCCACATACCCATCCATGAAGCTATACATCTCATGACCAGCTGTCGCATCTATCAGGCTATCGATGGAGAGTAGAGGGAACTCATCTTTAAGACAAGCTCTATTCAAATCTCTGAAGTCCACACAGATCCTTATCTGATTTTTGTCCTTCTTTCCCACTAGGATAATACTGGATAGCCAGAGTGGGTGTTGTATTGGTATGATGAACCCTACCGTTAGCAGGCGCTGGACCTCTTCTTTAATCTTCAGATCCAGCTCGAGCTTGTACGTTCTTATTGCCTGTTTCACTGGAATGGCTGAAGGCATTACGTTCAACCTGTGGCAGCTTACTTCCTCATCCAGCCCTTCCATTTCTGTGTATTTCGACGTGAAGACATCTATAAACTCCCGAATCAATTCGACCAAGGCCTCTCATTTCTGATTGCTGAGATCCTTCAAGATGAAGATGGGTCTTGGATCCTCTCCTTCTTTTTCCAGGTTTAATTGCTCCAACTCTTGTGCCTGGGGCTTTGGCTGATTTGCCATGTAGTCTGATTCCTCAGCGACTTCTTCCACGAATTCCTGTATGCTAGAATTATCTATCACCATGAACTGCCCCCGTTGATTTACCAAAAAACATTCATATGTCGGGTCAACCTCATCCTTAGTTTCTTCGGCCGCCCGCTCACACCGTTACAATCGATACACCACCTTTCCTTCCTTGGTAACGACTTTCTTGCATTACCTGTCGATAGTGGTGATCGCCTTCCTCTTCTTCCCTCTAGAAGCTTCAGCCACTTTTTCTCCTGAAAACCGACTCAGCACGCTCTGTCGTTGGACCTCATGCTCTATCGGGTCCACTCTGGGCCTCATTCTGTCTTTAAGCTGCTTCGAGATGCCTTGGGGCCGAGGGGCCACCTGGTGAGCTTCTTCAGCTATTTCCCTTGTACCGCTTGCAACCTCCTTCTTCTGTTCGCCTAAGGTCCCCATCCTTTCTCTGGTCGAGGGAACCCATGCTCCATCTATTCTTCTTGTCAAGACCCGAACATCTTCTTCTAACTCTGTGTAAAACACTGTGTCCACCAAGTGAGCTTCTTCAACAGCGAAGGGCCTCTTTATAGCCCTAGTGGTCACCTCTGTGCCCTTGACATTCACTTTAGCACATTGGTGATATGTAGAAGGAACTAGGCCTTGGTTGTGCATATACACCCTTCCTATTAGTAGATGATAGGAAGTTTCACTCTCTATTACGTGGAACTTGATATGGGAACTCATATTTCCCATTAAAATCCCAACGTTAACGTACCCAATGGACTTAGAAGATTGATTATCGTATCCCGAAATCACCAAGGGCATGGGGACCAGCCTTTCTTCTGGAATATTGGCTGCGTGGAGGAGTTAACTTTGAAATCTCCAACGCTTCCTCGTACTCCTCTCCTTCATCATAGGCCACCACGAGATTGGCCCCATGCGCTGGTAGTGGGTTGTTGTTAACATTTTGTGGGGGGATCTGTAACGTTCCCGCCTTCATGTACTTGTCAATGATTCTTCTTAGTGTGAAACAACTCTTTGTTGGATGCTGGATCTTTCGATGGATTTGACAATATTTAGGATCCGCCTTCGTTGCAGCATCGGGTTCTTCCATTGGAATGCCTTTTGGTTCATAAACTGTTCCCCCTTGGACCATCGCGTTATAACAATTCACAGCCTCTTGTATCGTTCAAGGCAACGGTGGCGGGTCTTCTCTGTCTCTTCCAAACTTCCTCTTGTTGTCCCTCTTCGGTGCCTTGCCCCTATCTTCCCCCTCGGCGTACCCTACCCATGGGGGCTGAGACTTCCCCCCCCCGCGGGTTGCATCGGCTGCCTGAACATCATGGGCTCTACCACCGGATTGGGTCTCACCACCAAAGAGATGTTCCTCGTTGCTTTTAAGAATGTTGCAAAAGTCCCCTTGCGCGTCTCGTTGATAAGATGGCAGATGTATTCAGGAAGCAGTCCCTCAGCACAAATCTGTAATAACTTGGACTCTTTGGCCTCCTCCCTTACATAGAGGGACCTTTCCCTGAACCTTCGAACATAGGCCACCACCTCTTCCCCATGTCTTTGCTTCTTCCTACCAAGTTGGGTCAAGGTGAACTCATCTTCTGCCAGAAAGAACTTTTGGACAAACAATACATGCATCTCCTCCCACGTAGAAACGCTATTGGGAGTCAAATGGGAGTACCAGGTGTATGCCTTATCGGTTAGGGATTTGGAAAACTCCCTCAATCTAAGCTTCTTATCATTGTAATGTGCTCCCAAGTGTTCAACAAAACGCTTAATGTGCTCCTTCGGGCTCCCACCTTTCCCTGTATATTTTTCAAAGATAGGGGGAATATAGTCCTTTGGGTAATTCTCATCATTGTATTTTTGAGGATAAGGTGTTCGAAAGTCATCATAAACTGAAGCCACCTCGCCAGCAGATTGCGAGGAAGCTTGCATGAACTTCAACATCTCTTTCTGCATCTCTTTTCTCATTTCCTCCATAGGCGATGCTACTGGGACAACCAACAGTGGAGCCACGGGCTGAGTGTCCGTTGCAACTGAAATGAACGTTACCGGTGGTGCCGTTGAAACTCCTGAGGTTCCCACTGCTGGTTCACAACAGAGGGTACGCTTGTTGGGATTATTCCCGCAACACCCGCACCTGGTGGGGCCGTTGGAGCTACCCCTGGCGTTACGAAAGCATTAGCCTCCAATCCTCCCAGCATAGTTGAAGCTACTGGAGTTTGCAAAAACTCATGAAACTTGCTCATGAGGAGCGCAATCTAGGTGGGTCCCAACCCCGCTCTCGTGGAAGGTTATGTCGCCCTTGGAACACTTGACATCGTCGGAACCGGAGGTACCTCTACTCGAGGAGACCCATCCCTTAGGGCCTCTTGCTCCCTTGCAGCCTGTTCTTCATTATTTTGGATATCATCAAAGTTGAGTCTTCGGGTAGCATTATCTTGTGCCATACTCCTTACCTAGGAGAATACCTCCCCAACAGAGTCGCCAAATGTAAGAGGGTACTTTAGATCATAGATGGAGGCGTAACCCCTTTTAAGTATGGTAATGATAAGTTAATTAGACCAAAACTTTGGATTAGTAATAGAACATGCCAACACAAGCCTAATGAAGATGAAGCTCGATTTAAACTCATAAATCTCTCGTGTATAACTCAGAAAAGTAGTAATGGAATTTTAGAAGTAACTCAGCTAGAGGGATATGGAAGTAAGCATCCTAGATACACCTTGGTAGGCAGGTAGAAACACACCCAAAACACCTTTTTTCTCTCTATCAAGTATTAAAAGCTTCGTGATTAATAACAATGGTGAGTGGGTGAAACTCTCTGGTTTGTAATAACTCTCTCTAACAATAACTCCTTGATTCTCAAAAGAACACACCCTCTCCTCAAAGGTGGTTGGGGTCCTTAAATAGCCCCCCACACCATCCCCGAGGCAACTCAGTCATTTAAGACAATGAAAGACATCCCTCACACTTTATGTCACAACATTAAATGCCTGATGCACTTGTTGTCTCCACGTCATAAACATTAAATGCCAAGACATGCCTTTTGCCTAACCACTGTGTGTCAGGGGGCTGTTGTTGCAGAGGTGGCTCACCAATTGCCTGACAGCCCCAAATACCACGGTGGTTTACTCAAGTGCAGGGATGACATTGTTTAGCTGGCTAGTGACACCACCTTTAGTATATATGACATTAAGTAGAGGGTTATTTGGTTCATGACCCAACGCCCGATGGAACTCCAAGCTGCTCCGCCTGAGGTTCCACGGCCAGGGTCCTTTGGTGTTTTACCAGGTGTATCTAAGATGATCAGGACAATCCCCAACGGTGCCTTACTTCTCAATCCTCCAAACCAAGTCCCTCTAAAGTTCCCACGGTGAGGTCGTTCGATAGAGCATGAAAGCTCTCCTAGGCCCTGCCAAGCCTGGTCTCTCACGAGTACCGTTCGACCTCACACAGGTTCATTATTCTCCTTACATCATTACAATCGTTATAGCTCATAGCCAATACAAACAAAAGATACAATATGACTAAGTAATCAGCAAGCTAACATATGAGTTGTGACTGGGCGGAAAAAGTGTGTTCGTGTGAGGACACAATCGTTGTGTGTTTCGCCGCCGCGATACAAAATAACCTAAGCTACTACCACACTTGACAAGCAAGCACAGCGGTAAGTCGGGTATCGTAAATCCACAGGGAGTGATTGAATTTTAGATGTTAATTGTTTAATTACTTCAGGAATAAAAGTGTAAAAGATGATAGGTTGGAAATGGTGACAAAAGAAAAGAATAAGTTAACGCTAAATTAAAGGAAAGCGAGGATCGGGATCGCATACACACATTCACGGGATAAACAACTACTAATTAGAATTTCGATTCGAAAACATTTAATCGATCATTTTCAATTAAGCATAAACATCACGCAATAAGGAATTTAAGCCAAAGTTGCAAGATTAAACATTTAACGAAAAATGGTCACACGCGGATTAAATTCGGATAATCGCTATAAACACTAACGTTGCATGACAAAGAAAGTTAAACGCATAATAATCCGACTTTAATACGCGAGGTTTCAATTAAATGCGATTTTACACGAAACCTAGTTTTCGGAGCTCGGGGCCCGAAAATGGCGAAAATGAAATCCCGACCCTATTTATCTAAGGGTGCATAGTGAACTAAACTAAATTATGCTAATTAGACTAGGAAAGCAAGAATTAAAGCATGTAAACTAGTTAGAAAGCATGGAAACTAAATTACAAAGCAAGGAAAGAATGAAGAACAACTATATTAATGGAAATGGAAGAGAAAAGATCAATCTTACAAAACCACATGGGTTGTCAATCCAAGAGGAAGAGAAAATGAGCTCTCCAACCCAAAACCCTAACTAAAACTAACCTAAAATTGTGCCTCTACTGATATATATTCTATTACAACAAAATTTGGCTTATATAGTAAGTTGGAATAAAAAAAAAGAAGAAAGAAAAGAAGGCAAAATATCTGCAGAAAACAGAGCATCGATCGATCGACCCCTTTGGTCGATCAATCGACCTAGGCAAAAATTCGGCAAATCAGAATGGTCGATCGATCGACCAGAAGTGTCGATCGATCGATCAAGCAGGGCAAATTACAGCAGCACACTGCATTCCTTCTCTTCCTCTTCTCCTTCTCCTCTTTTGTTTCCTTGTATTTCCTCCGCAAGAAACGCCGTAACTTCTTCGTTATGCATCGGAATCGCGCACCGTTCGCGGCCACGCGAAGCTATCGAGGAGGGATACAACTTCCGTGAGATGTCGGGCCAGGGACCCAAGCTGTGAAAAGACTAAAATGCCCTTGCGCGTGCGGTTGTGTACGGAACTTCACCGGAATGCATCCGAACTTCATACTAAGCATCCAAATACCTACAAAAGCTCAATTAACCCCTGCAAAACATGTTAACATAGAAATCCGAGGTTGTCTGGTTAACGAGCATAAATATAGGGATTAAGATACCCGAGGGGGCTAATAACACGTAGGTTAACGGGTGAAATACGCAATATTTGCGTCGTATCACACCCCCTAACTTACACATTGCTAGTCCCTAGCAATGAAATAGGAAACAACAAGAACTACAAGCAAACCAAAAGCAGGAGAAAGTACAAAAGTATGGTATAAAAGCAATAAAAAGATAAGGCCACTTTCGCGGGCGCACGATTGCATTTAGCATATGCAATAAGCCGTTAAACCCCTAGGTCACCCTAGTGGACGAGTGTCGTCTCGTGAGGGTTTTCAGGGATGAAACCCACAAACATCAAATGGTTTACTCAAAATATGCCCAATCCAACATGCGACAAACTCAACAACAACGAAAAAGATTTCAAACATGTTATTAGCACATTGAACGAATTCAAACAAAAGTCCGTTGTTATTAACAGGTTGAATGCACCTCATAGAATTGAAACTTTAAAAGTGGGAGGGGGAGAGCAAATGCACAATATGATTTGGTAAAAACTTAAATAAACCGGATAAACATAAAGGCATGCATATATTCAATCCTCACGGGCATTACGCTCATCAAGCGAATTCACTCAAAACAGGGAGGTAACACACGGGACATGCGGGCTAAAGAGTAAATGTAAATGGAAACTAGGCCGCACACATGTCACAAATGAAGAACGCTATATAGGAAATGAAAAACTTGCAATCTTAATGAAAGGATACCGCACACTAAAAGAGGCGAAATGCATTTTCACAGATTATCAAAACTATTACGACTTTTAAATTAAATGCACCCTAAGATCACATAGGACTTTATAGGGTTGTAATGTAGGTATGGCTAAGGTACGAAACGAAGGAATATATGTACGAATTCAAAGTGTTCGGAATGAAAACTCGGGATAATGGGAAGGATGCGGGCAATATAAAAAATGGAAAGTAACTTCCAAACAAGCATTAGATATATCATCGGGGATAGTAATCAAAGATTATTGAAACACTACAAACTTCTCTTTCTTTTTCTTTTCTTCTTTTTCTCATGTTTTCTTTTGTTTTCTTTTTGCTTTTTGCTTTCTCTTTTTCTTCACTTTTTTTACTACTTTCTTTTCTTTACTTTTCAAACTCTCATATGCCTAAATTGCAACCGACATCATAACAACATCATTCAATCCCAAGTAACATTCCAAACAAAGGTATGGAAGGTGTATGTATGGTTTAAAACTCCAATTTGGAGTTGGTTATGGGATTTTGGGTAATGAAACGAAAGGCTAGTGTTTAGGCACAAAGGGGTTGACTAGGGAAAGCATATAAGGGTGAGGTCAAGGTCAATATGGGTGATATAACAAAGAAGGCCTATGATCATTTCACAAAGTTTACGCAATTCTCAAGTCAAAACAATACATGAAAATTATGCTCAAGTAACACATTTCAAGTATGAACTCAATTAATGAACGGTCAAATGAAAGAATAGAGAGATTACCAACGAATTCAACGTTTTCAAAGAGAAAAGAATAGTGTATAACACTCACAAACGACGAAAGGTACAAAGCATACTCGGTGTAAGTATATACAATACAACAAAAGATTACCGAGTTATAAAAATCTTAAACCAAATCAATATAACAAGGAAAGTGCATATGCTCATGGGATAAAGTTTAATTCATGAAGTTATTCACAATATCAATGATTTGAGGACTAAAGTCTAATAACTTCTAAAATCGAGAACATGCATCATTGAGTTGTCTATTGGATCGGGCAATTATTAAAATTTATCACTGGAAACAAGGCAAAATGCCCAACAAAGAAGAAAAAAAAATATTTTTCAAATTTTTCAAAATTTTCACAAAAAGGCATACTTAGTAACTAAATGTGAGCAAATCAATGGACTAAACAAAGAAATGGATAGAATATCCTACACCCCCTAACTTAAATGTTGCATTGTCCTCAATGCGCATTAAGAACACAACATAAAGAGAGGAAAAGAACGATATTACCCAAAATTGGAGCGATCTCCATAAGCGCGAGTCCAAAGGAATCTACAAAACAAGTTAGTACCGAGCATAGCAAAAACAAATAACAAAAAGTTAACTAATTACACTAGACTAAATTAAAAGGAAAGAAAAATAGGAAATAAAGAAAATTAAAAAGCAAATTATTTACAACCTACTTTTTAGACTGCACACTAACTATACACTAGAAGTCTAAATAGTTGAGGGTCCACCCAAAAATGGATTTGACTTTGAAAGATCAACGGTGGACCCTCCAAAGCGAACATGCCTCCCGAAAGATATGAATTCCGTTTGAACAACGGAAGGCATGTGGGTGATGAAAAAAGTGAACCATCGCCAATTTGAAATTTTGGGCGGACGATGGGGGATTTGGATAATAAGGGGGAAAGGTACACTTGAGGTCCAAGAAAAATTGACTCATCTCCCAAAGATTTTTCAAATGGAATGGGAGATGGTGCACACGTCGGGATAACATCCATCGAAAACAAGTCCGACAAGGAGTCCTCATCGGCAAAAAGTGTAGAAGTTTTAAAAGTTTCTACCGACTCATAGGAATCAACCGGTAATTCTAATGGTTCAATCACGGAAAACGAATATGGTGATGAAACAAATTCAATCTCAATCGACTCATCGTCGGAAGGAGATTGAATTTCGGGGGAGAAAGATTCACACTCGATGAGAAATTCTTTGAAAAATTGAGGTGAAACACAAGTTTCCACCTCCTCGTTGTTTTGTGCATAAGAATTCATCTCATCGCAAAGTGCACCAAGTCTCATTCCAGCATCATTTAGGCTTTCCAAACCTTGGGAGTAAAGAAGCAAAGTCTCTTCCAAAGTAGGCTTCCTCGGCTCAAGAGCCTCGGACTCCTCATTTGGTTGAAACTCGTCTTCGAAAGTAATGAAATAAGAATCGTCATTGGATTCGAATAATGAATCCAACTCAAGTTCCCAATAACGATTTTCATTCCGATAAATGTTTTCAAGTCTTTAATTTTCAAGAAAATCTTGAAAATGAAAAACTTGAAAACTATCCCCAAAGTAAGAATCATTAGAATGACCGCAATAACTATAATAGTAGGACATGATTACCTCGTTATTTGTAGATGGAGAATCCGAGCAAGAAAGTGAGCAACCCCGAATCAAAGTTTCTTAGCGCTCAAATATGCTATCCTGCAAAAAAGGTTAAAACAAAGAATACAAATACAAAAGGAAAAATACTACGAAATAATAAAACAATTACTATCAAAAACACACTCCCCGGCAACGGCGCCATTTTGTGGCCGGGCGGAAAAAGTGTGTTCGTGTGAGGACAAAATCGTCGTGTGTTTCGCCGCCGCGATACAAAATAACCTAAGCTACTACCACACTTGACAAGCAAGCACAACGGTAAGTCGGGTATCGTAAATCCATAGGGAGTGATTGAATTTTAGATGTTAATTGTTTAATTACTTCAGGAATAAAAGTGTAAAAGATGATAGGTTGGAAATGGTGACAAAAGAAAAGAATAAGTTAACGCTAAATTAAAGGAAAGCGAGGATCGGGATCGCATACACACATTCACGGGATAAACAACTACTAATTAGAATTTCGATTCGAAAACATTTAATCGATCATTTTCAATTAAGCATAAACATCACGCAATAAGGAATTTAAGCCAAAGTTGCAAGATTAAACATTTAACGGAAAATGGTCACACGCGGATTAAATTCGGATAATCGCTATAAACACTAACGTTGCATGAAAAAGAAAGTTAAACGCATAATAATCCGACTTTAATACGCGAGGTTTCAATTAAATGCGATTTTACACGAAACCTAGTTTTCGGAGCTCGGGGCCCGAAAATGGCGAAAATGAAATCCCGACCCTATTTATCTAAGGGTGCATAGTGAACTAAACTAAATTATGCTAATTAGACTAGGAAAGCAAGAATTAAAGCATGTAAACTAGTTAGAAAGCATGGAAACTAAATTACAAAGCAAGGAAAGAATGAAGAACAACTATATTAATGGAAATGGAAGAGAAAAGATCAATCTTACAAAACCACATGGGTTGTCAATCCAAGAGGAAGAGAAAATGAGCTCTCCAACCCAAAACCCTAACTAAAACTAACCTAAAATCGTGCCTCTACTGATATATATTCTATTACAACAAAATTTGGCTTATATAGTAAGTTGGAATAAAAAAGAAGAAGAAAGAAAAGAAGGCAAAATATCTGCAGAAAACAGAGCATCGATCGATCGACCCCTTTGGTCGATCGATCGACCTAGGCAAAAATTCGGCAAATCAGAATGGTCGATCGATCGACCAGAAGTGTCGATCGATCGATCAAGCAGGGCAAATTGCAGCAGCACACTGCATTCCTTCTCTTCCTCTTCTCCTTCTCCTCTTTTGTTTCCTTGTATTTCCTCCGCAAGAAACGCCGTAACTTCTTCGTTATGCATCGGAATCGCGCACCGTTCGCGGCCACGCGAAGCTAGCGAGGAGGGATACAACTTCCGTGAGATGTCGGGCCAGGGAACCAAGCTGTGAAAAGACTAAAATGCCCTTGCGCGTGCGGTTATGTACGGAACTTCACCGGAATGCATCCGAACTTCATACTAAGCATCCAAATACCTACAAAAGCTCAATTAACCCCTGCAAAACATGTTAACATAGAAATCCGAGGTTGTCTGGTTAACGAGCATAAATATAGGGATTAAGATACCCGAGGGGGCTAATAACACGTAGGTTAACGGGTGAAATACGCAATATTTGCGTCGTATCAAGTTGCCAGGCCAAGCTGCCTCGCTTGAGCTGCCACGCTGTCTTAATCCCAAACACTGTTGCCAATGGGTGGATTATCCCTAATCTCAGGATTATCTCCAATCCCCCTCTACAATATATATATAGGGAACACCTAACACCTATATAATTTTAATTCCTATGTTGTAATTGGTTCGCGCTAGTGGCAACGAATACGTGTGTGACAGGCGTCTTTGGTAACGGACACGCGTGTATTAAAAAAGATGCGTGCGACATACGTGTCCGTTGCTGTTGGCGCAGACCAATTACAACATATGAATTAAAATTGAATGGGTGTTAAGTGTTTTTTGTTAAGGTACATTAAAATGTTCATCTTTTATGTTCGGTTTTGAACCTCTCCCTATATATATATACACGGAGAGTCTCCTGTAAGGACTATTTATTTTACATGCTTCGGTATATACAATTTTTTTTAAAATAGTAAAAAATGAATTTTTTGATGAAGCTTCGTAGATATGATCTCCATCATCTCACCCACGTTATGATAATTTTTTTTGGAGATGATCATCTCTATAGTGAGGAGATCATCTCCAATTTTTTTTTATCATAATGTGGGTGAGATAATGGAGATCATATACATGAAGTTTCATCAAAAAATTATTTTTTTACTATTTTAAAACAATGATCCGCACGGAGTTCGCACCATAAGAGGTTTATATATATATATATATATATATATATATAGATGTAATCTTAAGTTAAAATAAATTGATACAACTTCCCAAGTAAGTAAACCTTGTTATACAGCGACCTCAAATTTTAATGATGATGAAGATCAACATTCCCCCACTCAAACAGATTTTGAAACAAGTTCAGTAAATCATCAATTATTAACAATCAATAAAGACTATAAAATTGACATGATTAAATTAGGAGAAGATTTCGAGTCAAAAGAAAATCGTACTAAACGACGAGCATATCGAGAAAAGTACTCCCCAAGAGAAAAGGATAAAATAATAAAAAAGTGGAAAACTTTAATGAATGAAATAAGAACGGACATAAAGTTCTTTGACTATTTAGATAATTATTATCACAAAATAAATGTCATAACAAAAGTAAAATGGACAAAACAAGACAAAACTACAGTCTCGTCTAGTCACCCTCCACTAGAAACCATTTTAGTAAATCACATGGGAACATAAGTAGTTGCTACACCCTTTAAAGTCACATCTACTAATGATGAAATCAAAAAAGTTATTGAGCAAAATAATTACACTAACCAATACTTGAATACTTTAGAAAAACAACTAGAATCCATTGAAAATAAGTTAGACAAACCAAACCTACCATATAAAAGAGAAATACCTTTAATTCAACTTCCGGAGGTTCGAAAAGGAATAAATTTACAAACAAAGTCTGAGAAAACTCTAGATAAAATAGAAAAAATAATTAAAGATATCAAACCAGAGTCATCAAAGACTATTACAACTATCAACAAAAAAACCTATATTAACCAAACAGACTTATCCCAAGAATCTACTACAGATGAAGATATCCAGACTATTGAAAAATAATTTACTAATGTTGAATTGAATAGAATAAAAAACTCCAGAGTAACTCCAACCACCTTAACAAAAAATTGGTATACAAGACCAAGAACCCCAGATATGCAATATGAAGAAAGAAATATACACAATCAACAAGAAATTTTAAATAAAATGCAACACATATCTATGGTTGCCAACAATTGCCTAAACAATCAAAACATTCCCCAAACAGAAATAGTTGAGCTTTTAACAACAGGATTCACCGAAACATTAAGATCTTGGTAGGATAACATCTTACCGAAGAATCAAAGGAACAAATTAAATCTGCTGTCCAACAAGATGATAATGGCCTCCCAATATTTGATGAAAGCATTGGAATGGGAATTCCAGATGGAGTTAACACTCTAGTTTTCACAATAATAAAATATTTTTTAGGAACACCAAGTAATATAACCTCAAGAATTCATGATCAACTAAGTAACCTTAGATGCCCAACTTTAAGCGATTTTATATGGCACAAAGATGTTTTCACATCACGAGTAATGTTTAGAGACGATAGTAATGAACCATTTTGGAAAGAAAAATTTATTAATGGTTTACCAAATTTATTTGGTCATAAAATAAGAGAAGTTCTAAGTAACACAAATGGACACATTGATTATAATAATCTTACATATGGAGACATGATAAGTACAATCCAGAAAGAGGGATTAAAAATGTGTATAGAAATGAAAATAAGCAACCGGACTAATAAAGAAAAATTAAAGGCAAAATATGAGATGGGAAATTTTTGTGAACAATATGGTTTGAACCCTGTTGCACCATCAAGAAATAAAAATTACAAGTCATATCCAAAACAATACAAAAGACATAGAAAAAACTATTTCAAAAATAACAAATTTTACAATAAAAAAATAAGGAATTTTATACAAAACATAAAAAACCACAAACTAATCCACAATATAAGAAAAATGACAAAAGTAAAGTAAAATGTTATAAATGTGGAAAAACAAGTCATTACAAATCGGAATGTAAAGTAAAATTCAAAATTAACCAGTTACAACTATCATCTGAAGTAACACAAGAAATATACAAAATTTTTGAACTAAAAAATTCTTCTAGTGAAGGTGAATTTAGATAGCTGGAAAACACAATAACTGAAAACTGAAATTACAATAACTGAAAGTAAACTTACAAAGATTACTGATTAATATAGATGGTTGAACCAGATGAACTTGAAAGCATAATGTTTAATACAAGATAAGAATGAAAACTCAGAGAATAATAGAGAGGTGGAGATTGAGAGAGAGTTTGCAATAGTGAGATAGGAAATTGGACTCTGTCTTTATTTGGGATTGGATATCTTATCCATTCTAAAACTTTATTAAGTGGTTTGTAATTGATGACTAGCCTGGGTGCTCCGCGTTCTAATTCGGCATTTTTTCTGACATAGAATGCAGGGCATGACCAAGGAGATTTACTTTTTCTTATAATTCATTTTTGTAATAAACCATTAATTTCATCTTTACATAGTTCCATATCTTCTTGATTCATTTGGATTGGTCTCGCTTTGGTAAGGATAATTTTTTCACTAAAATCTTTAGTGTATGGCAAAGTTACTATATGTTTCTTTCTATGTAAAAAGGCATTTGGTAGATCGGAACAGATTTCATTTGTGATTTTTAATTTTTAATTTTCTATTTTATCTTGGAGAATCTTGTTAGTAAGTTGGTCTTCAATCCTCTTGTATCATACTTCTTCATTTAAAAAATTTAATTGTCTTCTCTTGTATTGAAGACGGTTTACCGATATTGAAAAATCTTTGAGCGTTTTTAAATCTCTGACTTCTGGTTTTGAAAGAAATTCTTTCAAAACATAGCTTTTTAACACTTCTATATCTCTGACTTTTTCTATCATCCAATGAATTTTGTTTGATAAAAAAACATAGCTTTGTGAGAAAATGTTTGGTACAAGTTACTCTTTTATACGTCTGACAAAGTGTTTGGGACAAGTTACTCTTTTATACGTTTGTACGTTGGTTTAGATATTACGAATTTAAAGGATAGGCATTTTAGTGTAGACAAAAGGTGAGTCCATATTATATTATATATGCGGGATGGTCCGCAAGAAAGCATTGTTGATATACATACATACATACATACATAAATACATACATACATACATACATATACACATACAAACTTATCAAATTCAAACTTAATTTTCTATTTACCCTAGTTGTGTACTTATTTAAAATCCAATTTTATTTTATTATCTCGTTAATAATTTTTTGGTTAGTTCTATTATCACAGGCTATGTTGAATGAATTTCCTCTTTATTGGGTGTGTTTGCTTTCACTTAAAAACATTTATAATTTTGATAAGTATAAATTCACATTCGCTTTCATATAATATTCGGATTTACTTAAGACATGGGTTATTGTGTGTAGTTGGTTGGTCAATCTATATTATAGAAGCACCGTACGAACCGCTATGTTTTTCATTGCCACAACAAAATACATCCAGTGCCCATAGATTCCAGTTTGAGCTAACCAAAATTTGGCTCGTCGAAACATCTGTTGATGGTACAATAAACTTTAAGCATCAATAAACTAAATGTTACATTATAAACATCATTTATCGCTAACTTATGCCTTGCTCCATAGGATAAGATTAATTCCGAATAATATTGAAGACTAGACACGTGTGACTTCACAGTCATCATCAAATGCAATACCTTAAAACATACAAATTGTAGAGATGCCCATTTTTTTGCATCCAAAATCGAAGAAATATATGTTTAGGAGCCCCGGAGCAGTAAATTCCTTAAGCACAAACTATAGTCACCGACTTTATCGTGCGAGGGATTTAGATATAATATTTTACATTACTTTTAGCCTATTTAGTCTCGCTTTCTACATATGTTTTCATGTTTTAAAAATCTCAATTCGAAACTTTATCGACTTCATCTTGTTGGTTTATAAGTTTATGATTTATATCTCTTATAGATATATGTTTAAGTATGCACTATGTTATATGTCGTTTGGTCTATCTATCATTGTCTTAAATTCTTTAATTGCTTCTCACTCTGGAAGGTGAGAAATGATAGAAGTCTGTGACTACATACGAGAGGTTTATGAATACCAACAAGTTAGATAGATTTATTTAACTGGTGTTATGTATTCTGATGATTTTGTATGTTTATGCCATCAAACTAATGTTCATTTATCGTTTAGCTTAGTTTATGCAACAAAAGAAAACATGATACCTCACAATGAAGATCCTTTAGATTATTTTGGAAAAGATCCTCGTAATGTTAAATACATCTGCAACACAAATTTAAGAAGCAAGTCCTTAAACTAATAATTGTTGGATAAATTTCAATATAATATAATATTTTAATTATATTATTGATGTTTTATTTTAGTTGTTAATATTTTATTATATTATTGGTGTTTTAATTTAAACATAGTTTGGGTTTTATTTTAGAAGGTAGAAACATGAGCAAATGGATGTGAAAGATATGGGAGTGCTCAAAATCCCATATTGTCCCACATTGAAAGAATACTACAAAAAGTAGTGGTATATCAACTAAAGGACAACTAAGATTCTTAGTTGACAAGTCAAATAAGAGGCTATGATCCTACGCATTGCGGTGGTGCTTAAGCACCACCAATCACGACACGCCGCGCGCGAAAGTGCGATTGGACGACTTAGGGCGCATTGCGCGCACTTGGCACGTGCGCATCGTCGCTTGGAGCATGGGAGCCTAAAGTTTTGACGAGGTAAAACAGATCAACGGTTGTGATTAAACGATCCGATCAAAGGGTTTAAAATCCGAAACGACTTGATCTGAACTGTTAGATGAACTCGTAGCGTTTTGTATAGTGGATGTCCATTCGCTTACGATGGGATGCCTAATCTGAACCGTTAGATTGAAGCTGTTCCAAACAGGCACAATCCAACGGCTGCTGAGTCACTACATGAAGAGCTGTGACTGTTGAAGACTTGATCTGAACCGTTAGATGAACTCGTAGCATTTCGTGTAGGGGATGTCCATTCGCTTACGATGGGACGTCCAATCTGAACCATTTGATCGAAGATATTCCAAACAGGCACGATCCAATGACTGCTGAGTCACTACATGAAGAGCTGTGACTGTTGAAGAACAGTCACAGAAATGGCTATAAAAAGAGTTCTAGGCCTCTGTTTTGGACACTGAAAATTGCTAATTTATCCTCTATTCGTCCTCTACCTCTTGGCATTATCAAGTTACAAATTTAGAGTGTTCTCGGTTTGATCAAATAGTACATAGTTTGAATCAAACAAATTGCTCATACACTGCATTGTATCCTGAAGGCAGATTCTATAAAACCTATTGTGTACTCACGATTCTGTCTCAACCGGATTGGGAGAAATATTGTCTAAAAGAAAGCGTTCCAAGAACGTGCCTTGCAGAAATTAATTAATATATTTCGTTCTTTCCATTACAAATATCCAACAGTTTTAGGCAATATTTTATATTCTTATTACTGCACTCAAATTGAAGGAACAGTGGTACAATCTATTTAAGTCATGAGTCAAGACTTAATCCGACTCGACCGTTTTGATGGCGAAAATTTCACCCATTGGCAAGAGAAAGTTATGTTCTTCCTCACATCACTAAAACTATCATACATTCTAGATGACAACCTTGAACAAATTCCCGACCCCATACCCAAAGACACCGAAGAAATAAAGTAAAAACGTGTGAAGAGGAAAGAAGGAGAATTTATGTGTCGAGGACATATTCTCAATGCTTTATCTCAAACTATTTATAGCGCTCATCGAATGATTCCTACGACAAAGGAATTATGGAAGGCTTTAGAGACAAAGTATCAGGAAGCGAGCAACCGTAAGTTTTTAATTTCAAACTATATGAATTTTAGAATGAGTAATGATAAATCTGTCGTTGCATAAGCACATGAACTCCAACAAATTGTTGGTGACCTTAAAGCCACTGGAATTAATCTTCAAGATGAATTTCGAGTAGGGGTGATTGTTTCAAAACTTCCATCCTCTTGGAATGGCTTTAAGAAGAAAATTAATCATGATGAAAAGACTTATACCGTGGAATCCCTTCTTCATCACCTTCGTATTGAAGATGATACTCGTATTCGAGAAAAGAAGGATGAACAAGGTGAGGGTCATTCAAAAGCTAATATGGTCGAGGATAAAAAATCCAAGATTATCAAAGACTCAAAATTTAAAGCAAAGAATGATTCAAAATTCAAGAACCAAAGTGCAAATAAGAAAAAGAAGGGAAAATATTTCTTTTGTGACAAACCGGGCCATTATTCTCGAGAATGTCGTCTTAAAAAGAAGGCATTTAAGGAAAAAAAGGGTCGAAGGAAACCAACAATGTTGAAGATCTTATTGCTACTGTATGCGAAGCAAATTCAATTGATAATGAAAGTGGATGGTGGCTGGATACCGGTGCAACGATCCATATATGTAAAGACCGATCTTCATTCAAAACATATCAAGAAATTGATGGAAAATAAGTGAAGATGGTAAATAATCTTCGCACAAATGTAGTTGGGAAAGGCACTGTGGAATTGAAGCTAACTTCTGGAAAGACACTTACTCTAATTGATGTACTTCATATACCTGATATGTGTAAAAATCTTGTGTCTGGGGACCTTCTCAATAAGAGAGGTTTCAAACTAGTGTATGAGTCTGATAAGTTTGTCTTGTCAAAGAATGACCAATTTATTGGCAAGGGTACTCTTGTAACGACATGATCATAATTAATGTAATCAATAATATTAGTTCTGCTTATATGGTTGAGTCTATTTCTTTATGGCATAGTAGATTATGTCATGTGAATTATAAAAGTATAAAAAATATGACTAATCTCGGCTTAATCTCGGATTGTAAATTTGATAACCTTTCTAAATGTGAAATTTATGCTTAATCGAAGATAACTAGAAAGTCGTTTAAATCTGTTGAGAGGACATCTGAAATGCTTGATCTTATTCATAGTGATGTATGTGATATGAAGAGTAATATGACTCGTGGTGGAAATAAATATTTCTTAACTTTTGTTGATGATTACTCTAAGTATGCATATACATATTTACTTAAAAGTAAAGATGAAGTTTTCGAGAAATTTCTAATTCTTAAAGCAGAAGTTGAAACTCAACAAAATCAAAAAATTAAAGTCCTACGATCCGATAGGGGTGGTGAATATTACCCAAATGAGTTTATACAATTTTGTAATAGTAATGGAATAATCCATCAAGTTACGGCACCTTATACGCCACAAAAAAATGGAACGGTGGAAAGAAAAAATAGGACTTTAGTTGAAATGATAAATGCAATGTTAATCAGTTCTGGTTTACATTTGTCGATGTGGGGAGAAGCGGTTTTATCCGCATGTTATATTTTAAATAGAGTTTCATTGAAAAACAAGGATGTTACACCATACGAATTATGGTTTCATCGTAAGCCTAATCTTAGACGTCTTAAAGTTTGGGGTTGTCTTGCTTATGCACGAAAACCCGAACCTAAAAGACCTAAACTAGGAAATAGGACTTACAAATGTGTTTTTATTGGATACTCTAGTAATAATACGACTTATAGATTTTTAAATCTTGAAACTCAAGAAATCATTGAGTCGGTAGATGTACAATTCTTTGAACATCTAACAAAGTTTAGTACTTTGAATCAAGGTTTAGAAAATAATAATCCGACTGTTGACTCCTCAACTTTAGAAGAAAATTCACAACCTATATCTTCTTCGGAAATAACGAATGACGTTGAACCACGAAGGAGTAAAAGACAAAGAACTGAAAAAATATTTGGGCCTGATTTTGTTATTTATTTAGTTGAAGGGGATTTAAATGAGACTAAGAACAAAACTGAATTTGTTCTTAATGTAGAAGATGAACCGAAAACATTTCATGAAGCGATAACATCTAGGGATGCTGTCTTTTGGAAATAAGCAATAAATGATGAAATGAATTCAATTTTGTCAAATCAAACTTGGGTTATTTCCGATCTTCCCCCCGGGGCTAAATCTATTGGGTGAAAATGGATATTTAAAAGAAAATTAAATCCAGATGGTTCTATAAATAAATTTAAGGCAAGACTAGTTGCTAAAGGCTATAAGCAAAAACATGGAATTGATTACTTTGATACATATGCTCCTGTTGCTCGAATCACTTCCATTAGGATATTAATATCTCTTGCTTCTATTCAGAATTTAGTTATTCATCAAATGGATGTTAAAACTGCATTTTTAAATGGTGATTTAGAAGAAGAGATTTATATGGAACAACCCGAAGGGTTTGTTTTGCCTGACCAAGAAAAGAAAGTGTGTAAACTGGTTAAATCTCTTTATGGCCTTAAACAAGCTCCTATGCAATGGCATGAGAAGTTTAATAATATTGTTATATCCCATGGATATAAAGTTAATGATGCCGAAAAATGTATATATAGTAAATTTGAAAATGGTGTTGGTGTTATTATTTGATTATATGTGGATGACATGTTAATATTTGGGTCTAATCTCAATATGTTGAAGAAACCAAAAGGTTTCTTTCATTAAAATTTGATATGAAAGATCTTGGAGAAGCTGATGTGATTTTAGGAATCAAAATTGTGAGAAAGGATAATTATTTAGCATTATCTCAATCTCATTATATAGAAAAAGTTCTCAAAAGATATAATCATTTTGAACTTAAGCCAGCTGCTACACCAGTGGATACTAGTATCAAATTAATGAAAAATACTGGGCGTGCTATGGACCAACTTAAATATGCTAGTATTATTGGGAGTCTAATGTATGCCATGCATTGCACTAGACCAGACATTGCTTATGCAGTGAGTGTCTTGTGTAGATTTACAAGTAATCCAGGACAAGAGCACTGGAATGTGATTTCTAGGGTACTTAGGTACCTGAAGAGGACTTTGGATTATGGCTTACATTATGTAGGATATCCATCTGTTTTAGAAGGATATAGTGATTCAAGTTAGAATAATATTGAATCAAAATCCAAGTCAACTACTGGTTGGATTTTTACGCTAGGCGGAGCAACTATCTCTTGGGGATCCATGAAACAAACATATGTGTCACATTCAAAAATGCAATCTGAATTTATAGCCCTAGCAGATGCATGTAAAGAAGCATAATGGCTTAGAAATGTGATGTATGATATTCCTTTATGGAAAAATCCATCTCCTTCTATTATGATAAGTTGTGATAATCAAGCCACAATTTATAAAGTTTCGAACAAAACTTACAACGAAAAATCTAGACACATTAGTCTAAGGCATCAAATTATAAGAAAATTACTCAAAGAAGGAGTAATTACAGTCGACTATGTTAAAACGAACAAGAATTTAGCAGATCCTCTGACTAAAGGTCTTATTAGGGAGATGATATATATCACCTCAAAATAAATGGGACTAAGGTCTATTAAATAAACACAACTATATTTAATGGGAATCTAACTCATATCTTGAAAATATAGATAGAGTTCAATGTGGTTGATAAACGGGGGTTTCGCCGCGGCGCGAGAGTCACCTACGCGCCGATCGTTTTATATTCGGCTCACCTGAACTATACAAAAACCTAAATTACGACTACACTCAACTGGTGAGTACAACGGTAAGTCGGGTATCGAATCCACAGAGAATGTTTGATAGATCGTAATAGATTATTAATTCAGGAATAAAAGTGTAAAAGGATGATGTATAAATGTAAATGAAAGAAAAGAGAAGTTAAGTCTAAATAAAGTAAAGCGAGGATCGGGATATCATCCAACCACCCGAATCGAAACAACTACTAATCAAGATTTCGGCTCGAAAGCAATTTAATCGAGCATTATCAATTACACATAAATTTCACACAATAGGGAATTTAAGCCAAAGTTGCGAGAATAAACACATAACCGAAAATTGGTCGCACACGTATTAAACTCGGATTATCTCTTTATACACTAACGATGCATGACATAGAAAGTTAAACGCACAATAATCCGATTTTAATTCGCGCGGGTTCAATTAAATGCAATTTTGTACAAAACCTAATTTTCGGAGCTCGGGGCCCGAAAATGGCAGAAATGAAATCCCGACCCTATTTATCTAAGGGTGCATAATGAATTAAACTAAATTATGTTAATTAAACTAGGAACGCAAGAATTAAAACATGTAAACTAGTTAGAAAGCATGGAAACTAAATTACAAAGCAAAGAAAGAATGAAGAACAAAGTTATATTAAAGGAGATGGCAATGAGTAGTTCAATCTTACGAAACCCATGGGTTGTCCATCCAAGAAGAAGAGAAAATGAACTCTCCAAACAAAACCCTAACCTAAAATATCTATATCAGAATATGAATGTCTCTTTTTACAATAAAAATTGGCTTAAGTAGTAAGTTAGAATAAAAGAAAAGAAGAAAGAAAAGAAAAGAAAATATCTGCAGGAAAAAACAGGGGATCGATCGATCGACCCCTGTGGTCGATTGACGACTGTTAAAATTGTGGCAAGAATATAAAGGGTCGATCGATCGACCCCCGGGCTCGATCGATCGATCAAGCAGGGCAGCCTGCAGTTTCCCCTGTTTTGGCATGCAATTCATCTCCGCTCAAATCGCCGTAACTTCGTCATATGGACTCAGAATCGCGCACCTTTCACAGCCACTCAAAGCTTGAGAGGAGGGATACAACTTCCATGAAGATGTTAGGCCAGTTGCCCAATCTGTAAAATGACTAAAATGCCCCTGAACGTGTGGTTGTGTACGGAAATTGCGTGAAATTCGTCCGAATCCCATACTTGGTACCTAAATACCTACAAAAGCCCAATTATACCTCATATAGCATGTTAACAATATAAACCGAGGTTGTCTGGTTAACGGGATTAAATATAGAGATTAAGGCACCCGAGGAGGCTAAAATGCGTAGGTTCGACGGATGAAATACGCAATATTTGCGTATTATCAGTGGTACTAACAAGTTAAATTATAGCTATGGAACACTAGGAATTTTATACAAAATTTCCATTCTATGTGCCTAGTGTTGGTTTTCTGCATGTTAGAGGATGAAGGTTACTTCTTAATAAATCATATAGGTGTGACTCGCAGAATCACTAAAGTTGATTTACCTATACGAGTATCGAAAGTGTGGCCGCTTTCTATGGAATCAAGACCGATCCTAAAGCGCTCGTAAAATCAGGATTAGCACAAGGCCATAAAAGTGCATGCTAGAAGAACACTCACAAACTCAGAAATCGGTATGTGTGATAGTTCCGGCTAGTCTTAAAATGTCCTTGGTTCAAGATATGTTCACCACAACACCTTGATGAAGCTTTGAAGTTTTTACACTATATGGAAGTTCAAGTCCGAAATACACTTCTCATTTATGTACTAGATTTTAGCGATAATGCCAAAATTTATTTATTCTCTGTTTTGCTTAGCTCTCTCGTGTATATTGAAATTGGTGGGGGAATGTTGGATAAATTTCAATATAATATAATATTTTAATTATATTATTGATGTTTTATTTTAGTTGTTAATATTTTATTATATTATTGGTGTTTTAATTTAAACATAGTTTGGGTTTTATTTTAGAAGGTAGAAATATGAGCAAATGGGTGTGAAAGATATGGGAGTGCTCAAAATTCCATATTGTCCCACATTGGAAGAATACTACAAAAAGTAGTGGTATATCAACTAAAGGACAACTAAGATTCTTAGTTGACAAGTCAAATAAGAGGTTATGATCCTACGCATTGCGGTGGTTCTTAAGCACCACCAATCGCGACACGCGACACGCGGCGCGCGAAAGTGCGATTGGGCGACTTAGGGCGCATTGCGCACTTTGACCCGCACTTCACATGTGTGCATCGTCGCTTGGAGCGTGGGAGCCTAAAGTTTTGACGAGATAAAACAGATCAACGGTTGTGATTAAACGATCCGATCAAAGGGTTTAAAATCCGAAACAACTTGATTTGACCCGTTAGATGAACTCGTAGCATTTCATGTAGGGGATGTCCATTCGTTTACGATGGGATGCCCAATCTGAACCGTTAGATCCAAGCTGTTCCAAACAGGCACGATCCAACGGCTGCTGAGTCACTACATGAAGAGCTGTGACTGTTGAAGAACAGTCACAGAAATGGCTATAAAAAGAGTTCTAGGCCTCTGTTTTGGACACCGAAAATTGCTAATTTCTCCTCTCTTCGTCCTCTACCTCTTGGAATTATCAAGTTACAAATTTAAAGTGTTCTCTATTTGATCAAATAGTATATAGTTTGAATCAAACAAACTGCTCATAGACTGCATTGTATCTTGAAGGCAAATTCTATAAAACCCATTGTGTACTCGCGGTTCTGTCTCAATCGGATTGGGAGAAATATTGCCTAAAAGAAGGCTTTCCAAGAACGTCCCTTGCATAAATTAATTAATATATTTAGTTCTTTCCATTACAAATATGCAACAATAATTTGGGGATTAACTTGACATAAACAAAAGATTAGAGACCATTTAAAAATTAGAGTGATAGTTTAGGGACTAAAAGTGTAATTTACTTTAAAAATACTGAAAGATATCATAACGAGTTATGGGTGCATGAGAAATTCTTTTCTTGACCAATTAGATAACTTGAACTATACGTTTCCCAAAACTAGTTCACTACGTATGGGTAAAAATCGGCAAACCATGGTAATGATCCTTCGGACAAGGATTGACTAACCATGGGTTTGTGCCCCCAGAGTGTTAGAATAATTTTTTGGGGCCCCCTATTTTTTCCTGTTACAAATACAAAACAACCCTTGCTAACTTTGTATAGTTTAATGCTTGAAAATCCATCGGCGAGGGAACTTAGACCAGATGGAGATCGGACCAGCCCTTGTTTTGGCCCTTATGAAATTATGGGTTTTGCTTTTGATAAATATGGTTTGCCCAACTCTATCGAACACATATTCATTTTTTCTCGAGGATACATGCTAAAGCTCTTTGGAAGCCCACATATTATTTGGGCTTATGTGTTTCCTCGGTTATAACACCGGATGAAATTGCTCTTTCAAGACCATTTATGGATCACCCCAGGTGATAGCTCAACTCATTGAGTTTCTTGGCATAGTCCTTGAGGTCATCAGTTCGAGTCCTGGGATGGGGGGGGGGGGGATGGGATTTACAAAGTGGCAAGTTCTTAGGAAGTACCCACATAACCCCCCCCCCCCCCCCCCCCCCCCCCAAAAAAAAAAAAAAGAGAGCATTTATGGGTATATGTTTAAGAAATGACTGCCAATAAACTCATTTGATGGGATAGTTAAATGTTTACAATATAATCATCATATTATTGAACAAATGAGTTTATTTTATCTTTATTAAGATAATATATATATATATATATATATATATATATACGGAGAGGTTCAAAAGTGAACATTTCAACGAACATTAAGAAAACATGCCCAAAACCTATTAATTTTAACTCCTATGTTGAAATTGGTTCGCCCTAGTGGCACCCGAGACCATTCCGGCCAGCACCCCCCACACCCACCTACCCACCCCCATTCCCACCCCCATAAGGGATTCCATGGTGCTGCCATACCTGCTACCATGGTGGTGGGGGGTAGGTGGGGGTGAGGGGTGCTGGCCGGAATGGTCCCGGGTGCTGCTGGCGCGGACTAATTTCAACATAGGAGTTAAAATTAATGGATTGTGGGTGTTTTTCCTTAATGTTCGCTTTTAATGTTCCCTTTTGAACACACACACACACACACACACACACACACACACACACACACACACACATATATATATATATATATAGGGAGATGTTCAAAAGCGAACATAAAATATGAACATTTTAATGAAGCTTAACAAAAAACACCTAACATCCATTAAATTTTAGTTCCATGTTATAATTGGTCCGTCCCAACGACAATGGACACACGTGTGGCACGCATCTTTTTTAATACACGCGTGCGCGTTGCTGCTGGCGCGTGTCACACACGTGTCCGTTGGCGATGGCGCAGAACAATTACAACATAAGAATTGAAATTGACTGGGTGTTAAGCATTTTTTGTTAAGGTTCATTAAAATGTTCATCTTTTATGTTCACTTCTGAATCTCTCCCTATATATATATAGAGAGGGAATCTCATGAGGACCTCTGTTTGCATACCGCTGGCCGGACCAATTTTGATAAAATAGTAACAAAAATATTTTTGGGCTAATTTTTTTAATAGTTTTTAAACATTTCAGTAGGACCATATACAAAAGACCAGCTCAAAATGAATTTGTAGAAGTGGTGATCGCTTAAATAAGCTTTGATACTAATTTGTAGAATCGCTACAGCGGAATAATGCGAATTCTCAAATAAAATATTCAATTTTAGTTAAACCCTAAAACATGCATCTAAGTGATTGAATTAAATATGAAAATCAAACAATCACAAGATCAAATATTAGGAACACCAAATTCAGAAAAAATCCCCGAAGCGAAAAACCTTTTATTTCTAGAATTTTGAAAAGTTTACAAGACCATTGACTTACATACAACTTGATCGCCTACAAGAGTAACGCAAGGTGCCTTCGTCAAACCTTCAAAGTAACGGCTAGAAATCAGCAGTCGTTCACATGCAACTATACCACAAGGACACACAGTCCTAGACACGCAGTCTTGATGGTGTAGGTTATCCTCCCCGCAAGAGTAACTTCATAGAAACTCCCTCCACAATAGCACGCAGCTCTCCGGTTGTAGAGTTCTCCCCACAAAGGTAAAGTTTCAACAAATTTGAATCTAGGGTTCCAAAACAATTCACTAAAATATTGGGATGTTTTGTGAATTGGAAACAAAAGGTTTAAAACCTAAAAGAAGAAGACAAAAATCGTTTCTGCAGTAGCAGTTTCATTTCTCAAAATTATGCAGGTCTTCTTATGAAAAGTGGAGTTGGAAAAGCCTTTTTATAAAAAAATTAATGCGGCGCGTCGTTCGAACGAGATCTGATGTCGTTCGAACCAGATCCCATGTCGTTCGAACCAGAAAATTCGCAAAAAATAAATTTAATTTTGTATTTCAAAAATTCTTCTTTTAATCTTGGAAAATTCATTTTGACTAAAAAGAACGCCTCAACACTTAGAAAAATTTTCAAATCTCTTTTAAAATTATCCCAACACTTTTAAATGAACTGTAAAGTGACTTAAATACTTTCTCACCGAAATTAATCTTGCAAAGGCTTGAATGTTAAAGAACTTGATATTCGGATCCGTCTTTGATGCTTGAATGTTCTTGAATGCTCTTCGATGGTGTAGCGGTACACGACATACTAAATTGATAACGGACAATGAAAATAATGTCCTTTCAAATCTCTCCCTATGTCTATGCCGGTACAAAATAAAAACATCTGAATTATCGAAACTCAAAATGCCTATACAAATCTAATATCCCCCATGAACCTAAAAATGGAAAGGTACTAATTTTGCAAGTCTTCAAATTTTCTTCAAAAGTTTCAACAACAAATCTCAAATCTTTTCTTATAAGGGTGTGCAATCCAATAATCATCAATCTTCGTACCTACACACATGAGATAAAGCAAATACCTTCGTGACTCATCGAGTTTGAAATGATATAAGAATAAATCAATCAATCTAATCAAATCTCCCCCATAATGCAAACTCCCCCATAAAATCATAATTCGTTCTCCCCGTTTTTATTATATCCCCAAATAGACAGATAAAAAGAAACAAACTAAACATGGAGTGCCACGATAAAAGTTCATAGCAAATATGAATCAAACTATGTGCATGCAAATGTGTAACTCAAAAAATGCCACAAACTATTTTTGATTTTTAAATTTTTTCAAAGAAAAAATAATGATACAAAAATCACACCATGGATTTATACTAAAACAACCAAGTCATGGAAATGGAATGTATGGGTGTGAACACATTCGATAGGTAAATCAACTCAATCAATCACATGTGCACGATGAATACGTGTACCCTTAATGAATGAAGATAACAAATATCCTTAGGTGTAAAATTATTGAATTTAGATGACATCGTCTTAATCAAATCAACAAATCAAAGTCTAAATGATTTCCACACCAATAACGTCCAAAACTATTTAGTGCCGCTTCGAGAACTTTTTAAAGGATGTGCAAACCCATTGATATATCAATCCAAAACTCCCTCATATATAATAATGCAATTTTATTTTTCTAATGAGGTTCTAAATTCTCAACTTAGAGAAAACCTATTGGCCCAAAATTTTGGCATATTTCATTTTTTATTGCCTTCATTTTTTGTGCGGGCTCTTCTCAAACGGTGGCTTTCACCACCTGATTATTATTCACTCACAGCCCTTTCCCGTGTTCACTCATCATTTTTTATCTTAAACAAATTTCTCACGGGCAATGGATCTTACATGCACTACTTTTATTACTCTCGTATTATTGCACTTGGTTCATTTTAAGGACAGGATCGAGATGAAAACACCCAACCAACATGTGATACGACAAGTACAATAATCAAACAAATTCGTGCACGTGTGCAATAAAGGAAATCATGAGTCAAACATGTAGGAAGTAACAGTTAATTACATCTTAATGACTCCACACATTATAAAGCACATGGATGAATTGATATATTATCTCAAAACACTATCAAATAGTCACATGGATAAATGGAATAAAATTTTGACTCGGTCATTCTAAGTGTTTATCCATAAAAGGTGCAAACAAAATAAAAAAATCTTTTTGGATTTTCAAATTTGACCAAAACAAAATATGAATGGTCACTCTAAAAAATAGAAAATCTTTTTGCATTTTTCAAAAAGAAAAATAACTACAAAAAGATACATCCAGCAATAGGCATATAATGTCATCATGAGAATCATCATATGCTAACAAATGGTAATCACACAAATGAATCATTAGTCAAAGCACGTGTGATCAAATGAAGAATGCAGTGCTATCAATTAAGCATGAATATGATGAATATCTGCATATAAACTGTACAGAAGCAACCCAGTAGTATCAGAACATAATCATATGAACACTAGGTACTAAAAACAGAAGGGAAGCAAAAATTCCAGACATATCGCTCAAACGACTCAGCTCTGTAGCTCGAACGACAAGGGCATGTCACGAGAAGCGACTTCGCGCGAGACAGAGTTGTCGCTCAAACGACCTATAGATCTCCCTCGAACGAGAAAACCAAAACTTCCCAGAATGCCCAGAAAATCATACAGTTTTGCCCAGTGCAAAAATTTCATGAAAACAGTACCTGTAAGGGGCAAACAGATCCAAAACAGTGCTAAAATAGTAGCGAAATACACAAATACAACAAATAAATCAATGTGCGCACGTCAAAGTGAGACATAACACTAGAAAGAATATACCATGTTGCATAGCTAATGTATGACAAAACATCCAACACAATCAACCAAACGTCACGTGTTATCAAACAAGAAATAATGAACAAATAGACCATAAGCCTCTAAATTCGATTTCCTGACCCAAATTGATGTGTAACGGAGTGTGGGGGTTTTAGGAACCGGTGTGACTCTCTTTTTATCTTTACTAGGTTCATTCAAAAGCTTATAGCAGAAACGCCTAAGATGACCTTGCCTACCGCAATGTGTGCAAGTGTAAATCGGGCGGTGAGTGTTACCTAAAGGTGGCCTTCTCCTCAGATTCCTAGGTGATGCTCTCTGAATTTCCCTAAGTGGATCTATCCTAATGATCCTAAGAGGTTCTCTCACGATGTTCCTAGGGGGATCTCTCCTAACAACCTTAGGAGGCTCTCTCTTAACAACCCTAGGTTGTGTGGGGTTGGCTTTGGGAATTTGTGTAACCCTCTCATCGAAGCCTATACCACCCATATCCTCCTTAATTTGGATCGTGCATAAAATCTTATCTAGCTTTTTCGACCTAGACTCCAAATCAAATTTCACGTTACTTGATTCTCTCAAATTCTTCTCAAGCTCACCTATCCTAAACTCGAGTAAACGTCTAGAATCTTCAAATTCTAAAAGCTCCTTTTTCATAGCCTCCATCACACCTCGAAGACTATCTCTCTCACCCTCAACATATCCTAATTTCTCTTTAAGCATCTCCTCACGTGCCCTATGATCCTTAATCAACGCATCAGTATTATCATTATCTAAAGCACGTTTCTTCAATTCAACTTAAAGTTTCAAGTTTGCCTTTTTTGTCTTTAAAGATTCAAAATACAAATTATTGTAGGCAACTTGAAACTCCCTCAATTCTTCTTCTTCCTACTCACTCTTTTCACCCCCACTCTCATCACTAATCACAAGGATGGGAAGCTCTCGCCTAGAAGCATAAAAGACTTCTTCTTTCGAATCACTATCACTAAGGGTAGAAACATGAGAAACCGGTTTATTCATTTTCTTCTTTAAATTTGTGGTACACTCATCTAACGTGTGACCAACACCGTCACAACAAGAACACTTCTCAGAGTCATTTTCAACAGAAGATTTAAAATAAGAGTTCGTGTGAATTTTCCAATTAACCTTTTCAAAAAGTTGACATCGAAAATCATCAAAACCACCAAAAGCCATTTTTGTGCAAAATCAGGATCAAAACACAATAACTTAGTGCAACAGGCTCTGATACCAATTTATAAAAGTGATGATCGCTTAAACAAGCTTTGATACCAATTTCTAGAATCGCTACAGCGGAATAATGCGAATTCTCAAATGAAAAATCCAATTTTAGTTAAACCCTAAAACATGCATCTAAGTGATTGAATTAAATATGAAAATCAAACAATCACAAGATCAAATATTAAGAACACCAAATTATGGAAAAGTCCCCAAAGGGCAAAACCTTTTATTTCTAGAACTTTGAAAAGTTTACAAGACCATTGACTTACATACAACTTGATCGCCTACAAGAGTAACGCACGGTGCCTTCGTCAAATCTTCAAAGTAACGGCTAGAAATTAGCAGTGATTCACACACAGCTATACCACAAGGACATGCAGTCCTAGACACGCAGTCTTCACGGTGTAGGTTATCCTCCCCACAAGAGTAATTTCATAGAGACTTCCTCCAGAATAACACGCAGCTCTCTGGTTGTAGAGTTCTCCCCACAAAGGTAAAGTTTCAACAAACTTGAATCTAGGGTTCCATAACAATTCACTAAAATATTGGGATGTTTTGTGAATTGAAAAAAAAAGGTTTAAAACCTAAAAGAAGAAGACAAAAATCGTTTCTGCAGTAGCAGTTTCGTTTCTGAAAATTGTGCAGGTCTTCTTATGAAAAATGGAGTTGGAAAAGCCTATTTATAAAAAACTTAAGGCGGCGTGTCGTTCGAACGAGATCCCATGTAGTTCGAACGAGATCTGACGTCGTTCGAACCAGATCCCATGTCGTTCGAACCAGAAAATTCGCAAAAAATAAATTTAATTTTTTATTTCAAAAATTCTTCTTTAAATCATGGAAAATTCATTTTGACGAAAAAGAACGCCTCAACACTTAAGAAAAATTTTCAAACCCCTTTTAAAATTATCCCAACACTTTTAAATGAACTGTAAAGGGACTTAAATACTTTCTCATCGAAATTAACCTTGCAGAGGCTTGAATGTTGAAGAACTTGATATTAGGATCCGTCTTTGATGCTTGAATGCTCTTCGATGGTGTAGCGGTATACGACATACTAAATTGATAAAGGACAATGAAAATAATGTCCTTACAGACATTTTTTACTATTGTTAAAAAATCGGTCAAACTTTTTGAGTTTTTAACAACTTAAAAACAACTTAAAAATTCACAAAGTTTGACCCATTTTTTTAAAACAGCACAAAAATTCATTTTGAGTTGATTATTTTTTTATGGTCCTATTGAAATGTTTAAAAACCATACAAAAAGTCAGCCCTAAAATAGTTTTTTACTATTTTAAAAAATGGTCCTTATTTTTTTATAATTTAATGTTTGGTGAGCTAAAACAATTTTATATTTAAACTTGCAACTTCAGTTGTGGAAAAGTATTATAAAAGAACTCGCGAAAATATGGTGCCTCCAATGGAAAAAATCGATGTCCAAAAGAAACCTACTGAAAAAAAGATAAGTCGTAGTCGCATTCAAGTTGACTTGCCAAATCTTCCTTTTGATTCGAGTTTAAGACCATAAATTTCAGAATATGATGCGAATGACCAAGATAAGATTAGACGAGTATATTTGCAATTGGGTCCTTGTCAACCCTATACGAATTTATTTCCTCAAACAATGTTTGGAAACAAGGCTCGTCGTTTCAATGTAGCATTGTTCACTCAATTTGGGAGTTGGTTGGAATATAGTGTTAAAGAGGATGCTGCATTCTTCTTGCCTTGTTATTTATTTCATACAGAGTCCGTGAACAAATATCAAAGTGATGCTTTCGTTAGAAGTGGATTTAATAATTGGAAACAAAAATGAAGACTCCAAGAGCCTCTTAATAGTGATGCTCACAATGCGGCATATATGAAGTCTCGAGATTTGTTGAATCAAAATCAACATATTGAGGCGATAATTGATAACCAATCGAAGGAGTGTTGGGATAAGTATCGTTTACGGCTAGTTACAACCATTGACATGATTCGATTTCTTTTACGACAAGGGTTATCTTTTCGTTTTCATGATGAATCAGAAGGCTCAATGAATAAAGGTAACTTTCTTGAACTCTTACATTGGCTAACCAATAGGGATGCAACAGTTAATAATGTTATTCTTAAAAATGCTCCTGGAAATCATAAATTGACATCACCGGATATTCAAAAAGATGTTGTAAATGCCATTGGTAGTGAGATTACAAATGAAATATTAAAAAATCTAGTGGGGGAAGCATTTGCAATATTAATTGACGAAGCTCGTGATGTATCGATTAAAGAGCAAATGGCTTTTGTTGTGCATTATGTGGACAAAAGGGGTTTTATGATGGAAAGATTTTTGGTATGGTACACGGTCCTGACACAACATCTAACTCACTTAAAGCGTCACTTGATCAATTTTTCAACAAGCATAAATTAAGTGTGAAAAACTTGGGTGGTCAAGGTTATGATGGGGAAAGTAACATGCAAGGTGAGTATAATGGGATTAAATCACTTATTTTGAGGAAGAACAAGTCAGCATTTTTGTGCATTGTTTTGCACACCAACTTCAGTTGGCACTTGTCCATGTCGCAAAAGATCTTAGGAACATTGATGAGTTCTTCTTCTTAGTTAATAATTTAGTGAATATTGTGAGGGCATCATGTAAGCGACGAGACATTCTTTGAGAGAAGGAAGCAAATCGAATTTTTAAGCAACTAGAAAATGGTGATATATCAAGCGGTCGAGGGTCAAATCAAGAGACGAACCTAAAACGGACCGGTGATACACATTGGGGCTCACACTATGGTACATTAATAAATTTGATTATTATGTTTGGATCCGTGCTTGATGTTCTTATGAATTTGGTGGAACATGCTACTGATAGAAAAGGTGAAGCGTTAAATTTGATTAAATCAATGCAATCTTTTGATTACATATTTACCTTGCAGTTGATGAGGAATGTACCTGCAATAACTAATGAACTTTCCAAAGCATTGAAACGAAAAGATCAAGATATTGTAAATGCTATGACTTTAGTGAGATTTTCTAAGAATCGTATGCAAAAAAGAGAGATTGTGGGTGGGACTACCTATTGGGGAGGTTTATTCTTTTTGTATGAAATATGGTATCTCTGTTCCTAATATGGAGTATAATTTTAGTATTTTGGGAAGATCAAGGCAAGGACCGAAGATAACTAATTTACATCATTATAAAGTTGACTCGTTCTACCTTTGCGTAGATAAGCAACTTGTTGAACTTAACAATCGCTTCGATGAGGTGAATTCATAATTGCTTATATGTATGTCATCATTTGATCCGAGTAACTCATTTGATGCTTTTGATATAGATAAATTGATTCGTCTCTCTAAATTTTATACCGATGATTTCTCAGAACAAGAACGTATTGTCTTCGGGATGAGCTTGAGTTAAATGAGTTTGATATGAAATCATATGGGGACTTTCTAGAAGTGGAAGGGATTAATGGTTTGGCTAAGAATATGGTTACTAAAGGAAAACACGTTGTGTATGGTTTAGTCTATAGGCTTCTAAAATTGTCTTTAATTCTTCCCGTTTCCACTGCTACGGTTGAGAGGGCATTTTCCGCTATGAATATTATGAAAACTGATCTCTGAAATCGCATAGGGGATGGTTGGTTAAGTGATAGTTGCGTGACATATGTCTAAAAGGATGTCTTCGATTGTATTTCTAACGACGCAATTGTGGATCGCTTCCAGAAGATGAAAAACCGCAGAGGGAGATTGTAGAATGTTTTAAATCTAGTATCGTGTATTTTGACAACTTTCTACTTTTGTATGAAAATTTCCAGATATATTTATCATTTTTTTTGCAATGAATTGTTCTTGTATTCGATGTTGTTTTTTAGTTATAATTGCAAAATTGTACAAATAAGCCAATTTTGTTTTCGGGGCTACCACCCTCGAACCCCCAACAATGGGTTGTGCCCCACCATGACTAGATTGCTGGCTCCGCCAATGTATATATATATTGAAAGGTATATTTCCTTATAGTTTTAAATCCACAATATTATACTAGGTATTGGTTGGATTATCAACAAACTATTATTGGACTAGGTTCTTCGACAAAACCTTAAATCGACGAGACATGTTTTTGTTATGTCCATTTATGGGTGTGTTATTCAAAAACAATTATGAGTCTTGCTCTTGTATGTGATTTGATATAATCATGTTGCTGCACTATTCTCATCAAAAAATAAAAACCAAACTCATATTTAATTAACTTATGTAGACCCCACACGCTTACTAGTGGCACATATATATATCGTTTCATGTGTTTCCCCAAAAAATATTATGCGTATTTATTGAGAAAGAAAAATTATGTCATAGAATTATTATATTCACGAGATGTTTTACTCTCATATGAAATATCTTATTAAGCCTCGTAAACATTAACAAGTGTTCTTTTATGATTTAGACAATCATGAATGTGATTCATCCTTTGTAAATTATTCACGATCACTACACCAAAAAGCCTAAAATGTCACCCTTTACCCGACCATCCTTGTCACGGTCAAAGACCGTGATAAAAAATACGCATTTTTTTCATGCTCTTTGACCGTGATAAGTCCGTGACAAATACCTTTGTCACCCCCAAACTTGTCACGGTCAAGACCGTTACAAGTTTGACTTGTCAAGATTTTTGATTGTGACAAGTTGGCAGTTTTGGTATAGTGGACACACCTGGAGCCTGTGTACATGATGAATCACACCATATGAGATACAATATTCTAATTTTCTATCATGATTAATCACATGATATCTCCATACGCTATGTTATTACATAAAGCTAAAAAATTACAAGAGGGACCGTGATGAACCTTTATTAAAATAGCACGTGACATCTCGTAAATTATTTTCATATGTTATTTAAGGTCTATTATAAATTATTTATGAAATATTTTGAGTATGCTTTATAAATCGAAATTCACCTTGATATTGTATACACCCATAAATTCGATATGGTACGCACTCAAATGACATTAAGTTATGTGTGATACACCTAATAGTGCATGATTCAATGATTCATTTGTAACACCCCGTATTTTTGTGATATTTATTTTATGGGATTAATTTAATTAAATGCGTATTAATTGGAAATTAATCCGGATTAAAAATACTAGCGAGATGCGAGTTGGTATTTGATTATATGTGCATATATGATTATATATGAATTTAGAATTATGAAATTTGTCGTGAGATTGAAATACGGCAATTTGGAAATTTTGTTGAGACGCGTGTGACAGTCGCATCATGGTATATAATTATGATAATTAAAAAGTGAAATTTATTTCTATTATCCGTATGGTCGTTTTGAGTGCGCCAACGCCTCCGGAAGGGTCGAAATAGTCAGAAAACACTAGCCGGGGGTTTGGTTTGGGTCCCGGGGCATTTTTAGGCCATACCGGCAACGTATAAGGGTAGTTTGGTAATTTTAAATTTTGGGGAATTAAAAGCTACGAAATTTGGGAATTAATATCTGATTAGGCATTAACCCACTAAGCCCACTAATACCCAAATAGACTACGGAGGTTATTGAAAGTTGTTCCTAAGACAAAAACCCTAGCCTCCATAGCCACCATTAGAGAAGAGCTTGTAGAGGGAGAGATAGAAGGATTCTGCAGAGAGAGAGGGTATACTTCATCAAATTCGTCATCAAATCCAGAGTTACCATTAAGGCAAGTGATTTAATTTCTTTTTTATAGAGAATGTTTCTTCCATGTATAGGAATTGTTAAAAATCTGATTTGTTCTTGGGAGTTAATGGAAAACCCATTAAATTGGAAATAGAAATTACATTCTTGATGAGGAAATTGCATGTAGATTTGTAGTTGATGATTATTCTGATGATATTACAATTAGTATGAAACCAAAAACGGATTTAATTAGACTTCTAGATGACTTATAAATTCTAGGGTTCATGTGTTTGAAATTGGGGAAAAATATGTAGAGATTTGATATTTGGATGATGGTTATAATGGTTTAATCCCCAAAAAAACGTTAGTAGGTGACCTATGTATGTTTAGAGACGATTAGGAACCTTGATATATTGTTGGACTAATGTTTAGAGAAGATTAGAAGTGAAGAAAAGAGGAAAAAACGAAATAAGGAATTCTGGGCTTGAAACTGGCCACTCGTTAGAAGACCTGCCCAGGTCGTTCGAACGAGCTCGTTCGAACGAGCTTCTAACGAGTTGACCATTGACTTCTAACGAGGGTGAAGTTCGTTCGATAAGATCGTTCGAACGAGATCTCGTTAGAAAGCCCACTTCGTTCGAACGAGATCTCATTAGAAGACTCAGTTCATTCGAACGAAGTCTCGTTCGAACAACCTCGTTCGAACGAGACTTCGAACGAGTTGACAGTTTAGGCTTTTTAGCCTGTTTTGATCCCAAGTGCCCCGTAACCTTGTGTATAGGTAGAGATAGCTTTCCCTTGATGTTAAATCGATATATTTGGGATGTTTGGGATATAATGAGGAGTCAAACCTAGAAGTGTAGTTTGAACCTAAAGGAAAATATAAGTAGGACGTGAGTGTCTATTACGATGCGAGAACTATTGACGGCCTAATTAATTATATTAACTGGGAACATATAAATGGTGTAGTATAATATGTCAGTACGAGAAGAGATATGTACCGATATATTATGGTGATTACTAAGACGTGTGCATACTTAGTATATGTATTGATTTTATGTGTATGGCATACCTACCATACTTGCTATCACGGGAGGTTTGCGTTCGCTTAGGGCCCTCTAATCCTTGTGTTGCCCGGATTTAGACTGGTTACCTCGATGAACATAGGTCAGAGAAGGATTTATTGGGATGTTAATAAGTCTGCTGATCGTGGGAGCGCAGGTATGTGCGTGACCCATGTGATGTGACTGTGTTCGCCTCCATTATTTGTGATGTTGTTATCTGTGAACTATTCCTGAGAGATTCGGAATATGTGATCCTTATGTACGTGATGTACAGGGATGGATAGCAGAGTATGTGTGCACCGCAGCTTAGTTCTCGGGGTGCTTGTATTGTATATTTATGATGTGAATAATATACACTTAATTAATGGGAACTTTCGTGTTAATATTGTGAATAAAATTATGGTATTATTTTAAGAAAACATAACGGGTTAATCAATAGTGAAATGTATTACATATTGAGAATCTGAGTTTAAGTAAAGCCCTCTATTTATTTGGTAACGTTAGAATGTGATATGGGAATCGAGTACTAAGAGGTAGAACTTATTACGTTTTGGTTAGATATATGTGTCATTTAGATGGGTAATGTACGTTAGGAGTGCACATGTAGTCGAGAGGTGAGAATTTCACGTGAGTGCACGTCCTAACATGTATTTTGCATTTAATGTTTTAATGTTATTAAAACACTTGCTGTTTTCAAAATGTTTTCCACTTTCGGGCTCTGACCCATTTGCTTCCAAATCTATTTTTGTAAAAACCATTTTAGGTGCCCAGCCACAAGGACACCATGCATAGGATTCTCATTCAGGTGACGAGCTGTAGCTGTTTGTGGAAGTTACAGGACTTTGCTTGTAGACGCTTCATCGATCTTGACTCGATATTCATCAGTTATCAGTTGTAGGGCATGTCGCCCATTTCTTTTAGAGACATTTCATTTATTTCAGTTATTCAGACTTTTGGCATGTAATTATTCAGGATTCAGACTTGTAGTATTATTTCCATTTGTTGGTATTGTTGTGAGGAGTTTTCCTCCGGTTTTCTTATTATTATTGTTGGTTATATCATTACTTCGTATGGTGAATGGATTATGTTGACTCTTCCATTATTCTTTTACTGCATGTTAATCAGACTTAACTTAAAATTTGGCACTTACTTTTTAAATACTAGGTGGTTAGTAATTATTAAAATGTTTTCGACAGTGATGCTATTAACTGAACCAACTTGGCATTTTGAATTAATTTAATAAAGGAGTAGCTACCCGGTATTTAATTAGTCGGGGTGTCACAAGTGGTATCAGAGCATCAGGTTCTAGTGTCCTTTAGGATCTGAACGCCTTATTATGTTTCCGCTGAGCTTCCTTTGATGTAGAGCCCTATACTTTAGGACTGTTGTATTCTTTTGTATATGCTACGTTCTTCAGTTATTTTAAGTTTATAACTGCGAACTTATAAATTGCATTCTTATTTCAGATGCCTCCACGACGTGCACGAAGGGTTCCCAGGGATGCGACACCAGAACTACAGCCCGCACCAGCTCAGGGCACGATGAATGCCGCCGAGGTTGCAGCCATTGTGGCTCAGGCGGTAAATGCCGCACTAGCTGTAGTCCAGCAGGCACCACCTCAGGCGTCGATAGCCGCGCCAGTTCATGCACATGCATTCCCGTCTGCTTCGAGATGCTTTTCAGAAAGCGCACCCTCCGGAGTTCGCAGGTAGCTCTGATGTGGTAGTTTCGAGTCAGTGGAGGAAGGATATACAGTGGCACTTGAGGATGTATGAGTGCACAGATGTTCAGAAGCAGATACTAGCTACTTTTAAGCTAGTGGGGTCAGCACTGCAGTGGTGGGAGTCTATTACCACCGTAGAGGAGAGGGATACTCTCACTATTCAGGAATTATGGGTGCGGTTTGACCGCAAGTACTTTCCGTCGGCTGTTCACACGGAAATGAGAAGAAAGTTGATGAGCCTCAAGCAAGAGGGTAAGACTGTGGCCGAGTATGAGGCCAAATTTACTGATCTTCTGAACATTGTTCCGGATGAGATACCGACGGAGGAGAAGAAGATACAGAAATTCACGGACGGGTTGACATGGAGGATTCATCAGTATTTGTTAGGGAACCTCTCATTAGCCACTTATTCTGATGTGGTTAACGCTGCACTGCTCCATTGCCAGGATCACCGCTTTCACATGGCTGAGGGCAAACGATCGGGAGAGTCTAGCCATCAGGGCAGGACTGGAGGAAATGGTGCCAGTGGGGCACAATCTGTTCAGGGGCAGAGGCAGGGTGATCAGGGTACTCAGCAGTGGGATCACAAGAGGTTCAGGTCAGGAAACTTCAGGCACGGACAGGGAGGTTTCCGGCAGGGCCATCAGGGTCCGAACGGCCATCAGCACTAGCAGGGTCAGAATGGTCAGCATCAGTTTCAGCAGGGCCAGTGGAGGAATGGTAACGGCCACCAGGGCCGGGGGCAGCAGGGACCGAGAGGGGGGAACTTTCCGGGGAAGTGTTTTGTTTGTGGCAAGACTGTCCATAAATGCCAGGACTGTCCAGATAGGGGCAGGGCCCCGCAGCAGCAGCAGGGTGCTCGACATGAGCCACAGAGGCCACTTTTTCCACCAGCCCTCCCAGCTCCAGCCCAGGTGCCAGCACTTCCAGCCATTCCAACAGTTCCCGTGCAGCAGGGACAGTTACAGTATGGACGTGTCTATAACGTCCACCAGGCAGCAGCTCCGCAGGCACCACCCGCGATTGAGGGTATGTTTCCTATCCATGGTACTATGGGTCAGGTTTTGTTTGATACGGGGGCAACGCATTGCTTTATAGCTACACATTTTGTGAAAGCTTTAGGGTTATTAGCTACGGCAGAGAGCACAGTGACGTGTGTAGACTCACCATTGGGGAGTGGGTCACCTATTTTCTTTATATGCCGGGGAGTGGGGGTAGAGATTGGTAGTCTGGTATTACCTGCAGATATGTTGGTATTAGATATGCATGTTCATGATGTGATTATCGGTATGGATTGGCTCGCTGATTATAGAGCCATGATTGATTGCTTCGGTGGGATCATTGTTTTTGCCATTCCGGGGCAAGAGATGTTTGTAGTGGCGATGCCTCGCCCATAGGGAGGTTCGACCGCTCATTTGTATTAACAAGAGGAGGATACCTCTAAGGAGGTTGTGATTCCTTTAGATTCGATCCCAGTTGTCAGGGAGTATTCTGATGTGTTTCAGGAGATACCAGGCCTACCCCCCAGTCGAGAGATAGACTTTGTTATAGACTTATTGCCAGGTACGAGACCTATAGCACGCGCACCGTACCGTATGGCTCCAGCTGAGATGAGGGAGTTACGGGATCAGATTGAGCAGTTGTTGGGTCAGGGGTTTATTCGGAGGAGTACTTCACCGTGGGGTGCCCTAGTGTTGTTCGTGAAGAAGAGAGATGGTTCACTGAGATTGTGTGTGGACTACCGAGAGTTGAATAAGGTCACGATACGGAATAAGTATCCGTTGCCTCGAATCGATGACTTGTTCGACCAGTTGAGAGGAGCTTCTTTCTTCTCAAATATTGATTTGAGATCGGGATACCATCAGTTGCGAATCAGGGAGGAGGATGTCTCGAAGACTGCGTTCTTGTCGAGATATGGTTCTTACGAGTTTCGGGTTATGCCTTTTGGTTTGACCAACGCTCCAGCAGTGTTTATGGACGTGATGAATAGAGTGTTCAGGGATTTCCTAGATCAGTTTGTCATTGTCTTCATCGATGATATTCTGGTTTACTCCCAGACAGAGGAGGAGCACGTCGAGCATTTGAGGCAAGTTTTGCAGACACTACGTCAGAACGAGTTGTATGCAAAGTATGAGAAATGCGGGTTTTGGCTGAAGGAGGTCCAGTTTTTGGGACATATTATTTCCGACCGGGGAATATCTGTTGATTCGGGGAAGGTATCTGCGGTGAGGGAGTGGGGATAGCCCACGACACCGACAGAGATTCGTAATTTCTTGGGCCTAGCAGGATACTACAGGAGGTTCATTCGGGGATTCTCGAAGATTGCAGGTCCTTTGACACATCTGACTCGTAAGGGTGTGCCATTCATCTGGAGTGATGCCTGTCAGTTGGCATTCGATGAATTGAAGGATAAGTTGACCTCAGCACCTGTGTTAGCGTTGCCGAGACCGGGAGTTGAGTATTTAGTTTACACCGATGCATCCTTGCAAGGACTTGGAGGTGTATTGCAACAGGAGAGTCAGGCCATAGCTTATGCTTCCCGTAAGCTAAAGACTCACGAGAAGAATTACCCGACTCATGACTTGGAGTTGGAGGCAGTTGTATTTGCCCTTCGGATATGGAGACATTACCTTTTGGGGGAAAAGTTTCGATTGTTCATAGACCACAAGTCCCTACAGTACCTATTCACGCAGAAGGAGTTGAATATGCGGCAGCGAAGGTGGCTTGAGTTTGTGAAGGACTATCAGTTTGATATCCAGTATCACCTGGGAAAGGCTAACGTGGTGGCAGACGCGTTGAGCCGTAGGCCAGCAGATGAAGTGGCAGAGGTGTGGAAGGCCAAGTGGAAAGAATTGGGACACCAGGATGCAGTGACTCGATCATTCATGTTGGTAATGACTGTTACGCCGCAGATTGTCACGAGAGTGGTAAAGGCACAAGCAGATGACTCGTTCTGTCAGGAGCTGATAGTTCGATTACTAGCAGAGGGAGCCGAATCCTATACCGTTAGCTCAGACGGGGGATTGCGCTTCAATGGGAGATTGGTAGTCCCGGAAGGGGAGGAATTGCGGCACGAGGTGATGGCAGAGTCGCACGGCTCACGATTCGCGGTACATCCCGGTGGGGATAAAATGTACCAAGACATGAGATGTCAGTATTGGTGGAGCGGGATGAAGAGAGATATTGCCGAGTTTGTTTCTAAATGCGCCACTTGTCAGCTAGTAAAAGTGGATCATCAGAGACCGGCAGGACTGCTACAGCCGTTGGAGGTCCCGATGTGGATGTGGGAGAGCATATCCATGGACTTTATCACGGGGTTGCCTATGTCACAGAGAGGTCACGATTCCATTTGGGTAATAGTGGACAGGTTGACCAAAGTCGCTCATTTTCTACCCGTAAGGACAGACTACACTGTGGGACAGTATGCCCAGCTCTTTATTGCAGAGATAGTGAGACTTCACGGTGTGCCCCTAAATATCGTGTCTGACCGAGACAAGATATTTATTTCACGGTTTTGGGAGAGTTTCCAGGAGGCCATGGGCACGGAATTGTGGTTGAGTACGGCATATCACCCGCAGACATATGGGCAGACCGAGCGTACAAACCAGATGTTGGAGGACATGCTACGTATGTGCATAATTGATTTCGGGGGTGTATGGGAGCAGTATCTTCCACTGGTAGAGTTTGCTTACAACAACTCCTACCAGTTCACCATTGGCATGGCTCCATTTGAGGCGTTGTACGGTAGACCTTGTCGTTCCCCAGCATGTTGGTTGGAGGTGGGGGACAACAAACTACTTGGGACGAAAGTGATTCAGGATACTTCGGCAAGGATAGAACTGATATGGAGTCGCATTCGGGTAGCTCAGGACAGGCAGAAGAGCTATGCTGACGCGAAGAGGTTCTTCAGAGAGTTCCAAGTGGGGGACCAGGTTTTGCTCAGAGTATCTCCTATGAAGGGGATTATGCATTTCGGGAAGAAAGGGAAGTTGGCACCGAGATATGTGGGACCATTTCCTATTATTGAACGGATTGGACCGGTTGCGTATAGGCTTGGATTACCGGAGCAATTGCATCGGATTCATGATGTATTCCATATTTCCTCGCTAAGGAAATATCTTAGAGATGATTTGGCTCATTCTCACATTGCTTTGGAGGACATCGATCTCCAGCCTGATAGCTCCTACGAGGAGGGGCCGATTGCGATTTTGGACCGAAGTGAGCGGAAACTGCGGTCAAAGATAGTTCCGTTAGTGCGTGTTCAGTGGCGACATCATGATGTCGAGGAGTCCACATGGGAGCGCGAGGATGAGATGCGCGAACGCTATCCAGAGTTGTTCTTACTAGGTACATTCTAGTTCCGAATTTCAGGATGAAATTCAGTTATTAGGGGGAAAGTATGTAACACCCCGTATTTTTGTGATATTTATTTTATGGGATTAATTTAATTAAATGCGTATTAATTGGAAATTAATCCGGATTAAAAATACTAGCGAGATGCGAGTTGGTATTTGATTATATGTGCATATATGATTATATATGAATTTAGAATTATGAAATTTGTCGTGAGATTGAAATACGGCAATTTGGAAATTTTGTTGAGACGCGTGTGACAGTCGCGTCATGGTATATAATTATGATAATTAAAAAGTGAAATTTATTTCTATTATCCGTATGGTCGTTTTGAGTGCGCCAACGCATCCGGAAGGGTCAAAATAGTCAGAAAACACTAGCCGGGGGTTTGGTTTGGGTCCCGGGGCATTTTTAGGCCATACCGGCAACGTATAAGGGTAGTTTGGTAATTTTAAATTTTGAGGAATTAAAAGCTACGAAATTTGGGAATTAATATCTGATTAGGCATTAACCCACTAAGCCCACTAATACCCAAATAGACTACGGAGGTTATTGAAAGTTGTTCCTAAGACAAAAACCCTAGCCTCCATAGCCACCATTAGAGAAGAGCTTGTAGAGGGAGAGATAGAAGGATTCTGCAGAGAGAGAGGGTATACTTCATCAAATTCGTCATCAAATCCAGAGTTACCATTAAGGCAAGTGATTTAATTTCTTTTTTATAGAGAATGTTTCTTCCATGTATAGGAATTGTTAAAAATCTGATTTGTTCTTGGGAGTTAATGGAAAACCCATTAAATTGGAAATAGAAATTACATTCTTGATGAGGAAATTGCATGTAGATTTGTAGTTGATGATTATTCTGATGATATTACAATTAGTATGAAGCCAAAAACGGATTTAATTAGACTTCTAGATGACTTATAAATTCTAGGGTTCATGTGTTTGAAATTGGGGAAAAATATGTAGAGATTTGATATTTGGATGATGGTTATAATGGTTTAATCCCCACAAAAACGTTAGTAGGTGACCTATGTATGTTTAGAGACGATTAGGAACCTTGATATATTGTTGGACTAATGTTTAGAGAAGATTAGAAGTGAAGAAAAGAGGAAAAAATGAAATAAGGAATTCTGGGCTTGAAACTGGCCACTCGTTAGAAGACCTGCCCAGGTCGTTCGAACGAGCTCGTTCGAACGAGCTTCTAACGAGTTGACCATTGACTTCTAACGAGGGTGAAGTTCGTTCGATAAGATCGTTCGAACGAGATCTCGTTAGAAAGCCCACTTCGTTCGAACGAGATCTCATTAGAAGACTCAGCTCATTCGAACGAAGTCTCGTTCGAACAGCCTCATTCGAACGAGACTTCAAACGAGTTGACAGTTTAGGGTTTTTAGCCTGTTTTGATCCCAAGTGCCCCGCAACCTTGTGTATAGGTAGAGATAGCTTTCCCTTGATGTTAAATCGATATATTTGGGATGTTTGGGATATAATGAGGAGTAAAACCTAGAAGTGTAGTTTGAACCTAAAGGAAAATATAAGTAGGACGTGAGTGTCTATTACGATGCGAGAACTATTGACGGCCTAATTAATTATATTAACCGGGGACATATAAATGGTGTAGTATTATATGTCAGTACGAGAAGAGATATGTACCAATATATTATGGTGATTACTAAGACGTGTGCATACTTAGTATATGTATTGATTTTATGTGTATGACATACCTACCATACTTGCTATCACGGGAGGTTTGCGTTCGCTTAGGGCCCTCTAATCCTTGTGTTGCCCGGATTTAGACGTGTTACCTCGATGAACATAGGTCAGAGAAGGACTTATTGGGATGTTAATAAGTCTGCTGATCGTGGGAGCGCAGGTATGTGCGTGACCCATGTGATGTGACTGTGTTCGCCTCCATTATTTGTGATGTTGTTATCTGTGAACTATTCCTGAGAGATTCGGAATATGTGATCCTTATGTACGTGATGTACCGGGATGGATAACAGAGTATGTGTGCACCGCAGCTTAGTTCTCGGGGTGCTTGTATTGTATATTTATGATGTGAATAATATACACTTAATTAATGGGAACTTTCGTGTTAATATTGTGAATAAAATTATGGTATTGTTTTGAGAAAACATAACGGGTTAATCAATAGTGAAATGTATTACATATTGAGAATCTGAGTTTAAGTAAAGCCCTCTATTTATTTGGTAACGTTAGAATGTGATATGGGAATCGAGTAGTAAGAGGTAGAACTTATTACGTTTTGGTTAGATATATGTGTCATTTAGATGGGTAATGTACGTTAGGAGTGCACATGTAGTCGAGAGGTGAGAATTTCATGTGAGTGCACGTCCTAACATATATTTTGCATTTAATGTTTTAATGTTATTAAAACACTTGCTGTTTTCAAAATGTTTTCCACTTTCGGGCTCTGACCCATTTGCTTCCAAATCTATTTTTGTAAAAACCATTTTAGGTGCCCAGCCACAAGGACACCATGCATAGGATTCTCATTCAGGTGACGAGCTGTAGCTGTTTGTGGAAGTTACAGGACTTTGCTTGTAGACGCTTCATCGATCTTGACTCGATATTCATCAGTTATCAGTTTTAGGGCATGTCGCCCATTTCTTTTAGAGACATTTCATTTATTTCAGTTATTCAGACTTTCGGCATGTAATTATTCAGGATTCAGACTTGTAGTATTATTTCCATTTGTTGGGATTGTTGTGAGGAGTTTTCCTCCGGTTTTCTTATTATTATTGTTGGTTATATCATTACTTCGTATGGTGAATGGATTATGTTGACTCTTCCATTATTCTTTTACTGCATGTTAATCAGACTTAACTTAAAATTTGGCACTTACTTTTTAAATACTAGGTGGTTAGTAATTATTAAAATGTTTTCGACAGTGATGCTATTAACTGAACCAACTTGGCATTTTGAATTAATTTAATAAAGGAGTAGCTACCCGGTATTTAATTAATCGGGGTGTCACATCATTGTAGAAATATCCCCGCACTTAAAGATATCTTATTTTATTACATAAAATAAAATAAAATAAAATAACAGAGGCGTGATGAGAATTACACTTGAATATTTCCTGATTTTTATAACCATTTGCAATATTATATTACTGTGTATTATTTTGCAGAGGCCTTTGAATGAGTCAGATATTGAGCCATGTAAACATCAATCAATTGTGGTGGAGGTATAAGTTTTGATTCTACCGATAAACTCGACAAGTGGATTATAAGATAGTGTCAAAAAAATTAAGTTTGAGATCAAGGAATTAATAAGACGTTAGTGAATATCAATTTACGACAAATTTAATTTAAACAAATGCGTATTGAATGCTTAACAAATGGAATCATATTATGTGATATTTATCTTTCCAAATAAGGCCTTGATGGAGATTGACATAATAAAAAAACTTTGCTTCCCTAATAACTTGAATTGATCGTGATTCAGGAAGTAAGAAAAAGTAACTAGATTAAAAGAATGAATTTTGGGTCATGATCTTGATACTTTTGCAGATCTTGTCAGTGATTGGAATGAGGAGAAGTATTTGTTGTAGAAGATATGGAGGCTGACTTTCTTCCTCCTACAATTCCTTGCTAGAATTTACCTAAATGCCTTGAATCTTCTAGTATATGATCCCCTAAAGTAAGCATTGTGTGTGGGCACTCTAGAAGATCAAAAATTGATAATTTGTTAGAGAAATCCCTTTCTCTCTCCTCATCCTTAAAAAAAAAACGAATTGTGTTTTTACTCTCCCTCTCTAACCGCACCGAATGCCACATACAGTTTAAACCCCTTTGCTTGAACTATAAAAATGGGTACAAAAAGTCGACTTGTGCCATTCAGGGTTTATAGAGAGTTTGGACCTACTACTTGGGTAATGAATTATATTAGGCCAATGCTAATAATTATATTAGCTTCTAGAAGGAAATATAAAAATCCAATATTACTTCCTATAATATATTTTCTTTCCCATTTAATAATAATTAATTCCACTAAATAATTATAATTGTACTCTAATTTAATTATCTTAGAATTACTCGAATAATGGGGTCTTGGTTGCAATATTAGATAGCGCATAATGTGATTCCTCAAGTAAAGCATACAATACATGTTTGGTAAAATTCAATTTGATGCTAATTGATTTTGACCAACGTCTTATGTATTCCTTGATCTTAAACTTAACTTATTTAATATTTAACAAATTATAAGATCCACCAGTAGGGTTTACTGGTAGAATGAAAACTTTTTTAAGAGGTTATTTCAATCCAAGACATCTTCCAGGCATGGATTCATTCGGAATATGATCTCATATATATATATCCACACAATAATTGTCCATCTTTCTAAGATTTAGACTCAATGAATTGAACCACATCCGTAATAATCAAAGCATTAATTGAGTGAATAATCCAATCCTCATAATCCTTGAGATTGAGAATCAATGCATCCTTCGAAAACGTTACAAGATTGTGCAAGTCTAATTTATTCAACACTTATATTTGAATCTCACCCTAATCCCATTCAATACATTCCTATTGTACCTTTATTCTATGAGATATTAAACAGGTCTCCGAACCACCAGACATGTTCTGTACTCACGATAAACTACTAAGATCATACTCGTAGCTTTACTGATGGGATGTCAACTCCCCATCTAAGCTCCGAACTGTTTAATTAACACTGGAATTCCGATCTTCAATGATTAGGCCGAATCCAACTCATTAGAATTCCTACTAAGTTCAACTGACCAACATATACAATATATTTAATACAAATACAAGACGTTCTCCCAAGGATGATTATGAGAGCATAATTCTCATTATTATTGAAATTTCGGATTCAAAATGTGTTTTTAGGTGTGTGTCAATTTTTTGAAGATCGTCTACACAATTGAATTTCTTATCATATACACACCAACATCAACACGATACAAATGAACCATCACACCAAAGTTCCAAGCAGCTCAAACATGTATAACACGTTAGAAAAAATATTTGTACTTTGGTTAATTTTTTAAAATATATTTTAGAATTTTATAAAGGATTTTTTTCTAAGTTTTCATACGACAATATTTGTATTGACATTTTAATTTGTCCCTAAGAGATTATGACAGTCCCTCAGTGGAATTTTAACTTGCCCCTAAAAGAATTCAACCTACAAGTATGCTTTTAAAATGAATAAAAATATTTTTAGTCAGTGCTCCACACAACTTGACTTCGACCAAGCCACGCGTCCTTCACAGCCCCATACACAAGTCTATTTCATGCAATGACATAACCTTTTTGCGTAATTGCGGATCCTGCTAGTTTTGACTTGGTCAGAATTTGGTTTACGTGATTTTTTTTAGAGTTTATTTCTATTACAACTCTTTCTACTTATCTTGAAAAAACCTATTTAAAGCTTATTTCGTGATTTAGTTTTTCAAGCCTCTTTTTAAGTTTGCAGAGAACTATTGTGAGCCTAAAACCTCTAGGTTTGGAAAACCAAATACCAACTTGTGTATAGGATTCAAACACTAAATACAAAATTTTAATCCACGTAATTAACCAAGTGATTAATTAATCTAATAATAATTTAAGAACTGATTAAACATACGTTGCGAAAAAGTATGCCCAATTTTATCTTACCTAAGCATACATCAAGGTGATCATTGAAGAATTTAAGAAATCAATCACAAAACTTCGCGATATACGAGGAAAAATCACAAGGGGAAAAATCTTGGACGACTTAACCTACACAAATTCACTATGATATAGGGTTTATACAATAGTGACAAATAATCAAACGACCTAGCCTACACAAATTCACTATGATATAAGGTTTATACAATAGTGGCAGACAATCTTACTCCTAGACTCCACGCTTTCAAGCATGATATACCTTCTTCGCAGAAACATCGAAGGAATACACTAACGGCTTCACAACGCAGTCCTCTTGCATCTCGGTGTCCACCAATCTATTGAGGATTTTGATATGTTTGATTGTAATAGGATCACCCCATGTGACTCTTTCGACCTTCTTTGTGGGCCCCCTATATCTTGAAGAAGTCTATTTAAAATTAACGTAGTCTTTACCACACCAAAAGTTGATGAGGAAATGCGATTCTTCATTTACTCTTCTATCATGAATCACATGACCCACTCAGGACAGTATTACCAAGATCTAATCTCTACATATAGAAATACTTTAATCGATGGAAAAAAGTAGGTTGCCGAAGAACCTTCCATGCCAGATATGACTTTCGAAGGAAGTAAAATCCTAGAGCAACTTAAGAAAACTCAAGGCAAAATTACCATGTGGGGACTTTTCATATCTTCTCAATAACACTGGATTGTTTTTATCAAGCTCTTGTCCCATTTTTAGGTTACGCCAGATCTTTATCGTAAACAAGCCATCAATATCATGGGAAAATTGATTCCTAAAAGGCTAATAACTTATGTAGATGAAGAAATTTAAGAATTTTGGCTCTCATCATCATTTTCCTCTCAAATATCTCAGTAGATGTGCTTCATAAATAATTTCGTTGTACATAGAGATATAATATCTACTATCAATGTTCCCCCTCTCAGAATGCTTAAATGCTAGGGTGTGAAAGTTGGTGATTTGATTCTTATATTCTAGTGTGGTTTGAAAACATTGTTCACCTATTTTGGCGAGTTGTTAAAATATATTTCTAACATGCTTAACCATATATCCTAAAGGCTTGAATGTAGCCTTAAATTATATGAACTAGAAAGGTTTTACCTAATGATAATTTATTTTAGGTAGAATGCTTTAGTCTAACACGTGTTAAGGTTCTGACTAGCTAAAGAAGATGGTATTAAGGGTCTGTTTGGTTATGAATTATAGCACAATTTTCTATATTTAAATACAATTGTGGAAAGAATTTGTGTTTTGCACACCTATTTTTAAATACCGAGTTATAGTATTTTTGTATTTAAATATTGTGCAAGGATACAAATTTCCAATTGAGTCCATATGTAGTTTTGGATTAATTCTAGACAAAATCATTTGAGTCATAGGATAGATGTTTGTTCCTATCAAGCCTATGACGTTTGAAGAGTTGAAGACGTAGCGGCCCAGAATTTACAGTTTCATCCTTATCGAGTTTAATGCCATGTTTCTACGCCAATAACAATTGGATTCCAAGTCTCCAAAGGTATAACCGCATTATATATATATATATATATATATATATATATATATATATATATATATATATATATATATATATATATATATAGGGAGAGAGAGAGAGAGAGAGTCAGGCTCATGTGCACACTAAGTTTGCACATCATTTTTTTAAAATAGTAAAAAAAATATTTTTGAGTTGATTTTTTGTTTGTGATATTTAAACATTTCAACGGACCCATGTCAAAAAAATCAGTTAAAAAAACTTTTTTTAGTATTTTTAAACAATCGGTCAAACTTTCGCTGCTTTTAAGCACTTTAAAAGCTCCGAAAGTTTGATCGATTTTTTAAAAATAGCAGAAAAAGTTTTTTTGAGCCGAATTTTTTTACACGGGTCCGTTGAAATGTTTAAATATCATATACAAAAAATCAACTCAAAAATATTTTTTAATGCTTTAAAAAAATTGGTGTGCGCCAGCACTGTGCAAACTTAGTGTGCACAGGAGCCTGCCCCTCTCTCTCTCTCTCTCTATATATATATATATATATATATATATATATATATATATATATATATATAGGAGCTTGGAACTTTTATTGGGTGTATTTCATAAAATACTTTTTATGAACTTTTATATTAAGAAAATATCTTCTAAACTTTTTTCAAAAGTTTTTGGGCTTAAAAGAGAACAATAAAAATTTCTGAATTTTCATTCGAATTGTCGTTCGAACGAGTTTTCCAATGACTTTTTCTTATATTCTCTGAATTCTTATTAGAAAAGTCTTTCGAACGAACTTCAAATGAGTTTGGGTCATTGTTTTCAAAAAGTCGTTCGAACGAACTCGTTCTAACGAGCTCGTGCAAACGACCTGGGTAGTTTTCTGACAATTTATTTAAAAAAATTCCCACTTGCCCACTTGTTTTCCCACTCCTTTTTCCTGAATAACTAATCGCCGAAAACAACTTTCATTATAGCTTTTTCATTCCTTCCAAGTGAGATTGAGAGAAACATTCTTGAGAGAAAAAATTCCATTTTTTGTTTATGATTTTAATGGATTAAAATCTTCCAAAAACACATACATCCATGTTTGTTTAATTCCAAGCTTCAACTTATATATATTTTGCTTGGAGAGTTTATTTGGAACCGGGTTTTATCTACACCAACAAGAAGAGATATTTGGGTTCATTCTTTACCCATAAAGGAGAAGAAGTTTATGCTGTAGATTTCTCACATGGTGAAAGACACCATGTATGGTTGACGGTGGGTTGTGCCTCCATTAGTGGACTCCAAGATTCTGGTGGACTCCGGGGTTATCTACAAGGTAGAGGTTGAAGAACGAAGGAAGTGTCGAGGATTGAAGGAGTCGAGTCGAGTCTTTTTAAGTCTTCTTGTTGTAGTCTTTGTAAACATACCGTACCTAGTGGATTTGTTAGGCCAGAGCCGTCCGAGATTTTTTCCATTTGAGTTTTTCCCGTACATTAGCGTGTAGTGAGATTGCATACTTTATCGTATTCATACCCACTTATAACACACGCTTAGGTTAAAAAGATAAAATTTGGTTTAATTTGCAATTTTGATTAATTTGGTGTTAAAATATATTGGGGTGAATTTAAGTTAATTTAACTCAAGTTGTCACAATTTAATTAGATAAAATTTGTGTTAATTTAGTTTGGCCTATATTGAAAAATGAATTAATTATCGTTAGGCAAATATTAGGACTTGGGTTGAATTAAATTTATAGTTAAGAAAAAATCACATATTTGTTCAAGTTTAATTTTAGTTTTGAACAAATTAAAATTTAATATTTTAATTGTGAATTTTGAAAGATAATTGTTTTTAAATTTGTTGTTGAACCATCCTTCCGTACTTGGAAATTTAAAATTTAAAAAAGAAGAAATTTAAAACTGGGGGCACATATTCCATGAAGTGGTATCAGAGTGAGAGCGCTAAATTATTGCCTTAAGATCCTTAATTTAGTTTTGTTTAAAAAATGGAAATATTCTCGTTTTCAATATTTTCAGTTTTTGGTGGTTCTAATTACGCGTACTGGAAAACACGCATGAAATCGACACTAAAGTCCATAGATGAGAGGGTTTGGATGTTTGTCATTACCGGGTGGTTCCCACTTACATGTTTAGTATAAAATGAACATGTTCCTAAACCCGTAGAGAGATGGACTGAGAATGAACTTAAACTAGCCAATTTTAATTTTCGAGGATTGAATGCTTTGTTTAGTGCGGTAACACCCGACGATCGAGTAGTAAAGAAAATTTTAAGGTCCCTACCCGATAGATTTATTCCTAAAGTGACCGTGTTGAATTCTTTACCCACTTGAGCCTCTACGAAACTAGAAGAGCTTGTAGGTGATTTACAAACCTATGAACTTGACATGCTTTCCTCTAAGAACGAAAAGAAGAAAGATAAGGGCATCACTTTGAAAGCCTGAAAGGAGGAAAAACAAGTTTTGAATGATGAGAATAATTTTGACTCGGAAGATATGGCTATGTTTGCTAGGAAATCTAGAAAATTTCTTAATTAATAAAGAGAGTGTCAAAAATGAGTATAAGAAATTTGATAAATCCAAGTATAACAAGCCCGAGAAGATCCCTAAAAATCATAATGAAGATCTTAACAGGAACGAGTCAAATCGTTGGTTTGGTTGTGAAGGGTATGTCCATAGGGATTTTTAATGTCCCACTAAACTAAGGAGAGAGGGAAAGTAACCTATTTCATACAATGCCACCCTTAGTGATAGTGATAAGGAAGAGGGATCCAACTCCCCCACTGAGCGCAACTTTACCACGTTCATGGCTAGTCATATGAGCACCGATAATGAATCTTACCATGAAGATATACGTTTACATGACCCTTGCGAGGCCTTTATTTGTGAATCCCAATTTTTTTTTGGTAATGAGAGTGGAGTTGAAAGCGAGAGTGAAAATGAAGAAGAGGTTAATGTGAGTGAACTTCAAGTAGCTTTCCAAGAATTGTATGCCGAATCAATTAAATTAAAAAGGGCTAATTTGAAGTTAGAAGCTAGTTTGAGAGAGCGTGCCAAGGTCATTGAAGAGAGTACTTTAGTGGAAGACCTTCGAACACATGAAAGAGCTTTTTTTGAGATGCTAGAGTATGTAGAAGGTGAGAGAGATAGCCTTAGAGGTTTAATGGAGACTATGAAGAAAGAACTTCTCATGTTTAAAGAGAGTAGGTGTTTGCTTGAGTCACGCATCATAGAGTTGGAAGAAAAGTTAAGAGACTCAAGTCGAGTCAAATTTGATTTGGAATGTAGGTCCGCTAAATTAGACAAAATATTAGGATCCGTCCAAGTAAAAAATAACACTTGTGGTTTAGGCTTCGATTTTATAATTCTTCCGCTAATAAAGCCACAACTACTATTTTGAGAGAATATCCTAGGAACATTTCCAAAGTCCAATGCTTAGGCAGTACTTTTCGTCGGGTCTTTACTTGCTCACATTGTGGTTGAAAAGGTCATCTTAGAAAATTTTGTTTTGATCTAAAAAAGGATCCTAGGAAATCCTAGAGTAAGATCACCAAAGTTGCCAAGGTCACCCAATCCCGAGATTGTCACTCTTCACTTGTTTGGGTTATGAGATCCGACTTGGTAACTTTACAACAAAAAAGGGTTTATGATTCTCATTTGTTATCACGTGAAACCTCCCATGCTAAATCGAAAGGTTAAATGTGTTAGTTTTATTCACACACTCTAGCGTGTTTGTGCTTCATGATATATTTATGCTAGTTGTATGTATGTTTGTCATTTTCTAGTCTATACTCCATGATTAATCACATGCTAGAATTATGATTTGTGTATATCTTTTATATTTATTTTTATTTATTTATGTCTTAACAAGTGGTATCTTATTGAGAAAAATACAAAAAGATTTTCTTTGTTTTTCTTTTGAGTTGTATGTTTTTTTTGTTTGGTGAATTTTTTTTGAAAACTAAAAAAGAATTTTGTTTTGTGTGTATTTTAGTTTGACACACTTTATATGGCATATACTTGTGTTTGAATCTTTTTCCTTTTCTCTTCAATGTGGCTAGAACTTTTGGTTAAGATTTTCAATCCTTAAAATGTTCTTTGTCATGCTTGCATGGAATAGTTGGATTTTGTGTTGCTTAATGGATTCTATTTTTATATGCCTCATTTCACACATGCACGAGCTCATTTAAAATTTAAACTTCACATGTATATTTGAGCTTTGTGAGATGTTCTCCTACCAATCTAGTCATCTACATACTTTGTGAGTTAGGAGGATTTGTGCATGTTAAAACCATTGCACATGAGATTACTGCGTGTTTAAAAAATAATATATGTTAGTGCACGGGGAAGGTCTACGAAAGGAACAATCATCCTTTGCGATTAAGCCACCATTTGCCATGGACGTAAAAGAAATACGTGGTCCAAAGGCCTAAAAGAAAAATATGGCATTCAAAGAAAAATATAGCCAAGCCCTAATTTGTTTAGATTGGTATCTTCGTCAAAAGAAAAGAAAAAAAAAGAAAATATTATATTTGAGGGAGTTAGGATGGAATATCAACGACTTTGCACAATGACTTTGTATCCTAGTTGCGCTATCTTATCACGAATCTATTGGTTTGTAGAATCATCTAAATTCTAGGCTTGTGTGCATTGTATATGTTTATTCATTGAGTTCAGTTTATATTGTCACATTAGGCTATATCTAAATGAGATAAAGTTTTGTAATCAAATGGGAACTCCGTGAACATGTTTTAAGTGATTGAGTCTATATTCCTTTAGTCTCTAGTTCACACCCCTTCACTTCCTTTTACCACATGTATTTGGACACATATTTTCCATACGAGTGTGAAATGCTTAATATATTTGGTGTCGTGTGTGGTGTTTATACCTATGTATATGTGCGTGTGCGTTAGTCATATTCATTGTATATATATATATATATATATGGTATTTTTTTTTGTCTTTGAGTCTTTGCCTTGCTTGCTAGTCCATATATGCTTTGATGTCATAATTGGTATCTATAGTGTTGCGAATTTTGGTTGATATCCTACACTTCTGTTTATTACATTTTAATTAGTATCATTTTTTTGTCATCGCATCATAGTTGGTATACTTTGTTCTTATGTGGATTAGTTGTGCTTAATCATTGACAATATGCTTAAATGTTCTTATCACCTTATGCACCATTGCATGTTTGCCTTGTTTTTCCTTATTCATATCCCGTGTTTAGTTTAGGGGGAGTATTTGCTTTAATTGGAGGATAAATAATTTATTTAATAATTCTTTAACCTTTGTCTATTCCTGAACAAAAAAAGGTGGAGAAGTGGTATCTAATCCTTTAGTTTGGGAGATTTAACTTAGGGGAGACGTCTTTCTAGGTAGATCATTGTTAGATAACGGGGGAGAATAAATTACGGGGGAGTATTATTATTTTATTGCACTTTAATCTGTTATATATTCCCTATGTGTTTAATGGTGTGCTTAAATGTACATGAATTCATCTTTAGTGGCATTATTTAAAGCGGCAAAGCATTTCCTATGAGTCGAGTCAAATGTAACAACCCATGACTTTGGAGACAGAGAAATTAAATTTTTGGGAAAATAAAATTTAATTAAATTGGAGAATTCTAAAATATGGAATTGAGGTCCAAAAATAGAGGATCTTTCAAAGTATTCTGGATGATGATTTTAAGGGTACCATCGATCCCGGAAGGGTCGAGATAGTCAAAATGACTGTCATTGGATTTTATTTCGGTTCCAGAATATTTTTAAGTTAGTTTGGCTCGAATTGGAGTAAACGAGTCATTTAAAGTGTGTATTAACATTTAAATTGGGTTTATTGTTTTAAAGGGGTTTAAAGGCTTACGGATTAAGCCTTCTCAATTAGAGAAAGAGAGAAAGAAAAAAGGAAGAAAGAAAGAAGGAGAAAAGAGAGAGAGAGGAGGGAAGCTTGGAGATTCCCGGCCCAAACGCGACATCGAGGACGATTCAACCTCTACAAAATTGAGGCAAGTGTTTAATCTTGCTAAATAAGTCATTTGTGTATTTGATTTCATAATTGTGGGGAAAAGAAATGGATTTTGGGTATTAATGGCAAAACCTAAATTTTTTGGGTAAAAATCTTACAATTAAGGGTATAGAAATTGTTGGGTAGTAATATGATGATTTTTGAGGTTAAAAACATGTTTGGTATGAAAATTGATGGTTGGGTAATAATATATAGGAGTTTTGGAAATTTTGGGTTTATAGAAAATCAACTATTTTCGTGGCTTTCTGAACTGGCCGAATCGATTCGGCCCCACCGAATCGATTCGCCAGGTTTCAGAAGCCTCAGGTCTTTAGGGACGAATCGATTCGCCCCTAGCGAATTGATTCGGAAGGTTGCAGACTCTCAGGTCCCTTGGACTGAATCGATTCGGATGGGCCGAATCGATTCGCTGTTGGGCCGAATCGATTCGGAGGGGCCGAATCGATTCGGAAACAGGGCTTTTTGAAAGATTTTCTTTGTGGTGATTTCAAACCCTTTTTAGTTGGGTTTGTTGATTTGGGGTCTTCTCAAATGATGTAAGATGGATGTTTTTGGAGACATATAAAAAGGGGTTTCTCACATATTATGATTCTGGGGACTCCTTGGAATAATTGGGGAGAAATATATCCATGGTTGTATTGGAGTTGTGTTGATGGAGATAGTGAGAAACCTCATTGGGGATGGAAATCCTAATATTAGATTTAAAGTGAGTCTATATAGGACGTGAAGTTAATAACTCTTAAAGAGAGAGTTGCGAGGGCATGGCTCGAAATTTGAAGCCGAGAGTAGTGCTAAATCCTTATGGTAAATAGGTTTCTATTGCGATTAAGGCTTGGGGACCGAAGAGAGAGAGGGGTCACATATCCTTAGAAACGTTTAAATTAAGAAATAATAGATAACCCAATGGGAGTAAGAGTTCATAAGATTAATTGAACCCTAAGTGAACTTGGGAATGATTAGATCGTACTATCAACTACAATAAGTGTTAGATTAAATTCTAGTCAGGATAGTTTATACACAATTGAGTGGAAGTAACAATTGGGATTCCAATAATTAAAATGAATTCGAGATGAGTTTGAGGTTCGTAGGCTATTAGTTATGTACATACTAGTAGGCTACCTTAGTAAATGAGATATTGAGGTACTTTTGAATATCGATACAATAGGTAATGATTGTTACCTACACTCAACTTTGGGTGATAACGCTAATATTGGAGATAAACATATATGTTTGGGGGACTATTCATTATAGTATAAATGAATGAATATGCTTCAAGTGAGGGATTGTATTCACATATCGAGGCAAATTAAATGAGTTTGTGGTGACGGCTTGTATATTGAGGATTATGTATACTTATAGCCGAATTTATATCTCGTATGCATATGAATGAGAATTAGTTGTATATATGGATGTGTGAATATATGTGTATATATCTATATAGATATGAATATATGGATATATTTATGTTGTGGACATACATGGTATGGATATTTAAACTGTATATGATGGTTTATGTGACACCCCGACTAATTAAATACCGGGTAGCTACTCCTTTATTAAATTAATTCAAAATGCCAAGTTGGTTCAGTTAATAGCATCACTGTCGAAAACATTTTAATAATTACTAATCACCTAGTATTTAAAAGTAAGTGCCAAATTTTAAGTTAAGTCTGATTAACATGCAGTAAAAGAATAATGAAAGAATAATAACCATTCACTATAATCAAGTAATGAATAACCAACAACATAAATAAAAACCGGAGGAAAAACTCCTCACAACAATCCCACATCTGAAAAATAATACTACAAGTCTGAATCCTGAATAATTACATACCAAAGGTCTGAATAACTGAAATAAATGAAATATCTCTAAAAGAAATGGGCGACATGCCCTACAACTGATAACTGATGAAAATCGAGTCAAGATAGATGAAGCGTCTACAAGCAAAGTCCTGTAACTTCCACAAACAGCTACATCTCGTCACCTGAATGAGAATCTTATGCATGGTGTCCTTGTGGCTGGGCACTTAAAAATGGTTTTTACAAAAATAGATTTGAAAGCAAATGGGTCAGAGCCCGAAATTGGAAAACATTTTGAAAACAGCAAGTGTTTTCATAACGTTAAAACATTAAATGCAAAATACATGTTAGGACGTGCACTCACATGAAATTCTCACCTCTCGACTACATGTGCACTCCTAACGTACCGTACCCATCTATAAGACATCCATATCTAACCAAACCGTAATAAGTTCTACCCCTTACTACTCGATTCCCATAATACATTCTAGCGCTATCAAATAAATAGAGGGCTTTACTTAACTCAGATTCTCAATTTGTAATACATTTTACTATCGGTTAACCCGTTATGTTTTCTCAAAACAATACCATAATTATATTCACAACATTAACATGAAAGTTCCCATTAATTAGATGTATATTATTCACGTCATAAATATACAATACAAGCACCCCGAGAACTAGCTGTGGTGCACACATACTCTGCCATCCATCCCGGTACATCACGTACATAAGGATCACATATTCCGAATCTCTCAGGAATAGTTCTCAGATAACAACATCACAAATAATGGAGGCGAACACAGTCACATCACATGGGTCACGCACATACCTGCGCTCCCACGATAAGCAGACTTATTAACATCCCAATAAGTTCTTCTCTGACCTATGTTCATCGAGGTAACCAGTCTAAATCCGGGCAACACAAGGATTAGAGGGCCCTAAGCGAACGCAAACCTCCCGTGATAGCAAGTATGGTAGGTATGTCATACACATAAAATCAATACATATACTAAGTATTTCCACATCTTAGTAATCACCATAATATATATTGGTGGTGTACTTCTCATTCTCGTACCGACATATAATACTACACACTTTATATGTTCCCCGGTTAATATAATAAATTAGGCCGTCAATAGTTCGCACATCGTAATAGACTCTCACGTCCTAATTCCTATATTCCCTTAGGTTCAAACTACACTTCTAGGTTTGACTCCTCATTATATCCCAAACATCCCAAATATATCAATTCATCATCAAGGGAAAGCTATCTCTACCTATACACAAGGTTACGGGGCACTCGGGATCAAAACAGGCTAAAAAGCCTAAACTGTCAACTCGTTCGAAGTCTAAACATCCAAACATTATGGACGTGTTACAGTAGGAGCAGTTACAGTATGGACGTGTTTTTAAATTTGTTTTTCCCATCTCTCTACACCTAAAATCTCATCCAAACATTAATCCAACGATTTTTTAAGGTTCCTAATCGCCTCTAAACATCCTTAGGTCACATATTAACATGTTTGGGGGTGTTAATTCATCCTAACATCATTCCAATATCAAATCTCTACATATTTTTCCCCAATTTCAAACACATGAACCCTAGAATTTATAAATCATCTAGAAGTCTAATTAAATCCGTTTTTGGTTTCATACTAATTGTAATATCATCAGAATAATCATCAACTACAAATCTACATGCAATTTCCTCATCAAGAATGTAATTTCTATTTCCAATTTAATGGGTTTTTCATTAATTCCCAAGAACAAATCATATTTTTATCAATTCCTACACATGGAAGAAACATTCTCTATAAAAACGAAATTAAATCACTTGCCTTATTGGAGTCTCTGATTTGATGACGAATTTGATGAATGGTTCTCTCTCTCTCTGCAGATTTCTCCTCTCCTCTCTCTCTACAAGCTTTCTTCTCCAAAGTTAATGGTGGCTAGGGTTTGTGCTTTAGAAATTCTTTTGGAACAAGTTTCAATAACTTCCGTAGCCTATTTGGGTATTAGTGGGCTTAGTGGGTTAATGCCAACTCAGATATTAATTCCCAATTTTTGTAGGTTTTAATTCCCCAAAATTCAAAATTACCAAACTACCCTTATACGTTGCCGTTATGGCCTAGAAATACCCCGGGACCCAAACCAAACCCCCGGCTAGTGTTTTCTGACTATTTTGACCCTTCCGGACGCGTTGGCGCACTCAAAACGACCATACGGATAATAGAAATAAAATCCACTTTTTAATTAAAATAAATATAAACCTGACGCGACTGTCACACGCGTCTCAACAAAATTTCCAAATTGTCGTATTTCAATCTCACGACAAATTTCATAATTCAAAATTCATATATAATCATATATGCACATATAATCAAATACCAACTCGCATCTCGCTAGTTTTTTTTAATCCAGATTAATTTCCAATTAATACGCATTTAATTTAATTAATCCCATAAATAAATGTCACAAATATACGGGGTATTACAGTTTAATGTTGGATTTATATGATTGGATCATATGGATGTATATATATTGTGCATGTGAATGATATATATACTTATGTGGTTAAGCATACCCCGCTCATGCTATCATTGGGAAGTTGCGCGCGTAGAGGGTGAGCATCCTGGCTAGAAAAGCAGGGTGTGGATATTTCCCAGGTCATAGTCGTCCCTTGTGTTATTATATGATATATATATGTATTTTTGGGATGAGACGTGGTGGGTATTTTTCTTCTCATTGCCAGTTAGGAGCTATGACCGCTTCCCGGGACGTCGTGTGTGTGAGTTACCACGAGATGGGTGTCGTTTAGTCCCACCATGGTGGCCCCAGTTTTGCTACGTGAGCCGAGCACTGGGAAGATGATAGCACGATGCAGTTTATCGGCGATATATATAGCCGGGTATATTATGTGCATGGCCTTGTACATCATATGTAGTATGTACACTTGGCTATTGGATTGATGATGATATATATATATATATATATATATATATATATATATATATATATATATATATATATGGTTAGAATAAAATACCTATATATATATTTATATATATCCTATAGATGAAAGGATATGGACTTTATGGAGTACATCTTGGATGATTATGGTGTACTAGATGATTGGGGGGATCGATGTATCGCATTTAAGGAATATTTCAGTTACATCATCCCAAGGATATTATTGGAGATTGTAGATGTTTTCATATTGTAGTATAAGATTTAGTAGTAGTAGTAGTAGTAGTAGTAGTAGTAGTAGTAGTAGTAGTAGTAGTAGTAGTAGTAGTATATGGTATGTATGGCATTATGGATCTCTAAGATCGACATTGTCAAGGAGTAGTGTAACAAGGTGGTTCCTTGTTTGGATTTCACTTTGCGAGACACCCCACACACAAAACGTAGTGCATTGTTGAGATTAGAGAGAAGTTCTGTCAATATTTATGTGTGGCATAATGGATCTCCAGGATCGACGTTGATAAGGAGTAGTGTAACGGGGTGGTTCCTTGTTTGGATTTCGCTCTGCGAGACACCCCACACACGAAACGCAGCGCATTGTTGAAATTGGAGAGAAGTTTTGTCAATAATAATTTTTGTATGCATATTAATTAGAAATTAAATCATATGTTTCTACCCAAATACATATGGGTAACTTATTAAGATTTATAATTGGTTAAATTATAAACCGGAATCCATTAAGCCTAATATGGCATATATGTTTGTAAAAATAATTAAGTGTATTTAGAAAGAGTGGGTTCTGGGGTTAGGGTAGTAAGGAAAATCTCGTGGGTGTAGGCTAGGCCTATGACAAGTTAGGTTGTCCTTATAATTGGGGTAATTTAACTAATAAAATTGAGGACGCGAATAGGTGCGCGCCTTTAGATAAGAGGTGAGTTGGGATTCCACGAGAGTGCGATTCCACTTTAATTATGAAATAAGTGCACCGATATTTATTATGCACGGTTAACACACTTGCTAAATATAATTCACACTCGAGCTCTGACCCGTTTACTTTTCTTTCCTGCTTGTATATATATATATATATATATATATATATATATATATATATTACTACAGGTGTCCTACCGCATGGATGCCGGATGACTTTCTGTCCAGAGTCTTGGGAGCCGTGACATGTGCGGACTGTTGCGGGATGTATCTTGTAGTCGCTTCCTACTTCTTCAAAAATCTAGGTAGGATTCATGTTGTATATTGGATTTGTACCCAAGGGATATTTATATACATATTTATATTTATTCCATTTCAGTTATTGTATTGGCTGTGACCCGAAAGCTTATTCGGGTTTACTTCTTTGTAGTATATTCAGTTGTAGTTATCTATTTCATTTTTATTTCAGCATTTATTTTATCATAGTCCTTTCATGTATCTTTCTTTCCTTTATTCATAGTGTGGGGTTGTGTTATATAGCATGTTTTAATTTATTTTAACATCTCGCTTATATGATATCGGGTAGTTGGTCCTATATTATATAGTACCGGCAGTTGATGTTGATACTGGACCATCTGAAACTCCTGATTTAATGTAGTATAGGGCTGACCACCCGTTATTATTTTAAGCGGGGTGTTACATCAAACGTCAGTAATTATTTTTGGGTGGGGCTGTGTCTAGATGAGCTTGACGGCCCTTTAGGATTTTTGGTTGGATTTTGTCCCAGAAAAGCCAAAGGGGGAGATTTGTAAGGACACAAATTTCCAATTGAGTCCATATGTAGTTTTGGCATAATTACGGACAAAACCATTTGAGTCATAGGATAGATGTTTGTTCCTATCAAGCCTATGGTGTTTGAAGAGTTGAAGACGTAGCGGCCTAGAATTTATACTTTCATCCTTGTCGAGTTTAGTGCCATGTTTCTACGTCAACACCAATTGGATCCCAAGGCTCCAAAGGTATGAATGCATTATATATATATAGGAGCTTGGAACTTTTATTGGGTGTATTTCATAAAATACTTTTTATGAACTTTTATATTCAAAAAATCTCTTTAGAACTTTTTTCAAAAGTTTTTGGGCTTAAAAATGAAAAACAAAAGTTTTTGAATTTTATTTCGAATTGTCGTTCGAATGAGTTTTCTAACGACTTTTTCTTATATTCTCTGAATTCTTGTTAGAAAATTCGTTCGAACAAAGTCGTTCGAACGAACTTCAAACGAGTTTGGGGCATTGTTTTCTGAATTGTCATTCGAAAAGTTGTTCAAATGAACTCGTTCTAACGAGCTCATGCAAATGACTTGGGTAGTTTTCTGACAATTTCTTTAAAAAACTTCCCACTTGCCAACTTGTTTTCCCACTCCTTTTTCCGGAATAACTAAGTGCGTGAAATAACTTTCATTATAACATTTTCATTCCCTCCAAGAGAGATAGAGAGAAACATTCTTGAGAGAGAAAGTTCCATTTTGTGTTTATGATTTTAATGGATTAAAATCTTCCAAAAACACATACACCCATGTTTGTTTAATTCCAAGCTTCTACTTATATATACTTTGCTTGGAGAGTTTGTTTGGCACCGGGTTTTCTCTACACCAACAAGAAGAGATATTTGGGTTCATTCTCTACCCAAAAAGGAGAAGAAGTTTGTTCTGTGGCTTTCTCACATGGTGAAAGGAACTACGTGTGGTTGATGGTGGGTTGTGCCTCCATTGGTTAACTCCAAGATTTTGGTGGACTCCGGGGTTATCTACAAGGCAGATGTCGAAGAACGAAAGAAGCGTCGGAGCTTGAAGGAGTCGAGTCGAGTGTTGTAAGTCTTCTTGTTGTAGTCTTTGTAAACATGTCGTACCTAGTGGATTTGTTAGGCCAGGGTCGCCCAAGGATTTTTCCATTTGGGTTTTCCTCATACATCGACGTGTAGTGAGATTGCTTACTTTATCTTGTTCATACTCACTTAGAACACATGCTTAGGTTAAAAATATAAAATTTGGTTTAATTGGCAATCTTGCTTAATTTGGTTCTAAAATATATTTGGGTGAATTTAATTTAATTTAACTCAATTCGGCACGATTTAATTAGATAAAATTTGTGTTAATTTAGTTTGGCCTATATTGAAAAATGAATTAAATATTGTTAGGAAAATTTTAGGACTTGGGTTGAATTAAATTTGTAGTTAAGAAAAATTCACATATTTGTTCAAGTTTAATATTAGTTTTGAGGAAATTAAAATTTAATGTTTTAATTATGAATTTTGAAAAGATAATTGTTTTTAAATTTGTTGTTGAACTATCCATCCACACTTGAAAATTTAAAATTTATAAAGGAAGAAATTTAAAATTGGGGGCACATATTCCATCATATAGGTTTCAGAAAATAACAAGAAACTCAAATTTGTTCATTCTTCATATTTTCATGCATTTATACTATAATATATAATACATAAATATGTATATAATTAAAATAAATAAGAATTATATATGCGCATGTACACAAAATTACTTATATGTATGTACTATTAAAATATGTAGTGTACTAAGATCTATATGTTAAATAATATAATCAATATGTACATAATACTTTTTAATAGTGTTATACGTGTATTATACATGCATATGATAATATAAAGGATATGTATAGTACAAATGTAAAAAGGTTGTACCCAACACACAAGGCTACCGTTTAACTGCAGGGTCTGAAAGAGGCGAATGTCGGTTGACCTTACGCTCATATATATGATGTGTATGGGATATATAGTGACACGTGGCACATGGTTGTGCCTTCGGGAGATGACTGTCTTTTATTTTCTATTTTTAATTTAGGGTTTATTGTCATTTTCTTTTATTTTTAGTCTTTTATTTGGCTCTAAGCATGTTTGGGGCTAATGAGTCATTATTAATTATTAGTTGTCCTTTTTGGTCCTTTTGAGTATTAGCTTTGCTAGCAAACTAACCTCTCCTATAAATAGGCACTTGGACCTCATTTGTAAACACACCTTGAATATGGAGAATTGAGAATAGATAGAGATAGAAACCCATTTCATTAGTTTAGATTTATTTGTTGTTGTTGTTGTTGTTGTTGTTGTTGTTGTTGTTGTTGTTGTTGTGTAGGTAATAGTTGCCTTGTAGTGTAATAATAACGCTTCCGCATTTGTTGATTTACATAAAATTGGTATCAGAGCCACGTTTGTTCTCGGTGTTCGTCGTGGTGAGTGAAGCGAGTAACGAGTTGTGATTCCAACTCTGACAACCCTTCAATCGGTAGATTGATAAATGTCCAAACACTACACTAAAATTAAAAATTTGGCACGTTTAAAACTGTGCCAGATCAAATCTGACATGGTTTTGAACTGTGCCAGAATCGTGTGTTCCAAATTGGTCTTTTTTTTTCTGGCACGGTTTAAAAGTGTGTCAGATTTGGCCAAACATGAACATTTCGGGCACACTTTATAACAGTGCCAGAATTTGATATTTCTGGCACACTTTTGGCAAACTTTATAACTGTGCCAGATTGATATGTGTTTGGCATGATTTTGAACTGTGCTAAATTTTTGGATAAAAGAAAAAAAATTAATTATAAATAATATTACCCAAAAAAATCAGCACCATTTTCACCATTTTTCGTACCTGTTTTAGAATAAAAAAATTCAATAATAATATAAAACCAGCATGGCAAAAATAGTACAAGAACAATACAAATTGTTCGTAATAACACTAATACAGTTCCAAACAATAAGCTCACTAAAAGTTAATGGCTCAAATTCCATTAATTGAAAATTCATCTCAATACATGAGGAAATTTGAATTTTATCTCAATTCATGTTAATACATATGAAATTCATGTCAATACATATGAAATTCATCCCAATTCATCTCAAATTCCGCGATCTTCTCTTCAAGCAGTATTAACGTGTTTAACTCCTCATTTATCAAGCAACACTGGTTCGCCTCTACATGTACAACCATCGAACTTCCAATGAGTTCCAACCTATAAAACAAACAAACAAAATACAAAATCAATTCTTATCATTTGACAAGATTGAAGGCCAACAATTTAATAGAAACTAAACCATTTGATATTCAATCCAACACTCCCAAATTAAAATTGAAGTTGAAGGAGTGAAACCAAACAGCCGAGTGTTTGTTCTTACCCAGATTCGTTAGATCCCATAAAAAAGTCCCCTTTCATAAAACTATGATCCAAACCATTTGCAGCAGATCCGTGTTGTTCATCACATCCAAAACATTTTGAAGCAGATCCAGTAGATGTTGTTGCACGCCCGATCAGATCCACTGTTGTTGTTTTTGCACATCAAAACTTTTTGAAGCAGATCCGTTATTTTTGGCTCATATGATGAGCATGTGTTGAAAGTGGGATTGAAGCCTACGTGAAGCCCTTGTAAATGTGGTGGTGGATCCATCCTTAAATGTCACCACAATGTTATGCGCCTAAATACCAAGCAACACTATGTAAATCTGTGTGGATTCATTTATTCAGCATAAAGTGGGAAGTTTACTTGGGAAATCACAATTAAATTCAAATCCCTTGTCAGTTACATGTTGCATCTTATATCCAAACATTTAAGGGAGAAAATTACTTATGCCCATCAAAGTGCTTGTTTAATTGAGCATCAAAGTGCAGATAAAGCTGCAACAGCTCTTATCCATACCCATCAAGCGACTAAAAATATGTATGCCATCTTTTATGCATACCTACCAACACATGAATTAAAACCACATTTAAGGGATAAAAATAAGGGCATTTATTATAAGGATAAAAAACTTTGCCAAATAAAAATAAAAACAGGTACATATTTAGATTCAACCTCTTTAACAAAAGAACTAAAAGAACTATTTCTCGAGTGAAAATTTGAATTATTTTGAACTAAAAGAACATTATTGATTTACCTTTAAACAATATGACAGATCATCTGACAAACATTTATTAAGTTTTAACATTATTGATTTACCTTTAGTTCGTCGCAGTATGATAGATCGTGTGACAAACATTATTGAGTTTTCAAAAATTAACTTAGTTGTTTCCTACTAATAAACTTCTTATGGTCTATAATTAAAATTGGTGTTAGGCTATCTTCAATGATGTCGTACCAACTGTGTTGGGATTGTACATCGTGTAACACCCCGTGTTTTTAATAGTTAATTAAATTAATTAATTGGGAAATTCGAGAAAATAAAATAAAATTTTGGATTTAATTATTCTTAGCAATTAAATATGTTAGTTTTTATATATAAAAATAAGGTTTTAAGTAGAATTTAAATTGGAATTAAAATTTGAAAATTATAACTTTTTGTATAAAAATCGGGGGAGGATCCGAGCTAAGGAGGATAAAGATAATATTTTTAGAAATCCGACTGTCCGATCGAGCTGAATTTTTCACAGTAGCTCTGTCTCGTCGTTTGCTATAATAAGATAAAATTTCAGGCCATTTTGACTGTCCGATCGTCCGTAATAATTTTCCGAGTATTTATTTTTGATTAGGACTCAAATTCTTTTAGGTATATAAACAAAGTAACGGGTTTAGGACTTTTAAAAATACTTTCTGCTAAACCCTAAGAGCAACAATCTCCTCTTATACATCTTCTTTCTCCCTCAAAACCTTAACTCTATTGGAGAGCTATTTTCAATCCAAGTTTTGAAACTTTAAACCAGGTTTTCTCAAGATTGTTCAAGAACGTCTCTTTGCTAATTTTTCGATAGGAATCCAACCGTGAAGTCATAATTTCTTCATCTTAATCTCAGGCATGAATACTCTATTCTTTTCCTTTGGTATTATGCGTCTTAAGTGTCGTCTAAACCCTTAATCATGTTTTTTTTATAAAATCAATTAGTAACTTAATTAGAGAAAGTGGACACTTAATTTGGGACTGTTTTTATGAAATCTTTTAATATGATTTAATCTTTAAAACCCTTGGGTGCGTAGGTTAGATGATTGAATTTTCATGGTTTGGGGGATATAGGTTTTCATGTAGAAATTATGGGATTAGATATATGTTATATTGGGATGCGTACACACTTAAAAAAATAGATGATTTATAAAAGAGAACGATTATATTATATTGAATATCATCGCATGTTAAATAAATTAACATTATTGAATAGAATGAATTATGTTGAAAACAACGACGGTGATATTAATTGAATTAAATTAAATTGGGACCTTTATGATTATATTGTCATGTTGTGTTTATGATTTATGATATTGTGTGTATAATTATTATTATTCACTTTTGCCAATTCGAGGAGGAGGGGATTTTGGGTAGTATATTGCATGCCTTGTTTATAGGATGCTTACTAGGTATGGGACTAGTAGGTAGACTTTGATTATGATTTATGATTGCTAGGTATGAGACTAGTTAGTGCAGATTCATGCGGATTTTATATTTTGGGGTGGGACAGATTTTTATACTTTATCGACATTACGCTAGTCTAGGCATGAGACTATGGCATGTTTAATGATAAAAATACATCCTATATATATAATAGGACGTATGTGTACTTTGGGGACCCTTAGGTATGTGACTAAGGGGTATTTTGACGATCTCACATCGATAAATAAGTTTTGAGATAATAAATGAATGATAATTAATACCTAAGATAATAACGGGTATTAAAATTTGGGCGACATAATATGTGGGGACCAACAGTTTAAACGGATCAGCTTGCGTTATGTCGTGTCGTGTGTGGAACCTTGTCATATTGCGGGATCGATAGTTTAAACGGATCAACTGGCTATTGACAAGGGGAAGTGTGACACTTTGGTGGATTACCACCCGAGGCGGGAGGACTGCTTTAATAAAACTGAGAAACATAATGATCTTGGGTTAATTTAATTAAATTAACATAGTGGGACTTAGATATTTAAAATCATATTGGTGTGGATTATTGAATTAGAATTTCTGAGAGTAGATAGTGATTTACATTAATCGAGTTTAATTATCTCGTTTAGTTAAAATATTCTATTGTGATATTATCTCGTATAATGCTACTGTCTGGATTCAAGGATCCTATTTGAGGGGAGTAATGTCTATTCTTGCTCCGGGATCTGACCTCGTGCGTTGACTAATCTTTTCAGGATAAGTTTTGGAGAAAGCTGCATAGGACCATTTGGAGATTATCGTTTGGAGGTGTAGCTGGAGTTATTTACTTTATGCGTATTTGTTTAGTTTAGTTTCCTTTCCTTCGTATTTACATTGAGACTCAGTTTATGGTTTTGTTGGGCCATTCGGTTCCAAAGTTGTAAGGGTTTTATTCAGATATTTCATTATGGATTCAGTTGGAGTTTATTTAGTTTTATACTATTGGAGATTAGTTTATTATTTAGAGTTTAGCATGGTGATGGATATTTTATCGCACAGTTGGTTATTATCATTTGGGATTGATTAAATTATTTATCTTGTGTATTGATTTTTAAATGTCTCATATCTGTTACATTATAAGAATAGTATTTTATTTACTCGCACCCGAATTTGTTTTGCGGTCGACAGTCGAATTAAGCGGGGTGTGACAGATGGTATGAGATCATGATCTTAGGCCTCGTAGGTTGTGAGTCCATCTAGTGTCCACGTTATCGATCTTTTATTCCCTTTATTGATTCGTACTTCTTAAGGTAGAGGGTCTAGCATACGTGTTCGATGTGTTTCTTGGAGATATATAATTTTGTGTTAATAATGTTGTAGGCTTTGAGTTTAGAATTAACAAGATTGATGTGAGGATCCTTAGAGTTGATTTTGGAGACATTAATTATTTGGAAGATCATTAGTATAAATTTTCGGTATGTCTTATATAGATGCAGCGATGTGATTTGATTTGAGGATTCATGTGTTACGAAGATTATCAGAGATAGAATCGAGTGGTGATTTGCTAGAGCGCGTGGTATGCCATCACTTTCATAGTTATGCGCGTGTGTGTGTGTGTGTATATATATATATATATATATATATATATATATATATATATATATATATAGTGGTATATATTATTTTGTTGTTCGTGGGGTAGGTGCGCGTAGGATTGGGTGTATGGGCGCCCAATTATGGCATTCAATGAGTAGGCGTATGTGAGCCTTATTTTATCTTTCATGATTTATGTTTGATGTTTATGCTTCGTCAAATTTTGAGGACGAAATTCCTTTGCTAGTAGGGAAGTATGTAACACCCCGTGTTTTTAATAGTTAATTAAATTAATTAATTGGGAAATTCGAGAAAAAAATAAAATTTTGGATTTAATTATTCCTAGTAATTAAATATATTGGTTTTTATATATAAAAATAAGGTTTTAAGTAGAATTTAATTCGGGATTAAAATTTGAAAATTATAACTTTTTGCATAAAAATCGGGGGAGGATCCGAGCTAAGGAGGATAAAGATAATATTTTTAGAAATCCGACTGTCCGATCAAGCTGAATTTTTCACAGCAGATCCGTCTCGTCGTTCGCTATAATAAGATAAAATTTCAAGCCATTTTGAATGTCCGATCATCCATAATAATTTTTCGAGTATTTATTTTTGATTAGGACTCTGTGACACCCCGCTCAAAATTATAACGGGTGGCCAACCCAAAACTAAAATAATCAAGAATCTCAAGTGGATCATTCTCATCATCTACATACGATTCTAAAATAAACACGGCTAACTACCCATTCCCACAAAAAGAGGGTATCAAAAAATTTTAAAACATTTATTTTCATTACTAAAACAAACCATACAGCAACTAACCAACAACATAACTATATATGATAAGAGATACATGCATGCTCAAATGATATAAAAGAGTACAACACAATGTACAAAATAAAATACCCGAATATTCTGTCGAGTCACAAACAATATAATACTCTGAGAAAGAAAATATAAAAGTGCTACTCTACAATATTTTGGTATAAACCCGAAACAAAAACTGAATCCTGATCTAAATACAGGAAGATAGGAAACGACTATAACAAAATACCGCAACAGTCAGCCACTACCACAGCTCCACTAATACACTGGATGGATAACATCAATGACGTCCTTGCGGAGGAACACCTAGAATAATACAATATATATATACAACAAGAGAAAATAGAAATGGGTCAGAACCCGAGGTGTGAAAACGTTTTATAACAAGTTCATTAAAATGCATAATAATTATAAATGCATTATAACATGATTAAAGTGGAGTCGCACTCTCCATAAAATTTAACTCACCTCTCAACTAAAGCGCGCACTAATCGTATGCACATAATCTCCAAATAATTGCTCAAATCTATCTAGGGGAAAAGTAATATAACTTACTCCCAAAATTTATACTCAATTAAATTCCATCTAAACCATATCTCTCAACTTCAAATTTTACCCCTCTTAAATATTCGCCCACTAATCTACACATATAAAAAAAATACATAAACATTCTCTTTTACTAGAATTTCTCATATTCTAGCTAGTGACATATATATATATATATATATATATATATATATATATATGAGTTATTAGCATCTAAGTGCTAAGGACTAAACTTCTCCCAATTCTCAATACTGCACTGCGTTTCGTGAGTGGGATGTCTCGCAAGCGAAATCCAAACAAGGAACCCCCGATACACTACTCCTTGGCAGTATTGATTGTCAAGATTCATTATGCCCTCAATGCATGACGCGTATGACCCAAATTCTTTTATACTATAACTGATTAATTAATTAATTATTCTCAATTCTCAACAGTGCACGGCGTTTCGTGCGTGGGAGGTCTCACAAGCGAAATCCAAACAAGGAACCCCCCGATACACTACTCCTGGCACTGTCGATCGTCGAGATATATACTAATATATAATATGAGCACTAAGGACTAACTTCTCCTCATTCCCAACATTACACTGCGTTTCGTGCGTGGGACGTCTCGCAAGCGAAATCCAAACAAGGAACCCCCCGATACACTACTCTTTGGCAATGTTGGTCGTTGAGGTCCATTATGCCCTCGATACCCAAAGTAATATATATACTCATAATAATTAACTACTCTTCATTTTCTTATAATTGATTCATCATAATTTAAGTCCGGTTAAAATCTTCCGAAATGAGATTCAAGCAATCTTCTTATGTCTCTTTACTCTAGAGACAATTATGATATCACCTAATCATATACAATTAATATACTATTCACACAAGTATAATAATAACCATCCCAACGAGCTATAACTCGAGGATGCAGGTTTCCAATGCTATCATCTACCAGGGAATCACTCACATATCATCCTGGGTACCAACGGTCGGAATCTCACACCTCCTTGGCAAAAATCATATCACAATGTACGGGAAGCGATCATAGTTCCTCCCCGAAAATGAGATGAAACATACCCACCACGTCTCACCCCTAATAAAAATCACATAATAATAAATGGACGCTATGACCTGGGGACTATACGTTACCTGCTCCTCAAGCCAGGGGCCTCACCCCCATCGTGCAACTTCCCATGATAGCATAGAGGGGGTATGCTTCACACACACACACACACACATCTCTCTCTCTCTCTCTCTCTCTCTCTCTCTCTATATATATATATATATATATATATATATATATATATATATATATCATTCACGCAAGATATACATACATCATCACATCATATAAAGGTATACCATCACACAAGGTATATATATCACACTATTTACATACTCTTATTACGCTCTTAGGCGTGAATGAAATAATATCCCTTATTAGTATATTTTACTCTCGATATACTATTCGTCAATAACTCACATAACTTCCCCACTTAGTATACACTTTACTATTTCTCACTTGAAGTTCACACCTCACTTCTATTTATATTAATCGACTCTCAATTCTATTTACGTTGAGGATATTCTCTATATCCTAATGCACCTCGATCAGCATTTATCATCTGTGAAACATCTTCCAATTCAATTTACGTTAAGGATATTTTCTATATCTGTATGCACATCAATCAACATTTATTGTTCTCAATCCATAATATGGTTCAATCAATCATATGAACCTATAAAATTATCCCATTTGGGATTTAATACTAAAATCCATTATCACTAAGCGCATCCTAACTCTTTCTTATAAACCCATAAGTGTCTCCAAATCATAATCTCAATAATAGTGGGCTTTCCCACTTAGTCAATACGATACTCTCTAATCGGTATTCTCTCGAACTAAATCAATATGATTCCAATAATTTCTCTTAAGGGAAACTCCATAAAAATCTCCAAAACACACTCCTCATAAGTCACATAGAGATTCCCAATTGATAACCTCAAACGAAACGGGATGAAACTCACCCTAGAAAAAACATCCCCAAAACTGCCCTGTTTCCGAATCGATTCAGGCCCAATCCGAATCGATTCGGTCCAGCGAATCGATTCGCCTCCAAGGCGAATCGATTCGGGTCCAAAGATCTGGGCTTTTATCTCAGGATGAATCAATTCGGCTTGGGTCCGAATCGATTCGGTCACTCAAACCTGGGCACCTGCAACTTTTCGAATCGATTCGGGAAGGGGCCGAATCGATTCGGCCTATCAGAAGTCACGAAAATGGCTACTTTTCTCAAAGCCAAAAATTTCAAAAATCATATGTATCATCTTCCAACCATTTTCTTCAACCCAATCATATTATTAACATCAAAACTCATCAAATAACCCACCTCAACTAATTTGTAACTTGAAATTTAATATATACACAACAAATCTAAGATTTTACCCAAAATCTAGATTTTAACATTTTAAACCCAAAATCCATAATTTTGTCCACAAATCATGAAAAAAATGATACACAATAATTATTTAGCAAGTTTAATCACTTGCCTCGAATTTGTAGAGTCTGAATCTTCCTTGAGATCGCGTAATGACCGGAAATCCCACTTTTATCCTCTTTCTCTTCTTCTCTCTCTAAGGAGATTTATATCCCCGTAGGCTTTTTAAGCCTTATCTCCAAATTACACAACTTTAAATGATAATACACACTATGAATGACTCGGTCACTCTAATTCGAGCCAAACGGACTTAAAATATTTCGAAACCCAAATAAGCCCCAAGTAGAGTCATTTCGACTATCTCGACCCTTTCGGAAACAACCGCACCCTCAGAATCATCATTCGAAACACTTTATAACATCTTCAAATTTTGATCTCAATGCCAATTTAATTATTCTCCAATTAAAATAGTATTTATTTATCCCAAAAATAAATAAATTATTGTTCCAAAAATCTCGGGGTATTATATTTCTCACCTTGTTTATAGGATGGTTACTAGGTATGAGACTAGTGGGTAGACTTTGATTATGATTTATGATTGTTAGGTATGGGACTAATTAGTGTAGATTCTTGCATATTTTATATTTCGGTGTGGGAAAGATTTTTATACTTTATCGACGTTACGCTAGCCTTGGCATGAGACTAAGACGTGTTTACTGTTAAAAATCCATCCTATATATATAGTAGGATGTATGTGTACTTTGGGGACCCTTAGGTACGGGACTAAGGGGTATTTTGGGGATCTCACATCGATAAATAAGGATGGGGGAATTAGAGATAATGAATGAATGAGAATTAATGGCTAAAATAATAACGGGTATTAAAATTTGGGCGAAATAATGTGTGGGGACCGACAGTTTAAAGGGGTCAGCTTGCGTTTATGTCGTGTCGTGTTTGGAACCTTGTCATATTGCGGGATCGACAGTTTAAACGGATCAACTGGCTATTGACCAGGGGAAGTGTGACACTTTGGTGGATTACCACCCGAGACGGGAGGACCGCTTTAATAAAACTGAGAAACATAATGATGTTGGGTTAATTTTATTAAATTAACATAGCGGGACTTAGATATCTAAAATCATATTGGTGTGGATTATTGAATTAGAATTTCTGAGGGTAGATAGTGATTTATATAAATCGCATTTAATTATCTCGTTTAATTAAAATATTCTATTGTGATATTTATCTCGTATAATGCTACTGTCTGGATTCAAGGATACTATTTGAGGGGAGTAGTGTGTATTCATGCTCGTGGATCTGACCTCGTGCGTTGACTAACCTTTTAAGGATAAGCTTTGGAGAAGCTGCATAGGACCATTTGGAGATTATCGTTTAGAGGTGCAGCTGGAGTTATTTACTTTATGCGTAATAGTTTAGTTTCATTTCCTTTCCTTCGTATTTACATTGAGACTCAGTTTATGGTTTTGTTGGGCGATTCGATTCCAAAGTTATATGGGTTTTATTCAGATATTTCATTATGGATTAAGTTGGAGTTTATTCAGTTTGATACTATTGGAGATTAGTTTATTATTTGGAGTTTAGCACGGTGATGGATCTTTTATCGCATAGTTGGTTATTATCATTTGAGATTGATTCAATTATTTATCTTGTGGATTAATTTTTAAATGTCTCATATCTGTCACATGCTAAGAATGGTATTTTATTTACTCGCACCGGTTTAGTTTTGGTGGAGGCCGACACTAGAATTAAGCGGGGTGTGACCCATCATTATACCTAAAATCCTTTTGAATCACCAATAAGTCAAGGAAGGTGAGATCAATATAACAAATTTAGTAGTTTCCAAAGCATCGTTGATTGCCTTGACAAAATCTGATCCAAAATACACTAGGGCTAAATCAGCAGCAAGAGAGAACTATCCCAAATCAGTAGCAGGGATTAATTATAAATCAAATATAGAGTGCTAGAAAGAATATAAACAAAAATTATACATCCCTCTTACTCCATTCTGCTGGGCACCAACTTGATTCGACACCTGCCCAGACATCGGTCTTTATGAGATAAAGAGAGACCTCCTCCTAGTTGTATGAAATTGCCGCAACCATTCTTAGGTGGAAATAATGATTTTTTTAACTAAATATACAAATAAAAAACTTATACATGTAGAACTAAGATGATTTGGTATTAACCGAACATATATCAACATATATATTGCCAAGTAATAAACTGAACTCAGAAAGAAATGTGAAAAAGTATTATGTCAAAACAGTTATTGTTATACCTTTGAAACGAATCAATGAAGAGGAGTGCAACCTACAATCTTAATACATGTATATCAAAATGAAAATGTGATAGGTGACGTATGTTTATCAATGATATAACAATTTATATTTATAACAACATTGATATAAAAAGAATAATACATGAGTATTTCTTACAAAAATGGAAACTAGTTAGTAAAGATTAATCCCAGTTTACCAATATTTAAATAATTTTGTCAACAAGTTGTGAATGTTCCAATTGAAAGACAATTAAACACAACTGTGTGAGTTAGGAACCTATTATAGCAGTTACTTACGATAAATTCTCAGGGTTCAGGTGCTTCCATTGGCACCGATTGAGTATGCCTCCTTACACACCTCAATTAAATCCAAGCAATCAAAATAGACTTAAGACACGTGTAGAAAGATATTCAGTGGATGTCAATAAAGCATCCCATAACCACATAGCACACATATCACAACTATCAATTTACCAAATTGACCCAATAACTCATAGACTCATAGTTCGCCAGTTAACAAAAAAAAGTAATGGTAATCATGTTTACTTGAAAAAAATAACCTCAAATGTGACTTTCTCATATGATGCGCAAATACCAGGTTGGTTGCAATTATTGTCATAAATACTTATAAGATTGGCTACCACAATTATTGACAACTGTTGAACCAACTGCACAATTCCCATATCCTAGGTTCTTTATTCCATAACATCAGGCGGTGAGGTCACATAGACTTTATCCCATATACTAGGCATACATTTGGTACATTGAGTCTCGTTTGAGCACTGTTGTGAATTTATAATATGTTAGCAGGTTAAGGAAACCTTTGAGACTTTAAAGAATTATAAAAACTCATTTTATGTGAATCGAACGTATTGAAAAATATCACTTCTCACATTGTTTTATAAAGAAAGAATATATTTGAATACCAAATTGAATTATATTCCTCACACAATTATGTGGGATAAAAATAAAAATAAATAAAAGAAGGATATCTTTTGTTAAGATCGCCGATAACTAGAAGGCCCCTAACTTGCTCGTTGTAAATCTTAATCATCCATACAGAAACATCAAAGTGTCCTTTCTTTATTCTACTACAAGAAACAAATCGTTCAATGCCCCGTAGTTAACTCCGTGAGTGTCTTATATAAGATTTATAGGTCCAAATGTATACAATAATTTATGCTACAAATGTATATAAATGCTACAAATGTATATAACTCCGTGAGTGTCTGCTAAATGAAGAATGCAAATGTTGTTTTCTTGTTTTGTATATAATGTGTAATACTTGACAATATGTATAGACGGATGTAACTCGACTTTATGCTAAAATGTATATAATAATTTATGTCTTGCAATTGCTTTCTCTGAGTTTATAATCTCCCCGACTATCATAATCGATGCAGAACTCTTAAGCTTCCAATAGCTTGAGCTTGGCTTATTAGTTGATATCATACATACACAAACATATAGTAAGTTGTTAATTTTTCCATGTCTTTAAAGGAAAAAAATGGAGGTAAACCCTATTTGACATTTAATCATTGAACGATGGCAAAACCTCAATAATTGGTTATCATAATATATTCTCATCCAAAAAGTAGTACCACATTGTTCATGATCTGATCATTGACTGTATCATGTAAATGATACCTATGAAGTAGGTACAAAGATGCGGTGATTGAAAAGAATATTAAATGACACAAAGGCATTGTCATCGCAATTCCTTAAATATGATACCTTTATATTCTAATTGTGGACAAAAGGTGATTCAACTTGGGCAATCGATGACAATGTGGAACCCTAACAGAGGACCACCCATAATGATCATCATTAAACTTTAGTATAGACTTAAAGATTTTATTACACTTCATAGAGGCATGGCTCATGCAGCATTGAAACAAATCAAGTACCTAAGTACCTCAATAAAATTGAAGCCATATTTATCCCCAATGAACTCGCTCTATCGGTCCATCTACACCTACCATCCAACCATAAAATATTCCTCCAGTGCTGATTTTTTTTGAGGAACCGACAAAAATAATGTGAATCTAAAGTGTTATGATCAGCTTCTAACAACTGAAAGTTAATCTTCTAAAATTCCACACATAAATTAAAGAAAATCGAATTGCAAAGCTTTTATATAATTGATAGTTTGCCTTTGTTCTTAGGGTAAAAGGTTAGCTAAAAACCAACCTATTGATAGAAAAGAAAAATAACTTTCATCAATAGCATTGTTAGCAAGTATGAGTACATAATATAACTCTGGCACACACAAAATCATAAACAATACCTGAGAGCTCCCATAATTCAGACCTTGCAAATGAGAACCTTAGGAGCAAGCTGTCAAAGATGGTGGCATATGAATTTTATTAAGAAGAAACAACATAATGCAGATATTAAGTTTTAATACTTAAAAGAGGCAACATATGGAGAAAAAAATGTAAAATTCCACCTGTGAATTAGGTTAAAGTCCATCCCTTTTATCAACACCTTCTCTGCTCTTTCCTGATCCCTTCGTATCACCCTGTCGAAATGTTAGGTGCATCAGTTATAATATTAAAAATTTACAACAATAACATGCAACATTTAATAGTTAGACAATCTATGGAGTAGCATTCAGTTACCTCCACCTGCCCTATCCCATTCAGTGGAGTGCATAATAAAATAAAAAACATTAATTAAAACTTATACCATTACCCATATTAGATTATTTAACCAATAATATATTTTTTTACAAGTAATACTAAACAATAATAATATGTGAAATGCACTAAAATATTGAAATTTTTTTACCTCTCTGTATCTAGCCAAGTACACCTTGAGTGGATAAAGATAATCTTTAAAACCTAGAGTTTCCATTACCCATAACACAACGTCATCATTAATCGTCTTCCTCTTGAATGATGGAAAAACCTAAATAATTGGCTATCACAATATATTCTCATCCAAAAAGTAGTACCACAAATATTGATTTATCTATATTTAATTCCAAATAGTTTATACAGACAAATACATAGAGAGAGATAATGAGCCGAGAGAAAGAGCAGTACACATTATTGGCGGTGGCGAATGAGAGACGACCTGAGAATGAGAAACGAAAGACAAAGAGCAACTATGACCAAAATGTGAGAGAGAAAGAGTCAAGCGATAAGGTTAGAAAATTAGAGGGAGAGTCCAAAGGGAGTAAGTGTAATTTTTTAGGGCATTTTATATTTTAGTCAAGTGTACTCGAATTTTTCCATACTTAAAAACAATGGAAAATTTTGGCACTGTTTTAAAGTATGCCAGATTGTCATTAAACCGTGCTAGAATTTGGAACAGTTTAAAACTGTTCAAGAATTGGGTGAATGAAAATCCTAAATTCCTTCACCGCTAAAAGGGGGGATACCAATCCTTTTATCATTCTCTACCTCCATCTCCACCGCCACCCTCCTCCACCTCCACCTCCTATCGCCACACAACCACCATCCTGTTTACACGAATTTATGTCTTCCGTTTTACCCAAACCCTGGCCCAAGAAACCCACAACCCCAAATTGAAACCCTAATCCTAATCCTAAAGAATCTAAGAACCTACAAATCCCACCCCAAACCCTAGCACCTACCCCTGTTTTAGCCCCTGTCGATCAGAACCTCTGGTCTACAAACCCCTTTACCCTTTTTTCGACCTTCAACTCAGACCTTACAACACCCCAAAACCCCCCCAAAATATCCCTTGCCCTAGGCAGGTCAGTTGACACTAATGTTTTTTACCCTAGCAGCGGGCATCCTGCTCCTCCCCCACTTCTGCCCCAACTCCCCCCCAAAAAAACCCCAACATCCCAAAAATTCCATCCCCCTTGGGCCAGACCACCCCCATGTGATTGACAACCCATCCTCCTCAGTTCCGACCCCGAACCACTGGGGTTCTGCACTGGTGGTGGTCTGCGACCACCGGAGGCAGCCCCTAGCACCGGTGAGCCCTTTTTCCCGCCCAAATGAGTCCAAGACCTCCTCCCAGCCTCCGATCTTGTGCCCCCTATCTCGATCTACCCCAACACCCTCACAAATAATTTTCCACCCCGGACAACCTTCCCCTGCCCTTAGGGCAACCCACTCCTAGGGTTTGTCCTCCCACCCTTTTTTTGCCACAAATAACAATCCAACCCCCACCACTCCAAGAAACCCCCAAGAAACTAGCCCTACCATTTTTACCTTATTTTTACCCTTTCCCCACTCATTAATGCCCAACCACAATCAACTCCAACAAAAATATGCTTCCCTACTATGATTCCATCCCCCACCCTCTATTTGACCTCAAATTCGATCAAATTGATCGCTGGACCTGTTTATGACACATCATGTGACTTCCATGAAAAATGCGTCTCACTTGGGACCCATTTTTCAACTATTTACCATTTTGGGTCCTACTTTCTGGAATGTCTCTGCTTACATTACACTTGTTTTTCCATTGTACTTGCAAAAGTGCGGTCGTCAGAGTTTTCGTCCGATCATATTCAAGGGTCCACAACTCCAAGTAGCAACCATGTACTCGTGGTGTTGATAAGGTGTGTAGGGTCGTCAGTTTTTAGTTGCTCGAATTTTGTAGAGGGACATCACGTCAGGATTTGGGTCTATTAGACCCATTTTTGAATAGGTTCATACGCATGTCACTAATTTCAGATGGGCTGCCCACATTGTTGCTGATTTTGATTGAGGTCTGAAGCTTTTCTTGGTTCATATCATGTGGCATTGACGATTCACCCTCCAAGCTCGAGGATGAGATTTGTAACACCCCGTAATTTCGAGGATTTAGTATTTAATTATTTTTGGGAGAAAATAAAAATATTTAAATTGGAGAAACTTAAATTTATGATTTGGAGAATTTAATTGAGTGGGAAGAATTATTTTTTTATTGGCGACTTTAAGTTAAATTGTTCGAATTAATATGTGTCGCATTTTTTGAGGTCAAATTTGAAAATGTCAAAAAGTATTTTGGATGACAATTTTGAGTGTGCGGTTGAGTTCGGATGGGTCGAGATAGTCAGAAAAGAGTGCCCAGGGGTAGTAATTGGGTCTCGGGGTATTTTTGGGCATAACCGGGCCCACACGGGGTGATTTGGGCCATTTTAATTAGCCCCGTAAGGCCTAAAATGGGATTAGGGGTTTTGAACCTAATTGAGGGACTAGTGAACGGTAGATAAAAAATTCTAAGCCTAGGGCTTGAGAGAAAAATTGGGGAAAGAAAATCAAGAGCCAATTAGGAGTCTTTTGGAGCCAAATTAATGGACAAAAGTGAGTGTTCGTCATCATCACCTTAACTACACCAACGGATCAGACTCTACGAACCATGCCAGGCAACTGGTTAACTATTATGATTCTTAATTTGATGATAATAAATTCATATTATGGTGGGTGTAAACCGAAATCCGTTTTTGGGTGGGTTATGGCATGAAATTGGGTTTTTATGAAATTGAACATGTTGTGTGATTTAATAGTTCAATTGATATTATAAAAGCATTTAGTGTTAATTGAAATTAGAACTATAATAGAATACTAGTATTAGAGATGAATTGATTGGTACTGTGTAATCGATTTTTGGGAATTTGATGATAAGGTATAAGCCCTTTAAAAACTACGAAAGTTTGACCGATTTTTTAAAAATAGCAAAAAAAGTTTTTTTGAGCTGATTTTTTTTATATGGGTTCCTTGAAATGTTTAAATATCACATAAAAAAATTGGTGTGCGCCAGCACTAAGTTTGCAAACTTTTAAAAGGTAATGTGCAAACTTAGTGTGCAAACTTAGTGTGCACAGGAGCCTGCCTCTCTCTCTCTCTCTCTCTCTCTCTCTCTCTATATATATATATATATATATATATATATATATATATATATATATATAGTGAGAGTCTCCTGTACATACTAATGGTGCATACCAATTTTTTAAAATAGTAAAAAATATTTTTTTACTGAATTTTTTTATATGATGTTTAAACATTTCAATAGGCCTATACAAAAAGAATCAACTTAAAATAACGTCTTTTGCTATTTAAAAAAATTGGTCAAACTTTCGCAGCCTTTAAAGCACTTTAAAAGCTGCAAAAGTTTGATCATTTTTTTTTAAATAGCAAAAAACGTTATTTTGAGTTGATTTTTTTATATGGACCTATTGAAATGTTTAAACATCATATAAAAAACTCAGCTCAAAATCATTTATAAAATAGGATCGCGCCAGCGGTATGCACCGTTGGTATATACTGTTTGGTATGTATAGGAGCCTGACTCTCTCTCTCTCTCTCTCTCTCTATATATATATATATATATATATATATATATATATATATATATATATATATATATATATACTCTCAGAGGAAACTTAGAAATTAGACACAGATTGTGAGATTAGATATGTTGGCGGTGGATGAAAGTATGAGCTAATCAATTGGGCTTATATATAGGAATCGAGGAGGAGAGAGAAAGAAATCACAAATGGAATCTGACCTAATATTTTCCATCGAGATAAATAGAACTGGGATAGGAAAAGTTAGGTTCATGCATCTGTTTGCTTTTCAATTCCAAGAATACACACGATTTACAATTGTTGATGTAAGTTTAATAATGAACAAAGAGAAAATTAGTGCATTAATTGATATTAATAGCTTTAATACTATTGTATTAGGGGTATAATATAGATTAGTCTCCACGCATGTTTGGGCTAATGGGTCATTTTTAGTTATTAGTTGTCCTTTTTGGTCCTTTTGGGTATTAGCTTGGCTAACATGCTAACCTCTCATATAAATAGGGCCTTGGACCTCATTTGCAAACACACCTTGAATATTGAGAATTGAGAATAGAGAGAGAGAGAAGGATATCCATTTCGTTAATTAGATTTATTTGTTGTTGTTGTTGTTGTGTAGGTAATAGTTGTTGTGTAGTGTAATAGTAACGCTTCCACATTTGTAGATTTACATAAATATATATTAAATAATATTATCAATTTATATATGTATATAGTTTTATTGTGTATTATACATGCCATATCATAATATATATATATATATATATATTACTGTTCTTGTACGGATCAGGCCGCATTTTAAAAGTGCGGACCGAACATGTGTCACCTGGTGGTGAGCCTAGAAATTATCAGCTAAATTATAAGCGAACTCTTTCTCTTTTCTAGGGTCACTGCTAGGTGACACATGTCCGGTTTGCACCTTAAAATGCGGACTGCTCCGCACAAGAGCAGTATTTTATATATATATATATATATATATATATATATATATTATATGTATTATGCATGTATTTATGTATCATATATGCATGTATTATGTATGTATAGTATTATATGTAGGTATAATGTGTGTATCTATTATATGTACACATATATGTATAATATAGATACACTTGTTTACCATTTGGGTGCGATAGACTTTAGTTTTTTAGAAAATTGAATTTAAAAATGAATTTAGTAAACACACGCCAATATTTAAAAATCAAATTAAACAATGTAAAAACAGTTTTTAAATCGGGTTTTTCAAAAATAAAAATAAAATATTCAAAGCTTCCCCTCAACGATTTGAGGTTTTTTTTCTTCTTTTATGAATCAAGAAGATTTTTGTGCAACTATTATACCGTTATATAATCAAGATATACTACGGGTGTACAACCCATATATGGAAATTATGGGAGCTTGTTTTTTAGTGCCGTGGTTATTGTACCCACAGTACACAGAGAGCTGTTGATAATTGGTCTCTCTCTCTTACACATATGGATGGAACAAAAGAGATTTTATATTCTTTCTTCAACTAGTCCGTACAAGTTGGCTTTCCAATCTACGATGCGTTGGTAGCTTGACCCATGCTGTCCTAATGAAGACAGCGCAAAAGAAACTTCAAAATATTATTGTTGACAAATTTTGGAAAGTACATAGATGAGCTACATTTAGATAGTTGGCAAAGTAGCTGCTAGGTTTATACAATCGTTCATAACCTTCACAAGAGCTGTAGCAGATGCTGGTTATGTGTATGTCCTGCATAAAATCCACCATACAACCCTTCTCAAACATCACCTGCTCTCTTTTCAATTGCTTTGTAACAGTTTTTTGTTTAAATTGACAAAAAATCTTAACACGCTTACAACAAATTGTTACAAAATCTTCGATTGCTACCTTCTCCGTAAAGTTGTTCAGGTTCATTTTGCAATAGAAAGCAAGAACTAAAAACATCACTACATTCGCGTAAACAAATACAACCTCTTATATTTCGGCAGAAACCTGAGAAAATGTGAGAAACAAATCGAATAAAGTTGAAACCGATCGCCATGGAAAATGGTCAATAGCTTGTAATGATTAACTAATTTTCTCTATAAGATGCTGATATGGGGTCGATAGAAGTCTTATATTACTATGAGTTGAACAACAGATATCTCCTCATATTTCTGGCTCGGAATCATTTGGTTAAAAAAGAATAAAATACTAAATCCTACGTGAACGACTGCTAGACAAGCCAATCCAAATGAACAGAGAATAAGTTACAAAAACTTTTGGCATAAATTCGTAGAAGAAGATGAGGAAAAGTAAATAATTCTGCATTTAATTATTTACTGCTCCTACAACACTAACAGCCGTTGATAATTGGCCTCTCTCTCACACATATGCATGGAAAAAAAGAGATTCTATATTTTTTCTTAAACTACTCCGGACAAGTTGGCTTTGCCATCTATGATGCGTTAGTAGCTTATAACGAAGAGAGCGCAAAAGAAACTTGAATATATTATTGTTGACAAATTTTGGCAAGTACAAAGATGAGCTACATTTAGATAGTTGTCTTAGTAGCTGCTAGGTTTATACAATCCCAGTGAAAGAAGTTCAATAACCTTCACAAGAGCTGTAGCAGACGCTGGTTATGCGTATGTCCTGCATAAAATCCACCATTCAATCCTTCTCAAACATCAACTTCTCACTTTTCAATTGCTTCGTAACAACTTTGTTTAAAGTGACAGAAAATCTCAACAAGCTTACAGAAAGTTGTTACAAAATCTTCGATTGCTACTATGGTAGTAAGCTTCTCCGTAAAGTTGTTCAGGTTCATTTTGCAATAGAAAGCAAGAACTAAAAACATCACTACATTCGCGTAAACAAATACAGCCTCTTATATTTCGGCAGAAACCTGAGAAAATGTGTAAAACAAATCGAATAAAGTTTAAACCAATCGCCATGGAAAATTGTCAATAGCTTGTAATGATAAACTAATTTTCTCAACAGGATGCTGATATGGGGTCCGATAAATGTTTTACATTACTAATCATTTGGTAAAAAAAGAATAAAACACTAAATCCTACGTGAGCGACTGCAAGACAAGCCAATCAAAATGAACAGATGATAAGTTACAAAAACTTATGGCATAAATTCGCAGAAGAAGATGAGGCAACAAGGCGAGTTTAGTACTAAGGAAAGCTATATGCTTTTCAAGATAATGTGTTGTCAAATTTATACAGATCCCTTGAAGTGGATACACAATTTGTATCCCACATAAAATCCAGTCTCATTTCGACGGGAAACTTCCTACCACATATTCTAATTTTGGCTACTTTAGGTGTCCATATGTACCGATACCACATCACATTACAACACGGGATGCTGCAAGTTAACGTCTTTTTTGTGAATGGTGCCAATAAGATTTTTATACATGTCGGTTGTAGATATTTGGATAGAAAATCCTGCTTCAGTTTACTTGCGGTGCAATGTGTTGCTTTCTCCTTTTCGGTATGATATAGATATTAGCTGATTGGTAAAAGACAACATCACGTAACCGTATGCTTTGGGATTATACGAGTCTGAAATTTCCAGGAAATTGCAAGCGTAAAACAGTCCGTATGCTATCTCATTATAAGTGACTTTCATTGATGTTAGAGATAGGTTATCGAATCTTTGGTCACTAGCATTAAACGTTATAATTTAATGAATTTATTTCAAGGGTAAAACGGAACACGAGTCCATACATTGGATGGATCCATATTTCTAGGTGGGTATATCGGATTCATATTTAAACACTTTTTTCATCCGGTGAAAAAAAAAATTATAACGTGACATGTATGTGTTAACGTGTTATTATTCATCCACGGACAAAAATATGACACAATCAACGTGTCGTGTTTTCATTCGTCATGCCCGATTTTCGCTAAGATTGTAACTTTGTGGAATCCGAATACGAGTGAATTAGGGTACGATACATCAATTGTATTGCGATTTTGTATCGTGATTTTGTGTCAGCGTAAGGGACTCTTTATCAAGACAATGAATCACTAGATTAACACAGTAATAAATACAATTAAACCCATAAATTTATAAATATTATTAAAATCATGTTTAGTAAAAGGTAACTTTTAATTAGGGCACACAAAAATTTTCTCCATAATACCACAGTAAAAATATATTATGTTATTGTTAAGAAGGGCAATCACATGATATAAATAATATATGTTAAATCCTTCAATGGGTCCCACTTTATTTTTTTCTCACCTCATACCACTCAAATTCTCATTCTCTCAACCACCGCCTTTCCCACCACCACACTATCTTCACCAATCACCAATGCATCTCTCCCTCTCTCTCTACACCCCCCCCCCCCCCCCCCCCCCCAACACAGGTACACCTCTCTCTTTATCTATCACGTACACAAAAATCCTAGTTATGACAAAGTTTAAATTTTCAAGGAAAAATGGTCAAAATAAATATTTTCGCTTCATACTAAACCCATAAATGACTTAAAATAAAATAGATACTCACATAGAATTCAAATAACACATAAAATTTAAAAAAAGGTTCGAAAATCAGCTACTTCGCTCTCCCAATCTCGAAAATAATGACAAAATTTGGAGTCCAAACCCCGAATTGAAAAAAAAATATAAAGTAATATAGTTGTACATACTCGGAGTCCAAGTCCCGAGTTTGGAAATTTTTTTGGGGGTCCAAAGTTTTGGGAAAAATTTGGGGTCAATGTCCCTAATAGGCAGAATTTTGTCGTTTTTTGGAATTGTATCCATTCAGGGTCCACATCCCTAATCCGGGGCAAATTTCGGGGTCTAAAGTCCTAGTCTGAGGCCAAATTTCGGGGTTCAAGCCTCGAATTTAGAGAAAATTTTTGGGATCGGGATAATGAAGTTGTATGTTTCAAAAATTTTAAAATTTTGAAATTTTTAACTCTTTTTTGAATCATATGTTACTACATAATTTCTTTTAAGTTATTTATGGATTGACTCTTAGAAAATTAAATTTCTTAGGGCCAGTTATTAATTAAAAATAAGTACTTTTTAAACTAGGATTTTTTATGAGAAAAAATTAATGAAAGAGAAAATATATATACATTTGCTCACACATACACACAAATTGTCCATAGGTGGTAATGGTAGTGGTGCGATGATGGATATTGTGATGGCATGTCAGGGAGATGGTGATTGTATTTTGTTTGATGTTCATAAATGTTTGAAGGTTTTATAGAGGAATAGATGAAGAGCGAAAGAAAAGCTTGAAAAATGAAAATTTTGAACTCTAAATACTTGGTTGCCCTTTGGTGGTATTAAGAAGTCTAGAATGGGTTATTATGGTAGTAGAAAATTATTTTAGCTTGGTGGTATTATGAGGTAAATTGTTGGGTATCCTTAGGAGCCACCTTAGTAAAATATTAATTATGCTTGAGTTGACATTAAAATACATAGATTCTTTAAAACGTCCAATAATATTTCAGATTTATATAAATTGGGTGAAGGGGATTAATACAAAATTTAACTCGTTAACTATCGTGTACTATCAGGTTGACACTAATATGTCCCAAAACATTAATGATCCAGCCATTAACCATTAATTTCGTCTCACTTCGTGTCATATCTCATTTTCAAAACCTAATATATATGATGAGTTATCATACGCATATATGAAATATCTATAAGGACACTACTTGAATTATATTATATATGAAAATAAATTATTGATTTCATGTGGAGAAAATGTATATCTTTTTAAAAATGCCACCCAAGCACACACATAGATATATATCTTAATTATTAAAAAATATTTTTTATGTCATGCAAGTGTATGTGTGTATGAATATATTATACACGATACTTAGTAAGTTTTCATCACTTACTTTCAAGAATGTCAGGTCATTTAACCAAAACAAAACCCTCGTGGATATACGAAAGCTTGTTTTAGACCATACCACTATATTTAGAATAATGATATGAGTACAAAAATCTCCCCCAAATCTGATGTGGATTCCACTTACTCTCTCACCAGCCTATTAAGTATTGCCTTGTGTTATGGGGTCCCGCCAGGGCACCATATTAATTGCTTTTTGGGAGAGTTTTGAGGGAGTTATTTGGGACTCATAGCACTACTCCTATATTTATGTTGTTGAAATAGTTGGAGAGAGAGGGGGAGAGAGCTACACACACACACACACACACACACACACACACACACATATGTTGAGGATTGATATTATAAAAAAACTTTGTTGCCCTAAGATCTTTGATCGATCATGCATTAGAAAGAAGAATAAAAAACAAGTATAATATTTAGACATATGGTTCGAATTGCGATATGTTTGTGGATCTTGCAGGTGATCCAAATGAGAAGTATTTTATATAAAAGATGAAGAGACCGATTTTCTTCCTCCTCAAAATCATTGCTACAATGACTCGAATCTTCTAATACATGACCCCTTCCCTAAAGTAAACCTTGTGTGTGGGCACCGTAAGAGATGAAAACTAGATGATTTATTAGAGAAATAACTTCTTTTTTTTCACCCCTTCATAAAAATGTGAATATTATTTCTCTCTCTCTCTCTCTCTCTCTCTCTCTCTCTCTCTCACCCATTATGACATGTTATACAGCTTATTCCCCTTCCCTAGACCCATATATACACAAGTAAATGAAGTAGGATTGAGCTAATTAGGGTTTTTAGAGAGTTTGGTCCTACTAATTGGGCAATGGACTGTACTAAGAACCCGAGACTAATAATTAAATTGACTTCCAAACAAAAATAAAAAAATTCCATTTTACTTATAGTAATATATTTTCGTTATCGTTTAATTACAATTAATTCCACAAAATAATTATGATTGCACTTCTTTTAATTATCTCAAAATTACATGATAATGAGGTTTTGTTTGCAAAGTTATATATCGCATAACATGATTCCTCGCATGAAGCGTATAATACCCACTTAGTGAAATTCAATACGCTGCTAATTGATTCATCAACATATTATTATTATTATTATTATTATTATTATTATTATTATTATTATTATTATTATTATTATTATTATTATTATTATTATTATTATTATTATTATTATTATTATTATTATTATTATTATTATTATTGTTGTTGTTGTTGTTGTTGTTGTTGTTATTATATCTTAAACTTAAATTATTTATTACTCTACCGAATTATAAAATAATCCATTGATCAGGTAATTGGTAGAATTAAAACTTATATGTTTGTCTACGAGATATTACAATTTAGGATATCTCCAAGATGAGGATTCCTCCGAAAAATGATCTCTGAAATGTACACGCAATGATTTTCCAATTTGCGATTATTTAAACCCAATAAATTGAACCGCACTAATAACAATAAAAAAAATAATTGTGTGCACATCTCAATCCTCATAATCCTTAAAATTAAATATTTATTCACCCTCTGTAAATATTATGAGATTGTGCAAGTATACTGTTGTCAACACCTAAACATAAATCCCCCACTTATTTCGTCAATACATTATTTATATACACGTATGATCCTCTTTAAATTATCAGAAAAGTTCTTGAACCATGAGAAAATGCTCCTGTAATCGAGATAAACTACTAAGATTGTACTCGTAGTTTACCAATGTGATGTCACCTCCCCCCATCCAGGTTGTGAACTGTTCAATCAAACTAGAATTGAAATTTCGATTTTGTGATGAGGTCAAACTTCAACTCACGGGAATCTGTACTAAGTGTAATTGATTGACATTAATACAATATATTTAAAACAAATATAAGTCATTCTTATAAACATGATTCTCATTTAAAAAATGAACCCGACACACCTTTATCAATAAATAAATGTCATACATGGTTTTATTGAATTGAACCCCTATAATCTCTCATTTCGTCTTAAACCCATATAACTATGCATCTAGCACCCATTCTTCTACATGAATATTAAAATCTTTCGTTGGTAGGCTCTTTATAACAAGATCCTCTAGGATTTTCTTATATGTAATCTTAGTTACGGTGAGACCGGTCCTTCTCACGATCTCTCATATGAAATAATACATGAGATCAACGTTCTTATCCCTTTTATGAGTCCTTAGTTGTTTTGAGTTAGCAACCGCATTGATATGGTCATGGTAAAGTGTAATTGTTTAATGCACTTAAGGAACCACACCTGAATCACTAGGAATTTCTAGAGCAAAACAACCTCCTTTTCTGCCTTCGAAGTGATAAAATATTTGGCTTCCATATCCAAATAAAATATACATGATTACTTGATACTCCTCCAACTTATGACTCTACATCCTAAGGTAAACACATATCCCATGCTCAATTTTGTTAAATACTTATCCAACTAAAATTCTGAGTCTGTGTACCTTATAAGTACAAGACTCCCGTTGAGTAAACAATCACAGAATTTCTAGTCCTTTTCAAGAACTTGAGAATGTGCTCTACTGTAGTTCAGTGCTTCGTAACTAGGTTACACTATAATCTGATGACCATGATAATGACATAGTTTATATCTAGTCTTCTACAAATTATAACATACATAAGGATCCCCATCATCGAAGCATAAGGTATATTCCTCATCCTCTCTATCTGATCATGTGTCCTAGGATCCCTATCCTTAAACATAGGGAATCCTTTCTTGAAAGGAAGAAGTATTTTCTTGGAATATTGTATGCTAAATTTTATGACCACATCATCGATAAGTAGATTGGGACAAATTTAACATCGAATTTTTCCGATCATATAAAAGCTTGATACGAAGGATGTGACCGGATTCTCCTAAGTCCTTCATATCAAAATAACAAAATAACCACACTCTTATGCTCGATAATACACCCACATCATTCTCGATTAGGAGAATATCATCCACATAAAGTATTAAAAATATCTCCCCATTTCCCTCATACTTCTTATATATATAAGTTTCATCCGGGCATCAATCAAAATCAAAAGATTTGATTGCTTGATCAAACTAGTTATTCTAAGACATTGTCAATTTCTTAAGTCCATAAATGGATCTTTGAAGCTTAGAACTTTCCTGTATACTTGTTATGAATCCCTTGGGTTGTATCATATTGATACATTCGTCATAACTATCATTGGAAAACTTAGTCTTGGACGTTTATTTACAAATGTTGTAATCGAGATGAGTCACAATTGATAAAAGTATTCGGATAGACTTTAGCGTGGCTACTGGCGATAAGGCTTTTTTTTAACCAGTCCCCCCTTTCTGAGTAAATCCTTCCACAAAAAGCCTTTTCTTGAAGGTTTCCACCTTCCCATCTACCCCTATTTTCTGCTTGTAAATCCACTTGCATCCGATGGGTTTTACCCCATACGATAAGTCCAAAAGTTCCCAAAATTGATTTGAGTACATTGAATTCATATCGGTATTCACAGAATTATGATAAATCTTAAAGTGCTTATCTTAGAGTGACTCGTTGTAGATCTTAGGATCTAGTTTGTATTTTCTCGGGATCCCGCCGAAGTGTCCACTTGTAGACACTAACCTAACAGGCTGAGGCCTAACCCTCCAACTAAGATGTGGCTCCACTAATGGTCCAATATAAGTGACACGCGTATCTTGATTATTGGTAATGCTCCCACTTCCATTATGCATTGCACCCAATCAACAGTTATGTGGGTGTCGTTGTGACCGATTTAAAAGGAACTAAGTTCAGTAAATATGTAGTTATCTTTAATGCAAAATCCCAAAATGAATCCAATAAATTCGAATTGCTCATCATTTATCTAAACATGTCTAAAAGAGTCTTATTCCTTCTTTCTGCTACACCATGTAATTGTGGAGTGCCCAGTGTAGATAATTAGAATGTTATCCCCTCTTCTAATAAATGATTCCTAACGTCCCCTAGAGGTAATCACTCCTAAAATTATATTGTAGGGTTTGGATTAGTTTAAAATGCATGTGATCTGCCTCAGGCTTACATGCTTGGAACTTATCAAAGGCTTCAGACTTATAGTGCATAAGGTAAACATATTCGTATCTTGAGTAATCATCAATGAAAGTGATAAAACACTCATAACTATCTTTTGGTCAGAAATTCATAGGACCTCATAAATTAGAATGAACCAAACTTCAACACATATTTGACTCAATTGCCTTTGACCTTGAAGGGACTTTTTGTCATTTTACATTCCAAACAGGATTCGGATATGGAAATTTCCTCCACTTCTAATGAGTTATTCATTTTTAGATCAATATAACCTAAGAGTAATTCACTACACCAAAATACTAATTTTGTGACTGCCTTCTTGTAACTGCTAATGGGGGTGACAAACTTTATCATTGCCATTAGGAGTCACAATATTATATGTAACTGCCATTAGGAGTTATACAATATTTGGGTAATGAAAAATTTGAGTCAATTGGTTTATCACTACTAAAGACAGTCACAAATCTTATCATATAATTAAGTTGTGACTGCTATAAGGAGTCACAAGTTTATAACTACCACAAGGAGTCACAAAATTATCACTAGGCTTAAGTCATAACTCTTATGAGAAGTCACAAAATTATAACTGCTATGAGTAGTCACAATTGTTAGATTTGTGATCGTTATTAGCAGTTAAAAATTTGTGACTTCTCGTAGCCGTCAAAAAATTTGACTTAACAAATTGGTGCCTGCTCATAGGGGTCATAAATTTTGGTGTAAGAGTTAATTTGTAACTCCTGTTAAGGGTCATCAAAATTTTGCCATAGATTTAATTTCCCTCTTCCCTCTCCTACGTGCCTATCTGTGTTTCATTTCGGTGTGAAGAACTCAACAACTCCCACCCATCTCTCTTTCATTTTGGTGCAAAGAACTCAATAACTCCTGCCCATTTCTCTATTTTGTTTTGCTGTGAGTTTTCGATTTCGTTCTCAGGTGGCAATGAAGGTTTCCTCCGTTACTATTTTATTTTTACGCACATAATTTTAATTCTCACGTAGTATTGATTTTATTCTCAGGTAGCAATGAAGGTAACAAATCATGCTAAGGTTTTTAAGGGTTGATTTCGTTCTCAGCGATGTAGGTTTTGTATTCTAAGTGTTTTCTATATGAATATACCTTAAAGGTTATGCATGAATATTGCATATATGGATATACCCATTTTTATTTTTTTGATATAGATGTCCATTTTTATCTCAGATTTCATATGACCGAATTTTTTTAATATGCTTATGACCGAATTTGTTGTCGTTAGTTATTCTTTCATAAATGTTTAAACATTTAGGTCTATTTTTTTCTTATTTGCAATATAACATAATTTTGCCATAATGGTTATTTTGAAAATTATAGATTATTTAATTTGTAAGTATCATAAATTTTAACTTTTACATCTTGAAATTTTCTGAAGTTTTAGAAAGAAATATGAAAACCTTTATTACATCGTTACTTTTGGAAACGTAGAATTTATTTTTGGAAATAACATTGCGTAGTTGGAACATTGTCATATCCTTTGCAACTCATCTAGATTTATAACTGTACAAAGTAGGAAGCCTTCTTAAGAGATGACTGAATATGTGTTTTGAGGTGTGTGATTATCTTTTCTTCTCTTCAACTTAAATTACCCTGTATTGTTGTTCGAAAGTGTTAATAGTTTTGGTTCATTTTTCCTTTCGATGTAATTGAAATTAGTGCTTGAAATGCAATTATAGTCCAGTTCATGGTTTTTATTGAGATTCACATTTGCATATTCGTACAATGGAATCTGACTGTTTGTCCAATCATCTATGCATTAGGAATTTGGATCAACGGTGAGCATGGATTCTACGGCTTGACTCAATTTGAAATTTGAGTCTCTATATCTCCCAAGTTTTTTAGTCACTTATAACTCTCTTTGATATGAGGTAACATCCTCTATCTTATGCTTTGTGTGTATGTAGTTGTATAATGCGTGTGTGTATTTATGCAGTATATATCTATTGCTCATTCTCAAAGTTCCATTAAATCTCGATGCAACTTTACATTCTCTCTTTGTTATACGATTAATTATTTGATTCCCTAATTTGTTAGATTTAGAAATTATACATTCGTAATCTACTTGCGTGAAAGTGAAGATACTATAGTGTTTGAATCTCATGCCATAAATTGCATTTCATTTTCTATATTGCATTAAAAATAAAAATCTTCAAAATATTAAGATCAAATTAGATGAGTTCGAGGCTTGTTGGAGGTGCCGCTTCTATAACCAGCTGATTTATCAAGAGTAATGACTCGTATCAATTTCTTATATTTAGAAACACGAAGTCCCCAATTTATAATGGTTAAAAGGAACTTTGCATTATTTGGGATACAAAGTGGGAGAGTTTTCAATACCTCTAGAATTCCAAATAAGTCACTTGATCATTGAGGGGTGGAGGGGTTGGGAATTTTGAAAAGTAACCTTGCCACTCTTTTCGTCCGGGAAACAACAATAACTGGGGCATGCATATCATCTGTTCTCCTTCCTTTTTCGGTAGTTCGGTAGCTAGGCCTTCTTAATTAATCTTTAATCTGATCTAAATATCATCATTATTTCCTACTAGTCTAGAGTTAAATGATTCTTCCAGTTCAGTTGGCTCACGTGAAAGCAAGGTATCAAGAACAAAGTCTTAGTATGAGTAATTTCATCTATATAAATGGCATATTTGGTAGTGTTGGTAGGCATTAAGATCTTTATTGCATCCAAGCTTAGTTGTAATGAGTATTTTCAGACTCTATCTTTTGGACTTCTGGGAGAGAGGTTGAATTGGTCAATAGAGTATATTTTAAAGGTCAAGAAGTCTTGTCTTTATTGGCTCTAAATACATTATGCACATGCTCAACATGTTGAAGAATTTTACTAGGGTTAGTTTTGAATTTAAACAAAATAGTTGATGTGAAAGATGAGGTCGAAGATATAGGCAAAATGTATAATATGAAAAATAAAAGGTGACAAACTCTAAATTGGATAAATAAACAAATAACCCCTTCTTATCTTGTTCCAGTGAAGTATTGTGATGCTTTATCACAAAAATAACAGTTGGTCCAAAATGGCATACCCCATACACCATGCCTTCTCCAATCCAAGCATCCCCAATATCGCCTACCCAAAACTAAGGCCTCTAAGGGTCCCTTGTGAAGTGGGAGTTACCGAAAATCGACAGGTAACTGTCAGCAATGAAAATGACTCACTGCAGATATGTCGAGTTCTTAATGGTATGTGGCAGACCAGTGGTGGTTGGGGAAAAATTGATCGAGTCCATGCTGTCGAAGCTATGCTCTGATACGCAGACGCTGGCCTCTCCACCTTCGACATGGCCGATCACTGTAATTCCCACTTTTAATTCCAATTATGTCTTCTATTTTTATAATTTCCATCTCTAATTATGATTCGAATATTAAATACATTTTGTATCCTACTATCGCAACACTGTCCCAATGGGTGTTATTTGAGTCACTAACTACACACGTGTTTTCTCTACATGGCCTCATACTTGCTTCAATATGCCGATGCTGGTTTCACCACTTTTGATATGGCTGATATATGTAAGATGCCACAGGGATATATAAAACTCATTATCTCCATTTTATTCAGTAAAAAGTTTTCTTTCTTTCCAATACATAAACAATTATTGAAAAGAATTGACTCTATTGTAGCAACATATTCTTACAATCCTCGATTACAACTAACCTTCTGACCCATTAGAATACCATTGAGCTTTAATTGACTTCTCATAGTGTTCTTTGATACATTCCTTTTCTTTGAATTTTTATCGTATGGTTCTTAGCACTAATAAGTGATATGTGTCAAATTTCATATGGAACTTAATAGGAAGACTTGCACAGCTTCACGTGCTACTCAGACTGGTACCGTACATACCAACGGCAGTAAAAGTACCATCTATGCCAGCAGTCCCAGCACCCAATGCCTAAGAAAGTATCATTTCAGACCCCGGGAGATTTTAAAGTTGATCTCACAGGCAGGTTTAGCAGCAGGTAGTAATAGGAAGAAGCAACTTTATAAAGTATATGATGCTTTTTGGTACATTTATACTTCGAAGAAATAAACCATAGCAAGAGTCTCATTTGTAATATGTAAAAGCTTCAAAGCAGGGAACCTAAGAAAGAGTTTATTCAAAGAATAAATTGGTTTCAAACCCTCAAACATAGCTTTGCTAACTATGAACGGTAATGGTAAAGAATCGAAAGAAAATTTTGAACTGTGAACTACGAAGAATTAAAGTAAAACTTATTTACGGTGATCCAAATGTTAAAGAACCAAAGCAAAAATTGTTCACCAAGAAAAGATAGGTAGAAATTACAATAATAAAATCCCAATACCACCACCTGAAATTTATAATTATTGTTAAAATCCTAAAATAGTAAATCTTTCATAAATCGAATATATTCTAATACACATAAAGTGAAAATTGCAAATGACCTGCGTGCATTGTGCACTGACACATAAATTTGATAGACATTGTGCTCATTAGACTACAGTTTTACAACTAACTTCATTCACATCTGTTCCATAATCGCAACCCAAACATATTGCACAGACCAATGCCACTAGTATCACCTGTTCATAGCACAAACCGCCATATACAAAATCATTGCAGGCTCTCAAGAACATACAATTAGAGAAGGATGAATCACTTCAAGCAACAAATGTTCTTAAGACCAAGGGACCCCAAATTTAGAAAATATGACACCTAATGAAGCAATTTAGAAACATATGACTAGCTAAATACACTCGAGCCTAATCATTAAACATGTTAGAAAATTTTTGAATCCATTTTATTAAATGCACAATGGGTCCGCTCATGTGATTGCCTAAATTTATTAAACATGTGACTGATGCTCATGTGTCCAATAACATTTCATCGAGCCAAAAATAAATAAAAATATTGATAGTTTAAATTAATTTTATATGGGGGGGGGGGGACTTGAACTCCCGACCACTTGCAAGTAGGGGTCAGTGGTAACCATTGGGGCAACCCCTTTGGTCCGAGTATATTCCATGTTTAGGTGATGGGAGAATATTCCTCGTTTATGTCTTTTTAGTATTTTGTTATTATAGATACTCTTCGAATCTCACATGCCTTTATATATCACTGTAATGGCCATTTTCAAGACATTGAATGATGTCTAGAGTTTTCCTCTTTGCTGAAGTGCAAAATTTCTTTTGATATTTTTATTTATACTTTAGTTATTCAAATATACATACATGCATGTCATATATACATATACACATATATCATCAAATTACCCCTAAACAATTCAGACATTTTAAATTTACACCCTCATTTATTTTGTTGATTCTCCTATTCAAGTTTGCTATTTCAAAGACTTTGTTTTGCCTTCACTACTAACCAAAACATTTTTTAATCCACAGGACTATGGGGTAACTCTACAAATGTACCACATGCATTAATTAGTGTATATAGTTCGAAAAAATGTCGGAAGAGTGTTGAAATTGGATTCAATTCAAGGTGGGACTGCATGGAAAGGAGCTAATATGCTAATATTCAACTCATGGCCGTGGTGGACTCACAAAGTAAATTCTCAGTCATATGATTCATCTCTCTATCCATAAATCTATCAATCAATCTATCCATCTCCTAACTATTTATGCATTACAGATGGGATTATATGCAAGATGGAACAACCATATCAAAGGATATGGACCGTCTCACGACATTTTATAAGGGGACGACAACATGGGCTAGTTGAGTTGATCTAAACATCAATCCTTCCAAAACTAAAGTTTTCTTCTAGGGGATTTCTCCCACCCATTACAAGTAAACTATCAAACTTTCTAAACTACAGCATATCTATTATTCCCCAAGTATTAATTAATCACAGACTTAGTTTTTGGACATGGTTTTACTATGTCCTATAACTTGATTCAACATAATTCATTATCCTTTCGCCGTAACAATCCAAAATATGTGACCAACCATCATTTAAGTGAACAAATGCCAAAAGTATTAATCCTGGGTTGTTTGCTAAAAAAACAGGGGTAAGGAATGGAAATCATCCTCAAAGAACTATTCTAGAGAGATGCAACCACTAACATGGTCAACATACCCAGTGGGCACACCTCAAGTTGCCATAATTGTATGCAGAGTGTTGAGTACCATAAAGAAACCAATTTATCTGCTGGATGTAATGACGCTCTCTCAATTAAGAAAATATGCTCACCCATCAGCTTACAACGGGGAGCATGCCAGTATAGACTGCAACCATTGGTGCCTTCTTGGATTCTCTGATACTTGTATATTAAGATTTTTTCAAGTATTTACGTACTTCTTTGGGGTTTGAACCTCCTTATACGTTGTAACCTTAATATTCCTCTCATATGTTTTTGGTGGGAATTTATAGAGGTAGTTACTATCATCGTGGCCGTTTTTAGAGCAGTTATGGTCATCGTGGCCTTGTTTAACTCATTGACTCATTAACCACTATGCATGTGGTACATTTTATGTTCTGATGGGCCTAGTGTGCTATGCATATCTATATTATTCAAGATAACCAATGGCACACGTGGCATGCTAATTTCACTGTATTCTTTATATATTTATGTTCTCACTATATCATTCAACATAAGTTAGCATGCCATGTGTATAGATGTGTATAGATATGTATAGACATCTATACTTCTCCCTATTATGCATATCTATATTGTAATCATTTTTGGAGATGATTACGAGTTGTAGCTAGTTCACGAATATTCTTTTCTCTTTCGTGCAGGGGATGATGTGCCAAGTACCAATTTTATGACTCGATATCATTAAGCGACATCTGAAACCTACTATGGAAAGAACCAATTTTAAACAATGTGAGTACCGAAACAAAATTACCTATCTCATATATGACTTCACTTATGTATGCCAATATAATGTATGCGTCAATATCTTTGGAAAATTACAGATGATCGATTGTTACAGATTTACCTATCTCATATATGACAAGAAGGGCGTGGTTATAGAAAGATAATGAAGATCGAGAGGTTGAACATCAACAAGATGCTGAAGATCGATATGCTCAACATCAACAGGAGATCGAAAAATTATAGATTCGCCACCAACCAACACTACTACAGATACAGTATGACATGAGAATCGAAATGCAGAGTTTGTTTCAGAGTATTATCCCTCATTACGCTTCCATTACTTCAACGGCCTATACCGACTAGGTAATAACAAATCTTTATTTTGTTTATATATATGTATTTGATGGAGTTCAAGGTAGGGTATATGTTGTGGCTATTCTACCCTTAGTTTTTTACAATGTTGTGATTATTTTTGTCGTTTTTAAGTTAATTTTTATGTTTTAACATGTTAGTTTTCATGAAATAACAAAGGAGATTCTGCCGATTTTGTTTAAAAATAGTGTTTTTAAAAGTAAACAATATGAAGATATACAAATTTGATGAGGTTTTTAAAGATTGTCATCTATAAGAACTATTAAAAAAGATTACTTCTTTGTATAAGGTAACTAACAATAGATAAATTTTATTACAGGTGGAAATCTTTTGTGGACAAGGCAAGACATTGAATTCATTTTGTTGGAGGTCGTATGTTTCAAGACTGCGAGTTTACTTTGTTTACTTCATTTTATGTTAGGATTAGATGGGTTTTTATTTATTTTTTCTAATGAGATGAGCGAAATTGTGTAGAGATACTTAGGTTGGTGGACACGATGTTGAAATTGTGTTTTGTTTTTCTTTGTATGAAATCTAGTTATAGTTGAATTAAAATTTTTATGTTATATATGTTGAAATTGGATACCAAATATGTTATATATTATTTTTAATAGGTTTTGTTTATAATTATATATATGATATAGTTGTAACAACTCTGACCACATTTACAAATTCAACTTTTGTAACTGCTAGTAGCAGTCACAAATTTGTCATTATTGTCAATTTTGTAACCGTTAATAGCACTTGCAAACAACAGTTACAAACTGGGGTCATCAGTCATAACTCCCATAGGGGTTATAAAAATTCGTGACTGCTGTTAGGAGTTACAAAATTTCTCTTGTCACCACCTAAATTATGACGATAAACAACAGTTACAAAGGTCATTTGTGACTGCTAACAGCACTCACAAATCACCCATTTTGGTGTAGTGATTTCCAATTATATTTGGTTCAACTTACTCGATTTTATTATCTTTAGGTTATTTTCATTTGAGTTATTCATTTTAGTATTTAGCAGTAATGGTGAGACATGATTTAAAACATGTATATCTTTTTTCAATGCAACATAACATATAAAAGAGTTTCCCCTTTTGATAAATAAAATACCTTTATTGAAAATAAAATGAACATCTGTTCAAAATGGTATTAAAAACTAAAATTTTTTTTCTACTAATAGTGTTTATATAAAAATATTCTTCTAAAATTATACTTTTATCTTTACCGAAGTCTAAAGATAGATGTCTTACTGCTAATACTAATGATTTATTGTTAGCACCCATGAACACAAATATTTCCTTTTCACTAAGCTTCCTAGTCACCTAGAACCCCAACAAAGAATTGTAAAGATGATTAATGGGTACCGTATCTACACAGTAGGTCCCTATAGATTAGACCATGAAACATGTCATAATGATTAAGGAGAAATTACAATCGTTTCCCTCTGTTTAGCTAAGTATATCGGGCACTGCTTTTCTAATATCCTGACCTTTTATAGATACAACACTTACCTTATGACCATTTCACTTCTCCTTAAATCTCAACCACTGTTTTAACGATCATGGGTTGTACCTGAGACTTTTCCTTTTTCTTCTTGATTTTTGGGACAAAAGAAGACGATCCTCTCTTAGCATTATGCTCAACAAGCCTTTCCTTGATTATATTCACTGTAGCCTAGAGTTCTTTATGTATTTTAGCCAAGGAGTGATCAAATTTATTCATCGAAGAGTTTGGTAAAACTGATTAAAGTACTCTGAGGGTGATCGGAGCACATAATCGACTTGGGTTTCTCCATCGATCTCCGATCCAAGAATTTCCATTTCTCCTGAGATCGATATCATCTTTAGAAAATGGTCACGCACAAGAGTACCATCTAGCATATTTGTTTTTAGTAACCTTGTTACGTAATCTAAATGTGATACATGATTCTAAACCTTAAACATGTTATTGATGTTCAAAATTATATCGTAAGCACTTGTCATATTATAATGCCGGTGTTATAAAAATTGGTCATAGAGGGCAATATATAGCAACGAGCCATCTGATCAATTTTCTACCACCATTAGTACGTCCGGACCTCTGATTTGGATGCCTCATCAGGGTATGGTTTAGTTAAAATAAAATTAAAATCTTTAATAGTGAAGATAATGTATAAATTTCTTTTATATTACAGGATTTCATTACAGTTAATTTTTTCCTTTAATCTTGAAGCAATCGGGTTGAATGTTAAGCTGATTTTAAAATCTGGGAATCATCATTGGAAAAAAATAATTTGAAATTAAATATGTGAGAATTAACTTAGAATTTCATTTTAATTTGGCTTTTCTCTACCCCTAATTAAAATTAATCCCATCGAGCATCCTAGTTTCCTTGTGAAGTGAGATTTCTCGTTTAGAGCTTAAATCACCCCACCTTGAACTAGACATATTATTCGTCTTTCAATCATGTTATCCAAACATTTCAGGAAACCTCTATCCAACATAATCGAATATCCGGCGCCTTTTAGTCCCATAATTAATGTTAGTGACTCCATTAGGGAGGACATAATTAATTATGTTTAAGTGTATACCATCGATTTATTCCTTGAACTTAAATCCCCTCATGTAGATACTCCCCATTGGGAGGACCGAACTCACTCACATGCAAATAAAAAGAATTATCACTTAAAAGTTTTTAAAATACCGAATACTGTGATTAATTCCCCCCGTTGGAGAGGAAAGACAAAATTAACGAGAGCAACTAATCGCATCACATTCTTAAAACACTGATGGTGACCATGAGATTAATGTTGAAAACCCACTCCCAATTAATATTTTGAACTTGAGCATAATTTTGAAAACTATTTATTCGATTCTAAAAACCTTTAAATAACTTGTAATTTTTTAATTACTTGTACAAATTAAATTATTTGGTATTTTATTTTAATTTTACAAAAATAAAACTTGTTTAATTAAAATAAAATCTTAAGACCATAATTTAATTTATACAAGGTAAATCGTACGATTGACCTTGTATAAATTAAATTATGGTCTTAAGATTTTATTTTAATTAAACAAGTGTGGGTAGTAAAAAAAATCATGATCTAGGACGATCTCATAAATAAATTTATGCTGTCCATAAAATTTGGGTTGTAATTAAATTAATAATCAGGTCACAAAAATATACAACATTAAATATAAGATGAGAGATATATAAAACATCACAAATATAAGAAATTATGTATTAAAAAAGATACAAAGTCTATTTACATCATTGCCAAGAATTCTTCCTTGATTAGAGTCCTTTTGGGTCAAAACTCCTTTAAAGAAGAGTCCACCACAAATTTTTGGTTGAAGAAGTATAGACTCCAAAACCAAATCAAAGTTATCCTGCCCTACATAAAGATCCGTGGTTGTTTAATTTATATTCACGGTAGATGGACATAAGGCCGCAACTTGTGCAATGTGGTCTTCTTCCTCTCGTTTTAGAGTTCTTCCTCCTTAATAAAAAAAATATCGTTTTGACCTTCCAACAACCTTGAAAACTCCATTAAAGAACCTTTAAACTCTATTTGAACGCTAACAAAATTCATAAATCTTACACAATGATCAAACCCAATATAATGAAGGGTTACAAAAGTAAAGACTATTACATCCCCTCACAAACTTCTCCAAATACATCGATTAATGCAATAATTAAAACTAACCTAATTATTACAACCAAATTGAATCTAAAAAATATAACTACAGACAAAACACTGTAGGAACCATTAATGTAACATAAAATTGTGTGACCATGATGGAGGGATTAAATAAAATTATAAAACCGTGTTAGTATATAACATATACATCTATGAACATATTTTATAACATGTAACCTAGGGTTTTCAATGGTGGGTAATATGAAATTTTCTAATGCATGATCAATTTATAATCGGGGCTCTAATGCCAACTGTTGGGGATTAATATAATAAAAAATGTTATCACCCTAAGATATTTGAGCGATCAGGCATTTGAAAGAAAAATAAAAACTAGGTCTAAGTCTTAGACCTAGGATTTGAATTATGAGACATTTACGAATCTTGTCGGTGATCCGAATGAGGAGGAGTATTTGATCTACAAGATGTAGAGTCTAATTTATTTCCTCCAAATACTTGCTAGAACACCCTGAATGGATCACATATTATGTTATATAATCCCCCCCCCCCCCCCCCCCCCCAAAAGTAAACCTTAATTTGTGAGAGAAATCTCTATCTTTCTTTTCACCCCTTCACCAAAATATGAATATTGTTTTATTCTCTCTCTCTCTCTCTCTCTCTATCTATCTATCTATCTATCTATCTATCTATCTATCTATATATCTATCTATCTATCTATCTATCTATCTATCTATCTATCTATCTATCTATCTATCTATCTATCTATCTATCTATCTATCTATCTATCTATCTATCTATCTATCTATCAACTTATTCCTCCTCCTTATACTAATATATATAGGTATATGAAGTGAACTTGGGCCAATTAGGGTTCTTAGAAAATTTGGGCCTAGTATTTAGGTAATGGGCTATACTATGGACCTAAAACTAATAATTAAATTTTCTACCAAACAAAAATATGAAATCCCATTTTACTTCTTATAATATATTTTTGTTTCCATTTAAATATAATTAATTTCACTAAATAATTATAATTTCACTCGAATTTAATTATCTCAAAATTTACTTGAATAATGAGGTTGCAAAGATAGATAACGCATAATATAATTCCCCGCATAAAATATACAATACCCACTTGGTGAAATTCAAATAGTTTTAAATTAATTTTCACCAACATCTTATTATTACTTGAACTCAAACTTAACTTATTTGATACTCAATCGGATTATAAAATAATTCACTAAGCAGGTTTATTAGTAGAATCAAAATTTATAAGTTTATCAAGGGGTTATCACAACCTAAAATATCTCCCAAATGCGTATTCCACTGGAATATGATCTCACACATCTCCACACAATGATTGTCCAACTTGCATGAATTTATACCCAATATATTGGAATACACTTATAATAACCAAAGCAATAATTGTGTGCACTTTTCAATCCATATAATCCCCATGTTCCAGAATTTATATACCATTTGTAAACACTGTGAGATTTTAAAAGCCTAATCTTCTTAACGCTCGAACTTCAATATCATTATCATCCCATTTAATACAATTATGATGCACCAGTATGATTGTCTTTGAACTATTAGACAAGTTCCCGAACTATCAGGTGAATTCTTATAGTCATAATAAAATATTAAGATAGTACTCATAGCTTTACCGATAGGATGTCAACTCCCCATCTAGGTTGTGAGTTGTTCAATTAGACTAGAATTGGAACTCCGATCTTCTATGATCGAACTGGACCCAATTCACCAGAATTCATACTGAGTTCAATAAACCGACATTAATACATTATATTTATAATAAATATAGGGCATTCTCATAGACACAATTCTCATTTTAAAAATAAATCTGGAATGCCTTTATTATTAAATAAAAGCCATACTTTGTTTTATGAATAAAACCATAACAACACACACACACACAATTTATATATATTTATATATATATATATATATATATATATATATATATATATATATATATATATATAGAGAGAGAGAGAGAGAGTTCCTAGCATAAACAAAGAAATTATAAACTTTAATTACCCATTCCCAGAAATGCCAATTCTTTAATTTCAATTACCATCACACGCCAGTGTATTGAAACCCATTAAAATTATAATCAATAAGGATTTATCATAATGTTATATTTAGAAAAAGGAGGGTAATGGACGACAGGGGTTGGGAGGGAGTTATAGAAAATGACGATGAGGTAAAATCAAAGTATGAAGATGATGGGGGTGGTGGTTGTTGGAAATATGACCTAAAATCAAAATTTGTAACTATATTTTCAATTTATATTACAAACTAATTAAAATGAATATTTCATGTATTAGAGTTCCATGCAAATGATTATAACATATTTTGTCTAATAAAACATTGTAAAGAGGTTGAAAAATAATAGTACATTATTTTCATGAGGTCTTTACAGTTGTTTTCCTCATGATATAATCTTTTGGAGGGAAAATTTATGAATAATGTATCTTATTCAATCTATCACATGTTATAACTACTTCGTGTGGATTTGGTTGTTACCGAGTTTAGTGCATATGAAGATGGAGAAGATGATGAGAGAATTTTTGCGAAGAGACAATGATGAAAAATTTAAATATTGTCTAGTGGGGTGGGAGGAGGTTTTCAAACCCATTAAGAAAGGGGTATGGGAGTTAAGAACCTAGTGCTCTTTAATAGAGTGTCGTTGGGTAAATGGTTGTGGAGTTTTCTTCGCGAGGAGAACAAGTTATGGAGGAGAGTTGTGGGGGCAAAGAGGAGGAGGAGTGCGTGCCTAGGATGGAGTCAGGGAGTGGGGTGGTTTGATCAAGGGGTGGGACACTGGAAACACATTTCTAGACAGTGGGAAGATTTCGATGGGCATACGTAGTTTTAGGTGGGGAGAGGTAATAGGATTATGTTCGGGAAGGATAAATGGGAACAATATGGTTTTCTTTAGGAGAAGTTTCCCCTATCTTTAGTATATGTGGGGACCAAGATGGGCTGGTTATAGAACACATGACATTTATTAGTGGTGTGTGATGTGGAATCCTACGTTCAAAAGAAGGTTGTTGGACTAGGAGCTCAAGGAGGAGGATTTTTTTGAGTGCCGGGGTCGGCCCCACATCTGTAAAGTAGGGATGATGACTTGAGATGGAAGGATGATGGGAATAGGGTCTTCAAGGTGAGAGGGTATTATTCCATTTTGTGCGGTAATGGGACTCAAAGGGCTCATTTTACTTGGAAGCAATTTGGAAGTTGAAGGCACCCCCGAAAGTGATGTTCTCTGTTTGGACAGTGGCTAGACATATGATCCTGATGATGGAGGGATTGCAGAAGAGAGGACGAGTGATAACTAGTCGGTGTTGGCTGTATAAGGAGGATGCAGAGAAGACTGATCATCTTATTTTGCATTGTAGGGTGACGAGAGGCCTGTGGGATATTTTCCTTTCCCTCAGCAAGATATCGTGGGTTATGCCTGAGTCGATGAAGGCGTCCTTAGAGGGTTGACATCCCCCTAAGGGATGGAAGGGGAATTAAAAAGTGCGGTGTATGGTCCCACACTGTATCCTGAGGACCATTTGGCAAGATAGAATTGCAAGAGGTTTTCAAGATGTGGTGACTGCGTCTGCGAGAGTTCGTTACTTTTTTGAGTACTTTACTATATTGGTACAAAGAGACACACGCCTCTTCTCTACCAAATTTTTTAGAGTATGTAGAGGAGATGATTTGTGCCCTATATTTCTGGTAGTCTTTCCTGTGGTAGTGGTCTATTTTTTATGGTTCCTTTCATTTTTAATATTTTTATACTCTTTGTATACATGTTCCGCCCCTTAGTGGATGGATTTTATAAAACATATAATTATAAAAAAGAACTGCAATTGTAGTAGTTTACCTCAAGTCACTTAAATGGGAATAATAAGTCAAATTTTTGGTTGGCTTATGGGGAAGATGCACATTGAATGAGATCACTTTTGGAACATCCAATATAATCAAATAATCCATTAATATTAGTATATTGCATGACGTAAGATATCATGGTCATCTTATATATATGACTATAGTCACATTTTGTTGATTACCACATAATAATATATTGGAGTATATTCATTGTTAGAATTATTGATAAGCACCCAAAAGTGTACATTTTATACCCCGAATAGACGTATTTTGGTTGCTAACTCTCGGCAAATTGGATTTTATATGCTTAATTATTTAATGTGCATGCTTGATTGCAGTTGCGGTGTCAAAAGTGTTATTTGAAGGCAAAATGCATCAAGAATAGAGCTAATACCCTGTCTCGTAACCTTACCCGAGCCTAAACCGAGCCAAAACTTACCCCAAACCCCTTGTGTGTTTAGTTTGTATTTTTTCAGATTTTTTTAGATTTTTATTTTGAGTTGTTTTATTATTAGGATTTATTTTAGATTTATTTAGAATTTTCTAGGATTTATTTTCTATTTTTATATTTCTTTTTAATAAGTGTGATTTAATTTTGATTTTGATTAGTTTTAGTTTTTAGTTATCTTTATTTTATTAGGATTAGTTTTTTTTGGATTTCATTTATTTTTAGTTTAAATAGATTTTACATTTTTTTAGGATTTTAGTTTTAGTTTTAATAGATTTTTATTTTTATTTCTTTTTAGTTTCATTTTTTTAATTGAGTCATTATTTTAGTATTAGAGTAGGATTTTATTTTTAGATTTTTAATTTTTTTAGTTTTATTTTTTTAGTGTTATTTGTTTTTAGGGTACAAATTAAACACACTCACACACACACACTTATCCTACACCACACACTCAACTCACTGTCACACAATTCCCATGTACCTCACCACACACAATCAAACCCATCACCATCTTCTTCCCCCAACACCCTCTCTCTTTCCTCACCTCCATTATCATCCACCATCAACACAAACACCTAAACCCATCTCACCACTTAACTTGACAAAACCCATAACTTACCACCCCACACTCAAACCTCACCACCACCATAGAAACCCAAAACCCACTGACCCGAACCACCGCACCATCTCCGGAACCAACTCACCCCTCAACCCGTGACCACCCATCCCTGCTTCCGGCCGAGTAAACTCGTGACCACCCATCCCTGCCCCGCTGCCAACCCGTGCGACTGACTCCTGCCGTCCAGCCCACCACCTACTCCGGCCGAGCACAACCCGTCCTCCATAACCAGAGATCGACCCAATAGCCCGGAAACCATCTCGAATCAACGATCCATTTTAACTCCCAAGCCATGTAAAACCCCGTAATTTTATTGATTTTTATTTAAGGGATTAATTAAATTAAATGAGAATTAATTGGGAATTTATCCGGATATAAATACTAACAGATGTGAGTTAGTATTTGATTATGATATTAAAATTGAATATATGAGTGTTGAAAGTATTTAAATTGTCACGAGGCAGAAATGCGACAATTTGGGAAACTTAGTTGGGACGCGCGTGTCAGTCGCCTCGGGAACGATATTATTTAAATTAAAAAGTGAATTATATTTTTATCAACCGAATGGTCATTTTGAGTGCGCCAATGTGTCCGGAAGGGTCGAAATAGTCAGAAAACACTAGCCGGGGGTTTAGTTTGGGTCCCGGGGCATTTTTAGGCCAAATCGGCAACCTAGAAGGGTATTTTGGTAATTTTAAAAATTAGGGGATTAAAACTTACGAATTTTAGGAGTTAATTATATATTATTTAGGAAGCCACTAAGGCCATTACCAGCCAAAAACATTAGAAGTGGACTACGGGAGTTAGAGAGGAGTTACCATAGGGTTCCAAACCAAAAACACTCATCACCATCAAATTGGAAAGGATTTGTGACCGGAAAAAGAAGAGAATCAACCTTGAATCATTGACAACACATCTGAAGAACAAATCTGAGGCAAGTGATTTGATATTTTTTAAGTTCATTGAATATTTCTTCCATGTTTAGTGTAGGAACTATTATGTCTTGAAAGTTTTGAGGAAAACTAATGAAATTGTTGGAGAAACTCTAAATTTGGGATAGAATTTGCATGTAGAATGACTATGGACGAATTTAGTATTTGAAGACGTAGATATGATGATTTAAAAATGGATTTATGATGAGTAATTGGCCACAATAGAATTCTGGGTTCATGTTCATAGGGTTTGGGGTAAAATTTGGGGATTTATGATAATTACATGTTGTTTAGGAGGATTTGACCCCAAAAATATATTAAGAAACGACCTAAGAGGGTTTAGAGAAGTTTAAGAACATTAAAATACGATTGGGATGATCTTAGGATGAGTTTATAGAAGAAAAAAATTGAGAAAAACGAATTGGGAAACTTTTGGGCGCAAACTGCCATCTCGTTATAAGGCCTGCCCAGGTCGTTCAAACGACTTCTAACGAGATGACAATACCCCTTCTAACGAGTTGGTAGTTCATTTGAAGCTATTCGTTAGAACGACCTCATTCGAACGAGACTTCTAACGAGTTGACAGAATGGACTTTTAGGCCTGGTTTTATTTCAAATGTTCCGTAGACTTATTTAATGGAGTAATAACCTTCCCCTATTGACTAGTGAGTATAATTGTGAGATTGGAGCACGTTGAGGGGTAAAGAAACTTAGAATCTTGTAGTAAACCGGATGACACTTGTAGATTAGGAAACGAGTACCTAATTACGGCGTGAGAAGAGTTGACAACTTTAATGTACATAAATCGGGGACTTGTAAACGTATTACACTAAATGATGGTATTAGAACGAGAAGTATACCTCTATTAATATTTTGAGATATCTAAGATGTGAGAATGCTTAGTACATGTAGTTATCTGTGTATAACATACCTACCGTACTTACTATCATGGGAGGTCGACGTTCGATTAGGGCCATCTAATCTTGTGTGCCTACGGGGGGATTTAGATTGGTACCTCGAGGACATAGGTCAGAGAAAGAATTATTGAGAAGTTAATAAGTCTGCTGATCATGGGAGCGTAGGTATGTGCGTGACCCATGTGATGTGAACTATGTTCGCCTCCATTTTGTGTGATTGTTGTTTATTGAAAACGATTCCTGAGAGATTCGGAATACGTGGTCCTTATGTACGTGATGTACCGGGATTGGATAGCAGAGTATGTGTGCACCACAGCTTAGACTTGGGGTGTTAGTATTGTATATTTATGATGGGAATAATATACTACTAATTGAAATGAATTGTCATGAATAAATGTAAGTGTGAAAAAAATAGTAACATTTTAGTAGAGTTAAAAATGGAAATCGCTCGTGATTAGCATTACTAATATTGAGAACTAAGAAGAAAAGTAAAACTCTCTATTTAAATTAAGGTGCCGAATAATAAATCGTGAATCATATAGTAATGTTAGATTGGGTATTTGACTAGTTAGATGTGAGAATGTCTAGAACGGGTACGGGTACGATAGGAGTGCACAATTAGTTGAGAGGTGAGGACTCATGTGAGTGCACACTATCATGTACTTTATATTCACTGTTTAATGATATTAAACACTTGCTATATTTTAAACTGTTTTCACAATCGGTCTCTGACCCATTTGCTTTCAAATCTATTTTCTTGTAAAAACCTTTTAGGTGCCCAGCCACAAGGACACCAAGCATAGGAGTTTCATTCAGGTGACGTGCTGTAGCTGTTGTGGAAGTTACAGGACCTTGTCAGTAGACGCCTCCATTTTCGATCTTGATTCTATTATGAGATTGTAACAACCCTCGATTCTGGGAGGCTCATTTTATACTAATTTTACCGCATAAGGTAATTATATAAAATGTGGGGACTGGAGTAAATATTAATTTAATGAATTGAAAGTTAATATTTACTAGATTGATGCATATTTACTGTATGTGAAAGTAAATAACATCAAGTTGCATGTCTGTAGTGTCATATATTTTAAATGGCCTTTTAGTTTAAATGATTTTGGAACTCGAAATAATTTATAAAATTTCCGGATGCCAGTTTAGAGGGTGTAGTTAGTCTCGGAAGGTGCGAGACAGTCAAAATAAGTGCCATATTGTATTTTTGTGTTTCGGGCACTTTTACCTGGTTTTAGCTTATATGCGTATTTGTGAGTCATTTTAATGTGGTATTAACCATTTAAGTTGGGAGAATTATGTTAAGCCACGATTTTTGGTCTTGCCCCTTATTTCATTCCCTCATTTTATGTCTTGAACATAGAGAGAAAGGAGAGAAAGAAAGAGGAAGAGAAATGGAGAAATGAGAGAGAGATTGAAGATGGAGGATTTGGGATTGCTTCTTCTCCAAACAAATCTGAGATATCAACCCTAAGGCAAGTTTTCTACTTGCTAATATGTGATTTAAGATGCATAAATTGTATGATAATTGTGTATTTCCATTTATGGTTTAAATGTAGAATTTGTGGGATTTAAACCCTAGTCTTGATTTATGTTGAAGAAATTGTGGGTTTTGATGGTTAATAATCATGTAGATTAGTTTGGGGTAGATTTTTGTTGTTGGATGTGTATGAAAAGGAAGAGATTTGGGGTTTGGAGGATTTAGGGTTCATAACCCTTCGTAGCCATTTTTGGCAGATTTGCAGGTCCGAATCGATTCGGCCCTTTGGGCGAATCGATTCGCTAGGGGAAATTGGCAGGTCTGCATAACCCGAATCGATTCGGGTTAAGGCCGAATCGATTAAACCTTTGAAGAAGGTTGGTTTAGTTGTCCGAACCGATTCGCTTTCTGGGCGAATCGATTCGTTTTCCTGCTGTTTTTGAGTTAATTTTTATAACTCAATTTTAATCCTTTTCTTTAAATATAGGGACTAGGAACCTTCTTGAATGAAGTAAACTTAGAGTCCTAGAGTGTGAGATGAGTTAGATGTCTACCCTACATTAGGAATGGGTTATGTAGGGATTTTTCCGAGGTTAGGCCTATTAATGATAAGGCATTCTTTTCTTCTAGTTAATTATTATAAAAACTAGGAGATGTAGTGTTATGTTCGGGAGACCTTAGGAGCTTAATTAAGCTATACTAGTTTTGATGGTTTATATTACCACCCCGAAAGAATGTTGGGAGATTTTAAAAGTTCGATTGAACTATGTTAACCTTGGTGGTTCATAATAACGCCATAAAGGTGAGTTTGGAGAATAAATTGAAAGTTATTTCATTCCTTCGAAAGATGATAACCTTGGGGTTTTAAAATAACCTCCAAAAAGGCTTGGGAGATGATGAAGAGTTATTTACTCCTTTGAGGTTGTAGAGTTGATATAAGCTATCGTATGACTATGGATGGTAAGTTAGATTATTTACAAAATAAATAGAAAGGGTTTCGAATAAAATGAAACATATACGTGGGATGGAAATGAAATGGTAATGGTATTGATATTTGTAAATGATAATTTACTTAATCATGAAACCGGTAAATAATGATTTACTTGATTTTGAAATGATAAATAAAATGGTTTAAACACACCTCTCTAAATGACATCATAAGGGAAGTCCGCACGTGAGGTGAAGCCCCCTGGCTAATGAATGCAGGGTGGATATAGTCCTAGGCCATGGGAGCGCTTATTGTTGTATATTTTTCTGCGATGGGTAGGAGATTCCGGGTGTGGTCTTGACTACCCCGGAGGCTCATGGCCGCTTCTCGACGTCTTGCGATTTAGGTGCCCAGGTTGTCTAATGATAGGCCCTGGAAGATGATGGTCATTTAGGGGCGCGCACAGTGGGGAAACCCGGACGGGCGGTCTTAGAATTCGTTATATGTATATAATTATAACATTTCCTAATCAAGTGGGACTTGATGTATTTGATATGCCATATAGAGCATGATGGAGTGCCATAAAGAGCACATATAAATGCCACAAAGAGCATTTGAAAATGATTATTTTCCTAATAAGGAAAGGATCTTTACAAAAGGTAAAATTGAGATAACATCTCCTTAAAGAGCAAAAGATTTTGATTATATATATATATACTTCCTGCTAAGGAAGAGGTATATGAAATAATTGGCACCTTTGGTGAAGTTTTAGTTTAATGCTTCTTATTTTTTATTCCTGCTTAGCTTATGTTTTAAATAGTATAGGTTGCTTCTTATTTTCTTTCTTCATGATTTATTATACATAACTGTCATACTCTTTATTCATCTGGTAATCATATAGAACCGGGCCCTGACCTGGTTACCTTTCTTGTTGCATATTCATCTTGTCTCTGCTCAGGTACTTCGCCGCAAGGATGCCTGATTTGAATTCCTATTTCGATGTTATCGACGAGCCGTGATGCATTGCGGGTATTACGGGATACATTTGGTATATACATTTTCTTTTTATTCTAGTTAAGATCAAGTCTTTTATTCGGGCAAGAGGCCCAAGCTTTTGTAAATGTCTAATGAAATGTAATAAGTAACTTATTGTTCTTGTGTATATTTGGTGTATCAGTTAGTGACCGGTTACCTATTCGGTCTTTTTACCGTATTCTTGTTGTATTATTTATATATGTCTTGGGGTTTCCCTTACCTTTCAGGAATTGGGTTGTTTGTTTTCATTTATTTACTTTCAAATCAAAATTTTTGGCAACCCGTTTTCTGAAATATTGGGTGGTTATCCTGGATACTCTATATTTTTGTTATGATGCTGAGAATGATTCCATCCATGATTCCGTTATATTGGAGTATTGGGCTGGCCACCCCTTATTTTGGTGAGCGGGTTGTCACAGATGGTATCAGAGCATCAGGTTTTAGAGTCCTTAGGAATCTGTGTGGACGCCTTAAGTTTTCAGCGTTGCTCTTGATTTGATGTAAAGCCTTAGGATTAAGATCGTTGATTTATCTTGTGAGATTTCGTTCTTCTACCATGAGGTAGAATTCATAAAATCTTCTGCGTATTCGTGTGAGAATAATAGGTCGATAGAAGAAGGGCGTTATGGGAAGGTGTGTGGAGAACTGTAAGTTGTGGTCGGGGAGGGGGACCGCTTTAGAGGCCGCTCCCTTTTTGTAGCACTTTCTTGTCTTGCTATTACGACTGCAAATTTCAGTTGATGTAGTTTCCCAATTACCGCTAGAAGTAGGAAGTGGTACTAAACTTGAGAATTCACGCGATGTTATATTGAAGTGGAGAAGTGCCCTGTAGTAGAATGGAGGAAAATCCTTCACCTATAGAAGAGGTGTTGAGATGGTGAAATGTGGTCACTATATTCGTGGGTGCCAGAAGTTTGACCCATAGAGAAGCCCGGTGGATACTTGCAATGGCGAGTTTCTCTGGGATAACTGGACTGAGGAGAAGGTCGATTCCTGAATGTTCACAAGACGTTCGGTTAAAGACCGATGGCGAATAAGGTGTTGTACGGTTAGGGAGTCGAGACCATGCACCATGAAGTGATAGGCTCCAAAATAGGTGTTGTTAACACTTCTGATGGAGTGAGAATCGTGAGACCCCATTGGTGGACACCCACCTGGGGAAGTTTCATTAAACTGAGGAAGAGGAGGCCAAAAGTGTGTCCTCTTTTACTGAGAAAGTAAGAGGGACTGCATGGGCAATTATTGTCAGCCAGATTCGGAATAACGGCTATGATGTGGAGTGTAGAACCACTCATTTTAAACTTCGTTGAGTGGAGAGCAAGGGCAAGAGTAAAGTGCCTGGTTGGGGAGTTGGTGGAGATAATGTTGGTATGTGTAAGGCTCGAATATGGAGTCTGAGAACCATTAGTATTGACCCGGAGTGCTTGGCAAGTTGTGGAGGGAATTCTACCTTATAGGTGGGTAGTGTATATTCCTTAGGATAAGATTTAGTAGTATTGTGTCTACGATAGACTCGGGTGTGTGTATTGAGTTTGTAGTAGTATTTACGCTATTATAGAAGGGTAATTATATGACTTCCGTGGTATGGAAGTTCTATCTTTTCTTCACTCATTTTTAAATGTATATGTGTCATATGTGTTACTTGGTTTGAGTGTTCTATTGTTTACTTGTATTGTGTGTGGATGCTATGACTTATCTCCACGACCAACAAAGTTAAGTAGTAATGCATAGGAGGGGTTCCTTGTTTGGATTCCGCTTTTGCGGGACGCTCCACGCGTGAACCTTAACGATGTTGGGAGTGGAGAGATGCCATATTTCCTTTCTCTTATTTCATGTATAGAATACTAAGGTAAAGTCTAGAAGTAGAATCTTATTATTAGAGTTGTACAGATCCCGATCATGTGTCTTAAACCGTCATATATCTCGAGGACCGACAATGCGAGGTAGTAGTGTAACGGGAGGGTTCCTTGTCTGGATTTCGCTTCGACGAGACGTCCCACGCATGAACCCGAGCAAATGTCAGAAGTTGAGTAAGGTCTTGGGCACTAGGGATATATTTAGTATTATAGGCTTACGATTTAGGTAGGATATATATAGATAGACCTTAGGATTTTTACTTCGATATGAGACCTTGAGGGTAGGTGGTGTTAGTTTAGGAAAGCGGTAGGGAGTTGACCACGAATAAGTTGTGGGTTAACTCTATAAGAGATTAGATCCCTTAGGAGCGAGATTATGGGGTCTCGAGAGGTTTGGTGGGTTCGACCAAAGGAGATGAGGCATTTCTTAGAAATAATGTTACGTTGGTAACTTCATTTCCGGGGAGTCAATAAGGACGGGTGGATCCTCACTCCTGAGCCATTATTGTAAGCTCGAGAGTGAGTTTAATGAGTAAGTTTCTGCCAGGATTGGGGAGTAATAATAACGGAGCATAGACCTATTGTTTATGCGTCTCACAAGCTTAAACTTGTGGAAAGTAATATCCCGTGCTTGAATTAAGATTCATCGTGATAGTGATCACCTTAAATAGATAAGGCACTACTTCCTGGGCAGGAAATTTGGTCCTTCTCGTAAGCAACAAGTTGTTGCAATATGTTGTGGGAGGAATCGAGTTGGTGCTCGGAGTTCAGAAGAACTAGTGATTGGATATTTTCTCATTCGCTAAGGAAATGCGATTGGGCTAGTGGACGTGTCGAATAGAGAACTCGTCAGAGATAATGGTAATGACAGGGAAGGCCAAGTAGAATGAGCATGAATAGGAAGACTCGATAGTAAGAGCGTTTATGTCTGTGATTGACCATTTCACCTACTCGTGTAAAGAGAGTAGTAGTGAAATGAAGAAGGGTATTCATAGACGCCTGCATGGAACTACCGGCATCGAACTGGTCATAATCCCATTTGAGAAAATGGTAAATCGTTTGATCAGACTGTTGCATTCCCGGCCATTATGGACGGACTACATGTAGAAGAGTACACCCCATTCTCGATGGGGAATGGTAGAACCGTGGGAGGTGCCTATTATAATAGGGTGGACCGAGACTATATATATATTCGTGTCGAAGGTTTAGCAAGAGTTTCCGCGAAGTAATGAGAACCGTATGGAAATGGCGTATATCCTACCACCCTAGAGTGGATGGATGTAAGGGAGGAAATTGACTTATGCCGAAAGGCATATTACGAACGTGCGCCTTAGTATACCTAGTAGATGGGAGCAGTAATGGTATGGAGGGAGGTTTCCGTGCAACCATTAGGTTTTGGAGTGGTCTTATGGATCATTTCCTAAGGCATGGTATCGTGAGTGGCCTAGCATGGTCAGTTGAGTAATTCGTAGACTCGTTGGATGGAACCATTGGGTAATATGTTCCTTAGACTTGGAATGGTCTCAGAACATTTCTTTAGAGATTTGGCTTTTAAGCCATACGCCTTGATGAGATATGTCGATGCGGGGGATAGCTGAGTAGCGTTGGGGCTAAGCCACTTAGAGCCGGTATGGATGCCCCGAGGTGAGATGTAACTTAATTCTTAAAGATTTGGCTAATTTTGCCGAGTCGTGGGGGCTTCGTGTTCCGCCGTAGGAAGCTAGAATCGATAGTTAGTGAAGAGCGCCTTGTGCTACTAGAGAACAAAAAGATGATTGACTGAAATCGATAGGGTCGACCTTAGTCTAAGTCCATTTGGGACGTCGCAATAACGAGGAGTTTGTTTAGGATGGTAGAATCCTAGTTTAGAGTAGTATACCCTTATCAGATTCGGGTGTGCCCGAATTTTGGGGGCAAAATTCCCTCTTAAGGGGGGGAGTATGTAACAACCCTCGATTCTGGGAGGCTCATTTTATACTAATTTTACCGCATAAGGTAATTATATAAAATGTGGGGACTGGAGTAAATATTAATTTAATGAATTGAAAGTTAATATTTACTAGATTGATGCATATTTACTGTATGTGATAGTAAATAACATCAAGTTGCATGTCTGTAGTGTCATATATTTTAAATGGCCTTTTAGTTTAAATGATTTTGGAACTCGAAATAATTTATAAAATTTCCGGATGCCAGTTTAGAGGGTGTAGTTAGTCTCGGAAGGTGCGAGACAGTCAAAATAAGTGCCATATTGTATTTTTGTGTTTCGGGCACTTTTACCTGGTTTTAGCTTATATGCGTATTTGTGAGTCATTTTAATGTGGTATTAACCATTTAAGTTGGGAGAATTATGTTAAGCCACGATTTTTGGTCTTGCCCCTTATTTCATTCCCTCATTTTATGTCTTGAACATAGAGAGAAAGGAGAGAAAGAAAGAGGAAGAGAAATGGAGAAATGAGAGAGAGATTGAAGATGGAGGATTTGGGATTGCTTCTTCTCCAAACAAATCTGAGATATCAACCCTAAGGCAAGTTTTCTACTTGCTAATATGTGATTTAAGATGCATAAATTGTATGATAATTGTGTATTTCCATTTATGGTTTAAATGTAGAATTTGTGGGATTTAAACCCTAGTCTTGATTTATGTTGAAGAAATTGTGGGTTTTGATGGTTAATAATCATGTAGATTAGTTTGGGGTAGATTTTTGTTGTTGGATGTGTATGAAAAGGAAGAGATTTGGGGTTTGGAGGATTTAGGGTTCATAACCCTTCGTAGCCATTTTTGGCAGATTTGCAGGTCCGAATCGATTCGGCCCTTTGGGCGAATCGATTCGCTAGGGGAAATTGGCAGGTCTGCATAACCCGAATCGATTCGGGTTAAGGCCGAATCGATTCGGCCAATTGCAGAAGGTTGGTTTAGTTGTCCGAACCGATTCGCTTTCTGGGCGAATCGATTCGTTTTCCTGCTGTTTTTGAGTTAATTTTTATAACTCAATTTTAATCCTTTTCTTTAAATATAGGGACTAGGAACCTTCTTGAATGAAGTAAACTTAGAGTCCTAGAGTATGAGATGAGTTAGATGTCTACCCTACATTAGGAATGGGTTATGTAGGGATTTTTCCGGGGTTAGGCCTATTAATGATTAGGCATTCTTTTCTTCTAGTTAATTATTATAAAAACTAGGAGATGTAGTGTTATGTTCGGGAGACCTTAGGAACTTAATTAAGCTATACTAGTTTTGATGGTTTCTATTACCACCCCGAAAGAATGTTGGGAGATTTTAAAAGTTCGATTGAACTATGTTAACCTTGGTGGTTCATAATAACGCCATAAAGGTGAGTTTGGAGAATAAATTGAAAGTTATTTCATTCCTTCGAAAGATGATAACCTTGGGGTTTTAAAATAACCTCCAAAAAGGCTTGGGTGATGATGAAGAGTTATTTACTCCTTTGAGGTTGTAGAGTTGATATAAGCTATCGTATGGCTATGGATGGTAAGTTATATTATTTACAAAATAAATAGAAAGGGTTTCGAATAAAATGAAACATATACGTGGGATGGAAATGAAATGGTAATGGTATTGATATTTGTAAATGATAATTTACTTAATCATGAAATCGGTAAATAATGATTTACTGGATTTTGAAATGATAAATAAAATGGTTTAAACACACCTCTCTAAATGACATCATAAGGGAAGTCCGCACGTGAGGTGAAGCCCCCTGGCTAATGAATGCAGGGTGGATATAGTCCTAGGCCATGGGAGCGCTTATTGTTGTATATTTTTCTGCGATGGGTAGGAGATTCCGGGTGTGGTCTTGACTACCCCGCAGGCTCATGGCCGCTTCCCGACGTCTTGCGATTTAGGTGCCCAGGTTGTCTAATGATAGGCCCTGGAAGATGATGGTCATTTAGGGGCGCGCACAGTGGGGAAACCCGGACGGGCGGTCTTAGAATTCGTTATATGTATATAATTATAACAGTTCCTAATCAAGTGGGACTTGATGTATTTGATATGCCATATAGAGCATGATGGAGTGCCATAAAGAGCACATATAAATGCCACAAAGAGCATTTGAAAATGATTATTTTCCTAATAAGGAAAGGATCTTTACAAAAGGTAAAATTGAGATAACATCTCCTTAAAGAGCAAAAGATTTTGATTATATATATATACTTCCTGCTAAGGAAGAGATATATGAAATAATTGGCACCTTTGGTGAAGTTTTAGTTTAATGCTTCTTATTTTTTATTCCTGCTTAGCTTATGTTTTAAATAGTATAGGTTGCTTCTTATTTCTCTTTCTTCACGATTTATTATACATAACTGTCATACTCTTTATTCATCTGGTAATCATATAGAACCGGGCCCTGACCTGGTTACCTTTCTTGTTGCATATTCATCTTGTCTCTGCTCAGGTACTCCGCCACAAGGATGCCTGATTTGAATTCCTATTTCGATGTTATCGACGAGCCGTGATGCATTGCGGGTATTACGGGATACATTTGGTATAGACGTTTTCTTTTTATTCTAGTTAAGATCAAGTCTTTTATTCGGGCAAGAGGCCCAAGCTTTTGTAAATGTCTAATGAAATGTAATAAGTAACTTATTGTTCTTGTGTATATTTGGTGTATCAGTTAGTGACCGGTTACCTATTCGATCTTTTTATCGTATTCTTGTTGTATTATTTATATATGTCTTGGGGTTTCCCTTACCTTTCAGGAATTGGGTTGTTTGTTTTCATTTATTTACTTTCAAATCAAAATTTTTGGCAACCCGTTTTCTGAAATATTGGGTGGTTATCCTGGATACTCTATATTTTTGTTATGATGCTGAGAATGATTCCATCCATGATTCCGTTATATTGGAGTATTGGGCTGGCCACCCCTTATTTTGGTGAGCGGGTTGTCACACAGATTTTCTCATCTGTTGGGCTTGTCGCCCCATTTCCTTTAGAGACATTTTATCTCTTCAGTTTATTTCAGATTTTGGGTTGTAATTAATTAATGATTCAAACTTTGTATTTGCTTATTTCGGTATTCGGATTGTTGTGAGAAGTATTCCTCCAGACTCTTTATTATTCCATGGTTATTCTATTATGACTATGTTGAAGTGATTATGCATCACTTCATCATCTATCTTATTGCATGTCAATTGGATTTAATTAAAATTAGACAACTCACTTTTTAAATATTAGGTGGCTAGTAATTGTTATAAATGTTTTTCGACCATGATGCTATGAACTGAACCAACTTGACATTTTGAATTAATTTGAATAAAAGAGTAGCTACCTGGTATTTAATTAGTCGGGGTGTCACAAGCCATACACGAATTCTTCACTGGCCAAAAATAAAACCAAGCCAAGACCAAAAGCCAAGTCGACAAAAATTATAAGACCCACAAGTGTTTTATCCAACTTTTACCCCATTGCCCAAAATGACCATTAACCAAATCTTATTTTTATTCCCCCACCCTTCATTCACATGACCTCACACAATCCTTTCACATGTGTGCATTTCCCCATTTTAACCCCAACTTATCCTCACACGCCTCATGTCCATTTAATCCCTACCCAATTTACCCTTAGCTCCATGCCTACTATTTACGGAAGAAGAAGACCATTTTGAAAAGGGAGGAGTTATTTAGAGAGAAAATTTTAGAGAGAGAAACACCATTTTAGCTTTTTTTAGGTTAGAGTAGAAAAAAATTAGGGAAATATTTTGTAAATAGTTTTGATTTTTATAGATTTGTGCGGATAAATTGTGAGTAATTCAATTGAGTATTATATTGAATTGATTATTGTTGGATGCTCATATTGGATGTATGGTGCTTGATTTCAAATAAATTAAAGTTCAATTTCACTTCAAGATCTTGGGTTTGATTGTTCTCTTCTCTTCTATTTTATTTTATTAGCCTTTGATTATTCATTCATCATGTTTAATATCATGTTAGGCTAAAACCCCTTTCAAGGGGTGGGGTGACCCATTATTTGATGTTAATCCTAATTTAATTAATTAATTTAAATTAAATGTCCATTTGATGATTAATTTTTCACTATTACATTTTAATTTACGCCTCGAGAGAGGGTAAATGATTTTTGAGAGAAAATCGAAATTCTAGTTATAATATCCATTTTAGATTCGAACTAGAGATAGGGATTTCTCAAGCGTGGTATTATTCCTTTAATTTCAACTCTAGGCTTACTTTTATGATTTAAACAAGTTTAATGGATCGATCCTAGCGGGTGATTTGTTAGATGATGTTTGGATCTACATTTCAAAAGTTGTATGAGTGTTAAAATTAATTTTCTAAAATGTTATTATTAAAATTACATTTGCAACAAGAGTTGATTTGTGATTTTAATACTTGTGTGTGTGTGTGGGGGGGGGGGGGGGGGGCACATGGATGATTAACTTAGCCAAGAGAATTGATCTTTTATAAATAAAGATGTCCCATAAACACACTTCGAAGATTCTCCATGCAAGTGGTTCGCAGGACCCAACTCGAGGACTCTTCACAAGAGAGTAGGTCACAGTTCTCTACCTCGAAGGGCCTCCAACGGACCTGGCTCGAAGGACCCGATTCGAAGAACAAAGGTCACTCGGATGATAATAGCTTGTAATAAGAAATAAAATGTTGTATTATGTACTTTATATTATGAATGTATATGTTGAGTGAGGTTATTTGGTACCCGTGAGGGACCATGCATGATAGGGCATGGGAGGGCTTTCATGCCCTATCAAGCGACCTCCTGTTGGGAACTTCGCAGGGACATGGTTTGGAGGATTGAGAACAAGGCAATGTTGGAAATTATTACCAACCCCCTTGGCACACTTGGACAAAACTTCGCCCAAGACAAATGTCACTCGAGCCTACTCATTTCTTACCTACTCGAGTGAACCTCCTCGAGTCATTCGATCTCCCTCAATACTTGCTCCCTCGAGGTCACCTCCTCGAGGTACCTTGGGTGCCAGCCCGTCTGACTGATGTGACTAGATACCTAACAATAGTCACTGTTTGAACCACTTCCTGACGTCACGATGCCTGATGTTTAGGGACTCAAGAATACTGCACTCAAGGGCCTTTATCTTAGGATGGCAGGTCTAGTTCACCAAATCTGACCATATAGCCATCCTAGAGTAAGCCTCAAGATTATAAGTCATATCCTTCATTAATTCCCTCAATACTTCCAACTAATAGAATTTTTTCCCGCCAAAACTACCAGATCCCATGCATTAAATATAATATCTCATGCATTTAATGCACCAAACCAGAGGGATCGAAGGCAAGTTGACTCGAGCAAACTCTCCCCCCGTATAAATAAGACCAAATAAACAAATCAAAGGGAGATAATTTAGAGCCCAAAATTGCTGCCCAAATTTCCTTATACCAGATAACCCTCGCGAGAGCATTTACTCCCATACACATTCAATGCACCTATCATTTGGGCATTAACTGATCTTGAAGTTCCTGCCTTGTCTTTATTGTGCCTAGTGTGCTTGTTCTTTCTCCCTCCGACCATGCTAGATGCCGGTCCCATTCATTTATTGTGTTTTCCATATGCTGTTCGTGTCAATATGTTCTTTAATGCAACTTTGAATATTGGATTTGTCTGTATCTAATCCGTTTGTGTCTCTTTACTATACTCCATATCTAACGGTATTAATTCTGATCTTAATAAGGGGTTATGCCTCATTTAATACTGATGGTATTTGAAGAACCCACCTCTTACATTTGGCGACTCTGCTGGGGAGGTATTATCTTTTGAAAAGATGCCAGAGAATAACCCCATTAGAAACATTGATTTCGACTCCATACAGTGTGATGAAGAGGCAAATAACGCTGCGTTGCCTGAAGGGGGGAGAATGACAAGAATAGAGCTTAGCGCACCTGGCGTTGGTGTCACGGAGACGATGGACACGCAAGGGAGAATAGGCCAGGCATAGATACATGGGCTGATGGGATTATTCACAGAGTTCACTAAGACTCCGGCAGCCCAAGCAATGTTGGGAGCCCCTACGGGTGTGAGTAACTTTACCACACCGCCAACCAATATACCAGCTCCAACTGTTACTGGAGGGGTGGCGGCACCTGCTTCTGTTAACACCGTCCCCATGGTTCCACCACCCTCAGGCGATGTGTGTCCTACCATGGTCCCACCTGTGACAATGAGACCGGCGTCGCAAAATGGGGGAGTAATTCCAGTTGCTCCAATTGTCGCGATAAGTCAAGGAGTAAGCGGGCTAGCCTCAACAACCCCGGTGACAACAACGTCATTGTCAGCTAGCCACTCGTCATCCAGCTTAGAAGATATGAAGAAGGATATGCTGAAGTTCATAGCTGCGTCTAAAGGGGAGAACTCCTCCATAAACGATGACTTTCATACTCCCTACCCAGAGGAGTATAATAAAGAAACCTACCTAGTGGGTTTTATTCCCTCAATCTTTGAAAAGTACACGGGGAAAGGTGTGAATCCCAAGGAGCATGTGAAGAGGTTCATCGAGAATCCGGGGGCCCATTGCAATGACAAAAAGTTAAGGCTAAGGGAGATCTCAAAATCCCTTACAGAGAAAGCCTACACGTGGTATTCCCACCTAGCTCCAGGTAGTGTAAGTTCTTGGGAGGAATTACATGTTTTGTTTGTGCATAAGTTTTTCTTGGCTGAGGACGATTTCACACTCACTCTGCTCGCGCTTGAGAAGTAGAAGCCAGGAGAGGATGTTGTGGCCTATATCCAAATGTTTCATGAGCACTCCCTATACATGAGGGTGGAGACGCGAGAGGACAAGCTTTTACAAGTATGTACAGAAGGCTTGCTGCCCGAATACATATGTCACCTAATTAACGAGACAAGAAAAGGTATGTTTGCAGCCTTTTTGAAGGCAGCAAGGAATATCGCATTAGTGATAAAGCCCATAGTACCACCTCCTACATTCGAACCCCATCTTTATCTTGAAGGACTTAGAGGTAGACCTTTAAGAGGGGTTAATCAAACTTTTGATAGAGTTCAAAGACATCTTTGCATGGAAGTACATCGAGATGGCTGGGGTTGACACGAAGGTAAGTTGCCACTAACTGAATGTCTTGCCCTCAACAATCCCAGTGAAGTAGGCAATCATCCCAAGAATTAGCTGTAGACAGCGAACATAAAGGTCAAAGGAAAGTGAGACAATAATTGCTTGATTAATAAACGGGGACCCTCAGTCATAACAGAAGGGAAACTGACCAAAGTTTATCGAACAACCACCTCGAGGGCTGCCTCAGGCGGATGAATACTAAAAATTCTATCATTAGCAGATGGCCGTCGAGTATACGAAGCACTATCACTTGCTTGCACTTGAGGATCACGTGGCGTAGGAGTATCACCAAGTATACGGGCCCCACCCAAAGCAGCAACTGAAGCTACTGTCGGTGCTTGAACTGACTCTTTAACAACATGCTCCACTTCCAGCCTATGAGTTGCTAGTTGATCGACCTCCACCTGAAATGCAACAAACAGTTGAAGTTAGAAATAAAGATAAAGGAAATCATGAATAATAACACTATGCTAACTTAGAGATTTATGCCTATAAGACTAGGACCGCCTGACCCACGGTTATGAGAGATTTATGCCTATAAGACTAGGCCCGCTCGACCCTCAGTAATGGGAGATTTATGCCTATAAGACTAGGCCCGCCTGACCCTCGGTTATGGGAGATTTATGCCTATAAGACTAGGCCCGCCTAACCCTCGGTTATGGGAGATTTATGCCTATAAGACTAGGCCCGCTTGACCCTTGGTTATGGGAGATTTATACCTATAAGACTGACTCGCCTAACCCTCGATTATGGGATATTTATGCCTTTAAGACTAGGCCCTCCTGACTCTTGGTTATGGGAGATTTTGATTTATAAAGTCCTACATTACTAGTCCCGCCTGACTCTCGGTTATGGAAGATTTTGATTTTAAAGTCCTACATTACTAGGCCCGCCTGACCCTCGATTATGGGAGATTTTAATTTTAAAGTCCTACATTACTAGGCCCATCTGACCCTCAATTATGGGAGATTTTGATTTTAAACTCCTACATTACTAGGCCCGTCTGACCCTCGGTTATGGGAGATTTTTATTTTAAAGCTAAAATATTTATATACAGAAGATAGATGGAGCAGTGGAAATACCTCAGGGTATCGCTCATCTATAAACTCGCGAGTGGCCATCTGGACCACGTGCTCCGCTTCAATCATGACTGGAGCTACCAATGGGGGATGACTTTGGGGAGCAATCACATTCCCCCCAACCTCAGAAACCTGCTCTTGTAAATTTTCCATTGTTTCAACCACATGTTCCTGCTCACCCTCTCCTTGGGAAACTGCAGTTGGCTCAGCACCTTTTTGATTTAAAATGGAAGGACCAAACACATATACAAGCATTTGGTCATTTGAAGGAAGGTGGGATAAAGGAATATTTTGAATAAGTACAGGCGCCTGCAATATAGAAGTTAAAAGTTAGAATAACAAGATGAAAAAGAAACAACAGTCCAGATAAGAAAAGCAAACTCACCACATGTAGCGAAGTTGCAGCAACAACAGGGCATGCACAACTTCAATAACTTTCGCATAAGGCACCTCCGTCTCGAGGTCAACTTGATGGGGCAACATAGAAATATCAGGGGAATAACCTCTTTTAGATGAAGTATCAGATACATCTATCCCTAGGGGGAAATGGGTGACTACATGAGAAATAGTAGGGGTAGCTACTTCGAGAGGAATATTTTCCCCAACATTATCATGCGCATCAACCTGAAAGAAGGAAATAACAAGTTACAATAGAGTGATGCCATCAACATGAGAAAGAATGAATAAAAGAAGGACATTTAGAGTAATAGATGTTAAGAGACTTACTTCTTCTTCCATCACATCCTCAACGATTTCAAAATCTCGGGGAGGCGAGGAAGGTTTCGAGGATGAAACCATCACTTTTAACCTACGCCTATGTACTAATGCAGTCTCTTCCCCCTCCTCCTCCTCCCCCTCCTCTTCTTCTTCTTCTTCTTCTTCTTCTTCTTCTTCTTCTTCTTCTTCTTCTTCTTCTTCTTCTTCTTCTTCTTCTTCTTCTTCTTCTTCTTCTTTCTCCCCCTCATTATCGTCATCATCATCTTCACCAACATCCACACCAGATAAATGCTCCTCAATAATCTCCTCCTCACTAGACTCCCTTGGCTCCTCCATCACAAGCTTGAGGGGGATAATCATTTTCTTCTTTCTACTACCCCCAACAAATTGAGGGTCATAAGAAAACCCATGCACAGATATATCAGCTGACATAAAAGCCCTGCCTTTTTCACTAAAATGTTCCCAAGTCTAGCAAAGATGATCCACCATTTGGCTTACCGCTTCAAAAATATTTGGGTCAGGAGTAGAGGCTAATGGAGGCTGTGGAACGATTTTAAGCATCTTCAAAGGTTCCTTTCGAGTGACCCTAACTGCTGCACCTGTTAAGGTAGCGCGAGGAGACTCAGTCCTTCCAACTGGCCTCGAAGGACCAGGGGAAACATCGATCGAAAGAATGGAGGGCTGAGTGGTGCTCTTTATCTTCACAACTGACTGATCCACAGGCACTATGGGAGGCAGCTCGGGGGGGGGGGGGGGGGGGGGCATTGGTGTTGGCTGTACTGAGGAAAAAAATAGAAAATTGGGTGGTGCAGTTTATCAAACCCAACTAAGTGGGTGGAAATCTCTCAACTTCAGGATGACGGGGTTCTTTAAGAAGGTTGGTTTGAAAGTGAACCAAGTGGTTCTTCCAGAACACATTGATGTACGTCAGTGATCTCCCTCCTTAAGCTCTCTTGCTCAGGATCATAACATTAGCAGGATAATGGGCACACAGGCTGGCAACAGTGGAAGTGAGGAAATTCAAACAAGCAAACGAAAAATTATTGAGCTTCTCTCTGGTGAAATGACTTAACAGGGGGCCCCTTGATCATAGCCAAACTACATGGATACCTGATGGGGGATATATACAGAGTAAAATGATGACCACTCGGTATATAAAGGCAAATATGAAGGGATCAACAATAGGGGGACACTGCGCTCGGGGAAATTTCTGGCAAGGGCTTCTTCAATAGGAGCAATGGGATACTCCTCTTCACCAAAGAAATTGTTTGTAAAAAACTAGATTACCCCAACATAAGAGTGAGGATTGAATCGCTCAACTCGGTCAATCAAAGCTATCATAGGTTTCTTCACACTTTTATTCTTCCAACAGCAAATATGGGGGACTCTCACATCCTTTGAACCCAGGGAATGGCCAACGGGGGCATAATCTGAGAAATGAGCGTAGAGGAATGCCGTCAAAAGAATATTGCTTGCATAGTTAGACACATCAAACCTACCAACACTTCGAGCGGAGTCTGCAAACACACGATCTAACCAAGTGTATAGAGACCCAAGAACAATGGCAGCGAGGGGGATCTTTACACCACTAGCCATTCGAACGGCCATGTTGATCAGGTCCTTATGAGGATAGTCATGGGGCTTACTCGAAAGGTATACCTTCGAAAACATTACCCATATGTACCCCGATAACTTGATTTATGATTCATATCCTTCCCTAGTTAGAGGCTGCTTAAAAACTTATTTCCCTCGAGGGTTCTCCCTAACAGCCTCACGGGCTCTGATGACAACCATCTCTTCAATGAAGTAAAAGTAGAGGATGACCTCATAGTAGGTGCAATTGTTATAAGTGACCATACAATCCTTCACAATGGCTTCTAGCTCACTCCTAAGAGTTTTCTCTTCACTAAAGATAGCCTCCTCGAAGAAGGTGTCAAACCCAGCAGCTTCCAGTCCCAACAGTTCACACACATCCTCCAGGGTCACATTAAACTCACCCCAGGCGGCCACGAAGGTGTGTTACCTATAGCTCCACTTGGACACCAACAGTTGCAAAGTGGTGTTGTTCTTAGCCAAAGTAAGATCACCCAACCACATGGAACCAGATAAGCCTATGAGGTCCAGTTGAACAAAGTACTTTGCATGGATATACTCTGTCCAAGGGATCAATCCTTCACTTGAACCAGAGGATGCCTCAAATTCCATATTAGAATATGGGAAATCACCATGCTCTATATGAAAACGAGTAACAGTAGTGGTAGGGATATAAGCGAAGTCTTCAGCGTCTTCACCTTCTTCCATCATCAAGTTTGTCTCTTTAGTTAGCACCAAAGCACCAGGAAACCGCTCTGCCGTTGCCCATAAATGATCATTATCTCCAAAGTAAGGGGCATGACGGTATCGTTCCCATTGAGACTGGGGTGACTGGGTGGTAGGAGAGGCACCCCCTGATGGAAAGAGTTCTCTTTATAGGTGCCATAGTAGAGGAGAGAAAATAGAATAGAAGATAACGAAAAAATGGGGTCAAGAAGTTGAAGAAGGCAAGAAATTATTTGATAAACTCTTGCGAAAAATCTTGAACTCAGAAAGTTAAACCCAAAGGTGAGTTTGAACTAAAGGCGCGTCCCCTTTTATCGGGGCAACACGAATTCCAAAAGACGGTAAAAAAGTGACATTTAGAAAAGTGTAATAATGTCATTTCAGAATTATGAGGCAGGCATGTTGGCCAAATGCGCATGGTAACAGAAGACCAAAGGTTGCTATGATGATGATTCAGGGAATGATGCCTCGAATGGTTGCGTCATCTTTACGCGCTCGCCCTGGTACTCAGGCATGCCTGCGCGTCAACTGTATTTAATGAGGCATGCATGCGGGTCTTGTCTACCTTGGGGAATGAAGAGCTTTGGGGGAAATTGAAATAAATCTCTTCATTTTACCCAAGAAGGAAAATCATAGATAAATGGAAGTTTTGTACAGATATTTCTTCATGTAATAAACAAATATCTCTATAAAAGGGCAAATGTGTGTGTGTGTGGGGGGGGGGGCTGGGGGGGGTGGGTGGGTGGGTGGGTGGGTGGGGTGTCTCCCCCACAAGGCCGATTAACTTAGACAAGAGAATTAATCATTTATAAATAAAGATTTCCCACAAACACACTTCAAAGATTCTCCATGCAAGTGGTTCACAGGCGAGGACTCTTCACAAGCGAGTATCTCGCAGCGCTCTACCTCGAAGAGCCTCCAACGGACCTGGCTCAAAGGACCCAATTCGAAGAACAAAGGTCACTCGGATGATAATAGCTTGTAATAAGAAATAAAATGTTGTATTATGTACTTTATATTATTAATGTATATGTTGAGTGAGGTTATTTGGTACCCATGAGGGACCATGCATGATAGGGCATGGGAGGGCTTTCATGCCCTATCAAGCGACCTCATGTTGGGAACTTCGCAGGGACATGGTTTGGAGGATTGAGAACAAGGCAACGTTGGAAATTATTACCAACCCCCTTGGCACACTTGGACAAAACTTCTCCCAAGACAAATGTCACTTGAGCCTACTCATTTCTTACCTACTCGAGTGAACCTCCTCGAGTCATTCGATCTCCCTCAATACTTGCTCCCTCGAGTTCACTTCCTCGAGGTACCGTGAGTGCTAGCCCGTCTGACTGATGTGACTAGATACCTAACAATAGTCACTGTTTGAACCACTTCTTGATGTCACAGCGTCTGACGTTTAGGGACTCAAGAATACAGCACTCAAGGGCCTTTATCCTTAGGATGACAGGTTTAGTTCACTAAATATGACCGTATAGCCATCCTAGAGTAAGCCTCAAGCTTACAATTCATATCCTTCATTAATTCCCTCAATACTTCCAACCAATAAAATGTTTTCCCACCAAAACTACGAGATCCCATGCATTAAATACAATATCTCATTCATTTAATGCACCGAACCAGAGGGGTCGATGGCATGCTGACTTGAGCAACCTCTCCCCCATATAAATAAGACCAAACAAACAAATCAAAGGGAGATCATCTAAAGCCCAGAATGGCTTCCCAAATTTCCTTATACTAGAGAACGCTCGCGAGAGCATTAACTCCCACACACATTCAATGCACCTATCATTTGGGCATTAACTGATCTTGAAATTCCCGCCTTGTCTTATTGTGCCTAGAGTGCTTGTTCTTTCTCCCTCCGACCATGCTACCTGCTGGTCCCATTCATTTATTGTGTTTTCCATATGCTGCTCATGTCAATATATTCTTTAATGCAACTTTGAATATTGGATCTGTCTGTCTCTGATCCGCTTGTGTCTCTTTATTATACTATATATCTAACAGTGTTAATTCCGATCTTAATAAGGGGTTACGCCTCACTTAATACTAACGGTATTTGAAGAACGCATTAATTTTTTTAAAAGGCTTGTATTAGGACTTTAATATTTGGCTTGTATTGCGGTGCTTGGAGACACCATTTATTTTTTTATTTAAATTTGTAATAATTAATTCCGAAGAAAAGCTTGATAAGGAAACCGGACAAGGTAGAAAGAGGGCGTCCAAAGGTGAGGATTTATAAGCCTCTCTACCTTGGGTCGGTAGGACTCTTAGGGACGACTGAGATAGGCGTAATCTCCCCCCGATCGACTCAATTGTTTCAGCACCCTACGGCGTAAAAACCGTGTGAGGTACATATCTAAACCCTCACGCCTCTCCTGTCAGCGAGTTAATTTTTGTGTGTGATTACATGCTCTTGTATGATTTTATTCTCGCATTTATTTTTGAACGGTGTGATGAATTAAATTATTAAGACCAACACCTGGTCATTCACGATAAGGGATTTCATCACCCGACTCACTCGCTTTCCAATTGTTTGATACCCTATCCATCACTAAATTTAAAATCAATCAACTAGGTAGCCCAATAGGAGAACATTTTTGAAAAGGCAATCTAGGTATTACTTTTATGATACTCTACCCGCTTTGACTGATTCACACTACACACATTGAGTTCTAGGATAGATGTGCCTTGTGTATTCACGTAGCTAAATTTTTATACACTTCTTGCTTGTATTTATCAAAATATTAACTTGTGATGGATTGTGCGATTATTCTATGTATAAATTTGAGATTGACTACCATTTCCAATAAACAATTTTGTGGGTATATTCCCAGCAAACCCTCACAAGACATAACTCGTCCTGTAGGGAAACCTCTAGGTTTTAAGGCTTGTTGCACATGCTAAGTGCAACTGCAAGTGCCCGCGAAAGTGGTACGCTTTTGGTTACTTATCTTTCTCTTTCTCTCTATCTTATTGCTCGAGGACTATCAACGCTCTGTTTGGGGGTGGTGTGATAAGCACCCAAAAGTGTACATTTTATACGCTGAATAAATGTATTTTAGTTGCTAATTCTCGGTAAATTGGGTGTTATATGCTTAATTGTTTAATGTGCATGCTTGATTGTAGTTGCGGTGTCAAAAGTGTTATTTCAAGTCAAATTGCATCAAGAATAGAGCTAATACCCTATCCCGTAACCTTACCCAAGCCTAAAGCTACCCCAAACCCCATGTGTGTTTAGTTTGTATTTTTTAGATTTTTCTAGATTTTGATTTTGAGTCATTGTATTTTTAGGATTTATTTTTGATTTATTTAGAATTTTCTAGGATTTATTTTCTATTTTTATATTTCTTTTTAATTAATGTGATTTAATTTTGATTTTGATTTTTATTAGTTTTAGTTTTTAGTTATCTTTATTTTATTAGGATTAGTTTTTTTTAGGATTTCATTTATTTTTAGTTTCAATAGATTTTACATTTTTTTAGGATTTTAGTTTTAGTTTTAATAGATTTTTATTTTTATTTCTTTTTAGTTTCATTTTTTTTAATTGAGTCTTTATTTTAGTATTAGAGTAGGATTTTATTTTTAGATTTTTATTTTCATTTTTTAGTGTTATTTGTTTTTAGGGTACAAATTAAACACACTCACACACACACTTATCCTACTCCACACACTCACCTCACCCTCACACAATTCCATGTACCTCACTACACACAATCAAACCCATCACCATCTTCTCCCCCCAACACCCTCTCTCTCTCTCTCTCTCTCTCTCTCTCTCTCTCTCTCTCTCTCTCACTCCTCACCTCCATTATCATCCACCATCAACATAAACACCTAAACCGATCTCACCACTTAACCTAACAAAACCCATAACCATAACCACCCCACACGTAAACCTCATTACCACCATAGAAACCCAAAACCCACTGACCCGAACCACCTCAACATCTCCGGACCCAACTCGCCCCTCAACCCATGACCACCCATACCTACCTCCGACCGAGTTAACTCGTGAACAACCATCCCTGTCCTGCTGCCAACCCATGCGACCGACTCCTACCGCCCATCCCACCACCAGCTCCGGGAGAGCACAACCTGTCCTCCATAACCAGAGATCGACCCAATACCCCAGAAACCATCTCGAACTAACCCCCCATTTTAACCCCCAAGCCATACACGAATTCTTCACTGGCCAAAAACAAACCAAGCTAAGACCAAAAGCCAAGCCAACATAAATTAAAAGACCCACATGTGTTTTATCTAACTTTTACCCCATTACCCAAAATGCCCATTAACCAAATCTGATTTTTATTCCCTCACCCTTCATTCACTTGATCTCACACAATCCTTGCACATGTGTGTATTTCCCCATTTTAATCCCAACTTATCCTCACACCCCTCATGTCCATTTAATCCCTACCCAATTTACCCTTAGCTCCATGCCTATTATTTAAGGAAGAAGAAGACCATTTTGAAAAAGAGAGGAGTTATTTAGAGAGAAAATTTTAGAGAGAGAAACACCATTTTAGTTCTTTTTAGGTTAGAGTAGAAAATAAATTAGAGAAATATTTTGTAAATAGTTTTTATTTTTAGAGATTTGTGAGGATAAATTGTGAGTAATTCAATTGAGTATTATATTGAATTGATTGTTTGATGCTCATATTAGATGGATGGTGCTTGATTTCTAAGAAATTAGAGTTCAATTTCACGTCAAGAGATTGGGTTTGATTGTTCTCTTCTCTTCTATTTTATTTTATTAGCCTTTGATTATTTGTTCATTATGTTTAATATCATGTTAGGCTAAAATCCCTTTCAAGGGGTGGGGTGACCCATTATTTGATGTTAATCCTAATTTGATTTTTTAAATTAAATGTCCCTTTGATGATTAATTTTGCACTCTTACATTTTAATTTACGCCTCGAGAGTGGGTAAATAATTTTCGAGAGAAAATCAAAATTCTAGTTATAATACCCATTTTATATTTGAACTAGATATAGGGGTTTCTCAAGTGTGGTATTATTCCTTTAATTTCAAATCTAGGCTTACTTTTATGATTTAAACTAGTTTAATCGATCGACCCTAGCGGTTGTTAGATGATGTTTGGATCTACATTTCAATTGTGGGAGTGTTAAAATTAATTTTCTAAAAAGTTTTTATTAAAATTACATTTGCAACGAGAGTTGATTTGTGATTTTGATACTAAATAGGGATAATAATTTTAATGAATTAATTAATTTTAATTAACTAGAATATATGGTGTCATCCTATCCCCTGTTAGTCCTCACTTTTATTTCCTCACCCATCTCATATTTTAGATTTTTACTTAGTTAGATCTAATTAGTATCTTCACTTACTTTTTAGTTAGTTATTTACATCCTTGATTTAGTTTAAATTCACATCCTCTCAAAATTGTTTTAATATTTGAAAAAGCTAAAAAAAAATAGAAAAAGCAAAAGTCCAAAAAGAAAATAAATAAATAAAAATTGAATTACATGTGTTTTCCTCTCGTTTCATCCTTAGATTTGGATTGATTCCCTTAATTACCACTACACTCTAGTTTTATTATATTTTTGTAGGTATGAAAGGTTTTGATTAGAGGAGCTTTTCAACAATGACAAAAAATTACCGAAAAGTTTGTCTATCAATTATAATGATGCATATCAAGGTTAGTTACTGAATCGAAAAAAATCTATTCCCAACAAATCAAAGAATATCATGTTATAATAATGATTTATTCTTGAAAATTTTATGCATGGGCATTAATGAACAATCATGGAAAAATTTCTAATTCATAATGATAATCCATTCCTTAGCTAAATTATTCATAAATCGCATATGGTGGAATGATTGGAAGGTATGTTAACTAAAAGAATAACTATTCAAAGCGATCGTTTTGTGACAAAATTATAAGTGTGGAATGATTATGAGTTAATTATAAGATATTGTAATTATAAGTAATTGGAGTGATGTATTTTAATTAGTATATATTAATTCATGATTAAATAATTTCATACTTGTTATGGTGGCAAACTTAACTGGTTACAAGAAATAATGGAGTTATGACAAGAATAAAAGGTTTCAAGGCTATATCCTATAGCCATGAAAACCTTTTGGAACTTTATTAATAGGAAAAAATGGACCCGAAGAGTTATTAGATAATATATTTAGGGTGGGAATATTTCGAATACAAATAACATTAGAATGTATGTAAAAAATTAGCAGGTCCAGAGAATACTGAATGAACATAATTTGGGTGTGTCTCAATATTAAATATAATAGGTTCAGAGAATACTGAATAAACATATATTTTTGTGTGAGTGAGTGTGTGTGTACACAAGATATATATATATATATATATATATATATATATATAGAGAGAGAGAGAGAGAGAGAGAGATATGTGTTTTAAGGCACATGTCATCACAATTTTTAAATTCTTCTTATCTCTATAAATAAAAGAATAATGTTATTAAAATTCTCCTAGAGTGGGTGCCATCAGAAAGTCTTAAAACTTATGGGAATTGTTGTATTTGTGTGTTCTTGATTAAAATTGCTCATCCTGATCGAAGGTGAAAGATATTCAGAAATATTTATTAAAAGCTAGTTACTATGACATTCTTGTAAATTAAATGTATATACATGATATTAGCGAGATTAATATTGCTAAAAGATTACGAACATTTTTTTCTAATTTTTTCCCCACGTGATCGAGTTATAATCTCTTAGTAGCGCCAACCCAATGATGAAGGGAGAAAAGGAAAAGAGAAAGAATTTAATCTTTAGTCCTTATGTAATAAAACTTGGGGTGTTTTATAATTAGGAATATTTTTTAGAAGGCACTAGCTGAGCGGGACCTTTGTGTATAAATTTGTGACACCCCGCTTAAAATAATAATGGGTGACCAGCCCTATACTAAATTAAATCAGGAATCTCAAGTGGATCATTCTTAGCATCTACCATTGATACTAAAATAAATGCTGCTAACTACCCAATACCATAATAAGCGGATGCCAAAAAATTAAAAACATACAATGAACATCATGCCAACAATAAAATAACTATTAAGCAAGATAAAAATGCACTCACTTACAACAATAAGAGGATGAGTATAATAAAAGAAGTATACCCGAATATGTTGTCGGGTAACAGATAATACAACAAACCAGAGGAGAGAAGTATAAAAATGCTAAATGTAACTCTGGGGTATAAACCCGATACACAAAATGAATCCTATCTAGATTTACAAATGGTAGGAGGTGACTATAACAAAATCCCACAAAAGTCCGCGTCTGCTACAACTCCCAAGATAATAGATGGAAAAGCATCATCGATATCCTTGTGGTGGGACACCTGTTGTACACAATGTATATATATAGAGAGAGAGCAAGAGAGAAAAATAAATGGGTCAAAGCCCGGGGTGTAAAATCTTTTATAGCAAGTGTATAATATGCATAATAATTAATAAATGCTCAATTTCATAAATAAAGTGGAGTCTCACTCTCATGGCACCCCCAAACTCACCCCTCAACTAAAGCGTGCACCTAGACGTAGGCACATAAACCTTAATTTAAACTACCCGGAAATCTTCTCACTCTATCATACCCTAAGTTTATGCTCAAATTTATATATATATATATATATATATATATATATATATATATATATATATATATATTACATACTAACATAAGCGTGCACACCTATACCTTACTAGAGTCCATCCGATTCTAATTATTAACTTAAACAAGTCCTTAATAACAGAATAGGCACACATTAACTTCCTATTCTTATAAAACATTCTATCACCAATCAACACACTTTCGAGTACTAAGGACTAAACTTCTCCCCACTCCCAACATTGCGCTGCGTTTCGTGCGTGGGACGTCTCGCAAAGCAAAATCCAAACAAGGAACCCCCCGATACACTACTCTTTGACAATGTTGATTTTCGGGATCCGTGATGCCCTCAACACACCCATCCTATAACTTTAGCTACTTATTTCGGTACTATCTCTAAGTACACAAGTAAGACCTCTCCTAAGATCTTTAGGGTCTATATAACAACCTTGGTCACCAAGTACGATTGTTTAACCCTAACAAGATAGTACACCTAATCACACAAAATGTACATCTTAGAATACTCATATCACATTCACCTATAGAATATATATCATTAGTCTATATATATAATACAATCAGTCATTCCTACAACCATGTACACATACCCCACATAATGCCCACTTTAAAATACTCATAACATATATGGTTATAGGACATAAAAATACTTCACAATGCCATCATCTTCCAGGAATTGCTCACTTTATCCCGGGTTACCATATATCGGATTATTATCACACCGCCATGGTAATAAAATAAATCACAACGTACGGAAAGCGGTCATAGTTCCTAACTGAAAAGTGAGAACGAATCATACCCAAAACTTCTCACCCCCAAATAAATCACACAAATAATAATGGATGACTATGACCTGGGGACTATACGCACCCTGCTCCTTAAGCTAGGGGCCTCACCCACATCGCGCAGCCTCCCATGATAGCATGTGCTGGTTATGATCACAAAATAAGTATATATATATATATATATCATTCACACTACTTATATATATATACACGCAATCACATCATATGTGTAAATCATCACACAAGAAATATACATTTGCGCCATATAACAACACATTTATATATATACGTACTATCTCCGATCCTTATTTATAAAGGAAAAGAATCTGGAGATATGTATACAACTCTCATAATACTCCCCATCGTTATATCACATATCTACCCAATGCATTTTCCTTACACGGTCGCTCACTTGAAACATATGCATCCAATTCACCTATGATATGAATAGTCTCTCATTATATCCAACATTAAGGATACTCTCTCAAAATCGAACGTATGTATTAATCACTATACACTCACCATATATATCTGGGTGCACATCGATATATAATAGTACTTATCCAAAAGTTCATCGTTACTAAGGATATTCGACCTCTCTCTCATTTGGTCTACTAATCATATCTAACTAAAATTATATCGTTAGAAGTATCGGCATACAATTTTCATGTCATACATTCACCACTTCCTCGAAGAATCCTCAACCTTGCCTCATAGATTAACTCACCTCTAATCTCTAAATAGGACTCCCATCCCTAATGAAATTCCCCACTGTATCGATGCGACATACTCCAATACATATGTATGTATATTCCCAACCTCAGTCGATATGTCCCCATGACCAAATCATGAAAGAAACCCCCAATAAATCTCCAAAACGTACTTTTCGTACCATATTAGGATGTTCCAAATAGACAAACCCAATAGAAATGGAATAAAACTCATTATAGAAAAATTTCTCAAAACAGTCCTATTTTCGAATCGATTCGACCCTAATCCGAATCGATTCGGACTAGCGAATTGATTCTCCCCTAATGCGAATCTATTCAGCCCAAAGGACCTGGGAGTCTGACTTAGGCCGAATCGATTCGGCTTTGGGTCCGAATCAATTCGGTCACTCAGACCTCTAAACCTGCAACATTCGGAATCGATTCAGAAAGGGGGACGAATCGATTCAGCCAGTTCAGTAAGCTACGAAATGGGCATTTTATCCAAAACCTAAATTTCCCAAAAATCAAATCCATCCTCTTCCAACCCTCAATCTTCAACCCTAACATGTTTTCTAACATAAAAATCATTATATAAATCATCCCTACTCATAATACAACCTCAAATCCATTTACAAACATGAAATGCAAGATTTAACCCACAAAATCAAGGTTTTAATATTCATGAAATCAAATACACATATGAATTATTTAGCAAGATTAAACACTTGCCTCGATATTGTAGAGATTGAATCATCCTCGAAATCGCGTATCGGCCGAAAATCTTAAGCTCCAAGATTTTCTCCTCTTCTCTCTTCTCCTTTTCTTCGTCTCTCTCTCTCTCTAGCTCTCTCTCTTTCTCACAAAAATGAGATTGGCTTATTTCGTAAGCCTCCTAAGCCTTTAAATCCCAAATCCCAATCTTAAATGATAATACACACTTTAAATGACTTGTTTACTCCAATTTGAGTCAAACTAACTTAAAAATATTTCGAAGCCAAAATAAATCCCAAGGACAGTCATTTTGACTATCTCGACCCATCCAGAATTAACCACGCACTCCGAATCGTCATCCAAAATAATTTATATCATCTTCAAATTTTGACCTCAATTGCCAAATTTTAAAATTCTCTGATTTAAATAAATTTTATTTATCCCAAAACTTTAAATTCCCAGTCCCAGAAATCGCGGGGTATTACAAAATTATAGCATGTCAACTTCCAAATTAGGTTCCATGGATGAATTCCATTACTCCAAGTTTAATGTTTAATTGAATTACTGATATGATTTAGATTGAAACACTATAAATTTCAATGGTTATAATTTAAAATTTGAAACAGTATGGGAGACATTGATATCCACCCTAAGCTTCACTTTTAAAATATATATTTTTAAATAAATAGCATGGAGGGAAAACATAAGACACCACCACCTTGAATATAATGTGCTTAGTAACACTTATGTATAGGTCAAGAAGGCATCTTGTAAGGACATAATTTTATAAATGTCTGGGGTAGAATCTAGGAATTTTCTGTTTCCTCCTAGATCACAGTTTGTATGTCTGATACCGTTACATTCGACACGTTACCACGATCAACATCGATGGCCTTTATCCGAATTCAATGCGTCCATTATCTTCACATGCATTATGCTACATGCGACATGCTGCTCAGTTCATTCCCACTACTCCACTACGCTTTATCGGTAAAAAGTTTTATTGGAGCTTTAAATATTTGCATAAATATTTGGGAATTTTTTAAAAATTATTTTTGAAGTTTGGATTAATTTTTATCTAAAGCAGAATTTTTTCTAAGTGTAGAAGCGAAGTGCCTTGAACGACAAGCTCGCTCAAACGACTTTGAATGTCGTTCGCGCGAGATAGGCATGTCGCGCGATCTCGTTCGAACGACTTCTGTCCTTCCTTCGAGCGACATGGCTATCTCGTTCGAATGATCCACCGCCTCGATTTTTGTATAAATATCCGTTCTCCTTCTACACATTTTTCAAGTCTTTCTGCAATCTCAAAATTCTGTGAAAACTTCCCAGAATAAGACTTCATCTTTTTAAGGTTTTCTAAACCTTTTTGATTCACAAAACTATTCCCATATATGCGTGTGAATCTTTAAACCTTCAAGAGGATCATTTACTTATCTGGAGTAATTTGTGAGGAAACTGTTCTCTTCTTCATTGCAACCTTACTGGAAAGGGACAGTTCCAGCTGTCGACAACAGAACCGACACCCGAGGGTATTTCTGTGTCACATATTTTTATTGTAATCCGTGTAAGCCGTTCTTTTATAAAATGAGAGGAGTGCGCTTGCGTTCAAATAAGGAAGTTATTTAATTAAACACAGTTTTTTTTTACCACTCAAGTCCTAAACATGCATCTATATGTGATTAAATACGATGATGAAACATGCAAGAACACAAATATGAGGAAAAATCCCCAACGGGGAAAAACCTCTTATTTTCATAATAATTTTTGTAAGAGAACGGCTTACAACGGATTACAATGAAAATACAGTGACACAGAAATACCCTCGGGTGTCGGTTCTGTTGTCGGCGGCTGGAACAATCCCTTTCCAGTAGGGCAGCAGTGACGAAGAGAGCAGCTTCCTCACAAAGTACTCCAGATGAGTAAACGATCTTCTTTAAGGTTTAAAGATTCACACACATATATGGGATCGGTTTTGTGAATCAAAAAGGTTTAGAAAACCTTAAAAGGTGAAGTCTTATTCTGGACAGATTTCGCAGAATATTGAGATTGCAGAAAGACTTGGAAAACTTGTAGAAGGAGATCAGATATTTATACAAAAATCAAGGCGGTGGCTCGTTCGAACGAGATAGCATGTCGCTCGAACGAAGGACAAAAGTCGTTCGAACGATATCGCGCGACATGTCTATCTCGCACGAACGACTTGCAAAGTCGCTCGAGCGATCTCGTCGATCGAGTCCATTCTCTTCTACACTTAAAAAAATTCTGCCTTTGATAAAAAATTAATCCAGACTTCAAAAATAATTTTCAAAAATATTTCCCAAATATTTAAAACTCCAATATAACATTTTACTGATAGAGAGTAGTGGAGTAGTGGGAATGAGCTGAGCAGCACATTGCATGTAGCATGATGCACGTGAAGAAAGTGGATGCAATGAATTCGGATACAGGCCGTCGAGGATGATCGTGTTGACGTGCCGAATGTAGCGGTATCAGACATATGAACTGTGATCTAGGAGAAAATAGAAAATTCCTAGATTCAACCCCGTACATTTATAGAATTATGTCCTTACAAATCTCTCCCTAAGTCTATGCCGGTGCATACATAAAAAATCCGAATTATGCAATCAAATGACATATAAGATAATATCCCCATTAAACCCTCAAACTGAGAATACTAAATGACATGTCTCCCAAATATTCAGCTCTTCAGAAACTTTCAAAGCTTTTCTCATCAGGGTGTGCAGTCCAAAAAATTAACAATGATGTACCTACACACATGAGATAAAGCAAATACCCGTGACAAGCAACAGATTGAAATATAATGATATGAAAAAATTGATGATCAATTATGCTTAAGAAGATCATTCATAAATCAACCAAACAACAAAACAATCCCCTCCCATAATTCTTCTCCCCCTTTTTATGATGTCCCCAAATAGACAAATATGAGAAGCAGAAATGAATGCACATGGAGAATGATACACGGGAATAAACTGCTATTTTTATATTTTTCAAAATTTTTCACACATAGTGTTGATGTAAAAAACTAGATTACTCTAATTATTCAATCACAGATAAATAAAATGAGACAAAGATTTTAAAGTGGTTCAGCCTTATAAGAATGGCCTACGTCCACTGTTATGTTATTGCTGAGTGTTTTGGGAATTCTCGATTACAAGCTCTATCAAGAAATTCCGGTTCACCTTGAATGAGGGTGATACAAGGTATTTATAGCCCTTTAGGCTGTACATGAAAAGGTGTTACATTAAATGATACACATATGAAAGGGTAATTCATTTAATGTTCTTCAAACGTGCGCGTCAAGATGATAAGCATTCAATGAATAGTTGAACTGTTGATTATCTGGCAATTAATGCTGTGGTCGAGGTGCAGCTCGAACCGCCTTAGTTGCTCGTTGTCCAAGAGTTCCTCGGAGCATTGGAGTTCCTCGGAAGGTAAGAGTACCTCGGAGGGTTGTTCCTCGGAGTATACTTGTTGCTCGGAGTGAGTATGTTGGTCGGGGAAACAATCTTCCTCGTTACTATTGTGCCACGTAGATTGACACGTGTCTTCTTATTATTCGTCCACATCAGCGTACTAATTTTGGTATCAACAGAAGCCCCCAATGTTTCATTTTTCGAACTTTGAGGAGTATAGAACATTCTTTCTCGGTATATGGCAATATTAAATGGCCTTCCTGGGTTTTAGGAGTCTTTTCTTCATATTTGAATTTCCTTCCAAATTCGCAGAATCCGCCTTTTTGCCTTTGCATAAGCGCTTCGATCTTCGTGCATTTTTTGTCCTTTTAGCCGCCGGTAGCGCAATAATTTCTTTTATGTAATCATTTCTTTCGCTGGTTCCCAAGGCAAAGTATTTAAACTTCAGAGGCAATCCCATCGTCTTCTACCAATTCAATTTCTGCTTTCGAGTTTTCTAAAGCTTTTCTCTCTCTTGTGCGTTCATTTCCTCCTTCGTTTGTCAACAGATCTTCTTTTTCCCTGTAAGCTCTTCTTCCTTCTTCTTTTATTCATCATGGTTTACATTATCGAATCTCTTGAGAAGTTCCGCTCTGACTTCTCTATTCCTTCTTGGGTAACTTTGGAGGTTCTTTCTGAGCCTTCAAGTTATTTTGATTTGGCTGAGGGACACTAGTTCCCTAGCCTATTTATTGCTGAATGTGGATTTTCTTTTCCACCAAATCCATTATGTTTAGAGTTCTATAAGTACTTCGACGTTGTCCCTGCAAAAATAGCCCCCAACACATGGAGAATAGTTAATGGGGTACATAGGTTAAATCAAACTCATGGAACTCATATAGGAATTCCTGAGATTATGTACTGCTACAGATGGGATGTTTTAGACAACGTTTTTTATTTAAAAACTAGGTTTTTGAATAGGGACTTAGTAGTCAACCTCCCTGATGCCAACAGGGATTATTTTGAACACGGGGTAGTTATAAAAAATTGGCAACATGCCCCTTTGGTTGGAGATGCAGTATATGAGGGTCCCAGATGCCCCCCATATGGCAATGGGATAGGTCGTTTTCATCTTATTTTGTTTTTGAAATTATGATTTCATGGTATTTGATAAAATGTATGACTGATATTTCAATATGTTTTTGTTTGCAGTTGACAGCAAGAGAAAAATTCCCAAAGAATCAGAAGTTAATATAAGGCAATTGAAACATATCTGGAGTTTGTATCAGAGAATTGCAGACGAGCACATCAGGTCTGCTTCATACTTGTTGCAGTATAGGAGCTATACGTTGTCCTTTACTGCTCGTCCTGTGATCAGCATCAGTGATCCAGTGCAAATTCCTGAAGATTCTGATCCGGAATCTCATATTCCTTTGAGCCAAAAAATGGGCAAGAGAAGAGTTCCCGCTCTCTTCGAGGAAACTTCCTCTGCTGGGAAGAAAAATAAGGTTGATGTCCAAAAAGGAACAAAGAATAAAGATGTCACCTCTCCTGTTGCTTCTCAGAAGGCTGTCGAGAAGCCCCCATTGGCTCCTGTGCAGAAGAATGCACTTGTTGAAGTAACCACTATCTCACCAACCAAAAGTTCTTCTTTGGTTGAGGTTGTTGAAAAGGCACCGAGGAGACTGAGGAAATCCTCCTCGGTCAGTATTTCTGGAGCCATTCCCCAGCTCTCAGCTGGCGGAGATGGTGTTCCAATCAGTGTTCCTCCGAGCTCTACGATGAGCTTGGCAAAATTTTCACCCATTCCCGATGTGCAAGGTACTGAAGAAGACCTTACTCGGGATATGGTTACTTTTCTGGCTGCTCGTCATCTTGCTTCAGTAAGTATCTCTATTCTGAGTTTTTCATATTTTCCTTTGTTATTTCCCATATTTGTTTCTGATATCATTTCCTTTTTCTGATTACAGTTGACGAGCTGTTTCAATATAATCCTTAAAAAGGATGAAGCGATCAAAGCTTCTTGCTCCTCGTCCACTGTGGAAGGAGCACTGGAGAAAGCTATTAAATCTGTGAGTGCATCTCGTCAGAAGTATGACGAGGATAAAATTGAATGGGAGAAGAAGTTGGCTGCGTCTGATGCAGAGAAAGTACAACTAGGTAATAAGGTGAAGGACTTGGAGAGAGAGAATAAAGACTATGCCGAGAAACTTTCAGGCTTTGGGGAGCTGGAGAATAAACTAAAGTCAGCTGAGGAAGAGTTGACACTTCTGCGCGAAGCAATCGTCAGAAGGAGGAGTTGGAGGCCAAGCTGAAAGCCTCCGAGGACCTTCTATCCGAGAATCTATCCTCGGAGAAGATGAAGAGAAAAACGGCTGTGAAGAAATCCTTTCGGACTGGTTGGGATAGGATGGGATAGGGGGTAGCTGCAATGATGACCCAGGTGAATTATGGAAGTTTGAAATTCTTCCATGATGGTTGGGTTGCTGCCTTGCAAGAATTGAAGGTGAGCGAGGACTCTGAGCTATTTCAACAACATCTCCCTGGTCCTCCTCCAGTTATTGAAGACGAAGATGAAGACGAGGCTGCATCTGAAGACTCTTCAATGACAGGGGGTGATCAAGTCCTTGTTCCAACACCCAACCAGACAGCCATCGAGGAGATTTCTTCGTTTCCTACTCCTCTAGAACAAGTCCCAGCTTCTACCAATCAGATCAATGTTCCCACCGAGAAACCAAGCTCCTCGTGCCAGCCTCCCGAGAAAGTCTTGGGAGATAAGGAAAAGGTGTGAAGTTGTTCGGTACTATCTTTCTGTTTTTCTTCTTACTTGTACTTCTGTATTCCAAATGATGTAATCTTATTGATGATGTAATAAAATCACATCTTTTTGTTCCTCTACATTGTTGATGCTCTGTCTGTTTTTATTTATTAACTTTTGCCTTCTCCTTTTTATTAGTTTATGGCTAGAATGGAACTAATATCTGCCCATGATACAAAGCTGATGCAACAATGCCATGAATATTATAAAGCTGGTCATACAGACCTGAGTGTATCAGAGATTGCCGACATCCTTGGCCATGATGCCTCAGAGTAAGCAGTTGAGGCTTACCGGTACCTGACGGATTTACTTGATCGATCTGTGGCCAATAATGTGGCATACTACGAATTGATCGAGGAGCTTCATTGTACTTTAGAAGATCTTCAGAATCAACACAATGAATCAACTGCCTTGTTGCACAAGGAGTATGAAAATAAATATCAACAGCTTTCTTCTGAAACAGGCCATAAAAAGATCATTGCTGGATTCGATGTCAGGGAGAGAACTCTAAAAGGTGAAGTTGAGGCCTGCAGACAGATCGCCGAGCTGCTGGAACAAGAGAACAACAATTTGCAGAAAAAGTTGGCACAATATTTGTCTGCAGCTTCATCCTCTACTGCCTTGGTACCGGTCACCGATGAAGGATTCTCATTCTTAGAGGTTGAAAACGCCAAATTAAGGCAAGAATTGGATACTTTAAGAAAGTCTGGTGTTTCTGCTACTGCTCGGGGACGAGGAAGAGGTTCTCGTGGGCGAGGAAGAGCTGCCCAGGATGTTAACGAGGAATGAAGCACTTCAGTTGCTCGGGGAGGATCAAGAACTCCTCGTAGTATTGAAGAAGCTCGTACTCTTTCAACATTGGAAACTCAAGCGTACCAGTTGAACGCAAAAGATCGGGCTTTGTCTGAGATGTCCAAGAAAATCCTGACTTTGGAAGATCAACTTACTGCAACGAAGTCAGCTTTACATACCAAGGACCTTTTCACCAAAAACCTTCATGAACAATTGGATAGATTAACCTTCCAATTCCATAAACAGCCCAGGGAATTTTGGAATGCAGGCTATAATGAGGCCCTTTATCATTTGGATGCTCGCATTGAAAATGCCAATAATGAAGGTTATAAGCAAGGCTGGCTGAATGCTTTATGTGTATTAAAGCTCGAGCAAGGACATTTTTTGTGGTACTACTACGAGCCTGGAGTGCTTGACTTTCCTGTGCCACCTTTCAAGTTGGACATGGAATGGATACCAGCTCGCGCCATTCCTCGGAGCTTGATTGCGAATTATCTTGGTGACTATAATCTTCATTCTCAAATTGACGTATCTCGTCCCGAGCATCTCTTGGATACTCCTTCAGTAATGAATGTCAGAATGTTGAAGGACTTGAATTTTATCAATTCTACTCAGACATTAAATGATCCTCCTGCTGGCGAGGAACCTGTATCGAAGGCTGAAGGGAAAAAACCAATAGAATAGGATTTTCAATGTAATAGTTAGCACATATATGTAACTTGTAATTTATTTTAATGAAAGACTTTCATTTTCTGTTTGCAAATATGTATTGCTATTCTTTTGTACTTGTCTAACACTTTTACAGTTGTGTATATGTATCTGTTAAAAAGATAACAATATTGTGTTGTTCATCAACCAACTTAGTAATAAAAATTGCAAGTATCAATGTTGCTCAATCACTTAGTAATAAAGTAATGAGTATAAAATGTTTAAAATGTTTCCAACCAACCAAGGTTGTTAAATTGTGTTTGTCGACCAACTACAGTTGATGGGTTTTTATCCCCGACCAACCATACTTGGTAAATTTTTTCATAAAATGTGTCCGACCAACCAAGGTCGATAATTTATCCTCGTCGACCAACTACAATTAGTTGGGTGTTGATCACCGACCAATTATACTTGGTTCAGTTTGGAATTTTTTGTATTTTCTGGAATGATTTTACCTTCCGACCAATATAAGTTGGCATATTTTGTTTCTTAACCAGCCAAAATTGGCATTTTTAAGAATGTTGTTCTTGCCCTTTTACCAACCGGAGTAGGTCATGGGTTTGAACTATCGGGTTCTTTCGAACTATCTTGTCCACAAGCTTTTTTACCAACCGAAGTTGATCACGCAAGTGTACGCCTCCTAACCAAAGGAGTATAATTTGTTCTCGCTATTTTACCAATCGATGTTGATCACGCTCGAGCTATCAGGTTCTTTCGAACTATCTTGTCCACAAGCTCTTTTACCAACCGGAGTTGATCACGCAAGTGTACGCCTCCTAACCAAAGGAGTATAATTTGTTCTCGCTATTTTACCAACCGAAGTTGATCACGCTCGAACTATTAGGTTCTTTCGAACTATCTACTAGTTATTTTACCAACCGGAGTTGGTCACGCTAGCGTATGTCTCCTAACCAAAGGAGTATAGTTTGTTCTCGCCCTTTTATCAACCGGAGTTGGTCGTGGGTCTGAACTATCGTCTTCTTTTTGCTGTTGAACAGCGTATTGTACAACACTAGTATTCCCCGAAAAACTTTCAAACAAAGGAGAGAAAAAATTGTGAAACATCATCGTTTTATTCATGTTGATGGAACTGCTGTACATTTTACATTACTGATAATACTTGCGAAGGTGTTCAGCATTCCAAGCATTCTTGAATTCCTCTCCTTCTAGAGTTGCTATTCGGTAAGTTCCTGGTCGAACAACTTCTGTAACTCAGTAAGGTCCATGCCAGTTTGCTTCCAATTTATTGTGCTTCTGAATGACCTTCTTTAGCACATAATCTCCTTCTTTTAAATCGCATTTCTTCACCCTCTTGTTGTAGAACATAGCTGTTCGTTGTTGATAAGCAGCATTCCTAATGGCTGCCTCTTCTCTAACCTCCTCGAGCATATCCAAATCCAATCTTCTCATCAAGTCACTGACTGAGGAATTGAAATTCAGCACTCTGTGTGTTGGTAGACCCAACTCGGCAGGTATTACAGCCTCACTTCCAAATGCCAGCATATATGGTGATTCTCCAGTCGCTGCTCGGGGAGTTGTTCGGTAAGCCCACAATACTGATTGTAGCTCATTAATCCAGTTAGCTTTAGCTTCACTTAGCCTCTTCTTCAAACCATTTAGCAGTGTTCTGTTTGTTACCTCTGTCTGCCCATTGCTTTGAGGATGACCTGGTGCTGAATGGGTCTTCAGGATGTTTGATTATTGACAATAGGCAGCAAACTCCTCGTTGTCGAATTGTGTTCCATGGTCTGTGATGAAGGCATGAGGGAGACCATATTGACAGATGATATTCTTCCAAACAAACTGGTATTCCTTCTCGTACGTCATATCGATAAGGGGTTCAGCTTCTACCCACTTAGTAAAATAATCTACTGCGACGACCAGGTACTTGAATCTTCCTCGGGTGGTTGGCAGTGGTCCAACCAAATCAATTCCCCACATGGCAAATGGCCAAGGGGAAGTTATGGGTGTCAACAATGCTTGTGGAGTTCGTCGGATGGAGGAAAAACGTTGACACTTGTCACATTTCTTAGCATAGGCTATATAATCAGCCCTCATCGTCGGCCAGTAGTATCCTTGAGTCATCACCCTTTGCAAAAGTGTTCGACCTGCTACATGAGCTCCACAGGACCCTTCATGGATTTGTTCAATTAATTCTTTCACCTCGGAAGGATGTACACATCTTTGCAAACCTGCCATAATTCCTCGTCTATACAAAATACCATTAGTTAGTACATACCGAGCAGCTTTATACTTCAATTTCTTGGCAGCGAGCTTATCTTCCGATAATTCTCCTTCTTCAATATATGCCCAGATGGGATCCATCCAAGATGGTCCTAGATCAGGGGTGATAATGTTCATCGTCAGGTTTTCATCTATGCTCCGACTTTCTAGTACTTCAATTGGTATTGTTCTTCGCAGCGCGGTACGAGTAGCTGATGCTAGTCGGGCCAGTGCGTCTGCTCGTGCATTCTCTATTCTTGGTATTCTGATTAACTGAATCGCATCAAATTCTGCCAATAACTCCATTACCTTGGCATGATACTTGACCATTAATTCTCCTTTAACTGCATATGCTCCCATCATTTGATTCAAAATCAATTGAGAATTACTGAATACCATCACTTGTTGCACTTCCATAATCTTTGCTAAATTAAGACCTGCTATCATGGCCTCATACTCAGCCTCATTATTGGAGGCTTTGAATTGGAATCGTAAGGCATATTCCATGTCAATCTCGTCTGGGGTGTTCAAAACAATTCCTGCCCCACAACCTGCTGTGCAAGATGATCCATATACATATAATCTCCATATGGGTAACCCGTCTTCAAATTCCTTATCTGATAGAGTTCCTTGGTGAAATATTTGTTGCTTCCTTTCATCCTCCCCTGGCACTTTTCGCTCCTCGTCGACCATATTTTCTCGCTCTTTTACCAACCGGAGCTGGTCTGAGTTCGAAGTTGATGATCCTTCTACAGCCACAAGTTCTTTTACCAACCGGGGTTGGTCTGAGCTTGTGTTTGTTGATCCTGTAACATCAACAGGTTGATCAGCGAGTAATTTTTGCTCCTCGGGGATATCAGGATAAGTAAATTCTGCTATAAAATCTGCTACAGCCTGCCCTTTTAGTGATGATCTAGGTTCATACACAATATCATATTCACCGAGCTCTATTGCCCAATACATTAGTCTCCATGATTTCTCTGGTTTATGAAGGGCTTGTCGTAACGGCATGTCGGTATACACGATGATGGTATGGGCCTGGAAATATGGCCTCATTCTTCTACTTGCTTCAATTAATGCCAACGCCAATTTTTCCAACTTCGGGTACCTGATTTCTGCACCTCGGAAAGCCTTACTTGTGTAATAAATTGGCTTCTGGACTCCATTCTCCAATCTGATCAGTGCTGAGTTGACTGCATTCTCTGATACTGCCAGATATAAGTACAACTTTTCGCCCATCACTGGTCTGGACAGCAATGGAGGTGTTCCCAGATATTTCTTCAAGTCTTGAAAGGCTTTTTCACATTCATCATTCCACTCGAAAGTTTTTCGGAGTGTTTTGAAGAATGGAAGGCACCTATCAATTGCTCGAGATACAAATCTATTGAGCGCTACAACTCGTCCTGTAAGACTCTGTACCTCTTTTTTCGTCGTTGGAGATCGCAACCCTAAAAGAGCTTTGATCTATTCTGGATTCGCCTCAATGCCTCGCTGGTTGACGATGTATCCGAGGAACATCCCTTCTCGTACTCCAAATGTACACTTCGTCGGGTTGAGCTTCATTTGGTATTTATCCAGTTGATCAAAGGTCTGAGCTAAGTCAACTAGATGATCAGCAGCTTTCTTGCTTTTTGTCAGCATATCGTCGACATAGACTTCCATGTTGCAACTGATTTATTCGGTGAAAACCTTGTTCATCGGCCGCTGGTATGTCTCTCCTGCATTTTTCAAACCAAAAGGCATAACATTATAGCAATAAGTTCCCTTAGGGGTAATAAAAGAAGTACTTTCCCTGTCTTCAGGTTTCATTTTGATCTGGTTGTAGCCAGAGTAAGCATCCATGAAGCTGAGCAGCTCGTGTCCCGAGGTAGCATCTACTAGTTGATCAATTCTGGGCAATGGAAAGTGATCTTTTGGGCATGCCTTGTTGAGATCGATGAAATCAACACACATTCTCCATTTATTGTTCTTCTTCTTTACCATCACCACATTTGCTAACCAGTCTGGATACTTCACATTTTCAATGAATTGGGATTTTTGGAGCTTCTCGACCTCCTCTTGTATAGCCTGATTCTTCTCGGGGCTAAATACTCTTCTTCTCTGCTTTACAGGCTTGATCTCCTTATTCACATTGAGCTCATGACATAAGAAGTTTGGATCTATTCCTGGCATGTCTTCATGACTCCACGCAAAAGTTTTCTTCCTATTTCTCAAGAAAGTTATCAACTCCTGTTTTATTGAAGCATCTAACGACGAACCTATCTGAGTTGTTCGTTCAGGATGTTCATCGTCCAGAATAACATTTTCTGTAGATTCCATCACCTATCCTGTTACAAGTTAGGATTCATCTCGAGGATCCAGTGTTTCAATTTCTGTACCTTCATCCACCTGGTAAGTAATAGTCTTTTTCCTTGACTCTTCAAGCTCCTCTTTCTCGGCAGATGAATAATAGCATTCCCGAGCTACTTTTTGATCACCTTTCACAACTCCTACTCTAAAATTTGTTGGGAATTTCAAGCATTGATGTACCGTAGATGGAACTGCTTCGAACTTCTTCAAACCAACCCTTCCCATGATGATATTGTAGGCTGACTGCACATTCTTATCCATCACAAAGAAGCGTATCCTTTCTGTTCGACAAGCAGGCCAAGTTCCAATGAATATATCCAACTTGATCGTCCCAAGTGGAAAAACTTTCTCGCCAGCAAAACCCAGAAGAGTTCTGTGATAAGGTTCCAATTGAGATAATTTTAAATTCAAACTGTCAAAGCATGAATAGTACATGATGTCTGCTAAACTACCATTGTCTACCAGCACCCTTGAAATCACTACTTCTTTCATCCTCATTTTGATCACCAAAGGGTCGTCGTGAGGGTAAAGGACACTTGCCAGGTCGTTTTTTGAAAAGCCAATGACCAGCTTCTCTTTGTTTACCTTCCTCGGACGATCCTCCTCGGCCAAATTTATTCGCTGAATGTACGAACAAGCTTGTGCCTCTCCGAGGTAAGCTTTTCTTTCTGCAGTAAGGTCTCCTCCTCCTGCATCTCCTCCTGTAATAACATTACAATCAAATGCCCCAAAACGTATGGAAAATACCTCTCGTTCTGGTTGCCTTGGTTTCTTGGGAAGATCGGGGTCATCCTCGGCATCATCTTCATGTTCTCTCTTCTTTTTCTCCTCTGCTCGACGAGGAGATCTAGATCTCTCTCTAGTTCGATCATTATTTCTTCTTTAACCTCCCCGATCAACATACTTTGCTAGCTTTCCTCTTCGGATGAGTGTTTCAATCTCGTTCTGAAGAGCTATGCAATTTTTAGTCATATGGCCATGATCCTTGTGGAACTCGCAATATTTATCCCTATTCCTCGCATCAGGGTCTGACCTCAATTTCTTCGGCCACTTTACCTCCTCGCTATTCTTGATTTCTTCCAAGACATGATTAATACCCATTTTCAAGGGAGTATAATTATCGAATTTCTTCAGGACTTCCCATGATGACTTATTATTTATGGAACGCTTGTCGCCACCATTGCCCTTATGCTCTTTATTTTTAGACTTGTCGACGTCCACCTTGGTGTCTTTATCTATATTCTTCTTTGCAGCCATAGCTTCTTCGGCATTCATGATTTTGGCTGCTTTTGCCATCAACTCTGACATAGTTTTAGGTGGATCTTTCGCCAAAGTGTAATACAACTTATTAGGCAACAACCCACTCATCAAGGTGGTGATTGCTGTCTTTTCCTCATAATCTATGACTTCCAGCTTCTCGTTATTGAAACGAGTTATGTAATCTCTAGTACTCTCACTAGATTTTTGTCTAACACTTAACAAGTGTGCTACTCTTTTTACTGGCTTTGCTCCAAAATAGAAATTGCCGATGAACAATTCGGCCAACTGAAAGAAAGTTAAAATCTTACCCCGAGGAAGATTGTTGTACCATATCCGGGCAGATCCAGTAAGAGTTCCTGAGAATGCCCTACATCTCATCTCATCGGGGACAGCATAGATGTCGGCAGCAGCTTGATATTGCTCTATGTGAAGAACAGGATCTGTCTTTCCATCGTATTTGGGGGTCACCACAGGGGCTTTAAATTTTAACGGTGTTGGAAAATTTACAATGGCCTGGACAAAAGGTGTCCCTTGAACAAAAGTTCATTGTAGGGGATTCTTCGCCTTAGCCATTTCTCCCAATCTATCTTCCAACCGCTGAAGAGATCCTTTCCACGCTTCATTTCCTTCCTCGGCCCTATTGGTTCGAGCAATTGATCGTTCTGAAGTAGCCTTTTGAGATCTATCTTGACGAGCAGCTGGTCGTCACTGTGCTGATCCTTCTCTTAGATCTGATGGTTGTCGAAAACTCCTCGACATGGTTTTAGGTGGACTCCTATTCCTCTTAGGGCCTAATCGATTGAAAGGAGACACCCTACTCAGTCTTTCTAAGGCACTGGGTCTTTCTGGAGAGAGAGTGATACGTTGATCAGTATCTGTAGCCCTTATTGATGAAATTCGCCCAGGTTGATAAGAGAAATCATCAGACTCCTCATTACGATATGACTCAGTACGCTTGGATCGTGAAGAAAGTAAATAAGTTTGCCTCTGACCACTTCGCTGTCCTGAACGTGCAGGTGCACCGCCATGAAGGGTTTGTATGAGTTGCCTCATTGTGTCTTGCATGGCGGTTTGTCCTTGAACCAGATTCATCATAATTCTGGCCAGATCTGGAGGTGCAGAGGGATTTGGAGGATTTCCAGCATTTCCAGCGTTTCGATTGCTAGATTCTGGATTATCCACCATTGATGATGAATGATTTTTGGTGAAAAACGATAATAACAATCGCTTCCCACAGACGGTGCCAATCTGTTGATGTAAAAAACTAGATTACTCTAATTATTCAATCACAGATAAATAAAATGAGACAAAGATTTTAAAGTGGTTCAGCCTTATAAGAATGGCCTACATCCACTGTTATGTTATTGCTGAGTGTTTTGGGAATTCTCGATTACAAGCTCTATCAAGAAATTCCGGTTCACCTTGAATGAGGGTGATACAAGGTATTTATAGCCCTTTAGGATGTACATGAAAGGGTGTTACATTAAATGATACACATATGAAAGGGTAATTCATTTAATGTTCTTTAAACGTGCGCGTCAAGATGATAAGCATTCAATGAATAGTTGAACTGTTGATTATCTGGCAATTAATGCTGTGGTCGAGGTGCAGCTCGAACCGCCTTAGTTGCTCGTCGTCCAAGAGTTCCTCGGAGCATTGGAGTTCCTCGGAAGGTAAGAGTACCTCGGAGGGTTGTTCCTCGGAGTATACTTGTTTCTCGGAGTGAGTATGTTGGTCGGGGAAACAATCTTCCTCGTTACTATTGTGCCACGTAGATTGACACGTGTCTTCTTATTATTCGGCCACATCATCATACTAATTTTGGTATCAACACATAGTATACAACAAATAATCACACCATGGAAGATCACAAAAACAACCAAGTCAATGAGAGCGAAAAAGAAGGAGAGTGATCAAATTCGATAGGAAAATCAATGCATACAAACATGACATATGTGCACGATGAATATCAGATACTCCTAACGAATGAATTCAAAGTCTTCCTTTGGTGTAAAAAGGTGGAAATATAAGACATTGACTCAATCAAATCAGCAAATCAAAGCTCAAAGCGATTTCCACACCAATAACGTCCAAAACTATTTCATGTTTTTTCAGGATTTTCAAGGAAGTGCAAACCCGTTTGAATTCTCCAACCAAACTCCCTCAGATTTTTATTTTGAATAGAGGATTTCTAAATTCTCAAACTTTGGAGAATTGATGGTGAAACCTAAGTGGACCATATTTGGCATGAATTGCTTTTTATTGCCTTTAATTTTTTTTTCGGGCTCTTTTAACCTCTTTGGACCCCGGATAATAAAATTCCTTCATTTTTTAGGTCCTTTTGAACGATGGCTTTTGCGCAAAGAAAATAATTACCTTTCGCAGCCCCTCCCCGTTCTTAAATAATCACTCAGTCTCAGAAAAATGTTTTTTTACATGCATTCCAATCTTGTCAAGTTTTATCGCATATTACAAGTTGTATAGACATAATTGAGATGGAAACACTCAAGCCAACATGTGATAGACAAGTACAATAATCAAATAAAGCCGTACATGTGTGCAATAAAGGAGATAGGAGTCAAACATGTAGGAAAATATCACTAATTACATCTCAAAGACTCCATACAATGTAAAGCACATGGATGAAATGATGTAGCGTCTCAAATCTCTATCAAATAGTCACAGGAATAAATGGAATGAAATTGTGACTTGGATATCTTAAATGTTCATCCATAAATGGTGTATATAAAAAAAATACAAAAATCGTTTTGGGTGTTTCTGAAATATTTATATACAAAAACAAAAATCTTTTTGGATTTTTCAAAAGAATAAAAAAATAGCTGTACAACAAAGCAATGGTACATATAAAACAGACTAGCAATAGGAAACATATGATATGAACATGAAAAAGCATCATATTCTAGACATAGACCAACCCCTCAATCAACTGTGCAAATCCCCAAAGACTTCCTAAGACTCTCAAATCTAAGGGCATCTAAAGGTTTCGTGAAAATATCAGCTAACTGACGGTCGGTGGGAACAAAACTCAGGGATATGACTTTCTCCTCAACTAACTGACGTATAAAGTGCTCACGTATCCTGATGTGCTTTGTGCGCGAATGTTGGACTGGATTGCGGGATATGTGTATCGCGCTCGTGTTATCACAGGAAATGGTCATGGTGTCCTGTGAAATCCCATAATCCTCCAGCATTTGCTTCATCCACAAGAGTTGTGTGCAACAACTCCCGGCGGCTATATACTCAGCCTCCGCAGTGGGCAAAGAGATGGAATTTTGCTTCTTGCTCAGCCAGGAGACAAGAGTAGAACCAAAATAGAAACACCCACCAGAATTGCTCCTACAACCATCTACATCCCCGGCCCAATCGACATCTGAATAGGCGGACAAACGGTCATCAGTATCAAAGGAATACCAAATACCGTATGAGAGAGTCCCACTCACGTATTTAATAATACATTTTAGATCAAGTAAATGTGACTCTTTCGGGGACTCCTGATATCGCGCACAGACTCCAACACTAAAGGCTATGTCGGGACAACTGACAGTCAAGTAGAGAAGACTACCTATCATACTCCAATATAAGGTTTGCTCTACGTCCTTGCCTGAAGTGTCCTTACTAAGCTTGGTAGTTGTACTCATAGGTGTACGTGCATGCTTAGCGAAGTCTAAACAAAATTTCTTCACTAGGTCTCTAGCATACTTGGATTGGGAGATGAACATCCCATCCTTTAGCTGACGAACCTGGAGACCAAGGAAGAAAGTAAGCTCACCAACCATGCTCATCTCAAACTCACTTTTCATCTCCTCTTCAAAGTGATGATCATGTAGAGAGCACGTGGATCTAAAGACTATGTCGTCCACATAGACCTGGGCAACCAAAATTGCACCGTCATCTCTCCTGACGAACAACATCATATCAACTCCCCCTCTCTTGAAGCCACGGGCTAAGAGATAGGAAGTAAGCCTCTCGTACCAAGCACGGGGTGCTTGCTTCAAACCATAAAAGGCTTTTCTCAGATAGTAGACGTGCTCCGGGTGCTGAGGGTCTTCAAACCCTTTTGGTTGTTCCACGTAAACCTCCTCCTGTAGAATGCTATTCAGAAAGGCACTCTTGACATCCATCTGATATAACTTGAAGCGCAGATGACATGCGATGGCGAGTAGTAGACGGACGGACTCAAGCCTCGCAACAGGAGCAAATGTCTCCCCAAAGTCTACACCTTCTATCTGTGTGTAGCCTTGAGCGACCAACCTAGCCTTGTTTCGGATTATGGTACCATTTTCATCCATTTTATTCTTAAAAATCCACCGGGTACCAATCACATTAGTCTCACTAGGTCGGGGGACAAGTTCCCAGACATTATTCTTTTTAAACTGAAGCAACTCATCCTGTATAGTAGATATCCAGTGTTCATCCTTGAGTGCTTCTTTATGATTCTTAGGCTCGACTTTGGACGTATAGCAAAGATGGCTAACAACGTTCTCTAGCTGAGCACGAGTCTTGACCCCTAGAGTGGGATCGCCAACAATGGCAGATGGGTCATGACTCTTGCGAACCCAAGCGAGTGTGTCCCCTAACACAGGAGTGGGGACCACAGAGTGTGGGTGGGGAACAAGTGGATCACTGTCAGACAAGTCCTCATCCACACAGTGAAGGTTAGGATCAATAACCGTCGAAGGTTCGTCATCTTGCACGGTGACATTTATTGATTCCATAAACTTAGAGCTCTTCAGGTTAAAAACCCGGTAAGCTCTACTATTTGATGAATATCCCAACAGAATTCCCTCGTCGCTTCGGGAGTCAAACTTTCCTAATTACTCTCTATCCTGTAGGATGTAGCATTTACTCCCAAAAATACGAAAATATGCAAGGTTGGGCTTCTTGCCAGTCCATAACTCATAAGGTGTCTGAAGTGTTTGTGGACGCAGATAAACCTTATTCACCGTGTGGCATGCAGTAGACACTACCTCTGCCCAAAATCTCTTAGAAACATTACGACCTAGAAGCATAGATCTAGCCATTTCCTGGATCGTTCTATTCTTTCTCTCAACAATCTCATTTTGCTGAGGAGTCTTCACAGCAAAAAACTCATGTTTAATCCCAAGGCTATCACAATATAAATCTACCTTTGCTTACTTAAATTCAGTGCCGTTGTCACTACGTATTCTGTTAATAGTGACTCCGTGTTGATTTTGCAGGACACGGCACTTGGTCATTAAAAACTCTACAACATCGGATTTCTCTCTCAGAAAACCTACAATGGAGTAACTGGAGAAATCATCCACCATCACGAGGATATACCTCTTACCACCCAGACTCTCGGTACGAGTGGGACCCATAAGATCCATGTGTATAAGCTCAAGAACACGAGAGGTGGTAATGGAATGCAACTTCCTATGGGGACTACGAATTTGTTTTCCCAACTGAAAGGGTCCACAAACCGTCGAAGTTGGCCTTCCAAGAGATGGTAAGACACGTACTAGGTCCTTTTTAGCTAAGCGAGTGCGATCTCTAATATTTACGTGACCTAGACGTTGGTGCCACAGATCCATAGGAGTGATCGTGGCGCTGTTGCAGACAATTGAAGACATTACACGCGCCCCGGTCAAACTTTACTGCAAAGTCAGTGTCGCACAGCTGGCTAATGCTGAGAAGGTTTACTTTTAAACCTTTGACGTACAACATATTCTCTAGCTTAGGAAATCCTGGTAACTCTACAGTACCTCATCCTACAATGCTATACTTGCTCCCATCTCCAAAGGTGACTCTACCATCCTTATAATCCTCAAGGTGGGTAAAAAATGAGGCATCACCTGTCATGTGTCTGGAGCATCCACTATCAAAATACCACTGTGAGGTATTATGTGCTTTGAGAGCAACATGAACAACGAAGGCCTTTTTATCTTTCTTAGGTACCCAAGAAGAGGTGATCTTTTGTTTGCCTTTGTTGTGATTGGTTTTAGCTGGAATATGAGAACATTCACTAACGGCAAAGACATCCGTCGAAATTCTTCCATCAAACTCTGAGACGTGACAACTAAGAACTCAACTCGCTCTCTTAGACGAGAAAACTCATCAGTATGACGTGGTGGAAAAGTAGTATGTCGTGTCCGACCCATTCTATAGCAAAACTCCCTGAGGTGGCCTTTTCTTTTGCAATAAGTACAAAAGAACACAGTCAAAGGCGGACCTTGGTTTGCTTTTATTGGTCGAACTCTCCTGTGAGGTTTTTGACGATGTCCATAAGGAGTCGTAGTAAACTCAGGAACTGGTCCAGGTGCCATTTGGGACGTGGAGGCACCATCATACCCAATTCCCTGCCTATCACCAAAACCTAAAGCGGGGCCGAGGAGCATCTTTCCCATTTTCCCAGATCTGTCCTCGATTTGTACCTTGACTTCCCCTGCTTTCTCAAGATCACGAGTCAGCTGGGCAACAAGGCCTTTAAGTTTCTTCCGAGTCTCAACGGAGGAATGGAGCTCACTCGTAAGACTAGCGACTTGTTTAGTCAAGTCCCCTCTCTCTTCTCAAAATGATTCTCTCTCTCTCTCTAAACAAACTCTCTTTCTCAACACAGGCAGATTCTCTCTCTCTCAGGGTGGTGCAGGTGGAGGACTCTCTCTCTCTCTCTCGCTTTTCTTAAATCTTCCTCTAATCCGGTGATCTTAAGAACTAACTCTTTGTTACGATTTTTAGTTTTAAATGACTCAGAATATAACTCAGCGTAGGCACGTTGAATATCACTCTCGCTCTCACTTGTGTCATCCTCCCCCTCACTCACATCGCTCTCACTGTCGAGGTGTCCCTGTGAAACATCATCCTCAACATCGTGAGGAGAACTAGAAGTGCTCACATGCCTAGCCATGAATGCGATGAAGTTCCACTCATGCGGTGACTCGACTCCAGAATCCATCGACTCGACCTCACTGTCGTCGCTAAGGGTAACATTAAGAACAACTTTCCATTTCTCTCTATTTAGACGTGTGGCACACTCAAAGGCTCTATGACCCCTACCGTCGCACTCAAAGAATCTCTCACTTTCTTTCTTAGGAGGATCTTTAAAAACTTTTTCATTTTTCTTTTCAAACTTATTTTTCTCAAATTTCTTTTTATCTTTAAAATTGTCATTTTTCTTAAATTTGAGAATCCTCTTGAAATTTTTTGCAAAAAGAGCCAAATCATCTAAGTCAAAATCACAATCAGAATCTGACGTGTCAGTCTCTCTCTTTCTAGATGACTCTACCCTCTTTCTAGCCGACCCCTCACTCTTTCTCTCTCGGGCATTGAGTGCAATTCCCTTATCTTTAGACCTAGCAGTTTTAGGGAACATATCAATTTCATATATTTGCAAATCTCCTATAAGTTCTTCCAATTTTAGCGTATTTAAATTACCCATAGAATTTAGCACAGTGACTTTAGGGATAAAACGCTTAGGCAAAGAACGAAGAATCTTTTTAACAACTCTAGCATTAGGAATATGTTCACCAAGATTAAAGCTAGTATTAACAATGTCAGAAAGTCTAGCATAAAAATCATTAAAACATTCAGTCTCATGCATGGTGATGGTTTCAAATTGAGTTGTCAAATTTTGCAATTTGGACTCTTTCACAGCATTAGTTCCTTCATGGGTGAGTTGTAAAACATCCCATGCCTCTTTTGACGTGGTACACGTCATTATGCGTTTGAACTCATCAGGTGTGATAGACCCAGAAATGGCACTTAGACCCTTAGAATTGAATGATGACCATTTAAATTCGTCTTCAGTCCAAGAAGTGACAGGTTTTAAATTGATCACATTATCAACGGTGACGGAGGGAGGAGTCCACCCTCTTTCAACCAAAATCCAGACACGTTCATCAATGGCTTTTAAAGCAGACCTCATGCGGGCTTTCCAATATGCATAGTTTGTCCCGTCAAAAACTGGCATTTTATTATATAACTTTTCCATAATGAACACACTCGTTTTCAAAAATCAAATTTTTAGAAAATTGATATCTTAGAAAAATTTTGCGAAAAATTACACGGTAGAATTGTGTAACTGGCTCTGATACCAATTTGGAGGAGTGCGCTTGCGTTCAAATAAGGAAGTTATTTAATTAAACACAGTTTTTTTTTACCACTTAAGTCCTAAACATTCATCTATATGTGATTAAATACGACGATGAAACATGCAAGAACACAAATATGAGGAAAAATCCCCAACGGGGAAAAACCTTTTATTTTCATAATAATTTTTATAAGAGAACGGCTTACAACGGTTTACAATGAAAATACAGTGTCATAGAAATACCCTCGGGTGTCGGTTCTGTTGTCGGCGGCTGGAACAATCCCTTTCTAGTAGGGCAGCAGTGACGAAGAGAGAGGCTTCCTCACAAAGTACTCCAGATGAGTAAACGATTTTCTTGAAGGTTTAAAGATTCACACACATATATGGGATCGATTTTGTGAATCAAAAAGGTTTAGAAAACCTTAAAAGGTGAAGTCTTATTCTGGGCAGATTTCACAGAATATTGAGATTGCAGAAAGACTTGAAAAACTTGTAGAAGGAGATCAGATATTTATACAAAAATCGAGGCGGTGGCTCGTTCGAACGAGATAGCATGTCGCTCGAACGAAGGACAAAAGTCATTCGAACGATATCGCACGACATGTCTATATCGCGCGAACGACTTGCAAAGTCGTTCGAGCGATCTCGTCGATCGAGGCCATTCCCTTCTACACTTAGAAAAATTCTTCTTTTGATAAAAAATTAATCCAAACTTCAAAAATAATTTTCAAAAATATTTCCCAAATATTTATGCAAATATTTAAAACTCCAATATAACATTTTACTGATAGAGAGTAGTGGAGTAGTGGGGATGAGATGAGAAGCACGTTGCATATAGCATGATGCACGTGAAGAAAGTGCATGCAATGAATTCAGATACAGGCCGTCGAGGATGAAAGTGTTGACGTGCCGAATGTAGCGGTATCAGATATATGAACTGTGATCTAGGAGAAAACAGAAAATTCCTAGATTCAACCCCGTACATTTATAGAATTATGTCCTTACACAAAATTATAGTGAAAATAAAAGGTTTTGCCCCTTTGGGGGATTTTTCCTCATTTGTGTGTGTGTTTGATTGTTCTTGCTTGATTTTATCATCATCAATCACACCTAGATTCATGTGTAGTCCTTAATTGATAAAAATTGAATTTAATTAAATAACTTCCTTATTTGAACGCAAGCGCACTCTTCTCAAATTGGTATCAGAGCCAGTTACACAACTTTACCGTGTAATTTTCCGCAAAATTTTCTAAGATATCAATTTTTTGAAAAATTGATTTTTGAAAACGAGTGTGTTCATAATGGAGAAGTTATATAATAAAATGCTAGTTTTTGACGGGACAAACTATGCATATTGGAAAGCCCACATGAGATCTGCATTAAAAGCCATTGATGCACGTGTCTAGATTTTGGTTGAAAGAGGGTGGACACCTCCCTCCATCACTCTTAAAAACGTGACCAATTTAAAACCTGTTACTACATGGACCGAAGAAGAATTTAAATGGCTATCTTTTAATTCTAAGGGTCTAAGTGCTATTTCTGGGTCTGTCACACTTGATGAGTTCAAACGCATAATGACATGCACCACGTCAAAAGAGGCATGGGATGTTTTGCAACTTACCCGTGAAGGTACTAATGCTGTGAAACTGCAAAATTTAACAACTCAATTTGAAACCATCACCATGCTTGAATCTGAATGTTTTGATGAATTTTATGCTAGATTGTCTGATATTGTTAACACTAGCTTTAATCTTGGTGAACACATTCCTAATGCTAGAGTTGTTAAAAAGATTCTTAGATCACTGCCTAAGCGTTTTATCCCCAAAGTCACTGTGTTAAATTCTATGGGTAATTTAAATACGCTTAAATTGGAAGAACTTGTAGGAGACTTGAAAACGTATGAAAGTGATATGTTTCCTAAATCTGTCAATTCTAAAGATAAGGGAATTGCACTTAATGCCCAGGAAAGAAAGGGTGAGGGGTCAGCAAGAAGGAGGGGAGAGTCATCTAGAAAAAGAGAGACAGATACGTCAGATTCTGAGTGTGATTTTGACTTAGATGATTTGACCCTATTTGCAAAAAATTTCAAGAGAATTCTCAAATTCAAGAAAAATTGTAATTTTAAAGATAAAAAGAAGTTTGAGAAAAATAAGTTTGAAAAGAAAAATGAAAAAGATTTTAAAGATCCTCCTAAAAAGGAAAGTGAGAGATGCTTTGAGTGCGATGGTAGGGGTCATAGAGCTTTTGAGTGTGCTACTAGGCTGAACATAGAAAAGGGTAAGGCTATCCTTAATGCTACCCTTAGTGACGACAGTGAGGTCGAGTCGGTGGATTCTGGAGATGAGTCACCGCATGAGTGTAACTTCACCGCATTCATGGCTAGTCATGTGAGTACTTCTAGTGCTCCTCATGACGATGATGATGCTTCTTCATAGGGATACCTTGACAGTGAGATCGATGTGAGTGAGGGGGAGGATGACACAAGTGAGAGCGAGAGTGATCTTCAACGCGCCTACGCCAAGCTTTATTCTGAGTCATTTAAAACTAAAAAGCGTAACAAAGCGTTAGTTCTTAGGATCACTGTTTTAGAGGAAGACTTAAGAAAAGTGAGAGAGAGAGAGTCCTCCACTGCACTACTTTAAGAGAGAGAGAGTTTGCCTGTGTTGAGAAAGAGAGTATGTTTAGAGAGAGAGAGAATTTGTTTAGAGAAAGAGAGATTTATTTTGAGAAAGAGAGAGGGGACTTGACTAAACAAGTGGCTAGTCTTACGAGTGAGCTCCCTTCCTCCGGGGAGACTCGACAGAAACTTGAAGCCCAACTTACTCATGATCTTGAGAGAGCACGGGAAGTCAAGCTTCAAATCGAGGAAATATCTGGAAAGGTTATGATGGTGCCTCCACGTACCAAATTGCACCTGGACCAGTTCCTGAGTTTACTATGACTCCTTATGGCCATCGTCAAAAACCTCGAAGATGAGTTCAATCAAGAAAAGTAAACTAAGGTCCGCCTTTGACTGTGTTCTTTTGTACATATTGCAAAAGAAAAGGCCACCTGAGGGAGTTTTGCTATTGTATGGGTCGTACACGACGTACTACTGCTCCACCACAGCATACTGATGATTTTACCAGTCTGAGAGAGAGAGTTGAGTTTTTAGCTGCCACATCACAGAGTTTGATGGAGGAATTCCGATGGATGTCTTTATCATCAGTGAATGCTTCTCACATTCCGGCTAAAATCAACAACAATAAAGGTAAACAAAAGGTCACCACTTCTTGGGTACCTAAGAAAGATAAAAAGGCCTTTGTTGTTTATGTCGCTCTCAAAGCACATAATACTTCACAGTGGTATTTTGATAGTGGGTACTCCAGACATATGATAGGTGATGCCTCATTTTTTACATCTATTGAGGATTATCAGGATGGCAGAGTCACCTTTGGAGATGGGAGCAAGTCTAGCATTGTAGGACATGGTACTGTTGAGTTACCAGGATTTCCTAAGCTATAGAGTGTTTGTACGTCAAAGGTTTGAAAGCAAACCTTCTCAGCATTAGCCAGCTGTGCGATGCTGACTTTGCCGTAAAGTTTGACCGGGACGCATGTAATGCCTATAATCAAGCTGGTAAACTTTTAGTGCGAGGGGTGAGGACAAAGGATAATTGCTATCTAACCGAGACCACATCCTCACTTGTTTGCAATAGCGCCACAATCACTCCTAGGGTTCTGTGGCACCAATGTCTAGGTCACGTGAACGTTAGAGATCTAACTCATTTAGCTAAAAAGGACCTAGTACGTGGCATACCATCACTTGGAAATCCAATTTCAACGATTTGTGGACCCTGTCAGTTGGGAAAACAAATTCGTAGCCCCCCATAGGAAGTTGAATTCCATTACCACCTCTCGTGTACTTGAGCTTATTCACAAGGATCTTATGGGTCTGACTCATACTGAGAGTCTTGGTGGTAAGAGGTATATCCTTGTGATGGTGGATGATTTCTCTAATACTCGATTGTAGGTATTTTGAAGGAGAAATCCGATGCTGCGGAGTTTTTAACGACCAAGTGCCGTGTCCTACAAAATCAACACGGAGTCACTATTAACAGGATACGTAGTGACAACGGTACTGAATTTAAAGAATTAAGGTAGATCTTTACTATGATAGCATTGGTGTCAAACATGAGTTTTTTGCTATGAAGACTCCTCAGCAAAATGGGATTGTTGAGAGAAAAAATAGGACGATCCAGGAAATGGCTAGATCTATGCTTCTAGGTCGTAATGTTTCTAGGAGATTTTGGGAAGAGGCAGTGTCTACTGCATGCCACACGATGAATAGGGTTTACCTGCGTCCACACACTCTTAAGATGCCATATGAATTATGGACTGGCAAGAAACCCAACCTTGCATATTTTTGTATTTTTGGGAGTAAATGCTACATCCTACAGGATAGAAAGCAATTAGGAAATTTTGACTCCCAAAGCGACGAGGGAATACTTGTTAGGATATTCATCGAATAGTAGAGCGTATCGGGTTTTTAACCTGAAGATCTCTAAGGTTATGGAGTCAATAAACGTCACCGTGCAAGATGACGAACCTTCGGCGTTTATTGATTCTAGCCTTCAGTGTGAGGATGAGGATGTTTCTGGCAGTAATTTACTTGTACCTCACGCACACTCTATTGACCCTACTCCCGTGTTAGGGGACACACCTGCTTGGGTTCGCAAGAGTCATGAACCTTCTGCCATTGTTGGTGATCCCACTCTAGGGGTCAAGACTCGCTCTCAGCTCGAGAACGTTGTTAGCCATTTTTACTACACGTCCAAAGTCGAGCCCAAGAATCACAAAGAAGCACTCAAGGATGAACACTGGATATCTGCTATGTAGGATGAGTTGCTTTAGTTTAAAAAGAATAATGTATGGGAACTTGTCCCCCGACCTAGTGAGACTGATGTGATAGGTACCAGATGGATTTTCAAGAATAAAATGGATGAAAATGGTACCATAATCAGAAATAAGGCTAGATTGGTCGCTCAAGGCTACACTCAGATAGAAGGTGTAGACTTTGGGGAGACATTTGCTCCTGTTGCGAGGCTTGAGTTTGTCCGCTTACTACTCGCCATCGCATGTCATCTGCGCTGCAAGCTATATCAGATGGATGTCAAGAGTGCCTTCCTAAATGGCATTCTACAGAAGGAGGTTTACGTGGAACAACCAAAAGGGTTTAAAGATCCAAAGCACCCGGAGCACGTCTACTATCTGAGGAAAACCTTGTATGGTTTGAAGCAAGCACCCCGTGCTTGGTATGAGAGTCTTACTTCCTATCTCTTAGCCCGTGGCTTCAATAGAGGGGGATTTGATATGACGTTGTTCGTCAGGAGAGATAACGGTGCTATTTTGGTTGCCCAAGTCTATATGGACGACATAGTCTTTGGATCCACGTGCTCCCAACATGCTCACCACTTTGAGGAGGAGATGAAAAGTGAGTTTGAGATGAGCATGGTGGGTGAGCTTACATTCTTCCTAGGTCTCCAGGTTCGTCAGCTAGAGGATGGGATGTTCATCTCCCAATCTAATTATGCTAGAGACTTAGTGAAGAAATTTGGGTTAGACTCCGCTAAGAATGCTCGTACACCTATTAGTACCACCACCAAGCTTAGTAAGGACACTTCAGGTAAGGACGTAGAGCAAACCTTGTATCGAAGTATGATATGTAGTCTTCTCTACTTGACTGCCAGTCGTCCCGACATAACCTTTAGTGTTGGAGTCTGTGCGCGATATCAGGCGTCCCCAAAAGAGTCACATTTACTTGCTCTAAAACGTATTATTAAATATGTGAGTGGGACTCTCTCATACGGTATTTGGTATTCCTTTAATACCGATGACCGTTTGTCCGCCTATTCGGATGCCAATTGCGCCGGGGATGTAGATGGTTGTAGGAGCACTTCTGGTGGGTGTTTCTATTTTGGTTCTGCACTTGTCTCCTGGCTGAGCAAGAAGAAAAACTCCATCTCTTTGTCCACTGCGGAGGCTGAGTACATAGCCGCCGGGAGTTGTTTCACGCAACTCTTGTGGATGAAGCAAATTTTGAAGGATTATGGGATCTCACAGGACACTATGACTATTTCCTGTGATAACACGAGTGCGGTACACATATTTCGCAATCCAGTCCAACATTTGCGCACAAAGCACATCGGGATACGCGAGCACTTTATACGTCAGTTAGTTGAGGAGAAAGTCGTATCCCTGAGTTTCGTACCCACCGACCGTCAGTTAGCCGATATTTTCACGAAACCTTTAGATGAACTTAGATTTGAGAGTCTTAGAAAGTCTTTGGGGGTTTGCACAGTTGACTCAGGGGTTGGTTTATGTCTAAGATAGGATGTTTTTTCATATTCATATCATATTCTTCCTATTGCTAGTTTGTTTCATATGTATTATTGCTTTGTTGTACAGATATTTATTTATTAAAAAAAATCCAAAAAGATTTTCTTTTATAAAATTTTTAGAAAAGCACAAAAAGATTTTTGTATTTTTTTGCACCTTTTATGGATGGGCATTTAAGATAGCCGATGTAGACACCCCATTCTGTTACCCCCTAACTCTCCTTAGGTCCCTAGTACCTCCCGTCATTACTACAAACCCAGGTCACGTCCCGAGTACTGACCTGGAAGCCATCGGGAACCCCTGGCTCAGTTTGACCCAAAAATCAAACTCTTCATCTCGACCGAGACTCAATGAATCTTTGAAGGGAACTGAATACCCTTTCCAACGGTCTGCCCCGTGCGCGATTCCGACTTACCATGAGGAAGAACGCGCCGTTTGCGTTTGAAACCTGACCAAAAGGCCACCGGGCGCTCCCGGGCTCTATTTGACCTTTGTCAACTCTTCAGCTCAACCGAGGCTGAATGAATCTTCAAAGGGAACTGAATACCCTTTCCAACAGTCCACCCCGTGTGCAATTTTAACTTTCCATGCGGACGAACAATCCTTTTGACTCCGGGAGGCCACCGAGCGCTTCTCGGGCCCAGTTGACCAAAGTCAACTCTCCAGACCGGGTCAACCTCTTTGTAATGTCAAAGTACATCTCCTAACCTTTCCAACGGTATGCCCCGTGCACGATTCTGACTTACCATGTGGACGAACGATCCATTTGCGTCAAAACGATTCCCCGTCCAGCGGATCGACAAACGCTTCCAAGCCATATTTGACCCAAAGTCAACTCTCAACTCGAGAGCGGTCCAAAAAACTTTCGAAGGTTTCTGAAATACCTTTCCAACGGTATGCCCCGTGCGCGATTCTGACCTACGGTTTGCCCTCGGCGGCCGATTTTCTGAAAAATCCTAAAGCGCACTGCCAAATGGCAGGTTCCAGACCCTGCCTATCGGCACCTGCCGATAGGTCATGTCAATGCCGATCGGCAGACCCCTGGGCCTATAAATAGGAGGCCTTGGCCTCATTTGCGGAAGGAGCCTAGATCTGATAGAAATCTCTCTGAACGAATCCCAGAAACCTCTCTTGAAGGCAGCGTGATTTCAACTTCCAAATCCCTCTTTTACCTCCACTTTTCATCCTCCTTTTCATCAAACTTGGTGAATTAACCACTCTCCATCATCATCGAAGCTCAAGGGATGCTCTCCAACATTCAAGATCAAGCTCAAGATCTTCAAGAAGGTCCAACTTTCTCAAACTCTCTCTTAAATTCTCTTGAATTCCCAATAACTTGTTTTCTTACTTAGCACTTTCATTGTCTCATCTCACACGTCCTAATATACTTTTTTTTTTATTTTAGTATTATTGCACATCTCTTATTTTCATATAAACAAAAACCCCAAAAGCAAGAAAAATAGGGTTTACTCATAAATTCCAAGTAGGGATTCTCACACTTTTTCCACACTTTTCTCACAACTAATACACTTTTTCTACACACACACACACACATTTACAAATAAGAGATCCCACATTTGGATTTATGGGATAAACCCCACCGCTTTGCTTTGTATGCGAACTACGTGGACTTTGATGCCTTTATAGGCTACGTAGGCGTCTGGGGGTAAAATCCGAGACTCGAGTCCTTTCTCTCACTTCTTCTCTCATTTTCTATTTTCTCTAAATCCATTTTTCTTATATTATATATATACTTATTCTTAGTGACGCATTACTCCATATGCGTTATCGTTCCCTTATAACGATCGACGTAAGGGTAATCGCGTAAATCTTATTTTTCTAATATTACTTTTTTATCTTCCTACGGATGACTCGCTTTATCTTTTCCATGATACAAGTCGAGGATTTCTACCTCCATTCTACATATACACATGCACATATTTCACGGGGGGAAACATAAAGGAAAATAGTAAATATCCATGAAGACCGAAAGGGTGGAATGGGTGCCTAACACCTTCCCATTTCGTAACTAAGCCTCCGAACCCTTCTCGAATCATCTTGGTTTCGCCCGCACCAGTATGTATTTTGATGCCATCCTTCGGGGTGGCTCCCCCTTTCTTTTGTCTGTTTTGAGTAAAATAGACTGGCGACTCTGAATCTCTCTACATTTTCACACCTCACAAATCGACGCCGGCCAAAGCGCTCTCCCGAGAGGGGATGCGCGGGACCCGAAGGATCCTTTTCCCTCCGCGGCGGGGATCGGGGATGGCCACAGTGGCGACTCTGCTGGGGATTTATATTTATTTTGAGGGCACGACTCTATTTACATGGATGTTATATTTGTTTATGTTTCCCCCCATATCCGCATGTTCCCCTTTTTCATGTATATCCCATGCTTACGCTTATGTTCACACACTTGTAGAAAATTCTCCATGTACACTTTACGCCACGTGCACCTAGGATCACATGTATATCCCCATGTTTCACGCATCACCCATACTTGGTGTACCTTTTTGGGGTACTCGTACTTTGCTCCCTGTTTGGCATAATCAAGAAAGGCATTGTCATCATAAGATACTAATAAGTGAATCATGCATGATTCACACGATATCACCAAAGAGCATTGCTATTGACCAAATTTTACCCAGTAACTGGAGGGTCACTTCGTGATGGGCGCTGGTCCGGCAGGTCGCAGTTAGCCTAAGCGATATGACTCTCACCTTCCATTGGCCAAGTACCTTCGACGTATATTGAATGGTTCCCCCGCATTGTACCGCTTGACCGAAGTCATGAAGGGAGGTATATCGCAGGGAATTCATTCACGTATGCCGAGTATATCGAATTCTCTCTCACACGTACCGTCCCCATAAGGTATATGGTGAGGCAATTCACGTACACTCAGGTATATCAAATGGCTTGTCCACACGTATCGATTGCCCGTAAGAGAAAGACGTATATCGTGGAAGTCACGCCAAAGGGGGGAACCCATGCCGATTCACCCAACCAACTGCATACCCGTATATAGGTGTCAAGCCTAGGACACGCACTTTTGATTGCCGGTTTCGACCCGAAACTCTGCCGAAATTCTGGGTCGGCCTGCTGCCCAACTTTCACGCATTTTTAAAACGGGACCCTGTCCATGAGCCTAGTTACAAGTCCAAAAAGTAGCTTTGCATATATTAAGACCCCCACTTTTCCAGGCTCGGGTCCCGTTCGACATTGCATTTAGGAGAATTAAATATAAGTGAGAACATAATAATCATAATAATCATGCTGAGTTCTGTCTCCAAAAACATTTCTCCCTTCTTTATTAAAAATCCAAAAATATTTCTCCCTTCTTTATCAAAAATCCAAAAAATCTCTTCCCTTTTTCTCAAAAATAAATCTCATCCTGCGCCTTCTCAGGTTGATCGCAATCCCTTGGCCTGGCTCCCTATTGGCTTAGGTCTTCAGTCAAATCACCCCGGAGTTTCATCCATTCTTCTACTACTTCTTTCGAGTCCGAAATCCATCCATCTTCCATGGAGAATGCAGATCAAGCACCAGTCATACAACTGGATTTGCTGACAGTCCTAGCTCAGCTCGTGGCCAAGATTGACAATCTCCAAGCTGAGGTCCGCGAAATGTAATGAAACCAAGTTCCTATTCCTCAAGAGCCCGAGGCCCTATTCCCTTATGCTATGTGTCCACCTGAGCCTATTTGGGTTCCGAAAGAATATCAGCACGCTCCACGTGCCCCTTGCTAATGGGCCGCCGCCTGCCCAACTTCCAATGCCAAACATTGCCCAGCCTATGGCTAACTTGCCTGTGGTCGCTGATCCAAAGGAGGAGGAGTTGACCAAAGTTAAAGAGGATCTCAAGATGCTCACCAAGAAGTTCGACCAAGTCAGGATCTCTGGAAATTACATGGACTACACCCACATGTCTCCTTATCCTAAAGCGAGGTTACCCGAGAAGTTCAAGATGCCAAATATCAAAAAGTTCAGAGGGAATGGACCCCCGATTGTTCACCTTCGCAATTATCATCGTTTTATGACTCTACTAGGGATCCTGAAGAGGTAATGGCCCAACTGTTTCAGCAAACTTTGAAAGATAGTGCCCTCCGATGGTTTTTATCCCTTGAGGAATCCAGAATCCGTAGCTGGGAGGATGTAGCCCAAGAATTCATGTCGCAGTACAAATACAACGAAGAACTCGAGGTCACCCGCCATGATTTAGAGCTGCTTAAACAAAACTCTGGAGAATCAGTCAGTAACTTCATAGCCCGATGGAGGGAAAAAGCAGCTACCATGACTAATCGACCATCCGAGGAAGAACAGGTCAACATAGTGAAGAAGAATTTCTTGCCCCATGTCCGAGCAACCATGGGAGGACAGTACTACCCCCACTTTCGAGCTCTCAGAGAAGCAGGAGTAGAACTCAAGGAAGGTCTTGCCAAAGAAGAGATTGAACCAAATAAGGTGTCCAGATAGTTCACCCCTAGAAAATATGACAAGCCTGCCAATGCTACAGTTTCAACCATCAACAACATCTCTCAACCAACCACATCATGGGCACCAGAAAGCTGCCCTGCCCCCATCCAAAGGGAATACACTGAGCTTCATGCTCCCCTCTCCAAAGTTTACCAAGCCCTATTAAGCCGAAACCTCATCAAACCTTTGGATCCACGTCCATTGCCAAACCCACTTCCCAGAAACTTCAAGACTGATGCTCATTTAGCCTTTCACCAAACAGCTGGCCATACCACTGACCAGTGCTTCCACCTTCGAAACATAATCCAAGATCTCATCGACCGGGGTACCATTTCCCCACCAGCCAATCCTAAGACAAACACTACTCACAATCCACTCCCAAATCACACCAATGCCATTTTCTTGGAAGAAAACCCGAATTTCGATCCATCAACCCAAATCACACCCCTATACCCTCCTAAACCTCTTCAAATTTGCCCATATTTCCTCCTACACCCTACTAACCCTGCTAATCAGACACTGTCACTCCTTACTAGAGCATGCATCGCTGTCCGTACCCGTTCCGAAGAGGGGAGTATGGAATTGTCAGAGATCTTAAACCAACTCCTAGAGTTCGGGCTGAAATTGCCCTCAAGGATGAATATCGACTGCCAGAGGTTCAGTGATTGTTTCTGGAAGCGCAAAAATGGGCCCGAGAATCAGATGGTTGGGTGGTATCTACCGACGAAGTCAGCTTGGATAATGTTGTCCAGACTATGGTAGAATTATTCAGGCAAACCAACAGCATTTGCAGTATCATCGAGTTATTTGGTGCTTTGAAGCTACAAGGGCGCCTAGCCCCTTCACCCTTACACATCCCCACAGAATGGGAAGACAAATATGAGGAAGCCATTGAAGTTATAGAATGCATTGACTTTATAGGGGAAAACAGAATTATTACCACCGGATGGGGGGAAGAATGCGAAGACTCGAATGAAGAGAAAGCTTCAGGAAGAAGTGGCCCAGTAACCGACTTTTGTGGGATGATATCATTTGAAGAACTCCTCGGAGAAATAAATAGGGTGGCAGAACAACCTGAGATTGACGAGGAAACGGGATTCATGTTTTTCTCTTCTTCAGTAAATCACATGATTAGATCAGGGAGACATTACCAGGTTCCAAGCTCACTACCAGCAAATGACAAGGGGAAGGGCGTTGAAAACCTTCCTATGCTAGAAATGACCATCGAAGAGAGCAAGATCCTTGATCAACTGAAGAAAAATCAAGCTAACATCACTCTATGGGGGCTTTTCATGTCTTCCCAGCTGCACAAAAATGCTTTAATCAAATTACAGACTGAACCTATAGTTCCTCCCTTTACCACACCAGAAGAAGCGATAAATCTGGTCGGATCCTTGACCTCTACCCAAATGTTGTCCTTTTCTGAAGAAGAAATCCCCAAAATTGGGCCAAATCACAATCATGCACTCAACATCTCCATCGAAGTTATGGGGAAGGTTGTACCGCTTTCTCTCGTTGATAACGGATCCTCTTTGAATGTATGCCCACTGAGAACCTTCAAATGTTTCGGTCTGAAAGAAAGTGACCTCGTTCTAACCTCCGCTGCCGTGCGTGCCTACGATAATACCCGTCGTGAGGTGATGGGATCCATAAAACTTGCAATAGGGGTTGGACCTATAAACCCTGTCGTTGAATTCCAAGTCATAGACATCCCAGCTTGGTTCAACCTGTTTCTCGGATGCCCCTGGCTCCACAATATCAAGGGTGCGTCTTCCTCATTCCATCGAAAGTTTCCCACACCGCATACAACCGCGTATCAAAGATGCCGAAGAGACTGAGGAAAGTGATTCTGAAGATTCCTTTAACTTACAAACACTGGGGCTGACACTTTGCATGGTTCATTCAGGCACTACATCAATAGACCCATCCCGTCTGATTAAAGCTGCTAATACACCTCTCCTCAACTGGCATGCCGCGCCAGTTCTACCTCTTGAAATCTCCCCTAACCCCAATGTTGACCCTATTTCTTCTTCTGTTGTCTATTCTGGATCAAATGTAATCGAGACCTCTTTTGACGAGGTTCTCAATGCTATTTTTCCTATCAATAAAATAAACGAAGATTTTGAGTATCTTGCTGTGCCTTACATTAACTGTTTAGATTCTAATCAAACTTTTGATGATGATGATTTTGCAAATGAACAATTCTTAACTGATCTAAATAAGGTTAATAATAAACAATATAACCGCGTTCAAGTTAATGAGGAAGAGAGTGTTGTTATTAATCTCGGTTCTAGTAGCCAACTACGCGAGATTAGGATAGGGGCCACCCTTGACGAGCATGAGCGCGCACAACTCGAAGAATTGCTAAAGGAGTTCGTGGATGTCTTCGCATGGTCCCATGACGATATGCTCGGTATTGATCCTGAAATAGCTCAGCACGAGATCCCCACTCTCCCAGATTACAAGCCGGTTAAACAAAAGTTGAGAAAGCTCCTCACCGAATGGTTGCTCAAGGTCAAAGAGGAGGTGGTCAAACAGTTGAACGTATGTTTCATTCGAGTGATCGAATAGCCCACGTGGCTAGCCAACATTGTACCTGTACCGAAATCAGGAGGGAAGGTTCGAATGTGTGTAGATTACCGAGATTTAAACAAAGCTTCTCCGAAGGATGATTATTCGTTACCCAACATCGACATGATCGTGGACAACACAGCTAGTCATGCTCTCAAGTCGTTCGTCGACGGGTTTTCCGGATACAACCAGATCAAGATGCACCCCGACCACCAAGAAAAAAATGCATTCATCACCCCATGGGGAAACTTTTGCTACACCGTTATGCCATTCGATCTCAAGAATGCTGGGGCTACCTACCAAAGGGCGACCACAACCAGCCTGCACGATCTGATTCACAAAGAGGTCGAGGTTTATGTGGATGATATGATTATCAAGTCCAAAACTAGAGAATGTCATGTTCCCGCACTCCGGAAGTTCTTCAAACGATTGTGACAGTATCAGATGCGACTTAATCCACAGAAGTGTGTCTTCGGCGTTACAAAGGGAAAACTCTTAGGATTCATGGTCAGTGAGAAGGGGATAGAAGCAGATCCCGCCAAGCTGAAGGCCATACTTGAGATGCCACCTCCCCGAACAGAGAATGAAGTCCGAGGTTTCCTTGGGAAATTATAATATATCAGTCGGTCCATCAGCCAGCTAACCTCCATCTATGAACCAATCTTCAAGATCCTTCGAAAGGATTCAACCAAGGTTTGGAACGAGGCCTGCCAAGAAGCTTTTGATCGAATCAAATAATATCTGACCCAACCTCCAGTTCTCATGCCACCACAGCCTGGTCCCCCTTTGCTCCTATACCTAACCATAACCGACACTGCAGCCGGGGCTTTGCTAGCCTAATACCTTGAAGACTCTCGCAAAGAAAGAGCCATCTATTACGCCAGTCGCAAATTGGCTGGGTACGAGGTCAACTACACTGCTTTGGAAAAAGCATGTGTCGCGCTTGTCTGGGTCACCCAAAAGTTGCGACACTATATGCTCGCCTTCCCCATCAAACTCGTATCCTGAATGGATCCTGTTAAATACCCGCTTGAGAAACCCTCCTTATCTAGCCGAATGTCCAGATGGTTGATGCTCCTAATCGAGTTCGACATCGTGTATGTCACACAGAAAGTTGTTAAAGGAAGAGCCATTTCTGACTACGTCGTCGATTACCACGTAGAAGAAGCTAATGTCTGGATCTCCAAATTCCCAGATGAGAATATCCTTTGCACTGCCCATAGAAACCTCCGATGGCAAATGTTCCTTGACGGCGCTGCCAACACAAAGGGATATGGCATTGGGATACTCCTGGTTGCCCCAGATGACTCTCATACTCCCTTCGACATAAAATTGGATTTCCCCTGCACCAATAATATGACAGAATACGAGGCATGCACAGTGGGCCTCAAGGTCGCTCTCAAGAAAGGTATTCAATACCATGATGTATATGGGGATTCTTCCCTCATCATCGGTCAAGTGCTCAGAAAGTGGAAAGTCAAGGACGAAAAACTCCAATCCTTTCACGCCCAATTAGAAGAGTTAGTCTCCCAATTCTGAGATATCACCTTCCATTACCTACCCCGAGCAAAGAATAACCTAGTTGATGCTCTCGCCACCTTAGCCTCCATGGTCAACATGCCCGAAGGAATAACAATGACCCCCTTCCTAGTTCAAAAGTAAGACAAACCAATCCATTGCTACCATATTGAGCTCGTCACCACAGAAGATCCTGAGCTAGTCAACTACTGGTACTATGATATTTGGTGCCTCCTCAGGTACGGTAGGTATCCAGAGGGTTCCAATAAAAAAGACCGAGCTACCCTCCGAAGGCTAGCCGCCCAGTACATTATCAGTCATAAAGCACTACTCAAGAGGAATTTCGATGGAACTCATTTGCAATGTATCGCAGGGGCTGACTTTGAAAAGATAACGTAAAAAATCCACAACAAGGAATGCGGGCCCCACATGAAAGGTCACATGCTTGCCAAGAAGATCATCCGACAGGGTTACTACTGGACCACCATGGCCGAGGATTGCACCGCCTATGTTCGAAGATGCCCCTAATGCCAACAGTTCTCCAATCTCCAACATCTCCCTCTGCGGGAATTATACAACATGACTTCTCCCTGGTCTCTCTCCACCTGGGGTATCGACATCATAGGGAAGGTTACACCAAAGGCTTCAAACGGACACGAGTTCATCCTGGTTTCCATCGATTACTTCACCAAATGGGTCGAGGCTGAGTCATACGCAGTGTTGAACGCCAAGAAAGTGGCCAAATTCATCAAAAAAAATATTATCTGCCGATATGGGGTCCCGCACGAGCTTGTGTCAGACAATGGTTTGCACTTCGAGGCAGAAGTAGTCAACGAGTACGGGATCCAGAGACACAAATCTTCTCCCTACCGACCTCAGACCAATGGCGCAATTGAAGCCGCCAACAAGAACCTCAAATCCATCATCAGTAAGATGATCGAAAGCTGTAGGGATTGGGCCGACCGGATCCCGTACGCCCTCTAGGGCTATCAAACCTCAATCCGAACCTCTACTGGGGCTACCCCTAACTCCCTGGTCTACGACATGGAAGCGGTCCTACCTGTGGAGCTGGAAATACCATCGCTACGAGTCATGCTCGAAAGCAAGGTTAGTGAAGAAGACTGGTGCCAAAGCCGTCTTGATGGGCTAGCCCTCCTAGATGAATGGAGATTAAAAGCTCTTTACCACATACAGGGATACCATCGACGAATAGCGCGATCATTCAACAAGAGAGTCAAGGACCGCGGTGTCCGAGAGGGGGATTTAGCCCTCAAGGAGATAATAGAACCCATCTAGGACCCCAGAGGAAAATTCAAGCCCAATTGGAGCGGCCTTTATATTGTGAAGAAAATCTTATCTGGCGGTGCCGCCATGCTCACTGACCTGGATGGGGAAGAGATGGCTCGTCTAGTCAATCTGGACCATCTCAAGAAATTCTACCCCTAGTCCGAAATCTCGGCGCGCTACGACTCTTCTCATCCCCCTTCTATTCTAAAAAAAAAAAAAAACTCTTCATTTCCCTCTACCCAGAACTACGTGGGCCTGATCTGCTGCAAAAACTATTTTCAAACAGATAAAAACTTTTCAAAAAACCCCAGAGGTACGTAGGCAGCTCATACATCTCACATGAGCACGACCCCTTTTTTTTCACAAAAATATATTCTTTTCTTACCTTCGAGAACAACGATTCATTCTAAACATCTACTTGAACAAGAGGATTATGTATGCCTTAACGATCGGTATAGATAATTCAAAATACAAAATTCATCGAAAGGCACAGCTGGATGATCAGAAACTTGTTTATTTCATTAATAAGAAATTACAGTACGGATTACATAAGAAAAAGGAACGGATAACTCCTTTCCCCCTATTGCCATAAAAAGCCAGATAAAATCCCCATTCCCTATTACATAAAATAAACTCCCGAAGAGTCCTACCCACAACTACCAGAAGAGCCTGCGCCCTCATCATCCACGTCCTGTGGACCCCAAGTCTCCCCTTCCAGAATAGAGTGTCACAAACATTCCATGGATCGATGAGCCTTGACCATCTTCGAAAGACCACAACACCCCCTTCTATGGAGTCAGATAAAACAAACCACCTTTGACCAGTCTCTACTGCCAACATCTTGCTGACTACTTTCCTCCACAACCACTTCATATAATCTTTGGGGACATGGCAAACCTTCCCAACAGACTGAGAGGTACGGGTCGACGGACGCCGATTTTCCCACAGAGACCCAAGCAACAGACGCAGGCGCTCAGTCAAATCCTCTACTGGAAAGAAATTTGAGGTCCAAGGGGGCACGACATGCGTCCAGCCAAATTGGCACAGAAGCCGCCAAGGGAAATAAAAAGAGGTCTGTCTGAGACCAACCAGCCGCACATATGAATACTTTCCTAGCTCCAGAATGGGCTGCAACTGCCCCCACCAAGGCACTGACCAATACAGCCCACAAGCCCCATACTCCACAAACCAATTCTCCCAGTTCTCAACATACAGGCCAACACGAATGAAGTAGCGCGAAAAGAAGTTGGGTACAGCCGACAAAGGATATTCTGGAGGAGTCAACAAGCGAAATCTTTCAGACAACCACATGAACAGCATCACAGGGCTACCCCTCAAAAAGTCAGAACGGCCTTCTCTCCAGGCATCCAGGCTATTCAGAGTCTCCGCCAATATCACCACCGCAGGATTGCGACGGTATGACATCTATGAAGTAATGGCTGCAAGTTGTGGGTAGACTTGCACCTCCCCAGTCACCAATAACAATTTTGAAACCAGACCCAGAATAACGGCTCCAGCATAGCCAGCATCACCTACTTCTCGCAAATGCACGGACTGCAGCACCGCCGGGAGGGAGATCATTCCTCTAACAACCAGTGACCTGGCCGACGAAGGCGAGATATGAAGAAGTCCGGCCAATAAATCCCTAGGAGAGAGGGAAAATTCGGGCAAAGCAGCAGCAACACTGGGATTCACACCCAATATGGCAGAAAATTTCTCGTAGGTAGGACAAACTTCTTCCAACCCAAAGTGGAATACATGGTCTTCGGGGTACCAGAATTGTACCGCCGCTATCAGCATATTCCACATAAAAGGCCGATTGAGCCACAAGGAGACTCGACGCATGTTGAAAGCATCATAGTCGACATTATAAGAGCACATAGCTTCCAAGGCTTCGAGGTAATTGACAAACTCAATGCTACCAGGGAGAGCCATCTTGCAAGACTAAAAGATAATGGGTAGGCACATGAGGATGCAAAGGTGTGATGAAAACACTCCACCCTTCTCCCTTTTTATACTTAAAAATCCTCACAAGGGACACAATCCCTGCAGAAATCAGAAGGAATCCTACCCCACAAGGTACTAAAGGCTAAAGAGGGTACCAATCAAAGCCTTCAAATGATGGGACTGGACTAAACTGCCGATAGGCAGGTCAGGGTGCTTGCCGATCGGCAACCCCCCCATTTTTGGAAATTTCCTCCTTTCCTCTTTTGTCAAATAAAAAAACTCAATAAAAATAAATTGATATTCTCAAAAGAATTTCAAGAATCCTGTTTTCTCCTTATAGGATTCCCCTTTTAAATAAAAGCTTTCCTTCGAAAAATTCCAAAAATACTCCTTTTTTTACGGTCTCAGCAACAAATTAAAAAGCGCATGCATTCATTCATCATTAAAATAAAAGGTAGTCAAAAAACTACACTGCATTACATATATCTGTTTTCTGTGTTACATCATTTTGCAGGAAATAGAAAGAAAAGCCAAAAATAATGGGACTCATCTGAACCCACATTCTCTCTCTCTCTCTCAAGAGCTTCCACCCCTGCGACGCGCTCTCTTCCTGTAAGGACATTTTTGTCCATTATCATTTTGTTATGTCGTACGCCGTTACACCGTTGAAGAAATTCAAGATTCATATCGTCGTCAACGGATCCGAATATCAAAGAAGAGAAGGAATAATTTTTCTGACAGGCCGGACCGGTCCGCCCAGGAAAAAGAACCGATCCGACCCCAGACCGGTCCACCCCTCTAGCGAACCGGTCCGCTTGCTGAAAATCCAGTAGACCCCGGACCGATAGAGAATCGATAAAGCCAAATTTTAAAAGAACCGATCCGCCCCTCGGATCGATCCGCCTCAGACCCGGACCGGTCCGCCTGGGATAAAGTCAGCCAGATCGTGCAGAGATTTTTTAGGGCCAGAACTACTTTTATATACCCACTACGGGGAGTTGGTTTAGCAAGACTTCTTCACACGATTTTCAGAGTTCATAAACTCAAAGTCTTCATCTTTATGAGTTCACAAACTCATGTTTAATTCACACAACCTTGCCATATCTGTGTGAATGACTTTGCAACCCAAGAACACACTTTTATTGTTCATACCCTTGTGGAGAAGACCGTTCTTCTTCCTCATTGCTGCCCTCCTGAAAAGGGAAACTTCCAGCCGCCGACTACAGATCCGACGCCCGCGGGTAATTCTCTGTCACCCTTGTATTTTCATTGTAATCCGAGAAATTGTAAAGCTACAATATTATAGTGAAAATAAATGGTTTTTCCCCTTTGGGGGATTTTTCCTCATTTGTGTGTGTTTGATTGTACTAGCATGTCCTATATATTATTCAATCACACCTAGTTTCATGTTTAGGGTTTAATTGGGTTAAAACTGAGTTTAATTATATAATTTCTTAATTTAAACGCAAGCGCACCCCTTCACTTCCCCCTACGGCGAGACGACACGCCCCCACTACTCGAGCCAGAGTCTTCCCCAAACGATGCTGATGGCACCAAGCAAGAAGGAACAGGGACAGCATCCCGAATGTGGGCAGTTGCCGATGATATCCAGTCTCTAATGTCTCTCAGTCAAGTGGTCAAAACTCGAATTTGCTGCAAGGAAAAGTCAGAATCAGTATCAAGCAAAAGAAGTCAAAAAGAGGAAAATGACCGAAGGGTTTACCACAAGACGAAGGACCTCCTCTGTCAAACCCAGCTCATCCGGATCCATCGCAAGAGGACGGTGCAGCATCGGCACTATCCATACATCGGCCCACCGGATGTTGTACGAAGGAGTGTGCAACTGCACGAAAGGGAACTCCGAGGTCGCCGCCGCCACTAATGTCGACGGACCACAACCACTGTGGGAAGACCCCACCACCCGAATCGAACCCGCAGGAGGGAAAGGAAAAGTGTCATGAATACTGGGCGCCATCAACCAACTCATCACAGAGTCCATATAGTCATACGACGCAGTCGTATCAGTGTACAACGCATAGGACTCGCCTATCATCGCTGCGATCTTCTCATCCTCTAATAGCTGTCGCTCCTACCTCATAGACGTGGGAGGCTACGCAGGTGGCACCACCACCTCCTCCCCGACAATCTGGCAAACCACCCTCTCCCCAAGATACCAAGAATGGCCGAACTCATACGCCAACAAACGCCTCATCTGCGCGTTCACCCCAGTCATCCCCGTATCCTGAATGGCTGCCCCCCAAGGATAAAAGGTCACCTGAAAATCCCCAAGCAAGACTAAGTCAATACAAAATCAGAAGGTGCAAAAACCAAGACTGAAAAGGAAGGGACCTTACCTGACCACTAGTCAGGTCATTCAAGACCTGACGCACCGCCTCCAGGGAGAGAGATCCCTTCGACTTCCAATTGGCCTTACGCCATCGGTACAAGTGACATAGGTCCCCAACAGTGTCATCCTTCAGAGAAATTAGTGGGGTGTTGCACCCGATTACCTCATAGAACCACGTCTGAATTCACAAGAAAAAAGAGATGCATAAGGAAAATGCGAATGCATGAAAGGAAAATGCGAATGCATGAGACAAAAATGCAGAAAGTAAAGAATACCTCAAGGAGATACGTGGCCCCAGTAAAAGTCTACCAGCAGCACCGGATGAATGCATCCCAAGAAGAGTAAAGGGTGGCCAAGGTCAGACTCCCCCAATCATTGAAAGGGATGTTCGAAAACATCCTCAGGTACGATAGAAACCACAAATGGATGACGTCGCCGCTCGACGCCACCATGAAACCTCCCAGCACCAACAAGATGAATAACCGGGCAATCTACCTAACTTGCAGCCCGTCCTCCACATCAACCACCCTGCTCAGCAAAATATCCTTCAGCAAGGACAACCGGATGGAATCTCCAGATATCCTCCTCACATCACCAAGTGCCGCATGCACCGCCTCTGGCCTCACCCGCAAGGAGAGATCCGCCTCTATCTGCTCCCCGTCACAATCCAGCCCCAACAGTTGTTGCACATGTATGGGAGTCACCATCATCTCCCCGAAGCCAAAATGGAAAGTGTGGGTAGTGTCCCACCACCTCTCCCCCAAAGCGCACAGGACCGCTGTCGAACGAGGCGTCTCATCCAGCGCAGCCGCCAACCTCCCAAGACCCGCTGATGATACTATCCAGCGCACCATAGGTGGGAGATGATCCCAAACATCCTTAAGCCCCGTCGTCTCGCGGGCACGCATGTTCTTCAAAGAAATATTAGACTGGCAAAAGGAAAAATCTCATAAAGAGTCAAGAAAGAAAGAAAAATCACCCAAAAAGAAAGGAATGCCAAAGGTCAGGTTACTTACATAACCGCCAGGAATCACTCTTGAAGAGCGATGACGCGACGACTCCCGCAGCAATGTCTGCTAATTCGCAACCGGCTCGAATGCATCTAAGGCATTCTCGTTCCCCAAAGCAAGGGGAACCCTGTCCCTCCAATCGACATTTGCGCAGTCGTCAACGGTCAACCACTCCCGGTGGGCAGCGGTGCTCACAAAGGCGGTCATTTCTTGAAGGTCAGAACGTTAGAACAATTCGCAGAGAGAAATTGCAGAAAGAGAGAAGGCAAGAAGTTGTGAAAAATAAAGGGGATTCGCCCCCTTTATATAGGATACCAAGCGCCATGCCGATCGGCACCTCACCATTCCATACCGATCGGCACTAACCCCTCACCTTACCGAGGTAGCCCAAAAGTCCGTGCCACTGCCGAATGGCACCCCTCAGTCTATGCCGGCCGATATCCCCCTTAAAATTCCGTACAGAAATTCCTGGAAAATGCCGGAAAACCCTGAAAAATCCTCAGAAAATTCTTAAAAATCCCAGGAGGGATTCAGAACGTTTTAATCAAGAAAATTTAGCACTCCTTCAGGCGAAACCTCTTTTTTCCCAACGGAACCCTCAAAAGAGAATGACCTCTTGGGCAATGCGCCGGGACCACTTAATCACCTCCTCAGCAAAGTTTACAACCTCAAACTGGTTACCTCCCGAACAATCAACTCCTCCGCTCAAATCAAAGACACAATGCCTCCCCAGCCATCAGCTACCCAGTGCGAAACAATATCACATGGTATTCTCCCCAGCGGAATTCAGAAGAATCACTTTCCCTGGGCAATATTTCCCAAGGTACGATCCAAATCTTCCCCAGCTCATCCATCGTTCCCCAGCAGAATCTCAGATCCAAATTCTTATCCCCAACAGAACCTCAAATTCGATTCGTACCCCCAGTGGAACTCTTTTCTTTTCCCAAGGAAATGCAACCACTCTTGGGTCAGAATTGACCTCGGTCGTCGATCGTCACCACTCTTGGGTCACAATTGGCTCCGGTGTTGGATCGTCACCTTAGTTAGGTCAGAATTGACCTCGGTCCTCGGCCGTCACCACTATTGGGTCACAATTGACCCCGGTCTTGGATCGTCACCTTAGTTAGATCAGAATTGACCTCGATCCTCGGTCGTCACCGCTCTTTAGGTCAGGATTGACCTCAGCTATCAGGCATTTACCCTAAGTCCGCAGATTCGGCTTTGATCCGTAGAATTGATCATCCCCAGCACACTCCTTAGGTCCTCAGAATCGACCTCGACCCTCTGAATCGGTCATACTCCCTCAAAATCATCATGTGGTGTCTATTCGATGGTCATCATTTGTTCCAAACTCACCCATCGAGGGGCTCTGTAGACACCCCATTCTGTTACCCCTAGCTCTCCTTAGGTCCCTAGTACCTCCCGCCATCATTACAAACCCAGGTCACGTCCTGAGTACTGACCTGGAAGCCATCGGGCACCCCCAACTCTATTTGACCCCAAAATCAAACTCTTCGTCTCGACTGAGACTCAATGAATCTTCGAAGGGCACTGAATACCCTTTCCAACAGTCCACCCCGTGCACGATTCCGACTTACCATGAGGACAAACGCGCCGTTTGCGTTCGAAACCTAACCAAGAGGCCACCGGGCGCTCCCAGGCTCTATTTGACCTTTGTTAACTCTTCAGCTCAACCGAGGGTAAATGAATCTTTGAAGGGCACTGAATACCCTTTCCAACGGTCTACCCCATGCGCAATTTTGACTTTCCATGCGGACGAACGATCCGTTTGACTCCGGGAGGCCACCGAGCGCTTCCCGGGACCGGTTGATCAAAGTTAACTCTCCAAACTGGGTCAAACTCTTTGTAATGTCGAAGTACATCTCCTAACCTTTCCAACGGTATGCCCCGTGCACGATTCAGACTTACCATGTGGACGAACGATCCATTTGCGTCCGAACGATTCCCCGTCCAGCGGACCGACAAACGCTTTCGAGCCATATTTGACCCAAAGTCAACTCCCGAACCTGAGATCGGTCCAAGTACTTTCAAAGGTCTCTGATATACCTTTCCAACAGTATGCCTCGTACACGATTCTGACCTACGGTTTGCCCTCGGCGGCCGATTTTCTGAAAAAGCCTGAAGTGCACTACCAAATGGTAGGTCCCAGACCCTGCCTATCGGCACCTACTGATAGGTAGTGACATGGCAATGCCGATCGGCAGACCCCTAGGCTATAAAAAGGAGGCCTTGGCCTAATTTACGGAAGGAGCCCAGATCTGATAGAAATCTCTCTGAACGAATCCCAGAAACCTCTCTTGAAGGCAGCGTGATTTCAACTTCCAAATCCCTCTTTTACCTCCACTTTTCATCCTCCTTTTCATGAAACTTGGTGAATTAACCACTCTCCATCATCATCCAAGCTCAAGGACTCCAACATTTAAGATCAAGCTCAAGATCTTCAAGAAGGTCCAACTTTCTCAAACCCTCTCTTAAATTCTCTTGAATTCCCAATAACTTGTTTTCTTACTTAGCACTTTCATTTTCTCATCTCACACGTCCTAATATACTTTTTTTTATTTTAGTATTATTGCACATCTCTTATTTTCATATAAACAAAAACCCCAAAAATAAGAAAAAGAGGGTTTACTCATAAATTCCAAGTAGGGATTCTCACACTTTTTCCACACTTTTCTCACAACTAATACACTTTTTCTACACACACACATTTACAAATAAGAGATTCCACATTTGGATTTATGGGATAAACCCCACCCCTTTGCTTTGCATGCGAACTACGTGGACTTTGATGCCTTTACAGGCTACGTAGGCATCTCGGGGTGAAATCCGAGATTCGAGTCCTTTCTCTCACTTCTTCTCTCATTTTCTATTTTCTCTAAATCCATTTTTCTTATATTATATATATACCTATTCTTAGTGACACATTACTCCATATGCGTTATCGTTCCCTTATAACAATCGACGTAGGGGTAATCACGTAAATCTTAATTTTCTAATATTACTTTTATATCTTCCTACGGATGACTCGCTTTATCTTTTCCATGATACAAGTCGAGGATTCCTACCTCCATTCTACATATACTCATGCACACATTTCACGGGGGGAAACATAAAGGAAAATAACAAATATCCATAAGAGACCGAAAGGGCGAAATGGGTGCCTAATACCTTCCCATTTCGTAACTAAGCCTCCGAACCCTTCTCGAATCATCTTGGTTTTGCACGCACCAGTATGTCTTTCGATGCCATCCTTCGGGGTGGCTCCCCCTTTCTTTTGTCTGTTTTAAGTAAAATAGACTGGCGACTCTGAATCTCTCTACATTTTCACACCTCACAAATCGATGCCAACCGAAGGTCTCTCCCGAGAGGGGACGGGTGGGACCCGAAGGATCCTTTTCCCTCCGCGGCGGGGATTGGGGATGGCCACAGCCGAGTCACAATTTCATTCCATTTATCCATGTGACTGTTTGATAGATATTTGAGGCGCTACGTCATTCCATCCATGTGCTTTACATTGATTGGAGTCTTTTAGATGTGATTAGTGATATCTTTCTACATGTTTGACTCCAATCTCCTTTATTGCACACATGCACGGCTATATTTGATTATTGTACTTGTCTATCACATATTGGCTTGAGTGTTTCCTTCTCAATTCTGTCTAAACAACTAACAATATGCGATAAAACTTGACAAGATTGGAATGCATGTAAAAACCATTTTGGTGAGACTGTGTGTTTATTTGAAAACGGGGAAGGGCTGCGAAAGGTTCATTTAGCCTTTGCGATTTTAAGCCACCGATAAAAAGGACCTAAAAAATTGATGAATTTTATTATCCGGGGTCCAAAGAGGTTAAAAGAGCCCGAAAAAAAAATTAAAGGCAATAAAAAGCAATATATGCCAAATATGGGCCATTAGGTTTCCCCATCAATTCTCCAAAGTGTGAGAATTTATAATGCCTCTATTCAAAATATAAATCTGAGGGAGTTTTGGTTGGAGGCTATAAACGGGTTTGCACTTCCTTGAAAGTCCTGAAAAAGCATGAAATAGTTTTGGACGTTATTGGTGTGGAAATCACTTTAAGCTTTGATTTGTTGATTTGATTGAGTCAATGTCTCATATTACCATCTTCTTACACCAAGGGAAGATTTTGAGTTCATTCGTTAGGAGTATCCGATATTCATCGTGCACATATGTCATGTTTGTATGCATTGATTTTCCTTTAGTATTTGATCACACCCCTTCATTTTCTCTATCATCGACTTGGTTGTTTTTGTGTTCTTTCATGGTGTGATTCTTTGTTGCATATTATGTGTGAAAAATTTTGAAAAATACAAAAATAGCAGTTTATTCCGGTGTGTGATTCTCCATGTGCATTCACTTATGCTTCTCATATTTGTCTATTTGGGGACATCATAAAAAGGGGGGAGAAGAATTATGAGGAAGAATTGTTTTGGTGTTTGGTTATTGTATGAATGATTTGCTTAAGCTTAATTGATCATCAATTTTTGCATATCATTATATTTCAAACTGTTGCTTGTCACGGGTATTTGCTTTATCTCATGTGTGTAGGTACAACGTTGTTCATTATTGAATTGCACACCCTGATGAGAAAAGCTTTGAAAGTTTCTGAAGAGCTGAAGATTTGAAAGTCATGTCATTTAGTATTCTCAGTTTGAGAGTATAATGGGGATATTATCTTGTATGTCATTTGATTGCATAATTCGTTTTTTTATGTATGTACCGGCATAGACATAGGGGGAGATTTGTAAGGACATAATTTTATAAATGTCTGGGGTAAAATCTAGGAATTTTCTGTTTTTTCCTAGATCATAGTTTGTATGTCTAATACCTCTACATTCGGCACGTCAACAGGATCAACCTCGACAGCCTTTATTCGAATTCAATGCGTCCATTATCTTCACGTGCATTATGCTACATGCGACGTGCTTCTTAGCTCATTCCCACTACTCCACTACGCTTTATCGGTAAAAAGTTTTATTGGAGCTTTAAATATTTGCATAAATATTTGGGAATTTTTGTGAAAATTATTTTTGAAGTCTGGATTAATTTTTTATCAAAAGTAGAATTTTTTCTAAGTGTAGAAGCAAAGTTCCTTGAACGACGAGCTCGCTCAAACGACTTTGAATGTCGTTCGCGCGAGATAGGCATGTCGCGCGATCTCGTTCGAACGACTTCTGTCCTTCGTTCGAGCGACATGGCTATCTCGTTCGAACGAGACACCGCCTCGATTTTCGTATAAATATCCGTTCTCCTTCTACATGTTTTTCAAGTCTTTATGCAATCTCAATATTCTGCAAAAACATCCAAGAATAAGACTTCATCTTTTTAAGGTTTTCTAAACCTTTTTGATTCACAAAACCAGTCCCATATATGTGTGTGAATCTTTAAACCTTCAAGAGGATCATTTACTCATCTGGAGTAATTTGTGAGGAAGCCGTTCTCTTCTTCATTGCAGCCCTACTGAAAAGGGACAGTTCCAGCCGCCGACAACAAAATCGACACCCGAGGGTATTTCTGTGTCATATATTTTCATTGTAATCTGTGTAAGCCGTTCTTTTACAAAATTATAGTGAAAATAAAAGGTTTTGCCCCTTTGGGGGATTTTTCCTCATTTGTGTGTGTTTGATTGTTCTTGCTTGATTTTATCATCATCAATCACACCTAGCTGCATGTGTAGGCCTTAATTGATAAAAACTGAATTTAATTAAATAACTTCCTTATTTGAACGCAAGTGCACTCTTCTCATATCTCCATAAATTCGTTGAAACTAATGGGTATACATAGAGTTCATTAATTAAATAACGTTAATAAGTATATCCGCACAATAAATATTATTTATAACACCCCTCTTGAATGCCCACCATTCAACACAATTGCCTTATTAAATCTTCTTAAGGAAAATCGTGTGGGGAAAAGTTCAAAACAAATGAAAAAGAGTATCTTTCTTAACACAGTCTTCAATGTTAACTTAACTTTCTTTGGCTAGGCTAATTCATCTTCAAGTGAAGAAATTTTGTTCTCAAAATAATATTTGGACATTTCACACATTTGAAGTTCCTTTTTGACATTTTCAAGTTTCATAAGCAAGGCATCTTTCTAATTTTTCAACCAACATAAGCTTTTAATAACCACTATCATTTTGAATTTTTATATTTGTCAAAGATTCATTTTCCACTTTCAAAATGTTCACCTATTTCTTCAATGTATATGTTAAGTCCAAAATTTTAAATATTTAATTATTAAGAACCTTGACATCTGCCCACATAATTTACTTTTGACACTTATGTTGACTAACCAAATTAAGTTCACTTTTTAGCACATTATTTTCATTTTTAAAAACTAGATTTTAGTAGACAACTTAGCATTTAAATTTTGCTATTTTAGAATTTTTTTCATAAGCATGTGATGTTTATGACTTGAAATTTAAAATTTTTCATAGCCGCTAGAATTATCATCAGCATGAAAGTATTAAAAAACAACACTTGAGTTCTTTTGAGAAGAATAACTAAAATTACCATCAACTTTGGAATTAAGACATTTTGACTTATTATTCATCACAAAATTCTAATCTTGAGACGGTCTAGAAAAATTGGAACAAAGTTCACTCAAAATATAATCACACATGTTACGTTATATGGACCCTCCAAAGACAATAATCAAATAGTCAAACCAATAAACTATGACAAGCAAAAAGGTTGATAAGGCGCAAAATAATAAATTAGCACACTAAGATCTAGCTCAGGATGTTAAGCCCCAAAAGAGAAAACATTATCTGATACCAATTGAAAATATATAATATGGCATGCTAATGCCCTAGGGGTGAAAGGACATACACATAAATAACACCCAATTAAAATTTTGATTGTTAGAATGGATTTAGTTAAAAACCAACTTGTTTAAAAAATTCCAAACACTTTATCAAACTTCCACTGACATATTTAAACAATATATATACAACTATTGAAATTAAAACAAATATGAAAACGAATTTCAGCAATGATGTTTAATTTGTGATATGATATACAAACTCACACTCACTTATGAAAATTATCAAACATTTGTCCTTTAAATAATGAGATCCAATTTTACTTAAGGAATGTTTTTATGATATTAGTAAATTAAATTTCAAAAGCATTTGTTGCAATGCATCATGATGGAAAATCAACTCCTAGATCCAATTCTAATTTAATATATGTATATGTCAGATTTAGCCAAATTAGGTTAATCAAATTACGATTAAGTGAAATGTAAACATGTATGAACTTAAATCAATTGTAGATCATAAATTTTGTGCAGTCGTGTCTTATGAATAATTGTAAAGGCACAATTGAGATAAAAAAACCAAGTTATATAAGGAAAAATCTACTTAGAGGAAAGAAGCGCATGATGCTACAACTAATCCACTAGAAAAAAGATTTTACAAGATATCATGCATAAACCTATCTTCAATACCCTTAGAATCTCTCATTGTGCTCCGATCCTCATCACTCCTCTCAATCTAGTGGTTCTCAATCGAAGATCCTTCTTAGAGAGCGGATAATCCACTCTAATTAGATTCAACACATCCAAATCTAACCAACTCAACAAATTTTCCTCCTTGTTGATCTCTCAACTAAAGATGTCCAATCATAAATGAAGGTATCATGGTCTCGTAGGTTGATTTAATGAAATCGCTCAAAATATCTCACAAAATGTTTAAACTAAAGTAAAGAAAAATAAATCTCATTTAGGGTTTCTAGTGAGAAAGAAAAAATCTCGGATCTACAATTTAGTGAAACGAAAATGATATTTCTAAATGAAAATTGGTGACAGGATGGGTTTTTATAGTAAAAAAATCATTTGCACGCTCCCAATAGATCATGCACACGAGACCAATTCATCACTGTGCGCGCGCCCTTTAAATTTGACTCAAAAAAGATAAAATTGTCCTCAAATTCATGTTGTACGCTCAGTGCCAAAATACCCCCATGCGTACTCATACTACGTTAAAGGTTAACATAACATTGTTTAGAAAAAAACTCTAATGGAATTATACCGGAAGGCCCCTTTGCATATGTTTGCGAAAAATGATATTTTGAGAGTAAAGATAAGTGCAGGAGTGTGGAAAAAGTTAGAAAATCCTAATGTATTAAGAGGTCATAAACATCATCCAAAAATGTCCAATATTCCACTCAGAGTCTTTGAATCTGATGAAGAGTGGTCATGCAAATTGTCTCGAATACAAAAAAGGCATGCAAGGAAATAAAGCATGTAGACATGTTAGGACGATTAAAGACATGTTCTCGAATCATAAATTAAATATTTTGACATGGAATAAGACAAAAAATACTTTTATACATTTTCACAATGCACCATAAGAGCTCGTTGAACTAATTAACAACCATGATGATGTTTAAAATCTCATATATGTGTCGCCAAAGTTCAAGATGCAGTGCAAAATACTTTATTTTTGCACGGTTTGATTGAGTTGTAGGGTCGTTACATGGGATGTCTAGTTTTTAATTAAATATTTATATCAATACTTGATAACATAATAATATTATTTAATTAAACTATTATTCCATTCATAATATTATTCTTGTAGCAATACATAAGAATGTTTGCAATGTAAAACTATTAAAGAAACAACATACATAGTAAATAAAATTTTTGAACTTGTATTTATTATTGAATAAAAGTTGATAAGTGATAGACAGGGTTTTTCCGCGGCGCGAGAGTCACCTACGCGCCGATCGTTTTATATTCGGGTCACCAACTCTATACAAAAACCTAAGTTACAAATCTACTTGCGATACAAGTACAGCGGTAAGTCGGGTATCGAATCCACAGAGAATGTTTGATAGATCATAATAGATTATTAATCCAGGAATAAAAGTGTAAAAGTGTGATGTGTGCTAAGGAAATAAAAGAAAAGAATAAGGTAAGTCTAAATAAAAGTAAAGCGAGGATCGGGATATCATCCAACCATATGGCTCGAAACAACTATTAGTCAGAATTTTGGCTCGAGAGCAATTTAATCGAGCATTATATTAATAAGAACAAGTATATTAATGGTGAATGAGATGGAAAGTTCAACATACACAACCCATAAGGTTGTCAACCCAAAGAGAAATGAAGCCAAGGTCTCAAAACCCACAAACCCTAGGCTAAACTAATTAAAATTGAGTATTTTTAAGTATTACAACAAAATTGGGTTATATAGTAAGTTGGAATAAAAGAAAAGAAGAACGAAAAGAAAAGGAACCTTTGGTCGATCGATCGATCATGAACAAAATATCCCAAGTTGACAAGGATCGATCGATCGATCCTTTTGATCGATCAATCGATCAAGCAGGGCAGAGTCAAGGCAGCATACTGCATTCTTTTCTTCTTCTCTTCTCCCCTCTTTTGGTTTCAATGCTTTTCTCTTCCACCAAAAGTGCCGTAACTTTTTCGTTAGGGATTCGAATCGCGCACCGTTCACGGCTACGTGAAGCTTGCGAGGAGGGCTAAAACTTTCATGAGATGTTGGGCCAGGTGCCCAAACTGTGAATTGACCGAATTGCCCTTGAACGTGCGATTGCGTACGAAACTTGAGCAAAATGCGTCCAAACTCCATTCTTAGTACCTAAATACCTACAAAAGCCCAATTATACCTCATATAGCATGTTAACAATATAAATCGAGGTTGTCTAGTTAACGAGCTTAAATATAGAGATTGAGGCACTCGAGGGGGCTAAAATGCTTAGGTTCGAGAGATGAAATACGCAATATTTCCGTATTATCACACCCCTAGCTTACACATTGCTAGTCCCTAGCAATGAAATATGATGCAACAAGAACTACAAGTAAAGCAAAAGCAGGATAAGTACAAAAATATGGTATAAAAGCATAAGGCCACTTTCGCGGGCAATTCGATTGCCTTTAGCATATGCAATAATCCGTTAAACCCCTAGGTTACCCTAGTGGATGAGTGTCATCTCGTGAGGGTTTTCAGGTATGAAACCCACAAACATCATAAAGTTTCCTCAACATATGACCAATCACATGCGACAAACTCAACAATATGAACAAGATTTTAGCATGTTATTAGCATGTTGAACGAATTTAAACAAAAGTCCGAAATCATTAACATTATAGAATGCACCTCATAGAATTGAAACTTTAACATGTGGGAGGGGAGTGAGCACACGCAAAATGTGATTTGACAAAAACTTAAATAACTCGGATACTAAATATCAAAGCATGCATAAAAGTCAATCCTCACGGGCATTACACTCGTCAAATGAATTCACTTAAAATATGGAGGTAACACAGGGGACATGCGGGCATAAAGAGTAAATGTAAAGGGAAACTAGGCCACGCACATGTCACAATTGAAGAACCCTATATAGGAAATAAAAATTGTAATCTCAGTGAAAGGATACCACACATATAAAAGAGGCGAAATGCATTTTCATAGATTATCAAAACTATTTATACTTTTAAATTACATCTACTTAAGATCACATAGGACTTTAATAGGGTTGTAATGTAGGCTAGGTTAGGGTACGAAATGAAAGAGATGTATATACGGATTCAAAGTGTTTGGGGATGAAACTCGGGATAATGGGAAAAAGTGGGCAATTTCAAAATTGGACTAATGATTTCCAAACGAGCATTAGATATAACAATCGAGAGAGTAACAAGTATTATTGAATCACTACAAACAATATATACAACTTTCTCTTTCTTTTTCTTTTCTTCTTTTTCTCACTTTTTCTTTTGTTCTCTTTTGTTTTCAACTTTCTCTTTTTCTTCTCTTTTTCACTACACTTTCTTCTTTTCTCACTCTTTTCATGCTTAAATTGCAACCACAAAATACAACAATATCATTCAATCCCAAATAACAATCCAAACAAGGGCATGTAAGGTAATATGTCTGGTATAAAACTCCAATTTGGTGTTAGTTATGGGATTTTGGGTAATGAAACGAAAGGCTAGTATTTAGGCTCAAGTGGGTTGACTAGGGAACATATAAAAGGTGAGGTCAAGGTCATGTGGGTGATATACAAAGATGGCCTATGATCATTTTAAAAAGTTTACACAATTCTCGAGTCAAAACAATATATGAAAATCATGCTCAAGTAATACATTTCAGGAATGAACTCAATTAATGAACGGTCAATGAAAGAATAAAGAGATTACCAACGACTGTAACGTTTTCAAAGAGGAAAGAATAGTGTATACACTCACAAACTATGAAAGGTACAAAGCTTACTTGTTGTAAGTATATACAATGAAACAAAAGATTACCGAGTTATAAAAATCTTAAACCAAATCAATAGAACGATAAAAGTGCATGTATTTATGGGATTAAAGTTTAATTCATGAAGTTATTCATAATATCAATAATGGAGACTTAAGTCTAATAACTTCTAAAATCGAGAACATGCATCATTGGGTTGTCTATTGGATCGGGCAATTATTGAAATTTATCATCGGAAACAAAGGCAAAATGCCCAAAAAAGGAGAAAAAAGAAAGAAAATCTTTTTGAAATTTTTAATTTTTCTAAGAAAAGCATACTAAGCAACTAACATGTGAGAAAAAACATGGACTAAACAAAGAAATGGATAGAATATCCCACACCCCCTAACTTAAAACCTGACATTGTCCTCAATGTGAATTAAGAACCAAGTCAAAGAGAGGAGAATAGCAACATTACCCAAAAGTGGAGAGATCCCCATAAGAACAAGTCCAAAGAATCTACAAAACAAGTTATTACCGAGTATAGCGAAAAAAATAACAAAAAGTTAACTAATTACACTAGACTAAATTAAAAAGGAAAGAAAAAATAAAAAGAAAGAAAGCTAACTATATACAACCTACTATTTAGGCTTCACACTAACTGTACACTAGAAGTCTAAATAGCTGAGGGTCCACCGTAAAAATGATTTGACTTTGGAGGATAAATGGTGTACCCTCACAAACAAGCATGCCTTTCAAAAAATATGAATTTCGTTTGAAAAACGGAAGGCATGTGTAGGCAGAAGAAATGAACCATCGCCAATTAAAAGTTTTGGAGGGACGATGGGGTGTTTGGATTGAACGGGTGACAAAAACATGTGGGGATCAAGAAAAGCCGAATATCCTCCCAATGATTTTGAAATTGGAATGGGAGGCAGCGCACACAAAGGCAAAGATGAGATTGTGGAAGGCGACTCGAGCAAGTACTCCTCATCGGTGAAAAGGTTTAAAACATTAAAGTTTGAAACCAAATCATCGGGTACTTGTGACGGTGTGATAATAGAGGATGAAAATGGGGATGAAAGAAATTCAAACTCATGAGATGAATCATCATTGCATGAAGATTGAGTTTCGAAGGAAATAATATCATTTTCAATGAAATGTTCTTCTTTGGGGGCCAAAGTAGAAATCATTTCATTGCAAATAGATAATAAGTTATTTTCATCCTCACTTTCAATATCTATTAGGCAATGGGAAAAGTCATGAATGGTTTATTCCAAAGTAGGCACAAGTACCTCATTTGGTTCAAAACATTCCTCGACCTCAAAAGTCTCGGAAGCAAAATCGTCCTCGGACTCAAATAATAAATCCAATTCATGTTCCCACAAATGATTTTCTTCCCGATAACGATCTTCAATTTCTCATTTTCATACATACGCAAACCCTCACCGAATGTCATAGGTCAAGGTGCAGATGCATGAAAATGGGAACTTTGAAAATTACCATCGAACTTAAACGAAACCTCATTATTATAGGAATTTTGAAAACTATTCAAATTCGTTTCACAATTCCTATTATAAGGAGGTAAAGGCCCAAAATCATTGTCATCATCATCAAAATTCCAATAACCCAAGTTTTGACTTTCGTTATACTCGCCTAAAGTCATATTTGAATTTGTTATACTTTGGGATTCTAAGTATTCACCGAAAGTCATAGGCTTGTGAGAATTTTTAGAATTATAACAATGATTACCGAAAGAACTGGAATAAGACATGCTTACCCCAAAAATGGCTCAAGTGGCGAATTCCACAAAGTAAGTGCGTGTGGGAAAAAATCGAGCATTTCTAAGTGCTCAAATGTGGAAGTCCTGCAAAATATTAGCAAATAATATAAATAGAAAGAAAATACTATGAAATACTAAATCAAATAATGTCTAAAACAAACTCATCCCCGGCAACGACGCCATTTTGATTAGCAGGGTTTTGTCGCGCCGCGAGAGTCACCTATGCGCCGATCATTTTATATTCGGCCCACCAACTCTATACAAAAACCTAAGTTACGACTCTACTTGCGATACAAGTACAATGGTAAGTCGGGTATCGAATCCACTGAGAATGTTTGATAGATCGTAACAGATTATTAATCCTGGAATAAAAGTGTGAAAAGGTGATGTGTGCTAGGAAATAAAAGAAAAGAATAAGTTAAGTCTAAATAAAAGTAAAGAGAGGATCGGGATATCATCCAACCATACGGCTCGAAACAACTATTAGTCAGAATTTTGGATCGAGAGAAATTTAATCGAGCATTATCAATTAATCATAAACTTTGCACAATAAGGAATTTAAGCCAAAGTTGCGTGAATAAATATTTAACAGAAAATGGGCGCACGCGGATTAAACTCGGATTATTGCTATAAACTCTAACGTTGCGTGACAAAGAAAGTTAAATGCATAATAATCCGACTTTTATACATGCGGGTTCAATTAACGCAATTCTGCACAAAGCCTAATTTTCAGAACTCGGGGCCCGTTAATGGCGGAACGATATCCTGACCCTATTTATCTAGGGGCACATGATGATTAAACTAAATTACAAGTAATTAAACTAGGAAAGCAAGTAATAAAGCAAGTAAACTAATTAACAAAGCATGAAAATTATTCTACAAAGCAAGAAATCAACAAGAACAAGTATATTAATGGTGAATGAGATGGAAAGTTCAACATACACAACCCATAAGGTTGTCAACCCAAAGAGAAATGAAGCCAAGATCTCAAAACCCACAAACCCTAGGCTAAACTAATTAAAACTGAGTATTTTTAAGTATTACAACAAAATTGGGTTATATAGTAAGTTGGAATAAAAGAAAAGAAGACAGAAAAGAAAAGGAAAATATCTGCAGAAAACAGGGCATCGATCGATCGACCCCTTTGGTTGATAGATCGATCATGAACAAAATATCCCAAGTCGACAGGGATCGATCGATCAATCCTTTTGATCGATCGATCGATCAAGCAGGGCCGAATCAAGGCAGCATACTGCATTCTTTTCTTCTTCTCTTCTCCCCTCTTTTGGTTTTAATACTTTTCTCTTCCGCCAAAAGTGCCATAACTTCTTCGTTAGGGATCTGAATCGCGCACCATTCATGGCCATGCGAAGCTAGCGAGGAGGGATAAAACTTCCGTGAAGATGTTGGGCCAGGTGCCCAAGCTGTGGAAAGACTAAAATGCCCTTGAACGTTCGACTGTGTATGAAAATTGAGCGAAATGCGTCCGAACTTCAGACTTAGAATCCAATTACCTATAAAATCTCAATTAACCCCTGCAAAACATGTTAACGTATAAATTCGAGGTTGTCTGGTTAATGAGCATAAATATAGGGAATAAGATACCCAAGGGGGCTAAAATGCGTAGGTTCGAGAGATGAAATACACAATATTTGCGTATTATCAATAAGAGTGCATGTTCATTAGTCTAAGGGTTAGGGCATTGACAACCTCTTCACTATAAGAAAAAAGTCTTTTTGATGCAAAGAAAAATTGTTACTAATCACTAAAAATTTGCCACTAAATCATTTAGTGGCAAAAAAAAAAAAATTGTCACCGCTTTGCTACTGAAGACCTGCTACTAATACCTTTAATGAAAATACTTTGGTAATTGCTAATAAATGTTGCAAATTTAGTGACAAACAGATTTTGCTGCTAAATGATGTACTTTTAGTGGCAAATTATTTGCTACATAAAACAATCAAAATTGTCACTAAAAGACATGTTATTTGCTACTAAAAGGTTCTTTTTGTAGCAAATATAAGATCTGGTACCAAAACTAAGTTTTTTTTTTAGGTTAAGATAGTTCTGTGGCAATTCCTATTTTCCACTAATTTTTTTTTCTCTAGAAAATTATTGCCTCCACTAAATGTTATTTCATTCAATATTCATATTTTATGCACAAAATAATTCACCAATAATGTTAAATGCATTCAATTTTCATATTTAATATTTAAGATAATTAAGACAATCTTGTAATTACTATAATACTTCATTGTCTTCACAAAATAATCAAATCATATTTATAATATTGTATACTCACCGTGACAACCAATATTTGAACTATTCCACATCAAAATCAAGTCAAATATACCAATTACATAAATCGTTTCACCATTCACAAAATTAATAAAAAAATAAATACAAAGGAAATAGATATAAGTGGATTGATCCTTCATACGTTATACATCTATTATGCTACACATATGTTAATATAGGCTACTCGATTAGATAGCTCCTCAAATTTTCCAAAAAGTTCATCCATTAGTTTTTTCATTACAGCGTTCTCCCTTCAAGCTTTATTTGTTTCTCTCCTCACCTCGTCAGCTTCTGTTCTCGCCTCGCTTCTCTCATCGCCTTAACAACTTGTTTATACCTCTTAATATCTTTCTCCCTTTGCATATATTCAAATTGTTTGGTCTTAGAACCAACCCCTCATCTACGTACATAGCCAGAGAGATACCCTAAAATATTTTAAAATGCTTGTGTATCATCAAGCTCCATACCATCTTCAGATTTTAATGCAAGTATTTCTTTCACCTCATCCTATTAACAACTATAAACAATATATAATTTACCATAATGTTATCATACAAAAATTAATTAAAAAAACTTTAAAACTTCTTACGTATGCACTTTGAGCCTTTAGAGTAAGCCAAGTGTCATTTTTTTTACTTCAATGAGTAGTATACCACACCTTTGTCAAGACGCGGGATCTCCAATTTTCTTGTCACTTTATAAAAATTTAAATATAAATAGAGTATCACAACCAATAATAAAGAAGAAATAAATAATTATCAAGAATAACGTTTTTAAGAAATATATGGTACCATCTCATACTCTACTTGATGAAATCTTTTGGTTCCACTACAATGCAGAATCTGCTGCTTAGATCGGTTGATCGAGTTAATTTCACTTCATTTCTGAAAATAGCATAAGGCATCTATTTTCAATAAAATACTGCATGAAAAAAGAAGTAATTAAAATTTAATATAACCTTGCACTTTTTGTCAACAAATGTTCCACAAAGATCGATCCATTTAGCATATGATAATAATTTTGATGAACGACACTAAAGAGCTCTTTCTAAAGAGCCCAGTGATTCGTCTTGAATCGTGCACATATATATCCTCTATAGTTATGCATTTTAGTCCCCCTCGAGTACTTTAATTCCTATGATTATGCTCGATAACTAGACAACCTCCGTTTTATATGCTAACATGTTATTTGGGGTATTATTGAGTTTTTGTGTGCTTAATATGAAGTTTGGTTGCAATCCGGTAAAGTTCAGTTGACATTCGCAATTTCAGGGACAAATTAGTTATTTTAGACTAACGAAATTTTTGCCCAAAGTCTTCATGAAAGTTGAGGCGTTCAGTATATGCTTCTCGTGGACACGAACGGTGCGTGAATTAGAGCCCAAACAAAGTTTTAACGGGCCTTTGAGCGGAGGAAGAAATATAAGAAACGTCACAAAAGACAAAAAGAAAACAATTAAATAAATGACCTCCATGTCCTGGTTCTTAATTGCAGCAGTAGGTCTACACCGTGAGAAGTGGGTTTTGTCCATCTTTGGTCCAAATAATTCAAAGCAGGTCATGGTTTGGACATAAAGGAGATGAATGGTCTTTGGCCTTTCACAAATGAGGGCAGGTGTTTGGCTAAAGCATGGAGGTCTTGGTTTTTTGTTTACTAATATTGTAAATAGGTTGGAGTAAGTCTCGACTACAATTCAAGGATTGCGATGGTTCTTTGGCTTGAGAATACTATTAAAGAAGCATGGTTGTTGCAGCCGGTCGATCGAACCTTCCCCACCGATCGATTGGTGATTCCTATTTTTCCTTGCGCGTTATGCAGTTGGCTTTTCTCCTCTTCTCGGTCGACCGACCCTGACTTCCCGATCGACCGATCCCTTGTTATTTTCGACAAATCTATTTTCCTTCTTTTATTTTTCATTTTGATTTATTTTATTTCCAGCTTAGTAAATAAGGGAGCTTTCTTTTATTTGTAAATATACTTTTATTTTTATCTCTTTTTTAGTTTAGAACCTAGGGTTAAACATTTGGGAATTTTGTGGAGTAACCCCTCTCCTCTATTTTCTTTGGGGTTTTCACCCATTAATGTAAGAGCTTTACTATTCATCCTTTTCCCTTTAATTTAAGCTTTGTATTCCTTTTTTTTTCATGCTTTATTATTTATTTTCGTGCCTAGATAAATTGTTGTAGTTAATTTATTTCTCATTTGCTTTAATTTATGTATTTCATCATGCTTAGTGGCTAACTTAGTTTAGGTTGTTTTGGATTGAAATCACCTTGGGTTGATTTAGTTGCTTTGCTTTGATGATGGTTTTTATTCATTTAATTCGATTGAGTTTTCCTTCTTATTATGCGTATGAGATTTAACGGGGTATATCATATATGTTTCGCATTTACGACCTTGCGTGTGTAATTTTCGGGATATTTGTTGATGCCAAAATCATATTAGGCTTTTATGACGATTTAGGAGGTGGCAACTCTAGATTTGATTAATTGTTGAAATGATACTCGATCTTACTAAATTTGTAAACCCATGTAACCATTTATACTAGTTAACTCGAGGTGAGGGATATCTGTCGCAACCTATAGTTTTTATTCCTTTTTTTAATCTTAGCTTAAATACCCATGCCTAGTTACCTTTTCTTTTTGTCAATAATTATCTTTTTCACTTTTATTTTAGAAGTATTAAACCGAGCAAATTCTAGTAACATTTCTCTGGGGATTCGATACCCAGACTGGTCGTTGTACTCCCTTAAAAGAGTGTAGTCAATAGTTTAGGTTTTTCTATTAAGGCGGTGAAACGAAAAAAATGATTGGCGTGCTGACACTGCCCCACCTTTCACCCTCTATAACCCAGTGGTTTGAAGTGTTCACAATGCATTTTTGACCGAATGATACATAATAGAGTACGGAGTTGATCCATCACTACAAACTTAATATTTTACTCATTTGGTAATTGAAACTTATCCTATTCAAAAGAAAAGAGAAAACACGAAAACTAACTTTATATGGGGCTATGTTCTATATATGAGCATAAGTATAAGCTTACTTGCATAAGTGTCCACATGTGTTCTTTACTCTCTCCCGGGATCTTACTCCACAATCAAAATTTAAATGGAGGGTGATCATGAATAACAATGCCTATTTAAGATTTTAAATTAGATGGAAAATGACCCACTATACGATCATCTGAGATGATGATTTCAATATTCTTCGCCCTTTCAAGTTTCTTTTGAAACACAATTCCTCGTGCTTTTGCTCTGATTCGTTTCTTGGAAGATGAACCTAGTAAAATGTATGATGATGCTGGAAATAACACCACCCTTCAAGGTGTTTGTAAGATCAATTCAATGTTAACAATGGAAGTATAAAGGCATATAGTAGAAGGAGGTGAGGAGAAGAGGAAGGTCACCGGAATATAAGTGGTTCAGCCAATCAGGCCTACATCCACTGTGCAAGCGTGTGATTAATATCACTGTATGAGAGCACTATTGGCCATGGATACAATCTCTGAAGATTTCTCTCTCTACTGTGTAAAATGACAGAGTTTCAGCTAGGGTTGCTAATTTCGAATCCTTTTCAAGGTAGAGGATGACCTCTATATATAGTGCCTGGGGGGTGTAGTGTACCCCCAAGCATGCAATGAGCATGTGCATGAGGATCGAACCAGTATGAGAATGACACCTGGCTGATCTCATGTAGATAATGATGACCTCAATATTCCCTCACGTGAGGGGAATGATTCAGTTATAACTGATTTGTGTACATGTTCCTATCCACACATACACGCATAAGAGCTCGGCCATCTGTGACTGGTCCTAAACTCGGCCTGAAAGAGGACGAGGTTGGTTTGGTAGGGTAACTACTTGATCAGTGGTGACCTTGGCTCAGGGGAAGAGCCTAGGTAAGGCTGGTGGGACTGCAACGTCAGCTTGGGCCGAGGTAATGGTGGCGTAGCAGGAACTTCAGTCGATTTATAGTCGAGGCTAGTTATGGTAATGGAGTTGTCCTTGTAACCTCGGCCTGCACCTAGACGAGGTTGTCAAACTTGGGTGGCCTGATGAGTCATCTAGCCCTATACATCATGAAGATCTCAACTGCTATCTGAATGCGGGACTAGTAACGTCGGCCATGGCCGACCTTGCTTAGGACGAGACACCTGGCTACCAATCTATGACCCCTCCAACCTCTGCTATCTCCTTGGCCGAGGTAGATGTCTCTGAGAAATTGGGTACATTTAGGGAATATCAATCACCCCTAGCCCTTAGTTACCTGTGTGATCAGGTGCCTAAGGGGTATGTTTGTCCGAGGTTGAATTTTTTTAGGTGTTGAATACTTTCTTGACAAGTGTTAGCTACTGGAGTAGGAAGCGTGTCTGACAAGTGTGATGATGTTGGTTGTCGTTTGGGCTCCCAAGGCAATGATGGGCCTTGGGGCGTGTGCAATCATACTTAAGGGTTTAACCCCATTTTTCTTCTCTTTCTTCCTCATTTCTCCCCTTCTCCTAATTTGGCTGTTTCTGCAACTCTCTCTCTCTCTCTACAAAGCTTGGCTGCTTCGTTTTTTGGGATTTATGTGTTTCTTCAAACCTATCTTCATTACACAAGTCTGCAGGTATCATATCCACCTTACTCTACCACTTTTTTCCCCTTTTATTCTCGTATCTTCAATTTCCAGCGAGAGTTTTGAGTTCTCCGGCGACTGCTTGCATTTTTCGGTGGTACTTGTTCTTACTGTTCTTGGTTGTTTTTGTTCAAAGTTTAATAGTTTAGTATTTAATTCAATTTTCCAATCCTGTTTATTTAGGAGAGTCATAGGTGTAGGGTCTGCCTCATATGCTCAGACCCCTTTACCAACTCTTAGAGGAATTCCCCTCTCTTAGGGAGAAGACCTTAGAAAAAATTAGACAAATAGAAAGAGCCCAAGAGGAGGCTCGTAGGGCAGAGGCATTCCCCCAGAGACCTATCTTTCCACCACCTCTGAAGGTCATATACCCTGAACCAACCGAACCAGTTAAACAATCAGAAGTACCAATTGATCCCTCTTCAATGTTTGAGTCTGAGGCATCCACCTCAGACCCTATGTCTGTGGACTCTTTTCAAGAGGCTATGGATTTATCAACACGACAAGATCAGGTCCATGATCAAGTCGAGGTTTCGAGTCGCATCTCGTACCATGCTAAGTCTGGCACATCCCTGCCCTCCTCAGATGTTGAAGTTGTTAAACCGAGTGTGGCTTTTCCACCAATTCTTGAAGCCATTCCCCGTCTGCTGTCACGGGTGCTGAGTTCGCTCAGAGGTTCCCAAGTGGTAACCCATCGTCTGATCAGGCCGACGTTGAACCGGATGATGATGATGATGATGATGATGCTGAGAGCGATGTTGACACCTCTGAGGCGGCCGAGATAGAGAGCACTGTCAGCGAGGTCAACCTTATGGCATTCAGACATCTATATTCTATAAGTCCCTCTATAAAACTCAGGATACCTCTAAGGGATGAGAGAGCTTATGGCGACCGGGATGGTGAGATCTGCTTGTACGAGCAGATGTTCAAGTTGGGGTTTCGTTTGTCCATTCATCCCATCATCAGGGCTATACTGTCCTACATCAACTTGGCTCCTTCCCAGTTGTCAACCAATGTCTGGAGAGTGATAATTGGAGCTATTGTCTTATGGAGGGCTGTCCATCACTCAGACCTTCCTATCCAAGTCTTCATAGGGTGCTATGTCCCCTCATCTGCCAGGAATCATCCGAGTTATTACCATTTTTTAGCTCAAAAGTCAAATAAAAAGATATCGCAGGTCACCCAAATCTCGAACCATAATTGGAAACCACACTAGTTCTTTGCATCAGGGCCATGGGAGATTGGTCCATCTGCCCCCTCTTCCTCACTAGAGCCGAGAATACCCCTGAGATGGGGAAAGGTGACAATGGCTGCTAGGGACGACCCCGGGCTAAGCCAACACAATCTTCAGAAGGTCAAAGACCTTCAAGATCAGGGGGAGCATGGTCTACTTATCAAGTTTGAACACCTGATGACCCCCTACTATCTCTCTGAGACTGGGCTTGCGGGGAGTCCTCTGACGGAGCTCCGTAAGTCTCTTAATTATTTCCAAGTTATACCTCTGAATTTGTGTATCTCTGATTTTCTAACTCAGATCTTTATATTTCGTAGAGCGCCCAAAAGGAATATCTGACGAACTCTGGGAGATGGCAGCCCCCAGTCTCACAAAGATCGTCAAGAAAGATGGTCTGAATGCGCCTCCTCCCCCTCCATCTACATCAAGTGCTGAGGCTACCAAGAAGAGAAAACCTACCGACCCTGCCACTGAAGATCAGAGGAAGAAGAAAAATAAGAAGGGGGATCGTGCCATCCCCATTTCTTTTGAGGATGCATTGATTGCTCATCTTGAGCAATTAAAGATTGGTGATAGTCTCATCGGCCATAGTCTGAAGGCCCTGGATGCCATAGGCGATGCCATGACCGACACTGATAAGTGATGATGCTGGGATTTAGCACCACTGGATAAGTGATAATGAGCTCAAACAGTAGTAGCTATGGCAGCCATAGAGATGCAAGTATATAAGTATGTAAGTGTGTAGAAGGGTATGAGTATAAGAGGAGATAAGACAATGATGTATAGTGGTTCAGCCAATTAGGCCTACATCCACTGTGAGTGTGTGATCCACTAAGTATGGGCACTAATGGCCTTGGATACAATGCACATAAGCTCTCTCTCTCTCTCTCTACTATGTGTACAAGCAGAGTTTTAGCTAGGGTTGCAATAATCTGATCCCCTATAGGGTTGTAGGTGACAAGTATATATAGGTCTTGGGGGGTGTAGTGTACCCCCCAAGTATGCATGGTGCATGTGAATGATGATCTAGCCAACCCCCTGTTGACACCTGTAGATGCCCAATGATGACATAATATTCCCTCACGTGAGGGTGTGATTTGGTTATAACGGTCTGCCACGTGCCATGGGAGCCTCACGTGCACTGTTCCACGCGTCTCCCAAACCACGCGTTGTGATGATGTCACCCTCGGCCTATGAGACGAGGCCGAGGGCAAAGTCCCTTCCGGTAGTGAGTCTGGCTTAATTCTGGCCTCGTACTGTCATACCCTCGTAGTGTCGTCCGGATCCTGGTGGAGGGTCGGCCCCTCGTAGTGTCGTCCGGAGCCTGGTGGAGGGTCGTACTCTCGTAGGGTCGTCTGGAGCCTGGGGAAGGGTCGGCCACTCGTAGGGTCGTCTGGGCCTGGTGGAGGCCAGCTGGAGCCTGGTGAAGGGTCGGCCCCTCGTAGGGTCGTCCGTTTTGGAGATAATCTTCAGCCAGGCCAAGGATATAAACGGGTATATCAATCACCCCCCAGCCCTTAGCCATAGGTGTCATTGAGATGGCTGAGGGATAATACTGAAATTGAGATGCGTGTATGACTAGTTAGGTGAGTGACACATGGGCAGGTACTCATTGCTATTCAAGTTCCCAAGGCAGGGCGGCTGCACACTTGCATGGGGCTCTGTGCCCTGACTATACCCTTCTTGGCAAATGTGCCCATTTATTACCAAGGTATTTAAGAGTTTTTTAAACTCTCTCTCTCCACAGCTTCTTCTTCTTCGCGCCTAAGTTTACTCTCTCTCTAGAACCAGTCGCCATTTGCAGCCTTCAATCCTTCAGGCCTCGCAGCGCTCTTGTTCTCTCCTCATCAGGTAACCTTTTTCTCCTCGCGCCTTCCTTTGTCTTCATTTTTGTGTATTTTTTAGGGTCGTAGGTCGGAACTTTCTTAGAGTTCCCCCATAGCCTTTTTCGGTGTCTTCTTCGGTTGTTAGTTCTTGAACGTTCTTGACAAAAAACTTTTTAGTTCTTTGGTTTAATCCAGAAGTCAAACCTGGTCAATCCCCCAAGTGTTTGTAGTTGAATTAGCCAAGTTTAGTGTAATTTCTCCAAGTGTAGGGTCTTCCCTTTAATGCTTAGGAGGCTTTACAACTTAGTGTCTGAATTCCCATCTTTGAGAGAGAAACTATTTACCGAGATCAGACGAATAGAGGAAGAGGAAGAGAGGAGACGAGGGGCCGACCCCAATTGGGTACGACCCATCTTTCCCGTTCCTCTTGCCACCATAAGACCATCTGAACCCTCTGAGTCTTGTGGGTCATCATCTCGTCCGGACGAGACACCCAAATCAAGTGAAATGGACGAGAGAGCTTCCTCGCCAACTGGTGCTGGAACGTCCGGTAGAAGGGACACGTCTGACCTTAGCCCTCCCCGAGAGGCCGAAGGTACGATCCCCTATGAGGCTGTCCCGGTGACAACCCTATCCCCCAATGCCTTCCAAGTGGCTTTTCCCCAGGGTCCTCCAGCAGGTGATGAGGGGGAAGGAGATGAGGATGAGGACGATGATACAGATGATGAGGTTGACACCTCCCACGCCTCGTCCTTTATCTCCTCCGTTAGGGATAGGGACCTTCTGATATGGAGGCATATTTACGGAGTGCCCTCTGGGGTAACTATGAAGGTTCCCTCTGATACTGAGAGGGTTTTTGACTGTCAATAGGGAGAGGTTGCAGTTTATGAGCAAATGTTCAAGGTAGGTGTCAGACTTCCCTTCCACCCTGCCATTATAGATATTCTGTCGGCTCTGGGCGTCTCCCCCTCTCAACTTCCACCCAACTCTTGGAGGACGATCCTGGGTTACATTTCCTTGTGGAAAAACGCTTTCACTGATGAGCCCTCGTCCGACGCATTCTTGGCCTATTACAACATCACCTCTTCATCTAAACAGCCCGGATACTATCATCTAGGGGCGAGAAGGTCTGAGAAGAAACTTCTCCACGTGGCTCAAACTTCCAATCATGATTGGAAAAAGAGATTCTTCTTCATATCTGGGGAGTGGGAGTGCTCCACCGAGGCATCCCCTTCTGCCGATGGTCCGAGGGTCCCTAACAAATGGTCTAATCCCTCAATGAAAGCTAGGCCAGACCCCGGACTTAGCCTGGAGGAAAGGGATATTGTTGAGTATCTGAGGGGACGAGGGAGAGGGGGTGAGATCCCAAAGTTCGAAGATCTGATGACCCCTCGGTACCTCAAATAAGCTGGTCTCAGGGTCGGCCCTCTGACGGAATTATGTGAGTTATACAACACGTTTTCCATTCTTTACTTTTTTGAAGTGTTTCCTGTTTATCTCTGTATTTTTTTGATGCATGGTACCCTTTTCAGGTCGTCCTGTAGGTGTGTCAGATTACCTCTGGGAAATGACTGCTCCAAGCCTACTCGCTGGTTTGTCAAAGAAGAAGGGGAAGGAGCCTCAGCAAGCTCCAAAGAAGACGAGGGCCTCAGGGCCGACGGTTGTTGAGCCGACAGCCGATAGCCACAAAAGGAAGGAGCCTGAGGCTCCAGTTGAGCATCGGCCTGACCCTAAGACAAGGGCCAGGGTCGAGGCCTCTGAGGGGGCAACCTCTTCGTCGAGCATGGGGGCCTTCTGGTCGCAAAATCTAGCCCATCTGAAGGTCGACCCCTCGTCGCTGATCACAAACTTGAGGGCAGCCAAGGCCTCGATGTTCTCTGCACCGTCGGCCTCTGACTTCGAGTTCTTGGAGAAGATGCCCCTGCCAAAGTGTACGACTATGGTCTGCACTCCCTTGCTCAGGTATTGGTCTTGACCTTTTAATTTTATTCTTACAAACTGTTACCTCGGCCCATCTTGATGTTTGTTCATTTTTTCTTGCAGTCTGTTTGTGCCTTAACCTCAGCCACCAAGTGGATGGCCGAGAATCAACAAAAGTTTCACGAAGCTGAGAGGGCCATTCAACAAGAGGCCGACCTACGGACAGAGCTGGACACTGCTAGGGCCGAGCTGGAGAGTACAAGGACTGAGCATGCTAGAGTCCTTGATGAGCTGACGAGGCAGCATGATGCCGATCTGCAGGCTAAGGACTTGTTGATCAAGGACAAGGACTTGCTGATCAAGGACAAGGACGAGGCCTTAACCAATATGGAGGCCAAGCACAAGACTGACCTTGAAGCAGCTGTCCGGAAAGCCGAGGCTGATGCTGTTGAGGCTTACAAGGTCTCTGACGAATTCCAAGGGTTCGGCCATGAATATCTTGAGAGGGGAATTAGGACGGCCTGTCGGTGGGTCGTCCTAAAGTTTGCCGACACAGTATCGTCCATCCGCCCTTCTCTTGAGGTGGTTCAGCTGGATGATCCCTTGATTGCTGAGGCCCTGTCGCAAGTGGAGTCCCAAGTTCATGTTGAGGGGGTCGGCACGTCTGAGGATCGGCCAGTCATGATTGCTGAAGAGACCCCATTGGTTGATGTTGAGGCTCTGCCTGCTGATATCGCCCCTTAGGGTGGCCGTCTGTGGCCCATACCCTCATTTTTGTATTTTTGTTCTATGTATTGTAAAACACTTGAACGCTTTATATTAATACCATCGTCTCTTCCTTCCACCATTCCTGTCTTTCTTATTTCCTTCTTTTATGGTTTGCTCCTTGTTGATGATGATGCTACTAACCCTTCCCTCGTCTTTTTTGAGGACCAATGTGGGGTCATCCCCTCATCTGGCCTCATTATAGCCGAGGGTTCAATGAACCAATTTAATGGTTTTAAATAAAACCTACCCTCGTCTTTCTTGAGAACAACGGTGGGGTCGCCCCCTCCCCTGGTCCTCATTTTAGCCGAGGGTTCAATTAACTAAATTAATGATTTTTATGTAGTCTTCCCTCGTCTTTTTTGAGAACAGGGGAGGGGTCGTCCCCTCCACTGGTCCTCATTATAGCCGAGGGTTCATCTAACCAAATTAATGATTTTTATGAAGTTTACCCTCGTCTTTCTTGAGAACAGTGGAGGGGTCGTCCCCTCCACTGGTCCTCATTATAGCCGAGGGTTAAACTAACCAAATTAATGATTTTTATGTGGTCTTCCCTCGTCTTTTTTGAGAACAGGGGAGGGGTCGTCCCCTCCAGTGGTCCTCATTATAGCCGAGGGTTCAATTAACCAAATCAATGATTTTTATGAAGTCTACCCTCGTCTTTCTTGAGAACAGTGGAGGGGTCGTCCCCTCCATTGGTCCTCATTATAGCCGAGGGTTCAACTAACCAAATTAATGATTTTTATGTAGTCTACCCTCGTCTTTTTTGAGAACTGGGGAGGGGTCGTCCCCTCCACTGGTCCTCATTATAGCCTAGGGTTCAATTAACCAAATTAATGATTTTTATGAAGTCTACCCTCGTCTTTCTTGAGAACAGTGAAGGGGTCGTCCCCTCCATTCGTCCTCATTATAACCGAGGGTTCAACTAACCAAATTAATGATTTTTATGTAGTCTACCCTCGTCTTTTTTGAGAACATTGGAGGGGTCGTCCCCTCCACTGGTCCTCATTATAGCCGAGGGTTCAACTAACCAAATTAATGATTTTTATGAAGTTTACCCTCGTCTTTCTTGAGAACAGTGGAGGGTTCGCCCCCTCCCCTGGTCCTAATTTTAGCCGAGGGTTCAATTAACCAAATTAATGATTTTTATGTAGTCTACCCTCGTCTTTTTTGAGAACAGTGGAGGGGTCGTCCCCTCCACTGGTCCTCATTATAGCCGAGTGATACACTTACCAAATTAATGGTTTTTTGTAAATGTTTCCACGCATACTGGAACTGACAACTATAGGGTGAGGGGAATCATATTTCTCATTAATTTTCCAAAGTGTCCTGTTGGAGCAACTCCTATTACAACTATGGTCTATCAAGACCTTACAACACTACTAGTAGTATTTATTCAAATGATCTGCGTTCTAGGGGTTGGAAAAAGGTTTCCCTTCTAGGTTTTCTAGTCTATATGTTCCAGGGACAACTTCATCGATGACCCTGTAGGGGCCGTGCCAATTAGGATGGAGTTTGTTGGGCTTTTGCCAAGTCTTCTTGAGAACCAAGTCTCCTACTGCGATATGTCTCTGTTTCACCCTCTGATTGTAAAACCTTGCGGTCCTCTGCTGGTAGGAAGCCTGCCTTATCTCAGCATCCTCCCTTCTTTCCTCAATCAAGTCCAGGTCAAGTCTCCTCTCTTCCGTATTTCCCTGGGGGTCGTACATTTGGACCCTATGAGTGGGAAACTTGACTTCGGTGGGGATGACTTCTTCTGATCCATAAGCTAACATGAATGGGGTCTCCCCAGTAGAGGTCCTTACTGTCGTCCTGTACGCACACAACACTGCATATAACTCCTCGGCCCATCTTCCTTTTGCCTCCTCAAGCCTCTTCTTAATCCCATCTAGGATTGTCCTGTTCGTAACTTCGGTTTGCCCATTGGCCTGAGGTCGGCCTGGGGTGGAGAAAAATTATTTGATACTTACCCTCTCACAGTACTTCTGCAGAGAGGCATTCTTGAACTGGGTCCCGTTATCCGAGATGAGGGTGTTGGGTAGACCATATCTGCATATCACATTCTTCCAGATGAACTGGAAGGTCTTCTGCTCCGTGATCGTGACCATTGGTTCGGCCTCTACCCACTTTGAAAAGTAGTCAATTGCTACGATGAGGAACCGATAGTTATTGACTGCCCTTGGTAAGGGTCCTACCAGGTCAATCCCCCACACTGTAAACGGCCATGGGGATGTAATGGAGGTAAGAGGCTGATGAGGTTGGTGAGGGATGGTACAAATCTTTGGCATTTATCACACTTTTTAACATATGTGGCAGCATCTTTCCCCAAGGTCGGCCACCAGTAGCCTTGGGTGATCACCCTCTTTGCCAAGGATCTACCCCCAATGTGGCTTGAGCACGACCCTTCATGCACATCTTGCAAAATAGAAGGGACTTCTGAGGGATGCACACACCTAAGTAAGGGGAGCAGAAACCCCTTTTTGTACAGCGTGTCTCCGATGACAGTGAACTTTGCAGCCCTGTATCTCAGCTTCTTCCTCTCTTGGCTTGCTTCTGGCATCTCTCCCCCTTTAATGTATCTGATCAGAGGATCCATCCATGAAGGTTCTTGAGAAACATTCATGCAAATGCCAAGTGTTCCCTCGACGTCTTCGATAGTTGGTCGAAGCAAGATTTCTACCGGGACTGTCCTCCTTATGTCTGTCCTAGTAGCTGAGGCCAACCTTGCAAGGGCGTCAGCACGACCATTGTCGAGCCTAGGTATCCTCTTGAATTTCACTTCTTTAAAGTTTTTCAGCAATGACCTCACCTTCTCAAGATACCTAGCCATCCTCTCGTCTTTGGCCTCATAGGCTCCTAGTATCTGATTCAACACCAGCCTTGAATCACTGTGAACTAAAATTTGGCCGACACTAAGAGATTTGGCCAATGAAAGGCCAGCTATCAAGGCCTCATACTCAGCCTCATTGTTGGAGGCTTTGAATTTGAACCTCAGGGCGTACTCGATGTCTGTGCCGTCGGGTGCTGATACTATCAATCCAGCTCCGCTCCCGCTTTCGCAAGAGGACCCGTCGACGAAGAGACTCCACACAGCATGTTCCTCCGAGAAATTTCCCTCGGTGAGTGACCCTTGTCTAAAAAGGTATCTTCCCTCTTCATTTTCAGCCACCTTTCTTCTAGCGGTGCTTGTCTCAGCCTTATCTGCAGGAGGGTCGGTGAGCCTACCTTGCTGGGTATCTGTCTGTCTTAGACCCTCACCCACGGCCTCGTCACTCTCCCAAGTAAATTCAGCCACGAAATCTACCAATGCCTGCCCCTTAATGGCTGTCTTAGGCTGATACACAATATCGAACTCCCCCAGCTCTATAGCCCAGGTCATTAGCATTCCTGATTTTTCAGGCTTGTGTAGGACCTGCCTAAGAGGAGAGTTAGTAAGGATGACCATAGTATGGGACTGGAAGTACGGTTTCATCTTCCTTGAGGCATGGATCAAGGCGTAGGCCAACTTTTCCATCCTCGGGTATCTTTGCTCTGCCCCCTGGAGTGCCTTGCTGTTAAAATATACAGGCTTCTGTATACCGTCCTCATCTCTCACAATGGCTGCGCTGATGGCAGACTCTGAGATGGCGAGGTACACGTAAAGTCGTTCACCCTGCACGAGTCGTGACAGCAGTAAGGGAGACCCTAAGTATGATTTTAGATCCTTAAAAGCCTCATCACACTCTTCACTCCATTCAAAGGCCTTCCTGAGGATCTTGAAGAATGGTAGACACCTGTCTGTGGCCCTTGACACAAATCTGTTCAAGGCAACCACTCTCCCTGTGAGCCTCTGAACGTCTTTAATGGACTTGGGGGTCTTCATCTCAATAAGGGCCTTTATCTTTTCAGGATTGGCCTCGATGCCTCTTTGATTGACAATGAACCCCAAGAACTTCCCCGCTCTGACCCCGAAGACACACTTGGCCGAATTAAGCTTCATCTGGTATTTGTCCATCGTATTAAAGGTCCTCTCCAGGTCTGCCACATGATCATCTGCTTTCAAACTCTTGGTCAGCATGTCATCCACGTAGACCTCCATAAACTTCCCAATTTGGTCTTCGAACATTTTATTTACGAGGCGCTGGTACGTTGCCCCTGCATTCTTTAGGCCAAAGGGCATGACCCTGTAGCAGTATGTCCCCTTGTCAGTGATGAAGGCAGTCATCTCCGAGTCTTCAGCGTTCATGAAGATCTGGTTGTACCCTGAGTAGGCATCCATAAAACTCATGAGCTCGTGGCCTGCAGTAGCGTCTACCATCTGGTCAATGCGAGGGAGAGGGAAGCTGTCTTTGGGGCAGTGCTTGTTGAGGTCTGTGAAGTCCACACACATCCGCCACTTCCCGTTGGCCTTTGGGACAATGACTGCGTTGGACAGCCATTCAGGGTAGATGACCTCCCTGATAAACTCGGCGTCTTGTAATTTTTTAACCTCATCCCTGATGACCTCGTACTTCTCTCTAGAGTAAATCCTCCTCTTCTGCTTTACCAGCTTCACTCCCTCTACCACATTGAGTTTGTGGCACATGATTTCAGGGTCGATCCCTGGCATATCTACATGACTCCACGCGAAGACACTTCGTCTTCTCCTCAACAGTTTGATGAGGTCTTCCTTGATACTGGGCTTCAGAGACTTGCCAACTTGGACGGTTTTTCCCGGGTCATCCTCATCGAGGATGATGGGTTCTACCTCCTCAGCAGCCTCTCCTTTTTTGAGCTTCGTCTCGTCCCTGGGGTCTAGGGTATCAATGTTGTAAGTGGCTGTAGCCCTCTTGTGTGCTTCCCTTTCTTCAGCGGAGTTGTAGTAGCACTCTCTCGCTGTCGTCTGGTCTCCCTGAACCTCCCCCACCCCGTATGGGGTAGGGAATTTAATCATCTGGTGGACCGTAGACGGCACGGCCTCGAACCCTTTGAGGTCCACCCGCCCCAATATGATATTATAGGCTGAAAACACATGCTCATCCATCACAAAGAAACTGACCTTCCTTGTGAGCCATCTCGGCCACTCGTCCCCCATCCTAACGTCAACCTCATACACTCCAAGGGGGTGAACTTTTTCCCCACTGAATCCAATCAACGGATGATGGTACGGGATGAGTCTAGCACGGCTGAGACCTAAGGCCTTGAAGCATGGCCAAAACATTACATCTGCAGATGAGCCCCCATCCACCAGGATCCTCGGCACCTCACACCCATGCACCCTGGTTGTGATGACGAGTGGGTCATCATGCGGGGCTAAGAGGCCTTTGAAGTCCATTCGTGAGAACCCTACTATCAGTGTGTCCATGTCCACCTTCTTCCTCTTTTCTAGCTTGGTCTCCAGAGATGTCGAGAGGACAGTCTTCGTCACTGCCCTGGCTTCTGCCACGTGGGCCTTCCTATCTGCGACTTCTGACCCTCCTCCTGCCAGACCCCCAGAGATCATTCCCACCCCGAGCGAGATCATATTAAGCCTCTTGACGGGGCCCTGATCGTCTCTCGGCGGGAGGTCAGGGTCGTCCTCATCATCAGAAGGGTCGTCCCCTCTTTTTTGAGGACCCTCTCTACATGCATCGACTCTCTTCTTTCTGGGGTCGTCCCCTCGGCCCCTCTTGAAGGCGCCTCTGTCGACGTACTTTCTGAGCTTCCCTTCTTTCAGCATCTTCTCAATCTCATCTTTCAGAGCAAAGCATTTGTCTGTCACGTGACCGTGGTTTTGATGAAATTAACACCACAGGTTTTTATTTCTCTTGCCAGGTGCTGCCCTTAGCTTCTCAGGCCACTTCAGGGATCGGTCACTCTTTATCTCATTGAGAATTTGCTCATAGCTGACCGTCAGAGGGGTGTAACCAGCGAACTTGTCGTCCGTGGACCTCTTCTTCCCCTCTTTGTTCTTCTTAGGGTACTTACCCCCACCAGTACCTCCCTTCTCGTCTTCATATTTTGCGGCCATCGCCTCTTCGGCGTTCATCACCTTTCCTGCTGTCGACAGCAATTCGGCCATCGTCCTCGGAGGGTCTTCAGCAAGCTTCCATAACAGCTTCCCCTTTTGGAGTCCTCCAATCAGGGCTGTCATAGCTATGCTTTCCTCGTAGTCTTCTACCTCCAGCTTCTCTTTATTGAATCTGGCTATGTAGTCCCTCAGACTCTCATTCTTCCCCTGCTTGACATAGAGCAGGTGGGTGGTCTTCTTCTGTGGCCTTACTCCAAAGCAAAAGTTGTGGATGAACCGGTCTACCAACTACTTAAAGTTTTCAATGGAATTTTTTGGAAGAGACGTGTACCAAACGTGTGCAGCCCCTGTCAGGGGTCCGGAGAAGGCACGACATCTCATCTCATCTGAGATAGAGTATGTTTGCTGCCGATTGATACATCTCAACATGGTGGACAAGGTTGGTGCTCCCATCGTATCTTGGGGTGACCACAGGTGGCTTGAACCTTGATGGCGTAGGGAAGTCGACTATCTTCGCCACAAAGGGTGAGCCTATGGTATATCCCTTCTGAAGGGGATCTCGGCTCTTCAATATATCACCTATCTTATCCTCTAGCCGCTGGATTGAGTCATTCCAGGGCCTCACAGGGTCGGCGCGGCCGATGTTATCCCCAGCCGCCTCTTGAAGGTGGACGGAGGGTTCTGCTGCAGCAGGCCTGTGTCGGCTGTTCACTTCCCTTTGGCCGTCATCCCGCCCTTGGGGTCGGCCATCTGCTGCCTCCTGCCTGGTCCTCGCAGCACTTCTTGACCTGGACAACTTATCCCGCAGGTCATTTACTGGGCCTATCCTCTCAAAGGCCGACCCTCTGCTCAAGCGATCAAAAGCAGAGCCTCTCGGGCGATCATCAGGGTTTGGTCTCACGCCCTTTCCTCTACTATCCTGGAGAGGTCGCACAGTGTTGTTGGAGACCTCATACGGTTCCCAGTATTCTATTGGGGCCTCCTCCCCTTCCAGATCGTCATACCTATCTTCAGGGCAAGGGTTTCCTTGCCTCCCCAGGCGTAAACGCCTGGGGTCAGCAACATCCCTACGCCGCTGAGGGGGTGGCAGGTCTTTGCGTGGTGCCTGGGGTGGTCCCCTGGCCTCATGCTGTCCTGGGACTGCTGCCGGAGTAATCATCTCAGGTGAGACCCCTGGTGGTCTCAGTATGTTCTAGCTCAGAGCTGTGAATTGCTCCTGCATCATCCGTTGGCTTGCTTCCAGAGACTTTAGGGCTGCCGCCACATCAGCCATCTCAGACTGAGGCGGCGGCTGACTGGAACTGGGTCTTCCCCCCTCATCCGGTGGGGGAAGTGGTGGTGGTGGCATCTCAGGTGCCATGCGTTTGAGCTAGAACAGCTGAAGTATGGTGAGCTTGGGAACCTTAATGGGTCTCTTTCAATGGTGAAACACCTCCTCTCAGGGGGAGTGTTGGTTCACCACCAGAGTGCCCAGTGAGGTCAAGCTGTATAAAGGAAGAGATGTCTTCTCGTTCCCACAGACGGCGCCAAACTGATGATGCTGGGATTTAGCACCACCGAATAAGTGATAATGAGCTCAAACAGTAGTAGCTATGGCAGCCATAGAGATGCAAGTATATAAGTATGTAAGTGTGTAGAAGGGGATGAGTATAAGAGGAGATAAGACAATGATGTATAGTGGTTCAGCCAATTAGGCCTACATCCACTGTGAGTGTGTGATCCACTAAGTATGGGCACTAATGGCCTTGGATACAATGAACATAAGCTCTCTCTCTCTCTCTCTACTATGTGTACAAGCAGAGTTTTAGCTAGGGTTGCAATAATCTGATCCCCTATAGGGTTGTAGGTGACAAGTATATATAGGTCTTGGGGGGTGTAGTGTACCCCCCAAGTATGCATGGTGCATGTGAATGATGATCTAGCCAACCCCCTGTTGACACCTGTAGATGCCCAATGATGACATAATATTCCCTCACGTGAGGGTGTGATTTGGTTATAACGGTCTGCCACGTGCCATGGGAGCCTCACGCGCACTATTCCACGCGTCTCCCAAACCACGCGCTGTGATGATGTCACCCTCGGCTTATGAGACGAGGCCGAGGGCAAAGTCCCTTCTGGTAGTGAGTCTGGCTTAATTCTGGCCTCGTACTGTCGTACCCTCGTAGTGTCGTCCGGAGCCTGGTGGAGGGTCGGCCCCTCGTAGTGTCGTCCGGAGCCTGGTGGAGGGTCGTACCCTCGTAGGGTTGTCTGGAGCCTGGGGAAGGGTCGGCCACTCGTAGGGTCGTCTGGGCCTGGTGGAGGCCAGCTGGAGCCTGGTGAAGGGTCGGCCCCTCGTAGGGTCGTCCGTTTTGGAGATAATCTTCAGCCAGGCCAAGGATATAAACGGGTATATCAATAAGCGCTTCTGTCGCTCTCTGGATATGCCTCTCTTGGCTGAGTTCTATCTCCATCGTTCTATCCAAGTAAGACATTGAACTTCTGCTTCTGAATTATACAATTATAACATGGGTATATCTTAGACTAACATCTCTGCACATGTTCTACAGGGTCTCCTCACCATGCATCACTTTGTTAACTGGACCTTGGGAAAACATACTATGATTGAGAAGGGCCAAGAGGCCGAGAAGACCGATGCCACTTTAAACGCTAAAGTGGAACGTCTGAAGTCTACTTTGGAGAAGTCTGAGACCAGCGTGAAGGGGTTACACAAAGATATGGACAAGCAGAGGGAAGATCATAACGCTGCCCTAAAGGCTCAGGCTGACTCTCTCCAACGTAAAGTCGATGTGGCTGTCAAGGTTGCTTGGATGATGCCTTCGAGAAGATCTTAGAGGAGTACAAGGTCTCTGATGGGTTTGTCAATTTTGGCTTTGAATATCTGGAGAGAGGGGTCAAGGATACTGGCAAATGGGCTGCCATGAAGGAGAAGGAATCAGGGAGCCTTGCAGCAGCTGACTTCATCAGCTTGGGTTATGCCGACCCTAAATTTGCTCAGGCTCTGCAGGAAGTTGAGAAGGAGGGAGGTGCTGCACCTACCGAGACTGCCCCCCAAGGTGACACCATGATTGAAGAGGTTGGTGCTCAAAATGATGGGGTGGAAGTAGCTACCCTCGGCCAGGGAGATGCATACGTGGTACCTAAACCTGAGGCTGCAAACATTTGATTTCTTTGTGAAGATTTTATCAATTTTAATTTCTCTGAAGATTTGTAACCTCTGACAAACTCTGTTATTTTGTAATTTGTAGCTCCTTTGATCTATATCATCCTCTGAGGAGGGCTTTATTTTTTTATTTGTTGAATGTTTTTTGAATGATTTTTCTCCCATGTAATGTGTGTTCAGCTCTTAGTCTCGGTGTAACTTTTTACCAAGTTAATGGTCTGAGGGTCTGAGGTCATCCAAGTATGATGTCTAACCTCAGACCTTATCACCAAGTCATGATGTTATAAGGTCTGAGGCTATCACATAATATGTTATCCCCATAAAAATTTCACCAAATTAATGATGTCTAGGGTCTGAGGTCATCCAAGTATGATGTCTGACCTCAGAACTTAGCACCAAATCATGATGTTATAAGGTCTGAGGCTATCACATAAGATGTTATCCCCATAAAATTTTCACCAAATTAATGATGTCCAGGTTCTGAGCTCATCTAAGTATGATGTGTGACCTTAGACCTTATCACCAACTCATGATGTTATAAGGTCTGAGGCTATCACATAAGATGTTATCCCCATAAAATTTTCACCAAATTAATGATGTCTAGGGTCTGCGGTCATCCAAGTATGATGTCTGACCTCAGACCTTATCACCAAGTCATGATGTTATAAGGTCTGAGGCTATCACATAAGATGTTATCCCCATAAATTTTTACCAAATTAATGATGTCCATGGTCTGAGGTCATCCAAGTATGATGTCTGACCTCAGACCTTATCACCAACTCATGATGTTATAAGGTATGAGGCTATCATATAAGATGTTATCCCCATAAAATTTTCACCAAATTAATGATGTCCAGGTTCTGAGGTCATCCAAGTATGATGTCTGACCTCAGACCTTATCACCAACTTATGATGTTATAAGGTCTGAGGCTATCACATAAGATGTTATCCCCATAAACTTTTCACCAAATTAAGGATGTCCAGGGTCTGAGGTCATCCAAGTATGATGTCTGACCTCAGGCCTTATCACCAACTCATGATGTTCTAAGGTCTGAGGCTATCACATAAGATGTTATCCCCATAACATATTCACCAAATTAATGATGTCTAGGGTCTGAGGTCATCCAATTATGATGTCTGACGTCATACCTTATCACCAAATCATGATGTTATAAGGTCTAATGCCATCACATAAGATGTTATCCCCATATAATAGTCCCCACAATACGAGCATAATGAACCAAGTATTGACATAGGAACTGATCTTTTCATTAATAATCTCTTCATAAGATGATACAATTACATGAAGGTCCTTGTAACATCATATGTAATACTTTTTTAGGTGATTAGCATTCCACGGGTTGGATAAAGGTTCCCCTTTGAGGTTTTCTAGCCTGTAGGTTCCTGGTACAACCTCCTCAATTACTTTGTAAGGACCATACCAATTTGGGTGAATCTTGTTTTCCTTCTGTAACGTCTTCTTCAACACTAGGTCCCCTACAACTATGGGCCTTGATTTTACCCTTTGATTTTAGAATTTTGCTGTTCTCTGTTGGTAAGATGCTTGCCTAATTTTTACATCTTACCTTCTATCTTCAATCAAGTCTAGGTCGAGTCTTCTCTCCTCCCCATTCTTCTCAGGGTCATAGGTCTGAACCCTATGAGTAGGGAGTCCTACCTCTGTTGGTATGATGGCCTCTGAGCCATGTGATAACATAAATGGGGTCTCCCCCATTGGTGTCCTTGACGTTGTTTAGTAGGCCCATAACACAGCATAAACCTCTTCAGTCCATCTTCCCTTAGCCTCTTCCAACCTCTTCTTGATCCCGTCGAGGATTGTTCTATTAGTGACTTCGGTCTGACCGTCTGCCTGAGGTCAGCCAGGAGAAGAGAAAGATTTCTTTATCCCAACTCTTTCGCAGTATTTTTCTAGGGAAGAATTCTTGAACTGGGTTCCGTTATCCAAAATGAGGGTGTTTGGCAGGTCGTGTCGGCATATGATGTTCTTCCAAATAAATTGGAAGGTTTTCTGCTCTGTAATCGTGATCATTGGCTCTGCCTCTACCCACTTGGAGAAGTAATCAATGGCCACTATCAGAAATCGATAATTATTTGCAGCCCTTGGCAGGGGACCCACTAAGTCAATTCCCTATACTACGAATGGACAATGGGAACTGATAGACATCATAGGTTAATGAGGTTGATGGGGGATAGTGGAGAATCTCTGACATTTGTCGCACCTCTTTACGTAGGCTGTAGCATCTTTGGCCAAGGTCGACCACCAATATCCTAGCGTGATAATCCTCTTCGCCAAAGGTCTCCCTCCTATGTGACTGGAGCAAGAACCCTCGTGTACCTCCTATAGGATGTTGGGAACTTCGGTGGGATGAACGCATCTGAGTAGAGGTAATAGGAATCCCTTCCTATATAAGACATCTCCTACTATTGAGAACTTTGCAGCTCTGTACCTCAATTTCCTCCTCTTTAACTTTGACTCTGGTATCACCCCCTCTATGATATATCTGATAATGGGATCCATCCATGTGTCCCCTAAATTCAAATTGAGGCAAGGGTTACTAACCTCTTCTTCAATTATTGCTCTGGGCAAGATCTCAACTGGGACTGTCCTTCTAATATCTGTCCTTATTACCAAAGCTAGTCTTACTAATGCGTCTGCATGACTGTTGTTTTGCCAAGGTATTCTCTTCATCTTTACATCTTCGAAGCCTTCGATTATCGTTCTCAGCCTCTTCAGGTATTTGGCCATCCTTTCGTCCTTGGCCTCATAAACCCCTAATACTTGATTAACAACCAACCTTGAGTCATTGTGAAGGATAAGTCATCTTATACCAACGGTTCTTGCCAAGGAGAGGCCTGATATCATGGCCTCGTATTCTGACTCGTTGTTTGACGCCTTAAAGTCAAATCTAAGGGCATATTCGATGTTGGTACCATCCGGGTCTGAGAGTATCAGGCCCGCACCACTTCCATTTTTGTAAGAAGACCCATCAACGAAGAGGTTCCAGATGTCTTTATCTGATGAGAAACCTCTTCTAACATGATTTCTTACCTGAAGAGGTACCGGTCTTCCTCATTCTCTGCTATTCTATCTCTGACTCTCTTGGGCATAACCTCTTTCGGGTGTCGGAAGACATTGCTGTTTGTCCTTTCTCCAGTCTCTAGATTATTCTCAACCTCAGCCTCTTCCCGTGTGAACTCAGTGATAAAATCCGTAAGTGCCTGACCTTTGATGGCCGTCCTAGGCTGATAGGTAAGGTCATACTCCCCTAGTTCAATAGCCCATGCCATCAATCTTCTCGACTTCTCAGGTTTATGGAGGACCTATCTTAGTGTGGAGTCAGTGAGGACGACCATAGAATGGGCTTGAAAGTAGGGCTTCATCTTCCTAGAGGCATGTATCAAGGCGTAGGCTAACTTTTCCACGCGAGGGTAATTCTGTTTAGATCCCTGAAGGGCCTTACTATTGAAGTATACGGGCCTTTGAACCCCAATGTCCTCCAGTACAATGGCCACACTTATAGGCAATTCAGAGACCGCTAGATAAACAAACAACCTCTCTCTCGCTATTGGCCGAGATAAGAGCAAGGGAGATCCAAGGTAGGACTTGAGTTGATCAAAAGCCTCCTCACACTCTTTTTCACACTCGAAGGCCTTTCTAAGCACCTTAAATAACGGAAGACACTTGTCCGTCTCTCTTGAAATAAATCTATTGAGTGCAGCTACTCTTCCAGTGAGCCTTTGAACGTCCTTGATATTCTTTGGTGTCTTCATGTCAAGCAAAGCCTTGATTTTCTCAGGGTTGGCTTCTATTCCTCTTTGATTAATGATGAATCCAAGAAATTTCCCATCTCCTACCCCGAAGACACACTTTGTCGGGTTGAGTTTCATTCTGTACAGGTCCGTGGTATTGAAGGTCTTCTCCAAGTCCGCCACATGAGTGCAGGCCTTTAAGCTCTTCGTCAACATATCATCTACATACACCTCCATAGTCTTGCCTATTTGGTCTTCGAACATCTTATTCACAAGACGTTGATACGTTGCCCCTGTATTTTTCAAATCGAAGGGCATTACCTTGTAACAATATGTCCCTTTGTCAGTAATGAAGGTTGTCTTTTCTGAGTCTTCAGCATCCATGAAGATCTGATTGTAGCATGAATACGCGTCCATGAAGCTCATGAGCTCATGCCCTGCAGTAGCATCTACCATCTAGTCTATCCGAGGTAAGGGATAGCTATCTTTTGGGCAAGACTTGTTCAGGTCAGTAAAATCTATGCACATTCTCTATTTCCCATTAGCTTTGGGAATGATGACTGCATTCGATAGCCACTTCGGATATATGAATTCCCTAATGAACTCAGCCTTTTCTAATTTTATGACCTCTTCCGGGATGACATCGTACTTTTCCCTAGAGTAAAATCTTCATCTTTGTTTGATTGGCTTAGCATCCTTAGACACGTTGAGTTTATGACACATAATCTCAGGGTTTATGCTAGGCATGTCTGCGTGACTCCAAGCAAAGACACTCTGCCTCTTCCTTAAGAAGTCTATTAGATCTTCCTTGATTTATGCTTTTAAGGCTTTGTCGACCTGGATGGTTTTTTCCGATTCGTCCTTATTGAGGGCGATGGATTTTACCTCTTTCGCAGTCTCTCCTTTCTTTAACTTTGTTTCGTCTCTAGGGTCAAGTGTGTCAATGTTATAAGTGGTAGTTGCTCTCTTATGAGCCTCTCTCTCTTCAGCTAAGTTAAAGTAGCATTCTCGTGCTATGGTCTGGTCACCCTGCACTTCCCCTACCCCATAGGGGGTCGGGAATTTTAGCATCTGGTGGACCGTCGACAGCACGGCTTCAAACTCCTTAAGGGCTACTCTTCCTATGATGAGGTTATAGGACGAGAAGACATTTTCGTCCATAACAAAAAAATTGATCTTTCGAGTTAACCTCTTAGGCCACTCATCGCCCATTCGTACGTCCATCTCATACATGCCCAATGGATGGACCTTTTCACCGCTGAACCCCATTAACGAATGATGATAGGGTACCATCCTAGCTCTGCTAAGGCCTAGGATTTTGAAGCAGGGCCAGAACATCACATCTGCTGAACTTCCTCCGTCTACAAGAATTCTCTGCACCTCACATCCATGAACTCTTGTTGTGATCACCAAAGGGTCATCATATGGAGCTAGGATGCCTTTGAAGTCGAGTCAGGAGAACCCAACTACGAGAGTGTCCATGTCTACCTTCTTTCTCTTCTGCGTAGTCTCAGAAGACGTCAGGTTTACCACTTCAAGTTTGTTCACTGATTTGGCCTCTGCCACATGAGCTTTTCTGTCAGCAACCTCAGAACCACCCCCTGCAAGCCCTTCGCATATGGTGTTAACGCCAAAGGAGATCATACCGACCCTCTTCACTGGGGTGTTGTCGTCTTTTGGTGGGAGGTCCGGGTCGTCTTCATTCGAGCCGTTGTCTCTTTTTTGTTGTGGTATCGTCACGACACCTGTCGTGTCTCTTCTTTTTGGGGTCTTCTCTCCCCCTTTTGGGAGCTTTGCCGTCAACATATTTCCTCAACTTTCCTGACTTCAACATCTTCTCTATCTCATCCTTTAAGGTGAAGCACTTATCTGTTATATGGACATGGTCTTGGTGGAATTCACACCATAAGTTCTGGTTCCTCTTATGGGGAGGAGCCTTCAGCTTCTCTGGCCATCTTAGAGATCGGTCATTTTTTATCTCATTGAGGATGTGTTCGCAGCTCACAGTAAGAGGGGTATAACGCGTAAACTTGTCATCAGCTGACCTCTTCTTTCCATCCTTCTTTTTTTTGAACTTTCCGCTGTTACCGCCGTTCTCGTCTTCATACTTAGCGGCTTGATAACTAGACTTTTGCGTCTGGTCGTTGTTTGAAGCCAAGTTAGTCAAAACCTCACATACCTACAAATATAATAAACTCAAGTGTAGCGGTAAGTAAGGGTATCAATCCACTTTCTAGGGAGTAAAACACATGGAACAAATTCAATTGTAATTCACTATTTATTTTCTTTTTGGGCTTTTTCACTTTTCTAATTTATTTTTAGCTTTTTCAATATTAAAACAATAGGGTGAGGTGAGGTCTAAACTAAAATAAACTAAATGTAAAATGATAATAACTAACTAGAAAGTAACTAAAATAAAAATAAAGTCTAACACTAAAATAAAAGATAAAGTGAGGAAAATAATAGTGAGAACAATCAAGGAGTGGGATTACACCACAAATTTTAGTTATTCTAATTAATTAATTTAATTATTTGAATTCTCCAAAATTAATATTAAAATTACAAACCAACTCTCGTTGCAAGTGTAATTAGAATAGTAATCTTTTAAAAAATTAAAATTAACACCTCACAACTCTAGAAAATTAGATCAACACTCCTTTTAATTAATCACCCGCTAGGATCGATCAATTAGAACTTATGTCAATCTTAGAAATTAAATTTAGAGTTGAAATTCAAATGATAATACCCCACTTAAGAAACCCCTATCTCTAGTTCGAATCTAAAATGGGTATTATCACTAGAATTTCGATTTTCTCTCGAAAATCATTTACCCTCTCTCGAGGCATAAATCTAAGGGTGAGGTATCAAAATTAACATTCAAAGGGATATTTCAAGTAAGCAAACTAATTAAACTAAAATAATATCAAATAAGGGTTTCACCCCACCCCTTGAAAGGGGTTTTAGCCTAACATGGTATAAAATATGACAAATTAATATTCAAAGGCATAAAATAATAAAAGAAGGGAAGAGAACAATCAAACCAAATCTCTTTGATTATGTTGAACTCCAATCCTTGAAATTGAAGCATACACCTCTTAATTGATCTTCCAAATGATATGAAATTAACTATCCACTCAATTAATTCTCTAACAATATTTAATCTCACAAATATCTAAAAATAAAAAAATGAAAAACTATTTACAAGGATTTATTTTCTAAACTAAACTATCTCTCTCTAGAATTTTCTCTCTACAAAGCTCCTATTTTAATCATCCCTCCAAAATGGTCTTCAACTCTCTTTAAATATGCAATGGAGCAAAGGGGTATAAGTGGGAATTGGCTAGAGGTGCATGTGTATAAGGTGAGAGCACATGTGCATGGGGGTGTGAGGTGAGGGAATATTTTGAAAAATCTGATTTGTTATTGAGGGTATAATGGGTATTGGGGTTAGAAAGGTAGTTGGGGGGTATTTTGGTAAAAAGGGGTTATAAGGTGGTTATTGGCACATGGGGAATTGGTTTGGCTTGGGATTGTTTTGTGCAGGTGAGGTAATCGTGGAAGAGAAAATGGGTGAAAATGGGAAATGGGTCTTGGAATGGGTTTTGGTTTGACTTCTTGGTTCTTGGGTATGAATGGAGGTTAGGATCCGGGATAGTGAGAGAGGGTTGTGGCCGGAGTTTTCGCTGGAGGCAGGTGGCATTGGGTTTCGGCGGAGCTAGGAAGTCCGGCGATGGCTGGGTTCGGAGGCAGCTAGAGGGGTGACGAGGGCTGGGGTTGAGAGAGGCGGCGTCGACGGCGAAGAGTCTCGGTCGGAGAGAGGGGAGAGGGTCGAAACGCCGAAATGGGACTGCCGGAAGGTGAGGGCCGATGGTGCAGGAGCGGAGGTGGAGTCGCAGGATGGTTGTCGGCGAGCTAACGCCGGCAGGTGGGGTCGGGACAGGTCGGGAATGGGGCAGCCGCCGGCGCTGGGAAGGTTATAGGAGAAAGAGATCGGCTGGGGTTGATTTTGGGTTTAATGGAGGTAGAGAGATGAGAGAGAGTGAGTTGTTAATTTGGTGGGGAAGATGAAGTTGGATATGATTGGGTGTGTGAGGGTGTAGAGTAGGTTAGTGGGGGTGAGGGTGTTAGTTTAGGTGTGTGTGTGTGGTGAGGGTGTAAGGTGTATGGTGAGGATGAGGGTGTAGGATTAGGTGTAGGATAAGTGTATGATAATGGTGATGTGTGTGTTTAATTTGGACCTTAAAATAACACTAACTAAAATAAAATTAATAAAAATAAACTAGAAACCTAAAAATAAAATTATATTCTAAAAATAAAATAAAGAATCAAATAAAAATAAAACAAAAATCCTAAAATATAAAATCTAATAAACTAAACTAAACTCCTAAAATTAATCCTAATAAAATAGAATAAAATAAAACTAAAAAACAATAAAAATCAAAATAAAATAAAACTAATCCTAATAAAATAAAATAAAACTAAAAATAATCAAAATCAAAATAAAATAAAATTATATTAATAAAAATAAAATAGAAAAATAGAAAATAAAATTTAAAAATTCTAAAATAAATCTAAAATAAATCCTAAAAATAGAAAAGACTCAAACTAAAAATCTAAAAAATAATAAAATGACACAAATAAAACACACACAGGCTTGGGGTAAGTTTGAGCTAAGTTTAGGGTAGGCTAGGGTACGGGAATTTGGTATTTAGCTCCGTAAAATGCACAATTGCCTTGAAATACGCGTTTGAACACCGCAACGTACATTAAACCTGCATATTAAACATTTAAGCGCATAAGACCCATATTGTCGAGAAATAGCAACTAAAATACAACTATTCGGGGTATAAAATGTACAGTTTTGGGTGCTTATCACACCACCCCCAAACAGAGCGTTGCTAGTCCTCGAGCAATAAGATAGAGAGAAAGAGAAAGATAAGTAACCAAAAGTGTACCACTTTCGCGGGCACTTGCGATTGCACTTAGTATGTGCAACAAGCCTTTAAACCTATAGGTTGCCCTACAGGACGAGTTGTGTCTCGTGAGGGTTTGCAGGGAATATACCGACAAAATTCTTTATTTGCAAAAATTTATTGAAAGGCAGTCAATATCTTATTAGACATAGAATAATCGCACAATCCATCACAAGATAAATGATTTCAGAAATACAAGCTAGAATTTGTAAAAATTTTAACTAAGTAAATACTCAAGGCACATCCTTCCTATAACACAACGTGTGTAGTGTGAATCAGTCAAAACGGGTCGAGCATCATAAGAGTAATTCCCAGATTGCCTTGTCGGAATCAACGCTTCAACTTCAAATCTCACGGATATATCTCTCTCAAACGAACTCTCGAGATTAGGGTCAGTGTATCGCTCTTGTGTGTGAGGAGGTGAGTAAATGTAAGAAAGTTCAAACGTCTCACACACGTATATGAAAGAGCGAACAATAAGAAAGAAAAATGATCTCATGAAAGAAATGCTAATCACTATAGTGAGAACGTCGAGTTATTCACCACGTTGACTTTCATTCGCCCGAACACCAAGGGGAATATGTATGTATATGGGTGAGGGGGTAAATGAAATGGGATGGATGGTATAAGGTGTGGTATGATAGGATGAGATGATGATATGATGAATGGATGGATGGTGGATATGCGATGTGAAATGGATGAAAAATGGATGCGAAAGAAGAGTGTATACACTTTAGGATAAAAAATGTCTTTATTTTACAACTAACTACAAACTCTCTTTTTCTTTTATTTTCTCTCTTTTTTTTCTTGCTATTTTTCTTTTCTTTTCTTCTCTTTTTTTTTTTCTATTTTTGCTATTTTTCTCTTTTTCTTTTTTTTCTTTTTTCTTTTTTCTTTGTTTTTCTCTCACTTTTCAAACTAACACTTAAGACATTTACATTTGAAATCACACTCTTTTATTTGAAAATGATGATGGATGATATAAATGGAGGTGATAGGTGGATGTGTGGGGAAATATATGGATGGTGAGGGGAATATATATGAGATATGGGAAAGCATGGGAATGTAATGAGTGAAGTGTATGGAACTGTGATATGGGAAAAAGTGGTAGGTGCATGGATGAAAATTTAGTATTCGGGACAAATTTCAAGACACGTGTTTCTTACAACTCGAAAAAGATGTCATTCTCAGTGATCAAGCCAAATTTTTATGAAAGAAAATGAGATCATACAACAATTTAAGTGCGGACCCAAAAGAAGTTGAATCAACTTGTGACTCGGAGATTGCGTAAAACACTCAAAAAGGGTGAAAGGCACAAATCTCACAAGCTAAAGTCTCTACTAGTGATCCTTAAGGTTCTCTTGAGAATTGTGGTACTCCTCAACTCTAAACCGTATTGACATGATAAGTGCGCAAATTTTGTTGAGTCTAGAAATTCATGGTGCAAAATGCCTTGTTATGTATTACATAAGCTATTTATAAAATATTCTCTATCTTGATTCCTAGACTTTAAAAGATGGATGATTGAAAATTCACATCAATGAATGAGATGAAAGAAAGTGCACGAAATTTTAAAATCAGGTTTAAAAATCAAAAATTTTCAAAAGAGGCAGGATTTTGATAAAATTCCCCACCCCCAAACAAAAAGGAACATCGTCCTCGATGTTAAGTAAAATGATTTTTAAAATTGAGAGCATGAGGTAGGAAAGAGTTACCAGAATGAACCGCCAATGAAGTAGACATGTGAAGCCAAGAAAAAACCTGAAAAAAAGTGTACAAGTTTGTAAGCATGATAAAGCATAGGGTGATGTGAAACCCCACCCCCAAACAGGATGAGACTAGTACAAGAAATGCGGGCTGCCTCCCGGTAGCGCTAAGTTTAATGTCTTCAGCCAGACCGATGGAATCTCACCCTAAGGATAGGATCTATGAAAGCGCAGGGCGGCAGAAAAATCGGGTGATGAGAATCACCCCCAAACAAGACTGAAGCGTCAGTCTTGTTGGAAACAGGCTAAAGTGGTCAATGCACCTGTATGGCAAAGTGCATCACGCGATGCAAAGCATCGGTGGACCATGGGCGGGTGGGAAAAAGGGTAAAGGTGAAGAGGCATCGGTCTCGAGCCTTGTTGAGCGTAAAGGTGAGGGCAACTAGGGCCCTATAAGCGTAGTGCTCTAATTGGTGAGGGAGGCGAAATGGTGTGGAAATTGTAATGGGATATGCCTCATAAAAATCACACAACCGTTCTATGAATGGGCGATGATAATGGTCGCGTCGTGACACACCAGGGAGCTGTGGATGGGAAAAGTCAACATCACAAGAGAGTGGTGTGCATGGATGAACAAGCTCGGTGTCACGGGAGTGGAGAGTAGCAGCACAAATACTCTCATGGGTGGTGGATGGTTTTAGGTGAGGATCTAAATATGTAGATGGAAACTTGAAATGTGCAAAATCAAGATCCAAACCAGGTGGTGGGGTGGAAAAGATAATGGGTGGGTCGGGTGGGACAAATGGTGTATCGGGTGGGATAAATGGTGGAGGAAGATGATCCAACTCAAGCGTGGGAGACACACACTCATTGGGAGGAGTAAAGGAATACTCACAAGGGAGTGTGGTTTCTAAAGATGGAGTTGTCAACTTCTCCACAAGAGTATCATCGGTAAATGGGGTGGGTGGATAAAGCGAGGCACCAATCTCAGAGATAGAGGAATCACTAGAAATATCGGGCTCAACAGGAGCCATGCATGGTGGGACATCATCCAGATCCGAATGGTTAGGAACTATCACGGATTCTATCTCGGGAAAATGGTGAGCACTCGTAGCCGGAGCTAACCTAGGATAAATTGGTTCCTCGGGAACACACACGATGTGCTCAATAGGTATAGACTCGGGCATTATTTTGGATTCAACGGGAGTGGGAAGGTGAATGGGAACCGCAAGGTGGGGTTCATATGGATATGATGGGGTTGACTCAGGCTCACTAATGAAAGGTATGTCAACACAATTGTCGACTTGGGACCCAGACCATGGAATGGTCTCAACTTCAAGATTCTCGGGGTGGTAGGGTTGGTCACACTCAAATTTTGTGTCACAAGAGGACACATCATCGTCACACTCGGTGGCAACGATGGGTGGAGTCATGGGAATATCCGACTCTCACGCACACACCAATTCATTTAACCTTTGTTCAAGCCTTTGGAGAGCTTGAGTTTGAATTTCTTGCTCTTGCTCAAGTATGAACTTTTGCAAGAGGGTTTCGAGAGTGGATGTGGATGAAGGTGTTGGTGGAATGATGGGTGGTGGTGGTGGGTGAGGTGGACACAACGCGCTATAATCAGGACTATATGGAGAATACTCAAATGAAGTGTGTGGGGTGGGGCCAAGTGCATCATACACGAAAGGATTGCTCTCGTAATGGACAGATGGTTGATACTCATGGGGTGCGTAGTGAGGAAACTGATCGTGACTAGGTGCACAAGGTTGCCATGACGACTGTTGGAACGTGTGAGGATCCACAACATCGGGTTGGGATACGTATTGCGTGGAAGGGTGATCAGGCCTCCAAGCTCGGGGACTCACACAACTCGGGATTAGGTATAGCAGGGTAGTAGGCTGAGGTGGGTTCCGAAACAGTGTCATATGGATACACATGTTCCATTGTGGGTGCGTAGGGATATGAAGAGTATGGGCACTCATGGGACATGTGATCGGCATAAGAACAGTGGGTGCACAACAAGGGAGGAGGCACAGTGACACTTGACACCGAGGGGGATGGAATAGGAGGTGAGTGCATAGATGGGTCAAGAGTACAAACGGTACTCGTGAGAGAGGTGAAATCATGAAGAATATCATAAAGAGATCGCTCGGGATTACTCTCACACGTGTCACGTGTCAATGGAAAATGACCAAAGTAGTCCCGTAAAGGACGTTCTTCAGCCATGAGGGGAGAAATATTTTTTTTGATTTTTTGAAATTTTTTCAAAAGGAAAGAAAATATTTTTGGGATTTTCTAAAAATTAAAGAAAGAAAAATATTTTTGGATTTTTTATAAAAAATAAAGAAATAAAATATTTTTGGATTTTTGGAAAAATGAGAAAAAGAAAATATTTTTGGATTTTTGGTAAAAGAAAGAAAGAAAAATATTTTTGGATTTTTTTATAAAAAATAAAGGAAGAAAAATATTTTTGGATATTTTTTTGAAAAATAAAGGAAGGAAAATATTTTTGGATTTTTTTGAAAAATAAAGGAAGAAAAATATTTTTGGATTTTTGGATTTTTTTTGGAAGAAAAGGTGGGGAAAATATGGACTCTTTGAATTGGACGGACTAACTAAAATCGACTACCGAAAAATGGAATTGGACACACACACAAGTCAAGAAAAAAAATTCCTAACTAGCACATAGCCAATTTTTATCTTTGAATTTAGTGAAAGGGTAGTCAAATTTTAATTAAGTCCGCGGGCGATAAAAATCACGAAATTATCTGAGTGATCGCCTTTGCAAAATGTTCTCCTAGTGGGCTACCTAGTTGATTGATTTTAAATTTAGTGATGGCTAGGGTAGCACACAATGGTAAGCGAGTGAGTCGGGTGATGAAATCCCTTCTCGTGAGTGACCGGGTGTAGGTCTTAATTAATTAATTCATCACACCATTCAAAAATAAATGCGAGAATAAAATCAAATAAGAGCACACAAGAGCACACAAAAGAATTGACTCGCTAACAGGAGAGGCGCGAGGGTGTAAGAAATGTACCTCCCACAGTTTTTAGGCCCTGGGGTGCCGAAAAATTTGAGTCGACCGGGGGGAGATCACTCCTATCTCAGTCGTCCCCGGTAGTCCTACCGACCCAAGGTAGAAAGGCTTCTAAATTCGCACCAATGGACGCCCTCTCTCTACCTTGTCCGGTTTCCCTATCACGCTTGTCTTTAATTATTACAATTTTAAATGAAAAATAAATGGTGTCTCTAAGCACCGCAATACAAGCAATGATAGAATAATCCTAAATACAAGCCTTCTAATAAAATGCAAAAATGGTACTAAAATGAAAAAAAAGTACAATACAAGTGAATCACAAAATGGAATCCGCTCCGAGCTTCACAATCCCAAGAATGGCAACGGCGCCATTTGATAACTAGACTTTTGCGTGTGGTCGTTGTTTGAAGCAAAGTTAGTCAAAACCTCACATACCTACAAATATAATAAACTCAAGTGTAGCGGTAAGTAAGGGTATCAATCCACTTTCTAGGGAGTAAAACCCATGGAACAAATTCAATTGTAATTCACTATTTATTTTCTTTTTGGGCTTTTTCACTTTTCTAATTTTTTTTAGCTTTTTCAATATTAAAACAATAGGGTGAGGTGAGGTCTAAACTAAAATAAACTAAATGTAAAATGATAATAACTAACTAGAAAGTAACTAAAATAAAAATAAAGTCTAACACTAAAATAAAAGATAAAGTGAGGAAAATAATAGTGAGAACAATCAAGGAGTGGGATTACACCACAAATTTTAGTTATTCTAATTAATTAATTTAATTATTTGAATTCTCCCAAATTAATATTAAAATTACAAACCAACTCTCGTTGCAAGTGTAATTAGAATAGTAATCTTTTAGAAAATTAAAATTAACACCTCACAACTCTAGAAAATTATATCAACACTCCTTTTAATTAATCATCCGCTAGGATCGATCAATTAGAATTTATGTCAATCTTAGAAATTAAATTTAGAGTTGAAATTCAAATGATAATACCCCACTTAAGAAACCCCTATCTCTAGTTCGAATCTAAAATGGGTATTATCACTAGAATTTCGATTTTCTCTCGAAAATCATTTACCCTCTCTCGAGGCGTAAATCTAAGGGTGAGGTATCAAAATTAACATTCAAAGGGATATTTCAAGTAAGCAAACTAATTAAACTAAAATAATATCAAATAAGGGTTTCACCCCACACCTTGAAAGGGGTTTTAGCCTAACATGGTATAAAATATGACAAATTAATATTCAAAGGCATAAAATAATAAAAGAAGGGAAGAGAACAATCAAACCAAATCTCTTTGATTATGTTGAACTCCAATCCTTGAAATTGAAGCATACACCTCTTAATTGATCTTCCAAATGATATGAAATTAACTATCCACTCAATTAATTCTCTAACAATATTTAATCTCACAAATATCTAAAAATAAAAAAATGAAAAACTATTTACAAGGATTTATTTTCTAAACTAAACTATCTCTCTCTAGAATTTTCTCTCTACAAAGCTCCTATTTTAATCATCCCTCCAAAATGGTCTTCAACTCTCTTTAAATATGCAATGGAGCAAAGGGGTATAAGTGGGAATTGGCTAGAGGTGCATGTGTATAAGGTGAGAGCACATGTGCATGGGGGTGTGAGGTGAGGGAATATTTTGAAAAATCTGATTTGTTATTGAGGGTATAATGGGTATTGGGGTTAGAAAGGTAGTTGGGGGGTATTTTGGTAAAAAGGGGTTATAAGGTGGTTATTGGCACATGGGGAATTGGTTTGGCTTGGGATTGTTTTGTGCAGGTGAGGTAATCGTGGAAGAGAAAATGGGTGAAAATGGGAAATGGGTCTTGGAATGGGTTTTGGTTTGACTTCTTGGTTCTTGGGTATGAATGGAGGTTAGGATCCGGGATAGTGAGAGAGGGTTGTGGCCGGAGTTTTCGCCGGAGGCAGGTGGCATTGGGTTTCGGCGGAGCTAGGAAGTCCGGCGATGGCTGGGTTCGGAGGCAGTTAGAGGGGTGACGAGGGTTGGGGTTGAGAGAGGCGGCGTCGACGGCGAAGAGTCTCGGTCGGAGAGAGGGGAGAGGGTCGAAACGCCGGAATGGGACTGCCGGAAGGTGAGGGCCGATGGCGCAGGAGCGGAGGTGGAGTCGCAGGATGGTTGTCGGCGAGCTAACGCCGGCAGGTGGGGTCGGGACAGGTCGGGAATGGGGCAGCCGCCGGCGCTGGGAAGGTTATAGGAGAAAGAGATCGGCTGGGGTTGATTTTGGGTTTAATGGAGGTAGAGAGATGAGAGAGAGTGAGTTGTTAATTTGGTGGGGAAGATGAAGTTGGATATGATTGGGTGTGTGAGGGTGTAGAGTAGGTTAGTGGGGGTGAGGGTGTTAGTTTAGGTGTGTGTGTGTGGTGAGGGTGTAAGGTGTATGGTGAGGATGAGGGTGTAGGATTAGGTGTAGGATAAGTGTATGATAATGGTGATGTGTGTGTTTAATTTGGACCTTAAAATAACACTAACTAAAATAAAATTAATAAAAATAAACTAGAAACCTAAAAATAAAATTATATTCTAAAAATAAAATAAAGAATCAAATAAAAATAAAACAAAAATCCTAAAATATAAAATCTAATAAACTAAACTAAACTCCTAAAATTAATCCTAATAAAATAGAATAAAATAAAACTAAAAAACAATAAAAATCAAAATAAAATAAAACTAATCCTAATAAAATAAAATAAAACGAAAAATAATCAAAATCAAAATAAAATAAAATTATATTAATAAAAATAAAATAGAAAAATAGAAAATAAAATTTAAAAATTCTAAAATAAATCTAAAATAAATCCTAAAAATAGAAAAGACTCAAACTAAAAATCTAAAAAATAATAAAATGACACAAATAAAACACACACAGGCTTGGGGTAAGTTTGAGCTAAGTTTAGGGTAGGCTAGGGTACGGGAATTTGGTATTTAGCTCCGTAAAATGCACAATTGCCTTGAAATACGCGTTTGAACATCGCAACGTACATTAAACCTGCATATTAAACATTTAAGCGCATAAGACCCATATTGTCGAGAAATAGCAACTAAAATACAACTATTCGGGGTATAAAATGTACAGTTTTGGGTGCTTATCACGGCTATTGCCTCTTCAGCATTCATGACCTTCCCCGCAGTTGCCAATAGCTCCGCCATGGACTTTGGTGGGTCATCCGCAAGTTTCCACAACAACTTTCCCTTCTGAAGACCTCCTATGAGGGCGGTCATGGAAATATTCTCTTCGTAATCTTCAACCTCAAGTTTTTCTTTGTTCAACCTGGCGATGTAGTCTCTTAGGCTCTCGTGCTTGCCTTGTTTGACATACAACAGATGGGTGGTCTTTTTCTGAGGTCTTACCCCAAAGCAAAAATTGTGAATGAACCGCTCAGCCAAGCCCTTAAAGTTCTCAATTGAATTCTTCTAAAGAGAAGTAAACCATATGTGCGCAGCTCCTGTCAAGGTTCCGGAGAAGGCCCGGCACTTCATCTCATCTAGTATCGAGTAGATGTCCGCCGCTGACTGGTACATCTCAATATGATGTACAGGATTGGTGCTACCGTCATACTTGGGAGTCACTGTGGGTGGCTTGAACTTGGCTGGGGTAGGGAAGCTTACTATCTTAGCCACGAACGGAGAGCCCTCTGAGAAACCTCTTTGTAGTGGATCCCGACTTTTGATGAGGTCTCCTATCTTGTCTTCAAGACGTTGGATTGAGTCATTCCATGGTCTTAGAACGTCGGCCTGGCCGAGGTTATCCCCAGCCACCTCCAAGGGGTGGACTGAGGGTTCCCCAACCATGGCACAATGTCTGTTGTTGACCTCTTCTTGGTCTCTTCCTCATCCCTAATGAGGCCGACGTTGTCTCTCTTCCCTTTGTGAGCCGGCTGCACTTATTGACCTTGACAACCTTTTTCTTAGGTCATTTACGGGGTCGAGCCTTTCAAAGGATGACCCTATGCTCAGTCAATCAAAAGCTGATCCTCGTTGTTGGGACATCTTACGCCTCTAGATCATCATACGGTTCCCAACAATCTTCTGGGACATCTTACGCCTCTAGATCATCATACATGTCCTCAGAGAAAGGGTTTTCTTGCCTCCCCAGGCACAAGCGCCTAGGGTCAACAACGTCCCTCCTCCCCTGGGGTGCAGGTTGGTCTTTTCACGGTGCCTGGGGTGGTCCCCTAGCGTCAGGATGAGGCTGAACAGCCACCGGAGTAATCATTTCTGGTGAGACTCCAGGTGGCCTCATCATATTTTGACTGAGCTAAGCAAACTGCTCCTGCATTGCTTGTTGTGTTGCAGCCAAAGACCTCAAGGCTGCAGCCACCTCAGCCATTTCGGATTGGGGCGGTGCCTGGACGGAGCTAGGTCCTCCCGCACCAGGCGGCGAAAGAGGTGGTGGTAATTCCGGTGCCATGTGTTAGTACAAAAGAGATGGTGTGGTAAATAAGCTTAATACCTTACAGGACTTCTTTCAATGGTGAAATAGCTCCACGCAAGGGGGTAAAGCCTGGTTCACCACCAGAGTCTCCGGTGAGGTGAAGCAACAGATGAGGAAGAGATAGCTTCTCGGTTCCCACAGACGGCGCCAAAATGATGATGCTGGAAATAGCACCACCCTTCAAGGTGTTTGTAAGATCAATTCAATGTTAACAATGGCAGTATAAAGGCATATAGTAGAAGGAGGTGAGGAGAAGAGGAAGGTCACCGAAATATAAGTGGTTCAGTCAATCAGGCCTGCGTCCACTGTGCAAGCGTTTGATTAATATCACTGTATGAGGGCACTAATGGCCATGGATACAATCTCTTAAGCTTTCTCTCTCTACTGTGTAAAATGACAGAGTTTCAGCTAGGGTTGCTAATTTCGGATCCTTTTCAAGGTAGAGGATGAGCTCTATATATAGTGCCTGGGGAGTGTAGTGTACCCCCAAGCATGCAATGAGCATGTGCATGAGGATCGAACCAGTATGAGAATGACACCTGACTGATCTCATGTAGATAATGATGACCTCAATATTCCCTCACGTGAGGGGAATGATTCGGTTATAACTGATTTGTGTACACATGTTCCTAGCCACACATACGCGCATAAGAGCTCGGCCATCTGTGACTGGTCCCAACCTTAGCCTGAAAGAGGACGAGGTGGGTGTGGTAGGGTAACTCTTGATCAATGGTGACCTTGGCTCAGGGGAAGAGCCTAGGTAAGGCCGATGGGACTGCAACGTCGGCTTGGGCCGAGGTAATGGTGGCGTAGCAGGAACGTCGGTCGATTCATAGCCGAGGCTAGTTATGGTGACGGAGTTGTCCTTGTAACCTCGGCCTGCACCTAGCCGAGGTTGTCAACCTTGGGTGGCCTGATGAGTAGTCTGCCCCTGTACATCATGAAGATCTCAACTGCTGTCTGAACGCGGGACTAGTAACGTCGGCCATGGCCGACCTTGCTTAGGACGAGACTGTTGGCTACCAATCTATGACCCCTCCAACCTCAGCTATCTCTTTGGCCGAGGTAGATGTCTCTGAGCAGTTGGGTACATATAGGGCATATCAACGTACATACAATGAAAAGTTAGTTTTAGTGTTTACACATTTTTATACAAATATCGAATAATACGGAGCTTCAAAGAACAGGACATGCCCAATGTACACAAAGAAATTAGTACTGTATCAAATAGTAGATGCCCACTGTACATAAATTGTATAATCAGAATATAATGTTCAAGCTGTGTTCAAAGCTGCATATCGAATATCGAAAATCTAATAGTACAAAGTTGCGTATCGAATAGTACATATTAAACAATGTATCAGAAGATTAAACACTTCAATCACACCTAAACAATGTATCAACATTCAACTCAAATACTTCAGATGAAGAATAGATTTTTAACATGATACAACAGTATTCAAACTTCAGAATTTCAGTTTCAGCACCTACTTACCAACATAATTTAGCAGTGGATTCTTAACGTGTTGAATATAAATTCCAAGAATAAAAAAACCATATTCCAACATTTTAAACATCAATTTAAAGAACTTAAGAACATAAATTTGCATCCAATAAAGTTGTACGTAAATACCCATTTCAAGATGTATGCATAGACAACTTCTACACAAAGGGAGGTCCTTAGATCAATTTCCTCAAGGCAAGGAAAGGAGGATGTGGTTTTAAACATTCGAAAGGCCTCATTCATATTTACGAGTTCTACACAGTGAACTAGGTTGTTATAACTCAAATCAGTTGTGAACCCCCTAAACTTTATTTATTCTTATATAACTACAGCTTGTGAGAGCAATGAAAGGTCCTGAAAAACGAGTGTGAGGTTTAGGTACAATGAGGGAAATCCAGTGAATTCACTTGCCGCAAAGCAACTTTCATCTTAGGGTAGAAATAAATATCCTTCGTACGGGACTCATCACGATAAGAAAATGAAAGGGCTTGCTCTAAGAGTATGACATATTTTTTTAAATTAAAAAGTACTCAACTTCCAATTCAAAAGTACGGTACTTACCAGAAAATTGAACATAGAAAGCCACGTTCTCTATTTGATCATTTGATCAAGGTACTTGTACTCATTCGAGTCCAATATCCCAAAGCCAGTCAGTACGAGGGCAAAAAAGTAAAGATAAGTGCAAAGCTTATTGAACTTTAAGTTTCATAAAAAATCATCAATTCATTTAGGTTGAGGTTTCTATCTAGTAGCAAACTAGTTGCAAAAGCAGTTGTAGGCAGGACCTTAAAGCGGTCAAATAGGGGGTAAAATTCCATGACAAGGTTCTTAACTTCAGGTGCACAAGGTTTAATTGGTTTGACGTAAGGAGTGAGGTTTGAAAGAGGAAGGATTGAATGAGTTGATGTCACTTAATCATTAACCTTCTAGCTTATAGTATAAGGTAAATAAAAACAACATACACGGTCAAAATCTGTATCTTTTTTTCTGTTTGACAGTTTCCTCTTTGTCTATGCTTGTTCCTTACCTAAAACTTTTTTCATTTGGTCCCTTCCACCTTGCTCACTAATTAACAAGATATGATCTATTACCAGCCCGCCCAGGCTGCCTCACACCGATGCTCCTGAGACATATAATGTGAACAAACAACTACTAGTTATATTGAAAATAAACAGCTCAAGTGTTTTAAATATAAACACATAACATCTCGATAATTCAGATAACTATTCAGTTATGATGTATAACAACTATGTTTTTTCTAAGGAAATCTTACTAAAAAAAGTAGAAAAGGAAAAGGTATTTAGTCATGCTGTGTAACAACTATATAATCGTAACTGCACAATTCTTTTGGATTTACCATTTGAACAGCCTTGTAATTTACTATTTGAGTTGACTGAAAACCTATATAATGCTAGTGAAAATCTCTGCTATCTCAATCATACTCAGTAACTATACAATTCCCTATAAATTACTATTTGAACAGCAAAATATCAATCATAGGCATCGAAAGAAGATAAAACCTAGTTTAAATAACAAAGTTCAAGTCATTATCTAAACAAAAAGTTTACGCAAGAAACTCTCAATAAATGAATCAACACTAGAATGTGGTTAAGTTGGCTAGTAATAAAAGTAGTAGCTTGAAAGATAGAAATCAAGGAAACATTGAGCAAAAGGGTATGAATTGATTTCCTTTCTTACTTAAAAGTGGTAAAAAGGAATTAAAAGGGCTTATGATACTCTAACAATGTTAGCAATTGACATAAAATCTCAAAAGTTTAAAAACAATTATAATTGAGTACTTACTATAGGATCGAAGACCGACTCATTGTAGACAGTCTTATAAACATCAATTAATTAACAGCACCAACTGTTTCGATTATCCTGACAAAGAAAATCATCATGAAAAATAATTGAAGTTCTGTATGATATAATATGCACCATTGACAGTCCTGCATGATTTAATATGCACTATTGCCAGTCATGTATGATTTAATATGCGATAGTTGCAGTCATATATGATTTAATAGGCAACTGATGATTCAATTTTACGAAAAAAAAATTAGACAATGACATATGGAACAATGGAAATCATTATAAATATAATACCTTCTACGTTAATACCTGATACGATTGTGTTAGGCATGTTACAAATACTTGAAACAATTGAAAAGGAAGAAGGACGCATGGGTTCCTTTGTGTTTCCTTGACGCACGAAAGATCTCGGGGTTGCACGATCAGAGCAAACATAACTATTTCGTGTAAACAAATGTACAAGTAAGTTATAAAATAGTTTATTCATAACTTCACCAATGTTAACAGCCGATGAAATGGCGTCAAGAGAGTGCCTACCAATGGATTATTAAATTGAAAATGAGCTTGATTATACCCTATCACAATTCGTAGCATGTGTGTTCCTCTATGACCTATAACAAGCATGGCCAGGATTAACATAATAAAAAATAACTAAACAATAATATAAAAAGCATACCATCATTGTTAACATCAAATGCAATAGTGGTGGAAGTGTTGGAGACGTTTGGAATAATTGACTGCGAAGGAGGACGTATGGGTTCACATACGTATCCTTGACGAATAGAAGATTCCAGGGCACGTGCATGACTAGATCCAGGCATAACTAAATAAGAAATCAGTGACATAAGCTAAAATCATAATTAATGGTATGGAGAATATTTGTATGCTCAAAATATTTGAAACATTAATAATGTTAAGAATCATTTCTCCACATGAAACCCATATAATATCATCATCATATCATATTCATATATGCGAAAGTGATAAGGAGAATTAACAAACCTATGGATATGCATTATCTTATTCATCATCCCCCCTTCGCTTAAATTTGATAATATCACCTCTCTTCCCGATGGGATATATTCTTTATCTTTGTCATGCTCTTTTCTTTTACTCTTCATATCAATCTTATCCCTCTTATAACAAACCATATAAAATTTAGCTCCTTTATGCAATTCCATTGCCTTCAATGTGGCCAGGTTATCTTGAATCCTATTAAGCTTTCATTTCTCATAATTTGTGATCCTCATTATGCACCTATTATAAGAATATAAAGATATGAAAAATAGACAAATTAAGATTTTGGAAGTAAATTATACTATAACATTATTGATATATAAATAAATTAAAACATTTAAAACATTATTTAAAAGAGAAAAGAAAATAGTGCACACCATCATAAGTGATCATCGTATTCATCTCCAACATCATCAGTAAAATCGCCAACATCTCCATCATCATCACTAATATCATCACAATCATCCTATCTATCTATAAGGTAATCATCCCAATCATCCCCATCATTTGTCAATATTTTCTCTTCATCATTATTTATACGGATTTCTATTTTTGGGATGTCATTCCTTCCTAATGAAAGGCCTTCGTTATCAATATCCATTGTTTCACCATCTATGATATTATTTTCAATTTTTTTAGTATGGTTCTTCATTCATTTCCAACTCCCCAACTTCTTCATTTTTAAGAATATCATACTTATCTCTTGGGGTATTCTTTACAACAACTTTCCAATCGTTTCCTAGCTTTATATCTGGCACATCGAAGACTTGCTCTGCTTGATAAGCTGACTGAGTTTTGTACCATGTATTAGCAATGTTCAAACTAATAAAACCATACCCATCTTCCTTTAATCCATATACACCCTTCTTTTTTCCAAGATTCAATCAATTACACTTAAATAGAATAAGGCGATTACTTCTAGTGTATTCTAACTCTATAATATCAACCATCTCCCCATAAAAATCAATATCTTTTTGTTCATGTTCACCCACTACAACAAATCCACTATTTTGATTTTTTTTTTTTTAATTTTCATGATACTTGGTGTGGAACCCATAGCCGTTAATCAGACAACCCTTGAAATGTTTCACCCGTCGATTGGGACCCCAAGATAAAGTTCGAAGTTGCTTATTAACATGGTCAGGGGACTCACACTCCATTTCTGTCACCTGATTATTTTTTATAAATAAATGTTAGAGGAAGAAATTATAAGAATTTTTTTGTTTGCATAATATAATGACATATCGAACTACTTATGTGATTTTTAAACCATTTGGGAAACCTTTCAGCGTGTCTCTTTTTAACATTGATGTTAATTTCGACCTTCAATAAATCATTATGCTCACTAATATACATTATGCGTTAAATTAGAAAACCACTCTAGTAAGTAAAAGAGAAAGTGAAGAATAATATTGATAGATATACTTGATAAATTCTTGTATGTCATCACAATTAGCAAACACATATTAAGAATCAATTTTCCATTTACTCTGTCCAAGGTATTGGTAATTTTCTTTTCCAAGCAACGACCATTATACCGAAAAACAGATAAACTTTCTTGATCATCATAACCATCATAATTTCGTCCAGTGCGGTTAAATTTTGTCTCAACATGGCACAGATACATCGAGAAAAATGTTATTCATTCATTTAGAATGTAAGCCTCCGCTATTGAGCTTTCTGGACGTGCGTTATTTCCCACGGTAAGTTTTAAAGCCTGCATATATCTGTTAAAAAGTAGCGAAGTTAAGAAAAATAATTTTTTTAAGAATTACTTATATAATACTTATTTTAATATATTTACCTTTCAAATGGGTACATCCATCTATATTGCACTGGCCCATCAAGAATGGCCTCTCTTGCAAGGTGAATGGTCAAGTGAACCATAACATCGAAAAATGACGGCGGGAATATTCTTTTAAGTTTACACACAGCTATAGCAAGTTTGTCCTCAAGCCTCTCCAAAAAAATAACTCGCGATGTTTTTTAACAGAACTCCTTAAAGAATAACCCAAGATCAATTAACGGTTCACAGTCTTCCTTTTGAAGATGACCATGAATTTCAAGCGACAGTAAACGTTGTAAAAAATGTGGTAAGCATAACTTATCATCCCCTAAATATTGTATTGCTTGGCATCCACTCATCGAGATATGTTGGATGCATATCCATCCAACAAATTCAATGATTTCCAAAACTCACATAAAGTACTCTTCTTAAATGGATGCAAAGTGTAGCAAAAAGTAGTCACCACCCTTTTATCTCCCTTTTTATATGGATGCAAGTCTTTGCGTATGAGCATTTCTTTCAAATCCAACCATGTCTTAACATTGTCTTTTGTTTTTCTATCAATGTTTAGCAATGTTCCTAAAATGCTTTCTGATACATTTTGCTCAATGTGCATGACATCTAAATTATGATGCAATTAAGGATCTTTCTCGTAAGGAAAATAAAAAAATATATACTAACATTGTTTTAATTCAACTCGTACGCCTCATGACTCCTTTTTTGGAAGCTTTGCCATATACCCGAGGTCTAACTTTCTCCAATTGAGCAAGTATCTCATAATTACTAAAATCTTTTGGTCATTCCCGATGCTCTTTCTTAACATCAAAAGAAGACATACTTTCTCTCCATTTATGATTCATCGACAAGAGGCGATGATGTACCATATAGTATGTCTTATATACATTTCTTAAATGTAAGGAATGTGTCTCCTTATTGCACACTGGGCAAGCCAATTTCCCCTTTGTGCACCAACCCAATAAATTAGCATACGCCGAAAAATCATTGATAGTCCACATAAACACTGCACATAACTAAAAGGTATTCCTTATGGATGAATCATATGTTTATATCCCATCTTCCCACAATAATTTTAACTCCTTGATTAGTCGTTAAAGAAATATATCCATGTCATTTTCAGGAGCCTTAGGAACTGGTGTAAGCAACAACAACATGAAGAATGGGTCATTTATACATTTCCAAGATACTAAATTATATAGTACAAGAACAACCGACCATGTGCTATGTTTGCTACTCATATTTGAAAATAGATTAAATCCGCCACTGGAGAGATCAAGCTTGACATTACGAGCATCTCTCATAAATGACTCATGAATCTGGTCAAATTCTTTCTAAGCTTCCCCATTAGCCGAGTGTCCCAAAACATTATCCTCCTCAACACTCTTATCTTTATGCCACCTCATCTCTAAAGATATATCCTTCTTTATAAATAAATATTGTAACCTAGGTTTGAGTGGAAAATAATGCAAGACTTTGTGGGGGATCTTCACGCCATTTTCTTTCTCAATTTTCCTTCTCGAGTCTTTACACATTGGGCATTTAGTTTCTTTTTCAGTTGGTCCCCAAAAAAGAATGCAGTCATTTTTGCAAACATCAATCTTTACATAGTCTACATCCAAGTCTTGAACTATTTTCTTCGCCTCATCAAATGACTTTAGGATGTGGGCATCATCCATAAGTGATTTCTTAAAAAGTTCAAGAAGTGAGTTAACGGATTTCTCACTCCAGTTATACATTGAGTTTAAATGGAGTAGCTCATCAATCAATGATAAATTTGACAACTTCTCACAACCCGAATAAAAATTTTGTTATGTATCCTTAGCTAATCTAACAAACTTTTCCCCGTCACCCTCACTACCTTGAGTGGAATTTCTATCAAATTCCTTTCATAGCATATTATTGTTGTAGGATCTAATAAAAATATTATGTACATTCCCTCCATATCATCTTGCTCAAACCCGTTTCTAGCATTATCTTCCTGCCTCATACTATCTTCTTATCCAACTTCAAATGCATGGTAATTGTAATAATAAGAATTTTAATTAGGCGATAACAGTGTTTCCCCATGATATGTCCACCTAGTATAACTCAACATAATGCTATGTATAATCATATGACTCTAGACATCTTGACGACTCCTCCGATAAAAGTCATTACATTTCTTGTATGAACACTTAATATTACCATTTGTCTAAACATTTGCAAAGGAATAATCAAGAAATCGTTTAACACAATCTAAATATGCACTACTAATTCTATTTGGGTGATTCATCCAGCTCTTATCCATCCCAATTACCCTATGTCAGACGATAAAAAAATTCATTAACATAAAATCAATGAACTTATAATTCAAATAGAAATTGTAATTATCGCCTATGAAATTTAATGTTTCATATCTTTATTATTGTTTCATAACTTTATATGTTGAAACAATATTTACTTATAATTCAAATAGTAACCTTCTCATTAACCTCCTCATGCACCTCACACATCTCATGAACCTCCTCGATAGGTTCTCCAATAGTTAAAATTACATTTAAATTTGAATATTAAATCAAAATTTAATTAAATACATTCATTCAAACACAATAATAAACATGCTTTGCGAATTCAAAGTTCTAACTTATATGAGCCTAAAAAATTCAAATAAAAAAATATAACACTAATATGAGCCTAAAAAATCCCCCAAATCATCCCCATATAGAAATAAACTGTTGCTACACAAACATATCAGTTTATCACAAATAAACAAGAAGCCCCATATCAACTTAAATCCAATAGTCTAAACAACCACAGTTCCTCTAGCCAAATAGTACAACCAATATATCTATATATATATATATATATACAAATCAATCAGTGAATCGAATCGTAGGCAATAGAGAAATTAAAGGGACTTTGTAAATTTAGGACTTGTAGTAATATAGATTATGGAAAAAGGACAATAAATTTTCATTTATACTTTTAGCCCCTATTTTTGATAACTACATACATTAATATCGTTGGCACGGACCCGCTACCATAATGTATTAACTAATCAAAATACGAATTATTGGAAAATAGGGTCTAAAAGTGTAAATGAAATGTTTGTTGTCCTATTTTCATAATCCATATTATTTCAAGATATAAAAATGTATAATCTAAAATTAAAACTAGGAAAATTTCTAAAACACAATACCATCTGTCAAAAGAAAATGCACTAATAGCAAATCAGACTCCTCGTAGCAAGGTAAGGCATACGATCCGACGAGAGCAAACAAAAATGTAATATCCTATTGGAGCAAACACAAAAAGCAATGTAGGAATAGACGTTTTCGTAAATGCAAACTCAAAATCATAGTACATGTAAATCCGACCGGAGCAATTCTTTTAAACACAAAAGCAAAATCAGAGGATTTGGAAAATTCATATTCGTAGTGAATCAGAGGATTTGGGGAAATTTTGGAGTACCAAATCATAATCCTATCAGACTCTTAACAAATCAGAGGATTTGGGAAAATTTTAGAATAGCAATTTAGACTCGTAGCAAGAGATAAAATGCACCTGCTAATGGTTTTGGGGGATGGAAGATGAAGAGGATTTTTTTTCGGGGGGGGGGGGGGGGGTGGATGAATGGGAGAGGTTGTGTTCTGGATTTAATTTGGGGGGAATGCTCCTATTTTATTTTTTGTAGAAATTGATTTTGGAGGGTAAATTGTGTGTATCTGAAATAATTTTTGTGGCAAACTAGTATATTTACTAGTAATGAACATATACTAGTGGAAAATATTTTAAGTTTGCAACTAATTAGAATTTTATATTCGTGATAAATGTCCAATTCTTGTCACTTTACATTTAGTGGCAAAATTAGTTGGGATTTTAATTTGTTTCCACTAATACATTATCTTTTAGCAAACATAAATTTTGCAACAAAATATACGTTTTAGTGTCAATAAATGATTAGACACTAATAAAATTTCCACAAATCGATATTTTTCTTGTAGTTTAATGTCAGAGCGAGCACGTGACGCCTCTTCAATAGTAGTAGCACTAGTAGAATTTGCTTCAACATGGGGATCATAAAAGATAGCGTAGTTAAGTAAAACCCGAGTACCATACCGGTCGGTTAATCACATATGCTAAGTATGTCTCTTCATATGCCTAAAATTCATGAAAAATTGCTCGCCCGAAACATTCTAACATTGTGTGCATACTCCTCCCCGCAATTGTAAATTTTATAATGACCCTAGTTTTAGAATAATGGTGAGTCTCGAAAATATTTCTCAAAGCGTATTACGTATTTGTACCCTGTGTTAATTTCAGTACAATGTAGAGGACTGGCAATTTTTTGCATGATAACCCGTTTATGATAATAATCTGAAATAACCCAAATATGACACGATTAACGTGTATAGATTTAAGAGTACCCAAGACTTATACTCAAATAAAAATCAACGTGACTTGAAAATGACACGATTAAACCGAATTGCTACCCTACGCACTTACTATATCTTGGGAATGTTTGGGGACCTTTGAATTTATTACTTGATTGCATAAGATGAAATTAGAGTAATTAGTCGTTTGTCCATTTAGAAGGTTTTTGGTTGCGAAATAAAAGCCCTGTCGCTTGAATCAAGATGACAAATGTTTAATCAAAATGACAAAATTTGTTAAGAATAACATAAACCATTTTTTATTCTTTTTAACTTTTTAACTAGAGTAATGATAAACTTATTCCAAAATTATCTCAAAATTATCAAAATATATGTTGACGCTAAAAATTTACCCTTCTACATGGACTAAGAAAGGGACACCTGTCATCCTACGTGGCAATATTCACACTTACTCAGCATAGAAGAAACTTGGTCAGCCCCAAGGAGAGTTCGTCGTCACCCGGCACCCGAGGAAAATTAGTTGGCGCACCGCCCGACCAACATAAAGAAGACCAACCATCCATAAGATCAAAAGCCATTGGTGTAGCCAACAGTCATTCTACCCGAGGAGGCCAACAATTATATTCATTGTATATAGATATAAATGTATGAATATATGAAGATGTTCTATCGGTTGGACTCCCATCACTATAAATACAGCCCCTCCCTAAGATCAAGGGGCAATCAATTCTTCTATCTCTCTCAAGATAAGAGAACTCTCTCAACCATTCTCAACACACCATGTTGTGCTATTGTAAATCCCTGGGAATAAAATAATAGTGGACGTAAGTTTTTCTTATAGACGAACCATTTTAAAAATCCTTGTCTCTTATGTGTTTGATTGGATTGCTTTTATCTATTTATCTGTGATCATAAAAAAGGGATTTAGTCTATTTTTTTGCATCAACATATTGGCGCCGTCTATGGGAATTCGACACAAGAATTCTTTCCATTTTTATTAGAAGAGACGAAAATCATCTACAAGAGATAAATTTTTCTGTCTCTATGTCTGAACAATTATATATTGTGCATACATCTTTTAATTTGATCATATTCCTCATATGTTTATGTGCACAAATTGATTGTTCAATTTCTATTTACGAAATCTGCAAAACATTGGATATCATGATCACAAGTTTTGTATGAATTCTTGAACGTAGAACAAATATGATTATCTAGTGGGTTACATGTGATATGTTGATTCCCATACTTATGTTTTCCAAGAGGTTTGATACCTAAGATGTTAACTACATTTGAATAATCTGTATACTCAATTTTCATTGATCTATAAATCTGTACAACCCTGTCAATTTTTTTGATAATTTTCGAGATGAATTACTTATTAAATTTCCACAATATATTATCATCATATTTTTTTTTATTTGTACGAAAAAATAAGACGAGATAAGAAAATATATATGTTTAATTCAATTTTCTGGACAAACCCGTGCATAGGGTTATATGAGAAACGATTCACAATTTTTGATTCCCATATCTAAGATTTTAACAAATAAGAAACGTCAAAAAATATTTTCAGAGATGGTAACTGTTAACGCTAAAATTCTCCATCTACGAGGACCAATCAAAAAAGGACACATGTCATCCTACGTGGAAATATTCGGCACCCGAGGAGAGCTGGTCGGCCCCCGAGGAGAGCTGGTCGGCACCCGAGGAGAGTTAGTCGGCACCCGAGGAGAGTTGGTCGGCATACCAACCAGGAAGATCAAAGGATAACTATGCATTTAATGTGCATTAATGAAGATGACAACGCATTTAATGAGCCTTAATGTACATTTATACTGTATTAATAGATGACAACACATATCATACCAAGCAATTCAACAATTAGATTCGTTGAATGTAGACATAAATGTCTACATACAATGAATCTCCTTATCTCCCATCACTATAAATACATGTATCCCCTTAGCCAAAAGGAAAGAGATCCCGGGGAACCTAGAAACCCCATACACAAGATACACATCCTTTCTCTCTCTACACCCTATGGTGCTATTGTAAACTCCTGGGAATAAAATAACAGTGGACGTAGGCTTTATTCATAGCCGAACCACTTTAAAAATCTTTGTCTCTTATGTGCTTGATTGGATTGCTTTCATCTATTTATCTGTGATCATAAAAATGGGATTCGGTCCAGTTTTTTGCATCAACAGATTGGCACCGTCTGTGGGAACGTGTTACAAGCATTGTTCTCCATCAAAAGCTAAGTTTTTATTTTCTCTACGTATAATCAATTATACATACATCTTTTGATTCAATCATGATTTTTATGTTTATATACATAAATTAATTGTCCAATTTTTATCTGCAAAATGTTGCATATCCTGATTTTTAAATCATAATTTTTAGATTAATTCTTATTTAGAAATCTGAAAAATAATGGATTTCATAAATCATAACTTTTTGCTTGATTCTCAAGTTTCAATTTTATATCATGGAATAAACATTTTAAATGATTACATATACCAATATATACGACGGTGGTAAGATTTGATAGTTTTCATTATAAATTTTGTAAGATCTTTGATGTCTATTCAAATTCCCATCATATTTTTAATCAAAGAATGGGAAAAGGTTAAAGACAATAGAAAGTTTTCTCATGGAAATCATGACCCAGATCTATTTTCTCTCTCTTCAAGTTTGAGTCTCTTTGCATTCATTTTTATGAACTATATACTTAATTTGGTTCATCTTCCATCTATGTCAATAAAGTCTCATTGATTAATTTTTGATATAAATTTGGTAATAACTTCGATCATTCACCATATTTTTATCTCTCCAAATAGGGAATAGGAAGGGATCAATATAAAAAATAATTTTCTCTCACCTGAAAAATCACTACCCACCTCTTGTAAAAGAGGATCAATAAAACAATCATGACCATATCAAGACTCTGGGCACAAATTTGATATGTTGGCCCTTTGTTCATCACATCACATGGTTTCTTTGTCGAAATCACATGATCTAGTGGATTAGATAATTATTCATTTAATTAACATTCTTAATGCTTAAATTTTACATCGAATGTTATTTTTCTGATATAAGGATTCGAGATATTCTACAACCTGAGACACCCCCAAATGTTGGTCGGCAACATCCATGCCGTTGGTCGGCAGCAGTAGAATCTTGGGGTATTAAAAAAAGTGGAGCACCCAAGATATTTCTTTAAACACGAATTCAGCTTGAGGACAAACAGGGGGCTTAAGTCTTTTTTAACTTGTGATCACCATAAAAATATTTTTAAGACCAAGTGATAAATAATTTTCAAACATCAACTTATACCTGATTAGTTGTTGGAGATTAAATAACTTTACAAAAACTCTACGTCCTATTTATGACAATTTGTCCATCTCACACACATTTGGCACAAAACATATTATTTCATATTTTGAAATTTTTATTGCCTTATGCTGATACACATCACATATTGTTTGGCTGAATAATTATTCTCATGATAATAATTATTTTTTCTAGTCTCGACAGGTGCTCGGGAAGCTTATTAAAATTTCATAGGGACGAGATTCAATCCCAATGAAAGCTCTCGTAAACCTCTAGAAAGTAGTATTGCTCGACATCAGGCAATTTTGCCTCGACATATCGCCCAACATATATTATTTAATTTTTTGAAATTAATATTTTTTCATATATTTATTGAATGATTAAATTATTCTCACGACTAATCAATTCAGCCTACACAAATGGTAGAGCAAGATATTAATTTTTACAGGTACAAGACTCAACGATGAAGAATGCTCGGAAACAATCTAGAAACTATTATCATTTCACTCGGAGATATCGGTTCAAGAACAAATTATTCTATATCCGTTCGGATTCATATTTTATATTTATCTCAGCATGGAGCTCGAAAAATTTCTTCTCTCTATATATATTCATCTATGAGGAAAAGATACAACAGTTATTATATTTCACCCCCAACGGATAGTTGGTCGGGGCAATTCTTATTTATATTCAGGCCCAGATATCGGCTAAAGCACAAATTATTCTATATATCCCTTGGGATTCATATTGTATATTCATCTCAACATGGAACTCGGCGAGATACTTATTATCATATTCAGCTCCGAGGAGAACTATAACATTTATTATATGTCACCCCCAACGGATAGTTGTTCGGGGTAATTCTTATTTATATGTAGACCCAGCAAAGTTCTCGGCCATATTCTTATGTTCTGGAAAATATTATTCTTATTCGGCATTATGCAATTGTGCCTCGACAAGATACTTATTCAGCTTTAAGGAGAATTACAACATTCGTTGTATTTCACCCCCAACGGATAGTTGGTCGGATAATTCTTATTTATATTCAGGCCTGACAACGTTCTCGGCCATATTCTTATGTTCTGGAAGATCTTATTCTGGTTCGGCATTATATAATTCTACATCGACAGATCAATGAGGCACTTTATTATTTTTAATTATTCTTTATATCTATTTGGATGCATATTCTATTCTAATTTCATCATGGAGCTCGACAAATATTTATAATCATATATTCAGCTCCAAGGAGGTCTTCAACATTTATATTATCTTATTCCCAACAATCTGTTGGTCAGCTCCAAGGAGGTCTTCAACATTTATATTATCTTATTCCCAACAATCTGTCCAGCATATATTATCCTATTCCCAATAATCTGTTGGTCAGCTCCAAGGATGTCTCCAGCATTTATTATATCTTATTCCCAACAATCTGTTAGTCAGCTCCGAGGAAGTCTCTATCATTTATTATCAAAAAACTATTCCTAAAAATGCCAACTTATGTTGGTTAGGAAGTAAATCTATTCCTACGGGAAGTAAAACTATGTATTCCTAAAAATGCCAACTTATGTTGGTTAGGAAGTAAATGTATTCCTACGGGAAGTAAAACTATGTATTCCTAAAAATGCCAACTTATGTTGGTTAGGAAGTAAATGTATTCCTACGGGAAGTAAAACTATGTATTCCTAAAAATGCCAACTTACGTTGGTTAGGAAGTAAATGTATTCCTACGGGAAGTAAAACTATGTATTCCTAAAAATGCCAACTTATGTTGGTTAGGAAGTAAATGTATTCCTACGGGAAGAAAAACTATTCCTAAAAATGCCAACTTATGTTGGTTAGGAAATGTATTCTTGAAAATGCCAACTTATGTTGGTTAGGAAGTAAATGTATTCCTACGGGAAGTAAAACTATGTATTCCTAAAAATTCCAACTTAGGTTGGTTAGGAAATAAGAAGCTGTCAACTACAGTTAGTCGGAAAAATTTTATGAGTATGTGAAAGCGATCAAGAAAAAAGCATTCAAAGTTCACATTCCACACTTGGGGGATTCTATTACAGATATATTTGTTCATTTGGTGGCACATTCTTATAACATCATGCAGTCGAGCATCAAATTTAACTCCACAAACTCACACGGTCGGGGCCCCGACTAATTATCATTCAGGAGTTGTTTTTCTTGCTCATGAATTATTTTTGATATTGAAATTCTGGAGGCGGATTCAGAAGTTCAGGAAGCGCATTCAGAAGTTCAGGAGGCATATTTAGGAGTTATTATGCACATACTATTGAAGTTCAGAAGTCAAATTCAGCATCTACAGCACTGAGATCTTTACTACTACTGTCCCGACCAACATTGAAGAAGAAGTTGTATGAAAATGTTTCGAAGTCCACCACTAGCTTGGTACTAATCAAATTGAAGAGTTGGGTTCAAAAGATAGTATGTTACTTGATAAAGTATTCAGAGGATCATAAATCAGAAGAATCAAGCATGTGAAGTTAGCACTCAGTTGCTCGGCACAGGAGGCAGTTGGTCGGCTAGCAAACCAATCAACATACTTGAAGATTATGACAAGCTACAAGTTGCATACTATGGAATGGCTGTATCCAAATTCCCAGGGGTGATACATAGCACACAGAGTTCCTCAAAAGAAAGATTAACAACCATCGATCAGCCTGCATCATATGTCGTCCAGGAGATAATGCACTTTATGTTGAACAAATCAAGAAGGTAGATCAAGAATTTCACGAGCACCGAGCAACACTGCGGAATAAATACTCCATACTTTCAAGTAAACCATCAAGCATGGAGCATTGGGGGCTTTTGTTAATGCAAAAATTTTCCATCTACAAGGACCAATCAGAAAAGGACACATGTCATCTAACGTGGCAATATTCGGCCCCCGAGGAGAGTTGGTCGGCCCCCGAGGAGAGTTGGTCGGCACCCGAGGAGAGTTAGTCGGCCCCCGAGGAGAGTTGGTCGGCACCCGAGGAGAGTTAGTCGGCCCCTGAGGAAAGTTGGTCGGCATACCAACCAGGAAGATCAAAGGATAACTATGCATTTAATGTGCATTAATGAAGATGACAACGCATTTAATGAGCCTTAATGTACATTTATACTGTATTAATAGATGACAACACATAGCATACCAAGTAATTCAACAATTAGATTCGTTGAATGTAGACATAAATATCTACATACAATGAATCTCTTTATCTCCCATCACAATAAATACATGTATCCCCTTAGCCAAAAGGAAAGAGATCCGGGGGAACCTAGAAACCCCATACACAAGATACACATCCTTTCTCTCTCTACACCCTATGGTGCTATTGTAAACCCCTGGGAATAAAATAACAGTGGACGTAGGCTTTATTCATAGCCGAACCACTTTAAAAATCTTTGTCTCTTATGTGTTTCATTGGATTGCTTTCATCTATTTATCTGTGATCATAAAAATGGGATTCGGTCCAGTTTTTTGCATCAATAGTAACCATAACGTTTGCTTCATTTTAATAAACTGTATGAATTTTTGTTCATCCATCAATCTACACAAACTATGTTAATTATAGATAATTTTTTATTGTTCATTTTGAGATGAATTTCGTCATAGATCTCTAATAATGACTCCTTGAATACTTTATTATATATAACTAACATATATCCCGTGCGATACGCCGAGGCAAATGCATGTTTTGAATATTGTTGAACGTAATATATTATTTCAATATATTTTCATGAATGTATTATTTCATTATATAAAAGTGAAATACATATTGACATAGGATTGATATACCAAATAGTAACTGTGAAAAAATTTATCCCTAAAAACAATAAATAACATAATGAAAAGGCTTTTAAGAAATTCTAAAATGTCTTCATCATTCTAAGCATCATTGTGGTCGCTCGATCCTTGATCTCTATTCCCTTGCTCCTATAAATAAATGATATTTTATTTAAAGATGTATATAGTAAGATTCTTTTGAGGATGGTGAGAAATTCAAAATTTATTAAAACCCCACTTTCATTCCTTAAAATTGGAACATTTTTGTTTTTAAATTGCCATTATATTTGAGAAAATTATTAATATTATATATGTTAGAAAAAATAGTAAAACGATAAAATAATTTTTGAGGCGATTAATATATTTTTTGAATTATAAGGGGTGATAATTTTAAATATAGCATGATAATATGAATCGGAAATTGTTTCAAAATGTTGCCTGCATCGGGATTATGTATCCTATTAGCACATAAAACCTTTATACTATTCATAGATATATACCAAGATATGTATTTTTCTATTTAAAAAATAGTCTAATCAATCAAAGATCTACATTTTTTGTTCCTAAACATGTCCATACATTAGAATAATTTCTCATTATATAACTGATAACAGAGAGTTCTAAGTAATAAGTTAAAATGAACACAAACCAACTGACCATAAAAATGTATTGTTTTCTATTAATTCTAATAAGAGACCAAAGAATGTATTGATATTAACTATCCACACGAACTTCCCTGATTTTGTTGGCACAACCTCCTTTGATTCTCCCTTGTAGAAAATCATATGGCATAGACATACAAAAATGAATATTTATTAGAAAAACAAAAAACAAATCCTAAAATAATAGGGAAATTTAACAAAACAAAATTTATAGTTCACTATTTTTATTCCATAATAATACCTACTTTCATTAATTTTTTTTAAAATCTAAAACAATTTTACAGCTAGTAAGAGTCCGAAATAAATAGTGAAACAAATACAAATACGTTATAGTTTTTTCTCACCAATAAGAATCTTACATACAAATCTAATTTTCCCTCACTCGTAATTTTAGTTAATTTTTTTTGGTAACAATACCTTTTTTGTGAAATTTTTTTATGTTACACTAACATGAAAAAATTTCACAAAAGATGTATTGTTACAAAAAAAATTTTTACTAAAATTTATCATTTTAAATAGGAAGTGTCAAAAACCAATGGAAAGATAAGCCTATTCCTTACAACCTCTTGGGCAATATCCTTGTTATGTTGCTTCTTGTACATGGTCGTCCAAGTCAATATGGAAGACAAAAGGCAAATATGTTGTGGAAGTTATTAACCACGTCAACACAATCCAAGCTACCTACGGCTCAAGCTCCCACAATCTTAGTGGCCAATTCAAATTGACACCTCCATCCATGCAAACAACAACATGTGTATAAGAGTTATCATCAACCCACTGATACGATATCTCTCCACATGCTGAATAGCAACAACCACTGAATTTGTCAAAGCTCTATTTGAATATCCTGTATATATAATTTCCAATACCATTTGTAATAAATACGTTGAACAACAATAAATTGAAACATGGCTGAAACAAACAATAATCTCAATTTTTTTAATTATTTCCATTTGTTTCATAGATTGTTTCACACGAAGTAAACACAACCAAACATACACATAACTAGTGTTTTTACTAACATATCACACAACCTGAATGTAATTTATATAAGATACAATAATATAATGTTTTGTAACTACATACATAAATAAACATATAATAAAGTAACTAACATAACATGATGAAAATTGTCAATGGAAAAAAGGTCTAGCCTTAAATCCATCACATACTATGCTTTGCTATACAATCCCCTTTTAAGCTTTCAATGGAGTGGATATAATACTTTACTCACTTCCATCCAAAGAATAATAGCTAGAAAATGGAGATAATTAAAATAAACCCATCTAGAAAATACTATGCAACATCTAGAAATAAGAAATCAAAAAAATAAAAAGGATAGACACGGTGGGAGCATCACCCACTACCTCACAAAATAATCTGATAAAAACCTCAATCCATTATCTAAACAAAATGGTAAATCAAATCTGAACAAAAAAATCTCCGGTGAAAATCAGATCCTTAGTTAAAATAATTCGATCTACTGAATGTTTAGATTGACAAAATAATAGTCCGACCAAAATACATAATCTCAGATCTGTAAAACCACCCCTATTGTTTTATAGGCGGTAAAGAACAAAACAGACGGTGGAGAGGAAGAGTTTTTTTTATGCTTCTGCAAATAAAGGTAGTAGAGAAACAAAAGTGATGGTGAAGAGGAAGAGTTTTATTTTTACTTTTACGCTTCCGTAAATAAAAGTTGGGTTGAACTTATATGTCCACTAAAATATAGATTACTGAATTAATTGATATTAATACCTCTAAAAGAAAGATTAGCTCCAACGCATCCATCGATCAACTTGGGTCATTCGTTGTCCAGGAGATAGCCCACTCATATGTTGAACAAATCAAGAAGGCAAAATAATATTATTCATTATGTATAGCACCGAGCAACTTTTCAGAATAAATACTCCATCCTCTCAGTAAACCATCAAGCATGGAGCATTAGGGGCTTCTGTTGACGGCAAAAATTTACCCGTCCACATGGAAAACTAAGAAAACAACACCTATCATCCTACGTGGCATTATTCACACTTGCTCGACATAGAAGACACTTGGTCGGCCCCTGAGGAGAGTTAGTTGTCACCCGACACCTGAGGACAATTAGTTGGCGCACCGCCGACCAACATAAATAAGACCAACCATCCATAAGATCAAAAGCCATTAGTGTAGCCAACAGTCATTCTACCCGAGAAGGCCAATAGTTATATTCATTGTATATAGATATAAATGTCTGAATGTATAAAGACATTCTATCTCTTGGACTCCCATCACTATAAATACAACCCCTCCCTTGGGACATGTTTGGCTGTTAGTACATGGGTTGGGTACCCCGACCATTATATATATATATATATATATATATATATATATATATATATATATATATATGTGTGTGTGTGTGTGTGTGTGTGTGTGTGTGTGTGTGTGTGTGTGTGATATGACTACGGGTTGGAAGTTATATTACGGGTCACGGCTAGCATAGTCGGGTAACTTTCGTGTGGTAAAGCATGGGGATAGGGTGTATGGGCACTCGGGTTAATTAAAGCAACTTTTGTGGGGTCAAGCACGGGTACAGGGTGTATGGGCGCCCTGGTTAATTAAAATGCTTATTTATGTAACTCTTAGTTAGAAGCGGGGGAGATAGATGTAGCGAGCTTAGAGGCACAGGAATAGGGAGTGATATTCAAGACTTGGAGTACTAAGCTTATCTTAATTTTGAGGACGAAATTTCTTTGTAAGGGGGGAGTATGTAACACCCCGTAATTTTGAGGATTTAATATTTAATTATCTTGGGAGATATAAAAAAAAAATTTAATTGGAGTAACTTAAATTTTTGATATTTAAATTTGAGAAACTTAAATTTATGATTTGGAGAATTTATTTGAGTAAGAATTATTATTTATAATTGGCGACTTTAAGTTAAATTGTTCGAATTAATGTGTGTCGCATTTTGAGGTCGAAATTTGGAAATGTTATAAAGTATTTCGGATGACAATTCTGAGTGTGCGGTTGAGTTCGGATGGGCCGAGATAGTAAAAAAAGAGTACCCGGGGGTAGCAATCGGGTCTCTGGGCATTTTTGGGCATAGCCGGGCCCACACGGGGTGATTTAGTCCATTTTAATTAGGCCCATGTGGCCAAAAACGGGATTTAGGATTTTTAACCAAATTAAGGGAGTGTTGAACGACAGTTAACACAATTCTAAGCCTAGGGTTTGAGAGAGAAACAGAGGAAGCTAATCAAGAGCCAATTGGAGACTGTTTGGGGACAAATCGAGGGACAAAGTGAGGGTTCGTCGTCAAACCATTCTCTACACCAACGGATCAGACTCTACGAACAATTCCAGGCATGTGGTTAACTTGTTGTGATGTTTAAATTGTGATATCCAATTCATATTTTAGTGATGTGTAAATTAAAATCCGTTTTTGGGTATAAATGGGTACAAAAGGGTTTTTTTGTTAATGGAACACTTGAATGAGATTCAAAGTAAGAATTAAGTGTGTGACATATCTTTGAGTATAAATATTTGATTTGAATGAGAAACCCGAAATATGAAAGGGTGGAATTTGAATCTGTAAGTTAGACCGTAAAACAAAGTTAATTGAGATTAATGGAAAACCCACTTCGACAGTTATGAAATATGTTGAGAAATTTTTATATCTTAAGGTCCATGTGATGTGTAGGATCTAAGTTAAACATGTATATGTTAGGGGAAATTTGATTTGAGGTTGTATCGAAAGTTTAAAACCTCGAAATTCTCATAAATGGTGGAAAGACAGAAACGAAGAAGATGCTGACCTGATCGATCGATGGATGGATAGAATTGATCGATCGATCGATGGTCGAGAAATGTTGACAGTTCGCCCTTTTTCTTTTATGGGAGAAAGTTAATTAATTCCTTTTGAGACTTGTTATTTATTGTCAAATAAATACAAGACATACCTTCTAGCAATTATAGGTAAATATAATTGGGAAATTTGGGAAAGGTGAATGCGTGACACATTATGGGAGAATATTGGTAATTAAATTCTGAGATTTAAGATACGGGCCAAGTGAACGAGTCCAGGTATATTGGTTGAGTGACACCAAGGTGTTAAATTTATTTACTGAGAGGAGTAGATTAATTTGGAGTCAGAATATTGACTCGAGGAGCATTAAGATACGGACCAAGTGAGCGAGTCCAGGAAAATGGGTTGAGTGACACCAAGGTAGTAAATTAATTAAGGGATAAATTAATTAATTTAGAGTCGGACCATAGACTCGGATTTGTAATAATTAATTAATGTGTGAATTAATTAAATTAGAGTCGGATCGTTGACTCGGGAAGGTAATGAGTTAATTAATGAGAATTTAATTAAATTAGAGTCGGACTTTAGACTCGGAAAGGTAATAAGTTAATTAATGAGAAATTAATTGAATTAGAGTTAGACCATAGACTCAGGAATATACAGGCTAGTGTTACGGGTTTTAGTACATGGTAAAGCCGAGATTTATATTATATATATACGGTGTGGTGATAGTATATATATATATATATATATATATATATATATATATATATATATATATATATATATATATATCTGTGTGTGTGTGTGTACTTTGTGTGTGCTATTAAATATCAGGGACTAGATATTTATTTAATTTATATACTCTAGTGCTATCAAGGGAGGTTGCGCGATGTGGGTGAATCCCCTAGATTGAGGAGTAGGGCGAGTATATCCCCAGGTCATAGCGTCCGGTATATGGGTGATAGGTTTATCTCACTTTCAGGGAAGGAATATGACCGCCTCCACTACGTTATATTTTGGGCCAGGTTCTTGAGCGATTCCAACTTGGGGAACTAGGTTATGTGAGCACACCTAGTGAGATAGCACTTTAGAGGGGATCATCCGGTGATGGTATACTTGGAGGGATGGATGTACATATATATGTGTGTGTGGTTGTTCTTAGTAAAGGTACGTATATAATGGTAGTAAATATTATATGCGGGAAATAATTTAGTGTGTGATGCATATACTTTATATAACTTGTGTTACGGTTATATGTTATGATTTAAAATAAATTAATTAAGTTAATTGGTGAGATAAATTATAATCCACGAATTATTATACTTGGGTTAGATTAGTATGGCAAGGGGAGATTATACCAGGACTAGTTGGACGGGGTAGTATAACTAGGTGGGGTTAAGGTAACCGTTAAGTGTGCACATTAGTGGAGGGGTGAGTATGTCCTCAAGGGAGTGTGACATTAACTTATATGTGAAGCGCATTCATGCATTTTAAATTGCTGCAGTTAATTCACTTGCTAAATATTTTCAAAATGTTTTGGGTTCTAACCCTTGCTATAAAATTATTTTCAAAACCTTTTAGGTGTCTAGCCACAGGGACGCCAGGATTGATATTCTATTCCAGGGATACGGAGCTGTAGCATATGTGGATGCTAGCTAGAGCTTGGATTAGACGCCTCATTTATTCCTTCCTAGAGTAGGAATCATCTACCAGTTTCAATTATATTTAGGACTTGTCGCCCAGACTTTTCAAGACATTTTTCAGATTTATTTATTCAGGTGTTGGATGTTTGTATTGGACTATTTACTTTGGTGGTGGATGGTTTATTCAGCATGTATTTTATTTTTTTTCAGTTAATTTAATTTCCATTGTGCGAATGTTTTACATTTATTTCCGCATGTACTGTTTGGTGTAATTAAAAAGATAAAATTTAGCACCAGCTTTTTGGAATACTAGGTGGTTAGTAAGTTTTAAAAAGTTTTTCGACAGTGATGCTAAGGATGAACCCACTGGGATTCCTGTTTTAATTTGGTATAGGACTGATCACCCGGTATTTTATTAGGCGGGGTGTCACACTATATTTACTTTTGCGGAACATACGTGTGTCGTGGATCCTATATATTTCACACCTTCAACATGTTTATGCATCATCCCTTATCAAGGAATATTATTTATTTCAAAAACTGTAGAGGTCAAAATATATGCCAATGTCAAATTGAGAGAGAGAGAGTGGTTTGAGTGCTCTCCAAGTTAGTTCACCCAATATTTATTAGTCTCCATGTATTTGATTTGATAAAATCAATCAATATATATAAGTACATGATCACCATCTAATATATATAAGTAAATATTAAGAGCATAAACATACCAAAAATAGTGTTTAAAATAAAATTACCGCCCCCTCCCCCAAACACACACACTAAACTAAACTTAATATTAAATCTCTCAAAACAAAAAGTGAAAAGGAAGTACCTCTCCACAATATAATGTTTATGATCCAATAAGTTCCATAAATTACCAAACTTGAATCGCTAGCCACGATTCACCTAAAATCACATTTATTGATGGACTCAACATTTTAAATTTTATAAATAACTTCATATTTGTATTTGATCATGTTTGAAATCCCATTTCATGTAGTATTGGATCTATATTTGGTCACCTGGAAATCAATATATTTAGTTCTTAGTAATAAAATTAACAATGGTAATGATCATCTACATAATTTAATGAAGTTAAGTGAACTAGACCTTATTTAAATCATTGCTCAAAACTGTAAACACAAAATCATTTAGTTTTCTAAACCTTTAGTGAATAACTAATTACAAATAAATACACTTAAATATGAGCAACCCCACTATCTAAATTAAAATCCCCCACCATTTTGACCTAGAAGCATCTAATACCCCTTCTTGTTTTCTTACATATACATGACTTTTACTTGTAAAACAATCAATTTATTATTTCAACCAATCGATATCATTTGACATCTCGATCACCCAACACTCTTTGTATCCAAGTCCGATTATTTTTCATAACCTAATCTATTACATGTGCGCATGTGTGTGTGTGTGTGTATATGTGTGTGGTGGGTGTGTGGATTAGGTATATTTGTACCGATTGGAAAATTATAAATCTATTCAACTATATTTACTTTTGCGGAACATACGTGTGTCATGGATCCTATATATTTCACACCTTCAACATGTTTGTGCATCATCCCTTATCAAGGTATATTATTTGTTTCAAAAATTGTAGAGGTCAAAATATATGCCAATGTCAAATTGAGAGAGAGAGAGAGAGAGGTTTGAGTGGTCTCCAAGTTAGTTCACCCAATATTTATTAGTCTTCATGTATTTGATTTGATAAAATCATTCAATAATTCCAATATGTATATGTTCATAGCTTTACCAACAACATTGTATCAATGCCCGTAAGCCTTTATTGAAATCCTTCATCTAAAAAAATCTCACACATATTTGTTCATAGTCATTCACACATGGATAATCTAAGGAACATCAAATCTACTCTCAGTGACGAGGTTCATGCACCTATATATTCCTCTCTACTTATTTCACCCACAAAACTAACATAACTTCCAACGATTCTAAACCCATCATCATCAAGATCAAACCAAAATGAAACCCTATCAAACCAAATCTCAATCGTGATTACAATCTCACTCACAACCTACGATTTCAAACCTATCATTTCACCATGATTTCTTAATTAATCCCCAAAAATTCTCTAATTATCACCTTATTTGTTGAAGGTTCTCCAACTAATTTATTTTAGATATGGTTGGAGAACCACTTGATCACTTCTTTTAAATATTATATCATCCCATTTTAACAATATATCTCAATTTTAAGCCCAACGACGTTTTATTTTACACCCTAAAATTTCTTATGAAGCAAACCCAACTTTTTTTATACTAAAAAAATCCCAAACTCTAGCAATTTTTGGACTCTATTTTGGTCATTCGGCCTTTATAGTACACACTGTCAAGATATTGTGGTTCCATGGATAGTTTTACCATTAACATTCAGTCACTATCTTAGCAAGGTTGTGCCTATTATCAAACGTCAGATCATGATCTCCTTAATTTACGGATCTTTAAAGTTTGGTCATAAAAATATCTCAATCACTATTTCACTGATTGTTCAAACAATTAATACATTCATTCTTCTCGCAAAAACCATAAAAATACGCATGTTTCTCTACTATAGTTACTACCACTTGAGGATATTCTTTATCGGATGGGAATCCATCTTTGATCTTGATTAGTGATGTTACGACACTTCTTACACAAATTATTTCCACCCTTGGTACTTTTTCATCCCTAAAGTATGTCCATTCACGTAACCCATAATGGTATTTTGAATCTTCTTATTATAACCATAAAATCGTTGATTTAACTATTTTCTCTTCCAAAATCCCTACAACACATACACTAGGTATACATATTGCAACTGGTTCTCAATTATATGTTTCACATTTAAGCCACATCGCCACTTCCAATATTTTACTTCCAAATATTTTTCATGTCCCTAAAATAATTATTAATATTATCTATGTTGTTGAGTTATGTTAAATTGGACTTATTATCACATTTGTCTCTTTTGATTGTCAAGTACTACATATGCCAAATAAGGAAAATCATTTTGATATGATGAATGTTTGAGATAATTTATTTCCCTCCCCCAACACTTCTCTAGTACCCATTTCCCCTCCACATACTCTACATTGTCTCTTGATCTTTTGAATTCTCGATTATATTATGGTTTGTTAATTATCTCCAATATCTTGTATTTAAAATTCACTTAGGAATATTTAAAGTTGATGTTTTAATTATTTTACCTAACCAACTTGGAAAGAAGTAGGGTTTACCTTTTCCTCTCCGCTTCCTTTGATTTTATTTACTCTTATACAGGGAAACCTTCTCCTCATATTAAAATGGGGATCCAAATAATTTGCACTCTTCATTAATGATAACATCCATTCCACATGGATGTATATTTCTAGCAGTCTATTATAATTTTTGTTCACATTCTTAAACTCAATTCTCTTATACCATAAAAGTATTATGTTCCCACAATGTTACAAAAATGGGTAATTGTCATACACTACACCATTTGAGATTTTTGTCATGATCAATGACCATGAAAATTCTTGGAATGACAAAGCCATGTGTTACTGTGATTAATCGTGATAACTACCCTTTGTCACGATCCTTTTTACACTAATAAAATCAATAGAAAATGGGGGTGACCAAGACTTGTCACGGTTAAGGATCTTGATAACACGGTTATGTCACAGTCCTTGACCGTGATAAGAATTGGTATTATCACAGTCTTGTCATGGTCTTTAACCATGACAAGTCCAAACTTATCCATGCGCACGACTGACTTTTGCCCATGCGCAAGATGAGCGGCAATGATGAAATGTTTGACGATCGTGCGACGAACTAAAATAAAGATCGTGTGAATTTATGATTTTCTTCTACCATATTGTCATGGTCCTTGAATATCATAACTCCTTTTTGTCATGGTCAAGTACCATCACAATACTGTAGAACATGAAAAACAATTGTTGGGAAATATCTATTTCCCAACAGTAAACCTGTTTCAAGTAAGTCAAGTTTTTGTTCAAACCAACATCAACACAATCAATAATATAATATAACAATATAATATACATGAAGCCAGAATACAAAAATTCCATATATTAGACCAAATTAATATTTAACGTTATTTCAAAGTACATCAATTTCAAATACACCAGTTCCTAAAAAAACTTAATGATAATTGAGGATAAAAGTTGGCCAAATGATGTATGCCACCAATGTATTGTCAGTATGTCCGACATCTGCTTGTTAGTCGAATAACAATACCTCGTCCTCTTTCCCATCCATAATCTCAGTCATCCGGACCCGTAACTCAGAATCTTATAATGGATGGTTGTGCACTATTGTACCATGAGTGATGCTCTTGTCCTTCACTCCCTTCGAAATTGGGGCACCTCTACGTATGTCAAGTGCATAGATTGTCTCCCTATATGGATAAAATAAAGTTGAGATAGTTAGGTTGGGGGTAGAGTACGTGTCGTACGGGGATGATGAGTCAGTCGAAGTCTGTGAGGAGTATGATGTAGTAGTAGTCCCTTCACCTGCCTTCTCCTTACCCTTTCTTTTTTCCTTTGCCTTTGCCTTCTACTTCCCTGTATCCCTGGTGGCTCGTTTGACCCATTTGAATATGTGGTTCATTGTTTGTTTTAGAATTTACAATTTCGAGTCCGTGTCTAATTTGTACATGCCGAGATTGTAAGAAAACCCACTGTTACTGCAAATCACACCCATTAGCAACAACTTTTCTTTTAGGGAGTTGACACCCCAAGAACGACCTTTGATATCTTGGACCAACAGTAAGATCTGTGAATCCGTACTCAAATATGCCTTGTTGGCATCACTCTAGGTGTTATGCACTGTCTTTAGCCTCTCCTGAAATAATATAAAAACATATTCTTAACTTTGAAAAATAATACTAATAAATAGTCTAAAATTGGCAATATAATTTCAGTAATAACTTACGATGGTCTTGGTGACCTGCGGATTAACAAGCTCGACCTTCTTCGTTTGAATATTTATATAGGAGTGGATCCCGTGTGTATTTCCCCCGGGCTACTCCTAGACTTCTGCATAATGCAACCAAATTAATCAAATTATGACCAAAGTAAAGTAAATTACTTACCACTAGACAAAATGTAATGTAAATCAATTTACTAACCATTTGATTCTCCACCTCCACGTAATATGTTCACCTGGAGTAATGCTTTTCCACCTTCTTTGACTGGTTAGTCCTCCCCAATCCAAGGGAGGACAATTGTGTCTCGAATGTCTCGTTGTCCAAAAATTTCAGTCAGGTGACCAACATGATTAGATCCTTCTCCAGGACAGTGTCCCTACATGAAAGCACGTACTCTCGGTCCTTCACAAGATAGCAAGCACATAGGTTAGTATTCCATGTCTTCCATTCCACTTACACCCTCGAATACACAGTCCCGTGCTTTGGGGGCAAGTTGAATTTTTGATGTATAATAAAATACTATAGGAATGTCAAATAATTAATAAAAATATTGATATTTTTGTACTTCAAAGACTCCCCAAATGTCCATAAGCTCCACGAGCACGATCCTTCAATCTTCGTAACAGGGACTAATTATTGACTTTAATAACTCTAACTCCCTCATTTGTAGGCTAGTCTTATTTTCAATTACACTCCCACACTTTCCGAACTTGATGGGATTGTTATTAGAAGAACTCTCGTCACCTCAGCTTTTTCTTTGGGTCTGATGGCCCGATGAAGTCATATTCTGCAAAAAATAGGGTTTAGTAGCATAATATATAACATAAATCAAATAAAAATACTCAAGTTCATGATATAAGAATTTAAATAACACAAAAATGTTCCACCTAATTGTTTCATTAGTGAATCAATCGAAAGTACTCAATCGGGATATAAGAATCAAATGAAAATACACACGCTACTTTTTAATATAACAACCAATATTAGAGTTAATGAAAAATAAATTGATGTTTGACATTTTCCAAACAATATGTATAAATATGAATCCTTAATAAATTTTTCAACCCAAAATAACTCTATTTTTTTCAACTATCTTGAAATTATTTTAAGTTCGGGTTGTCATCCAAAAGGGATTGATATTTAGTAGGGGCAATCAGGTCATCCATGATACTAGTTAAAAGCTGTGGCTCGTGAAAGAAGACTGACCATTGGTCGTTGTTGATATGATCCGAGTAAAACACTAGTTGGAGCTTTTTACGTGCACAAACAAATGGCTCGTCATTCTTATGATCCTTGCTCTTTATCTTGGACAAGTCTACAATTATCAAAATAGTACCATAATTGACCTTAGAAAAATTTTTATCCTCAACTCTTACCCAATTACAGTAAAATACAACCTCTTTGAAATATATATAGTCTAATTGAAAAATATTTTGAATTACACCATAATAAGTCATTTACACTTCAATGAGGTCTTTGTCTTTGGCACTCGCCCTGAAATACGTAAGAGCCTTATATGAAATGTATATTTTTATAACAATATATTTTTATCATACAACCTCGACGAGAATATATATCCATTCAGTTGATATTTATTACTTGTGTGCTATGAAATTGGATTTAGTGGCAAGATGAGCAATCCATAACATGACATCACTTATATTTAATAACTAAAATTATGGGCTATATAAGTTAAATATATGTGTTTTAAAGCTTGAAATTATTTATCATTTAATAAGGGACGTTTGGCGTAATAATTAACTTATATATGAATGTGAAATCATCCTTCGTTTGGGTGTTCCCATACGCATTATATTTTCTACATTGAATAAATTTTTTAATCAAGTATCTAAGATAACAACACGAAGTAAAATTACAACACAAACTTACCCTCTCCATTCATCGACATCTTAATGGGTTTCAAATATATAAAGAGTCACTTGATCACATTGTGAACTTATCAGTTTAACTCGTTTGCCTATGACATGACCACACTTATCAATGAACTTATCCCCATTATCTATAATGTTAGGGTTGGGCATATATTCCCTAGAAAAACATGTATGGCTCCATTGTAATGTATTCCTCTATGATGGATCCTTTAATGTACCTCGTATTTTTAACATACTCTTTAAAAACTTTCAAAGAATGTCCGCCCGGGGGGGGGGGGGGGGGGGTACTACTCCAACACGTACGTTGCTTTAACTAGATTTTCTTTTGCATCCACGATTACTTTTGCGCACTTAAAACAAAGTCTAATTTGTATAATAGCCCTTCGTAATCCTTATGCTTAGCACTGCACCAAACTGGGCGAATAGTCACGAAAAAGGGGTCACAACCTATAGCCATGACCATACACAAAATAGGCACGACGAAGTCCATGATGTGGCGTGGTAATAGCTCGTCTCGCATGTAGTCACGGATAATCTCTGTGACTCGTGTGAATCATGGATACAAACCTTGATCCCGTCGTGACCATTATGGTGCCAAGTTTCCCTCCAAATCTAGTCTCGGATAGGGCCACGACCTTAGACCGTGATCATAAACCAAAGTCACACTGATATAGTCACGAATTTTTATTGTGACTATTCTGGGAACTGGGTCACAGCTTTTGGCCATGACCTGGTTATTATTTACACGCTGATGTGTTAAAAATTAATATTGTCACATGCTGTGAACTATTTCATTTACAGGAGAACGTTATCGGTGTCTTTATACTTCGTATCCTGGCAAAATATTTCATATCCCTCACAAAAACCCTAAACCCTCCAAATTTTCGGCTCTTGTGCGATTTTATGCTCTTAATCCGACGATTTCAATCTCCTTCTCTCTTTCAATCACCGTCCATCTTTCAATCTGTAAGGTAATATTTCAATCTCAATGTATTTTTGTGTGTATATGTATGTGTGTATTTGTGTGTGTGTGTATTTATATGTGTGTGTATTTCAGTGTATGTATGTGTGTGTGTATATGTGTATGCATGTGTGTATATGAATATGTGTATGTATGGGTGTATAGTGTATATGTGTGTATGTGTATGTATAATATATATGTTTGTGTATTGATGCTAATGTTGGTATAGGTTTAAGGCTGAAATATAAAAAAATATATGACTAATGTCGGTATAAGTCTACAAATAAAATATATGACTGAGGTTGGTTTAAGTTTAATATTGATGCTAAATCCGGGATTTATTTTAGGGGTAATGTTTGTAAGGTATTAATTTTATGACTAATGTTTGTAAGGGTTAATTTTACAGTTGATGTTAGGATTGATTTTAGGGATTGTTGGCTTAAATGACAAAAGTAGGTATCCAAAACCTAATAAATTAATGGTGAGATACACACACATACATAAGATTAACTCGTGGGAGATACACACACATACACGGGATTCAAAACCTAATAAATCAGTGTTTCCATTATTGATTTTAGATAGTGGAGTTCGATTTTGTTGAGGAGAGTGAGGGAAAGTAAGGCTTGTTATGCAATTATAGTTTGATTCCGCGCTCTCCTTCTTAAATGCCATATTCTTAGGGGGAATTTCTATTGTAAAGTGAAGACTTAATATGAGCGAGAAAGTAGCCGTTGTGTGAAGGAAATCAAAGGTCGGGTCACAAAGATTTTCTCGACCTAGGTCGTACCGTTCTCTGCTTCAATTACAAGATATGTCAATTGAGGGATTATTCGACTCGAAGTGACTCCACAATCACATTCATATGTCATTGCGTGAGTATGTGTGTATATCTTTGTGTGTATTTATGTGTGTATGTGTGCATAAGATTCACGCCCTTGTACATAATAACTAGTTAATGATTCATTAGAGCCATTATTTATAGGAATCATAATCACGCCCTCGTTCATTTTTCTTAGGAAAAATGAGTCACGGTGATAATAAATGGAAACAAGAGTGGGAGAGATTGCAATTGGACCGCACTCGTACATATTTCATTAATGATCCTCATTCAGTGGGTACTCCAATTTATTGGTATGAAAATAGGAAGATTGAACAATTTAACTTCCTCATAAACCGTGGAGTTCATCTCTAGAAAGAGTACTTGTTCGATCGTATTCATTTTTTCCTACCAGAATATTGGGATGAAGCTGTACAATATATATTTTGCATACATAATCCCGATACAACACTAAAATTTCTTACACTGTTAGATAAGGCAAACAAAATTCACCATTTGTGGATAGAATTACATACAAAGAGCATTGCCGAAGACTGTGATGTTTCGCGACACATGCACGTCAAACTCAATCTTGCCAATAGGCTAAAGAGGATGAGATTTCGAGTTCATGCCACTGACATCTATGCATCGATTATATATACACTTCCTCCTAATCGGACATGTGCAAAAATCCGTACGTTTTTAATAAAAAATCATGACTGGATGGAGATCAAACACATTGAACTTTTATAAAGTCTTACTATGAAAAGCTAGATTATAATATATGGTCAAATAAATATTTTTGTTAGTTATAATCTCATATTGAACTTTGAAATTATGCATCTATTATTATAGATACACATTAAAATTTCATTATTTTTGTATATCATATCGGGCGGTAATGGAAATAACGCTCCAACCGAGGATGTGACACCAACGCGAGGAGAATTCTCATCACCAATTGGTGAGCAATACTCAACTCCACCAACTGTTCACTCCCCTACTCCTAGTTTTAGTAGTCAAAGTACTCCCATTAATCTAACAGACACGCCCAAGCTCCTAAAACTGCTGAGTTAGTTGAGAGGAAGCCCATTGGGTTATCTCTATTGGGAAATAACCCCACAGGGGATAATAATCACATTCAACAATTTAAACCCTAGAGTTTGTCCTTCACAAAAATGAATGTTAGAGTGGGGGAGTTGACAATTGGAACCTCATAGATAAATCTATTAAAGATGACATTTACGAGCACTCAACAAACTTTTTTTATTTTTAGAAAACTCAAAAAATAAGGTTCTTTCTCGGGTTGTTGAACAATTCCGAACATATCGGAGAAACCTTAGGGAAAAGTGTTTCCCTAAGGGAGCATCAAGCTCTGACATTTTGGCATTCAAAGACAAAGTCCACTCGAATGTTGAGATGTCAATCAGTCAATGGAATGATTTTCCAGAAAATGAAGCAAAGGGCTCAAAAATGTTGCAAAGGGAGAAAAATAAGCAAAATAAGGCCAAAAACCTGATGTTCATCAGCCTAGCTCAAATTCTTATGAAGATCTGAAGAACGAGTGGTCGACCTTAAAAGGCATCCCACACCAAATATGGTGAACTTGTACGTGCATGCAAGAGGAGACGAAGATAATAAATTCCCTCCTCACTTGGCCAAGACTCTAGAATTTTTAGAGTCTATCAGTAGTCAGTAATCTTCAATCCCATTCGAAGACATTGACAATGACTCCCTCGCACAAACCTTGGGGAAGGACCATCGATGAAGGACGAGAGGTTTGGGGTCCCATATGACAAAAATTTGATTCAAACACTCTGCATCTCTCGTGGATGAGCTTTCTTCTATTAATAAGCATTTCTCATCCAATGATGAACGTCATTCTAGGACTGGAGGAGATATAATGGGGCTTCAAAATGAATTGGGAGGCATGAATGATAAACTTTCATAGATTGTGTCCCTTTTAATCAGTCGTATGCCCCTACAATGAATTGGATGTGATGGCTATAATGGATACTTCTATGTGCAGTGTTGGGATATAATCAAGCAGGATCTTGTGAATGCTATCCAAGCTTTTTTCTTAGGAGCTGACATTCCCAAATCATGGAGTTCTACTCAGATTTGTCTTATTCCTAAAGTTCATAGACCTATGTTCTGCAAGGACTACAGACCTATTAGTCTTTGTAACTTTAGTTATAAGATAATCACCAAGATTATTAACTCCAGGCTTAGCCCTATGCTTTCCTCAATTATTTCTTGTAATCAATCAGGATTTGTTCAAGGGAGAAACATTCTTGATAACATCCTATTAGCTCAAGAGATGATGCAATATATTGATAGAAAAGCTACTGGAGGTAATGTGGTTTTGAAACTTGACTTGGCTAAAGCATATGATAGAACCTCATGGCATTTTTTAATTAAATCTCTAAGAGCTTTTGGATTCTCAGAGACTTTTATTGATTTAATTTGGAGATGCATTTCTTCTACCTGGTTTTCTATAATTATCAATGGGCAGCCTATGGGATTCTTTCAACCTACCAGAGGAATTAGGCAAGGGGATCCTATTTCCCCAAGCCTTTTCATTATCATGGCTGAAGCTTTTAGCAGAGGATTGAATAAGCAGATGTTGGCAGGTTCTATTGCTCCTTTCTCTCACCCTAGAGGATGTCCTTTAATTAGCCATCTTGGTTATGCTGATGATTTAATTATTTTCTCAAGAGGTACAAAGCACAGTCTTAAAAACCTGATGAAATTTATTGAATGTTATGAGAAGGAATCAGGTCAACTTTTTAATAAAGAGAAATGTTGCTTCTCTTTAAGCTCTAAAGCTTCTGTGAATATCAGATCCAGTATTGCAGCCTGCACAGGTTTCAAATTTTCTAATGGCAATATGAGCTATCTTGGTTGCCCTCTGTTCAAAGGAAGAATGAAAGCTATGTACTTTGAGTCTCTTATTCATTCTATTGCTTCCAAAATTCAGAGTTGGAAGTCCAAATTTCTTTCATTAGCTGGTAGAGTCATTCTGATCCAATCTGTTCTAAATTCTATCCCTATCTTTACTTTATTTGCTTTACAGCCTCCTAAATTGGTGATTAAATCAATTATTCAATTGATTAGTTCATTCTTTTGGGGAATAAATAAAGATTATGGGAAAAAATTTCATTGGATCAAGTGGGATGCTATCTGTTTTCCTATAAAAGAAGGTGGATTAGGAGTAAAAAATTTGGAGTATATCAAAGAAGCTTCTAACATCAAATTGGCTTGGAATATGAAGAAGAATACTAGCTTATGGGCTAAGTTTATGAATGCTAAATACTCTAATGCTCCTATTGGAAGTGGATCCATGACTTTTAGAAGAATCAGGTCTGCTTGGAATATAATGGAGGCTAATTCTTTATGGTTAGATAATGATCTGATTTGGCAGCCTTCTTCTAGTGGAAAGTTCTCATTTTCATCAGCCTATGAGATTATTAGAAAGCATAAATTGTCTTCTTTAGCATTTAACTATATATGGGATCCTAATATTCCTCCTAACATATCTATTTTTGTGTGGAAAACATTATCTAAATGTGTTCCTGTTGAAGATCTTATTCAAAAGGTGGGAGTGAAATTAGCATCAAGATGTCAATGCTGCCATAAGAATGGGGAATCTCTGAATCATCTCTTTATATCAGGTCCTATAGCTGCTGAAGTTTGGAATCATTTTTGCTGCTTACTGGGAATGACTCAAAGACCATCTACTATTCATAACTCGATAATTCAATGGTGGTTATATTCAGGAAATTCTTATATATCTCAGTGGCTCCATAAGATCATTCCAGTCACTATTATCTGGGAAATTTGGCTTGCAAGAAACAAAGCTCTTTTTGAAGGTATAACTATGAGAGCTAACATGATTTCATCTAGAGTAATAAATAGAATTGCAGAGATATTCCAAAATTCCAAGATCAAAGATGGGAGAAATGATATATGCAAGGAGGTTATCAATGTATTTTCTCTTAATTTCAAGATTTCTAATTCTTCTTCTATAGTTATGCCTTGGAAATGTCCTCCAAAGGGTAGATTTAAACTCAACTGTGCGGCCAAGACAGGGAACCATATGGGTATTGGCTCTATTATTCGAAATGATACGGGTCAAGTCATTTGGGCTTACTCAAATGCTTTATCAACAAATTCATCGATTGAAGCTCAAGTTCAAGCTATTTTGGCTGGAATCAAATTTTGCAAGGAGAAGGGTATTTCTAACATAGACATAGAAGTAGAATCAGAAAAAATTCTTCAATGTTTTATATCTTCTTCTACAGTTCAGTGGCGAATAAGGACTGAAATTTCTGAAATCAATGAATTTCTCCAAACTAATCATTGCCTCATCAAGTTATGTTCATCAGAAGCCAATAAATCTGCAGAGTTGCTTGCCATTCATGGATCCTATCACCAAAGCTCTTTTAGTTCTCAAAATTATAGTGATCTTCCTAGAGTGATTAGAGCATCTATTTTAGTAGTTTCTAACAAATGCTTTATTTGATTTGATTGTAAGCCATGTGAGAGGGCTTTTCTCTCTATAGTCTCAATAAATATCCTGATTTAAAAAAAAAAAAAAAAAAAAAAAAAAAAAAAAAAAAAAAAAAAAAAAACCCCGATGCATATCGGTTAACCCTTACCTCCTCAAAATTTTCCTCTATCTCTATTCCCCTCACAGATTCTAGTTCCTCCTTCAATATTTGCCTCACAGATGTAGGTTCCTCCTTCAACATTCCCCTTCTCAGCTCCTTAGCATGCCACATGTCTTGGATTTTCGTCAACAACCCATGGTGATTATGGTGAGAAATACAATATAAAGGACGTGAGCGGTAAATTTATCGTTAGGGTGTGCACGCTCATCTCCACTCATGTAGGGACCTTATTACATAATTGTCCTTTTCAGGAGGGTGAGTGTCAGATCTTGGTTGATAAAGTATTTGACCGTTGCAAAGAGACTCTAGTGTACATAGAGAGTGGAGAAGGGAATTTGTTAAAAAATCATTTAAACTCTTTTTCCACTTGGCTAGTTTATCATTTGCTGAAGTACTAGTTATAGTAATATTTTTCTTATGTTGTAATAATATAAGTAGAAAATTTTATTTAATTTGAGTTTAAGTGGTTGTGTAGTATCTTTGATTGGTGTGTTCTTGTATTTTAGTTATTTCATATTTTAATTGATTGGTGCATTGTTGACACTATATTTATGCAACATGATATTTATTTTATCATGTTGAAACAGGACTACAATTTGAAGATCATTAAATGAATTTTCCACAATACAAAGAGTGGATGGGGGAGGCTGACCGAATAACTAATAGTTATATTAAATTCGTTCAAGAATTTATTCGTTATGCTTTTAAGAACTTTAAAAGTGAGAAGATTCCGTGTCCGTGCACCCATTGTATCAACGAAAAATATAAATCTTTAGAAGATGTTGAGTTACATTTAGTTCAACGGGGAATTTGTTAATATTATAACAAATGGACATACCATGGTGAAAAACATGTACCTTATGTTCCCAAAGAATTACCGGTAACCAATCGCATAACAGAACACTAAGGAGTGGAAATGGTAAATGATTCACCAACACATCTTTCATTGGCCGACCTACTTGACGATGCTTATGGAGTTCACCATGGCCAAAATCACTAACCTATGGAGACAAATAATGCTCATAATGAACAATTTGATACTAAACTACTAGGAGATCGATAATATATACGGTTAAAAGCCAATGTGGTTAAACCATTGTATAAAGATTTTAATGAAGATTACTAGGTATTATATGCAATGCTTGATTTGCATAATTTGAAGAGTCATTTTGGTTTGTCTGGGGATAGCGTAATCGAAATTCTTAAGTGGGTTAAAGATATTCTCTCAAAGGAGAAAACATTACCAGACAATTATCCTACCATGAAGAAGAGCTTGAAGGGTTTAGGATTAAAGTACAAATCTATTCATGAATGCAAGTATGATTGCATATTGTATAGGAATTAACAATGAGAGACGGATGAATGTCCAGTATGCGGTGAGCCTAGATATGTCATTTGCGAGAAGGGAAAGGACAAACTTGCAAAATATCAAAAGTGCTAGTAAGTCCCACAAATGGTTTTGAAGTATTTTCCACTTGGGCCATGGTAAAATGATTTTTTACTGTAGCATGGATAAAGGATGCCATTACATGGCACGCTCAATGCGAGGTGGGTGGGAATCTGATGCGGCATCTAATTGATTCACTCATCTAGAAAAGGAATCTCACAACGTTCGTCTTGCAATATCAACCAATGGGTTTGACCCTTTTAGTAATTTAAGCACTAGTAAGAGTTATTGGCTAGTTCTCATGGCACCTTTAAGTCTCCCTCTGACTCTGTGCATGCGAAAGGAGTTCACATTGTTATCTTTGTTGATACCCGGGCCGAAGGCTCCAAGCGATGATATTGATATATACTTAGTCCCATTAATTGAAGAACTTAAAGAGTTGTGGGATAAAGGGGTGATGGCGTTCGACTCTCACGAGGTTAAAAAGTTCACACTTAAAGTAATGGTGATGCGGGCAATCCAAAACCTTCCTGCATATGGGAACTTGTCCGGTTGTAATGTTCATGATTATTATGGATATCCCATATGTGGGGAGGAAACTGAAGCCAGTTGGCTACAACATAGTAGTAAGATGAGTTACATGGGTCATCGTAGATTTCTGTCGATCTGTCACCCTTTTAGGAATAACAAGTATAACTTTTATCCTATTGGTCAGGAGCGCCAGGTGCCAACTGCTCGGATTTTTGGTCAGTAAATTGAGGAGAAGGCGGTGGCTATGACTGCGGGGAATAGATACGTAGGTAAACTTACCCCAAGTTTGTAAATCTGACGCGTAAAGCAAGGAGGGATCCTAACGACCCTACTAAAGAAAAACCATGGTCCAGGCGATCAATATTTTTTGATTTGTCGTATTGGAAAGATCATCGTGTAAGGCATGTTGTAGGATACTACGAATGCTTGCAAAGTTGATCCTGACTCCAAGCTTATTATGGTAGATTTATCAAAGCTGAAGAGTAAAGATCGCATAGTCGAAGAGATTTTTATTTGTGCCTTTCAGAATGTAAAGAAGGTATTCTACTCGAAGTGTATAAACGATGGTAATTGGTCTATTGTTGTTCATGCACCAAAGGGTATGACTACTAAAGTGGATGCTGTAAGGATATTGTCCGTCATAATTTAGTATGTCGTATACCACTACAAGTTGCTACAAGTCGTCGAAGTATTGAGAAGCTTAAATTTAACAAAGACGAATACAAATTTTAAGAAGACTTCAACATTCAAGCCCAACAAGGATGAATTTGGTAAAATGTGTTTAAGTTCCATTTACATTTTACATTAAAATTGTTGGGATATTTTTATAAAAGTTAAAATGATTTTTGAAATGATTTTAAAAGGTTTTTATTTTTTCAATATCATAAAAGATTTGGATAAATGTTTCTGATTCCGCGAACAATTTCAGTTTGAGGTTTCCAAGATTTTAAAAGACTAAAGTTTCTTTTGGATAAGTGACTATTGTTCAAACGACGTCACATCTCGTTCAAACGAGATGGAGTATCGCTCGAACGACGTCATCCCTCATTCAAACGATAGTGGTTTAAGCTGACACATCACCACCTTGATTTTTAATATATAAATTGAGTGTCAGACTTATAATTTTCATGTGGAGAAACACTGGTTTTAAACACAATACGTTTTTGAGTGTTTTGATTTATTCTCCAACATTTTTTGAGCATTCAATCTTTGTTTTACAATTCATAAATCCTAATATCAATTGTGTGAGTTGTTTTATGGAACCCAAAGCATACTTTGCTGTAGTTCAACCTCTGTGGAGAAGGTATTTCCATATCTAATCAGTGGATACCGAGTGTAGTTATTCTGTGTGTGGACGAGATGAAGACGAGGAATCGACACCTGAAGGGTATTTCACTGTCTCTTGTAGCTTTTAAGGTTTGACGAAGACACCGTGCATTACACTTATGGGCGATTATCAGGTTGTATGTAAGTCAATGGTCTTGTAAACTTTTCAAAGTGTTGAAAAAAGGTTTTTACCCAAAAGTTTTTTTTTCCTGAATTTGTCGTCTTTGTTTCACATGCATGGTTTGAATGTTTTATGACAGTTAGATGCATGTTTAGGGGATGATCTAAAATTGAATTTGGTTTGATCAAATTTAGACACCTAATTAAATAAGTGTTCTAATAAATAATTTAATTGGTATCACATAACATTTTTCAAAATAATATCAGAGCAGGTTAATTTTTCGTGTATTCCTATTTTTCGCAAACTTGTTTGATATTGATTTTGTTTAAAATCGCAAGTTTTTCAATGGATCACTTATATAATTGGGTGCCCACCTTTAATGGCGATAATTATGCTTGTTGGAAAGATCGCATGAAATCTGTTTTATAAGCCATAGATGAGCGAGTTTGGTTGTTGGTTGAAAATGGTTGGACTCCTCCTATCGTGACTGTTGATAATGTCAGCTCTTTAAAACCTGTGTCAAACTGGACTGAGGACCATTATAAATTGTCTAAAGTTAATTCTTGTGGTTTGGGTGCTATTTCTGGAGCCGTCACTCCAGACGAATTCCGCCGTATTATAATGTGCACCATGTCTAAAGAGACATGGGATGTTTTAAAATTGAGACGCGAAGGTACAACCGTTTTTAAAGAGTCAAAATTGCAAAATATAGACTCCCAATTTGATACCATTACTATGTTAGAGTCCGAGACTTTTGATGAGTTTTACGCATGTTTGTCGGACATTGTCAACACTTGTTTTAATTTGGGTGAGGTAATTGATAACACGCAGGTTTTGAAAAATATTTTGAGATCCCTTCGAAAATGTTTTGTTCTGAAATTCACTGTTTTAAACTCGATGGGAAATTTGAGCACACTGAAGTTAGAAGAGTTGGTAGGTGATCTTCAGACTTACGACTTAGATATGTTTCCCCAAACTATCAAACCCAAAGATAAGGGGATTGCACTTAGGTCACAATCGAGATAGAGTAAGGATGTTTCGAGGAAGAGGGATAAGAAAAAGAAAGTGAGTTTTTGTGAGTCCGAGTCCGAGGACGAGTTCAATTTTGACATGGCCTTACTTGCTAAAAATTTTAAAAAGTTTCTCAAAATGTCTAAAGAAATTTCTTCTAATAAAAAGAGATCTTTTGAGAAAAATAAAAAGAAAGAGGAGGAAAAAGAAAGTGATCAGGAGGGTGAGATCGGGTACTTTGAGTGTGAGGGTAAATGGCACATAGCTAAAGAGTGTGCTACTAGGATAAGGAGAAAGGGAAAAAAACTGCTATGCTTGCCACACTTAGTGATAGTGAGGGAGATGATGAAGATGATGAAGATGAGGTAGATGAGTCCAATAAAGGTTTAGCACATGGGATGTGTGTACCTTTTTTGAGTCGTGTGAGCACACCCACTTTGTCTCACGATGATAGTGTTCACGAGAGCGACGGTGATAACTCAAGGGTTTCTAGTGGAGATGAGAGCGAGTTTGAGAGTGGAGGTGAAAGTGAGCTCTAAAAAGATTTTAGGGATGTCTACACCGATACCTTGAAAATTAAGAAGTATAATATATATTTAGGTCGTTGGGTTTTAGATTTGGAGAAAGAAAAAGAATTTTCTAGGAGGGAAAAGTATGATTTGATCGACACGGTGTCTAGTTTGATGACACGTGTATCCCAACTCGAGAGTGATCTCGAACGTGTCCGGGAGGTCAAAGTATCTTTAGAGAATGCATCTAAAAAAGTTGAAAAGATGGTTCTCAATCCCGTTTTGGGTGGTGGTGAAAATTTAGGAAAAGGTCATAACAGTATATCCACTTCTATTATTGCACCCGAGTTGGTTCCCATTTTAGTGACTCGACCCAACCCACCTGGGCATCCCGTACATGTTAAGAGATCACATCCTAGAGTAGTTGAGAGAGGTGTACCTAAGCCGATTTATGTTTGTTCCCATTGAAAAAAGAGAGGACACCTTAGGGATTTTTGTTTTAAATTGGGTTATGTGTCACGCTTCGCTCCTTCACATGTTCGCACACATACACCCACCCACGATACTTTTCTTGCACTTAATGAAAGAGAGTTTGCACATATTCGAGAGAAAGTATAATTTTTGGTCAAAACTTCTAATGATTTTATGGAGTTGTTTCAAAAGATATCACCGTCTTTGGAAAACTCAACCGCACCTACCGGTTGAGGTCTAGACATGTTTTCTAGCATAGGTTGATTTGCATGGTGTTAACATATGTCTATTGCTAGTATTTACCATTTGTTTTATACTTTGTTAGCATTTTTGTTTGATTTTCTTATTTTTGGTACTATTTTAGCACTGTTTTGGATATGTTTTCCCATTCCAGGAACTGTTTTTACGAAATTTTCTCACTGGTCAAAACTGCATGACATTGTGAGTAATCTGAAAATTTTGTTTTTCTCGTTCTAACGAGAATCCATCTCGCTCAAAGTCTTCACGCGAGATCAACTGTCATTCAAACGACAAGGAGTATTGTTTGAACGACCTCTGGAATTAATTTTGTGTTTGCAGTTCTCTGTTTTATCTTGGTATACTTATGTGGTACTACTGGGTTGTTTTTTAACAGTGTTCGAAAAAATACAAAAAGATTTTTGTTTTTAAGAAATATTTTAAAAAATCCAAAAAGAAATTTCTATTTTGTTTCCACCTTATATGATCTGACATTTAGGATGACCAAGTCTCAACTTCATGCCATATTCATGTGGCTATTTGATAGTGTTTTGAGACAATATGTTGTGTCATTCATGTGCTTTACAAAATTTGGAGTCTTTGAGATGATATAGTGTTTCTACCTACATGATTGAATCTATTTGTCCTTTATTGCACATATGCACGGATTTGTTTGACGTTTGTTCTTATCTATCACATGTTGGTTGAGTGTTTTCATCTAAATTCTGTCTATACAACGAACCAAATGCTATAAATATTGACAAAAAGTAGTGCATGATATAAATCATTTGTGAGATTGTGTGATTTTGTTTTGAAAAATGGGGAAGGGCAACGAACGGTACACATTTATCCTTTACGATTAAGCCACCGTTTAAATGGAAATAAAAAGGTGAGGAATTGAAAATTATCCGGGTCCAATGAGGTTTAAAAGAGCTCGAAAAAATTACAAGGCAATAAAAAGAAAATTATGTAAAAAATGGGGCCAATAGTGTTTTTTTGCTTCATCACCTCATAAGAAAAATAAAAAGCATTATATTTTAAATAGGGAGTTTGGATGGAATTTTCAACGATTTGCACGTCCTTGAAAGTCATGAAAATGCATTACATAGTTTTGGACATTATTGGTATGGAAATCATTTATACTTTGATTTGTTGCTGTGATTAAGACTATGTCATCTAAATTCAAAAAATTCTACACCTAAGGACTGTTTTTGATGTTCATTCGTTAGGAGTACACTTATGCATCTTACACATATGATATGATTGAGTCGATTTTCCTATCGAATTTGTTCACACCCATTCATTCCGTTTTCAGGATTTGGTTGTCTTAGTGTAAATTCATGGTGTGTGATTTTTGTAACATCATTTTTGCCTTTTTATATGAAAAATTTGAAAAATAAAAAATTGTTTGTTTTCTTGGTTTACTGTGACACCCCAATTTGCTTTATGTGATTTATTCTTTTCCTAATCTATTTTGGATAAATAAAAGTAGGAGAACGAATTATGATATTATAGGGGAGTTTATATATGGGAGAGATTTGATTATGCTTACATGTTTTATGTTTATTATGACACCCCGCCTAATAAAATACCGGGTGATCAGTCCTATACCAAATTAAAATAGGAATCCCAGTTGGATCATCCTTAACATCACTGTCAAAAACTTTTAAAAACATACTAATTACCTAGTATTCCAAAAATTGGTGCCCAATTTTAACTTTTTAATTAAACAAAATAGTACATGCGGAATTTAATATAAACCATTCACACAACAGAATGAAAATAAACTGAATAATTAATTACACAACTTGCCGAATAAATCACCGGCCACCAAGAAATAATCCAATACAAATATCCAACACCATAATAAAATAAGCTGAAACTGATACAAGATTCCTACTCTAGGAAAGAATGAATGATGCGTCTAATCCAAACTCCTGCTAGCATCCACATATGTCGCAGCTCCGTGTCCCTAGAATAGAATATCAATCCTGGCGTCCCTGTGGCTGGACACCTAAAAGGTTTTGAAAATAGTTTTGTAGCAAGGGTTAGAACCCAAAATATTTTGAAAATATTTAGCAAGTGAATTGACTGCAATAATTTAAAATGCATGAATGCGCTTCATATTTAAGTTAGTGTCGCACTCCCTTGTGGACATTCTCACCCCTCCACTAATGTGCACACCTAACGGTTACCTCAACCCCACCTAGTTTCACTATTCCGCCCAACTAGTCCCGGTATAACCTCCCGTTGCCATACTACTCTAACCCGAGTATAATGATTATTGAATTATAAGTTATATCACAATTAACTTAATTAATTCGTCTTAAATAGTAGCATATAACCGCGTCACAAGTTATATAAAGTAAATAGATCACACACTGTATTATTACCGGTATATAATATTACTACCATTATATACGTACCTTTACCACAACATCAACACATATAACATACGTATATCCATCCCTTCGAGTATACCCTCGCCAGATGATTCCCTCTAAAAATGCTACCTCACTAGGTGTGCTCACAAAATCTAGTTTCCCCAAGTTGGAATCGCTCACCAACTTGTCCCAAAATATAAACGTAGTGGAGGCGGTCATATTCCTTCCCTGAAAGTGAGATAATCCCTCACCCATATATACCGGACGCTATGACCTGGGGATATACTCGCCCTACTCCTCAAGCTAGGGGATTCACCCACATCGCGCAACCTCCCTTGATAGCAATAGAGTATATAAATTGAATAAATATCTAGTCACTGATATTTAATATAACACACAATATATACACGTATATATATACTATCACTACACCGTATATTTAAAATATAAACCCCGGCTATACCGTGTACTCAAAATCCCGTACACTACTTGTAATTTAATATCACACATAATATATACACGTATATATATATATATATATATATATATATATATATATATATATATATATATATATATATATATATATATATATATATATATACTATCACTACACCGTATATATATATTATAAACCTCGGCTTTACAGTGTACTAAAAATCCCGTACACTGCCTATAATTTCCTGAGTCTGTGGCCAGACTCAACGTAGTTAATTTTCTCACTTAATAATTTATCGTCTTCCCGAGTCTATGGTCCGACTCTAATATATTTAACTCACACCTCAATTTATATAATACTTTCCCCGAGTCTATGGTCCGACTCCAATTAAATTAATTAACACACTTTTTAATTTAATACCTTCCCGAGTCTATCACCCAACTCTAATTAAATTAATTAACCCACATATTAATTTAAATACCGATCCGAGTTTGTGGTCTGACTTCCAGTTAATTAATTTACACATTAATTAATTTACACCAATCCGAGTCTGTGGTCCGACTTTAATATAATTAATCAACACACTAATTAATTCAATACCTCCTCGAGTCTACAATCCGATTCTGCTTAAATTAATTATCACACCTATTAATTTAATCCAACCCGAGTCTACAATCCGACTCTAATTCAATTAATTATCACACTTATTAATTCAATCCTACCCGAGTCTACAATCCGACTCTAATTAAATTAATTATCACGCTTATTAATTTAATCCTACCCGAGTCTACAATCCGACTCGAATTAAATTATTTTTTACACTTATTAATTTAATCCTACCCGAGTCTACAATTCGACTCGAATTAAATTAATTATCACACTTATTAATTTAATCCTACCCGAGTCTACAATCCGACTCTAATTAATTTAATTATCACACTTATTAATTTAATAACTTGGTGTAACCCAACCATTATCCCCGGACTCGCTCACTTGTCCCATACCTTAATATTTCCCGAGTCTATATTCCGACTCCAAATTAATTACTCTCTCCCAATAATTAATTTAATACTTTGGTGTCACTTAACCAGTATACCCGGACTCGCTCACTTGGTCCATTTTACCTCTCATAATTTCATTTCAACATTTTCTCCCACAATGTGTTGCACATTCATCTCCATAATTGCCCAATTATATTTACCTATAATTACCAACATACCCGGACCCGCCCACTTGGTCCATAATTAAGTATTTCACTTCCATTCCTTTAATAATGTAGTGTCACCCAACTACAATACCCGAACATTATTCCTCGGTCCAATTTTAATACTTATGAATTATCTCCCAAATTCGTTCATCTCATGACATACCGTTCACACCCTCCTAAACCCAATTATATCACCCTATAATTGTTAAGGAAATATGTGTCCATATGAATTTATCACTAAATAAAATTAAGGGATTAAATTTTAAATAAAATCCACTTTATAAACAAACTGGCCGAACTGTCAAGTTCCTGGGACCGTCGATCGATCGATCCCCCTGGGTCGATCGATCGATCGAGCAGGTGATCGTCTTCCCCGGCTTGCTATTGCAGCCATTAATGAATCCTTAAGCTTTTGGTTTCTCCCAAACCTTTACTCATTTCACAACCAACATATCCTCCACACCAGAAAAGGTTCTAAACACCCTAGAGATCTTAATCCATCAATGAATTTTACAAAACCCTAAGTATATCCGATTTGGGTTTTCCACCCGGGTCTGTTCTACCAAATCCGACCCTATCATATTCAGTCCATGTAATCACTACACATATTGTAATCCACTCTACAATTGAATCTTAACAGATCCAAATCATAACATAACATCCATTGAGTAATTAATTATGCCCATTACTCTAAATTCATAAAAACCCAATTTTAATCTTGGTTACACACCCAAAATGAATTTTCATATACACACACTATGATATGAATTGATTATCATCACTTTAGGAATCACAAAAGTTAACCACTTACCTGGAATTGTTCGTAGTGTCTGCTCCATTGGTGTACTCCCTTAATTTGGCTCCAAAATCACCAATTTGGCTCTTGATTTTCTTTACCCCAATTTCCTCTCAAACCCTAGGTTTAGAGGTGTGTTAACTGCTGTTCCCTAATCTCTCAATTAGGTTAAACATACCAAATCCCGTTTTGGCCATGTGGGCCTAATTAAAAAGGCCCAACTCACCCCGTGTGGGCCCGGCTATGCCCAAAAATACCCCGAGACAAAATTACTACCCCCGAGTACTCTTTTCTGACTATCTCAACCCATCCGGACGCAACCGCGCTCTCGGAATTTCCATCCGAAATACTTTTAGAAATTTCCAAATTTCTACCTCAAAATGTGACACACGAGATTTTGAACCATTAAACTTAAAAGTCACCAATTATAAATAATTCGGCTCACTCAAATAAATTCTCCAACTCATGAATTTAAGTTCTTCCAAATTTAAATATTTTTATAACTCCCAAAAATAATTAAACTTTAAATCCTCAAAATTACGGGGTGTTACATACTCCCCCCCTTACAAAGGAATTTCGTCCTCGAAATTAAGATGAGCGTAATGTTCCAAGCTTCACATATTACTCTCTAGTCATGTGCCTCTAAGCTCGCTATATCTATCCCATCCGCTTCTATCCATACGTTACACAAGTATGCATTTAAATTAACCAGGGTGCCCATACGCCCTATACCCGTGATTAACCGCATAAAATTTGCCTTAATTAACCCGGGTTCCCATACACCCTATCCCTATGCTTTACCGCACGAAAGCTACCTGACTATGCTAGTCGTAACCTATAATATAACTTCGAATATATATATATATATATATATACATGTATTTACTGCCAGGGTACCCAATCCATGTGCTAACGCCTAAACATCTCCCCATAATTACTTGTCTCTCAACACAAAAGTATATACGCTTACTCTCATGCTACCAAAGAAAACATAAAATACCGCGTCCTTACTACCACTAGTCTTTGCGCAAAATAAATCCTGAGCTATCTCTCTTTGCTCGAAAATAATTCTAACATCCCTGATTCACTTCAGTAAACATCCCCACTTACCGAGATAAATTGTGAGAACACAAAACCTCACCATGTGCTATCGCACCACACAATACAACATATATATCCACATATATATAGGCTATATTCCCTCTTCGGTAATACATAGTACCAACCATATTCTGGTGTCGCGAACACCAAAACTTACCCCCACGATTTATAATGGTTCAAATCCCATCGCTATCCAGCCGATATTTCGGAAATTATTATTCACCCTACTCCCATAATTATCGAAAGTAGTAGCTCCTCGCATAATTCAAACCTTCACTCAGTTTACACCTACACTCTCCCGTGAAGAACACCAAGGGAATCCGCTACCCCACGAAAAGTTTATCCACACACTATGGCTGCTACAGCTAACGCACCCACTAAATTCGACTCACCCGCGAATTTTAGTGAAAACTAAGTCTTATTTTATGACATCCTCTTTGTCACTCAAAAATATACCCCATGCCCATAGGGTAAAGATAATTATCTCCATACTCCAGCTGCAACGACTGATCCTCGGGTTCCAGAACATCTTCTCCCTGCCCGAATGTGCCCACGACTTGCTTTAGTGGCTGTACATACAGGACCTCGTCCTGTAGTTGACCCCTGCCTCGCTTAAGGAAATATCTCTTCATGTGTCTCTCTTTCCCCCACAAACGAAATACCTTCTAATACATTCACCCTGCCACTGGTCCCTTCCATGCCGACCTTGTTGAAATTCCTGGCCATCCTGCCGATAGCCTCCAGTTGTAAATCGTTTGACATGATTTCCCTACCGGAAATCCTGTCCCTGATATCCCCCAGTCTGCTGCTAGGATACCCCACTGGTAATGTTCCCTCATGCCTTATCCGATTGGCTAGTTCCCACTCCCCTCCCGCTTCCTTTCGCGTGGAAGCGATATTCCAGACAGTACCGGAGTGCTGTGTTAACGACATCAGTATAAGCTACTAATGCGTATTTAAGAATTAACTGTTGCCTGATTCTCCAGACTAACTCTTCAATGAACTTTTCTTTCTTTATCTTTTCCTTGTTTACCTCATCCGATACAAAATTTTGCCAACGAGTGAATTCTTCCTCGTAATCGGCCACTTAACGGTCCACTTGAGTCACCTCATAAAATTTTCTCCTCGTTTCGGTCTCAACCGCTGGGGAAAAATACTTGCGATCGAACCGCACCCAAAACTCTGCAATAGCTAGTGTGTCCCTTTCCTCACTGTGGTGATCGACTCCCACCACTATGGCGCTGCTCCCACTAAACTAAAAGTGGTTAGCATTTGCTTCCGCACCTCATCGCAATCTCCCATGCGTAGGTGACACTGGATATCCCTCTTCCTTAACACGCTAGCACTACCTCTGAACCCCCTCACAACTCTGGTGGGTTTCCAATAAAAATAACATCTCTTTCTTGTTTCCACCCCGACGACTCCGCGTGAGTCTGAACGTCCGATGCCACTAACACTTGTGGCTGATCCCGTGGAAAGTACCCTGCCGTTGCGACCACCGTAATTTCAACCGTCTGCGCCATTAGTTCAGTTACCTGTGCTTCCAAAATCATCTCTGGCAGTTGCTGCGGTAACTCTTGCCCCTGACGACCCTCCCTCGTCTCATCTCCCCCTGCCACCCTAGCGGCTCTCTCTATCTTGGGAGTCATCCGGAATAAGAATCGAATTTGTATGAGTTCACTCTCAAATATAAACTTCGCAGAATAACGTATATGCGCATACGTATGAGAATACAACAATCCTATGATAGGGCTCTATATCAAAGACTACTAAGCTGAAACGGGAAAAGACGCACAGATCCTAAGGACACTAGAACCTGATACCATCTGTGACACCCCGCCTAATAAAATACTGGGTGATCAGTCCTATACCAAATTAAAACAGGAATCCCAATTGGATCATCCTTAGCATCACTGTCAAAAACTTTTTAAAACATGCTAACCACCTAGTATTCCAAAAACTAGTGCCAAATTTTAACTTTTTAATTAAACAAAATAGTACATGCGGAATTTAATATAAACCATTCACACAACTGAATGAAAATAAACTGAACAATCAATTACACAACTTGCCAAATAAATCACCGGCCACCAAGAAATAATCCAATACAAATATCCAACACCAGAATAAAATAAGCTGAAACTGAACTAAAAGTCTGGGCGACATGCCCTAAATAAAACTGAAACTTATACAAGATTACTACTCTAGGAAAGAATGAATGATGCATCTAATCCAAACTCCTGCTAGCATCCACATATGCCTCAGATCCGTGTCCCTGGAATAGAATATCAATCCTGGCGTCCCTGTGGCTGGACACCTAAAAGGTTTTGAAAATAGTTTTATAGCAAGGGTTAGAACCCAAAACATTTTGAAAATATTTAGCAAGTGAATTAACTGCAGTAATTTAAAATGCATGAATGCCCTTCATATTTAAGTTAGTGTCGCACTCCCTTGTGGACATTCTCACCCCTCCACTAATGTGCACACCTAACGGTTACCTCAACCCCACCTAGTTGCACTATCCCGTCCAACTAGTCCCGGTATAACCTCCCCTTGCCATACTACCCTAACCCGAGTATAATGATTCTTGAATTATAAGTTATATCACAATTAACTTAATTAATTCCTCTTAAATAGTAACATATAACCGCGTCACAAGTTATATAAAGTAAATACATCACACACTGTATTATTACCCGTATATAATATTTACTATCATTATATACGTACCTTTACCACAACATCTACACATATAACATACGTATATCCATCCCTTCGAGTATACCCTCGCCGGATGATTCCCTCTAAAAATGCTACCTCACTAGGTGTGCTCACAAAACCTAGTTTCCCCAAGTTGGAATCGCTCACCAACTTGTCCCAAAACATAAACGTAATGGAGGCGGTCATATTCCTTCCATGAAAGTGAGATAAATCCCTCACCCCTATACCGGACGCTATGACCTGGGGATATACTCGCCCTACTCCTCAAGCTAGGGGATTCACCCACATCTCGCAACCTCCCTTAATAGCACTAGAGTATATAAATTAAATCAATATCTAGTCACTGATATTTAATAGCACACACAATATATACACGTATATATATACTATCACTACACCATATATATATTTAATATAAACCCCGGCTTTACCATGTACTCAAAATCCCGTAACACTAGCTTGTAATTTCTTGAGTTTGTGGCCCGATTCAACTTAATTAATTTCTCACTTATTAATTCACACGTCAATTAATATAATATTTTGCCAAGACTATGATCCAACTCTAATATAAATACTTTGCACGTTGTTTTATATAATATTCACTCGAGTCTCCGATTAAACTCTAATTTAATTAATTTACACATTAATTAATTAATACTCATCCGAGTCTATGGTCCGACTCTAATTAAGTTAATTTACACATTAATTAATTAATACTAATCCGAGCCTATGGTCTGACCCTAATTAAATTAATTTGCACATTAATTAAATAATACTAATCTGAGCATATGGTCCGACTCTTATTAAATTAATTTATATATGAATTAATTTAACACATGGTGTCGCCCAACCATTATTCCCAGACTCACTCACTTGTCCTGTACCATCGTTAATACCCGATTCTATATCCTGCCCCATAACTAATTTATTACACCTCGATTCCTTTAGTAATGTAGTACCACTCAACTACATGTGACAACCCGCTCACCAAAATAAGGGGTGGCCAGCCCAATACTCCAATATAACGGAATCATGGATGGAATCATTCTCAGCATCATAACAAAATATAGAGTATCCAGGATAACCACCCAATATTTCAGAAAATGGGTTGCCAAAAATTTTGATTTGAAAGTAAATAAATGAAACCAAACAACCCAATTCCTGAAAGATAAGGGAAACCCCAAGACATATATAAATAATACGATAGGAATACGATAAAAAGACCGAATAGGTAACCGGTCACTAAACTGATACACCAATAATTCACAAGTACAATAAGTTACTTATTACATTTCATTAGACATTTACAAAAGCTTGGGCCTCTCGCCCGAATAAAAGACTTGATCTTAACTAGAATAAAATGAAAATGTCTATACCAAATGCATCCCGTAATACCCGCAATGCATCACGGCTCGTCGAAAACATCGTAATAGGAATTCAAATCAGGCATCCTTGCGGCGGAGTACCTGAGCAGAGACAAGATGGATATGCAACAAGAAATGTAACCAGGTCAGGGCCCGGTTCTATATGATTACCAGATGAATAAAGAGTGTGACAGTTATGTATGATAAATCGTGAAGAAAGAGAAATAAGAAGCAACCTATACAATTTAAAACATAAGCTAAGCAGGAACAAAAGTAAGAAGCATTAGACTAAAAACTTCACCAAAGGTGCCAATTATTTCATATATATGTTCCTTAGCAGGAAGTATAAATATATAATCACAATCTTTTGCTCTTTAAGGAGATTTTATCTCAATTTTACCTTTTGTAAAAATTCCTTTCCTTATCAGGAAAATAATCATTTTCAAATGCTCTTTGTGGCATTTACATGTGCTCTTTGTGGCACTCCATCATGCTCTTATGGCATATCAAATACATCAAGTCCCACTTGATTATGAACTGTTATAATTATATACATATAACGAATTCTAAGACCGCCCGTCCGGGTTTCCCCACTGTGCGCGCCCCTAAATGACCATCATCTTCCAGGGCCTATCATTAGACAACCTGGGCACCTATATCGCAAGACGTCGGGAAGCGGCCATGAGCCTGCGGGGTAGTCAAGACCACACCCGGAATCTCCTACCCATCGCAGAAAAATATACAACAATAAGCGCTCCCATGGCCTAGGACTATATCCACCCTGCATTCATTAGCCAGGGGGCTTCACCTCACGCGCGGACTTCCCTTATGATGTCATTTAGAGAGGTGTGTTTAAGCCATTTTTATTTATCATAACGAAAATCAAGTAAACCATTATTTACCGGTTTCAGGATTAAGTAAATTATCATTTACTAATATCAATACCATTTCCTTTTCATTTCCATTCCACGTATATGTTTCATTTTATTCGAAACCGTTATTATTTACTTCTAGTAACAGATAGAACTTATTATCCGGAGCCATACAATAAATTCTATCAATACTACAACCTCAGAGGAGTAAATAAACTCTTCATCATCTCCAAGCATTTTAGGATGTTATTTTAGAACCCCAAGGTTATCATCTTTCGAAGGAATGAACTGACTTTCAATTTATTTTCCAAACTCAACTTTAAGGTACTATTATGAACCACCAAGGTTAACATAGCTCAATCGAACTTTTAAAGTATCCCAACATTCTTTTGGGGTGGTAATATAAACCATAAATACTAGTATAGCTTAATTAAGCTTCTAAAGTCTCCCGAACATAACACTACATCTCCTAGTTTTATAATGATTAACTAGAAGAAAAGAATGCCTTATCATTAATAGGCCTAACCCCGGAAAAGTCCCCACATAACCCACTCCTAATGTAGGGTAGACAACTAACTCATCTCACACTCTAGGACTCTAAGTTTACTTCATTCAAGAAGGTTCTTAATCCCTATATTTAAAGAAAGGAATTGAAATTGAGTTATAAAATTAACTCAAAAACAGCAGGAAAACGAATCGATTCGCCCAAAAAGCGAATCGGTTCGGACTACTAAACCAACATTCTGCAATTGGCCGAATCGATTCGGTCTTAACCCGAATCGATTCGGGTTATGCAGACCTGCCAATTTCCCTTAGCGAATCGATTCGCCCAAAGGGCCGAATCGATTCGGACCTGCAAATCTGCCAAAAATGGCTACGAAGGGTTATGAACCCTAATTCCTCCAAACTTCCAATCTCTTCCTTTTCATACACATCCAACAACAAAAATCTACCCCAAACTAATCTACATGATTATTAACCATCAAAACCCACAATTTCTTCAACATAAATCAAGACTAGGGTTTAAATCCCACAAATTCTACATTTAAGCCATAAATGTAAATACACAACTATCATACAATTTATGCATCTTAAATCACATATTAGCAAGTAGAAAACTTGCCTTGATGAAGGGAATATCAGATTTCTTTGAGTAGGAGCATCAATCCATCTTCAATCTTCATTTTCTCTTCTTTCTCCATTCTTTCTCTTCCTCTTTCTTTCTCTCCTTTCTCTCTATATGTTCAAGACATAATATGGGAAATTAAGGGATTTTGGATACTAAAATCGTGGCTTAAGTTAAAACTCCCAACTTAAATGGTTAATACCACATTAAAATGACTCGTAAATACGCATATAAGCTAAAACCAGGTAAAAGTGCCCGAAACACAAAAATACAATATGGCACTTATATTGACTGTCTCGCACCTTCCGAGACTAACTACACCCTCTAAACTGTCATCCGGAAATTTTATAAATTATTTTGAGTTCCAAAATCATTTAAACTAAAAGTCCATTTAAAATACATGACACTACAGACATGCAACCTGATGTTATTTACTTTCACATACAATAAATATGCATCAATCTAGTAAATATTAACTTTCAATTCATTAAATTAATATTTACTCCAGTCCCCACATTTTATATAATTACCTTATGCGGTAAAATTTGTATAAAATGAGCCTCCCAGAATCGAGGGTTGTTACATACTCCCCCCCTTAAGAGGGAATTTTGCCTCCAAAATTCGGGCATACCCAAATCTGATAAGGGTATACTACCCTGAACTAGGATTCTACCATCCTAAACAAACTCCTCGTTATCGCAACGTCCCAAATGGACTCAGACTAAGGTCGACCCTATCGATCTCAGCCAATCATCATTTGTTCTCTAGTCTAGTAACACAAGGCGCTCTTCACTAACCATCGATTCTAGCTTCCTATGGCGGAACATGATGTCCATATGACTCGGCACAATTAGCCAAATCTCTAAAGAAATGTTTCGAGACCACTCCAAGTTCAAGGAACATATTACCCCTTGGTTCCATCCATCGAGTATACGAATTACTCAACTGACCACGCTAGGCCACTCACGGTACCATGCCTTAGGAAATGATCCATAAGACCACTCCAAAACCTAATGGTTGCACGAAAATCTCCATCCATACCATTACTGCTCCCATCTGCTATGTATACTAAGGCGCACGTTCGTAATACGCCTTTCGGCATAAGTTAATTTCCTCCCTTTCATCCATCCACTTTAGGGTGGTAGGATATACGTCATTTCCATACGGTTCCCATTACTTCGAGGAAACTTTTGCTAAACCTTCGACACGAATATCTAGTCTCGGTCCACCCTATTATAATAGGCACCTCCCACGGTTTTACTATTCCTCCATCGAGAACGGGGCATGCTCTTCTACAAGTAGTCCGTCCATAATGGCCGGGAATGCAACAGTCCGATCAAACGATTAACCATTTTCTCAAATGGGATCATGACCAGTTCGATGCCGGTAGTTCCATGCAGACGTCTATGAATACCCTTCTTCGTTCCACTAATACTCTCTTTACACGAGTAGGTGAAATGGTCAATCACAGACAAACACGCTCTTACTACCGAGTCTTCCTATTCATGCTCATTCTACTTGGCCTTCCATGCCATTACCATCATCTCTGACGAGTTCTCTACTCGACACGTCCACTACCCCAATTGCATTTCCTTAGCGAATGAGAAAATATCCAATCACTAGTTCTTCTGAACTCCGAGCACCAACTCGATTCCTCCCACAACATGTTGCAACAACTTGTTGCCTACGAGAAGGACCAAATTTCCTGCCCAGGAAGTAGTGCCTTATCTATTTAAGGTGATCACTACCACGATGAATCTTAATTCAAGCACAGGATATTACTTTCCACAAGTTTAATCTTGTGAGACGCATAAACAATAGGTCAATGCTCCATTATTATTACTCCCCAATCCTGGCAGAAACTTACTCATTAAACTCACTCTCGAGCTTACAATAATGGCTCAGGAGTGAGGATCCACCCGTCCTTATTAACTCCCCAGAAATGAAGTTACCAACGTAACATTATGTCTAAGAAATGCCTCATCTCCTTCGGCCGAACCTACCAAACCTCTCGAGACCCCATAATCTCGTTCCTAAGGGATCTAATCTCTTATAGAGTTAACCCACAACTTATTCGTGGTCAACTCCCTAACGCTTTCCTAAACTAACACCACCTACCCTCAAGGTCTTACATCCTAAAAATCCTAGGGTCTATCTATATATATCCTACCTAAATCGTAAGCATATAATACCAAAGACATCTCTAGTGCCCAAGACCTTACTCAACTTCCGACATTCGCTCGGGTTCATGCGTGGGACGTCTCGCCGAAGCGAAATCCAGACAAGGAACCCTCCCGTTACACTACTACCTCGCATTGGCGGTCATTAAGATGTGACGGTCTAAGACACATGATCGGGATCGGTACAATTATAATTTACAATTCTCCTAATAAGATTCTACTTCTAGACTTTACCTTAGCATTCTATATATGAAATAAAAGAAAGGAAATATGGCATCTCTCCACTCCCAACGTCGTTAAGGTTCACGCGTGGAGCGTCCCGTAAAAGCGGAATCCAAACAAGGAACCCCTCCTATGCATTACTACTTAACTTTGTTGGTCGTGGAGATAAGTCATAACATCCACATACAATGAAAACAAGCAATAAAACACTCAAACTAGGTAACACATATGACACATATACATTAAAATATCATCACTCGCTTCATAACGAGTGAAGAAAAGATAGAACTTCCATACCACAGAAGTCATATAATTACCCTTCTATAATAGCGTAAATACTACTACAAGCTCAATATACACACCCGAGTCTATCGTAGACACAATACTACTAAATCTTATCCCAAGGAATATACACTACCCACTTATAAGGTAGAATTCCCTCCACAATTTGCCAAGCACTCCGGGTCAATACTAATGGTTCTCAGACTCCATATTCGAGCCTTACACATACCAACATTATCTCCACCAACTCCCCAACCAGGCACTTTACTCTTGCCCTTGCTCTCCACTCAACGAAGTTTAAAATGATTGGTTCTACACTCCACATCATAGCCGTTATTCCGACTCTGGCTGACAATAATTTCCCATGCAGTCCCTCTTACTTTCTCAGTAAAAGAGGACACGTTCTTGGCCTCCTCTTCCTCAGTTCAATGAAACCTCCTCAGGTGGGTGTCCACCGGTGGGGTTTCACGATTCTTACTCCATCAGAAGTGTTAACAACACCTATATTTTGGAGCCTAACACTTCATGGTGCATGATCTCGTCTCCCCAACCGTACAACACCTTATTCGCCATTGGTCTTTAACCGAACCTTTTGTGAACATTCAAGAATCCACCTTCTCCTCAGTCCAATTATCCCCGAGAAACTCGCCATTGCAAGTATCCACCGGGCTTCTCTATGGGCCAAACTTCTGGCACCCACGAATATAGTGACCACATTTTCACCTCCTCAACACTTCTTCTATGGGTGAAGGATTTTCCTCCATTCTACTACAGGGAACTTCTCCACTTCAATATAACATCGCGTGAATTCTCAAGTTTAGTACCACTTCCTACTTCTAGCGGTACTTGGGAAACTACATCAACTGAAATTTGCAGTCGTAATAGCAAGACAAGAAAGTGCTACAAAAAGGGAGCAGCCTCTAAAGCGGTCCTCATCCCAGACCACAACTTACAATTCTCCACAAACCCTCCCATAACGCCCTTCTTCTATCGACCTATTATTCTCACACGAATACGCAGAAGATCTTATGAATTCTACCTCATGGTAGAAGAACGAAATCTCACAAGAGAAATCAACGATCTTAATCCTAAGGCTTTACATCAAATCAAGAGCAACGCTGAAAACTTAAGGCGTCCACACAGATTCCTAAGGACTCTAGAACCTGATGCTCTGATACCATCTGTGATAACCCGCTCACCAAAATAAGGGGTGGCCAGCCCAATACTCTAATATAACGGAATCATGGATGGAATCATTCTCAGCATCATAACAAAATATAGAGTATCCAGGATAACCACCCAATATTTCAGAAAACGGGTTGCCAAAAATTTTGATTTGAAAGTAAATAAATGAAAACAAACAACCCAATTCCTAAAAGATAAGGGAAACCCCAAGACATATATAAATAATACGATAAGAATACAATAAAAAGACCGAATAGGTAACCGGTCACTAAACTGATACACCAATAATTCACAAGTACAATAAGTTACTTATTACATTTCATTAGACATTTACAAAAGCTTGGGCCTCTCGCCCGAATAAAAGACTTGATCTTAACTAGAATAAAATGAAAACGTCTATACCAAATGCATCCCGTAATACCCGCAATGCATCACGGCTCGTCGAAAACATCGTAATAGGAATTCAAATCAGGCATCCTTGCGGCGGAGTACCTGAGTAGAGACAAGATGGATATGCAACAAGAAATGTAACCAGGTCAGGGCCCGGTTCTATATGATTACCAGATGAATAAAGAGTGTGACAGTTATGTATGATAAATCGTGAAGAAAGAGAAATAAGAAGCAACCTATACAATTTAAAACATAAGCTAACCAGGAACAAAAGTAAGAAGCATTAGACTAAAAACTTCACCAAAGGTGCCAATTATTTCATATATCTTTTCCTTAGCAGGAAGTATAAATATATAATCACAATCTTTTGCTCTTTAAGGAGATTTTATCTCAATTTTACCTTTTGTAAAAATTCCTTTCCTTATCAGGAAAATAATCATTTTCAAATGCTCTTTGTGGCATTTACATGTGCTCTTTGTGGCACTCCATCATGCTCTTATGGCATATCAAATACATCAAGTCCCACTTGATTATGAACTGTTATAATTATATACATATAACGAATTCTAAGACCGCCCGTCCGGGTTTCCCCACTGTGCGCGCCCCTAAATGACCATCATCTTCCAGGGCCTATCATTAGACAACCTGGGCACCTATATAGCAAGACGTCGGGAAGCGGCCATGAGCCTGCGGGGTAGTCAAGACCACACCCGGAATCTCCTACCCATCGCAAAAAAATATACAACAATAAGCGCTCCCATGACCTAGGACTATATCCACCCTGCATTCATTAGCCAGGGGGCTTCACCTCACGCGCGGACTTCCCTTATGATGTCATTTAGAGAGGTGTGTTTAAGCCATTTTTATTTATCATAACGAAAATCAAGTAAACCATTATTTACCGGTTTCAGGATTAAGTAAATTATCATTTACTAATATCAATACCATTTCCATTTCATTTCCATTCCACGTATATGTTTCATTTTATTCGAAATCGTTATTATTTACTTCTAGTAACAGATAGAACTTATTATCCGGAGCCATACAATAAATTATATCAATACTACAACCTCAGAGGAGTAAATAAACTCTTCATCATCTCCAAGCATTTTAGGATGTTATTTTAGAACCCCAAGGTTATCATCTTTCGAAGGAATGAACTGACTTTCAATTTATTTTCCAAACTCACCTTTAAGGTACTATTATGAACCACCAAGGTTAACATAGCTCAATCGAACTTTTAAAGTCTCCCAACATTCTTTTGGGGTGGTAATATAAACCATAAATACTAGTATAGCTTAATTAAGCTTCTAAAGTCTCCCGAACATAACACTACATCTCCTAGTTTTATAATGATTAACTAGAAGAAAAGAATGCCTTATCATTAATAGGCCTCATCCCGGAAAAGTCCCCACATAACCCACTCCTAATGTAGGGTAGACAACTAACTCATCTCACACTCTAGGACTCTAAGTTTACTTCATTCAAGAAGGTTCTTAATCCCTATATTTAAAGAAAAGAATTGACATTGAGTTATAAAATTAACTCAAAAACAGCAGGAAAACGAATCGATTCGCCCAAAAAGCGAATCGGTTCGGACTACTAAACCAACATTCTACAATTGGCCGAATCGATTCGGTCTTAACCCGAATCGATTCGGGTTATGCAGACCTGCCAATTTCCCTTAGCGAATCGATTCGCCCAAAGGGCTGAATTCGGACCTGCAAATCTGCCAAAAATGGCTACGAAGGGTTATGAACCCTAATTCCTCCAAACTTCCAATCTCTTCCTTTTCATACACATCCAACAACAAAAATCTACCCTAAACTAATCTACATTAAATTAATATTTACTCCAGTCCCCACATTTTATATAATTACCTTATGTGGTAAAATTTGTATAAAATGAGCCTCCCAGAATCGAGGGTTGTTACACTACAATACCCGAACATTTTCCTCACTCCAAAATCAATACTTACAAATTTTTTTTATCGAAATTCGTTCATCTCATAACATATAATTATCACCCTCCTAAACCAAATTATATTTCCCTTGTAATTATTAGGAGCAAGGTTCCATATTTAATTTTCATCTATTAAATACATGGAAGAAAATAAAATCCAAAATTCTAACCCATATAAATTTTACAAGCAAAACTGCCGAAATCCCCCAGGCGTCGATCGATCGATCGAGCAGGAGATCATCTTCTCCGAGGTTCTGTTTTCCTCCATTGACGAATTTCCAAGATTTTAAGCCTCTAATTTTCTAGCCTTAATTTATCATTGCATAATATATTCACATCTAAAACAGATCACGATCATCCTCAAACCATATTAACATAATCAATTTCTAGGAAATATCATTAGTTCCAAAAAAATGGGTTTTTTTCACCTTATCATCAAATTCATTAACCGAAAAATCGATTTCATAGTCCCAATTAATTTGTCTCTAATACAGGTATTCTATTATAGTTCAAATTCCAATTAACACTAAATGCTTCTATAATATCAATTGAACTATTAAATCACACAACATGTTCAATTTCATAAAAACCCAATTGCATGCCATAACCCACCCAAAAACGGATTTCGATTTACACCCACCATAATATGAATTGATTATCATCAAATTAAGAATCAAAACAGTTAACCACATTCCTGGAATGTTTCGTAGAGTCTGATCCGTTGGTGTAGTGAAGGTGTTGATGAAGAACACCCCAATCCGTCACTTAATTTGGCTCCAAAAGACCCCCAATTGGCTTCTTGATTGGCTTCCTCTAATCCTCTCTCAAACCCTAGGTTTAGAATTTTCTATCTGTCGTTCCCTAATCCATCAATTAGGTTTAAAACCCTTAATCCCGTTTTAGACCATACGGGCCTAATTAAAATAGCCCGAATCACCCCGTGTGGGCCCGGCTATGTCCAAAAATGCCCCGAGACCCGATTACTACCCCCAAGTACTCTTTTCTGACTATCTCGACCCATCCGGACTCAACCGCCCACTCAGAATTGTCATCTGAAATACTTTTTGACATTTCCAAATTTGACCTAAAAATGCCACACATATTAATTCGAACAATTTAACTTAAAGTCGCCAAATAAAAATAATTCTTCCCACTAAATTAAATTCTCCAAATCATAAATTTAAGTTTCTCCAATTTAAATATTTTTATATCTCCCCAAAATAATTAAATATTAAATTCTCAAAATTACGGGGTGTTACAATTGGGTATTAGAAATATGATTTTTATCTATTGAAACCACGAAATCATGTCTGAGTTTAGTTGGTCATTATTGGTGATTATATAGAGCATTTGAAATTTTGAGAAATTAATCGAAATCCATATTAAAATTTTAAGGTTTTGATGTTAAAAATGGATGGAAAAGTGTTCTAATACTAGGGAATATAGTTTAGAGATGTTGGATTTGAATTAGGAGGATTTGTAAGTGATTTTGTTATTGAAAGAATTGGTGAAACGAAATTTTTGGAAGACAGGGACGATCTCAAAATTTTCGTTCGAAGACCTGCCTAGGTCGTTCGAACGAGAATTCCAACAAGATTGCTAACGAGATTTGGGTTATAGTTTGTTCGAAGCGAGAACCTCGTTCGAACAACCTTGTTCGAACGAGAATTCCCAGCTTCTAATGAGAAGTTGGAAATTCTAATTATTTTTCCCGGATGAGTTAAACTCCTTCTAAGTTGATTCAAGTGAGAGAAATGACCTACGTAAATATTGAGTGACCTAATTTCCTAGTCTCGTGGTGATATGATTGTGTGATTACTCATGGAATATGTTGGAATAAGAGAGCCTTAAGGAGCATATACCATAGAGAGATAAATCGTACGGTTAGTGTATTGCGAGTAGTAGGGATGATAATACTACTTACAAATTTGGGGATTTGGGGTTGCGTGAATACCTAATTAATATGATAAGTTGTGTGTATACATATTGATTGAACTATTATGTTTATAACATACCTACGTTGCTTGCTATTGGGTGAGGTTGCGCGTTGCAGACAATCATATCCTAAAGGACCTTCGGGGGGATTTTGAATCGTACCACTAGAGCATAGAACCTAGGTACGGTCTATCTGTAAGAATGGTAGTGATGACGGTCGTATGGGTGCGTAGGTATGTGTGTTACCCATCGACTTGGAACTATGTTCGCCTCCAATATATATGTTTGTTTTGATGGTTCGCGAGAGATTTAACCTATAGTCCTTTATGCAATGAGCGATGCACCGGGACATGATAGCAGAGTATGTCTGGAACCAAGGGGGCCCTAACCCAAGGGTGCAATATTAGGATATGTATATATATATATATATATATATATAGAGAGAGAGAGAGAGAGAGAGAGAGATGTATACCTATTGTTTATTCTACTTTGCGTGTTTAGTAGTTTTACAACTAACAATAGTTATTATATTAACTTAATGAGAAAAAGAATGTTATGAGAATAACGATGGAATATTTATATAGCTATCCTTAACATATGTTAATGCGGGAAATGTGAGATATGGTTAATCACTTGAGAGTCTTGGCGCAATTCTGTTTATCATCAATCTAGTTAGGCGGGTTATCATAACTAGGATGGGTTGGTATATGCGTTATATATATATATATATATATATATATATATATATATATATATATATATATATATATATATATATAGAGAGAGAGAGAGAGAGAGAGAGAGAGATGAATACCTATTGTTTATTCTACTTTGCGTGTTTAGTAGTTTTACAACTAAAAATAGTTATTATATTAACTTAATGAGAAAAAGAATGTTATGAGAATAACGATGGAATATTTATATAGCTATCCTTAACATATGTTAATGCGGGAAATGTGAGATATGGTTAATCACTTGAGAGTCTTGGCGCAATTCTGTTTATCATTAGTCTAGTTAGGCGGGTTATCATAACTAGGATGGGTTGGTATATGCGTTAGGTGTGAACATTAGTTTAGAAGTGACTATCTCAAGTGAGAGTGAGATAATCTAACATGAATAATATATCTACTATTGATTCATTTAAGCACTTGCTGATTGTTAAACTATTTTACAACTCGGGCTCTGACCCATTTTCTGCAAATCTCATTTCTTTGTCAAATTATTTTAGGTTCCCAGCCACAGGGACACCAAGCATAGGAGTTCCATTCATTCGGCAAGCTGTAGCTGCCGTGGAAGTTACAGAATCTTGGAAGTAGACGCCTCTATATCCATCATTTCATTCTCTGGAGTTATTTTATCAGCTAGCGAATGTTGCCCCTTTTCTATTAAGTTATTCAGAGATTTTGGATTTACTTATTTACTCTTTTAGTTGTTGGTTTATCTCTATTAGATTATTGTATTTGATACTTAGACTGGATGTGTTTACCAACAACATTTATTATTGCACTTATTTCCTATCATATGAGATTGGTGTGAATGGTGAATGTTTAATTATTCGTTAACCTAATTTTATAATAATTAAAAGATAAAATTTTGACATCACTCTTTTTAAATATTAGGTGGTTAGCGTTTAATAATAAAGTATTCGACAGTGATGCATATTCTGAACCAACTGGATATTCTGATTTAATTTAATAAAGGACTGATCACCCGGTATTTAATTAGGCACGGTGTCATACAAATACATACACATAATAATGTTATTGATATAGCCACTAAACCCATCTCACATGCGAATCTAGCAGAAGTCAAAATACTGTGACTCGCTCATGTCAAAAAAAACATACCACATTCACCTGAGAATAATACTCATATTTCTACCTTGACAATCACCCTGGCTGCTTAAATGGCTCTTAGACATGACACGCTTGTCTGAACTGAATCAAAATCTATATTAATCATTTCCCCATCTTCCCGAGCAACAATAGGGATGACCTCAACTACGGTCATTATCCACAAAATTCTTCAACTACAACTGAGCCCTCCCTCCTGTTGTCTCCCAACAGCCCTCATCTGACTTCCTTAAGGGTTTGGCACACAAACACACCAAAATGCAAATAATATTCACTAATATATATATATACATACATACATACATTATAGTAGGAGAACAAAATCTTACCATAGAAATCAACGATCCTAAACATAGGGCTCTATATCAAATAGAAGGCAACGCTAAAGGCGTAGTATGTCCGCATAGATTCCTAAGGACTCTAGAACCTGATGCTCTGATACCACCTGTGACACCCCCCCCCCCCAATAAAATACTGGGTGATCAGTCGTATATATAATTAAACAGGAATCTCAAATGGTCTCATTCTCAGCATCACTATCGAAAAACTAATTAATTACTAATAACCTATTCGGCATAGCATCAAATTTCAAACTTTCTAATCTTTTTAAAGTTAATGCATAATTAAAACCATTCACGCAGGAACATAATCAACAAATGGAATAAATAAATAACTGATAACTCTCGGTAAACATTTAATATAACGAAATCGAAGGCGTAAAATAAAATCGCTGTAAATAAAATAAATGACAACAATTGGGCAACATACTCGATTATAACAACAACACCTCCCATCTAGATCACAAGAATAGAAGCGTCTAAAATAATTTTCTTCCAACATCAGAGTTGCAGCATCACGTCTGACTCGAAGGAATAATCATCTAGGCATCCCCGTGTTTGGACACCTTAAAAGTATACAAAAGAGAAGAAAAAGAAAAATAGATATGGGTTAGATCCCGGGTTTTGAAAATATTTTAGTAAGTTATTAATTTACTTTAATATGTAAAATATGAAAGCCTTCATATTTAAATTTGTGTCGCACTCACATGATATACCCCTCACCTCTCATCTAACAGTGCACACCTAACACATGTATTTTAAATCACCCTAGTTAGCTACCCCGCCTAACTAGCACCACACCGAGCTTTTAAATCCCCATACACTATCTCATGGCCCGCATATATAACCTTATAACCATTTGCCTAAGCTTATACAATTATAATCTCTCGTTTCTCATATGACCATTTATTTTAAATAACCTTCACTAGTTACTACCCAATTATCATTTTAGGGTTATTATTCCATATATAATATTCTCATATTTATATACTTATATTACATTTTATATTTAGGATTTTAAACTCCCGGATATCAGAAATTAACTCACATGGCATTAGCTTGTAATCCAAATATACCAATTTATATAAATCAATAAGTATACACACAACTTATTTTAATCCTATAAGTATACACTCACTTATGATATTATTCTCACATTTCTTATCTCCGAATAGCAGCGTTTCACGTCTAGCTAGTATTATTATATCGTCCTATTCACACGTTAGGATATTACTTATACAAATTTCTATTCTACATATGTATATATTCTACCCATATATAATCGGCATATGTATTCTTCACGCATAAATATATATATATATATATATATATATACACTAACCCACCAAATAATTCCTCGAATGTCGTTCGTCCCAGACATTCCTAAATTTTAACCCCGAATCTTTCCCCACTAACCCGAGACTTATACAACCCCCAATTACTATTTTAGAGGTCCCCACACTCTATTTAGGATCCCATAACATTTTCTCCACAAGGAATTCGTCTCCAATCCTTTTTAGGCCAAGAAAACCATTCTAATTTTTTGACAAAGCCGGGCTGATCCAGTGGCACAGAAAACGAACCGGTCCGATGATAAACAAACTGATCTGGTAACCCCCCAAAAGGAACTAGTTTGGTCCCTATAGTTTCGGGAGTTCATTTTCTCCAACTCCAAAAATTCATTCTAAAACTCATCCAACTCAATTCCTAGGGTTTCTAACATCACCCAACATCAGTATATATATCTACACACTATGATTTACCCAAGACACCAATTCATTTATGGGATTCCTCAAATTTTACAAAAATTAATCCCTAATTCTTATTAAACCCACCATTTTCCTTTCTTCCAATTTTCTCACCACAAATTTTACCATTAACATGGATTTTAGCTCAGATTTCATGTAGGATTATTATCTCATCAATTTCTTATGAAATCATCTTCCAAAAACCCATTTTGTTTAAGAATCCGAAACCTAAAATATTATAGTTTTTCATCACCAACTATAATATGAAAAATAAACACACTTCAATCATTAAAGAAAGCTAAACACTTGCCTAGTTGGATAAATCCGACGACCTCGTGCCGGAATCCGCTGGAGTTTGGTCGGAAATATTTTATTTTCTCCCCTTTCTTCCTTCTTCCTCTTCTTCCTTTTTTCTTTCCTTCCTTTATCTTTTTCTCCTGGCTCATAAGAGAGAAACAAGGGTTTATTCCTTATTAAACCCAAAATTGACTCGTATACATAAATGCGAGTCCCTACTAATCCAAAAGGTCCCTGGAACCCAAACACTACATCCGGGTACTCTATTCTGACTATCTCGGCCCTTCCGAGACCAACCTTTCTCTCGAAATTCCCATCCGAGTCACTTAACAAAAATCACATCTTAACTCAACACATCTCCACATATGTTTTTTTGCATAAAATAACATCACCTGTCACTTTTATTCACCTGCGACATGAAATATAAGTAGTCCATCTAATTTACTTTAAATTCTTAAATTATTAAATTACACCCACTCATGTAATTTAATTATCCATAAAAGTACGTTGTATTACAATTCTGTTAAACCTTAACCCGATAAACTAATTATGCCCTTTCACGAAGACAACCAATAATCATCTTCTTATGTTCCTCTTGTAACTATTTTTTGCCTTTTTTAGTTTTGAGGATACCTTTCCCTTAAGGTCTCCATAATCTCCTTGTTAAGTTATTAATATGGAACAAAATATTATCCATTAAAACAAAATACAATACAATAAATTAATTTCTTATTAAAGCTTTAAGAACAAAATAAATACTTGATATATTGTTGAACATCACCCATGTTTTGCAACACAGAACGATGTTCTTACTCTCGTGAAAACTCGTCCACTTTAAAGATCTTACCACCCTTATTAGTTTTCCATCACATATTCCATCTTCGTCATTATTTTTCTTATTTGTACCTAATGGAACTCCAACTGCACCGATTCCATGTAAAAATTCTGTACAAAATTTAATTGTTTCTCATGCAGTAAAGCATTAGGTGATGCAACCTTCAGGACGATTTCAATTATTTACTTAACCCTTTGATGTTTAATTGTAACGTTATTAAATAATAGCATAATATTTAAGCATGTGCGAATATTTCAAATTGGTACATCAAACGAGGGAAAATTGGCCACAAAGTTCAACCTCCCTAAGAAGATGAACCAATTAGATGCACTATTATATCAAAGAATGCCGGGGGGAAGTATTTTTCCAACAAACATAATGTGATTAGAATGTCATCTTGAATACCTTTCAACTTATTTACATCTACTACTTTTGTACAAAGATCGCTAAAGAAAAAAGCACACCTTAATAATTTCATATCTGACATGCTTCAATGACACAGAGCGTATCGCCATCAGAATTATTTATTACCTTAGTATGTGACAATCATGAGACTCGACACCAAATAATTTTAACTCTTGTATTGAAATAAGGTTACTAAACTTTGATGAGTACCCTTCGGAAACCTTAAGTTAAAGAAATGTCTCACTTTCCCTTTTATCTTCTCTTGACAATATATAAAATGGCGATGGTAAATACGTGCGTTTCCTTTATCCAGTGGTTCCAACTCCCCTCTTAAACCCACGTATATAAGATCAACATGACTCTTAACTCCATCTTATATCTTACCAGGAATATTGAGTAGGGTTCTTATTATGGTGTCACAAATATTCTTCTTAATATGCATAACGTCCAAAATCTGTCGAACAAGAAAATGTTTCAAATACTCCAATTAAAAGAATATTGTTTTTTCTTCCATCATTGGGAGCCATTATGGTCATACATATTATTTTCATCGCTCTTCGTCTTTGATTCTAATTTATCATTTACCTTCAGTATTGTTGTGTCTTTTGGACCCATCTTCTTTCCCCATGATGCATCAATACTTTCAATATTTTTTTTAGTATTTTCTATCCACTCAATGGCTTAGGTTGTTCTTGAAACTCTTACTTACCATTAAAGCCTTCCTTTTCTTTTGAAATAGATGGTATCGTGTAAGAAATCTTCTATGCGATGTGTATACATTCCTAATAAAATGTTTTAATAAAATATAATCAGTTTGATCATCACAAATTGGATAAGCATAGTATCCCTTTATAGCACAACTACATAAATTTCAATATGAAGGGAAATCATTAATAGTCAATAAAAACAAAACCTTTAATCTCAAAGATTCTTATCGATAAGCATCATGAACATGAGCACCTTCATCCCATAAGGTTTTAAAGTCATGAATTAATGGTTCCAAGTAAACATCAATATCATTGGCAGGCTATCGCGGACCCGATATCAATATTTTCAATGTAAAAAAAAATTCTTTGCACTCAATGAAGACTCAAGGTTATAAGTTGCTAACATAACTGTCCAAAAACTATATTTACTACTCAGAGTACTATGTGGGTTAATTACATTTGATGGAAGTTCTAATCCAAGGTTTTTAGCTTCCTTTCCAAACTCTGACAACTTGTCATCCACCAAATTCCATGCAAGGGAATCCACAGGGTGATGTAACATACCTTTAAACTCTTTTTCATTTGCATGCCATGTTATAGCCTTTGCAGTTTGTCCAAATTGAAACTATCTTTTGAAAGGTATTCAAAATCAAAGGTACTTATATCTATCACAAGGAATTTTAGTTTTGACTTAAGACTGTGGATAGATAGATGGATTTAATTTATTCAAATATGTTTTTCCATCTTGTAGCCTTGCTGATGGGATCAAACCAGTCTGGTGCAAGTGGATATACAAGAAGTAGAAATATGGTTAGATGGAAAGGTATAAACATTTGAGCCAAGGCTTGTTGCAGAAGAGTTCACACATAAAGAAAGCGATCGAATGTGAGTAAAACCTTATCAATTATAGAAACAACAAAGTCCATTAAAATTTTGCAATGTATCGAATGCGTTCTTGAATGATAGTCTTTATGACTGGATCTATGTGGTGCCACCCGAGGGATTCAAATTAAAAAATAGGGAAGAATAACATATTAGCTTAACTTGAGATAACTTTAACTTTTAATTTCGACCAAAACGTTGAATAGTACTTATTTGTATAAGAAGAATGGAAGAAACACGATTAGATTTTTGGTAAATCTCATGGATGATATTTTCCTAATTGGGAATGAGGTGGATGTATTGTATTACATAAGAGTATGGCTGTCCATGTAGATAGATATGAAAAATTAGGACAAGATAGTCACATCCTTAGGTTCAAGCTTTAAATTGATAATATATATAGTATATTGGGTTTATCCTAAGCCACTTATATTGATGAGGTGCTCACAAGTTTAGCGTACGGGATTATAAGAAAGGATTTGTTCCTATCAATCATGGAGTCACATTATTTAAGGATTAATGTCCCACACAAATTGATCAAATATAGAGGATATGGAATATATCTTATGCTTCAGTGGTGGGTAGACTCATATATGTTATATTTTGTCCTAGACCGGATATTGATATTTACTTATTCAATGGAATAATCAAACGATTTCAGGCTAATCCATGTGAAAATATGGATTATATGGATTCACTTATATAATAGGTCACACACAAAGATTCACTTTTTACTAAGTTTTATCTTATTTAGACTTAGGTGAATATGCAAGATAACTTGTGAAGCAAATATCTAAACGAAACATGAAGAAGCAAAATAGAAGAAAAATGCCATTCGGGAAAAATCTATATTCAACCCTATTTAAGATAAGACAAACACTTATGATTTACAGACTATTTAGAGATCCACCAAGTAAAATGCGGCGATGTATTCAAATTTTCAACAGAAAATGATGCAGTCCAGCTCTCCCCATGATGATCTTGCCTCGGTATTCACCTATTAACCTAAAAAATCATAATTCCTTTCTTCTTCAGCAGTAGAGACTCGACTCCAAAAATTAGCAGTCACTACACCAAAAACAGTAATCTGGCATGGTTTTGAACTGTGCCAAAATCAGGTGTTCCAAAATATCAATTTTTTTCTGGCACAGTTCAAAAGTGTGCCAGATTTGACCAAATAGGAACTCGACTGACACACTTAAAAACCGTGCCAGAATTTAATATTTCCGGCACTCTTTATAACTGTGCTACATTTAGTACAATTTGGTTCACTTTTGGCACAGTTCAAAACCGTGCCAATATTTGATACACTTTTGGCACGATTTTGAACTATGCCAAATATTTGGATCAAAGAAACAAAATAATATAAATAATATTACCAAAAAAATCAGCGACATTTTCATTATTTTTGTACCTATTTTAGAATAACAAAAATTCAATAATAATATAAAACCAGCATGACAATAAGAGTACAACAACAATACAAATAATCTGCAACAACATTAATACGCATCCAAATAATAAGCCCACTAAAAATTAATGGCTCAAATTTCATTAATAGAAATTTCATGTCAATACATATGAAATTAATCTCAATACATGAGGAAATTTGAATTTTATCTCAATTCAGGTGAATACATATGAAATTCATCTCAAATTTTGCAGTCTTTTCTTCAAGCATAAGTAACGTGTTTAAATCCTTATTTATCAAGAAACACTGGTTCGCCTCTACATGCACAACCATCAAACTTCTAATGAGTTCCAACCTATAAAACAGACAAACAAAAAAGAGTAATTAATTCTTATCATTTGACAAGATTGAAGGCCAGTAATTAAATAGAGACTAGCATATATTCTTTCAATCACACAAGATCTGACAAATGCATAGATTGTTCCCGTATAATGGTGTGCGCTGCCCTCAACTTTAAAGATAATTTTTTTTTTATGTAATCCAACTAATAGAAAGAGGTGACAAAAACATACAAACACCTAGTACAAACTGAAGAAACGTATATTATGTTTAGTAGGATAGTCTCACGTACCTATGGAAATTAGCTACAAACTATGGAACACCAATGACAATTCAAGGTCAATGTTATATAAAGATGACATGTAAAATATTGATCTGAACAATATCTATTTAAGAACTACAAAAAATCATTTTTGGAAGAATAACTCATTGAGTAAAGCCAATATTAAACACACCCACAGTGAAAATTTTACCTACCAAAGTAGATGACAACAACGAAATCAACAGAAAGTAATACTTCCATAATACAATTTAGATGGATTAGATGGAGTGTAAGTACCTTAATACTTAATATTATAGTTTAGATGCATTAGACGAGAACTATCGACGGCCGTACTTGATCAGTAGCCTTGTTCCAAGTGCCTTCACTTTTCCCCCCAACCTCCAATCTATTCAGTGTTAGCGACAACTACAGCCGTACCCCAAGAAGAAGTATGTATTGGGTCCTCCACTTTGGTGTCCCAAGCAGAGCCTCCCGCATCTTCATATTACAATAGAGAATAATAAGCTTCAGTGCAAAGTAAATAATAAGTTTAAAATGGATAAAGTAATAATTTTACAGACATCTCATGCTGACCATACCTTTGTTCAGATCCTGATCAGAGTTGAGAGCATTTCCAAAACAAGATTCGGGCTGAAGTTGTAAACCAAGAATAGAATCGTCAACTTCATTGTACAGTTTTAGAGTAACCATGAAACAAAATTGTTCATTTCATATAGAATAAAAAGATAACAATCAATTCTCAGAGAAAAATATAGCTATTTGTATAAACTTTTGAACCTTTTTAGGTTCCAACAAGTTTATAACCCATTTCCCAACAACATTTCAATAAAAGACTACGGTCATTTTCTTATTCCAAAAACATAATGAATAAATGATTGTCATCATGTGAAGAGGAACGAGGAATTTTAAAAACTATGACAAAACTATCACATGAAAACACTAGAATAAGAGAACAAGATAGTAGATATCATACCTCATAATGGTACATAGTTGAAGATTCAAGAAACTTGCCATAAGCATATACCACCTCCTTTGTGTACGGATTCAAACTACCCTATAAGAGTCACACATCTTCTCAATGTCAAGAATGGGAAGGCCAAGTCCCTTAATGAGTACATCACGACATTTATTAAGGATAATATTTAGGTATCTTATTATAACGATAAGAAAGAGATAACATTTGAATGTATAAATTTTATTTTTGTTGCAATTGTAGAAAGCATAGATATAAAGAAAATGACCAGTGGCAATGAAAGGTTAGGTTAGCATAACTAAGATTTTTCACTAGGTAGGGACTGAGTTAAGTGTAGTTTAGACATAAATAGAAAGAGAGGAGAGTAGGATAAAAGAAATATGTACAGAATCATCCCTAAAATGGCAAATCAAGTCTAATTCTGGCCTTTAAATCATCATGAGAATCACTTTTTTTTGTCAGAAAACGCAGTGATGGAACTCAATCTAACTTACACTATAAAGAGATAAATAATTATATGAAAATATAAATAAAACATGGAAGACTGAATGTTTTAGAGAGATAAAGAGATCAACGAGGACTTCCAACCGCATCCACAAATACCCTACTGAGTGATGGCAAACGCACATGCTGATGTTCTTTAATCCTAAGCTTCTTAGACAATGGCTCATAATAATTTGAACTCTCACAGCTAAAAAATGCATCAATTACCCTACTTGGGCTGTTGGGGATCTCTTTATATTTGAACTTGTGAAGGTTCTTTTGACCATTCAAACATGCGTTCGATAGCTCTAAAAGATGAGTTGGTAGCAATCATTAACTTTTTCCTTGGCTGTTTTAAGAACACCCAGAAGTTGGTTTTCATATTCAATGGGATTAAAAGGCTCAACTCGGTGTATAACGTTAAGCATTGTAGAAGGGGGCCAGTACAGAAGGAGGGTAACGTATAAATCTTAAATCAGAAACTGCACAGAGAAGGATACCTTCACATCGCGTGAAAAACTCCCAATGGATGTGAATTTTTAACCAAAGTCTCCTTATAATGTGATCAAGAAATAAAAGTGGGGTTGGGTTCATCTTCCATAGAAGAGCTGACATCACCAAAAGCTCCATTCTTTGAATTCTTTTACCTTAAACACATATTTTGAATCCTCAAATTGAAGGTCTAAGAGAAGTGGGACTTGGATCTATTCAGCTCATTGTCACTACAATGGTCCTATCTCTCCTCCATTGTTGGATCTCTTCAGCTCATTATCTAAATTATCAGTACAAATAGAAAAAAAAGTTCTTAAATTCTCTATTAGACTAATGAGAATATCAAATATTCTCACAAATGCAGGAAACTTGTCATTGACTAAGGAAGACCAGGTTCACCACATAATGCTTCGGGCTCAAATGATCTCGCAGACTCGTCGTTGTAACTGATTACTTCTATTACATGCGGTTATATATATATATATAAGATTACTGTTATTATATATATACTTTTTGTAAACTAAAAGGTGTAAAAGTGTTGCATATACCTAATTCCTAAATGCTATTAAAATTTAATATAATTTTCATTTGCTGAAAATGTTGAAAACAAATTTTAGTTGTTTGTGTAAAATATGTTGAAAACATAGTTTAGTAAGTGTAATTTCAGGTTTGTGAAAGTTTAGTTAATTAGTTTAATATGTCTTAGTTTAGAATATGTTGAAAGTTGAAACTTGGTGTAACATGTGTAGTTTCAATAAATCTTTCTTCTTTATTAGAACTCAAGTGTGGCTGAATATATAGAGGCAGCTCTGTAAAAGAAAGAGAAATACATACTCAACAATTTTTATAGTAACGAAGTATATTTTAGACTACCTTACACCCAATAATACAATTAATTGAAGCTCTATGCATATGTGATACCGTATATATATACCACAAACCACAATAGTTCAGTTCCCATATTAACCAAATCCAAATAGTTTGTAAGTTCTAGTAGATGGTCATCTCTTCCCATTACCATATGTTTTTGGGTTGGATACTCTAACACGAGCCACAACTCATAACACTAACATACGACAATGATAAAAGTGATCTAATGTCAAGGGTAATAAACTAATTCCAACGCTAATATGAAAAAAGACCTTATTATATCCCTGGCCTTAGTAACCACTTAATGCAGAAGGGTGTCAGAACACTTGAACCTTAAAGTAAAACTACGATTATAGGTAGTTTGAACCATAATCATGATCTTTCCCACAGAATTAAGAATATTTACATCTTAGAATTTTTTAAGTGGTTTAACTTAAAAAATACAAGTTTCAATGCATTATTATTTTGAGGGATGAGACTCTAAAGCTTTATGACTACTGGGTATAATTAAAAAATACATTATGAAAAATAGAAATCTCGTTATATGTATCATAATAAGAAGGTTCAGGGTGAGGTGTGATGAGAATTTATCATCCATTAAATTTTCAACATACTATAATCTTATTTCAATTAAGTCATTCAACTAAAATGATATAAAAAACAACAAATAACATTTAAAAAAAAGTGATTACTGCTAATGTAAATCACCTGAAGCTATTCCAGCGGCTGCACCAGCTGCAACAAAAGCTATACTCCTTTCTTTGTTGTTTTCCATCAGTACTGAGCATGTATCGGTAGTTGATTTTCCTATATCCACACTTGGGCATTCAGGACCCAACGAACCACCAGTACCTAAGGTTACAACAACCTGGATGGACTTCACGGTGGGGATGATTCCAACAATCACATCAAAATTATGTCCTTCTGAATAACCAACCTGCTTTATTTGATCAAATATTTCAAGTAAACCATGGAGCATGCCTGACGCGACTATGAATGTGTCTCTAAAGTGCGTACTCTCTAGGCTCAAGTGCAAACTAGTCGCGTTAGTAATAAACCCGATAAGTCGGTATCGTCTACATAGGGAAATAGGACAAGAAAATCGTGATGACAGAAGGCAGACGGTTAACCTAAGTTCAACTATAAAAAAATGAAAGGATGATTGATTTGAGAATAATCCTACTAAAACTATGGAACTAACGAATTAAGCAAGGATTAATAACTAAGAATGAAATAATAAATATGAAGAGAAAAAAATGCCGGGAATACAATCCCCCAACCCCTAGTGTGTTGCTAGTATAAAATTAATCGTAAATTTAAGTGATTAATCAGACCCAGACTTTAGTACTCCCAAGCATTAAATATATGAGGTTCAAGCCCGCATCATACGTAATTAGAGGACGAGTAAAGCAGTATCGCAATAGCTACATTGGCATTGCATTCTGATGCATCCCGGTTACCTCGAAGCAAACAAGATCCAAAGATGTACAATGGTTTTGCTCGCTACGTAACACGGTCTAATAAGCCCTTAAGGTTAGAGGGTTAATTTTATACACATGCAACTCTCACATTAGGTTGAGTTCATGCATCCCAACCTTAAAAAATCTAGCTGGACATATTGAACCTAACTATGCATAAATTAATTACGTTGCATGTGAAAGAAATCATGAAGAAAGTATACTGAAACATGAAAGGAAATATTATAAACCTAGAAACCATCTGAATTATGCAAGAAAAATAAACATGCAAGAACAATAATAGAGAGAATGAAAATTGAATTAAAACTTGCAATCAAACCCCAAAATAATTGATCTTGAAGCACCAAATCAAAGCTATGTTCCTAGGGTATTCTCCTCCTTTTCTCCCTATCAAAAACTATTCAGAACTCTCTTTTCTAAGTCAATACAAAGATACAAATACGTTTTAGAAGAGTTTGTAACCTATTAGAACTCTTTGGACAAATCAGCATTTAAGAAGAAATTTTCATCCTAGGCACCTCGAACCGGTTCGTCATGTACCCAAAATCGGTTTTCCCCAGAACCGATTCACCATGTGGTTCGGGGAAACTCTCTGGTTTGGGACTTCATTCCTTCATTTCCAACACTTATAATATTTTCATTTTTTCTTCCTTTCTTCTGTGGATTTTTCTTCAACTTCAAGGGGTCATAAATCTTTCACCGTAGCTCAGATTTGGGTGCCGTTTTTTCCAGTATTCTCATTGTTCCATGATCTTCAAATTTACAGTTGGATCCTCCTCCGGGATCAGGTTGAAAAATTACCAAATTGCCCTTGAACTTGCCTTCCTAGCATTTCTTTCATTGTTTCGATTTCTCTTTCGCACCACTTGCATAATTTACCTGTAAAACGCATAAGAGAAACACAAAACACGAACTACTTGCTAATAAAGGTTAGTAGCATAATTATGAGTTAAATCCATATCAATTTCACCACTCGGGTTCACAAAGGTATCGAAATTAAGGGGATAAGTATATAATATTTAGGCCCGATCAAATCCCCCTGACTTGAACTTTGTGTGTCCCGAGCAATGTAAAAGAAAAGGAATAATGTCACAACTATTCTAAAAACTTTATTGGGATAGAATACCTTTTTCGCCAGAAATCAATTGCATTTAGAGTATGCAACAAGCCATTAAACCCCTAAGTTACCCTAGTAGGACGAGTGTTGTCTCGTGACGGTTTGCAGTGAATATACCCACAAAATTCGACTTAGACTCAATGAAAAATCAAAATACTTAAAAATTGTTCAATTTAAAATTTTCAAAAAATAATCACCATAAATTTATATTCAAAAGAGTCTCAATTTGTCATGTGTGCAATTTGTCATGTGTGTGTGCGAAGCCGAAAATTAATCTCAAATTTCCACCGATTGATCATTACTTTGCTTTTCGAAAATTCATTTTGATTCAAATGCTCATGGGATGCTCTCACAAACGAATCACTCGAATTGTGTCCATTCTCTCGGTATGCGCGTCATAAAGAGTATATGCATTGAAACACAAATTCATGCATACTATTTTGAAAGGATAAAAATATATGATGAAACGATCTATTCATCGGAATACGATTTTTAAAAAACGGGAACATTGCCTCTTGTAGACGCCATTCAATCTTTCTTATTTATCTTTTAGTGTCTTAGCTCTCCACGCGATAATTAATTTAGCATTCCGAACTCGGTAGGACTTTTCAGGTTAAAGGTGTATTGGGTAACATGGAAAAGGTTGGGAACTTTGAAATTATGATGTCCTTTAGTGCTTTTTCGGACTTTTGCTCATTTTCTATTCTTTTTCTCTGTTTTTTTATTTTATTTTTCACTTCTTTTCTTTTCTTGCGATTTTTGTTGAGCATTTTTCTATCAATTTTTTTTCTTTTTCTTACCCCTTTTTATTGCACTATTTTGACTTACTTAATGACATTACCAATTTTCACAATTCTGGGCTACTTGGGTTTTTCGGGTTACCAAACGAAAAGGAAAAATTTTATTCTGCTCAATTGGGTTATCAAAGGGATAATTTTTCACATCTTTTTATGGCTAATGTTTTTGGGTAACAAACGATGGCCTACTTCATTGTCCGAATTACTTATTAAATTACCATATGCGTCTCGAGATTAATTTAATTTAGAGATTTGTAGCACAGTTTTGAGACAACATCACACATGTTTCCCTTAACTAATCAAAATAAAGAATTGAGATCATCAACGACTTATTTAAAATGTCGAATCCGAACTTTGAGTTAACCATTAACTCAGATTGATTTAAAAATTCAAAGAGATCGATAGGCTCGAAATCTCATCGGGTTTTGTTAATCTTCACACTTTTTTGTTAAGTCATTAATTTTTGCATAATTTCCATCTTTGGTCAATTTCGGCTTAGTGCAATTGAGATTTAACAATTTGAGACTTCAAATAGAATAAATGTGATATTTTTGAAAAATTTTAATTCCAGTTTTTATTTATTTTGAAGAAAAATATTATTTTTTAGTTTTTTTACTTTTTCAAAAAAAATTTCATTTTTTTTTCAAATTTTCAATTTTTAGAGTAAATATTTTTGGGCATTTTGAAAATTTTGCGAAGTTTTAGAAAAACGCACTTATCACCCCCCCAACTTAGACTTTTGCATTGTCCTCAATCAAAAGGATTAAAATCTAACAAAGAAAAAGAACAAGTGCGACAAATAAAACAAGCAAATTATTAAAATGCAACAAGACACTATATGACACTCATACATTACTAAAAAATACAACAAAAATCACCCTATACGCATCGGGGGTGCGACAACCTCTATTTTCTCTCCAAAAATCACCCAACCCCTTTCATGGGATCCGTTGCTCTCCTAGTCTCTCCCCTCTACCTGTCATACACCAATAACCGGAATAAGTTGGGCCCTAGCCTATAAGTAAAGGAAAGACTGGGAGACTCATCATGATTAATCGAAAAAGGATCCTCGTGATGCATACTACGTGGGTCGGGCTCTAAGTCAGACGAGACTTCAGTCTTATCTTTAATTACCTCTGAGGACTCAAGTTGCATGGGTGGATGGCCATTGCAAAGAAACTCATCAATTTTATCTTTACAATAACTCTCTCCTAAATGACTCCATGAGTCCAATAGAGATTGGACTTCGTCATTAAGTCTCTCATCCACCTGCCTGACTTCTCTCTCAAATTCCGCTAGGCTCAACTCCTCTAGCTCTCTCTCTTTCTTTGTTTCCACATCCGTCCTTCCTCGCTCCATCTCAAAATTATTAGGTGGTGTGGGTGGGTAGCAATCGAGGAGAAAAGTATCTATCGTGTCTCGCCATTCGCTCTCCTCTAAGCACTCATACAAACCTCTCCAGATGCCCTCTAAATTGGCGCTCTCTCTCACACTCAAGGGCTCATTAACACTCTTCATTTCAGTTACTATGCATACCTCCCATACCCTTCGCTCCATGTTGCAACCGTCGCTCTCATTTTATGTAACAAGGCATACCCCTATCGGCTCTCGCATGTGGGTCCTCGCATGCTCGTGTGCTGCCTCTAAATGATCCGTCTCTCGCGGTTCTCCTTCGCCACCCTTGTTTTTAATATTATTAAAAATATTTATCTCGACGGTCATGTTCCCAAATGTTAATTACATTTGCCCACTCCGAGTATTGATGAGCGCATTAGCCGTAGCTAAGGATGGGCAACCAAGGATACGGGAACAAGGTTTTGCTAGAGAGAATTGAGGGCTCCTCGTCCCAAATGAAAAAAATCCACCGAGAAGTAGAAAGTGTCTATTTGTACAATCACATCCTCAATGATTCCCCGAGGCATCTTCACATAACGATCCGCGAGCTGGAGAGTCATATTTGTAGGCATTAAGGGCTCCCAAATCTAGTTTCTTATAGATGGAATAGGGTAGAATCTTAACATTCTCCCCTAAATATATTAGCGCCCTTTCGATTCGGTTCTTCCCCATGATGCACGAGATGGTGGGTGCACCCGGATCTTTATGTTTTAATGGAAGGTCACTTGATAAAACCGAACTGATATTCTGGGCCAAAAAGCCGTTCTTATTTACCTTTAGCTGGTGTTTTACCGTGAGTAAGTCCTTAAAGAACTTAGCGTATGTGGGAATTTTTTGTATAGTCTCAAGAAAAGGTAAATTAATCTTTACTTGCTTGAGGACGTCCAAAACATCGTCCCCAGAAGTCTTTTTGGAGTCCGGGACCAACCGTTGAGGGTATGGGGCAGCGGTGGGTGGTTTCACCTGTAACAACCCGTCCTTTTGGAGACAATTAAATTCCCATAATTGGATTAAATTGGAGATTTGGGGAATTTCTCGGAATAATAATTTTTGGAATTTTCAAGGATTAGGTGATTGTCGATGGGTGTTATATTTACTTTTGGTATTAAGTAAATATAAGTTGGAGTATTTTCATAATATGTCGCCGCTGGGTAAAGCGACAGAAGATAATATTTTAATGGGAATACCTCATTTATTTATTATGGGTTAAAATAGTGATTTGCGGTCAAGTACCTTGAATGTAAATTTTGACTGCGCCGTGAGTCTCGGAATGGCCGAGATAGCCGAAAAAGAGTGTCCGATTGCCGAAACTAAGTTTCGAGGAATTTTGGAGTTAAATGGGCTCGTAATTGAGTAAACGAGTCATTTTTGGGTTTTAAGGGTTAAAACCCTTTTCCTTCCTATATAAAGAGGGAGAGGGGGAGAAAATAGAAAGAAAAGAAAGAAAAGAGAGAGAAGAGAGAGAGGAGGAGAAAAGGGGAGATTCCGGCCAACCTCCGCGGGATTCGACTCGGGATCGTCGGATTGTATCCACGAGGCAAGCGTTTACTTAATTTATTTAATTTTTAGCATAAATCTCATATCATAGTTGGTAATAACAAACCCTAAATATTTTAGGTCGGGTTTTTTGTGGATCAAACGGGTTTTTCTCAAAATTTAAATAGGTAAACCCCGAAAAATATCAATTTGGAGAAACTTAGGAATTTCTTGAATTTAGTTGTTGATTCTTGGTTCTAGGATGATTAGATCCTATTTACTTGGTGTATATATAGTTAGGTGTAGTTATATGTTGGTGGGAGAAGAGATAATCCTTGAGGTGTATTAATGGAGGTTTCAGATCGTTGGAGATGATGATGAATAGTGAGGCAGCGTCTTTCCGAATCGATTCGGCTCTTGGTCAAAAAATTAAATTTGTAGATCTTTTCTACGCAATCGCGTGGGCGCTGACCGCATATTTTTCCATTTTTTTTGGATTTATAGCGATTTTTTTAAGGAAAGCTATCCGACATCGAAATCGTTAGTCAGAAATTAAGGATAGAACTTTGGAGATAAATATTAGGGGTTCTCAAATGGAGTGTTAGGACCTCTAAAGAATTTAAGAAGATATAAAAACTTTGGGTTAATAGGAATAAATCCAAGTTATGATTTAAATGGAGATGGGATTGAGTTTTGGGGTATTTTAGAGATTGAAAAAAATCGCCCAAATAGTGCCCCTCGAATAGGCTGAATCGATTCGCCTAAGGGGATCTGTAAGGCTGCCTTGGGCCGAATTGATTCGGATTTAGACCGAATTAATTCTCCGTTAAGGACCTGCTTGCAGAACACTTTCCGAATCGATTCGGATTGGGGGCCGAATCGATTCGCCAACCCGAATCGATTCGCGATAGGGGCGAATCGATTCGCTTTGGTCAGATTTGCCAGTTTTCTCCCCTTAAGAGTATAGGGAGTTAAATTATAATTTGGGGACTTATATGGGGGACCCTATTTATGATATTGGGACTCCTAAATGATGGTTTTGAGGGTTAGTAAACCTATAGATGAAAGAGAAGGCCTTGGATGGGTGTAGGGCACCGGGGAACGAACGTAGTTAACGTTCGGGACGAACAAGATTTGAGAGAGAGAGTTCGTCTACCATCGAGCCTAGGTATTTATGTATTTGAATGTATGTGAGTGGAATACATCTTGGTGAAACCTAGGAAGTGATTTCTAGGGATTTATATCTTTGGGATTATTGGTCATCGTTGGATGTGATTGGCAATTATTGCCATATAGATATATTCGAGGAGGAATATATGGTATATATATATACTACGCTATTAAAGTATATATATGATATGATATAAATGATTTTTGAAAATGTAAAACATGAATGTTTTCAAAATGGAAAAAGAAATGATTTTCATAAATGATAATTTATGGATACACACCTCTCTAAATCGCTATCATAAGGGAAGTTGCGTGCGTATGGTGAAGCGCCCTAGCTAATGAATGCAGGGTGGATATATTCCGAGGCCATATGGGTGATTATTATATGTTTTACTATGCTGGTGAGGAAATTATGGGTGTGGTTATGACTCTCCCGTAGGCATATGGCCGCTTCCCGACGTTTCGGTAGGATCCCAGGTTGTCTTGTTTTATAGGCCCTGGAAGATGATAGCTATTTAGGGGCGCATCCAGTGGGGAAACTCGGAGGGACGGTCTTAGATATGCTAAAGAAATTCATGATAATGAATTGGCTTTAAATACACTTCCTGGATGGAAGAAGAGAAATGGGATAAACGATTTGGCTTCGAATACATTTCCCGGATGGAAGAAGGGAAATGGAAGTATGTGATATGAAAAAAGCATTTTCATGATAATAAAAATGGCTTTTAAATACATTTACTGGATGGAAGAAGGGAAATGGGATGTTATAAAACGAAAAAGCATTTTTATAATAATAAAATTTGCTTTAAATACATTTCCTAGATATAAGAAAGGAAATGGAAAGTTTTGAGAAAAATGAAAAGTGATTTGGTAAAAATGTTGTAAATGAATCCTCAGTCCGGGAGATAGATCCGGATGTGTTGTATAAAGATGAAAGTAAAGTAAACCTCAGTCTAGGAGATATTAACCGGATGTATATTGTAAGATGTATATAAGAATAAATATGATATGTACGTTAATATATAAGTATATTTATACATTAGTTTTGTGCTACGGGCCTAATGGATATCTACCATTAACCCTGCCAAGTAGTAGTGTATCTGAATTTCTCTTCGTGAGACACCCCACGCACGAACTTAGCGTAGTGTTGAAACTGGAGAGAAGTTTAGGCCTTACTGCTCGGGTTGTAGAGGTTTCTAGTAGACGGGGGTATTAGATTAGTTAGGAAGGGTAGCTTAACTAGAATGTTAATTGCGTTAGGTGTGCACTGTTAGAAGAGAGGTGGGGGTATCTCATGGGAGTGCGATACCAATTTAAATATGAGTTAAAATCTATTTTTCTAAAAATAAAGCATTTATGCACTTGCAAAATATTTTCAAACTCGAGCTCTGACCCGTTCATCTACTTTTCCTCTCTTGCTATTTATATATATATATATATATATATATATATATATATATATATATATATATATATATATATATATATATATATATAGGTGTCCAGACACAAGGACGCCTGGATGGCACTTCTTTCGAGTCAAACGTTCGCTGCAGCAGTTATGGATGCATGCAGATTCTCGATATACGCTTCTATCCTTGTACTCTAGATAGGAGGTATTGAATAAACATTCGGGCTAATAACCCCACAACATTTATTTATTCTTTTACCGCCTTTTAGTACGGCATTCGATTTGGTTGTATCATATTTGAACGGAGTGTTCGAAAATTTTACTTCATTTCAGTTTCATTTACGCAAACTGTGTGGATGTTTTAATTGTAGTTGTTTAAAAAGAGTAGTTAAGTAAAAAAAATTGACGCTCGCCTAATAGGTTATTAGTAATTAAATGGATTTTCGACAGTGATGCTAAGAATGACCCATATGCGACTCCTGTTTTAATTTGATATAGGAGTGATCGCTCGGTATTTTATTAGGCGGGTTGTCACAGATGATATCAGAGCGTCAGGTTCTAGTGTCCTTAGGAATCTGTGCGGACGTACTATGCTTTCAGCGTTTCTCTCGATTTGATATAGTGCCTCAGGATTAGGATTGTTGATTTCTCTTATGATATTTCATTCTCCTGCCATAGTATAAGATTATGGAAAATATTTTTTGCACTCATTCGAGGTTCGTGTGTTGATCGAGGATGAGTGACCAAGGAAGGCCGTGATGAGGGAAGTAGGAGGCAGGGGGTGGTGGAGTTTCCTTTTCATGAAGAAGTTAAGGGGAGACTAGTAAAGTGATTGTCAGGATCGCGGCTAAGGAGTCCAAGATACTGATAACCTTAAAAGGGTAGGGTGCCCAGATGGGGCATTGATTAAGAAATTTTTGATTTAGTTTGGACAAGTGTATTAAGTTCGGGAACCATTTGGAGTATCTAGAGAGATGGACGAAGTTGTTGTTATGAGTTTAACCTCAGAAGGAAGAGGTATAATTGGCAAGGCTAGATAAAGTCACGGTGTTCGTTAGCCCTAGATTCGTGTGTGTAAATTGAGTTTTGTGTCGGTCTCGATAACATTATATAATGTAGGCCTATGTGTTTTTTCGCGATAGCGGAGATTTATTTTCCTTCATTCTCCATAAAGGCGGGTGTTGATATATATATATATATATGGCTTATGATACTCGTCTTATATGTTTATACGAGTATGGTAATATTATGAGTATATTATATCCCTCGTTATTCGGAACGATAACAGGCAAATGATGGCAAGATTATCGTGTCCGCAGTTCCAGGGTGGAACGGGTTGTGGTTGCGATACCTCACCTGGATACAGGTTGAGTTAGCCTTTATTATTATGGGTAGATGGAACTTCGTTGAGCAGAGGTTTCATTGTAATGATTTGAGTGAGTGGAGACCTTATAGATATGATTTGAGGTGTGCCGAGTTAATTGTTGAGCTGTGAGTTTAGGCTCATTATTGTTTGCCCAAGGACTGAGTGGGGTACGAGCGCTTAGTGGTGTGGCTCCTAGTTAGAGATAGGAGTTCAGACTACATTTGGTTGAAAGAGGGGATAGAATGGTCCCGATTGTATATTCGAAATAACGGACCTCCATGACCGATAAAGTTAAGAATTAATGTGTGTAGGGGTTCCTTGCTTGGATTTTGCTTTGCGAGATGCTCCACACATGAACCTTAACGATGTCGGGAGTGGAGAGATGTCATAGGATGTGAGGATGTTGATTTTGTTGATAAGTCTTATAGTGTGGATGAACCACTATAGACTATGAGCCGTATGATAACGGTATGTTTATGAAAATGTTGTGCTATGGAAAAGCACTAAAGTGGTCCTCTCACAACAAGTGGGTGAGTGAAGTAGGACTTAGAGGAATTGATTCAAGGATTATAGTCAGGCCTTAATGAAAAGGCAATGTTTGAGGAATTATATTTTGGGTATGGTGATCGTAATGCTTTTACAGGAAGTTGGCACTTCGATTAGTTAGATTTCCTTTTCGGATAGGTGAGAGGATAGAATAGTAGAAATGCGTTCGTAGGTTAGCAAGGTAGTATTTAGGACGTCCCGCTGGTGTGCCTTAGGTTGCTATATCTCGATGACCGACAACGCGAGGGAGTAGTGTAATGGGAGGGTTCCTTGTCTGGATTTCGCTTTACGAGACGTCCCACGCATGAAACCAAACAAATGTCGGAAGTTGAGAGAGGCCTTGGCCACTAGGGATATGCTTAGGATTATACTCATTTCGCGTAGGTATGGTAACTCATAGACAGTAGCATTATTATGATGTATGTTCAATAGAGTTAGTGGCGCCGATGTAAGGAGTATGGGATTTTACGGGTTAGGAGGACCCATGTGTGAGTATTACAACGAGGAAATGATACCCTTGTTTAGAGGGAGTGTTACGTATCGAACGTTAACTATGGATGTGCAGATGTGCATGGGTTGAAAAGGTGTATGGGCACCTTAGTTGGTTGGTTTATATACCTCCTGAAATGGAAGGGGCGTAGTATATAAAGTTGAAGCTTTGTGAGATGTAGAGAGGTAGTTATAGACCCGTTTCTCTTATTGTCAGCAAGAGAAGCCATAGGAGTAATGCGTAGATGTTGTGCGTTAGTAGGTAGAATTTAAATGAGCTTATAGTGAAGCTAGTACTTTGGAGTGCACCTTGAGGTAGGTGGAATATGGTTAAGGACCATCGTGTTATCACCTTTTTGATTTTGGGGGTACTAAGACGTAGTGGGATTTCTAATCCTAGTTGGTGGTGTAGGTTATATCCGAATTTTGAGGACAGAATTTCGTTGTAAGGGGGGGAGTATGTAACAAACCGTCCTTTTGGAGACAATTAAATTCCCATAATTGGATATAAATTGGAGATTTGGGGAATTTCTCGAAGTAATAATTTTTGGAATTTTTAAGGATTAGGTGATTGTCGATGGATGTTATATTTACTTTTGGAATTAAGTAAATATAAGTTAGAGTATTTTCATAATATGTCGCCGCTGGGTAAAGCGACAGAAGATAATATTTTAATGGGAATACCGCATTTATTTATTATGGGTTAAAATAGTGATTTGCGGTCAAGTACCTCGGATGGAAATTTCGATTGCGCCGTGAGTCTCGGAATGGCCGAGATAGTCGGAAAAGAGTGTCCGATTGTCGAAACTGAGTTTTGGGGAATTTTGGAGTTAAACGGGCTCGTAATTGAGTAAACGAGTCGTTTTTGGGTTTTAAGGGTTAAAACCCTTTTCCTTACTATATAAATAGAGAGAGAGGGAGAAAAGAGAAAGAAAAGAAAGAAAATAGAGAGAAGAGAGAAAGGAGGAGAGAAAAGAGGAGAAAAAGGGAGATTCCGGCCAACCTCCGTGGGATTCGACTCGAGATCGTCGGATTGTATCCACGAGGCAAGTGTTTACTTGATTTATTTAATTTTGAGCATAAATCTCATATCATAGTTGGTAATAACAAACCTTAAAGATTTTGGGTCGGGTTTTTCATGGATCAAACGGGTTTTTCTCAAAAGTTAAATGGGTAAACCCCGAAAAATATCAATTTGGAGAAACTTAGGAATTTCTTGAATTTATTATTGATTCTTGGTTCTAGGATGATTAGATCCTATTTACTTGGTGTATATATAGTTAGGTGTAGTTATATGTTGGTGGGAGAAGAGATAAAAAGCTTGGAGGTGTATTAATGGAGGTTTCGGATCATTGAAGATGATGATGAAGAACGAGGCAATGTCTTTCTGAATCGATTCGGCCCTGATACGAATCGATTCGGCTCTTGGTCAAAAAATTAAATTTGTAGATCTTTTCAACGCGGTCACGTGGGCACCAACTGCGTATTTTTTTGATTTTTTTTTGTATTTATAGTGATTTTTCTACGGAAAGCTATCCGAGATTGAAATCGTTAGTTAGAAATTAAGGATAGAACTTTGGAGATAAATATTAGGGGTTCTCAAATGGAGTGTTAGGACCTCTAAAGAATTTGAGGAGATATAAAAACTTTGGGTTTGTAGGAATAAATCGAATTTATGATTTAAATGGAGATTGGATTGAGTTTTAGGGTATTTTGGAGATTGAAAAAAATCGCCCAAACAGTGTCCCTCGAACAGGCCGAATCGATTTGGGTCTAGGCCGTATCGATTCTCCTAAGGGGATTTGTAAGGCTGCCTTGGGCCGAATCAATTCGGATTTAGACCGAATTGATTCTCCATTAAGGACCCGCTTGCATAACACTTTCGGAATCGATTCGGATTGCGGGCCGAATCGATTCGCCAACCCGAATCGATTCGCGATAGGGGCGAATCGATTCGCATTGGTCAGTTTTTCCAGTTTTCTCCCCTTAAGAGTATGGGGAGTTAAATTACAATTTGGGGACTTATATGGGGGATCCTAGTTATGATATTGGGACTCCTAAATGATGATTTTGAGGGTTAGTAAACCTGTAGATGAAAGAGAAGGCCTTGGATGGGTGTAGGGCATAATCCGGGGAACGAACGTAGTTAACGTTTGGGACGAAAAAGATTTGAGAGAGAGAGTTCAACTACCATCGAGCCTAGGTATTTATGTATTTGAATGTATGTGAGTTGAATACATCTTGGTGAAACCTAGGAAGTGATTTTTAGGGATTTATATCTTTGGGATTATTGGACATCGCTAGATGTGATTGGCAATTATGGCCATATAGATATATTTGAGGAGGAATATATGGTATATATATATACTATGCGATTAAAGTATATATATGATATGATATAAATGATTTTTGAAAATGCAAAACATGAATGTTTTCAAAATGGAAAAAGAAATTATTTTCATAAATGATAATTTATGGATACACATCTCTCTAAATCGCTATCATAAGGGAAGTTGCGTGCGTATGGTAAAGCCCCCTGGCTAATCAATGCAGGGTGGATATATTCCCAGAACATATGGGTGATTATTATATGTTTTACTGCGCTGGTGAGGTAATTTTGGGTGTGGTTATGACTCTCCCGCAATAATATGGCCGCTTCCCGACGTTTCGGTAGGATCCCAGGTTGTCTTGTTTGATAGGCCTTGGAAGATGATAGCCATTAAGGGGCGCGTCCTTTGGGGAAACTGGGAGGGACGGTCTTAGATATATTAAAGCAATTCATGATAATGAATTGTCTTTAAATACATTTCCTGGATGGAAGAAGGGAAATGGGATAAACGATTTGGCTTCGGATACATTTCCCGGATGGAAGAAGGGAAATGGAAGCATGTGATATGAAAAAAGCATTTTTATGATAATAAAAATGGCTTTTAAATACATTTCATGGATGGAAGAAGGGAAATGGGATGTTATAAAACGGAAAAGCATTTTTATAATAATAAAATTTTCTTTAAATACATTTCCTGGATATAAGAAAGGAAATGGAAAGTTTTGATAAAAATGAAAAGTGATTTGGTAAAAATGTTGTAAATGAATCCTGAGTCCGAGAGATAGATCCGGATGTGTTTTATAAATATGAAAGTAAAGTAAACCTCAGTCCGGGAGATATTAATCGGATGTATATTGTAAGATGTATATAAGAATAAATATGATATGTATGTTAACATATGAGTATGTATTTATACATTAGTTTTGTGCTACGGACCTAATGGATCTCTACCATTAACCCTGCCAAGTAGTAGTGTATCGGGGGGGTTCCTTGTTTGGATTTCTCTTCCCGAAACACCCCACGCATGAACTTAACGCAGTGTTGAAAATGGAGAGAAGTTTAGCCTTTAGTGCTCGGGTTATAGAGGTTTCTAGTAGACGGGGATATTAGATTAGTTAGGCAGGGTAGCTTAACTAGAATTTTAAATGCGTTAGGTGTGCACTGTTAGAAGAGAGGTGATGGGTATCTCATAGAAGTGCGATACCAATTTAAATATGAGATAAAATCTATTTTTCTAAAAATAAAGCATTTATGCACTTGCAAAATACTTTCAAACTCGGGCTCTTAACCGTTTATTTACTTTTCCTCTCTTACTATATATATATATATATATATATATATATAGGTGTCCAGACACAGGGACGCCTGGATGGCACTTCTTTCGAGTCAGACGTCCGCTGCAGCAGTTGTGGATGCATGCAGGTTCTCGATAGACGCTTATATCCTTGTACTCTAGATAGGAGGTATTGTATAAACATTCGGGCTAATAACTCCACAACATTTATTTATTCTTTTACCGCCTTTTAGTGCGACATTCGATTTGGTTGTATCATATTTGAACCGAGTGTTCGGTTATTTTACTTCATTTCAGTTTCATTTACGTAAACTGTGTGGATGCTTTAATTGTAGTTGTTTAAAAAGAGTAGTTAAGTAAAAAAAATTTGACGCTCGCCTAATATGATATTAGTAATTAAATGGATTTACGACAGTGATGCTAAAAATGATCCATATGCGACTCCTGTTTTAATTTGATATATGAGTGATCGCCCGGTATTTTATTAGGCGGGTTGTCACATCACCATGACCTTGGGTCCGCCAGTATTATCTTTTTTATCACTCTCAATTAAAGGGGCATCTTCGGCCTCTTTCGTGCAAGGCGAAACCTCCTTATTTTTAGGTACGTCTTGTGGGGGAGGTGACAAGTCAACTACTCTCCCATTACGTAGAGTGGTAATTGCGCTACATTGCTCAGGATGGTTATGGGGTGTGTAGCTAACACTAGTTTGACCTTGGGGAGGTCTTTGGCCCTGGGCAGGAAACTTGCCCTTCTCTTGGATTCTCAAAGATGATTGCATCTTTGAGATAGTCGCATTTATATCGTTGATCATTCGCTCATGTCTAGCAGTGGTTGCATTCTCGGCAGTGATGAATTGGTTTATCGTATCCTCGAGATTTCTCTGCGGTGGATTATATATAGCCCTGGAGGTGGTGGTGCTTGCACATGTCCCTACATGTGTGGTTCTTGTTGAAAGTGTGATGGTGGGGAAGGGGAAACATATGAATTAGGATTCATCGCAGCATTTTGTTTCCCATAGCTAAAACCAGGATGGTTTTTCCATGAAGGGTTGTAAGAATTCCCGTGCGGTGCTTCGAAATTACCCTTAAATCCTCCTACACCACTCACTTGCTCTTGAAGCATAACTTTATAGGCGGGTATCGTCAGACATTCATTTGTTGAATGTCCCACCTCATAAACAGCACACACCTTCTCAATGAGGTTCGGGATGGAGCCAATTGGTCCTCTTGCACGTATCTCAAGTACTTCTCACATTCCTTTCTCAAGTATATCAAGTTGACTGTCCGTCATAATATAATATTCTACGTGAAATAGGTTAGACGTCGATGGAGTGGCGGTCGTTTGACAAGTTTGACTATGAGCACTAGGGTCAGATGTATCCCATGCTTGGGTAGTGTCGATGACATACCTCAGGTGAAGCTCATCATCGTTCGCGTCTAGGTTGACAAAGGGACCATCACACATGGTTTCAACGAGTTATTTGGAATTTATATTCATCCCATTATGGAAGAAGAAAATGATTTGCAATTTATCAAGTCCATTATGAGGGTACAAAGTGATTAACTCGTTAAAACGCTCGTAACATCGATCAAATGACTCATTTTCTAATTGTCAAAAGGTTTGCATTTGAGCTTTGATGGAGTTCGTTCGATGTGGGGTAAATAATTTCTTGAGGAATTTAGATTATAACCCGTTCCATGATGCAATCGAGTTTGGAGGTAAAGAACATAGCCAGGTCTTAGCCTCGTCCTTTAGCGAGAATGGGAAGAGTTTGAGGTGGATCACATCTTTTATGCAAGTTTGATCGTTGAGGGTCTCGCACGCCTCCTCAAATTCTCGGATGTGGAGATATGGCTTTTCTGACTCCATTCCATGGTAGTTGGGAATTATCTGGATCATCCCATTCCTAAAGAAAAATTGCCCTGCATTATACGGGAGTGAAATGCATTCCGGAGTGACAGTTCACTCGGGATATAAGATTTCTCTCAAAGTGTGGTACGAGGCCTCTTCCTCACCTGCGGCTACACTACCATGTTGTGACATGTCTCTCTCACTTGATGACTCTGTATCCTCATTTGGTATGCTCGGAAGAGTGTTCTAAGAGGGATGTCAGAGTGTTACTTGCAATTGAGTGTGGAGGCGTGGGAGCTGTAACCCAGAATTGTGGAGCGTTTGGAGTGTGAGGGCTATCAGGGTCTACTCAACTATCGGGTTTTCGTGAATATTGGTTGGAGTATTTTGGGGAGTTAGAGTGAGTTCAAGATTTTGCATTAATAGGCTTTTGAGAGATGAAGTATATTTTCGTGCTTTTTGATTTATATATATATATATATTTTTTTTTTTTTTTTGGTCGAAGTTTTAGATTAACGGAATCTAACCGACGTCTACCTAAGTCCCCGGCAACGGCGCCAAAAACTTGACGCGACTAAGAATGTGTCTCCAAAGTGCATACTCTCTAGGCTCAAGTGCAAGCTTGTTGCGTTAGTAATAAACCCAGTAAGTCAGGATCATCTCCACAGGGAAATAGGATGAGAAAATCATGATGACGGAAGGACAGATGGTTAACATAAGTTTAACTCTAAAAAAACAAAAAGATAATTGATTTGTGAATAATCCTACTAAGTAAAAGGAAACTAGATTAAAATTATGGAACTAACGAATTAATCAAAGATTAATAACTAATAATGAAGTAATAAATATGAAGAGAAAAATAGGTCGGGAATACAATCCCCCAACCCCTAGTGTGTTGCTAGTATAAAATTAATCGTAAATTTAAATGATTAATCAGACATAGACTTTAGTACTCCCAAGCATTACATATATGAGGTTCAATTCCGCATCATACGTAATCAAAGGACGAGTAAAGCGGTATCCCGATAGCTACACTGGCATTGCATTCTGAAGCATCCCGATTACCCCAAAGCAAACGAGATCCAAAGATATACAATGGTTGTGCTCTCTATGCAACACGGTCTAATAAGCCCTTAAGTTTAGAGGATTAATTTTATACACATGCAACTCTCACATTAGGTTGAGTTCATGCATCCCAACCCTAAAAAATCTAGCTGGACATATTGAACCTAACTATGCATAAATTAACTACGTTTCATATGAAAGAAATCATGAAGAAAGTATACTGAAACATGCAAGGAAATATTATAAACCTAGAAACCGTCTGAATTTTGCAAGAAAAATAAGCATGCAAGAACAATAATAGAGAGAATGAAAATTGAATTAAAACTTGCAATCAAATCCAAAAATAATTGATCTTGAAGCACCAAATCAAAGCTATGCTCCTAGGGTATTCTCCTCCTTTTCTCCCTATCAAAAACAATTTAGAACTCTCGTTTCTAAGTCAATACAAAAATACAAATACGTTTTAGAAGAGTTTGTAACCTGTTAGAACTCATTGGACCAATCAACATTTAAGAAGAAATTTGCATCCTAGGCACCTCGAACCGGTTCGCCATGTTCCCAGAACCGGTTCACCATGTGGTTCGGGGAAATGCTCTGGTTTGGGCCTTCCTTCATTCATTTCCAACACTTAGAATATTTCCATGTTTTCTTCCTTTCTTCTGTGGATTTTTATTCAACTTCAAGGGGTCATAACTCTTTCACCGTATCTCTGATTTGGGTGCCGTTTTTTCCAGTATTCTCATTGTCCCATGATCTTCAACTTTCCAGTTGGTTCCTCCTCCAGGATCAGGCTATAGTATTACCAAATTAACCTTGAACTTGCCTTCCTAGCCTTTCTTTCATTGTTTCAATTTCTCTTTCGCACCGCTTGCATAATTTACCTGTAAAACACATAAGAGAAACAGAAAACACGAACTACTTGCTAAAGAAGGTTAGTAGCATAATTACGAGTTAAATCCATATCAATTGGACCATTCGATTTCACAAAGGTACCAAAATTAAGGGGATAAGTATACAATATTTATGCCCGATCAAATGCCTACAATATTCCTCCAGTGACTGGTATTAAAAGTATCCGGTGCTAAGTGTTAGATAACCGTTGTATACGGAGCCAAGTGGCACCCTCATTTGGAGTACCAGCCCAGACCCATTCATGCATTATATGCACGTAAATGAAGAACCTAAGAGTCAGTCAATTTCAATAAAGTGTTACACACATTATTGTCAACCAAGCTTTACATGAACTTTGAACCCATAAAATTCCAAGTTCTACACACATCATTGCCAACTAAGCTCTAAAGTAAGAAGAAACTATGTCACTAGTAAAACTATGATAAATTTAATTCATTCTACTATTGTCTCTGCCTCACATCACTACAAAGAAAACGATAAAGTTCCTCTATTTAAATAATTACTTCTATAATACCGTGTCTCATGAATCAAAAGCTAGTGAGAGTTGAAGCCGTATCAGAGGAATTTATTTACTATAAATTTTGAAGTGATTTCAGCTTATATTCTCATTTCTCTTCTGAAGTCCCAAGTAAACATTATAAATATATAAGATTCAGTTTATTAAATCTTGCAAGTTTTAAGAAGAAAGCTTAGAAAAACAATACTCCAAGTTGTTTCTTTTCAGTAACTGACATGATTTATTTCAGGAAAGTGATATGAAAAGTTTACTGAATCAAAATTGTTAGACCAACTAGAAAAGCGGATGAGAACCCGAACTCGACCCTGGAATTTTCTCTGAAATTTTCTATGATGAAAACTAGCACACCAAACTCATCGCAGGGGGAGATGATGCCACAACTCAGTGGAACATGAGAACTTCAAACTTCGGCACTAAAGACTGAAGCATTAACTCATAATGGGATTCAAAAGATTCCCACATGGGATTAACATATTCATACTCAAATAAACCTGAACAAGACGATGCGTCTATCTCAGAAGGGCCACGAGATCGTCTTTCGAAAAAAGTGGGAAGAAATCACCAACATGAATGACTCTTTTAGTATGGGTCACCAAGACAACCCAATTTCCTCTTCAAATACCGAGTGAAAATACTCAAAATTAACAAGATAAACATCCCTGAACTTGGTCCAGATAATTCAACTCTATTCCTTAAAACAAGAATAGAAATCACAAAGGAAGTGTTTGGTACTCATATATGAAGGTGCCTAAAAAATCATGGGCGAATCAAGGACGCCACATGATTTAACGGAGTAGAGATAATCGGTATTGGATTCTACCTTCCTGACTTCAGATTCAAATCATTGAATTGATCTATTTACAAAATTTCCTTGAGAACGTACCCTCCTAACTACTATAACAAGAACAAGGAAACTCTTTTTTCTAATATGCATCCAGATTAAGGTCTCACAACATGCACTGCCCTTACGCATCTAGCCGCCTCACAAATGTGAATAAATTATACAGGAGGGTGGGTTGGGTATATAATCTTATTCGCGTTCCTTCATCGAACCTTTTGGTATGTATTGCACCCTAAGTAAGTTGCCAAATGTAGGAGTGAAAGGGGCCACAGGGAATGGTTCACCCCAAAGGAAAAACGACTAACGGCTACTGGAGAGGCCCCACGGAGCTAGAATGGATACATCTTGCACTAAAACTCATCTCCCTCATACCAACATTTTAGTCATCAATTTCCTATCACACTCAGTAAGATTCACATGGCATTCTTTGTATCGAAAAATAGTGACAAAACCATACCAATATCCAGACCTTAAGTTCTACCAAGAGAACCACACTTTCTCTAACCACTGGAAATCATCCTTAATTTGTTTGAATTGCATTCATGCAATGTCTAAATATGTATACATTCATGCAGTATAGTGAGCCCTGCTGATAGAAAATTAAAAATTTAATTGAATTACACCATTGTACATGTATAATTGAATCTACAAATTAAGGTAGACCTTTAAATAATGATTTGATCGTACAAATAAGATTGTTCATATCGGTCAATACCACAATAGTCTATTGTTATCAAGCTCATTTCCATCAATACCCCTCATTGTTACGTACACCACATAAATTATAAAAAATTACTAACTGAATGACCAACAAGCATGCATACAAGGAGACTTAAACAAATGACCTTACAGAACCATATCTTTGATATAATGTTAAGCTACCAATTGCTAAAAAACTAATGAGACAAACCATAAAGTTAATGCATATCAATAATCTAATGTAAAAATTAAAGGTACTTGACAAGCTGATCTTACATAATCGTATGCAACGCGGTTATAGGTCATATATTCTCTCAGTTTGCATTAGAGTTAAACTTACCATTGGGATGGTCCATAACATCACCTGTTTAATGAAACAACTAACCCAAAATATGTTACACATATGAAAATAAAATGAATGGTAGAGCACGTTAACATATATCAAAACGACATATAATAAGAAATTAACCATCAATTGATAGAAAAATAAACACACCAACAAATTGTGATATGTTACAGGAACAGATTAAAGATCGACTTAATTTAACACCTTACCTTAGTAGCGTAATCTGAGAAGAGTTCAAAAATATGAAAGCACAAATCCAAATGTCTAATCAAACCTCTTCACTTCACAAATAAATATTCAGTAAGAATAAAAATTTCATAAAAAACACCACATAATATGATAATTAAGTATCACCTATCAGTGTAACATGATCTTAGCGCTAACCCTATCCACGAGATAAACGGGATGACATAACCGCATTGAAGTGGTGTCCGCATCTGTTTCATGTACTCTTGATACATTTGCACCCGTCCTTCATATGTAATCTCTTTGGCTAGTTGATCGATTGTGAGATTATTTTTAAATGGCATACTAACCAAAACTTCCATATCTGCTTCAGATGTAGATTCAAACTCAAACTAACCATAATCAAATGTTGTAAGATTTAAAAAAAATATAAAAATATGGTGTAAGAAGTGAAACATACCTCAACAACCATGTCACTCAAATCTTTATGCTGACTACGTAGTTTCTCCTCCTCTTGAGCCTCCTCATAACTATGCAAACAGAATATAAAACCATCTCGAAAATAATATCTAACAATGGAATAATATAAAATATGGCGGTTGCACTTACTTGGTAGGCAAAGAATTATTCATAAGTTCTAACTCTTCTGGTTGTAAGGAGATATCAATTATATTTGATTTATAACCTCTAAGAAAATCAACGTGACAACACAACAAACATCATTAAGCTTGTGAACGACTAAAAGATACTTTAATGGTTCAAGGTAAATTTACACACTCAAGTAACTGAAAAGGGAATGAAATTTAAATCCATCATTTGATATAATTACCAAAGAGTTCTCATCTTCCTAACGTACCAAATAATGCCAATCAAGCCATGTAAGCTATCGATAATGAAAAATAAAGTGTTGTTCTCAGAGAGGATAATGATCATATACCAGTTGAATAACACCTTTATCTTGTTGATCCCTGTTATATCCCATAAAGATATTTAATACAAGTTGGTAACACATTTCGCTGAAGTTATTAGATACAACCCATTATTTGTTATTTGGCAACCACACCTGCTTTTTTAACTGAAAATACAATAAGATAAGTAAGGCTAGTTCGTTTAAAGAATCAAAACAGAAAAATCAATTTTTTGGCACCATATTTAGGCGCTTCTCAGTTCTGCATCATTATATAGCAAAAACACATAGGGGAACTACCAATTTACTCATGTTTTTTCTTCCTTTTGTATTTCAAACCATTTCACTTATAAAGACCATTTATTAACAATATTTTAATCAAAATCTAAATCTCAAAATTTTATTTTCTTTTTATCTAGATAAAACATTATTTTAGGGTTAGTTATGTACTTTTAAATGGAATTAAAGGCAAGCAACATTTAAAAACTCAAAACTAAATGAATTCAAGAGGTAAGCAACATTTAAAAAATCACTAGCCGAAGAGGAAATTACAAACCCATGGCATGCACTTCCATCTCTATTAAATCATCTTGATACACACAAAGAGTTAAGCGTCAATGACAAGTCAAATAAGTCAAACAAATACATTAAAGAAATCCAAATCCATCATCAATGAAATAACATTTGCATCAAATCTCTCCAAATCGGCAATTAACAAGGGCTTTAAGCTAAACAAAACCTAACAGATAGATAAATTAAAAATCTGAGTATAAAAACTAACCTCACGTCAGAGGTCTGAAAAAAATTGAATCCTCTGTTGGGGATAAAAGTTTAAAACTTCTGGTTAAATTCACCTATGATTGAAAAACTTCAGTGTGCGAACAAGGAAAGAATACATCTAAAGAGATAAAAACAGACTCCAGTGTATTTTCTTGAACGTGAGAGAGAGAGAGAGAGAGAGAGAGAGAGAGAGAGAGAGAGCGGGAGTGGGAGTTTGAGAGAGGAGAGTGAGCGGGAGACTCATAAAATTGAGAGGTTTCATTATTTTGAGGATATTTTATAATTTAGTAAGTGTACTCAATTTTGGCACACTTTAAAACAGTGCCAAAATTTGGCACTATTTTAAAGTGTGCCAGATTGTCATTCAACCGTGCCAGAATTTGGCCAAATTGCTGTTTTTGGTGTAGTGAGTAGAGAAAAATCTCCACAAGGGTTTAGAACTCTGATTGTGTTATTCTTGGTTTGGAAAAGTAATCCTAAATGATCCAAGGGGTTTGGATGAAAAATTTAAAGAGTTTTATCACAAAAAGAACTCTTAAAAGGCTTAAAAGTAAATACATCCCCACATATCTATTTAAAGTAACAGAAATTAGCTGAGGATAAACATGAAAGATTGAATTTGATATTGATTAAAGATAAAACTCTCTTACTTGTTCGAACGAAATCAGATATCATTCGAATAAAGTACCCACTTACGATCGAACAACCTTCCAACAAATTTTTGTACCATATACCAGTGCTTGCCAAGAGTTGAAGTGTTAGAACTTATCCAAACGGCCCTTTAAGGGACTCCAATGAACAACATAAACTCATTATAATGACATTTTAATTCGTTCTAACGCACTTGCAAAAGTTTAAAAATCTTGTAAAAATTATTTATAAACATTTTGAAAAATATTTGTAAAAACAAACTCTTTTGAAAATGCCCCTGAATAGTTTGAGCTCATTAAAACCACCTTGGTAAATTAGCGATGTTCAATCTTCGATCCTTGCAAATGGTAACTAGCTCTTCTTCTTTTGAAGATTTGAGAACGTTCATGAAGGTGCAGTGGTGTGTAGCGAGATATGACAAATAGAAAATAAAGAATGGGAAATCATAAATTTTTCTCTTACACCAATTGAGGAGAACAAAATCGTAGTAAAGAACAATTGTACTTGAAAAGAAATATAGATTATGAACTGATTTACATAATGGATGGTCTTGTGCCACATAGGTATACGGAATTAGTTTTATTTAGATAAGGATTCTAGGATTTTGACCTCAAGATTTATGAGTACTCTAGATGGTAGAGATTCCAATTGTACGAGTGTGAAGAAATTTTATATTATTGACTCCACCATGAAGATCGAAGTTACTGCCACTTTAAAGGCAACTAAAGAGGCTATATGTCTTAGTATCTTCCTAAATGACTTGGGTGATGCTGTCAAAGTTCAATCGATCATTATATTATATTATATTATATTATATTATATTATATTATATTATATTATATTATATTATATTAATAGTGGAACGATTACAAGTTCAAGAGAACCTATAACCCATAAAAGAGAATATCATATTAAGAGTAGGTATAAACTGGTTTGAGGAATCAAATAAGGGGGTTGATAAGTTTGTGAATAGGATTGCATCGAATAATAATCGATCAGACTGTGACAACCCGCTCTAAATAATAACGGGTGGCCAGCCCTATACTATAATAAATCAGGTATCTCAAATGGAACAGTCTCAACATGAACTACTAAGCACAATAATATAAGGCTAACTACCCGAAATCATTAAGTGCGAATCGTCAAAAAATTTAAAAACTTTTATAATAACCACAACACAACAAAACCAATATTGCACATAACCAACAATATACATCTAACTATGATGTGTGAAAAGTGCATGCTCCAATAATATGAAAGAGTACAATACATTGTACAATAGAATCTCAACAATGAAATACCCGAATATGCTGTCGGGTAACAGACAATACAATAATCTGTGAAAATGAAATATGAAAGTGTTAATCTACAACACTTGAATACTAACTCAATACAACTGAATCCTAATCTAGATGTACAATAGATAGGAATCGACTAAAGCAAAGTGACGCAACAGTTCGCTACTGCTACAGCTCCACAATCCTGAATGGAGGAACATCAAAGGCGTCCTTGCGGAGGAACACCTAAAGTAATACAATATATACAAGGAGGAGGAAAATATAAAGGGGTCAGAGCCCGAGTTTGGAAAACATTTTATAGCAAGTGTATTAAAATGCATAATAATTATAAATGCATTATTACATGAATTAGTTGGAATCGAACTCTCCATAATAATTCAACTCACCTCTCATCTAAAGCGCGCACTAAACGTATGCACGTGATCTCCAAAAGGATGTCCGATTCTAGTTAGGTAAGAGGATTCTAACTTAAACCCAAATAAAGTATTTAAGCAAAATCATCTAACCTATTTCCCAATACATTCGTTCCCATAATTTATAAGTCATATACATTAACTTTAATGTAATAGTTATAGTTATTTTTATAATGTTAATTTGTTGAACATATAAAGTTACATGATCCAATCATGTCCACATCATCACAATACATCCAAAATCTCATTTACTAGAATTTATATTCTAGTGATGCCCATAAGGCATGAAACCATATATATAATTATTATAGATGAGTTATTAGCATTAAGAGTTAAAGACTAAACTCCTCCCAATTCTCAACACGGTACTGCGTTTCATGCGTGGGACGTCTCGCCGAAGCGAAATCCAAACAAGGAACCCCCCCCCCCCCCCCCCCGTTACACTACTCCTGACCGTATCGATCCTCGGGGCTCATTATGCCCTCAATGCAAGATGAATGTAACCCAAAATTATTATTGTACAATTTTAATTAATTAATATTCCCAATTCTCAACAGTACACGGCGTTTCATGCGTGGGACGTCTCGCCGAAGCGAAATCCAAACAAGGAACCCCCCGTTACACTACTCCTGGCACTGTCGATTGTCGGGATAGGTGATATATATGTATATATAATTATGAGCATTAAGGACTAAAATTATCCCCAAGTTCCAACATTACACTGTGGTTCGTGCGTGGGACGTCTCGCCGAAGCGAAATCCAAACAAGGAACCCCCCCGTTACACTAATCCTGGCAATGTAGGTCGTTGAGGTCCATTATGCCCTTGACACCCAAGTACAAACACAAGAAATAATAACCATCCAACCGAGCTATAACTCGAAGGACGCAGGATCACATGCTATCATCTTCCAGCAGCCCATATACGTAGCAAACTGGGGCCAACTGGTGGGGTTCAACGACACCCACCTCGTGATCAACTCACGCACACAACGTCCCGGGAAGCGGTCATAGTTCCTAACCGGCAAGTGAGAGCGACACATACCCACGACCTCTCACCCCCAAAATAAATTAATGTATATATAAATGTCATTTGCTGACCCCAAGGGACGACTATGACCTGGGGAATATCCACATCCTGCTTTTCTAGTCAGAATGCTCACCCTCTACGCACGAAACTTCCCAATGATAGCAAGGAGGGGGTATGCTTAACAATGATATACACCATCATATAAGGTATACATACATCCCACATAATAAAGATATACCATTTTATATAGTAGGTATACCTGCAACATCATATTCATTTTCGTTATACGCCCTTAGGCGAAATAGATTAATATCATTATTTAGTATATCTCTCTCTTTTGATACACTAACCATCATTTCTGGCACAATAACCCCACTTAGTATATGCTATACTAATACTCTCTTGAAGCTCACATGACGCTTCTAATAATAAATTGTCTCACAATTCAATTCAAGTTAAGGATATTCTTGCTCCTAATAAACCTCAATTCGCATACACGATTCCCCATCCATAATATGGTTCAATTTATTTTATGAACCTTTTTAAAGTTATCCTGTTTGGGATTTGGATCCTAAGATCCGGCATCTCTAAGTTATTCTCATTCTCCGATTGTGAAATTTATTTATTATCACCAAATAAAACTTCCAAATAAAAGCGGGCTTCCCCACTTAGAGAAATCCTAAAATCTCCAAATCGGTATTCCATATTCCTCAAATACTAACTTCGATACTTAGAGGATTTTTCCCAAAATGATATACTCTTTTGGATTCTCACTTCTCAAAATCAATCACCACAACTCTCTGACCTTTACACTTAGTCTTTTAACTATCAATTACCCTCATATATCGTCTTATGACTCTAAGGTCTATAATCCCCTTATATAATCACTTAATCCTTTATGATACTCTGATTATGGAAGTCCATTTATACAAACCCAAAAAGAAGGGGATAGCATAAATTCTCAAACTTGAACCCAAAACAGGGGACCGGTCGACCGGTGCCCAAACCGCGGTCGACCGCGTGTCTTAATTTAGCCTATTCTCGAAGACAGTATGCCCAATTCTGGAGGCGCGGTCGACCGGTCCTCTGTACGCGGTCGATCGGCCTTAATAGGTATTACGGCCAACACCATTTTTACACATTTCCATCTTCTCAAAAACTCCAACAAAACTCCATTTAGCCACAAATCTTCAACCCAAACATATTCATAACATTTATTTTCATTCTAGAATACTTACAAACTGATTTTTATCATTTAATCCAAGATCTAGACATTTAATCTAAGATTATACCCAAAAGTTAGGTTTTGTTAAACTATACCTACAACCCAAATATCAATCCACAAATCATGCAATAATTGGTACACAACAATTATTTAGAAAGTTTAATCACTTGCCTCGGGTTCGTAGGGTCTGAATCCTCCTTGAGATCGCGTGGAAACCGAAAATCTCCACTTTCTCTCCCTTTTCTCCTTCTTTCTATTCTTCTTTCTTCCTCTCTCTTTATTTCTAGGGTTTTCCTCTTTCTCTTAAGTGAGAAAGACTTCTCACGTGGCTTTTAAGCCTAGTCTCCCAATGTACACATCTTTAAATGATAATACACACTTTAAATGACCCGGTAACTTTAATTCGAGTCAAACGGTCCTAAATTATTTCGGAACCTAAATATACCCCAAGTACAATCATTTCGACTTTCTCGACCCTTCCGGAGACGATGGTACCCTCAGAATCGACATTCGACACTCTTTCTAACAACTCTAAATTTTGACCTCAATTGCCAATTTAATTATTTCTCCAATAAAATATTATTTATTTCCCCCAAAATAAATAAATTGTCAACTCCAAAACCTCGGGTTATTACACAGACCTTATACAATTAGGACTATTGGCTATGATGTAGTTGAATTGGGAGTTAGATTCATATGCACATGACTTTAAGACTAAGTGGGAGATTGTTGGATTTTATTATCAAAACCATGATTAATGACACTTATTATTATTAATAAAGTATTGTCAAGTCCTATTTGAAATATGTATCATGGTTGTAAGAATGCCTTATGTTTGTTTATAAATATATTATGAATGTTAGTCAATACAGTTAGTTGAAATTCTGGTGAGTTGGGTTTAGACTGATCATCATAGTGGATAATGCTTATGGTTTTAGTACAATTTAATAGTTCACAACCTAGATTGAAATTTGAAATACTATCGGTAAAGCTGCATGTATAATCTTAGTAGTTCATCTTGACCGTAGGAACCTACCCGATGGTTACAAAACTTATGTGATAGTTCAAAGAGGAATGTACTAATACATTAATAAATTACTGAACATGACCAAGGGAAATATTCAAGTCTAGGTGCTGGCTAGATTAAACTTGCATAATATCACAACTTTGAAAAAGGTAAATAGATTCTTAATCCCGATGGGTATGATGATTGATAAATTCACATATTTATTTATTTGATTTCTATGGGTGAGATTCAATTTATTTGTTCAATCATTGTGTACTTATGTCTGAGATCATATTAATGAGGAATATGCATCTAGGAGATATTCTAGAATGTGATATCCCCTTGATAAACTTATAAGTTCTGATTCTACCAATAAATCAGACTAATGGATTTTATAATATAATATAATATCAAATAAGTTAAGTTTAAGATCAAGGAATTAATAAGACGTTAGTGAAAATTAATTTACGATATATTTAATTTAACCAAGAGCATATTGAATGCTTAACGCATGGAATCATATTGTTGACATGGAGTAGTGTAACGGGGTGGTTCCTTGTTTGGATTTCGCTTTGCGAGACACCCCACGCACGAAACGCAGCGCAGCGTTGAAATTGGAGGGAAGTTGTGTCAATAATGATTTTTCATGCTTATTAATTAGGATTTAAATTCTATGTTTCAACCCAATTGCATATTGGGTAATCTTATTAAATTGTAATTTGGTTAAAGTATAAACCGGAATCCACTAAGCCTAATAAGGCACATATGATTGAAATAAATGTTTAATTGTGTTTAGAAGGGGGTGGATTCTTGGGGTATGATAGGAAGGTAGATCTCGTGGGTATAGGCTAGACCTATGATATGCTAGATTGTCCTGTTAACAATGGGGGTAATTTACTAATAAATTGAGGACGCGAATACCTTTAGATGAGAGGTGAGTTGGGGCTCCACGAGAGTGCGATCCCACTTTAATTATGAAATAGTGCACCGGGATTTATTATGCACGGTTAAAACACTTGCTAAATATTTTTCACATTCGGGGCTTTGACCCGTTTACTTTTCTCTCCTCCTTGTATATATATATTACCCCAGGTATCCTACCGCATGAATGCCGGATGACTTTCTATCCAGAGTCTTGGGAGACGTAACAGGTGCGGACTGTTGCGAGATGTTTCCTGTAGCCGCTTCCTACTTTCAAAATTCTAGGTAGGATTCATGTTGTACATCGGGTTTGTACCCAAGGGATATTTATATAGATGGTTATATTTATTCCATTCCAGTTATTGTATTTGCTGTGACCCGACAACTTATTCGGGTCTACTTTTTGTAGTACATTCGGTTGTATTTATTTATTTCATTTTAATTCTAGCATTTCATTTAGCATAGTTCTTGTATGCATTTTACATTTCTTTTTTTTAGTAGTGTTAGATGGTTGTCTGTTGCACGTTTTCTTTAATTTTAACATCTCGCTTATATGATATCGGGTAGTTAGTCCTATATTATATAGTACTGACAGTTGATGTTGAGACTGGACCATCTGAAACTCCTGATTTATTATAGTATAGGGCTGGCCACCCGTTATTATTTTAGGCGGGTTGTGACAGATGGTATCAGAGCATCAGATTCTAGAGTCCTTAAGATCTGTGCGAGTTTTATGGATTCTTCCGTTAACGCTCTTGACATAAAGCCCTACAAATAGGACTGTTGTGTTCACTACTTTGTTTTCTTCTGTGAAGTATATTCACTTGATTGACGTTCTGATAACAATTGCTCTTGTTTCGTTTCAGACGTCGCCTAGATTTTGTCGTCTAGGAAAGGATAGGATTAGAAGTACAATACCCATAGCATATTTTGGGTACGCCTTGATTGGGGGTATTTGTTTTTCCTCGATTCCGGAGGAGATATTGAGGAGATTTCTAGCATTGGTGTGAGGTGATTTATCGACAGGTGAGTAAGAAAGGAAAATTTCTTAAATAGTGAACCTTGGACTTAGTAAGGAAAGTCTGAGGAGAGGTTAGTGTAGTCCTTGGGAGGTTTTGGTTGAGAAACCAGTCAGCCTTCGTTAGGAAACCTGGTGTTGGTGACTCTTACCGATGTGAGGAAGGTGTAGTTGTCCCAATATTAGGAGTGTTGCCTTCTGGGAAGAGGGAGAAAATATGGAGACTCAATTTCGTTGTGTAGGACTGAGGGAGTTTTCGGTAGTCACCATCGCGTTTCGTCCTTCAAAATGGTTAGGAAGGATTTTTGAGGAAGAAAATTCTTTGAGGAGAATTAGGCCTTGAGAAGGAGGGAGAAAGTGTGGTCTTTGTGCGACATCTTTGGGAATAGTAAAACGTCTTAGGATGAGCTAGTAAAGAGTGGCTCTATTGATTTTGGGAATGTAAATTGATAAGCTTATTGGTTCAGAGTTTAGTAGATTTATGTGGAGCGGATAGTTTAGCACATAGTTGTGCTAGTTTTGAGAACTAGATATTGGTTAGCAATATTGTATATGTTGAGGCCTTGTGTTTTAAACATAAGGTGTTTGTTTGGCGTGTCGTAAGGCGCGGAATATATTTATATCGTATTATTGTATAGGCCCTCGGGCGATGTCTAAAATAGGGAAATCCCTCTTTTTATAAAACCTTAACCCTGGTTCAACTAATCACAATTCTCGACCTAGCTACACAGTAGTGTATTGGGAGGGTTCCTTGTTTGGCTTTCGCTTGCGAGACCTCCCCCGCACGAAGGTAGTTAGTGTCACGAATTGAGGAGAGTTCAACCATTGGGAATTTTCGAACTTATATATTGAGTATGTTATTATAGATTATAATGCCGAGGGTTATGTTACAATTGGAGGCTAACGGAGCCTGATTTTAATTTTACGAGTGAAAACTCGAATACAGGGTGTATGGGCGCCCTGGGTAGCTACTGATTTTTTTTTTAAATCTATATGGTTCGACAGGAGAACCAGGAAGGATCGGTATAGTGATCCTAACAATTGATGTGAGGACTAGATGATATTGAGGTCCTAGGCATGTCTTAAATTTTGCGGACGAAATTTTTGTAAGGGGGGAAGTATGTAACAACCCTCGATTTTTGGAGACTGAGAAATTAAATTTTGGGAAAATAAAATTTAATTAAATTGGAGAATTTCAAAATTTGGGACTTGAGGCCCAAAAATTGAGAATATTTCAAAGTATTCCGGATGATATTTTTTAGGGTACCATCGATCCCGGAAGGGTCGAGATAGTCAAAATGACTGTCATTGGGTCTTATTTCGGCTCCGGAATGTTTTTAAGTTATTTTGGCTCGAATTGGAGTAAACGAGTCATTTAAGGTGTGTATTAACATTTAAAATTGGGTTTATTATTTTAAGGGATTTAAGGCTTACGGATCAAGCCTTTCTCATTTTGAGAAAGAGAGAAAAACCCTAGAGGGAGAAAGAGAAGGAAAGAAGAAGAGAGGAAGAGAGAGAGGAAGAGGAGCTTGGGGATTTTCGGCCCAACCGCGACATCGAGGACGATCCAACCTCTACAAATCTGAGGCAAGTGTTTAATCTTGCTAAATAGCTATTTGTGTATTTCATTTCATAATTTGTGGGGTAAAGTAATGGATTTTTGGGTATTAACATCAAAACCTAGATTTTTAGGTTTAATCTTGAAATCAATGTTTAAATATGGATTTAATGGATTAGAAATGGTTGGGATTAACTTTGGGTTGATTAATGGGCTTAATATCATAATTTGATGAAAGTTTGGGGATTAGAATGAAGGTTTTAGGGTATAAATTCCGTGGGTTTGCTGAAATAAGGAAATCAGCCAGCTTATCTGGTATGGCCGGTCGACCGCGATCTGGGGACCGGTCGACCGCGCCTTAAGGAAAAGCCTACTGCATTTCTTCGTAGGCAAAATTTGGACCCGCGATCGACCGGGGGTCTGGGACCAGTCGACCAGTCCCCTGTTTTTAGCCCAAAACTTAGATTTCTTCTCCCCCTTTTTTTTTGGAGTTTATTCTTAGGGGCTTCCTGAATGGGCTGTTTTATGGGTTTCCTAAGATGACTTCTAGCCCTTTTTGGTTGGGTTTGTTGATTTGGGGTTCTCTCTTATATAGTAAGAGATATCTTTTGGTGACTTATATGGGGTCTCTCACTTAGTATCTGATAGTGGGAACTTCTTGGAATCATTGGATAAGAAATATCCATGTATGTTGTGAAATTTCTAGGCCGACATTTATGTCAAATCCTAGTGAGGATAGGATATTGTTAAGATGCAATTCGGGGCCAAATGGAAGAGAATGGTTACATACTCTTTAAGAGTGAGGGGTCTCATATTCTTAGAAATGTTTAGGCTAAGGAACAATTGATAACTCTATAGGAGTTAGGGGTACCGAGATTTATTTGAACCATAGGTGACCTTGGGAACGGCCTGGGGATCGTACTATCGACTAGAATAAACGGTAGCATAAATTCTAGTTAGGATAGTTTACACGTAATTATGGGGTTATGACTACTGAGATTCCAATACTTGAAATGAGGTTGGAATAAATTGAGGTTTTAGACTATTAAGTCATGTGTGTGCCGATGGTTAAATAGTACTAAAGGTAAATATTGTACTTTTTGTTTTGGATGAAATGGGTAGTGATGGACTCCTACACAAACTCTTGGGTGATAACCCTAATGTTGAATATATATGTATAGATATATACATATGGTTTTGGGAGACTATTCATCATAGGAAAAATGATTGAATATGTTTCAAGTGAGGGATTGTATTCACATATCGAGGTACATTTAATGAAAATTGTGGTGACGGCTTGTATATTGAGGATTATGTATACTTATAGCCGAGTTGATATATCTTATACATATGAACGAGAATTAGTTCGTATATATATTGATATAGCGATGTGTGAATATATGTACATATATCTATGTATGAATATGAATATATGAATATACTTATGTTGTGGACATACATGGTATGTATATTTAAACCGTATATGATGGTTTACTATATTGGATCATATGAGGGGATCATATGGATGTATGTGTATTGTGAGCGATATATATACTTATGTGGTTAAGCATACCCCGCTCATGCTATCATTGGGAAGTTTCCGCGCAGAGGGTGAGCATCCTGGCATTTAGAGCAGGGTGTGGATATTCCCCAGGTCATAGTCGTCCCTTGTGTTATTATACGATATATATATATATATATATATATATATATATATATATATATATATATATATATATATATTGGGGTGAGACGTGGTGGGTATGTTTCGTCTCATTGTCGGTTGGAACTATGACTGCTTCCCGGGACGTCGTGTGTGTGAGTTACCACGAGGTGGGTGTCGTTTATCCCCACCAGGTGGTCCCCAGTTGTTACGTGAGCCGAACTCTGGGAAGATGATAGCATTGATGCAGTTTTATCGGCGCTATATATAGCCGGGTATTATATGTGCATGGCCATTGTACATCATATATGGTATGTACACTTGGTCATGGGTATGGATGATGGTATGTATATATATGGTGAGAATAAAATACCTATATATATATATATTTATATATCCTAGATGAAAGGATATAGAATTTTGGTAAAGTACATCATGGATGATTTTAATTGTGTACTAGATTGATGGGGGTTGATGTATCACATATAAGGAATATTTCGGTTACATCCTCCCAAGGATATGATTGGAGATGTTAGTTGTAGTAATAGTATTATATTGTATATATGGCATTATGGATCTCTAGGATCGACATTGTCAAGGAGTAGTGTAACGGGGTGGTTCCTTGTTTGGATTTCGCTTTGCGAGACACCCCACGCATGAAACGCAGTGCAGTGTTGAAATTGGAGAAAAGTTCTGCCAGTTATGGTATGCAAGGCATTATGGATCTCTATGATCGACATTGTCAAAGAGTAGTGTAACGGGGCGGTTCCTTGTTTGTATTTCGCTTTGTGAGACTCCCCACGCACGAAATGTAGTACATTGTTGAGATTAGAGAGAAGTTCTGTCGATATTTATGTGTGACATGACGGATCTCCAGGATCGACGTTGACAGGGAGTAGTGTAACGGGGTGGTTCCTTGTTTGGATTTCGCTTTATGAGACACCCCACGCACGAAACGCAGCGCAGCGTTGAAATTGGAGGGAAGTTGTGTCAATAATGATTTTTCATGCTTATTAATTAGAATTTAAATGCTATGTTTCAACCCAATTGCATATTGGGTAATCTTATTAAATTGTAATTTGGTTAAAGTATAAACCGGAATCCACTAAGCCTAATAAGGCACATATGATTGAAATAAATGTTTAATTGTGTTTAGAAGGGGGTGGATTCTTGGGGTATGATAGGAAGGTAGATCTCGTGGGTATAGGCTAGACCTATGATACGTTAGATTGTCCTGTTAACAATGGGGGTAATTTACTAATAAATTGAGGACGCGAATAGGTGCGCGCCTTTAGATGAGAGGTGAGTTGGGGCTCCACGAGAGTGCGATCCCACTTTAAATATGAAATAGTGCACCGGTATTTATTATGCACGGTTAAAACACTTGCTAAATATTTTTCACATTCGGGGCTCTGACCCATTTACTTTTCTCTCCTCCTTGTATATATATATTACCACAGGTATCCTACCGCATGGATGCCGGATGACTTTCTATCCAGAGTCTTGGGAGCCGTGACAGGTGCGGACTGTTGTGGGATGTTTCCTGTAGCCGCTTCCTACTTTCAAAATTCTAGGTTGGATTCATGTTGTACATCGGGTTTGTACCCAAGGGATATTTATATAGATGGTTATATTTATTCCATTCCAGTTATTGTATTTGCTGTGACCCGACAGCTTATTCGGGTCTACTTTTTGTAGTACATTCGGTTGTATTTATTTATTTCATTTTAATTCTAGCATTTCATTAGCATAGTTCTTGTATGCATTTTACATTTCTTTTTTTTAGTAGTGTTAGATGGTTGTCTGTTGCACATTTTCTTAATTTTAACATCTCGCTTATATGATATCGGGTAGTTAGTCCTATATCATATAGTACTGACAGTTGATGTTGAGACTGGACCATCTGAAACTCCTGATTTATTATAGTATAGGGCTGGCCACCCGTTATTATTTTAGGCGGGTTGTGACAGATGGTATCAGAGCATCAGGTTCTAGAGTCCTTAGGATCTGTGCGAGTTTTATGGATTCTTCCGTTAACGTTATTGACATAAAGCCCTACAAATAGGACTGTTGTGTTCACTACTTTGTTTTCTTCTGTGAAGTATATTCACTTGATTGACGTTCTGATAACAATTGCTCTTGTTTCGTTTCAGACATCGCCTAGATTTTGTCGTCTAGGAAAGGATAGGATTAGAAGTACAATACCCATAGCATATTTTGGGTACGCCTTGATTGGGGGTATTTGTTTTTCCTCGATTCCGGAGGAGATATTGAGGAGATTTCTAGCATTGGTGTGAGGTGATTTATCGACAGTTGAGTAAGAAAGGAAAATTTCTTGAATACTGAACCTTGGACTTAGTAAGGAAAGTCTGAGGAGAGGTTAGTGTAGTCCTTGGGAGGTTTAGGTTGAGAAACCAGTCAGCCTTCGTTAGGAAACCTGGTGTTGGTGACTCTTACCGATGTGAGGAAGGTGTAGTTGTCCCAATATCAGGAGTGTTTCCTTCTGGGAAGAGGTAGAAAATATGGAGACTCAGTTTCGTTGTGTAGGACTGAGGGAGTTTTCGGTAGTCACCATCGCGTTTTGTCCTTCAAAATGGTTAGGAAGGATTTTTGAGGAAGAAAATCTTTGAGGAGAATTAGGCCTTGAGAAGGAGGGAGCAAGTGTGGTCTTTGTGCGACATCTTTGGGAATAGTAAAACGTCTTAGGATGAGCTAGTAGAGAGTGGCTCTATTGATTTTGGGAATGTAAATTGATAAGCTTATTGGTTCAGAGTTTAGTAGATTTATGTGGAGCGGATAGTTTAGCTCATAGTTGTGCTAGTTTTGAGAACTAGATATTGGTTAGCAATATTGTATTTGTTGAGGCCTTGTATTTTAAACATAAGGTGTTTGTTTGGCGTGTCGTAAGGCGCGGAATATATTTATATCGTATTATTGTATAGGCCCTCGGGTGATGTCTAAAATAGGGAAATCCCTATTTTTATAAAACCTTAACCCTGGTTCAACTAATCTCAATTCTCGACCTAGCTACACAGTAGTGTATTGGGAGGGTTCCTTGTTTGGATTTCGCTTGCGAGACCTCCCCGCATGAAGGTAGCTAGTGTCACGAATTGAGGAGAGTTCAACCATTGGGAATTTTTGAACTTATATATTTAGTATGTTATTATAGATTATAATGCCGAGGGTTATGTTACAATTGGAGGCTAATGGAGCCTGATTTTAATTTTACGAGTGAAAACTCGGATACAGGGTGTATGGGCGCCCTGGGTAGCTAGTGATTTTTTTTTAAATCTATATGGTTCGACAGGAGAACCAGGAAGGATCGGTATAGTGATCCTAAGAATTGATGTGAGGACTAGATGATATTGAGGTCCTAGGCATGTCTTAAATTTCGCGGACGAAATTTTTGTAGGGTGGGAAGTATGTAACAACCCTCGATTTTTGGAGACTGAGAAATTAAATTTTGGGAAAATAAAATTTAATTAAATTGGAGAATTTCAAAATTTGGGACTTGAGGCCCAAAAATAGAGAATATTTCAAAGTATTCCGGATGATATTTTTTAGGGTACCATCGATCCCGGAAGGGTCGAGATAGTCAAAATGACTGTCATTGGGTCTTATTTCGGCTCCGGAATGTTTTTAAGTTATTTTGGCTCGAATTGGAGTAAACGAGTCATTTAAAGTGTGTATTAACATTTAAAATTGGGTTTATTGTTTTAAGGGATTTAAGGCTTACGGATCAAGCCTTTCTCATTTCGAGAAAGAGAGAAAAACCCTAGAGGGAGAAAGAGAAGGAAAGAAGAAGAGAGGAAGAGAGAGAGGAAGAGGAGCTTGGGGATTTTCGGCTCAACCGCGACATCGAGGACGATCCAACCTCTACAAATCTGAGGCAAGTGTTTAATCTTGCTAAATAGCTATTTGTGTATTTCATTTCATAATTTGTGGGGTAAAGTAATGGATTTTTGGGTATTAACATCAAAACCTAGATTTTTAGGTTTAATCTTGAAATCAATGTTTAAATATGGATTTAATGGATTAGAAATGGTTGGGATTAACTTTGGGTTGATTAATGGTCTTAATATCATAATTTGATGAAAGTTTGGGGATTAGAATGAAGGTTTTAGGGTATAAATTTCGTGGGTTTGCTGAAATAAGGAAATCGGCCAGCTTATCTGGTATGGTCGGTCGACCGCGGTCTGGGGACCGGTCGAACGCGCCTTAAGGAAAAGCCTACTGCATTTCTTCGTAGGCAAAATTTGGACCCGCGGTCGACCGGGGGTCTGGGACTAGTCGACCGGTCCCCTGTTTTTAGCCCAAAACTTAGATTTCTTCTCCCCCTTTTCTTTTGGAGTTTATTCTTAGGGGCTTCCTGAATGGACTATTTTATGGGTTTCCTAAGATGACTTCTAGCCCTTTTTGGTTGGGTTTGTTGATTTGGGGTTCTCTCTTATATAGTAAGAGATATCTTTTGGTGACTTATAGGGGGTCTCTCACTTAGTATCTGATAGTGGGAACTTCTTGGAATCATTGGATAAGAAATATCCATGTATGTTGTGAAATTTCTAGGCCGACATTTATGTCAAATCCTAGTGAGGATAGGATATTGGTAAGATGCAATTCGGGGCCAAATGGAAGAAAATGGTTACATACTCTTTAAGAGTGAGGGGTCTCATATTCTTAGAAATGTTTAGGCTAAGGAACAATTGATAACTCTATAGGAGTTAGGGGTACCGAGATTCATTCGAACCATAGGTGACCTTGGGAACGGCCTGGGGATCGTACTATCGACTAGAATAAGCGGTAGCATAAATTCTAGTTAGGATAGTTTACACGTAATTATGGGGTTATGACTACTGAGATTCCAATACTTGAAATGAGGTTGGAATAAATTGAGGTTTTAGACTATTAAAGCATGTGTGTGCCTATGGTTAAATAGTACTAAAGGTAAATATTGTACTTTTGGTTTTGGATGAAATGTGTAGTGATGGACTCCTACACAAACTCTTGGGTGATAACCCTAATGTTGAATATATATGTATAGATATATACATATGGTTTTGGGAGACTATTCATCATAGGAAAAATGATTGAATATGTTTCAAGTGAGGGATTGTATTCACATATCGAGGTACATTTAATGGAAATTGTGGTGACGGCTTGTATATTGAGGATTATGTATACTTATAGCCGAGTTGATATATCTTATACATATGAACGAGAATTAGTTCGTATATATATTGATATAGCGATGTGTGAATATATGTACATATATCTATGTATGAATATGAATATATGAATATACTTATGTTGTGGACATACATGGTATGGATATTTAAACCGTATATGATGGTTTACTATATTGGATCATATGATGGGATCATATGGATGTATGTGTATTGTGAGCGATATATATACTTATGTGGTTAAGCATACCCCGCTCATGCTATCATTGGGAAGTTTCCGCGCAGAGGGTGAGCATTCTGGCATATAGAGGAAGGTGTGGATATTCCCCAGGTCATAGTCGTCCCTTGTGTTGTTATACGATATATATATATTTTGGGGTGAGACGTGGTGGGTATGTTTCGTCTCATTGAAGGTTGGAACTATGACCGCTTCCCGGGACGTCGTGTGTGTGAGTTACCACGAGGTGGGTGTCATTGATCCCCACCAGGTGGTCCCCAGTTGTTACGTGAGCCGGACTCTGGGAAGATGATAGCATTGATGCAGTTTTATCGGCACTATATATAGCCAGGTATTATATGTGCATGGCCATTGTACATCATATATGGTATGTACACTTGGTCATGGGTATGAATGATGGTATGTATATATATGGTGAGAATAAAATACCTATATATATATTTATATATCCTAGATGAAAGGATATAGAATTTTGGTAAAGTACATCTTGGATGATTTTAATTGTGTACTAGATTGATGGGGGTTGATGTATCGCATATAAGGAATATTTCGGTTACATCATCCCAAGGATATGATTGGAGATGTTAGTTATAGTAATAGTATTATATTGTATATATGGCATTATGGATCTCTAGGATCGACATTGTCAAGGAGTAGTGTAACGGGGTGGTTCCTTGTTTGGATTTCGCTTTGCGAGACACCCCACGCATGAAACGCAGTGCAGTGTTGAAATTGGAGAAAAGTTCTGACAGTTATGGTATGCACGGCATTATGGATCTCTATGATCGACATTGTCAAAGAGTAGTGTAACGGGGCGGTTCCTTGTTTGGATTTCACTTTGCGAGACTCCCCACGCACGAAATGTAGTACATTGTTGAGAGTAGAGAGAAGTTCTGTCGATATTTATGTGTGACATGATGGATCTCCAGGATCGACGTTGACGGGGAGTAGTGTAATGAGGTGGTTCCTTGTTTGGATTTCGCTTTGCGAGACACCCCACGCACGAAACGCAGCGCAGCGTTGAAATTGGAGGGAAGTTGTGTCAATAGTGATTTTTCATGCTTATTAATTAGAATTTAAATTCTATGTTTCAACCCAATTGCATATTGGGTAATCTTATCAAATTGTAATTTGGTTAAAGTATAAACCGGAATCCACTAAGTCTAATAAGGCACATATGATTGAAATAAATGTTTAATTGTGTTTAGAAGGGGGTGGATTCTTGGGGTATGATAGGAAGGTAGATCTCGTGGGTATAGGCTAGACCTATGATACGTTAGATTGTCCTGTTAACAATGGGGGTAATTTACTAATAAATTGAGGACGCGAATAGGTGCGCGCCTTTAGATGAGAGGTGAGTTGGGGCTCCACGAGAGTGCGATCCCACTTTAATTATGAAATAGTGCACCGGTATTTATTATGCACGGTTAAAACACTTGCTAAATATTTTTCACATTCGGGGCTCTGACACGTTTACTTTTCTCTCCTCCTTGTATATATATATATATATTACCACAGGTATCCTGCTGCATGGATGTCGGATGACTTTCTATCCAGAGTCTTGGGAGCCGTGACAGGTGCGGACTGTTGGGGGATGTTTCCTGTAGCCGCTTCCTACTTTCAAAATTCTAGGTAGGATTCATGTTGTACATCGGGTTTGTACCCAAGGGATATTCATATAGATGGTTATATTTATTCCATTCCAGTTAATGTATTTGCTGTGACCCGACAGCTTATTCGGGTCTACTTTTTGTAGTACATTCGGTTGTATTTATTTATTTCATTTTAATTCTAGCATTTCATTTAGCATAGTTCTTGTATGCATTTTACATTTCTTTTTTTTAGTAGTGTTAGATGGTTGTCTGTTGCACATTTTATTTAATTTTAACATCTCGCTTATATGATATCGGGTAGTTAGTCCTATATTATATAGTACTGACAGTTGATGTTGAGACTGGACCATCTGAAACTCCTGATTTAATATAGTATAGGGCTGGCCACCCGTTATTATTTTAGGCGGGTTGTGACAGATGGTATCAGAGCATCAGGTTCTAGAGTCCTTAGGATCTGTGCTAGTTTTATGGATTCTTCCGTTAACGTTCTTGACATAAAGCCCTACAAATAGGACTGTTGTGTTCACTACGTTGTTTTCTTCTGTGAAGTATATTCACTTGATTGACGTTTTGATAACAATTGCTCTTCTTTCATTTCAGACGTCACCTAGATTTTGTCGTCTAGGAAAGGATAGGATTAGAAGTACAATACCCATAGCATATTTTCGGTACGCTTTGATTGAGGGTATTTGTTTTTCCTCGATTTCGGAGGAGATATTGAGGAGATTTCTAGCATTGATGTGAGGTGACTTATCGACAGTTGAGTAAGAAAGGAAAATTTCTTGAATAGTGAACCTTGGACTTAGTAAGGAAAGTCTGAGGAGAGGCTAGTGTAGTACTTGGGAGGTTTAGGTTGAGAAACCAATCAGCCTTCGTTAGGAAACCTGGTGTTGGTGACTCTTACCGATGTGAGGAAGGTGTAGTTGTCCCAATATCAGGAGTGTTGCCTTCTGGGAAGAGGGAGAAAATATGGAGACTCAGTTTTGTTGTGTAGGACTGAGGGAGTTTTCGGTAGTCACCATCGCGTTTTGTCCTTCAAAATGGTTAGGAAGGATTTTTGAGGAAGAAAATTCTTTGAGGAGAATTAGGCCTTGCGAAGGAGGGAGCAAGTGTGGTCTTTGTGCGACATCTTTGGGAATAGTAAAACGTCTTAGGATGAGCTAGTAGAGAGTGGCTCTATTGATTTTGGGAATGTAAATTTCTAAGGTTATTGGTTCAGAGTTTAGTAGATTTATGTGGAGCGGATAGTTTAGCTCATAGTTGTGCTAGTTTTGAGAATTAGATATTGGTTAGCAATATTGTATTTGTTGAGGCCTTGTGTTTTAAACATAAGGTATTTGTTTGGCGTGTCGTAAGGCGCAGAATATATTTATATCGTATTATTGTATAGGCCCTCGGGCGATGTCTAAAATAGGGAAATCCCTCTTTTTATTAAACCTTAACACTGGTTCAACTAATCTCAATTCCCGACCTAGCTACACAGTAGTGTATTGGGAGGGTTCCTTGTTTGGATTTCGCTTGCGAGACCTCCCCCGCACGAAGGTGGCTAGTGTCACGAATTGAGGAGAGTTCAACCATTGGGAATTTTCGAACTTATATATTTAGTAGGTTATTATAGATTATAATGCCGAGGGTTATGTTACAATTGGAGGCTAATGGGGCCTGATTTTAATTTTACGAGTGGAAACTCGGATACAGGGTGTATGGGCGCCCTGGGTAGCTAGTGATTTTTTTTTTTTAATCTATATGGTTCGACAGGAGAACCAGGAAGGATCGGTATAGTGATCCTAAGAATTGATGTGAGGACTAGATGATATTGAGGTCCTAGGCATGTCTTAAATTTCGCGGACGAAATTTTTGTAAGGGGGTATGTATGTAACAACCCTCGATTTTTGGAGACTGAGAAATTAAATTTTGGGAAAATAAAATTTAATTAAATTGGAGAATTTCAAAATTTGGGACTTGAGGCCCAAAAATAGAGAATATTTCAAATTATTCCGGATGATATTTTTGAGGGTACCATCGATCCCGGAAGGGTCGAGATAGTCAAAATGACTGTCATTGGGTCTTATTTCGGCTCCGGAATGTTTTTAAGTTATTTTGGCTCGAATTGGAGTAAACGAGTCATTTAAAGTGTGTATTAAGATTTAAAATTGGGTTTATTGTTTTAAGGGATTTAAGGCTTACGGATCAAGCCTTTATCATTTTGAGAAAGAGAGAAAAACCCTAGAGGGAGAAAGAGAAGGAAAGAAGAAGAGAGGAAGAGAGAGAGGAAGAGGAGCTTGGGGATTTTCGGCCCAACCGTGACATCGAGGACGATCCAACCTCTACAAATCTGAGGCAAGTGTTTAATCTTGCTAAATAGCTATTTGTGTATTTCATTTCATAATTTGTGGGGTAAAGTAATGTATTTTTGGGTATTAACATCAAAACCTAGATTTTTAGGTTTAATCTTGAAATCAATGTTTAAATATGGATTTAATGGATTAGAAATGGTTGGGATTAACTTTGGGTTGATTAATGGTCTTAATATCATAATTTGATGAAAGTTTGGGGATTAGAATGAAGGTTTTAGGGTATAAATTCCGTGGGTTTGCTGAAATATGGAAATCGGCCAGCTTATCTGGTATGGCCGGTCGACCGCGGTCTAGGGACCGGTCGACCGCGCCTTAAGGAAAACCCTACTGCATTTCTTCGTAGGCAAAATTTGGACCCGCGGTCGACCGGGGGTCTGGGACCAGTCGACCGGTCCCCTGTTTTAATCCCAAAACTTAGATTTCTTCTCCCCCTTTTCTTTTGGAGTTTATTCTTAGGGGCTTCCTGAATGGGATGTTTTATGGGTTTCCTAAGATGACTTCTAGCCCTTTTTGGTTGGGTTTGTTGATTTGGGGTTCTCTCTTATATAGTAAGAGATATCTTTTGGTGACTTATAGGGGGTCTCTCACTTAGTACCTGATAGTGGGAACTTCTTGGAATCATTGGATAAGAAATATCCATGTATGTTGTGAAATTTCTAGGCCGACATTTATGTCAAATCCTAGTGAGGATAGGATATTGTTAAGATGCAATTCGGGGCCAAATGGAAGAGAATGGTTACATACTCTTTAAGAGTGAGGGGTCTCATATTCTTAGAAATGTTTAGGCTAAGGAACAATTGATAACTCTATAGGAGTTAGGGGTACCGAGATTTATTCGAACCATAGGTGACCTTGGGAACGGCCTAGGGATCGTACTATCGACTTGAATAAGCGGTAGCATAAATTCTAGTTAGGATAGTTTACACATAATTATGGGGTTATGACTACTGAGATTCCAATACTTGAAATGAGGTTGGAATAAATTGAGGTTTTAGACTATTAAGTCATGTGTGTGCCTATGGATAAATAGTACTAAAGGAAAATATTGTACATTTGGTTTTGGATGAAATGTGTAGTGATGGACTCCTACATAAACTCTTGGGTGATAACCCTAATGTTGAATATATATTGATAGATATATACATATGGTTTTGGGAGACTATTCATCATAGGAAAAATGATTGAATATGTTTCAAGTGAGGGATTGTATTCACATATCGAGGTACATTTATTGGAAATTGTGGTGACGGCTTGTATATTGAGGATTATGTATACTTATGGCCGAGTTGATATATCTTATACATATGAACGAGAATTAGTTCGTATATATATTGATATAGCGATTTGTGAATATATGTACATATATCTATGTATGAATATGAATATATGAATATACTTATGTTGTGGACATACATGGTATGGATATTTAAACCGTATATGATGGTTTACTATATTGGATCATATGATGAGATCATATGGATGTATGTGTATTGTGAGCGATATATATACTTATGTGGTTAAGCATACCCCGCTCATGCTATCATTGGGAAGTTTTCGCGCAGAGGGTGAGCATCCTGGCATATAGAGCAGGGTGTGGATATTCCCCAGGTCATAGTCGTCCCTTGTGTTATTATACGATATATATATATATATTTTGGGGTGAGACGTGGTGGGTATGTTTCGTCTCATTGTCGATTGGAACTATGACCGCTTCCCGGGACATCGTGTGTGTGAGTTACCATGAGGTGGGTGTCGTTGATCCCCACCAGGTGGTCCCCAGTTGTTACGTGAGCCGGACTCTGGGAAGATGATAGCATTGATGCAGTTTTATCGGCGCTATATATAGCCGGGTATTATATGTGCATGGCCATTGTACATCATATATGGTATGTACACTTGGTCATGGGTATGGATGATGGTATGTATATATATGGTGAGAATAAAATACGTATATATATATTTATATATCCTAGATGAAAGGATATAGAATTTTGGTAAAGTACATCTTGGATGATTTTAATTGTGTACTAGATTGATGTGGGTTGATGTATCGCATATAAGGAATATTTCGGTTACATCATCCCAAGGATATGATTGGAGATGTTAGTTGTAGTAATAGTATTATATTGTATATATGGCATTATGGATCTCTAGGATCGACATTGTCAAGGAGTAGTGTAACGGGGTGGTTCCTTGTTTGGATTTCGCTTTGCGAGACACCCCACGCATGAAACGCAGTGCAGTGTTGAAATTGGAGAAAAGTTATGCCAATTATGGTATGCACGGCATTATGGATCTCTATGATCGACATTGTCAAAGAGTAGTGTAACGGGGCGGTTCCTTGTTTGGATTTCGCTTTGCGAGACTCCCCACGCACGAAATGTAGTACATTATTGAGAGTAGAGAGAAGTTCTGTCGATATTTATGTGTGACATGATGGATCTCCAGGATCGACGTTGACAGGGAGTAGTGTAACGGGGTGGTTCCTTGTTTGGATTTCGCATTGCGAGACACCCCACGCACGAAACGCAACGCAGCGTTGAAATTGGAGGGAAGTTGTGTCAATAATGATTTTTCATGCTTATTAATTAGAATTTAAATTCTATGTTTCAACCCAAATGCATATTGGGTAATCTTATTACATTGTAATTTGGTTAAAGTATAAACCGGAATCCACTAAGCCTAATAAGGCACATATGATTGAAATAAATGTTTAATTGTGTTTAGAAGGGGGTGGATTATTGGGGTATGATAGGAAGGTAGATCTCGTGGGTATAGGCTAGACCTATGATACGTTAGATTGTCCTGTTAACAATGGGGGTAATTTACTAATAAATTGAGGACGCGAATAGGTGCGCGCCTTTAGATGAGAGGTGAGTTGGGGCTCCACGAGAGTGCGATCCCACTTTAATTATGAAATAGTGCACCGGTATTTATTATGCACGGTTAAAACACTTGCTAAATATTTCTCACATTCGGGGCTCTGACCCGTTTACTTTTCTCTCCTCCTTGTATATATATATTACCACAGGTATCCTACCGCATGGATGCCGGATGACTTTCTATCCAGAGTCTTGGGAGCCGTGACAGGTGCGGACTGTTGTGGGATGTTTCCTGTAGCCGCTTCCTACTTTCAAAATTCTAGGTAGGATTCATGTTGTACATCGGGTTTGTACCCAAGGGATATTCATATAGATGGTTATATTTATTCCATTCCAGTTATTGTATTTGCTGTGACCCGACAGCATATTCGGGTCTACTTTTTGTAGTACATTCGGTTGTATTTATTTATTTCATTTTAATTCTAGCATTTCATTTAGCATAGTTCTTGTATGCATTTTACATTTCTTTTTTTTAGTAGTGTTAGATGGTTGTCTGTTGCACATTTTCTTTAATTTTAACATCTCGCTTATATGATATCGGGTAGTTAGTCATATATTATATAGTACTGACAGTTGATGTTGAGACTGGACCATCTGAAACTCCTGATTTATTATAGTATAGGGCTGGCCACCCGTTATTATTTTAGGCGGGATATGACAGATGGTATCAGAGCATCAGGTTCTAGAGTCCTTAGGATTTGTGCGAGTTTTATGGATTCTTCCGTTAACGTTCTTGACATAAAGCCCTACAAATAGGACTGTTGTGTTCACTACTTTGTTTTCTTCTGTGAAGTATATTCACTTGATTGACGTTCTGATAACAATTGCTCTTGTTTCGTTTCAGACGTCGCCTAGATTTTGTCGTCTAGGAAAGGATAGGATTAGAAGTACAATACCCATAGCATATTTTGGGTACGCCTTGATTGGGGGTATTTGTTTTTCCTCGATTCCGGAGGAGATATTGAGGAGATTTCTAGCATTGGTGTGAGGTGATTTATCGGCAGTTGAGTAAGAAAGGAAAATTTCTTGAATAGTGAACCTTGGACTTAGTAAGGAAAGTCTGAGGAGAGGTTAGTGTAGTCCTTGGGAGGTTTAGGTTGAGAAACCAGTCAGCCTTCGTTTGGAAACCTGGTGTTGGTGACTCTTACCGATGTGAGGAAGGTGTAGTTGTCCCAATATCAGGAGTGTTGCCTTCTGGGAAGAGGGAGAAAATATGGAGACTCAGTTTCGTTGTGTAGGACTGAGGGAGTTTTCGGTAGTCACCATCGCGTTTTGCCCTTCAAAATGGTTAGGAAGGATTTTTGAGGAAGAAAATTCTTTGAGGAGAATTAGGCCTTGAGAAGGAGGGAGCAAGTGTGGTCTTTGTGCGACATCTTTGGGAATAGTAAAACGTCTTAGGATGAGCTAGTAGAGAGTGGCCCTATTGATTTTGGGAATGTAAATTGATAAGCTTATTGGTTCAGAGTTTAGTAGATTTATGTGGAGCGGATAGTTTAGCTCATAGTTGTGCTAGTTTTGAGAACTAGATATTGGTTAGCAATATTGTATTTGTTGAGGCCTTGTGTTTTAAACATAAGGTGTTTGTTTGGCGTGTCGTAAGGCACAGAATATATTTATATCGTATTATTGTATAGGCCCTCGGGCGATGACTAAAATAGGGAAATCCCTCTTTTTATAAAACCTTAACCCTGGTTCAACTAATCTCAATTCTCGACCTAGCTACACAGTAGTGTATTGGGAGGGATCCTTGTTTGGATTTCTCTTGCGAGACCTCCCCCGCACGAAGGTAGCTAGTGTCACGAATTGAGGAGAGTTCAACCATTGGGAATTTTCGAACTTATATATTTAGTATGTTATTATAGATTATAATGCCGAGGGTTATGTTACAATTGGAGGCTAATGGAGCCTGATTTTAATTTTACGAGTGAAAACTCGGATACAGGGTGTATGGGCGCCCTGGGTAGCTAGTGATTTTTTTTTAAATCTATATGGTTCGACAGGAGAACCAGGAAGGATCGGTATAGTGATCCTAAGAATTGATGTGAGGACTAGATGATATTGAGGTCCTAGGCATGTCTTAAATTTCGCGGACGAAATCGTTGTAAGGGGGGGAAGTATGTAACAACCCTCGATTTTTGGAGACTGAGAAATTAAATTTTGGGAAAATAAAATTTAATTAAATTGGGGAATTTCAAAATTTGGGACATGAGGCCCAAAAATAGAGAATATTTTAAAGTATTCCGGATGATATTTTTGAGGGTACCATCGATCCTGGAAGGGTCGAGATAGTCAAAATGACTGTCATTGGGTCTTATTTCGGCTCCGGAATGTTTTTAAGTTATTTTGGCTCGAATTGGAGTAAACGAGTCATTTAAAGTGTGTATTAACATTTAAAATTGGGTTTATTGTTTTAAAGGATTTAAGGCTTACGGATCAAGCCTTTCTCATTTTGAGAAAGAGAGAAAAACCCTAGAGGGAGAAAGAGAAGGAAAGAAGAAGAGAGGAAGAGAGAAAGGAAGAGGAGCTTGGGGATTTTCGGCCCAACCGCGACATCGAGGACGATCCAACCTCTACAAATCTGAGGCAAGTGTTTAACCTTGCTAAATAGCTATTTGTGTATTTCATTTCATAATTTGTGGGGTAAAGTAATGGATTTTTGGGTATTAACATCAAAACCTAGATTTTTAGGTTTAATCTTGAAATCAATGTTTAAATATGGATTTAATGGATTAGAAATGGTTGGTATTAACTTTGGGTTGATTAATGGGCTTAATATCATAATTTGATGAAAGTTTGGGGATTAGAATGAAGGTTTTAGGGTATAAATTCCGTGGGTTTGCTGAAATAAGGAAATCGGCCAGCTTATCTGGTATGGCCGGTCGATCGCGGTCTGGGGACCGGTCGACCGCGCCTTAAGGAAAAGCCTACTGCATTTCTTCGTAGGAAAAATTTGGACCCGCGGTCGACCGGGGGTCTGGGACCAGTCGACCGGTCCCCTGTTTTTAGCCTAAAACTTAGATTTCTTCTCCCCCTTTTCTTTTGGAGTTTATTCTTAGGGGCTTCCTGAATGGGCTGTTTTATGGGTTTCCTAAGATGACTTCTAGCCCTTTTTGGTTGGGTTTGTTGATTTGGGGTTCTCTCTTATATAGTAAGAGATATCTTTTGGTGACTTATAGGGTGTCTCTCACTTAGTATCTGATAGTGGGAACTTCTTGGAATCATTGGATAAGAAATATCCATGTATGTTGTGAAATTTCTAGGCCGACATTTATGTCAAATCTTAGTGAGGATAGGATATTGTTAAGATGAAATTCGGGGCCAAATGGAAGAGAATGGTTACATACTCTTTAAGAGTGAGGGGTCTCATATTCTTAGAAATGTTTAGGCTAAGGAACAATTAATAACTCTATAGGAGTTAGGGGTACTGAGATTTATTCGAACCATAGGAGACCTTGGGAACGGCCTGGGGATCGTACTATCGACTAGAATAAGCGGTAGCATAAATTCTAGTTAGGATAATTTACACGTAATTATGGGGTTATGACTACTGAGATTCCAATACTTGAAATGAGGTTGGAATAAATTGAGGTTTTAGACTATTAAGTCATGTGTGTGCCTATGGTTAAATAGTACTAAAGGTAAATATTGTACTTTTGGTTTTGGATGAAATGTGTAGTGATGGACTCCTACACAAACTCTTGGGTGATAACCCTAATGTTGAATATATATGTATAGATATATACATATGGTTTTGGGAGACTATTCATCATAGGAAAAATGATTGAATATGTTTCAAGTGAGGGATTGTATTCACATATCGAGGTACATTTAATGGAAATTGTGGTGACGGCTTGTATATTGAGGATTATGTATACTTATAGCCGAGTTGATATATCTTATACATATGAACGAGAATTAGTTCGTATATATATTGATATAGTGATGTGTGAATATATGTACATATATCTATGCATGAATATGAATATACGAATATACTTATGTTGTGGACATACATGGTATGGATATTTAAACCGTATATGATGGTTTACTATATTGGATCATATGATGGGATCATATGGATGTATGTGTATTGTGAGCGATATATATACTTATGTGGTTAAGCATACCCCGCTCATGCAATCATTGGGAAGTTTCCGCGCAGAGGGTGAGCATCCTAGCATATAGAGCAGGGTGTGGATATTCCCCAGGTCATAGTCGTCCCTTATGTTATTATACGATATATATATATATATATTTTGGGGTGAGACGTGGTGGGTATGTTTCGTCTCATTGTCGGTTGGAACTATGACTGCTTCCCGGGACGTCGTGTGTGTGAGTTACCACGAGGTGGGTGTCGTTGATCCCCACCAGGTGGTCCCCAGTTGTTACGTGAGCCGGACTCTGGGAAGATGATAGCATTGATGCAGTTTTATCGGCGCTATATATAGCCGGGTATTATATGTGCATGGCCATTGTACATCATATATGGTATGTAAACTTGGTCATGGGTATGGATGATGGTATGTATATATATGGTGAGAATAAAATACCTATATATATATATTTATATATCCTAGATGAAAGGATATAGAATTTTGGTAAAGTACATCTTGGATGATTTTAATTGTGTACTAGATTGATGGGGGTTGATGTATCGCATATAAGGAATATTTCGGTTACATCATCCCAAGGATATGATTGGAGATGTTAGTTGTAGTAATAGTATTATATTGTATATATGGCATTATGGATCTCTAGGATTGACATTGTCAAGGAGTAGTGTAACGGGGTGGTTCCTTGTTTGGATTTCGCTTTGCGAGACACCCCACGCATGAAACGCAGTGCAGTGTTGAAATTGGAGAAAAGTTCTGCCAGTTATGGTATGCACGGAATTATGGATCTCTGTGATCGACATTGTCAAAGAGTAGTGTAACGGGGCGGTTCCTTGTTTGGATTTCGCTTTGCAAGACTCCCCACGCACGAAATGTAGTACATTGTTGAGAGTAGAGAGAAGTTCTGTCGATATTTATGTGTGACATGATGGATCTCCAGGATCGACGTTGACATGGAGTAGTGTAACGGGGTGGTTCCTTGTTTGGATTTCGCTTTGCGAGACACCCCACGCACAAAACGCAGCGCAGCGTTGAAATTGGAGAGAAGTTGTGTCAATAATGATTTTTCATGCTTATTAATTAGAATTTAAATTCTATGTTTCAACCCAATTGCATATTGGGTAATGTTATTAAATTGTAATTTGGTTAAAGTATAAACCGGAATCCACTAAGCCTAATAAGGCACATATGATTGAAATAAATGTTTAATTGTGTTTAGAAGGGGGTTGATTCTTGGGGTATGATAGGAAGGTAGATCTCGTGGGTATAGGCTAGACCTATGATACGTTAGATTGTCCTGTTAACAATGGGGGTAATTTACTAATAAATTGAGGACGCCAATAGGTGCGCGCCTTTAGATGAGAGGTGAGTTGGGGCTCCACGAGAGTGCGATCCCACTTTAATTATGAAATAGTGCACCGGTATTTATTATGCACGGTTAAAACACTTGCTAAATATTTTTCACATTCGGGGCTCTGACCCGTTTACTTTTCTCTCCTCCTTGTATATATATATTACCACAGGTATCCTACCGCATGGATGCCGGATGACTTTCTATCCAGAGTCTTGGGAGCCGTGACAGGTGCAGACTGTTGCGGGATGTTTCCTGTAGCCGCTTCCTACTTTCAAAATTCTAGGTAGGATTCATGTTGTACATCGGGTTTGTACCCAAGGGATATTTATATAGATGGTTATATTTATTCCATTCCAGTTATTGTATTTGCTGTGACTCGACAGCTTACTCGGGTCTACTTTTTGTAGTACATTCGGTTGTATTTATTTATTTCATTTTAATTCTAGCATTTCATTTAGCATAGTTCTTGTATGCATTTTACATTTCTTTTTTTTAGTAGTGTTAGATGGTTGTCTGTTGCACATTTTCTTTAATTTTAACATCTCGCTTATATGATATCGGGTAGTTAGTCATATATTATATAGTACTGACAGTTGATGTTGAGACTGGACCATCTGAAACTCCTGATTTAATATAGTATAGGGCTGGCCACCCGTTATTATTTTAGGCGGGTTGTGACAGTTAAGTTTTGTCACGGTTAAAAACCGTGAGAAACCCTAAAAAATTGTCATGGTCATTGACCATGATAAATCTGGACAGAATTTAAAAAAAACTGTTGGGCAGTTTGGCTACTGCCTAACAGTATATTTTTACCTGTTATAGTAAAATTGTACATGTTTAAATAGCATATATCCAAATGAAATAGAAATAATCCACCAAATCATTGCATATATAATTCCATATCCAAATAAAATAAAAATACAATCCATTTCCAAACAAAAATGTAACAGATCAAAACAATTCAAATATAATCCAAGTGTCCAAACAAAAATAGATACAAATAATGTCACGCCATAGAGTCTGGGGTAGGTTCGAGGAGGAAGGAAGGCTACACGATATATGCATTGAGACACCCCTCAATATGTGTCACGCCGCATTGTTCACGCAACCACAATGCGAATTTCTCCTTCGTGGTTATCACATGAGTTACAAGCATATTGGGCTAGATGTTTCAGAGGATATGTCCATAAACCGTTATACTTGGGATGGTATTCGGGTCTCTTAACCCCCTCGCTATCCGCTGGCCATCATATATGTCGCGTAAAAACACGCTCAACCAACCGATTATTGACATAGGCCACTGGACGGGATCCCAGTAGGGGACTGGATCATCAAGCAGTGAGTCTGCATATATCGGTGATGAAGCAGTGGCATCCACGTCCACATCCTCATCCTCATCCTTATCCTCATCCACCTCTTCCTCCACCATATTCTCCTTCCCCTTCCCCTTCCCCTTTCCCTTGCCCTTTCCACCCAACTGATGCTTCATGAATGCATACATATCTAGGACCGTCTTCTCCAACCTTAATAGCTTCGCATCATACGTGTCCACCTAATGAGCCAACACGATGTTGCTCGTCTCCATTTCGATGATCCTAGATTTGCCCACCCTAGTCCTCCCCTTACAATCAGCACCGAACATTTGGCTGAGTGCGTCCATGGATAAACATGCCTTGTCGACATCAGACCGCGAGTCATGCACTTCCTTAAGCTTTGCCTAAAACGACAAAAAGCACACGATTAGTTAATTAAGTAAATAAAAAAATTATAACGTAATTAACAAAAACTAAACTGTCGGATTACTTACAATTGTGTAACACCCCTCTCGCCTGGGGAGAGTGAGCGGCGCGCTACTCATCGATAAAACTAACCAAAATCCACAATATAAACAAGGTATAGAGCATCTAAAACCCACAATATAAAAGAATCCACTAATCTCAAATTTCTCCAAATAAAAACAACAATTCTCTCGAAATATATACAACATTAAAATATTCTCCAATGCTCTATACATCCAAAATAAATAAAATAAAAGTCTTCTCTCTTGTATTAAAAATCTTCCCAAAATAATCCTCGCTAAAATCAATCTCCATAGCGCCCCAAAATCCGCGTTAACCTGCCACTAAAAGAAAATATGGGAAAGTACACAATACGATAGGAAGATGCTCAATAAAAATATTAGCGAAGAATAAAATGTAACAATACAAATACGAATATGCAAATCTCAATAGTATTTTATCAATAAATTTCTCAATAACACATTAACCGGGTCACCAGGCCTCACCCCATCCGCATATGCTTTAACAAGTCATAGCCCTTGGAAGCAGAAATTTTGGCGGGTGCCCAACGTCCGTGCCATATTAAAATCTCATGACAACGTGCTCAACGACAACATGAATAATACCAAATGAATCAAAATAATTCCAACAATTATTTTTACAGATTTCGGTGAATTTAACAATTCAAAATATGAGTTCAATTAACAAGAATTCAATGGAATAAACACTCGCGAGATTTAGGAGCATATTGTGTAAAACCCCATACCTCAAAATTATGACATGAATCATCACATAATTTCAGTCTCAAAATCTAAACACACCATCACGTTCCTCTCGCAAAAATAATCAAATCTCCTTGTAGCCCAAACTCGAGAAAACACCAAATAAGCCTTTTAATCTAAGGTTGAAATCTTGAATAAGTTTGGGGCTATGGCTTGTATATGAAAGGGAGTAATTTTGGAGGTCTTCTGATTGAAAGGTTTAAAAAAAAGTGAATTGAAAAGCCAAGCCATGAATTTGTTGATATATAAAGGATTAAGAGTTTGATTAAGAAAAGAGTTCTAATGAGATACAAACACTAAAATTTTTATTCCGGACGATCGGACCGTTGGAATTGGATGAAATTTTATAGAGAATTAGCTGAAGACGAGAGCAAGCTACAAAACAAAATTCAGCTCGATCGGATTCTTCAATATTTTTAAATATATATTTTTTGCTAGAGAGTTTTTTGTTTTGAGGACTCTTAGAGAGTTTTATGCTTTTAGGACTCTTCTATATAATAAAAATTCAATTAAAACTCCATTTTAATTCCGATTTTGAAACCGTTTAAAATTCTCGCCTTTAAAAATAATAACCAACATATTTGAGTAATGAAAATAATTTTATCTCAAAATTTATTTTTCCTCTTTATTTCAAAAATTCCCCAAAAATTACACGGGTTGTTACAAATTGTGGTCGTGACGCTCGCGAATACCTCCTTATCCTTGCCCTTCTTTGTCCGAATTGCCACATAAGGATCGATCCTATGTGGCCTACCCCTAGGACCACTCCTCGTCCCCTGAAATAAAATAATGCAAAATTAATAAGTAACGCAAAGTAAAATAATGCAGAATAACATATTTATATAATTATAGAAAAATAAAAACTTACCATCCTGTGCTCCACCTTGGCGTAACATGTCCTACCGGAGTAGTGCACGCCCATTTTTTTTCTTGATTTTCCCTCCCCAATTGGCGAGATGCCAATTGTCGCTCCTCGATCTCATTTTCGATGAACTTTTGCCACTTTGCCAATGTGATCAGCTCACGCAGTCTGAGAATAGAGTCCCGAGTTTTCCCAATATACTGGGGCAATAAATTTTTTTTCCACGTCTTATGTTGTTCCCTCAACTACTCCAGCATGGAATCACAGAGCTGCGGGGCCAGGCCGAATGGTTCCTTTCAAATAAATACAAAACAAAAAGAAAGTTAGTGTTAGCTAATAAATATAAATACAAAATATAAATATAAATATAAATATAAATATATATTGAAATTGAAATTGAAATTAAAATATAAATATAAATATAATACCTGTAGTGCCGCCCAAACAGCAAACTTGAACTTATTTGGCACCACCCTCCAATTAGTGTATCCCGGGCTGATAATCGTCTTCACCAACTTGAGCTCATGCACATTGTTGCAATTTGAGGAAAATTTGGCAGTGTGTTCCCATAGTTCTCCAAGTACACGCCGTAGATTTGCAATTGTGAGTATTATTTCAATTGATAATTGAAATAACACTCAACATCGCATCATCTACTATGTACCGAGAGAACATTAAGATACGACTGCATAACTTCCTCCAAAAGTAACAAGTTTAAGCCACTAATAATTTTATTATACAGAAACTATACAGTCCCAAACTGTCAAAACGGGACAATTCGAGAGATCTCATTATAGGGGTAATGACTCTTGAACGGGTCTAAGGGCTATTAAATGCGTACACATAAGAACTAGAAGGATAGTATTTATGCGCACTATATGTAATTTCAAGTATGTTTCATTTAATTATGATAAGTCCGTGGTCGTGCCACTCTCGAATGGGTCGTGACACTAAGTAATTTTAGAAAAAAGTTGAAAACTCCCCCTCCCCCTATTTTGACAACAATCCAGTGATCGTGCCACTTTCAAAATTAACCAACCCAACAAAGTAAGACAATATAATTATTTAAGGATTTATTAGTGTGAATTAAATTAAGGATTTAAAAAAAATAACAACCAACTTCCATATCCAACCACATCCGTCCAATAAAACAATATTTATTAACGTTAACAATTAATTCATCTACTCAATTAATTCAACGTTAACAATTTCAAACCTAAATAAAAATATAGAAACAATATTTATAATGTTAAATTAATTTTATTCTCTAAACAATAAGATTCAATCAATATTAACAATACCTATTAATTTCAATCCCAACTAACATCACCCAATCAACATTAGCAATTAATTTCAAGTCCCCAATCAACATTAACACTTAATTTCAAGTCCTAAACTAAACATTATTTTCAAGTCCTAAATTAACAATTAATTTCAAGCCCTAAACATTAACAATTAATTTCAACACCCCCTCCCCCCCTCCCCCAACCACTTCCCCTTCCCCCCCCCCCCCCACACACACACTCACTCACCTGCACAGAGACACACACACACACACCACCCCTATACCCCTTGCCCCTCCCCCACCACACACACACACACCACCCACCCACATACACACACACACATTCCCCCCCCCCCCCCCCCCACACACACACACACATATATATATATACAAAGGAAAGATAAAGATAGGAAAACACTAACCTGAAAATCTCTTAGAGAGAGAGAGAGAGTAGTCGCTTAAAGAGAGAAAAAAAGAGGGAAGTGAAAACGGTGGGAAAAAGAAGAGGGGATGGCTTTTTTACTGACAAAGTTGTCACGGACCTGTCACAGTCTTTCATCGTGACAACTTTATAAGGTTGTCACGGCCTTGTCACGGTCATTGGCCGTGACAAAAAAATTCATATTTTTTTGTCATGGTCAGTGACCGTGACAAGGCTGACCGGTTGAAAGGTGATAATTTGACCTTTTTTGGTGTAGTGCATCCATAATAATCAAAGAAATAACTGAGTAGATAATCCAATCCTCATAATCCTTGAGATTGAGAATCAATGCATCATTTGAAAATGTTATAGATCGTGAAGGTTTAATCTAGTTTTATACACTTGAATCTCGCCCTTATCCCATTTAACACATTCCCAATGTAACTGTATGATCCTCTTTGAGTTATTAGACAAGTTACCGAACCATTAGACATGTTCTATAGTCATGATAAAGTACTAAGATCATACTCGTAGCTTTATCGATGAGATGTCAAATCCCCATCTAGATTGTGAACTATTTAATTGAGCTAACATTGTAATTTCGATGTTCAATGATTAGGCTTAACCCAACTGACCAGAATTCCTACTAAGTTCAACTGACCAATATATATGCAACATAATTACGATAAATACAAGTCATTCTCATAAGGATGATCGTAAGATCATAATTTTCCTTATTGAAAATTTGGATTCAAAACGTGTTTTTTGGTGCGTGTCAATTTTTTTAAAGATCATTTACACAATTGAATTTCTCATCATCGACACATCGACATCAACACAACACAAATGACCCATCATGCTAAAGTTCCAAGAAAAACAAATACATATAGCATGTGAGAAAAGTTATTTTTTAAAATATAAAAATCATTTTTACTTTGGTTAATTTTTAAAATATATTTTAGAATTTTTTAAAGGATTGTTTTTAAGTTTTTATGCTATAGTATTTATAATGACAGTGCTTGATTGGAATATTAATTCTTCCCTAAAATAATTAAACCTACAGGTATTCTTTAAAATGAATAAAAACATTTTTGGCTTGCTCTCCACAGCAGCTGACTATGGCCAAACCGTGTGTCCTTCACAACCGCAAACACAATTCTATTTGGTACGATCATGAAACCTTTTCGTGCGACTGGGGATCCTGTTGGTTTTAACTTGGTCAAAATTTGGTTTAAATATATATTTTTTAGTTTATTTATTGTACAACTCTTTTTACTTATCTTGAAAAACATATATAAAGTTTAATTCATGATTTGTTTTTTCAAGACCTCCATTTGAGTCTGTAGAGAACTGTTGTGAGCCTGAAACCCTTAGGTTTTGAACACCAAATACCAAATTTTAATCCAAGTGTCTGTGTATAGGATTGGAACACCAAAGACCATATTTAAATCCAATTAATTAACCAAGTGAGCAATTAATATAATTTTAATTCAAGCATCGATTAAACATAAACTGTGAAAAAATTTATCCCAATTTTATCTTGTCTAAGCATACATCTAGGTGATCATGGAAGAATACAATAAACCAATCACACAACTTCGTGATATACGTGGAAAAATCATAATGGGAAAAATCTCGAATGATTTAGCCTACACAAATTCACTACAATATATGGTTTATACAACTGTGATAAACAATCTTACTCAGAGACTACACACTTTCAAGCCTGATGTAGCCTTCACTACTTAAACCTTATTTAGAAAATAATGAAGAAATCCACCAATGACTTCACAACGCAATCCCCATGCATCTTGGTGTCTATCAATCTATTGAGGAGTTTGATATGTCTGATTGTAATAGGATCACTCCATATGACTCTCTCGCCCTTTTTATGGGGCTCATGTCTCTTGAAGAACTTCATTTGAAATCAACGTAGTCCTTACCACACTATAAGTTGATGAAGAAATAGGGTTCCTCTTTTACTCCTCTATTGTGAATCACATGATCCACTCAGGATGGTATTACCAAGATCCAATCCCAATATATAACAATAGTTTAGCCGATGAAGGAAAACATGTTGCCGAAGAATCCTTTATGTCAGAAATGATTTTCAAAGGAAGTAAAATCCTAGAGAAATATAAGAAAACTGTAATACCCCATATTTTTAAGAATTAAATAATTATGAGATTAATTATTATTGTGGGATTAATTAAATTAAAATGTGAGAATTTAATTGTTGATTAATCCGGATTTAAAATAAATATTAACTAACGTGCCAGGGTTAATACTTATTGATTGAATATTACCGTGTGATATGTAATATGGAACTATACACTTCGGGAAATTGTCAAGAATAAGAAATACGACAGTTTAGTAATTTAAGTCAGACGCGCGTGCGAGTCGTGTCGGGACTAAATTAATGGAATAAATATGTTAATTATTTTAGTATCTCGTATGGTCATTTCGGGTGCACCGTTGAGACCGAAAGGGTCGAAATAGTCAAAATAGTATACCCGGGTGTTTAGTTTGGGTCCCGAGACAATTTTAGGCCTAACCGTCACCCCGAGAGGGCATTATGGTAAATTGTATTTTTGGACTTAATTAATGGATGAAAATTAGGAGTTATTTTTATCAGCCAAAAAAATTCCTTTAGGGTTAAGAGATACATAAAGTAAGAACGACCATAGAAAGTGCGAGGGAGAACCAATTTCCAAGAGGGAAGGCTCGATTAGCACCACCTTGCACAACCACCATCACCACCGTGTAGATCAGGAAGAGGGGAACACAGCCATACCAACAACGTCAAGAAATCAGTCGACTAATTTGATGCAAGTGTTTATTACTTGCTGTACCTTAGCATTTATCATACTCATGTTAGTATAGGGATGTTATAAACATGTTTCGGTTCATAAAAGTGATGGAAGTTGGAGAATTAGGATGTGTAAATTGAATCTAAGATTTATTTAATTGAAACCATCCATGTATGTAGAATGAAAATCACGTTTTGATGAACTTATGTGAAGAATGAATATGGGAAATATGTGTTATTGAGTAAGAAGTTTAACAACTAGGGTTTTGGTGAATAATTTGGGGGTTTCATAATTCTGTGATGATTCGTAATGAGATAATGATGTTAGGATGTTAGAATCCATATATAATTGTTAGAATTCGATTTAGGATTGATTGGTTGCTGTTTGGGATGTTAATTTAGAGGTTTTAGGGTTGAAAATGGTGGGAAAACGCTGGAATTCTAGGTAGAAGACGAAACAGTAGGTCTCGCGCGAAGTCGTTCAAGCGAGATTGCATCTCGCACGAAGTCGCTCGAGCGATACGCGGAAGTCGTTCGAACGACATGCCATCTGGTTCGAGCGATATGGTCAATTTCCAAGAAATTTCTTAGGGGCAGTTTTTGAATTTTCCAGTCTTTACGAGTGAGAGAAATTACCAATTAACAGAATTAAAACGAGGCAAGCCCACGAGAAAGTATGTGAGTTTTACACTTAAATTAATCCGAAAAAGAAGAGTTACTTTGGATATTACTAAAGGATTGTGGTAACTTAGTAATACTATAAAATACATAATATTGAGAATGAAATATGTATGGAATATATACATGAAGGCTGGGGAGAATACCTATAAATATTAATAGGATTTTTGAATGCCTATTACTTGTTTAATATTATTTGTATGACATACCTAGCTACATGGTATCATGGGGGTTATGTAGAGACAGTCTTATCCTCGGTGACCTTCGGAGGGATATTTGACTCGTATCTCAGAACGTAGTACTGTGAAGACTTATTTGTGAGTTGATAGGTCAGCTAACTATGGGAGCGTAGATATGTGCGTGACCCATAGGTATGAGAACTATGTTTTCCGCCACTATGTGTGTTTTGTGTATATGGTTCGTGGGAGACTTCCGAACCGACAGACCTTATTAGAGTACGAGATGTACCGGGATATGATAGCAGAGTATGCAATGCACTACAAGTTTAGCCTTGGGGTGCTGTATTGTATATGTATATTATATAGGTGAATGTATATATATACTTGTGTTATTCTTACTGTGAGATAATTGTAGGTCATTTGGATAGTATCGTCTTAAGTGACGTAAGCTATGAATACTTAACTTAGTGTAATAACACTTAAACGGATTAATAATGATGTTATTAATAATGTGGAATAGTGGGAATCACGGGTCACTATTACGAGGTATAACAAGAAGTATAAATAGTTATCTAGTTAGAAGTGTTACGGATGGCTAGGTGAGAATAGATGTACGTTAGGCGTCCACAATAGACGAGAGGTGAGAATCTCATGTGAGAGTTCGAACCAACATGCATTTAATACTTTCTTTATTGCAAATTTTAAATGCTTGGTAAAACAAATATTTTACACATCGGGATCTGACCCGTTTCTTGCATCTCTTATCTCTCTTTCTCTCTCTATATATATATATATGTATTACATCAGGTGCTCAGCCACGGGGACACCAGGCTTAGAGTTTTGGATTGCTTGGCGTGCTCCAGCTTTTGTGGAAGCTGTAGGTCTTTGCATTAGACGCCTCCATCATTTCATTACCGTTCTGTTTAGACTTTATATTTAAGGCATGCGTCGTCCATTCCTTAGACAATTATTTGATATTGTATTCGGTTTATTTTCTTTTCATTTCAGTTGTATTTATTGTTCCTATGGTACTTGATTTAGAGTTTTAAATCTGGAATGTTTTATCCAGTCTTATCTATTTCAGCTTGTGATTCAGACTTAGTATTTACATTAATTTGTTGTGGTGAATGATTGATGTTTATATTCTCGGATTAAAAATTGAAAGATTATTTTAAAAAGGGAAAATATTTTGACACTAGCTTAATTAATTATTAGGTAGTTAATAAGGTTATTATGTTTTCGACAGTAGTGCTAAGAATGAACCAACCGAACATTCTGTTTTAAATTTTATAAAGGACTGATCACCCGATATTTAATTGGGCGGGGTGTTACAGGTGGTATCAGAGCATCAGGTTCTAGAGTAATTTAGGATATGTATGGCTTACTATGTTTTCAGCTTTGCGTCCTTTGATATAGAGCCCTATCTTTAGGACTGTTGTGATCTTAATTTTTGCGATTTCGTCTTCAGCTATTTGAGATTTTATAATAACTGTGGACTAATAAAATCCTTTCTTGTCTCCGATGCCTCCTCGACGTGCACTAAGAAACGGACAGGCCTAGCTAGAATAGCCGGCAGCGCAGACTCAGGGGATAATGAACACAGCAGAGGTTGCATCAATAGTTGAACAAGTGGTGAATGCAGCCATAGCGGTGGTACAGCAGGCCCCACCCTAAGCTCAGGAAGTAGCACCAGTTCCAGTGCATCCATTTCTCACTACATGGGAAAGAGTGAGAGAGTCCTTTCAGAGGGCATGTCCCCTAGAGTTTATGGGCAGTTCATATGTGATTATTTCTAGTCAGTGGAAGAAGGACATACATTGACACCTTCGTATGTATGAGTGCACTGAAGTTCAGAGGAAAGTTTTAGCTACCTTCAAGCTGAGAAAGGCAGCCTTATAGTGGTGGGAATCCACTACTACTACTGAGGAGTGAGATTTGATGACGGTCAGTGATTTTTGGGTGCAGTTCGACCGCAAGTACTTTCCTTCCTCCGTCAAGACCGAAATGAGGCGAAAACTTTTAAGCCTTACCCAGGAAGGGAGGGAAGTTATGGAATATGAGGAGGAGTTCACGTGATTGATAAACATGGTACCGGATGAGGTGCCTACTGAGGAGAAGCGCATTCAAATGTTCATGGATGGCCTCACCTAGAGGATCAGGCAGTATCTTCTAGGTAACCTCTCATTACAGACCTATTCTAATGTGCTTAATGCATCACCGCTACATTGCCAGAACCACCGCTTACATATGACTGGGAGCAAATGAGCGGGGGAGTCCAACCAGTCGGGCAGGATAAGAGGTAATGGTGCCAGCGAGGCACAACTAGCTCAGGGTCAGCAGAGGCAGGTTGATTAGAGTTCCCAACGGGGGATTCTAACCGATTCAGGTCAGGGGGTTTCCGTCAGGGTCAGGGAGGTTTTAGGTCTATCCCCCGCTAGGGGTATTTTAGTGATAGGTTCTATAGGAACTGGACGATCCTATTTGGTCAAATACCTAGCGACAAACTCCTCATGGCTAGTAGGGCCAACAACAGTTTAGGCAGGGCCAACAGGGCCAAGGGGGAGGTGGGAATGGCCAGCAGGACTTAGGATAGCAGGGACAGCGAGGGGGAAACTTTGGTGGGAAGTGTTTTATATGTGGTAAGATTGACCACAAGAGACATAACTGTCCTGAGTGGGGCAGGCCCCACAGCAGTAGCAGAAGGGTACCTGGTAGGAGCCCCAGAGATCGATTTTTCTCGCCGCCCTCCCAGCACCACCTCAGATACCAGCGTTGCCAGCTATTATAGCAGTTCCGATGCAGCAGGGGCAGTTGCAGTATGGACGTGTCTATAACGTCCACCAGGCAGCAGTTCCGCATGCACCACCCGTAGTGGAGGGTAAGTTTTCTATCCATGGTACTTTGGGTAGTATGTTATTTGACATGGGGGCATAACACTCCTTTATAGCCACTAGCTTTGCATGGGCCACTGGGTTGTTAGGAACGACAGAGAGTATAATGACATATGTAGACTCACCGTTAGGTAGTGGATCGTTAATTTTCTTCATATGTCGGGGAGTAGGCTTAGAGATTGCCAGTTTGATTTTATCGGCTGATATGCTAGTATTAGATATGTTTGAGTACGACGCCATTATTGGCATGGACTGGCTAGTCGAGTATAGGGCCATGATTGATTGCTTTATCAGGAGTATTGTGTTCGCCATTTCGGGCCAGGAGATGTTCTTAGTGGCGATGCCTCGTTCCAGGGGAGGGTCGTCCACCCACCTGCTTTATATAGAGGATGAGACCTCTGCACTAGCGGTTCCACTCGATTTAATTTCGATCTTCTGCGAGTTTGATGATGTATTTCAGGATACACCGGGGTTGCCTCCGAGTAGGGAGATCGATTTTATGATAGACTTAACACCGGGTACTCGTCTGATAGCACGTGCGCCTTACCGTATGGCTCTGACAGAGATGAGGGAGTTATGGGAACAGATAAGACAGTTATTGGGACAGGGTTTCATCTGTAGGAGTACCTCGCCTTGGGATGCCCCAGTTCTGTTTGTGCAGAAGAGGGATGGGTCCCTATGACTTTGTATTGATTATCGGGAGCTTAATAAAGTCACGATATGGAATAAGTATCCGTTTCCTCGCATCGATGACTTGTTCGACCAACTGAGAGGAGCATCCCACTTCTCGAAGATAGACTTGAGATCCGGGTACCATTAGCTACACATCAGTGAGAAGGACATGGCTAAGACTGCTTTTTTAACGAGGTATGGGTTGTATGAATTCAGGGTTATGCCATTTGGGCTAACCAATGCCCTAGCGGTATTTATGGACTAGATGAACAGAGTATTTAGAGAGTTCCTAGATCAGTTTTTCATTGTCTTCATAGATGACATACTGATTTATTCTTCCACCGAGGAGGAGCATGCCGAGAACTTACGTATGGTTCTGAAGACCTTACGAGAGCATGAGTTGTATGCCAAGTATAAGAAGTGTGAATTTTAGTAGCGAGAGGTACAGTTTTTGGGACGCATTGTATCAGAGAGAAGGATATCTGTGGAACCTAGTAAGGTGTCCGCGGTGAGGGAGTGGGGATAGCCTATGGCACCGACGGAGGTGCAGAGTTTTTTGGGATTAGACAGGTACTACAGACGGTTTATTCGGGGATTCTAAAAAATTGCTGGTCCGATGACGAATATGACTCGTAAGGGCGTGCCGTTTGTCTAGGATGATGCATGTCAGTTGGCGTTCGATGAGCTGGAGGATAAGTTGACTTCAGCACCGGTACTAACACTACCTAGGGCAGGGGTTGAGTACCTGGTTTATAAGGACGCCTCCTTACAGGGGCTTGGGGGAGTACTCCAGCAAGAGGAGATGGCTATAGCTTTTGCTTCCCGAAAGCTTAAGCCTCACGAGAAGAATTAGCCCACCCACGACTTAGAGCTGGCAGCAGTCGTGTTTGCGCTTCGAATTCGGAGGCATTATTTATTGGGGGAACATTTTTGCTTATTTACAGACCACAAGTCACTACAGTATTGTTCATGCAGAAAGAGTTGAATATGCGTCAACGAAGGTGGCTCGAGTTGGTAAAGGATTATCAGTTCGAGATACACTATCACCCGGGGAAGGCTAATATAGTTGCTGATACATTGAGCCGTACGCCGGTAGATGAGATAACCGAGGTGTGGAAAGCGAAATGGAAGAAATTGGGGAACTATGATGCAGTTGCCAGGTCCTTCATGTCTGTTATGACTGTCACACCATAAATAGTGACGAGGGTGGTTCAGGCACAGATGACATATCCTTTTTGCCAGGAAAGGATTAAACAACTTTTATCCGGTCGGGCCGAGTCATATACGATGAGCTCCGAGGGCGATTTGCGCTTCAATGGGAAACTCATTATCCTAGAAAAGGAGGACCTTCGACATGCATTGATGATAGAGTCACATGGGTCCCGATTTGCGGTACATCCCGATGGGGACAAAATGTACCAGGATATGAGGCGACAGTATTGGTGGAGCGGAATGAAAAAGGATAACGCAAAGTTCGTATCTAAGTGTACCACTTGACAGTTAGTGAAAGTGGACCACCAGAGACCACCAGGTTTGCTTCAGCTATTGGAGATCCCTACGTGGAAATGGGAAGTCATTTCCATAGATTTTATTACCGGGTTGCCCACTTCGCAGAGGGGGTACGATTCTATATGGGTTATTATGGATCGGTTGACAAAAATAGCCCACTTTTTTCCCATCAGGACAGACTACACAGTGGGGCAGTATGCTCAGCTATTTATTGCAGAGATAGTGAGGCTGCATGGGTGCCTATTAATATCGTGTCGGATAGAGACAAGACATTTATATCTCGCTTTTGGGACAGATTCCGGGAGGCTATGGGTACGGAGTTGAGGTTGAGTACGGCGTATCACCGGCAGACCGATGGGCAGACTGAGCGCACTAATCAGATGCTCGAAGATATGTTGCGCATGTGTGTCCTTGATTTTGGTGGAGGATGGGAACATTACCTTCCACTGGTGGAGTTTGCTTTTAACAACTCTTATCAGTCTACGATTGGCATGGCCCCGTTTGAGGCATTGTACGGTAAACCTTGTCGTTCTCCGGCTTGTTGGCCAGAGGTGGGAGACAACAAACTACTCGGTTCAGAGGTGATTCAGGACACGTCGAGCAGAATCGAGATGATTCGGGGTCGCATACGGGTAGCGCAGGACATCCAAAAGAGCTACGTCGATGCTAAGCAGTCCTTCAAATAGTTCGCCATAGGGGACCAAATTTGCTGAGAGTATCTCCTATGAAGGGGGTAATGAGATTTGGGAAAAAAGGGAAATTGGCTTCGAGATATGCAGGACCATTTCCTATTATCGAGAGGACCGGACCAGTGGCATATAGGCTTGGGTATCCGAAACACTTGCATCGTATCCATGATGTGTTCCATATTTCGTCACTGAGGCGGTATCTTCGGGATGAGTTAGCACACACTCACATCGCGATTGAGGAGATTGAGTTACAACCCGACACTTCATATGAGGAGAGATCGGTGGCTATCCTAGATCATAGTGAGAGGAGGCTGAGGTCCAAGGTAGTTCCACTTGTTCGTGTGCAGTGGCAGCATAGCAATATAGAGGATTCTACTTGGGAGCGGGAGGCAGATATGCGAGAGAAATATCCAGACTTATTTGCACCAGGTATACCTTATTTCTCGAATTTCGGGACAAAATTCCGTTATTAGGGGGGGAGTATGTAATACCCCATATTTTTATGATTTAAATAATTATGAGATTAATTATTATTGTGGGATTAATTGAATTAAAATGTGAATTTAATTGTTGATTAATCCGAATTTAAAATAAATATTAACTAACGTGCCAGGGTTAATACTTATTGATGAAATATTAGTGTGTGATATGTAATATGGAACTATACAATTCGGGAAATTGTCAAGAATAAGAAATATGACAATTTAGTAATTTAAGTCAGACGCGCGTGCGAGTCGTGTCGGAACTAAATTAATGGAATAAATATATTAATTTTTTTAGTAACTCATATGGTAATTTCGAGTTCATCGTTGAGTCCAGATGGGTTGAAATAGTCAAAATAGTATACCCGAGTATTTAGTTTGAATCTCGGGGCAATTTTAGGCCTAACCGGCACCCCGAGAGGGCATTATGGTAAATTATATTTTTGGGCTTAATTAATGGACGAAAATTAGGAGTTATTTTTATCAGCCAAAAGAAGTCCATTAGGGTTAAAAGATACAGAAAGTAAGAACGGCCATAGAAAGTGTGAGGGAGGACTAATTTCCAAGAGGGAAGACTCGATTAACACCACATTGCACAACCACCACCACCACCGAGTAGATCGGGACGAGGGGAACACACCCATACCAACAACGTCAAGAAATCAGACGACTAATTTGAGGCAAGTGTTTATTACTTGTTGTACCTTAGAATTTATCATACTCATGTTAGTATAGGGATGTTATAAATATGTTTCGGTTCATAAAAGTGATGGAAGTTGGAGAATTAGGATGTATAAATTGAATCTGAGATTTATATAATTAAAACCCTCCATGTATGTAGAATGGAAATCACGTTTTGATGAACTTATGTGAAGAACGAATATGGGAAATATGTGTTCTTGAGTAAAAAATTTAAGAACTAGGGTTTTAGTGAATAATTTGGGGATTTCATAATTCTCTGATGATTCGTAATGATATAATGATGTCAGGATGTTAGAATCCATATATAATTGTTAGAATTCGATTTAGGATTGATTGGTTGTTGTTTGGGATGTTAATTTAGAGGTTTTAGGGTTAAAAATGGTGGAAAAACGCTAGAATTCAAGGTAGAAGACGAAACAGTAGGTCTCGCGCGAAGACACACGAAGTCTCTCGAGCGACACGTGGCAGTCGTTCGAACGACATGCCATCTGGTTCGAGTGACAGGGTGAATTTTCGGGAAATTCCTTAGGGGCAGTTTTGGAATTTTCCAGTCTTTACGAGTGAGAGAAATTACCAATTAACATAATTAAAACGAGGCAAGCCCACAAGAAAGTATGTGAGTTTTATACTTAAATTAATCTGGAAAAGAAGAGTTACTTTGGAGATTACAAAAGGATTGTGGTAACTTAGTAATACTATAAAATATGTAATATTGAGAATGAAATACGTATGGAATATATCCATGAAGGCTGCGGAGAATACCTATAAATATTAATAGGATGTGTGAATACCTATTACTTGTTTAATATTATTTGTATGACATACCTAGCTACTTGCTATCACGGGGGGTTGTGTAGAGACAGTCTTATCCTGGGTGACCTTCGGGGGGATATTTGACTCGTATCTCAGAACATAGTACTGTGAAGAATTATTTGTGAGTTGATAGGTCAGCTGATTATGGGAGCGTAGATATGTGCGTGACCCATAGGTATGTGAACTATGTTCGCCGCCACTATGTGTGTTTTGTGTATATGGTTCATGGGAGACTTCTGAACCGACAGTCCTTATTAGAGTACGAGATGTACCGGAACATGATAGCAGAGTATGTAATGCACTACATGTTTAGCCTTGGGGTGATGTATTAGTATGTGTAAATTATAGAGGTGAATGTATATATATACTTGTGTTATTCCTACTATGAGATAATTGTAGGTCATTGGGATAGTATAGTCTTAAGTGACGTAAGCAATGAATACTTAACTTAGTGTAATAACACTTAAACGGATTAATAATGATGTTATAAATAATGTGGAAAACTGGGAATCACGGGTCAATATTATGAGGTATAACAAGAAGTATAAATAGTTATCTAGTTAGAAGTGTTACGGATGGCTAAGTGAGAATAGATGTACGTTAGGTGTGCACAATAGACGAGAGGTGAGAATCTCATGTGAGAGTTCGAACTAACATGAATTTGATACTTGCTTTATTGCAAATTTTAAATACTTGCTAAAACAAATATTTTTACACATCGGTCTCTGACCCATTTCTTACATCTCTTCGCTCTCTTGATATATATATATGTATTACATCAGGTGCTCAGCCACAGGGACACCAGGCTTAGAGATTTGGATTGCTTGGCGTGCTGCAACTGTTGTGGAAGCTGTAGGTCTTTGCATTAGACGCCTCCATTATTTCATTTCTGTTCTCTTTAGACTTTCTATTTAGGGCATGTGTCGCCCATTCCTTAGACAATTATTTGAGGTTGTATTCAGTTTATTTTCTTTTCATTTCAGTTGGATTTATTGTTCCTATAGTACTTGATTAAGAGTTTTAAATCTGGAATGTTTTATCCAGCCTTATCTATTTCAGCTTGTGATTCAGATTTAGTATTTACATTAATTAGTTATGGTGAATGATTGGTGTTTATATTCTCGGATTAAAAATTGAAAGATTATTTTAAAAAGGGAAATTTTTTTGACATTAGCTTAATTAATTATTAGGTGGTTAATAAGGTTATTATATTTTCGACAGTGATGCTAAGAATGAACCAACCGAACATTCTATTTTAAATTTTATAAAGGACTGATCACCCGATATTTAATTGGGTGGGGTGTCACAAAAACTCAAGCCAAAATTATTGTGTTAGGAATCTTCATGTCCTCTCAACAACACTGGAATGTTTTTATCATGATCTTATCTCATTTTCAGGTTATACCAGATCTTTCTCCTGAACAAGCTATCAATATCACGGGAAAATTGAATTCTAAAAGGTTTTGCAGATGAATAAGTTATGAAGTTTGTCCCTCATCATCATTTTCCTCTCAATATCTCAATAGACATGCTTCAGAAAATATTTCATTGTACTAGTAGATAGCATATTAACTATCAATGTTTTTCTTCTCAGAATGCCCAAATTGCAGGTTAGTAATTTGATTCCTACATTTGCAGCAGTGCGAGCATATGATAACACTTAGTGAGAAGTTATGGGTTCTAGCCTTCTCACTCTCAGGGCTAGTCCAATAACACAAAAGTTTATTTTCAAGTTATAGATATCCCTAAATGTTTCAACATTCTACTAGGACACCCTTGGCTCGATAACATTGGGGGTAGCTTCATCCCTTCACCAAGAGCTTAATTTCCTTTATGAGAATCATATCAACAACATCATTGGATATGATGTTCCAGTGTAGTCTGAAAAGATTGTTCACTGGCACATCAGCGGACTTGAAATCAAGTTAGTATGGCTATGTGAAAGAACATCATTCTTTGATTTGGTTTCAACAGGTCTTGTAATTTTCTCAAGAGTACCATCGTCTTCCATTAAATATGTAGTACGACTATGAGCATGTCTATTATCTATCTGTCGAGTCACAAAACTGATCACTGATTTGGCAACTTTATCTTTTACCCAGATTCTTCAACATAGAAACAACAAGATTAAGAATGCTCGTCGAATTTACGGATCAATTAATACCATCTCCTATTTTTATTCAAACCTTTAGGACCCAGTATTTTAAGAAGCCGCACTAATCATCAAGATATCAAATGAAATTTACAAATCCTCTATTGATGCATGCAAAAACCGGTTACTTGGCAGACTTAGGTTGCGTTTATTTTTTCATCTAAATCTGAAGTCTGAAAACTGAATCTGAAAAATATGTTTGTTTTTATGTCTGAATGTACCTCTGAATGAATGTATTTAGACTGATTCAGACTTCAGATGTAAGGTGTTGTTTGTTTTTACCTCTTAAGTCTGAATCTGAACCATTCAGACTTAAAAGGTACCAAAAAGTGTTTTGTTTTTTAAGTGATTAAGAGGTTAACGGCCATATTTGGCTCTTAATGATTAAGAGGTAGAGTTACGTCTGAAGTCTGAATCAGTCTGAATACATTCATTCAGAAGTATATTCAGACATAAAAATAAACATATTTTTCAGATTCAGATTTCAGACTTCAGATTCAGTCTTCAATGTGAATACATTCAATCAGAAGTACATTCAGGCATAAAAACAAACATATTTTTCAGATTCAGATTTCAGACTTCAGATTCAGTCTTCAGTCTTCAGATTTCAGATTCTGATAAAAAAACAAACGCAACCTAACTCTACCTCTTAACCATTAAGAGCCAAATATAGCCATTAACCTTTTAATCATTTAAAAAAATAAACATTTTTTTATACTTTTTAAGTCTGAATAGTTCAGATTCAGACTTAAGAGGTAAAAACATACGACACCTTACTTTGTCTAAACGTAAAAAACCAATCTCATCTAAATCTCACATGCTTATAAATATTTGGAAAACTAATAATCCATGGACACTTATGCATAAAGGAAAATGATTTTATAGCATGTACTTTGAATCAACACAAGATTTGAATATGGTGTGGATTCAGGGGTCTGTAGCAATTGATCTTGGTTGTTTTAAACTTTTGAATTGGAATCCTGATTTTTTTTTAACAGAATAAAGGGCATAGCCCAAACATTACTCAGATAATAGGACTTCCTGAAACTCTTTGCAACTTAACACTCTAAATACATCTCCCCCATATTGAAAGCTGCTCCTGGAAGCTAGCCAATGGGCTGCCCTGTTAGAGGACCTTTTGACCCATGACAGATTAATCTTCCACTTTTCCAATAAATATCTGATATCAAAAATAATGCAGGCCATCTCACATGGAGGTGCTGACCTGCCAAGGCAATATTCCACCAGGTCCAAATTGTCACTTTCAATGTCAGCATTCTGGAGAGAAAAGGACTGTACCACAAAGCAACCTTCAAGGATAGCAGCGGCTTCACAGGCCATGGTCGACTCAGTCCAGATCTTTCTTCTGAACCCATGAAGAACTTCTACTGTATGGTCACGAGTCACGCCTGCAATAGTGGCCTGATGCCTGTGTGAAAGGAAAGCCCCATTAACATTTATTTTGATTCTGCCAATGTTAGGAGGGGACCACTGATTTGACAAGACATGCGCATCAGTCCTATCTACAGTAGGGGGGCCTCCATAGTAGCCTTAAATTCATATTTTTCTCTAAGAATATTGAAAATGACTTGATCTTTGGGAATCCAATTGTTGTTAAACACTGCTTCGTTCCTTCTTTTCCACACATGCCAAGCCACATAAGCGATGTCTCCAAACAGTGACTGCACATCCTTGTTAGCTTGATCACCCTCCAATATTCCATTCAACCATTTCAAAACAGAGAATCCATTAGCACCTTCCCAGAGGGAAAGGCTATTACATCCCTTCCAGATCTCCTTAACATCTTTACATCTAAGAAAAATGTGCTCCACACTTTCTACTTCTTTGCCACATATCCTGCAAACTGGAGAAATGCAACACTTACTATCAAAAAGGTTCTCATGGGTAGCCAAAGCATTATGGCATGCTTTCCACATAAAGTGTTTAATTTTGGGAGGGGCTTTCATATTCCAAAGAAACTTCCACATTCTTCTATCAACAGTGAAAGAGGAAGAAGGTGAATTAACTTCCTTGTCATTTCTAATCTTCTCTGCTTCTATATATCCAGATTTAACAGTATATATACCGTCAAGAGTATAATGCCACACTAACTCATCTTATTTATCTGCAGTGCTAATGTGGATACATTGAATATCTTCAACTTCCTCAGTTGAGAAAAGATTTCTCAGTTTGGAAAATCAGATGGATCAAAATAAGAATGGGAAAATCTCAGATTTTTCGTTATTGACTGTTCAACATGAGATTGGTATAATCCCAATAAATCCGGATGGGATTGAAGATGAATAGATTGAGTCTTTTAAAAACTTTAAATCTTCATCCAAAGTAGCTAGAATAGACAGCTAAGAAAATTTTCCTACTATATCGGCCAATGGAAATCCTCACCAGGAGGTTGTTAAACAGGTCTATTTAAGACCTTTAAATCAAGTCAAGTGGATACTAATGAGAAGTCACAAAGGCTGCTAACGACTATAGAGGTGATATAACTACCATTGAAGAAGTGCAATCCGTGAAAATTCTCTTTGACTCCGAAAATGTGGGATGCAACACACATTTGCAATTCGTAAACAATGACAGTGAGGGGAATGGAATAAATGAGGAAACAAAAAGTCAAATTCAAATAAATGTTTGGAACTGATGGAACAATCAATTAAGGAAAAAGTCATCTTAGAGAATGATTCTAATTACAAGATGACTCCTCTTGAGGATATTCATAATTCCAAATTTATATGAACATATGTCAGCTAATTCAATGGATTCAGTGCAGGTAGTAGATGACGGTTCCAGTCTTATAATTAATTTATGTGTTAAGCTCCCACGATATGATTTATGAATGAGTTCGAATTCATCCTTAGCTCGTATAAAATGTTAAACTCTCAAGTTAGCAATTCATTTGATATCTTAGGCAACCTTGAAGGGTTCAAGAATTCTCGAGCAGCATGGGGTGGGTGGCACTAAACATAAGGAAAGATAAAAAAAAAGTCTTAAGTGGATACCTTTTCGACCCTATCTAAGGAGGAGAAGTCAGCGCTTAAGTACAATTTAAGGCATTTTTTTTCTCGTTCAAGAATTCATAATTTTTTTTAATTTGTTTCGTTATCTCTTGTAAGATCCATAGAAGAGCCTTTTTCTCCGAATTATTAATAAAATATTTCTTCTCTTAAAAAAATAAAAATGAAAATGAAAATAAAAATGAAAACATTGTTCACCTATTTTGGCTAGTTGTCAAAATATATTTCCATCATGCTTAACCCATATTTCCTAAAGTCTTGAATATGGCCTTAAAATATATGAAATCGAAAGGTTGTACCTAATGTTAATTGGTTTTAGGTTGAATGCTTTAGTCTAACACATGGTAAGGTTTTGACTAGCTGATGAAGATGGTATTAAAAGTCCGTTTGGTTATGAATTCTAACATTATTTTCTGTGTTTAAATACAATTGTGGTATGAATTTGCGTTTAACACACCTGTTTTTAAGTACTGAGTTATGATATTTTTACATTTAAATCTTGGTTTCAAAAAATAACAAAAAGTTTTTTTTCTAAATTCCAGTTTCTGTTTTTGAACTCAGAATTGTTCATTCTCCATATTTTTATGCATTTATCCTTTACTATATAATAGACATATATAATACATAAATATGTGTATATTTAAAATAAATAAGTATTACAGATGCACATGTACAGAAAACTACGTATATGTATGTATTATTAAAATATATAGTATACTAAGATCTATATGTTATATAATATAATCAATATCTACATGCTCCTTTTTAATAGGCATATATGTGTATTATACAAGTATGTAATAATATAAAGTATACATATAGTATATATATATATATAAAAGTCGTACTCAGTGCACAAAGCTCCATCTTAACTGCGGGGTCTGGGAAAGACATATGTCGACTGACCTTACCTCCATATATGTATTAAATAATATTATCAATTTATGTATATATATAGTTTAATTGTGTATTATAGATGCCATGTCATAATATATACATATATGTGTATATACATATACATTTGCGTATCATGTATGTATGTATATATTATATGTATTATGCATTTATGTGTACATTTGTGCATCATGTATGCATGTATAATGTATGTAGTATGTATAATATTATATGTAGGTATAATGTAGGCATGCTTATATGTTATATGTACACATATATGTATAATATATATACAGTTGTTTACCAATTGTGTGTAATAGATTTTGTGTTTTTAGAAAACTGAATTTAAAAATAATTTTACTAAACACACATCAATATTTAAAAAGCACAGGAAACTAAATTTAAAAACTCAATGTAAAAATAGTTTTTAAATTCGGTTTGTAAAATACATAACCAAGCTGCCCCTATACCATTTAGAGTTTTTTTCTTCTTCTTTTATGAATTAAGAAGATTTGTGCGCAACTATTTTTTTTATAAGTAAATGCTATTATAGAAACATCGCTAAGGGAGCGAACCCGTATACAGGAAGTATACAAAACAGAAAACAGGAAAAAGGAGAACAAAGAACAACACCTCGAAACCCAGAAATCCAAGCTACCAAAACAATTGAAGCTCCTCCACAAACTCAACAAATTCATGAGTCGTGACAGCGAGGCTCTCCTTATACCAACAAAGAAGGGTGCTCACAAACAGATACTGAAGCCTCGAAGGCGCCGTCTCAATGCCCTGAAAGCATCTCGCATTCCTCTCCTTCCAGATTGTCCAAAAAATGCAATGAGGTACTAAACGCCACACCCTCCTGTTACCCAACCACCCCCACGGGGGTCTCCACCCCTCTAAGAGTGCCTTCACAGTCTCAGGCATAACCCAGGCGGTCCTAGTAAGAGCAAGAAAAATATCCCACATGCCTCTAGCCACCTTACAATGAAGAAGAAGGTGATCAGTCTTCTCCTCATTCTCCTTACATAACCAACAACGACTAGCCAGATGAAGACCTCTCTTCTGATGCCCCTCGAAAGTCAGAATGGCCTGTCTAGCCGCTGTCCACACAAAGAATCTTACTTTCGGTGGAGCTGTAACCTTCCAAATATTCTTCTAAGGGAAGAAAGCCCTGGGCGACCCACTACCACTAAATATTGAATAGTAGCCTCTGACCGAGAACACCCCAGCCCCACCCCCCATCCACCGCAAAGAATCCTCACTAACCGTCGGCCGGGGGGCCAAATCCAGCCAGTTATAGAACCTAACTGCCTCCTCAAGCTCCCAATCCCAAAACCTTCTTCTGAATTGAGGGCACCACGTCACCCCTTCCACGCTAAAAGTCATATGTCCCACCACCAACCCATCCTGATCTCCTCCAAGGTTATACATCCCTGGGAAAAGCTCCTGTATAGACCCCTGAGCTCCCCACCTATCCTTCCAGAATCTGATCCTGTCACCCCTCCCCAACCTAAAATCTGTGTGCCTGGAGAAGTCCACCCACCCCTTCGCAATGTGCTTCCACAAACCCATGCCATGAGAAAAATTACCAACCACCGGTCCCCATCCCCGCTGAGAGGTAGCCCCCAAGCCCCTACAACTCTCCTCCATAACCTATGTTCCTCACGAGAAAGCCCCCCTTCCTTCATTGGCTTACACACCTCCACCCAACTCACCAGACAATATTTAAATCTCTCCTCAGCACCTCTCCACATGAAATCTCTCATGAGTGTCTCCATCTTCTTACGAATCACACCTGGCAATGGAAGAATGGACATGAAGTAAGTTGGCAGGCTAGACAGGGTACTCTTGATGAGAGTCAGTCTCCCCCCTTTCTAAAGAAACCCATGCTTCCATCCCGCCAGGCGCCTACGCATACTCTCCAATACTGGGTCCCAACACGAGGTAGACTTATACTTAGCCCCAAGAGCTAGGCCAAGATAAGAATTAGGAAGCGACTCGATGCACCCACCCATAATGTCGGCTAAATCTTCAACTCCGCCCTCACCACCAATGGGGATCATCTCGCACTTCCTCGCATTGATCCGAAGACCAGACACCGCCTCAAAGCATACGAGGAGACAATTCAGAGCCCGAACTTGTCTCCGATCAGCATCACAGAATACTAACGCATCATCCGCAAAAAGAAGGTGTGAAACCGAAACCCTATTAGGAACCAAAGTCCCAAAAGCGAACTCCCTGAGCCACCCAGTATCAACCACCCTCCCCATTATCCTACTGAACGCCTCCATGACCAAAATGAACAGAAATGGAGATAACGGGTCACCCTGCCGAAGATCGCGAGAGCTCGGGAAAAATCCATCAGGCACCCCATTAATAAGAACCGAGAATCGAGCCGTGGAGACACACCTCCTTATCCACCTACACCACCGGTCGCTGAAACCCATCCTGCTCAAAAGGTACAGAAGGAAGTTCCAGTTCACATGATCATACGCCTTCTCAATGTCGAGTTTACACGCCAACCCGGGAATTCCACTCCTCAACCTGGCATCCACGCATTCATTAGCCACCAATACTGCATCAAGAATCTGTCTACCCCCAACGAATGCATTCTGAGACTCAGAAATCAGAGGGTTAATAACCTTCCTGAGTCTAACCGATAAAACCTTCGCGAGCAGCTTGTACATACTACCAATCAAACTGATGGGTCTGAAATCTCTGATATCACACGAACCCCCCTTCTTAGAAATCAAGGTAATAAAAGTCGCATTCAACCTAGGAACAAAATAGCCCCTATCATGGAACTCATGGAAGAAATCCATCACATCACTCCTGACAATGGGCCAACAATGCTGAAAAAAGGCCAACGAGAAGCCGTCAGGCCCCGGTGCCTTATCACCACTCATCGACTTCAGAACCAGCACCACCTCCTCCTCGGTAAAGAGGCCCTCGATACCTTCAGCTTCGGAAGCTGAGATACTGCCAAATTCTGCCCCATCAAGAGAAGGACGCCACACCTCCTCTTCCCTAAATAGATCCTCATAAAAATGGGTGATAGCCCCCCTCACCTCTCTGTCTTCTTCAAAAACCACACCCCCCACCTCTATTTTCCCAATATGGTTACCCCGCCTATGACAACTGGCTACCGAGTGGAAAAACTTGGTATTCGAATCACCCTCTCTCAACCACAACGCCCTAGACTTCTGCCGCCAACTAATCTCTTCCTGAAAGAGCCTAACCCCAATATCCCCTTTCTTACTCTCCCTAACTCTCTTTTCCCCCTCCGACAGACCGACTCTTCCCTCCTTATAATCTAGCTTCCTAACCTCCTCCATGAGACTAGTTGTGACCAAACGAACATTCCCGAACACCTCCCTATTCCAATGTTTGATATCTTCCTTAAGAAGACCCAACTTCGCGGCCAACCTAAAACTTGCATTCCCCTCCACCACATAGCCAGACCACCAAACACCCACTCTATCCACAAAGTCCTGCTCCTTAAGCCACATATTCTCAAATTTAAAAGGGGAGAATCCCTCCTTCCATCCCCCACACTCTAAAAGAATAGGGCAATGATCCGAGGTAACCCTAGGTAAACAAGATTGAACCATCCCAGGAAAGTGCTCAACCCACTCTTTAGATAACAGAAAACGATCCAGGCGAGACATAGACGGTCTATCTCTAAAACTGGACCAGGTGAACCGTCCCCCCTCCAGCGGAGGGTCCATCAACTCCATCTCGTCAATGAAATCCGAAAACTCTCTCATAAATCTATTGATTCTACCGCCGCTACTTTTCTCCCCAGCGAAACGCACCACATTGAAATCCCCCCCCCCCCCCAAACAGACCGGAACATCCCACACCCTACTCACACCAGCCAGCTCCTCCCATAACTCCCATCTACTATTATCCTCCACAGGCCCGTAAATCCCCGAAAAACCCCAAGAAAACCCATCCTCCCTATTACTGAACAAGCAGGAGAGGGACCAGACTCCTTTCAAACTCTCAATCAAATGAACCACTGCGGAATTCCACATAATCACCACCCCTCCCAAGGTACCCTCAGCGTCCAGACTCACCCATTTAATCCCCCGACCACTCCAAATGGATCTAATACAACGGTCATCAAAGTTACTCATCTTAGTCTCTTGTAAGCACAGATCTGGCTTCCATCTAGCAATTGCCCCCTCCCCCCCCCCCCCCCCCCCCCCCCACTAACCCTCTTTTTGTAAAATCGTTCAACCCCTTAACGTTCCACGAAATAATACGCAATTTCATGAGACTAGGAAACTTTAAATCAAACCTCCCTCACCCTCCTTAACCCCAACCCCACTCGCCCCGCGCCTATCTATTCTCTCTATCAAGCCCCAAGCCTCTCTCTCGAACCCTTCGAAACTGACCCCCGAATCTTTGCATACAGCTTCTAACATATCCTCCCTCCAACCCACCGGATCCTCATCCCACCTCTCTTCCTCGCACCCCCTCACACTCCCCTCTTGAATCTGAATAACAATATCCACCGAGAGCTTGGAGTTATTCAACGCCTCAAAATTTGCGCCACCTCCCCCTGCGACCCCGCTAAGAGGAACGTTGGCATCACAATACGAGCAACACTCCTCGCTACTCGTGGAGGCAGTTTCACTCGCCACCACCACACCCTTGCATTTGTCTACCGTCACCAAAGACTTTCCCCTCCCTGCACTTTCCTCCGACTTACGATTCGCGGTCGACAAAAAAGATACACTTTTGCCCCCACTACTCTTCCCCAGAGTCTTTCCTTTGTTGCAGTTTTTATTTGAATTTCTAAAAGCTTTCAAATTTTTAAGGCCTAACATAGCATTGCCGAGATATACATCTTTTTTACCTCTTTGATTCTCATTGCCCACTGACGACCCCACTTTGTGTTTGGCAGTCCGCTTATGAGACTCCATATAATCCAATTCAACAGCCAAAATTTTTTCTTTCTCTATACTCTCTAACTTTTCCCCCACCTCAAAGGCTGTATTTTCGTTTCCCGTCACGGTAGACTTTTCTCCCACCTCAAAAGCTGGAGACTGCGTTACCTTAATTAGCTGTGGTGACCTATTCTTCTTCTTTTTTTTTAATGCTGGTTCGGCCTTATTAATTTTACCTCTAACAGCTTTTGGGATGACAGCACACACAATATTATTATTTTCTACCTCCATCATGCCGTCAAGATCACCCTTATCTTCAACTCTTTTATCCCACTTGTCCACAGAATTAATTCCACAGTCTGAAATTACTTTATCAAACCGTCCTCTTTTGACAAACACAAGAGACCCAGTAGCCTTTATGCCACAAAGAGAGGATTCTGCCACATAAGAGTCTGAAACCACAGGCTCTCCCATCACTTCATGCTCTGACTTCTTTCTCACTGAGTGTGATTCCTGCATTTGAGCGCCACTCAACTTCATACCAACCACATCACAAACAACAGCAGTCTTTTCCACCTGACCACTTTCGGCTACTGTATTCCCCAACCTCAATATGCTACCAGCACTAGCTTCAACAACCTTAGTCGCTTCAGCACTTTGGGTGTACAACCCGTATATAGAAATTATGGAAACTTTTTTTTTTTAGTGTCATGGTTATTGTACCCATAGTATAAAAACTGCCGTGGGAAAAAGTTTAACGTCTTTGGAGGCATAAAAAATTTATTATCTTGAATATGTGATTAGTGAATATTGCTGAGGCGAATTCACAATATTTATGAAAACGAGTCCGTGATCCAAGACATCAAAACTTTTTTCTAAGAGCCGTTCATAATTGGCCTCTCTCTCACACATATGCATGGGAAAAAAGAGATTCTATATTCTTTCTTAAACTATTCCGGACAAGTTGGCTTTGCCATCTATGATGCGTTAGTAGCTTATAACGAAGAGAGCGCAAAAGAAACTTGAATATATTATTGTTGACAAATTTTGGCAAGTACAAAGATGAGCTACATTTAGATAGTTGTCTTAGTAGCTGCTAGGTTTATACAATCCCAGTGAAAGAAGTTCAATAACCTTCACAAGAGCTGTAGCAGACGCTAGTTATGCGTATGTCCTGCATAAAATCCACCATTCAATCCTTCTCAAACATCACCTGCTCACTTTTCAATTGCTTCGTAACAATTTTGTTTAAAGTGAGAAAATATTAACATGCTTACAGAAAGTTGTTACAAAATCTTCGATTGCTACTATGGTAGTAAGCTTCTCCGTAAAGTTGTTCAGGTTCATTTTGCAATAGAAAGCAAGAACTAAAAACATCACTACATTCGCGTAAACAAATACAGCCTCTTATATTTCGACAGAAACCTGAGAAAATGTGTAAAACAAATCGAATAATGTTTAAACCAATCGCCATGGAAAATTGTCAATAGCTTGTAATGATAAACTAATTTTCTCAACAGGATGCTGATATGGGGTCCGATAAATGTTTTACATTACTAATCATTTGGTAAAAAAAGAATAAAATACTAAATCCTACGTGAGCGACTGCTAGACAAGCCAATCAAAATGGACAGATGATAAGTTACAAAAACTTATGGCATAGATTCGTAGAAGAAGATGAGGTAACAAGGCGAGTTTAGTACTAAGGAAAGCTATATGTTTTTCAAGATATTGTGTTGTCAAATTTATACAGATCCCTGAAGTGGATACACAATTTGTATCCCACATAAAATTCAGTCTCAGTTCCACGGCAAACTTTCTACCACATATTCTAATTTTGGCTACTTTAAAAGGTGTCCATATGTACCGATACCATTCACATTACAACACGGGATGCTGCAAGTTAAACGTCCTTTTTGTGAATGGTGTCAATAAGATTTTTATACATGTCAGTTGTAGATATTTGGATGGAAAATCCAGCTTCAGTTTACTTGCGGTGCAATGTGTTGCTTTCTCTTTTTCGGTATGATATGGATAGTAGTTGATTGGTAAAAGACAACATCACGTAACGTAACCGTATGCTTTGGGATTATACGAGTCTGAAATTTCCAGGAAATTGCAAGCGTAAAACAGTCCGTATGCTATCTCATTATAAGTGACTTTTGCTGATGTTAGACATAGGTTATGGAATCTTTAGTCACCATCATTGAACGTTATAATGTAATGGGTACCTTTCAAGGGTAAAAGGGAACACAAGTCCACACAATGGATGGATCGATATCTAGTCGGGTGTATCGGATTCGTATTTAAACACTTTTTTCATCCGATGAAAAAAATTATAATTGAACTCGGACATGTTATCAACGAGACAGGTGATGTTAACATGTTATTATATATTAAGAGAATGAATAATTGGATTCACACATTTGTACATGAATAAATCTAGGGAGACCCCTCAATTGTACTCATTTGGTAGACCCTCTGTATTAAAAGCTTATACTTTCTTATTTTGGGTCTCGTCAGGACATCAATTAATACATTAAAAATTTGTACTTATTTTTGTCTTATACAAGGGTCCCAAAATTGAGTACAATTAAGGGGTCTCCCTAGTCTTACTCTTAATACATTAACAACTACAATTAGACATATTAGTTTATAAATATTACTACAACTTTCATTTAATAAAAGGAATATGAGATGTTTAGAAGGCATTGAGACGCCTCCGTCGAGACTTCGTTATATATTTTTTAGCACCCTTTTCAGTTGGTACAAGGAGAGGATCACAGTTACGATCCAAGATTTTTTTGAGTTTGTGGAGGAGATCCACTCGACTATGTAATTCTAGAGTTTGTGTTATTGGAGTCTGGGTGTTTTTCTTTCCTTTTTGCTTGTTCTTTCTTTCTTTGTATACTTCATGTATACGGGGTCGCTCCCTTAGCATTTGTTTTTAATGCAATCATTTATTTATCAAAAAAAATAAAAAACTAGGACCCACAAAAATTTTCTCCATAATACTACTGCAAAAAAAAAGTTTATGTTATTACTAAGGGTAACCATATGATATAAATATTCTAACTCTTTTTTGAATAATATACTATGTAATTTCTTTTAAATTGTTTTGGGGTTTACTCTTAGAAAATAATATTTTTTAGGGTCAATTATTGATTAAAAATAAATGCTTTTTACACTAGGGTTTTTTATGAGAAAAAAATAATGAGAGAGAATATATATATATATATATATATACGTGCACATAGACACAAATTGTTGCATTGGTGGTTATGCTGGTGATGCGTTGGTGGATATTGTGATAATATATGAGAGAGATGGTGATTGTCTGTTGTTTGATGTTCAAAAGTGTTTAAAGGTTTTAAAGAGGAATAAATGAAAAGCGAAAAGAAAGGTTGGATAATAAGAAATTTGAACTTTAAATACTTGGGTGTCCTTTGGTGGTATTATGAAATCTGAAATGGGTTATTATGGTGGTAGGAAGTTATTTTAGATTGGTGGTATTATCAGATAAATTATTAGGGTGTCCTTAGCAGCCACCTTAAATAAATATTAATTATACTTGAATTGACATTAAAATACATAGATTCTTTAAAATGCCTAATAATATTTCAGATTTATATAAATTGGATGAAGGGAATCAATACAAAATCCAACTCGTTAACTATCGTGTATTATTAGGTTGATACAAATATGACCCCAAACATTATTGATCCACCCATTAACCATTAATTTCATCTCAGTTCGTGCCATATCTCATTTTTCAAATCTAATAAATATGATGAGTTATCGTACGCATATATGAAATTTCTATATGGACATTACTTGAATTATATGATTATTGTATAATGATAATATTATTGCTAAGTTCCACTACTAAATAGACGGTACAAAATTAATATAGAAAACATTTTAACTCCTGAAGCTAGGGTGACTTTTGTTATTTCTTTTTGACGCTCTAATTTCTACAATCCTTTCTTAAAGTTATTGAAGAATCGTATATGAAAATCAATTATTGATTTCACGTGTAGAAAATGTATTTGCTATTAAAAAATCCATACACACACATACATATAACTATACTTTTATTATTAATTTTTTTATTTTTTCTCTGATGAAAATGTATGTGTGTATGAATATATTATAAAAGAGACTTAGTCAGCCTGCCTCACCAATTTTCAAGATGGTCAAGTCATTTAACAAAAACAAAACCCTCGTCGATCTACAAAAGCTTGTTTTAGACCATAACACTATAGTTTTGTTGTTAAAAAGTAGGAGAGAGGAAGAGGGAGGGGGAGAGAACTACACACATACACACACATTGGGGATTGTTATTATAAAAAAACTTTTTTGCTCTAAGATCTTTGATCGATTATGCATTAGAGAGAAGAATAAAAAATAAGTCTAATGTTTAGACCTAGGGTTCGAATCACTATATGATTGTGGATCTTGTAGATGATCCAAATGAGGAGAAGTATTTTACATAGTAGATGAAAATACTGATTTTCTTCCTCCTTAAAATTATTACTAGAGTGCCTTGAATCTTCTCACACGTGATCCCCCCTCCCCTGCCCCCCCCCCCCCCCCCCCAAAAAAAAAAAAATTAAAAATAAAATAAACCTTGTGTGTGGACACTGTAAGAGATGAAAACTTGATAATTTATGAGAGAAATCACTTCTCTCTCCTCACTCTTTAGCAAAAATATGAATAGTTTTTTTTTCTCTCTCCCCCCCCCCCCCCCCCCCCAATTATGATGTGTTATACAACTTAATCCCCTTCCCTAGATTCATATGTGTATATATATATATACAAGTACACATGGTAGGATTAGGCCAATTAGGGTTTCTTGGAAGTTTTGTCCTACTACTTGGGTAATGGACTATACCAGGGTCTCGAGATTAATAACTAAATTGACTTCCAAACAAAAATATAAAAATTCCATATTACTTATAGTAATATATTTTATTTATTATTTAAATACATTTAATTTCACAAAATAATATTTTTTTTATAATTAAATATATCATAGAAAAGGACCACCAAGGGGGTGGAACCTGAAATACAAAAAATTACAGCCAAAACAAAAGAAAATAGAATCACAAAATAACTATAATTGCACTCAATTTTAATTATCTCAAAATAACTTGATAATGAGTTTTTGTTTGCAAAGTTAGATAATGCATAACATGATTCCTCGCATAAAGCATATAATACCCACTTAGTGAAATTTAATGGACCGCTGATTGATTTTCTCCAACATATTACTATTACACTATCTTAAACTTTAATTATTTAGTACTCCACCGAATTATAAAATAATCCACGGATCAAGTAAAAGGTAGAATCAAAACTTATAGGTTTATCAAGGGATATCACAATTCGGATATCTCCAATATGCGAATTCCTTCGGAATATATTCTCAGACATCTCCACATGATGATTTTCCAACTTGCTGAGAGTTAAACCTAATAAATTGAACCGCACTAATAAGAATCAAATAAATAATTGTGTGCACATTCCAATCCTCAAAATTAAGAATTTATGTTCCCTTTGAAAACATTATTAGATTATGCAAGTCTACCCTTGTCAACACCTACACTTAATCCCACACTAGTCTCATCAATACATTATCGATATCCATGTACGATCTACTTTGAATTATGGGAAAAGTTCATGAACCATCAGAAAACATTTCTGTAGTCAAAATAAATTACTGAGATTGTACTCGCAACTTTACTAATGTGATGTCAACTCTTCATCTAGATTGTGAACTGTTCAATTAAACTAAAATGGGAATTTCAAATTTTTATCAAGTCGAACTCAACTCACTCGAATTCGTACTAAGTTTAATTGATCGACATTAATAAACTATGTTTTAAATAAATATAAACCATTCTCATAAACATGATTCTTATTTAATAATGAACCTGGCAAACCTTTATTAATAAAGAAATGTCATATATGGTTTTACGAATAAAACCCTAACATTTTCCCGCTTCGTCTTAAACCCATATAGCTATGCATCTGATATCCACTCCTTTACATGACTATCAAAATCTTTGGTCGGTAAGCTCTTTGAAATAGGATCCGCCAGGATTTTTTGAGATGCAATCTTGATCACGGTAATGTCTGCTCTTCTCAAGATAACTTGCATGAAATAATACTAACGATCAATGTGCTTATCAATTTTATAAGTCCTTTATTATATTGAGTTAGCAACCACATTATTATTGTCACGTTTAAGTGTGATCACCGACTTCACTTAACGAACCTCACCTAAATCACTTAGGAAATTATGGAGCCAAATAACCTCCTTTGCTTCCTCTGAAGCGACAACATATTCGGCTTCCATGGTCAAATAAAAATACAATATTTCTTGATACCCCTCCAATTATTGGCTCTACCTTCTAGGGTAAACACATATCCCATGGTCAATTTCATCGAATACTTATCCGAGTGAAAGTCTGAGTCTGTGTACCCTATAGGTATAGGATTGTTCGTTGAGTAAACTATCATGTAATTTATTGTCCTTTTTAAGTACTTGAGAGTTATCTTTACTGTAGTCCAATGATCCTTAACCAGGTTACACTGGAATCTGCTGACCATGATACTTGTACACATTATAACATACATAATTATCCCCACCGATGAAGCATAAGGTATATTCCTCATCTTCTCTATCTGATTAGGTGTCATATGACCCTGATCCTTAGACATAGCGATACCATGCCTAAAAGGAAGAAATACTTTCTTCGAATATTGTGTGCTAAGTTTTGTGAGCACACTATTGATATAAGTAAATTAGGATAAACCCAATATCCTATTTTTTGATCATGTAAAATCTTGATCCCAAGAATGTGACTGTATTATTTTAAGTCCTTCATATAGAAATAACTAAATAACTACACTCTTATGCTCGAAAATAAACCCACATCATTTCCGATTAGGAGAATATCATCCACATAAAGTACAAAAAATATCGCCATATTTCCCTCATTCTTCTTATACACATAAGTTCCATCCGATCATTAATTAAAATCAAAATAATTAATTCTTGATCAAACTATATATTCTAAGAAATTGACGCTTTCTTAAGTTTATAAATGGATCTCTAAAGCCTGTAACTTTCCCGGATACTTGCAACGAATCCCTCGGGTTATATCGTATTGATGCATTCGTCAAAACAACCATTGAAGAACGTAGTGTGGATATTTCTTTGCTAAATATCACAATAGAGGAGCCATAAATAATAAAAGTAGTCGAATAGACTTTAGCATAGATATTGGTGATAAGGCTTCTCCATAGACAATCCACTTTTTTTTAGAAAACCCTTTCACCTTCCCATCTACCCCTATTTTCTTCTTGTAAATCCACTTACATCCGATGGGTTTTTTGCCACCAGATAAGTCAAAAATTTTCCAAAATTGATTCATGTACACCGAATTCATCTCAGTATTCATAGCCTTAAGAAAAATCTTAAAGTCTTTGTCTTAGAGCGACTCGTTGTAACTCCTAACATCTAGTCTATGTTCCCTCGGGATTGCACCAAAGTGTCCACCCATATACATTAACCTAACAGGCTAAGTCCTGACCCTCCAACTACTATGGGGCTCCACTCGTGGTCTAATATAAGCGCCACATTTATCTTGATTATTGGTAATGCTCCCACTTTCGTTAGGCATTGTGCCCAGTCAACGGTTATATGGGTGTCATTGAGACCGAATTAAAGGGAACTAATTTTAGTAAGTATGTAGTTGTCTTTAATGGAAAATCCCAAAATGATCCAATAAATTTGAATAGCTTATCATTTATCTAACCATGTCTAAAAGAGTCTTGTTCATTCTTTCTGCTACACTATATAGTTGTGGAGTGCCCACTGTAAACAAATAAGATGTTATCCACTCCTCTAATAAATGATTCATAAACTCTCCTAAGAGGCAATTACTCCTATAATTATATCTTAGGGTGTGAATTAATTTAACATGCCTATGATCCAACTCAATCTAATATGCTTGGTATTTATCAAGGGCTTCAAACTTGTGGTGCATAAGTTAAACATATGCATACCTTAATAATCAGAAATTAAAGTGATGAAACATTCATAACCACCTCGTGATCGAAAAGTCATAAGGCCACATAAATAAGAATGAACCAACTTAAACACATATTTGACTCAACAAAATTTTTCCTTGAAGGGACTTTTTGTCATTTTACCTTCCAAACAGGATTCGTAGACTGGAAGAGACTCCACTTCCAATGAGTTTAATTGCCAATTTCAAAATATTCTTTGAATTATTTTTAGATCAATATGACCTAAGAGTAATTACCAATTACATGTGGTTCAACTTATAAGGTTTCCTTATCTTTAGCTTATTTTTGTCTGAGTTGTTCATTTTAGTATTTTGTAGTAATGGCGAGACATGATTTAAAACATACAAATTATTTTCAATCCAGTAGAAAGATAAAAGATTTTCCACTTTTGATAAAAATACCGTTATTGAAAATAAATAGAGCAATTATTCAAAACTAAATTAAAAACTGAAATTAAATTTCTTTTAATAGTGGGTATATAAAAACAATCTTCTAAAATTATACTTTTATCTCAACTGATGTCTAAAGATAGATATCTTACTGCTAATATTAATGCCTTGTTATTGTCACCCATGAATAAAAACATTTTCTTTTCACTCATCTTTCGGGTTACCTAAAACCCCAATAAAGAATTGCAAAGATGATTAGTGGATTCCGAATCTGCATAGTTGGTCCCGCTAGATTAAACGAAAAAACATGTCTCAGTGATTAAGGATAAATTACAATTTTTGTTCCTATATTTAGCTAAGTAGAACAGGTAGTGCTTCTTCGAACATAATGACTTTTATATATATAACACTTACATTTTGACCATTTCCCTTATCCTTAAATGTCAACCACTATTTTAACTATCACGAGTTATAGGTGAGAATTTTCTTTTTCTTCTTACTTTTCAGGACAAAATAAAATGGTCCTCTTTAAGAAACATGCTCAACAACCTTTTGCTTGATTATATTCACTACAACCTAGAGTTCTGTAAGTAGTTTAGTAACGGACTAATCAAATGTATTCATAAAATAGTTTAGGCAAAATTGCTTAAAGTACTCTGAGAGTGATTGGAGCAAAAAAATCGATCTAGGTTTCCCAATCGATCTCAGATCCAAGAATTTCCATTTCTCCTAAGATTAACATCATCTTTATAATATGGTCACACACCAGAGTACGATCTAGCACCTATATTTTTACCAGTCTTGTTAAAGCATCGAACCATGCGACACGATTCTGATCCTCAAATATGTCCTTGATGTTCAAAATCATATCATAAGCACTTGATGATGGTGTTGTAATATATTTGTTAAAGAGGCCAATATATATCAATGAGGCATCTGATCATATTTCTACCATCTATAGTAAGTCCGAACATCCTACTCGAATGCCTCATGTGGTTCAATTAAGATAAAATTATAATCTTTAGTAGTGAAGACTATGTATAGATTCCTTTTATATTCAACGAATTTCATTCCATTTAATTTGTTTCCTTCAATCATGAAGCATTGGGTTCAATTTGTAGCCAATCTTGAAATCTAAGAATCGTTATTTGAAAAAATTAATTTCAAATTAAATATGTAAGAATTAATTTATAATTAAATTTTAATTTGGCTTCCCTCTACCGCCAATTAGAATTAATCTAGTCAAGGATCCTAGTTCCCTTGTGAAGTGAAATTTCTCATTGGGAGCTTAAATCACCCCACCTTTAATTAAGCATATTATTCATCTTTTAATCATGGTATCCAAACAGTCCAGGAAACCTTCGTGTAACATAATCGAATATCTGACGTCATTTCGTTCCACAATTAACAACAGTGACTTCATTGGGGAGAATAAAATTAATTATGTTTAAGTGTATGCCACTGATTTATTCCTTAAAATTAAACCCTCTCGTGTAGAACCTCCCCGTCGAGGGGGACCAAACTCACTCACATTCAAATTCAAAGAATTATCACTTAAGAGTTGTAAGAATACTAGTTACTATGCTTAGTCCCCTCCGTTGGGGAGGAAAGACAAAGTTTATATGAGAAACTAATCACACCACATTCTTAAAATACCGATGGAAACTGTGGGGTTTATGTTGAAAACCTTCTCCCACTTAATATTTTGAACTTGAGCGTATCTTTGAAAACTATTTATTCGATTCTAAAGACCTGAATTAAATTATCGATAATTTTTCAATCACTTGTACAAATTAAGTTATCTTGAATCTTTATTTTAGTTTTAAAAAAATAAAACATGCTTTAATCAAAATAAAATCTACAGATTATAATTTAATTTACACCTTTAATTAATTACCAAATTAAATTCAACTTTAGATATGATTTGATTTTTCTGGAAAAATAGTGATCTAGGTCAATCTCATAAATAAATTTATGTTTTTCGTAAAATTTAGGCAATAATTAAATTAATAATCGGCTCACAAATATATACAACATTAAATATGAGATGGTAGATATATAAAACATGACCAACACAAGAAATTATATAATTCTTCCTTGCGTAGAGTCCTTTTGGGTCAAAACTTCTTTGAAGAATAGTCCATGATGAAATTTTTGATTGAAGAAGTATAGACTCCAAAACTAAATGAAACTCATCCTGCCCCTCATAAAGATCCGCGGTCTAGGTTGATATGTTTGGTAGATGGAACCACGGTCACAACTTTTACAGTGTGGTCTTCTTCCTATGGTTATAGAGTTCTTACTCCTTAATCAAAACAATTTCGTTTTGACCTTCCAACAACCTTAAAAACTCTATTAAAGGACCTCCAAACTTGATCTGAATGTTATCAGAATTTATGGATCTTCCACCACGACCAAACCCAATACAATGAAGTATTAGAAAAGTAAAAACTTTTACATCCCCCCACCAACTTCTCAAATACATTAATTAATGCAGTAATTAAAAATATCATAATTATTATAACCAAATTGAATCTAGGAAAAGTAACTACGGATAAAACACCGTAGGATCCTTTCACGTAACACAAAATTATGCGACCATGATGGATGGAGTAAGAAAAATACAATAATGTTAGTATATAACATATACATCCAGGGAATATATTTTTTAACAAGTAACCTAAGGTTTCAATTCTGGACAATATGGAATTTTATCGAATATGATCAATTTATAATCAGGGCTTTTGATACCAATTGTTAGGGATTGATATAATAAAAATGTTATCGCCCTAAGATATTTGATAAATCATGAAATAGAATGAAAAACAAAAACTAGGTGTAAGGCTTAGACCTAGGGTTTAAATTGTGATAAATTTGCAGATGTTATTAGGTGATTGAAATGAGGAGAAATATTTGGTCTAAAAGATGAAGAGTCTAATTTACTCTATCCTCCAAATCCTTACTAGAATGCCCTGAATGCCGCACATATTCTATTATATGATCCCCTCAAAGTAAATCTTGTGTGTGGACACTTTTAGAGATGGAAACGTGATGATTTGTGAGAGAAATCTCTTTATCTCTTTTCACCCCTTATAAAAATATGAATAGTATCCCCTCCCTCTCTCTCTCTCTCTCTCTCTCTCTATATATATATATATATATATATATATATATATATATATATATATATATATAGGATTTTTTAAGAATTTGGGCCTACTACTTGGGTAATGTACTATACTATGGATCCAAGACTAAGAATTGAATTGGCTTACACGCAGGATTATGAAAATACTATTTTACTTCTCATAATATATATTTTTTTCGTTTAATTATAATTAATTTCGCTAAATAATTATAATTTCACTCCAATTTAATTATCTCAAAATTATTTGAATAATGAGGTCTTGTTTGCAAAGACAGATAACTTATAATATAGTTCCCAGTGTAAAATATACAATACCCACTCGGTGAAATTTGCTTTGTCTTGAATTAATTTTCATCAACATCTTATTACGACTTGAAATCAATATTTAACTATGCTTTCAATATATATTACAAACTAGTGAAAATGAATATTCCATGTCACCTAATATTACAGTTCCAAGAAAATGATTATTTTATAATATGTCTAGTAAACCATTATAAAGAGGTTGAATAATAATTGTAGAATATTCTCATGAGGTCTTTACGACTAGATTCGTTATTATATAATCTTTTGTAGAGAAAGTATATGAATAATGTATCATATTCAATATATCATATGTTATAACTGCTGTTAGAGTAGTTTACCTCAAATTGCTTATAATAATATGTGGTTGGATTATAGATAAGATGAACATTGAATGCGATCACTTTTGGAACATCCAATAGAATCAGCTAATCTATCCATATTTGCATAGTCCATGACGTAAGGTATCGTGATACTATATATATATATATATACTGGTGAAATGCCCGTGCCTGAAGGCACAGCAAAAATTTCGAAAGTACATAATCGTGAAACGACGAAAATTTTCAAAATACGTAATTGTAAAACGACAAAAATATCGTTCCCCAACAAAACAAAACAATGTATAATTTTAAAAAAATTCGACATAATCTTCCTTATTTATAGGACTATCTAACCTGCTTAACAAATTATAAATTGTCCAACACCATTCAAATAATCTAAATTCAACAAACAAACTCACATATAACGTGAAATATATAATATTCATCAACTGAACTCACATCGTGCCTCAAATAAACAAAGTGTCCATTAAAAAAAATCGACATGGTTTCCTTTGTTTATTGGACTAACCACCCTCTTAAGGGATAACAATAAATTCAACAATATTTAATGATCTAAAAAGTAAAATCTAATAAAAAATTTAACGAAACAAACTTCGTAAAAACAATCACATATAGATATGAACTGAAGTCGTCTCGCATGTTCCACTATAATAATTGTCTGTAGTTTTCAAAATGTTCCCTGATACAATACAAAAAATACAGTTAGTCAATTAAACACATTGTAACATCCCACCCACCTGAGGAGAGCGAACGGAGCGCTACTATTGATAAAACTAAACTAATTCCACGGTAACAATGTGTATAGAGCATCTAAAAAATCCCACAAGATAAATCCACTAATCTCAATACTCAAATTCAATACAACAAAGTCTCTTAAAATAATATAACTATTTATCTCAAAATAAAAATAATACAAATCTTCCAAAAAATATTCTTCCTAAAATAATCCACGCTAAAGTCATCCCAATTGGTCCATAACGCTCAAATCCACGTTAACCTACCAACTAAAAGAAAATATGGGGAAGTACACAATACGACAGGAAAGATGCTCAACAAATATATGTTAGCGATGAATAAAGCGTAACAACACGAGTACGAATATTCAAATCAAATGCAAATCTCAAAGAATTTATCAATAAATTTCTCAACAACACATTAACCGGGTCACCAGGCCTCACCCCATCCGCATATGCTTTATCAAGTCATAGCCCTTGGAAGCAGGAATTTTGGCTGGTGCCCAACATCCGTGCCATATTAAAATCTCATGACAACGTGCTCAACAACAATATAATGATACCACCTGAATCAAAATAATTCAACAATTATTTTTCTAGTTTTCCAGGAATTTAACAATTCAAATATGAGTTCAATTAAACATGAAATCAACGGAATAAACTCTCGAGAGATTTAAAGAGCATATTGTGTAAAACCCCATACCGCAAAATCATCGCATGAATCACCACATAAAAATCATCCTCAAAATATGATCGCACCATCACGTTCCTCTCGCGAAAATAAGCAAATCACGTTCTAGCCCCAACACGAGATAACCCAAATAGTCCTATTTTAAAAACTCAAAAAAAATCATACCCGAAAATTATTCGAATCTCCATTCCGATTTCAGATTTGGATTCTACACGAAAAATTGAGTCAGGTGTGTGTTTTGAGTTTTTCTCAAATCTCATTCAAAGGCACTCAAAATGAATATATAAAACACTCCAAAATGACTCTTCTCATTCCACTCGTTTTTGCCTATTTGGATTTCATTTTTGGGCTCTCTTTTTCATCTCCCTTTCCTTATAATCACCCTTAATATTTGTTACATAACCCATCTCTCAAACCCCAGCTTGGAGCCTAAGCTAACGCGTATTACTATATTGCCCTTTAATTCAAAATTATCAACTTTACATATTTAAACCATTGCAAAATACCCAAAAACCAATTAAATTTGAATTTAAATATTCGATTTATTTCAAATAAAAATAAATATAATATCAATATCCCTATTAATAAAATAATAATATTATTAAAATTATATACCATATTCATAAATAAATCCCTCAAAATTACGGGGTATTACACACATCTTTATTAAAACTCAATCCAAAATCTTACGTTTTTATCTAACATGAACGAATTAACCGAAAAAAGCGGGACATAGCACACCATTTTTTTAACAAAACACAAACATAACTCAATTAAAAAAAATAAAAAAATTGGTTGTATAACTGTTTTTTTTTATAAAATAACAGTTTTTTATATATTAACTTGTTTTTATATTAACAGTTTTTAGTGTTTTTTATATTAACAGTTTTTTTTATAAAATAACAGTTAAATTATTTACTGTTTTTTAAATTATTTATTGTTTTTACTGTTGTTTATTAACATTTTAATAAAGACATTCTGCCACAGTGTGCTCACAAAATAGTAAGGCCAAATAAGAAGATTAAAAAATGTCATTTTAGTTTAACCCTCATTTTTAAGACCAATTTTGAGTTGCACTTCGAGTGTTTAAATAATTTGCAATGATCACAATCTCTCACTAAAGCCTAAGTAAGGGTCTGTTTCAAATTATTTTAAAATTCAGGGTGTAACTGAAATTTATCATAAAATGGGGTCTAAACTCCAAAGAAAATCATAATTTGCAATGACCCCTCAAAAGTGTCACAAAAGACATTCACAAAGTGTCACCAAAACCCTGAAGGGTGTAACTCAAAATTTATCCTTAAATGGGGATTAGAATAAAAAGAACCCCAAAAATAATAGCAATAATAGTAACAACACTAAATTAATACCTCTTCTTCTGGGTGTAAAGTGATTTTTGCATAGACTTCATTTGTTTCAGGTTCTGCCTATTAAATAAATAAAATCAGTATGGATATTTGAAATGGGGTGAATAATTAACAACTAAAAATTATTCGAAAAACAAGTTATAGATGAGAATTCTTTTATAGATGAAAAACAAAAGCATTCAGATTCATTCAGATCACCTTCTTTTGGGCCATATCATAATGGTGCCTCGGGCACTAACCATCAACTTAAAATGTATAAACAACAAACAAAACTTCAGCATATATGCAACATATGCCCTACTAAAAGTATATACCACTAAGGCAAGCCAAAAAAGAAGTACAAAACAATTACCTCAAAAAAGAAGTACAAAACAATTACCACTAAGGCAAGCCATCACACCTACCTGCTGCTGCCCCCCCCCCCCCCCCCCCCCCGGCCACCTGCTGCTATCGCATACCTTCTTCAATTCAGAGCTAATATTAATGAGTTAGTTAGCAATAAGAATGGTTGTGAACCCAATATTACGATTCAAATCCTTCATCTCGTGATCTTTTATTGCAATTCAAACCCAAAACAACCCAGATCAAAGTGGGGCACGTATTAGAAGTTGTAGAAAAATACTTACTTTTTGCAATTGGTAGTTGGAGAGATGCGAATATTGGTGGGAACACCACACTTTTGTGGGAGATCAGAGCCAGCATTGTACATCATCCCAGCCTTCCTCTAACAGTGTTGGAAGCAGTGCATTGAGAGACCCATCTCCAACAAAATCACCCGTTGAGTAAGGAGCCATCCCATTATGAAGAAAAGAATGTCCAAACTGTCAAGAATTGTCATTTTGAATATAATATAAAAAATTTAACTAATCACATTGTCAAGTCAACAAAATCTAAAACACACTGTTGAATATAAAAGCTTCACATTCACATGGATCTTAATAAATTCAATATACACGTTTCTTAATCAATACAAAAAATCCTAAACTCTATCAATAATACAAAAAAAAATATCTAAACCTAAAATATACAAAAAATAATAATTTAAAAACTCGTACCTATAAACATCTAAGCAAGTCATTGTTTTATAAACCTAAAATGCCTCATCAAAAAAACCAAATCTGCTAAGAAAACCCTGATCTGTTAACCTTTAGTTTTTACATAGTGAGAGATGGTATTGTTACACAAAATATATCAAAGGGAATGATATATTTTAAATCCAAATCAAGTAACCATTTCTAATCTTTGCAAAAGTTCACTTTTTTTATTTATATCATGCATAATGGAACAAAATACTAAAGAACAAATTCCAAAACATATAGAGAGTTGCTCAAGCAAATTTATCTCACAACAAAACCAAAGCTCGTATTGCTATATGAATAAATTATATCACAAAATATTTATACACAGTAACTAATCAAATTTTTAATATAAGGAAAATGTTTCCACGTGTTTATAAAAGAGCTAATATATAAAGGAAAATGAACTTGATGCTTAAAAAATCGGAACATATTAGCTTCCAAGGGAGAAAAATATGTCCCTGCCATATAACCCCAATAACTCACATATTAGTCATCCACACCTTAGATTCTCTTTTTTCAATGGCAGCTTGTAAGCACCATACTAACAACAGTATTCCCTCACCTTTCATTGCTGCATCACCAACCATAGACATTCCAAAAAGAAAAAATTTAGAAAAATAACAAGGTATCTACAATAACAAAAATTATCATTATCTCTAAACCCCACAAATATGAGGAATACAAAAAGCCCCAAAACATGGCCCCTGATAACTTCAACAAATCTAACACTGAAATAAATAAGATTCCCATTTTCTTAGTTTTTAATAACCTCTTACATCCATTATTAAAAAATGAACACTAATTGGTGAATGAAAGGAAAATGAAAACTACCTGTAGGCACAAATACATTGGAATTAATGAAGGATAAATGATTTTGAACCCAAGAAGTACCTGATTTTTTAGATCTGCAAAACAAAACATTAAGACCACATAATAAAAGAAATCAAATATCCAAAAGAGAGAGAGGGTTTTTGTTTTGGGAACCTGAAATTAGTAGATCCGAAATTAATTTGATTTTGGGCACCTGAAATTAGTAGATCTGAAATCGATTAGTAGATCTAAAATTAATAGATCTGAAATCGATTTCAGGGGGAGGGGGAGGGGGAGGGGGAGTTTTGTAGCAGGTGAGGTAGGGAGGGGGAGGAGCGACGACAGAGGGGGAGGGTTTGTGTTGAAAGGGAAGGAGTAGGGTAGCGTGGGGAAAGGGGTGGGAGGGCAGCGGAGCAGGGGCGGGGCGGAGCAGTGGAAAGAGGGAGGGGGAACCGATGAATGCAGCGGGTAGGGGAGAGGGTGGAGGATGGGAGAGGAAGATCGTGGGGAAGGGAAACGGGGGTAGGGGAAGGATGGAAAGCGGGTAGCTGTGAAAGAGAGAGGGAGAGGTGGGCGCTGTGAACATAACTGAGAGAGGGAGAGAATGAAGAGACGGGGTAGGGTTTGGGATTGAAGGAGTTTTTCTCCCATTTTCCATGTCACAATGGGTATAATCCTACGTGGCACAATCTAAAATCCTTAGATCGTCCCAAAAAATTCGCTCCCAACCGTTGATTTTTTGGAACAGTAAAACACCCCCCTCTCATATAATATATATATATATATATATAATCACATTTTATTCATGAACACATAGTAGTATGTTGGAGTAAATTCATTGTTAGGATTATTTTGATGCATATGGAGGTTAGTCAATAAATTGAAAAAATCCATTCCCAATAAATCAAAGAATATCAAGTTATAATAACTATTTATTGTAGGGAAGTCGATGCATGGACATTGAAGAACAATAACGAAAAAATATGTTTCTATAATTAATCAATTGAATCTAGAAGCATATGATCAAGTTGTGGGATTCATAACGATAATCCATTCTTTAGCTAAATTATTTAGAATATGAATATGATGGAATGATTTGAAGGTATGTCAACTAAAAGAATAACTATTCACAATGATTGTTATGCTAAGACAAACTCATAATCATGGAATGATTGTGAGTTAATTGGATGATGTTGTAATTATAAATAACTGAAATGATTTATTTTAATTATTATTAATTAATTGATTATTAAATAATTTCATGCTTGTTGTGGGGGAAAACTTAATTAGTTACACGCAATAGTGGAGTTACGACAAGAATAAAAGGTCTGGAGTCTATTTCCTATATGTATGAAAACTTTTTGGAACTTTATATATAGGTAAGAATGGATCTGATGAGTTACTAAATAATATATTTAATGTGGTCCCATTTGGAATACTAATAACATTATAATGTATTTAAAAATTAGTAGGTCAAGAGAATACTGAATAAATATAGTAGGTCTAAGAGGTTTATCTTATATATATATATATATATATATATATATATATATATATATATATATGGATGGATGGATTTTTTTTTTTTTTTTGTGTGTGTGTGTGTGTGAGAGAGAGAGAGAGAGAGAGTCATACGTGTTTTATGATACATGACATCCCATTTTTAAATTCTTTTTATCTCTATAAAGGAAGGAATAATATTATTGAAATTCTCCTAGAGTGGGTACCATAAGAGAGTCATAACACTAATAGAAATTGTTGTATTTGCGAGTTCTTGATAAGATTGCTCACCCGGATTGAAAATAAAAGATATTAAGAAATATTTATTAAAAGGTTATGACCCTGATCTTCTTGTAAATTAAATGACACACCCCGACCCAGTTACTTATAATTAAGTTTGAAAGTCAAAGTGAGTCAAACCATGAATAATTCAACCAAACTATAAACACGAGTTTTAATTTAAGAATCATCATTGTAAATCCATATAATTGAAAACCTTTTTACAACAGCAGAGTAGTCATACTTATACAAACTTGCTTGAAGGATGATTTAACTTAATTACATCATTTATATTTAAACAAAATCTTTGTTTCTCCCATTCCTGGATAACCCAACCCGACTTCCTAGATTTGGCAGTGACATCGCGTTATCTGAAAAATGTGAACATAGGAAGCATGAGCAAAATAGCCCAGTGAATGCATCACTACAATACTACTGCATAAATTTAAATGCAATAAATCATGTCCATATAATTATGTATTAACTTATCCGGCTCATTCATAATGAATGACCAACTTTTCCTAATCATGATTCCATTATCCTGCCTAAATAGACAATTCTCCCCCATTCCTGGTCGAGGAGTAACCCCTTGTCATTAATAGACAAATCTCCCCCATTCCGGGTCGAAGAGTAACCTCCCATTTTGGTAAACCGAAATGAATAATTTTATATTCATAACATTATGATCATATTCGTAACAGTAAACAAATACATCATTCCAGTGAGTACACTCACCCTGGTCGACAACTATGTATTCACGTTTCCTTCGGGTGGAGATGAATTGGGTTGATTTGACCTTACACCTGTCAATCCAACTAAATCAATACTGAATCTCAATAATAAGTATTATCCTAACATAATTATGTAACTTTCATGACTATACAACAAAAATATAATTCCACATAAGTTATGTTCCATAAAGCATAAGTAAAGACAAAATAATGCTATACATGTTAATAAAGTTATGAACATTCAACCGTAAGAAATACCTCATAAGGAATTTATTACTAAAACCAAGTAACATGAAATTATACTTCCCAATGTATATACACATGAAATATGTACTCAAAACACTCTTTGGAAAGAGGAGATAAGAATATTCTTTCATGGGGTATCCAGTATGGCCTCAGATTATTGCCCTCTATACTCCACCATCCTATATTCCTAAATTGTATAAATACATGGGTCCAACCTTATCAATATGAAATCATATATGAATATACTTTCCAGTACAAGTGACGGTGTAATTTTTCAAGCTTCCTCGAGCAAGTTATGACCATTTCTTTACAACACAAGAAATCTTCCCTACAAGCTCCTCTATTGTTCCTTCGAATTCCCAGAATTTTCATAATTTTTATACAGAATAACTTTCCATGGTTTTCAACCCATTTTCATTACACATACTGAATAGTACAGAATTAAAGTTTCATAAATTTTTGACTTCATTTGCTATGTCAAAAGCTTGACAAAACTCAGGGCATACCGAAATGAAATATACAAATAGCAACTATATACAAACTTGAAATCATCATTACGGCCTAACCACAAGGAGATAAATTATGATTCTCATATATGATATGAATATATGAGCCTACTTTCATATCCAATTGGAATTTCTCAATTCCAATAATAACACAAAACTATATTCAAGTTTGAATGCAAGGGTTTCAATACAAAGCAATTTTAAGGGTTTATGCATTCAACCTAACCTAAACTTGCATATATCCATACGTATGCACCCAATCATGAAAGTTCAATAAAAAAATAAGGATTTATATCATATAAATCATAAATATATGAAAAATAACAAGATTCGCAATTAGGATTACCTTCGGGACTTTTACGTAATTTCTAAGGATTTTTCTACACTTTTTCTCCTCACTTTTTCTTCCTAAACTTCTACTTTCTCCTTCCTCACCCTTACAGCACTTCAAACTGAACCTAGGGTTTAATTTGATGAATAAATAAGTTAGAGGGAGAGTTTTAAGTCGGACATGTCTGCCTCCCAAGCCAACCAATCAAATTAAACCATTTGGTTTAATAAAAGACAATTTACCACTTAGAGGGAATTGATAGATTTGCCCCTTATTCGTAATTTTGGCCTAACTTCTTACTCGTACATCCGTTTGATGTACCGTTTATTGCGTTACAACCCTAACTCATATATTTACAATTATATAGTTTTCACTTCAAGTCAATGGTTAAGTTATAGAGGTTAAAACTAGTCTTAAACATGGACATTTCTATCAAAAATAACAAAAAATTGTGTTTGTAAATAATTCGACATTTCATGATTTATGAAAGTAGGATTAGACTAAACATAACCACTTAAAATTAGATATAATAATAACACATTATTAATATCACATAAGGAAAGCATGATTTAAATATAATTTATCATAATTATATTCGGGTTGTCACAACTCACCCCCCTTAGAAAATTTCGTCCCCGAAATTTAATATAAATGTCACTTACCAAACAAATGGGGATACTGTTTCTTCATGCTATCCTCCATTTGCCAAGTTGCTTCTTTAATCCCATGGCTCATCCACATAACTTTAACTAAAGAAATAACTTTAGTTCTCAATACTTGCTCCTTACGATCAATAATTTCCATTGGTTCCTCAATGTACGACAAGTCTTCCTTCAGTTCAATTGGTTGAGTTTTCAACTGATGAGATGGATCCGCCAAATACTTACGAAGCATAGATACGTGAAACACGTCATGTAAATGGGATAAATCTGGAGGTAATGCTAATCTATATGCCAGGGTCCCAATTCTTTCCAACACCTCATATGGACCAATGTATCTTGGACTTAGTTTCCCCCTTTTCCCAAACCTCATGACGCCTTTCCATGGTGAAATACGTAGGAATACAAAATCCCCCTTTTGAAATTCCAATGGATGCCTTTTATCTGCATAAATTTTCTGCCTTCTTTGCGCTATCTTTATTTGTTCCCAAATTATTTTGACCTTTTCAGTTGTCATATCTATCAATTTCGGACCCAAAATTTTCCTTTCACCTACTTCATTCCAACACAAAGGCGTTCTACATCTCCTCCCATATAAAGCTTCATAAGGAGCCATACCAATAGTCGACTGATAACTATTATTATATGAAAATTCCATCAATGGCAAATGATCATCCCAACTACCTTTGAAGTTAAATACACAAGCTCGTAACATGTCTTCTAATATTTGAATCGTCTTTTCTGATTGCCCATCAGTTTGTGGATGAAGGGTAGTACTGAACTTTAAACTTGTGCCCATGGCATTCTGGAGATGAGGCCAAAACTTAAAAGTGAACGTTGGATCTCTATCAGATACAATTGACATTGGTTCCCCATGTAAACGGATAATCTCATCAACGTACATATGTGCATATTTGTCCACAGTGTAGGCGGTCTTAACTGGAAGAAAATGGGCCGACTTCGTCAATCGATCTATAATAAACCAAATAGAATCATGCCCCTTTGGTGACCGTGGTAATCCCATAACAAAATCCATCGTTATATTCTCCCACTTCCATTCCGGAATAGGAAACGACTGCAATAATCATGCCGGCTTCTGATGCTCCGCTTTCACTTGCTGACATACTAAACATTTAGCAACAAATTCTGCAATCTCACGTTTCATATTGTTCCACTAGTAATACTCTTTCAAATCTCTTTACATTTTGGTACCTCCCATATGCATAGAGTAAATAGAACTATGTGCCTCTTATAATATATCTTTCTTTAAGGGTGGATCATTCGGTACACAAATCCTATTTTTATAATGCAACGATTCATCATTCTTAATTTCAAAGTTACTCTCTTTACCATCCAGGACATCTTGTTTCTTCTTCTCAAGGAATGGATCACTGGTCTGCAAATTTCGTATGCGTTCGGCCAATAAAGGTCTCACTGCGACATGTGCTAATAATCCTCCGCTTTTTGAAAATTTCAATTCAATCCCCATCGATGCCAAGTCAATAATATTTCCAACACGGGCACGCCGTATGCAACTAAGAATCCCTGATGATTTTTGACTCAAAGCATCTGCTACTATATTGGCCTTCCCAGGATGATAATGAATGGTACAGTCATAGTCTTTAATCAGCTCTATCTAACGCCTCTGTCTGAAATTCAGTTCTTTCTGTGTAAACAAGTATTTCAAACTTTGATGATCTATAAATATCTCACAAGTTTCTCCATACAAGTAATGTCTCCACAACTTTAAAGCAAAAATAATGGCTGCTAGCTCCAAATCGTGTGTAGAGTAGTTTCGTTCATGCGTCTTTAATTGTGTGGAAGCATATGATATTACCTTCCCATTCTGCATAAGAACACATCCTAACCCCTGAAATGAAGCGTCTGTATAGATCACAAAAGACTCATTCCCACATGGAATAGTAAGTATAGGGGCTGAAACCAACCGATTCTTTAATTCTTAAAAACTCCTCTCGCATTCTTCATCCCATACAAACTTCACCTCTTTATGAGTCAACTTTGTCAATGGTAATGCTATTGCTGAAAATCCTTTAATGAATCTGCGATAGTAACCTGCCAATCCTAGGAAACTGTTAATTTCTATCACATTCATAGGACTTTCCCATTCAACGATGGCTTCCAACTTCTTTGGATCAACATTTATCCTATTTCCCGAGACAACATGCCCTAAAAACACAATTTCATTCAACCAAAACTCACACTTGCTAAATTTAGCAAATAATTTCTTCTCTCTCAAAATCTGCAATACAAGTCTCAAATGTTTCTCATGTTCCTCCATGCTACGCGAGTAAATCAACACATCGTCTATGAATACAATCACAAATAAATCAATGAAAGGGTGTAATACCCTGTTCATCAAATCCATAAAAACTGCTGGAGCATTAGTTAATCCAAATGGCATCACCAAAAACTCATAGTGCCCGTATCGAGCCCGAAAAGTTGTTTTGGAAATATCACTATCCTTCACTTTCAGTTGGTGGTAACCCGATCTCAAATCAATCTTCGAAAATACAGTGGCCCCTGTAATTGGTCAAACAAGTCATCGATACGAGGTAGAGGGTACTTATTTATAATGGTCACCTTATTCAACTACCGATAATCAATACATAATCGCATTGTCCCATCTTTCTTTTTCAAAAATAACACTGGTGCTCCCCATGGAGAAACACTAGGACGAATGAAACCTCTGCTTATCAGATCTTGTAATTTCACTTTTAATTCTTTCAACTCCGCTGGTGCCATTCTATATGGAGCATGAGAAATTGGACCAGTACCTGGAATTAATTCAATGGAAAACTCTACTTCCCTATCGAGTGGCAATCCTGGCAATTCCTCTGGGAAGACATCAGAAAACTCTCTAACCACTGGTATATCTTGAATTTTAACTATCTCTTTACTAGTATCAACAACATAAGTAAATACCCTCTATAACCTTTACTTAATAACTTTCTGCTCTTAATTGTTGAGATAAGACAATTAAGGACAACATTCCTTTCCCCTGTAAACTAGAACTCAGGTTCACTAGGCAGATGAAACGTAACTTCTTTTCGAAAACAATCAATGGAAGCATGATATGATGATAACCAATCCATCCCCAATATAATATCAAAATCTTGAATGGCCAATGGTATCAAATCAACATAGAAATCTCGTTCCCCCATTCGTATGATACAATCTTTATAAACATGCTCAACCAGAATTACACTTTCCATTGGGGTAGAAATATATAAGGCACAATTGAGAAATGAACATGGTCTACCCAAATGTGAAACAATATGCAATGCTACGAATGAATGCATAGATCCAGGATCAATGAGTGTATATAGATCTTTATTTGCAATAGAAAGTTTACATGTAACCACTTCCGGTGTAGCATGGGCATCTTGCAGCGTCATCGCAAAGACTCTTCCTCCTGCCCTCGATCCAATTTCTTGTTCTGTACCTCTCCCCCTGGTGGCACTGCCTGGAGAGGATCCTTTATGAGGCCCCACACTACTAACTGAAACCTCTTTTGATAACATAGGACAATTCTTTCTCAGATGGCCCTTCTGATGACAGTTAAAACATTCTATATTCTGTAACTTTGGGCAACTTCTTTTTATATGGCCCGATGTACCACAGAAGAAACAAACATTTGGATCTCCTTGTGTTGAAACTCCTGAACCTCTCCCACTACTAGCCTCACCCCTCTTCGAACCACCTTCCATACCTCTATCATGCTGAAATTTTTGCCCTTCAAGTCTCGAATATTCTTATCACTACCTTTTTGATAACTTGGATCGAATCTGCTTCTCTTTACACTTTGCTCTCGATTCCCTCTCGCTTCATTCATGTCATTTTCTACCAGTAGGGCTTTGATCACCAAGGCTGAATAATTAACAATCTCTAAATCCGATAGCCTTGATTTAATAACTGACTCTAGTCCATTAAGAAATTGGCTGCACATATTTTCCTCATTCCATATAAACCTCAAAGCAAACCGAGATAAGGCTGTAAGCTTAGCTTCGTATTCTCTAACAGTCATGCTTCCCTGATTCAACATGAAATATTCTTTCTCCTTTGTTTTTAATACATTGGGGGAAAATACTTGTCATATAAGGCTTTGACAAAAGCATCCCATGAGATCACGTTCCCACCTCCTGGAGTAATCAACAAATGTTTTGTGGCATCCCACCAGTACTTAGCTTCTCCTTTCATCATATACGTCGCCAAGGTCACCTGTTGATTTTCAAGCATCCTCATTACCCCAAAGATAAGTTCAATCTCTTTAACCCAGACTTCTGCCTCTACTGGATCAACTGCACTTTCGAACGATGGTGGGTTTATCTTAATAATTTTCTCATGTGAAGTAATCCTTTCTTCCCGGTGTATCACCTCCTCAACCCTAGCCAATGCTTGTGCCTCCAGTTTCCTGGTCTGTTGTTGTTACATCTGATCCATCAGTCTAGCTTGCTGCTTTGTCATTAGAGTCATAGCACGTGCCATTTTTTGTATATCAGTCAGTTGTTCTGGCTCGAGTTCCACATTAATCTGATTAGGCTGCTCAACCTCTGCTTCTGCTGGAATATTTGAAGCCTCATCTTCGATTCTCACATTTACATTCCCTCGTTCCATTCTCTTATATCTGAAATAAATAAAAGATATAACAACATGCAGATATACATATCTTTCCTAACATAATCGTTAGTATCAAATAAAATATATTTCTAACATTCACTGCCAAATCTAGACTCTTCTCACTCCAGAACCTCTAAAACCTAGGCTCTGATAAAAAAAGCTGACACACCCCAACCCAGTTACTCATAATTAAGTTTGAAAGTCAAAGTGAGTCAAACCATGATTAATTCAACCAAACCATAAACACAAGTTTTAATTTCAGAATCATCATTGTAAATTCATATAACTTAAACCTTTTTACAACATCAGAGTAGTCATACTTATACAAACTTGCCTGAAGGATAATTTAACTTAATTACATCATTTACATTTAAACAAAATCTTTGTTTCTCCCATTCCTGGCTAACCCAACCCGACCTCCTAGATTTGGCAGTGACATCGCGTTACCTGAAAAATGTGAACATAGGAACCATGAGCAAAATAACCCAGTGAATTCATCACTACTATACTACTGCATAAATTTAAATGCAATAAATCATGTCCATATAATTATCTATTAACTTATCCGGCTCATTCATAATGAATGACCAACTTTTCCGAATCATGATTCACATATCCTATCTAAATAGACAATTCTCCCCCATTCCTGGTCGAGGAGTAACCCCTTGTCATTAATAGACAAATCTCCCCCATTCCGGGTCGAGGAGTAACCTCCCATTTCGGTAAACCGAAATGAACAATTTTGTATTCATAACATTATGATCATATTCGTAATAGTATACAAATACATCATTCCAGTGAGTACACTCACCCTGATTGACAACTATGTATTCACGTTTCCTTCGGGTGGAGATGAATTGGGTTGATTTGACCTTACACCTGTCAATCCAACTAGATCAATACTGAATCTCAATAATAAGTATTATCCTAACATAATTATGTAACTTTCATGACTATACAACAACAATATAATTCCACATAAGTTATGTTCCATAAAGCATAAGTAAAGACAAAACAATGCTATACATGTTAATAAAGTTATGAAAATTCAACCGTAAGAAATACCTCATAAGGAATTTATTACCAAAACCAAGTAACATGAAAGTATACTTCTCAATGTATATACACATGAAACATGTACTCAAAATACTCTTTGGAAAGAGGAGATAAGAATATTCTTTCATGGGGTATCCAATATGGCCTCAAATTATTGCCCTCTATACTCAACCCTCCTATATTCCTAAATTGTATAAATACAGGGGTCCAACCTTATCAATATGAAAACATATATGAATATACTTTCCAGTACAAGTGAAGGTGTAGTTTTTCAAGCTTCCTCGAGCAAGTTATGACCATTTCTTTACAACACAAGAAATCTTCCCTACAAGCTCCTCTATTGTTCCTTCGAATTCCCAGAATTTTCATAATTTTTATACAAAATAACTTTCTATGATTTTCAACCCATTTTCATTACACATACTGAATAGTACAGAATTAAAGTTTCATAAATTTTTGACTTCATTTGCTATGTCAAAAGCTTAACAAAACTCAGGTCATACCGAAATGAAATATACAAATAGCAACTATATACCAACTTGAAATCATCATTACGGCCTAACCACAAGGAGATATATTCTAATATTCGGATATGATATGAATATATGATTATACTTTCATATCAAATTGGAATTTATCAATTCCAGTAATAACACAAAACTATATTCAAGTTTGAATGCAAGGGTTTTAATACAAAGCAATTTTAAGGGTTTATGCATTCAACCTAACTTAAACTTGCATATATCCATACGTATGCACCCAATCATGAAAGGTCAATAAAAAAATCAAGGATTTATATCACATAAATCATAAATATATGAAAAATAACAAGATTTGCAATTAGGATTACCTTCGAGACTTTTACATAATTTCTACATATTTTTCTACACTTTTTATCCTCATTTTTTCTTCCTAAACTTCTACTTTCTCCTTCCTTACCCTAATAACACTTCAAACTGAACCTAGGGCTTAATTTTCTGAAGAAATAAGTTAGAGGGAGAGTTTTAAGTAGGCCAAGTCTGCCTCCCAAGCCAACCAATCAAATTAAACCATTTGGTTTAATAAAAGACAATTTACCACTTAGAGGGAATTGACAAATTTGCCTCTTGTTCGTAATTTTAGCCTTACTTCTTACTCGTACATCCGTTTGATGTACCGTTTGTTGTGTTACAACCCTAACTCATATGTCTACAATTATATAGTTTTCACTTCAAGTCAATGGTTAAGTTATAGAGGTTAAAACTAGTCTTAAACAGGGACATTTCTATCGAAAACAACAAAAATTTGTGTTTGTAAATAATTCGACATTTCATGATTTATGAAAGTAGGATTAGACTAAACATAACCACTTAAAATTAGATATACTAATAACACATTATTAATATCACATAAGGAAAGCATGATTTAAATATAATTTATCATAATTATATTCGGGTTGTCACATTAAGTGTGTGTGTGTGTGTGTGTGTGATATTAGCGAGATTGATATTGCTAAAAGATTATGAACATTTTTTTGATTTCCCTCCACGTGATCGAGTCATAATCTCTTAGTGGAACCAACCCTGATGATAGAAGGAGAGAACGAAAAGAGAAATAATTTAGTCTTTATATAATAAAATTTGGGGTGTTTTTGTTTTTAGCAATATTTTTTAAAATGCACTAGTTGAGTGGGCCTCTTGTGCATAAATTATACCACTTCAACTTCCAAATTAGGTTCTATGGAAAAATTCCATTACTCAAAGTTTAAGGTTTAATTGAATTAATGGTAAGATTTAGATTGAAACACTAAATATTTCAATGATAATTTTTCAAAATTTGAAACAATATGGAAGACAATGATATCCACCCCAAGCTTCACTTTTAAAATATTTTTCTAAAGTATAGAGTATAGAGGGAGAACATAAGACACAATAGCCTTGAATATAATGTTATTAGTAATTTTATGTATAGGTCAAGGTGACATCTCCATAACCGCTTTGAAACCAATGTGGTATATGTAAAGTTTCATTAATTAAATAACATTAATAAGTGGATCCACACAATAAATATTATTTATAACACCCCTCTTGAATGTCCATTATTCAAATCAATTTCCTCGTTAAAATTTTGTTAATGAAAATCGTGTGGAAAAATATTCAAAACGAATGAAAAGAGTAACTTTATTTGAACAATCTTCAATATTAATTTAAGTTTCTTTAACAAGGCTAATTCATTTTCAAATGAAGCTAGTTCATTCTCAAAATAACATTTGGACACTTCACACATTTGAAGTTCCTTCTCGACATTTTCAAGTTTCACTAGTAAGGCAGCTTTCTCTTTTTTAACCAACATAAACTTTTAAAAACTACTATCATTTTGAATTCTTAGATTTGACAAATATTCATTTCCCATTTTCAAAATGTTCACCTATTTCTTCAGAGTACAAGTCAAGTCAACAAATTTAACTATTTCATTATTAAGCATCTTGACACCTGCCCACAAAATTTACTTTTGACACTTATGTTGAATAATCGAATGAAGTTTACTTTTTAGCACATTCTTTTCATTTTTAGGAACTAGATTTTAGTTGACAACTTAGCATTTCAATTTTGCAATTTTAGGATCATTTTCATAACCATGTGATATTCATGACTTGAAAATTTTGATTTTTCATCATCATTAGAATCATTATCAACATGAAAATATTAAAGAATCACACTTGAGTCCTCTTGAAAAGAAGAACTAAAATTCCCATCCTCTTTGAAATTAAGACATTTTGACTTATTATTTATCACAAAATTATTATTAAGTGAAGGTCTAGGAAAATTTGGACTAAATTCACTCAAAATATAATCACATGTTAGGTTATATGGATGCTCCAAAAACAATGATCAAATAGTCATACCAGTAAAACTATGACAAGCAAAAAGGTTGATAAGACCCAAAATCACAAACTAGTACACTAAGATCTAGCTCGGGAGAAACCATTATGTATTACAAATTGAAAATATATAATACGGCCTGCTAATATCCTGGGGGGTAAATAGGATATACACGTAAATAATAGTTAAGAAAACTTTTGATTGTTAGAACTACTCTACTTTAAAGGCTAACTTATTCTAAAAACTTTCAAACACTTTATCCAACTTTCACAAACAGATTTGAATGATTTAGATCCAACTATTGAAATTAAAACTAATTTGAAAATGAATGTCAATAATGATGTTCGATTCGCAAAATAATATTCAAACTCACACTCACTTAGGCAAATTATCAAACTTTTGTCCTTTAAATAATGAGATCTAATTTTACTTTAGGAATTTTTGTATGATATTAGAAAATTAAAAGTCAAAAGCATTTGATTTCCATTTCAATGCATCATGGTGGAAAACATACACCTAGATCCAGTTTCACATTAATAGATGTCTATGTGAAATTTAGACAAAATTATGTTAATGAAATTACAATTAACTGAAATGTAAACATCTACAAACCTAAATCAATTGTATATATTAAATTATGTGAGGTTGTGTCTTGTAAATAATTGTAAATGCCCAATTAAGATCACAAACCAAGTTATATGAGGAAAAAATCCATTAACAGGAAAGAACTGCACGATGCTATAACTAATCTACTTGAAAAAAATAAATATTTTACAAGATATCATGCCTATACCTATCTTGAATACCCTTAAAATCTCTCACTATGCTCCAATTCTCATCACTCCTCCTGATCTAGTGGCTCTCAACCGAATCTCTTTCTTAGAGAGAGGATAATCTATTCCAATTAGATTCAACACATCCAAATCTAACCATTTCAACAAATCTTCCTACATGTTGACCTCTTAACTAAAGATCTCCAACTACAAATGAAGGTATTAAGGTCCCATAGGTTGATTTAATGAAATCACTCAAAACCTTTCACAAAATATTTCAATTGAAGTGAGGAAAAGTAAATTTCATTTAGGGTTTCTAATGAGGAAGAAAATATCTCAAATTTAAAATTTAATGAAATGCAAATGATACTTCTAAATGAAAAATGGAGACAAGATGAGTTTTTATTGTAAAAACATCATTTTCACACTCCTAATAGACCATGTGCATGAGGCAATTCGTCACTGTGTGCACGCCCTTTAAATTGTTATAAAAAAAAATAAAAATGACCTCAAATTCGTGTTGTGTGCTTAGGGCCAAAATGCCTCCGTATGTACTCCTATTATGTTAAAACTTAAATTATCATTTTTTGTTAAAAACACTCCAAAGGAATGATTTCGAAAGGTCCCTTTGCATATGTTTGCAAAATATGATATTTTAATAGTAAAGATAAGTGCATAGGGAGTGGGAAAATGAGAAAATCCTAATGTATATAAAGGTCATAAACATCATCCAAAAATGTCCAATAGTCTACCCGGAGTTTGAATCTGATGAAGAGCGGCCATGTAAATCGGATCGAACACAAATAAAGGCATGTAAGGAAATCAAGAATTTAGATACATTAGGACGATCAAATACATGTTATCGAATGATAAATAAAATATTTTGACACGGGATAAGCCAGACAATACTTCCATACATTTTCACAATACACCATAAGAGCTCATTTAACTAATTAACAACCATGTGATATTTACAATCTCATATATGTGTAGTTGAAGTTTAAGATGAGGTGAAAAATACTTTATTTTTGCACAGTTTAATTGAGTTGTAGGGTCATTATGGGGGATGTCTAGTTTTTAATTAAATATGTATTTTAATACTTAACAACATAATATTATAAATTAATTAAACTATTATTCCATTAGCAATACATAAGAAAGCTTGCAATGTAAAATTATTAAAGCAACAGCATTCATAGTAAATAAATCTTTTGAACTTTTGTATACAGTTGAACAAAGTTTATAAGAGCGCATGTTCATTGCTCTAAGAGTTAGGGCATTGACAACCTCTTTAATGTCGGAACAAGCACATGACGCCTCTTTAACAATAATGCCACTATTAGAACTTACATCAACATAGAGATCATAGAAGATAGTGTGCAATTGAGTCAAACCTTAGTACCCTACCTTTGGATTAATCACATATGTTGAGCATGTCTCTTTGCAAGTCTAAAATTCATGAATAATTTCTTCGCTAAAACATTCTAACATTTCATGCATAGTCCTCCCCGCTATTGTAAATTTCACAATGAAGATCTTTTAGAATAATGATTAGTCTAAAAAATATCCCTCTAAATTCATTATGTATGTGTACCTTGTGAGAACTTCACTCCATTGTAAACGTACGTACTATGTCTTGGGAATGTTTGTGTTAGTTTTAGGAGTAGTTTGAAATGTAGTTAAATGTTTAGTTTAGGAAATTGGGATTGCTAGGATTAAAATTAATATGGGTAACTCAGTATTTGAAGGGAGACTATTAGTTGGTAACTTATTTGAGAAGAATCTGGGAAAATAGAGAAAAAAAAAGAAGTTTTTGTATTGGACTTGATAAGAGATTACAATGTTTGGCTTATATGGTTTCCCCAAATGACCTCCCCACCTATTTATAGGTAACCCACGTCCTCAATTGTTGATGGAGATTAAAATACATCAATAGTCTAGATTAATTCTCCAGAAGGTTCCCATTTCCTTATGGGAACATTCCAAAAGCCTATATACTTCCTCACTATTATAGAATATTCTATACATTACAGGTATGCTCTAGCTTATCTAATATGGATTAACTTATATTTAATGCTTGACATTATCTATCAATTTCTAGACTATTTTAAAAATTAGTATCACTCTTCAACACTCCTCATTAATTCCAATTCTCAAAATCCCAAGCATGGTTCGTAGTTGTTCAAACTTGGCCATTTGTAGGGATTTTTTGAAAATATCTGCAACTTTCTCTTTAGTCTTGAAATAATTCAACTCGATCTCTTTGTTGGATGTTACTTCTAACAGGAAATGATACTTGATTGTAATATTCTTTGTTCGACTATGATAAACTGCATTCTTTACCATCACAATTACTGATTTTCTATCACAATAGATCTCTGTAGGTTAATTATGCATTGCTCCCATACCCCTAAGTATTCGTCTTAGCCAGATTGCTTGACATACTGAGCTTGGTGCTATTACATACTAGGCTTCTACTGAGGGTTGAACAACTGTCTCTTACTTCTTTGTTTCCCACGAGAAAATCCATATCCAAGAGTGAATGCATAACCTGAAGTGCTTCTCATATCGTCCATCGAACTGGCCCAATCACTATCTGTGTACTCGATCAGTATTGAATAAGTAGTAAGCATGTACCTTATACTGTATTCTCTCGTTCCTTTTAAGTACCTCAATATTCTCTTAGTCTCTCCATAGTGAATCTGACTTCGACTCTGCATGAATCTTGATAGCAAACTTGTATCATATATTATGTCCGATCAAGTAGTTGTGAGATATCGTAAGCTCCGAATAAGACTCATGTAGAGAGAGTTTTCTGCTTTTGGCGAACCATCGTCCTTCCTGAGTTTTTCATTTATCACGAGCAGTGTAGTAACGAATTTGCAGTCGTACATTTGAAACTTCTTTAGGAGGTTCTTCGTGTATTTCTTTTGTGACATGGAGATTCCACCATTTCCTTGGCATATTTCAATGTCAAGAAGATATTGCATCAAGCCCAAGTCGCTCATCTTGAACGTCTTCATCATGTCTTCTTTAAACTCTTTGATAATATTCTCGTCATTTCCTGTATATATTATGTCATCAATATAAAGGGAAATGATAAGAGTATCGTTCTGACCTTAGGTCTTGATGTAGAGACTCGGCTCGCTCTGGCTCCTCCTGAATCCTTGATTGGTGAAGTATCCATCAATTATGCTTACCAGGATCTCGAAGCTTGCTTTAGACCATAAAAGGTTATCTTTAGTTGAAGGACTTTATCATCTTTTCCTTACGCCTCGAAACATTATGGTTGTTCAACTTAGATTTCTTCCTCGAGATATCCATTGAGGAATGTTGATTTTACATCTAGTTGATAAATCTTCCAGCGATTTTGAGCCGCCAGTGCTACTAATGCTCGAATGGTGTCTAATCACGCCACTGGTGCAAAGGTTTCATTGTAGTCAACCCCGAATTTTTGTGAGCATCTTTTTAGCACTAACCTTACTTTTAGGTTTTTAGATTGAGCCACCAGGTTGTAGTTTGGTTTTGTAGACCCACTTTACTCCGATGACATATTTTTCCTTTGGTAGATCCACCAACTCCCAAGTCTTATTCTTCTCGATCATATTTATCTCTTCTTCCATTTCTATGACACAGACTTCTTATTTTACGGCATCTTTATAACTCTCTGGTTCTAGAATCGTAAAGCAGCTTTTGTAGATCTTTGCTAGTGGAATGGTCCGTCTAGGAGTTGATTCTGGAGATGAGTCTTTTTGCCTTGGTAATGCTGGAGGTGTCGCTTCTAGTGTCAGGGAATCTGTAGTCTCCGTAGCTTCACTTTGTTATGGAGGTGTAGATGTAATGATGCTTCATCTTTCAATCTTCTCTTCTTTCCAGTTCCAATTAGTTCTCTGATCGATCTCTACATCGCGATTGATCATCAACTTCTTGGTTCTTAGGTTTTAGACTCGATAGCATTTTGATTGAGTATTATAGCCTAAGAAGATTCCTTTCTCTGACTTGTCGTCAAGTTTGCTTCTCTTTTGGTATGGAATATGAGCGTAGCATATGCAACCGAACACTCTGAGATATTTTGTTGATGGGTTTTGACCGCTCCATGCTTTGATCGACGTCTTTTTTTAGCAGCTTTGGTGGGAATCCTGTTTAGGAGGTATATTATAGTGTAGACTGCTTCCACCCCGAAAGTCTTAGAAAGGCCTTTCTCATTGAGCATCGTTTTGGCCATCTCCATGACTGACCTATTTTTTCTTTCAAAAACTTTGTTGTGCTCTGGAGTATACCTAAAAATTTGTTGGTGTTCTACTCCTTTATCTTCGTAGAGCTTATCAAATCCATTGGAGTTATACTCCTTTCCTCTATCTATCGCTTCTTAAAACTTTAATAAAGTGATCGCTTTGTTTCTCAATGAAGTTTTTAAATTTTTTGAAAACATTAAAAACTTATGATTTTTCACAGAGAAAATATGCTCACATCATTCTTGTATAGAAATCAATGAATAAGATGAAGTACATGTTATTCTCGTGAGAGGGAATCCTTATAGGACCACACACGTTGGTGTGCACCAGCTCTAGTAATGACTTGACTCTCCATGCCTTACTTGATGTGAAATGTTGTCTTTATTCCTTCCTAAGCATACATCCTTTGTAAACATGATTTAGCTCTTTTATCAGCGGCATGTCGCTCATCATATTCTTTTGATGGAGTAACTTCAACGCGTAGAATCTGAAGTGACCGAATCTTTGGTGCTATAGATATGAATAATTTACTTGGGCCTTCTTAGCTATGTATTTTGCATATCCTCACTTGATAGGGAAATTTCTATTATTCTCCAGTTTTACCATAGCTATTTCTAGATTTTTATTCTTCTTGTCATATATTGTACACGAGTCTCTGAAAAAGTATAAAAAGTACTCGTTTTCCATCATTTGACTGACACTAAGTAGACTTTGGTGTAAACTTGGCACAAGTAAGACATATTTGATCAGGCGTGTACCTTTTTTTGTCTGCACGGCTATTGTTCCTTTGAATTTCGCCTTTATAACAACACCATTTTCCAATCGGACTTGTGACTTAACTGACGTGTCAATATCTTGGAAAATTCTCTTTTGCAGTCATGTGATTGCTACAGCCGTTGTCGATGTACCTAGTATCCTCCTTCTCTTTTGTTATTGTTGGGCAGGCATATAAAATAACTCTTTCTTCATTTTTTGTTCAGAAAAGTTGGCTTGGTGTTTTTCCTTTAGACGAAAGTCTTTTTCTTCATGCCTGAACTTCTTGCACTTCTAGCATTTTGATTTGTCACGAAGCCAACAATCTTTCTCCAAATGGTTTGTCTTTTTACAAATACCTCAAGGTGAAAATTTTCCTTTTTTCTCACCTTGATTTTTCAAATCTGTATTATTTCTAGATGTTTCTACCCTTCTAGAATTTTCTTTGAATTTTCTCCAATCATCTTGTCTAGAATTCAGAGACCTTGAAATGAATTTTGACTGGAAGGCAGTTTCTGTCAAATCATCACTATGCCTACTCAATCTGTGCTCATATGCTTCTAGAGAGCCCATTAAATCGGTCACTAAAAGTGTTTTTAGATCCTTTGTACTTTCAATTATGGTTATAATAGGATCAAACTTTGTCGTGACACTAATAAGAATTTTTTTGACAGTTGTTTTTATCGGGTATATCTTACCCATAGGTTCTCATTTGATTTACTAATTCCTTCATTTAAAATAGTATGTTTTGGAGGTCTCAGATTCCTTCATTTTTAAATTCTCATATTCCCTTCTCAAATCCTATAGTTTAATTGTTCGTACATTTTCCTTGCCCTTAAAATCTTCTTGTAAGATCTCCCATGCTTCTTTGGCATTTGTGGCTCCGGTTAGTCTTAGAAATATTGAGTCCTTGACCGCTTGTTGAAGAAAACTGAAGTCTTTTGCATCCTTTACTATATTCTCCTTTAGTTCCTTCTTTTCGCATTTGTGAGGGTAAAGGTTTCTTCAGGATGGACAAAACCTTCACTATCGACATTCCATGTATCATGGGTTTGGAGAAATATCTTTATTTTAAAAATCCAAAAGTCATAGTTGTCCCCATTAAATATAGGGATTGGAATCAACGAATTGGACGTGTTAGACAAAAAAATCAGAGTGAGTTTATGGTGATGGAATGAAGGTAAGAAGAATTGGTTACGCCCAATTGGTGACGGAACCATGCTCTGATACCACTATTAGTTTTAGGAGTAGGTTAAAATATAGTTAAATGTTTGGTTTAGGAATTTGAGATTACTAGGATTAAAATTGATATAGGCAACTAAGGATTTGAAGGGAGAGAATTAGTTGGTAACTTATTTGAGGAGAATATGGGTAAGCCTATCAATGAATAAAATTTTATCCGAATCCGAATCTGAATTCGATCCATATAAACATATATAAATCATGCATAAAATTCGATTATCCAATTACTCGATTACCCGTTTATTAAATGGAGTGAATTTGGATTCATACTCCGATTCGTTAATAATCAGATCCGATTAATATTTTTAGTATAAAATATTATAATATATATTTAAAATATTATTTAACATATTATATATTATTTAAAATATTATTTTTAAAATACTATTTAAAATATTATTAAATATAATATATATATATATATATATATATATATATATATATATATATATATATATATATATATATATATAATTAATATATATATTGTAATATTTGAAATATTTATTATAATAGTTCTTTATTTCATTATTAGTTTTTTGGGAACAATTGCAAAATAAATTTATGAAATAAGAGTTGAAAATAAAAATGTTGTTAATGAAGTTTAACATAAATGGATAATCGATAATCGGATTGGTTCTGAATTCGTTTAACATAAACGGATATGGATTTGGATTTGCCTGATCCGGACCGAATCCGATTCATTTACAGGCTTATATGGGAATATCTAGAAAGAAGAGAAGTTTTTATATTGGAGTTGATAAGTTATTACAATGCTTGGGATACATGATTTGGCCAAATGACATCCCCACTTATTTATAGGCATCTCAGCTCCTCAATTGATGGTGGAGATTAAAATACATCAATGGTCTAGATTAATTCTTGAGAAGGTTCTCGTCTCCTTACGGGAACATTTCAGAAGCCTATATACTTCCTTACTATTCTAGAATATTCTATACATTACAAGTATGCTTTAGCAAGGCTAATATGGAGTAACTTATATTTAATAATTGGCATTATCTATCAATTTCTAGATCATGCTAGGAATTAGTATTATTTTTCAACGGTTTGGGAATGTAGTATATTTAGGGGTACAACCGGTACGGTATGGTTGGTAGCGACCCCTTACCAATACCAGAACCACAATCTAAATGGTAAAATCTTATTGTACCAATTTACGGGCCAGTACATCAAAATAAAAATCAAAACCAAAACCAAACTGACAGGTTTTTTCAGTTATTTTTTGTTTCGGTAATTTTGGTTTCAATTCAATTTTTTTCTCGATAAATACCAGAATTTCATATCGATTTATGCATTTGGTAAATCCGGTATTTTGATAATATGATTTCGGTAAAATTTTAAACTCATATAATCGGTTAAATGCATTACTTGAAACTAAAATATAATACAAATTGCACCAAAAATAAAATAAAGATCATGAAGAACCAAACTAAATTTCATGGTTAATTGCGTTCAATCCATATCAATACACATTAAGGTCCAAATTAAAAATTACAATACACGCTTATCAATTTTCCGGCCATCTAGTATTTTTCCGGCCAAAAACGATAAAAAACAGGTATAACTTATTCCAGCCACAAACGCAAAATAACAGGTATTATTCCGGCCACAAACGCAACTACCTGTTGCGGCAATAGGTACAAGTTCTTCTGAATAAGAAAAAAGTACGTACGGGTTTGTGTTTAAGTTTTGGAGAAGAAGTTACCAAGAGGTGTGTGTGCGCGCTTTGAATAAGAAGTTACATGTGCTTTGGAGAGAGAGAGACTTCTGATTTGTTGTGTGCGAGCGGGAGCGACTGATTTTTGTGTTTAAGTTTAGGGTTTGGTTTGGTGGCATTTATAGTAAGGGAAATGAATGGATGAGATTAGTTCAAAAAAATGAAGGGTCTTGATAATTGGGTATTTATATTTTTTTTTAAACATAATTTTTATTTGGTAATTGATATGGTAGTATGCGGTAAGTTTGGTACGGTAAATTCGATAAAACGATTTTTTATATCTAAAAGCCAAAACCAACAAATTTTTTTATGGTATTTTCGGTATTTCATAATATGAAACAAAAATTATTTTTTCTTGGTCCAGAACAGTACGATTCCGTAAAAACTTGTACTGATTGCACCCCTAACGTATCTTGCACGTGATGAAATTAGAGTAATAAGTCGTTTGGCCATTTAGAAGGTTTTTGGTTCGGCATTAAAAGCCCCGTACTCGTTTTATTTGTGTAGTAGAGTGAAGTTGTATGAAATTTTGAAGAAGCGTGCATACCTCAGTGCACCACTTACGTAATACCGACAAACAAGGAAACTCTCCACCAGCTCACCAGAGAGAGAGAGAGAGAGATGGCATCAACAGAAGAATCGCTGATGGAGAATGACATCCTCAATGAAATGGAGGATGGCCGGAAGGCACGCAACATTTCTTCCCCATCGTTGCTTCAAAAATCCGATCAGACCTTTGTTTCCAATGTTCCCCACAGGCTTCTCAGAGAGTTTCTAGCTAATCTTCAACTGGTCCTTCTCGGAACCAAGCTTTCCCTTCTGTTTCCAGCCATTCCACTGGCCATTGTGGCCCATTGTTACGGCTTTGGCAGAGTACGTGACACCACTCTTTTATTTTCTCTACTTCTTCTTCGGCGGGATACCCATTTGGAGATCATATAAATGTCTTGTTCAACTACATATCAAACAATTTCAGTAACATTCTAAATATCGTCACTTGATAACAGCCCTGGGTTTTTGCTTTGAGCTTCTTTGGACTCATCCCGCTTGCGGAACGTATCAGCTTCTTGACCGAGTAAGGAATTTCATTATATAGGAAAATACATTTACTTAATTTTTTTGACGTTTATTAACCAAGTGGGGAACAAATTCTGCGTCTAAGCAACATTTTTTTCTTCTTCTTCTGCGTGTTGTTCTCATTAAATGCAGACAAATTGCTTACTACACTACTCCCACAGGTAATTCATCCCCATTTCTCGAGAAAGATTTGTCTGTGTATTTTTGATGTTATGTGTCTAAATTAGACCGAGACTTCCTTTACATTTTTTTAATGACCGTTGCTCCAATATCTTTGTTTTGTTTGAAAAAGTTCGTTAAGGTATAAAATATAAGGGCACTTTTTCTCTGACTGTGAAGCATAAGATAAAAGTATTAAAAAAAGTAGACAAAATAGTTTTACCAACATATAAAAATAAGATGCACTAAAGTACAAAATGTGCTTAGCTAAACTTTAACGTCCGTTTGGTTTTTCCCTAAATTATAAATTGAATCATTAATAAATTGATTCATTTATAAATTAATCTATTAATTGTATGTGATTTCATTAATGAAAAGATTCATTAATTGTTTCATTTTATTTCATGTGTAAAATCTGAAATTTAATCATTTCACAAAAAAACGTGAAATGAATCAATTTGAAATAGGAGTCACATAAAGTGCATGTCTCCTCTCCCTCTCCCTCTCCCTCTCCCTCTCCCTCCTCCTCTCTCTCTTGATTTGTTTTTATCTTCTTTGCATAGAATCTTAACATCAATTTCAAATTACCAAATATTGTGTAAAATTGAATTTAACTCATTTCAAATTCACTCATTTACAATTCACTAATTCACAATGAATCAATTTATATAATCAAACAATTTACGCAACCAAACAGGGTCTAACGGTTTACATTAGCTTCTAAAAAATAACGATTGTAAAGATTAATTTCCATTAAGTCATCGATAATACTAGGCTCACAAAATAATTGGAAAATAGCTTTTCAAAAATTATGTGTTTCTGTATTTAAGTGAATTAGATCAATTACTAATATGTGCCACTTGCACATGTGTGTGTGTGTGTGGTCATACATTTTATCAATTGTTTTGTAAACTTTGTGTTACTTTTTCTTTTAATCACTCAAGCCACTATTTTTGAGTTGTTTTCTAGGATACTTGTGAGAGAAGTCATAAAAAAAACATTAAAAAAACATTCTTAATTTACCTTTCCAAATGGTTTGCGCACTCCAGCAATATGAAATACTAACATGCAATCTGTGTGATGCGTGAGCGTATTATAAAATTGATAAAAAAAAAAATACAGTTAGAAAATTAAAAATAAATCAGATAAAGAACCAACAAAGGTTGAAAAAATTTTGATTAAAAAAAAGTTAAATGGGCCTCCTATTAAAAAAGATATAACCCATAATTTAGGTTATATCTACTGAAAATCAATCTCACCACAAAGTGCAAAACAAATTAATTGAGAGGTCTGTAGATTTTTCAGTAATCAAGAAAAATCAAGCACAATGTGAAATGGAAAAAAAAATATCAACATGATTTGGGACGAAAATCTGAACTAGGCCGACTTCTGCAAAAAGTCCCATCTGAAATAATCCAAACACGGTTACTAAAAATGTAATACTCACGTTTTTCATTATCACTTTTGTCCTTTCTTGGACACCTACTAATAGGGTTTTTCAAACTACCTCTCCCGATTTTACTCTCGCATATATGACTTTTTCCACATTTCTTACACTTGGCTCGTTCCCTCACATCAAGCCCAATTGGAAGCAAATCAAAAGTTCCATACCTTAAACCAATGCTCTCTTGGCCGTTTGAAACTTGGTCCCTGCACATCTTCTGTTTCTAGTTTGATATCCACATCAATTACCTTTGCATTGTTATCTTTTCATTTACTATCTTCTTCGCTATCCGCCATCAAAAATATAAATGAAGAAATTTATACAACATATTTAAAATTATAAAATTAAAAAGAAAGATACATAAAAAGTCAAATTGTAAACTGTAAGACTAAAATCATAAAACTAACAAACTAAAACTAAAACAAACTATAACAATTGAAAATTGTAAAACTAAACTAAAACTAACAAACTATTGCAACTATAACAAACTAAAACTAAAAAATACATATATATGCAACATAATATACAATATAATACACACACACACACACACACACACACACACACACACACACACACACACACATATGTAAAGGTTTTGTTATTTTGTTACTTGATAATAAGAGTTAAAAGGAATAACATAAAAAATGATCTACAAATTTTTTATTAAGCAAGTAAACCAGTTGGTAATGTAATAGAACTAACCTTGTCTTGTTCATCAACAAAATAACAAAACCTAAAACAAAAGAAAACAAAAAATCGAAGGTGACACTACACCAAATCTGCCCATTTGTCAAGGTCATTGACCTTAACAAATTCACCTTGTCAAGGTCAATGACCGTGACATTTCGAGGCGAGACAACTTTTTTTGTCACGGTCGTGTCACGGTCATTGACCTTGACAAAAAACTCGTGTTTTGTGTCACGGTCGTGTCAAGGTCAATGACCGTGACACGTTTGTCACGGTTCTAAACCGTGACAAAGCCGTGACCCTTTTTAAAAAAATTGTCACGGTCATTGACCGTGACACGTCCGTGTCAATTTTGTCACGGACGTGTCACGGTCAATGACCGTGACAATTCTGGGCAGAATTAAAAAAAAAATCTGCTGGGCAGTATGGCCACTGCCACTGCCCAGCAGTATATTTGTACCTGTTATAGCAACGTTGTACCTGTTCCAAACATCATATATCCGAACAAACTAAAGATAATGCAAATATATATTCAAATAAGAAACTATTTAAAAAGAAACAACATCACCATCATTTTATCTCAAATCTACAAACTATTTGCATGGAAAAGAGATTTTGTACCGCGACGCTCGGGAACACCTCCTTATCCTTCCCTTCACGTCCGAATAGCCACATAAGTATAGAGCATATGTGGCCTATCCTTAGGGCCACTCCCTGTCCCCTGAATTGAAATAAAGTAAAATTAGTATCCGCCCCTCAAATATAGATAAATATAAATCACAATTGAAATCGAAATTGACATATAAATATAAATACATTACCTGTAGTGTCACTCAAACAGCTAACTTGAGCTCATATGGCACCTCCTTCCAACTAATGTACCCCGGGCAATCGTGTCAATTATAATTCTCTTCATATCTAAACACTAAGAAATACCATAATCCTATGGAGGTATGCATTGCAAATTCCTTCCAACCGTTGTGTAGCCAAAAATCCGCAGTTGAAGTTGTCAACTCCACCTTTGAATGGGGTATGGAAAGTGGTGGGGTATGGAAAGTGGAATTGACAACTTCAACCGGTGATGTTTGGCTACATAATGGTTGGGAGGAATTTGTAGAGCATCGCTCCATAGGATTATGGCATTTCTTAGCGTTCGGATAGACGAAGAGATTCAGTCTCCTCTCCACAAATAGGACACCCCAAATAACTATGTACTAATCACCTATTAAAGGTAAGAAGCGTATATTCATGGATTAGTATGAACAAAACTTAGATGTAGTTGGAATATTTATGTATTAATCTCCTCTCCACACACGCACACTACACAAGAGTGAAAATGATAAAGTGCAGATCAAGTAAAAGCATTAAAAATGGATGTTTCGGTACAAATTGAAATATTTATTACAAATTGAAAAATTGTTTCAAATTCGGGTTATCATAAAAAATGGATTGATATTCGGTAGGAGCAGCCAAGTCATCCACACTACTATTTAGACGCCTTGGCGCGTGTTGGAAAATTGAATTCGGGTTATCATCAAAAATGGATTGATATTCGGTAGGAGCAGCCAAGTCATCCACACTACTATTTAGACGCCTTGGCGCGTGTTGGACAATTAATTTAATTTAATTTAACCTAGGAATTAATCAGATATTTTTATCCTATGTTTACTAATGCTAAAATTATGAAAAATGATATTTTGAGATAATAATGTGAAAATTTGTTTTATGATTTTTTTCTTAACTGAAAATTATTTAGGGGTATTTTTAATTGAATATATACACATTTTTAACTCTTTAAAAATTACATTTTAATCCTTTCTAAATCTTAGGGAGAGTTTGGGTTGTGTTTTTCGGCCATAACACCACACACCCCCACCACCACCCCCTCCCCCACCACACACACACACACACCCCACCCTACCCCACCCCCTGCCCCCCTCCACCACCCCCTCCCCCAAAACACACCACCACACACACACACACCGCGCACCCCACCCCACCCCACCCCCTGCCCCCTCCACCACCCCCTCCCCCACCCTGCCCCACCCCGCCCCACACCCTGCCCCCCTCCACCACCCCCTCTCCCACCCTGCCCCGCCCCGCCCCACCCTGCCCCACCCCCCACACACGCACACACATACACACATATATATATACACATACACACATAAATATACAGACAAATATATATATAAATGGAAGAGAGAGAGAGAGAGAGAGAGAAATTGGACCTGAGAGAGAGAGAGAGAGAGAGAGAGAGAGAGAGCAGCGTCGAGAGAGAGAGAGAGAGAGGGAGGGAACGGTGGGAGGGAAAAAAGAAGGGGGAAAGGATTTTTGCTGAAAAAGTTGTCACGGTCGTGTCAAGGTCATTGACCGTGACAAGCCCGTGACAAATTCAATTGTCACGGCCTTGTCACGGTCAATGACCGTGACAATTAGTTGTCACGGTCGTGTCAAGGTCAATGATCGTGACATAAAACGCGTGTTTTTTTGTCACGGTCAATGACCTTGACAAGGCTGGCCGGCTGAAAGGTGACAATTTGCCCATTTTGGTGTAGTGTGAATTGCGTATACAAAACCAAAAATAACAAATTATAGAAATAATCTAACTTTGTCTTCTTCATCAACATTAGGTTCCGAACCTGGTACAGTAATATTTGGTATTGTAGTATCGAAAGTGGCTTTCACTTTTTTCTTAGCATTCGTTGTTATTGAAAACCTTAACTAACTAAAGAGAGAAAGGGGGTATGTAAAGTTTGGCAGCACTAATCATATGGGTTGTGGTTTGGTAGCGTTTAACTTTTACAAAAAAAATAAATGTAATGTAGATGGGATGTAGAGACAAAAATGCATTAAGGCTGAATTATTAGATAGTTTGAGGGATTGTAGAGGTACCGGAAAGAGGAGGCAAATAAGGTAATCCAAAAGTCAATAAGATAAAGAGTCGTGAAGTCAAATAAATATGGCCTCTTCAAATTACGGGACCGAGTAAAGTAATTAAAATATTTATATAGTGTCCACATGACGTTTTGGGGGCATGACAAATGTCAAAACCGAGTTTCGCTGTCAGTTTTAGTCATATACTGTAATTGGATAATTATTGAAAAAAACTGTGGGAGAGAGACACAACCATTAATATTGTTTGAAAATAATTGAACATATTTGTTTGTATAAAATGTACTTTTATTTCATTTTTTCTTCTAAATGAATGACTCAGATTGCGACTTCAAAAAATTTGCAAAATATAATAAAAATGTTAGCACAACAGTAATATTGCGGCACTAGCATTTTTATTTTGTCTTTTAGCGCCTTTTCGCATTTTAAGTAATTTTCGCACGACAATTGTAATACCGCGAGAGTAATTTTGTCATTCATTTGTTTGTTCTGAAGTTCAACGCATTTTTTAGGGAGGGAAAGTAGCACTGGAATATTTTGAAGTAGTATTTTTGTAAAACGATGTGGAAATGGTCTTTGTTGATACATTTAACTCTGTTACTATTATGATGTATATGGACCTGGATTTCAAAATGCAACATGCGAAAATGTGACAGAGCTTGACGGCTCGTTCTAGTAATATATTGTCTAATTATTGAAATAATTGTAAATCACCATTTATATTAACACATATATGGATGATCTTAGAGTATCACTAAATTATAGAAATAATTTATAGAATTTGAAGAATTGTTGGAATGAGTAGACAATGAGGAATTTGAAAAACTATTTCTCTCTCTCGGCCTTAACTTAAATTCACTTCAAAGTAGTGTTTCACATATAAAGGTGATATCTTCATTAATTAGCATAGAAGAAGAACGATTATAACAAATGCACATTAAAGTGAGGAATTAGGTTTAGCGTCATTATATACATGACACAACAATATCCTTGAATCGAGATTCATTAGAGTAACTGAAAATTTGAAATAGACAAACAAAAATCTTGATGATATTTTTTCAATATAAACAATGTAACAGCATCTAAGAGGAAGAAATATACAAGCAAATGATTGATATTATTTAAGTACTAATCACCTGGAATAGATCTCTCATCTTATCATTTTGACTATTTGAAGTTTAACTAGAAAGAATGAAATTTATGTTACATCAAGGAACGGAAAAAAAGTTTAAGATTAAATTCAGAATCGTAAGATAATATATTATATTGATTTGAACCAAAATTAAATTGTGATAATTCACCTCAATTATGCCAAGTAACTAAACTCTTTCCTTTCCCATTAGGGAATAATAAAATAGAGAGATCATTAGAAGGGAAAGAATTATAGTGAATACGATAACAGATTAGAGAAATATCACATCACGTATAATTCAATAGAGAAAAAGAAGCACATCATCACTATCTAATATAGATAAGTAGATACCCCCCGGCCAAACACACACACACAAATAAACTTAATACACACAAACACTGAAGAGGAAGTACATCTCCACAATATAATGTTTATGTTCCAGTAAGGTCTATAAATTACCAAACATGAATTGGTAGCAATGATTCACTTAAAATCTCATCCATCGATGAACTAAACATTTTGAATTTTATAAATAACTTCATATTTGTATTTGATCATGTTTGAAATCCCATTTCGTGTAACATTGGATCTATATATGGTCACCTTGAAATCAATATATTTGGTTCTTAGAAATAAAATTAACAATTGCAATGATCATCTACACAATTTAATGTAGTAAACAATCTAATGTAGTAACATGAACTAGACCTTATTTAAATCATTGCTAGAAACTGTTAATATAAAACCATTTACCTTTCTAAACCTTAGGTGCGTAGGTAATTACAAATAAACACACTTGAATATGACCAACCCCACTATCGAAATCAAACTCCTCCGCTATTTTGACCTAGAAATATCTATACCCCTTCTCGTTTTCTTGCATAGCCATCAGCTTTTACTTGTAAAACAATCAATCTATTATTTAAACCAAAAGATAGCATTCGACATACGGATCACCCAACACTATTTGCATCCCAAACTAATTATTTTTTGTAACCTAATGTATTATGTGTAGGTTTCTATCTCTCTCTCTCTCTCCGAGAGAGAGAGAGAGAGAGAGAGAGAGAGGAAGACTCACCTACATCATGCACTATACATCACACCGTACATCACACCTAATTCTAGGCCCTAGATTTTTTTTTTAATTTTATATTTTTCCCTTGAAATTAACCTTCCAATCAACCCATATGCAAAAAAATAGGGCAAAATACATTTTGTAGCTATTTTTAAAAAATTCACAAAAAACTGTTGGCACAAACCCTTATAAATAAGGTATTTTTAGCAGTTTTTTGTGATTTTTTTTAAAATAGCTACAAAATGTTTTTTGATCTAATTTTTGCATATGGGTTGATTGGAAGGTTAATTTCAAGGGGAAAAAATATAAAATTTGAAAAAAAAAGTTTTTTAGGACCTAGAATTAGGCGTGATGCATAGATGTTGTATAGAGCATAATGTACTATAGTCTCTCTCTCTCTCTCTCTCTCTCTCTAATATATATATATATATATATATATATATATATATATATATATATATGATGGGGGCTTAGGTATGCCCCGATTAGAAAATTATAAATCTATTCATTTATATTTACTTTTGCGGAACATACGTGTGTCATTTATACCCTCAACACATTTGTGCATCATCCATTATCAAGGTATATTCTTTATTTAAAAAATTGTAGAGGTCATAATATAATTTCTAATATCTTATTGAGAGAGAGAGAGAGAGAGAGAGAGAGAGAGAGAGGGGTTTGAGTGATCTCCAAGTTAGTTCACCATATATCACCATATATCTATTAGTCTCCATGTATATGATTTAATACATTCAATCAATAAATCCAATACATATATGTTCATAACTTTAGCATTCACATTGTATCAATGCCCGTAAACCTTCATTGAAATCCTTCATCTAAAAAAAACAATATATATTTGTTCATAGTTCCTTCACACATGGACAATCTAAGGCATATCAAATCTACTCTCAATCATGAGGCTCACACACTTATATATTCCCCTCCACTTATTTCACCCACAAAACCGACACAACCGCTAAATATTCTAAACCCAGCGTCATCAAGATCAAACCAAAATGAAACCCCATTAAACCAAAATCTCTATCGTGATTACATTCTCACCCACAACCTATTATTGCTCCATGATTTCTTAATTAATCCCTACAAATTCTCTAATTATCACCCTCGTTGTTGAAGGTTCTCCATCTAGTCGATTTAACATATGGTTGGAGAACAACTTGATCACTTCTTTTAAATATTATATTGTCCCGTTTTAACTACATATACCAATTTTAAACCCAACCATGTTTGATTTTACACCCTAAAATTTCTTATAAAGAAAACCCAACTTCTTTGTATACAAAAAAAGTCCCAAACTCTAGCAATTTTTTGACTCTATTTTGGTCATTTCGGCCTCTAAAGTACACACTTTCGAGATATCATGGTTCCATGGATCGTTGTACCATTGTCATTCATCACCATCTTAGCAAGGTTGTGCCTTTTATCATATGAAAGATCACGATATCCTTAATTTACGGATCTTCAAAGTTTGGTCATAAGAAATCTCTCGGTCACTACTTCAGTGATTGTTCAAACAATTAATACATTGATTGCTCTCGCAAAAACCATAAAAATATACACGTTTTCTCTACTATATTTACTACCACTGGAGGATCTTCTTTACCGAACATGAATCCATCTTCGATCTTGATTAATACTGTTAAGGAACTTCTTACACGAATTCTCTCCACCCTTGGTACTTCTTCATCCCTTGAGTATATCCGTTCAGGTGACCCATCATGGTATTTTGAATCTTCTTATTATAATCATAGAACCTTTGATTTAACTATTTTCTCTTGACAAAACCATACATCGCATACACTAGGTATACATACTGCAAATGGTTCTCAATTATATATTTCACATATTAGGCACATCGACACTTCCAATATTTTACTTCCCAATATTTTTCATGTCCCTAAAATAATTATTTATCTTATCTATGTTGTCGAATTACGATAAATTGGATTTATTTAGGGGTGTTCGCGGTCCGGTCTGGTCCGATTTTGAGGTATTTTTGGGACCCGGACCGTATTAATCGGTCCTAAAAAATTATGGACCCAGACCGGACCGGAATAATCGGTCTCGATCCTATTCAGTTTTCGAGCGGTCCGTGTTCGACCTCGGTCCTATTCTGTCTACCCATTAAAAACAACACATTTTTTCAATTATAAACACCACTTATTTTGTAAAATTGCATTTTTTTTCCTTAAAAAAGAGCACATATAAAACTGCATTAAAAAACATAAATTGTATGAATGAAACTGCATTACCCAACATTTCAAATGTATTGTCCAACATTTCAAACATAAATCATATGCTTAAAAACAGCACATGTACTGTCCACTATGTAAAACTGCATTACCCAACATTTGAAATGTTGAAAAAAAAAATTACAAATCATAAATCTTACTGAAAATGGATTAAAAAAAGTTTCAAACATTCCACAAATCATATGGATGAAAAAAAAATAAGAGGGCCTTGAATTAATACAATCACAAATTATAAATCATATGGATGAAAAAAAATAAACGGGCCTTGTATTAACACAATCACAAATCATAAATTGTATGGATGCAAAAAATAATAAGGCCTTGAACTAACACAATCACAAATCACTTATCTTATGGTTTATACAAATAACAGATAACATGTGAGAAACAAATAACAGATAACAAATCTGTTCATGGAGAGAGAGGAAAATATGTCCTTGATCAGAGTTGCCAAATTAGAGAAGGGCTGCTCCTATTCGTATGGAGAATGAGGGAATGGAGGCGTTGTTCCTGTTCATATACAACGATGTTCGTAGAGAGAGAGGAAAATAAGAGCTAGGGTTATTTATGTGATGGATGGGATTTCAAGTGCATGGTGGGTGTGTGAGTGGGCAGCGTGCGTGTATATATATATAATGAAAGCAGTCCGGTCCGGTCCAAACCCGTTTTTTACGATCCAAGATCGAAACCGACCCGAATTATTCGGTCCTATATATTTTTAGACCGAATTAAGACCGAATTAAAAAAAATGCAAAAGCGTGTTCGGTTCATTTTTTTCGGTCCATTCGTTCTATTCGGGTTCGTGCACACCCCTAGATTTGTTATAACATTTGCCTCTTTTGGTTGACAAGTAATAGATAATAGATGTGACAAATATAGGGAAAATAATTTTGATATGATGAATATTTGATATCATTTACCTCCCTACCCCAGCACTTCTCTAGTACCCATGTCCCCTCCACATACTCTACCTCGTCTCGAAATGTCAGTATCAGGAGTGGTTAAATGTAGTACCTTTAGTTAGTGGAGGTAAGTCTTGTGAGTCTCCAACTAGTGACTTAAACGTGCGGCTGGTGTAGTGGATATATCTTTAAGGGATATCCCTACAGCTGTAATTCAGGAAGTTGGTGAGCACGCTGGGATGTTTTCCCAGGTGGCAGATGTCACCTTAAACAGAGGCATGACTAGTTCCCCTTCAATTGTAGGCATGAGGGGAAAGGTAGGAGTAACAAGAAGATTGTTGGCCAGTGAGCATTTGGTACATGATAGAATAGGGTCTAAGATCATCCACAATGGGGATGCATAATGCCAAAGAAATTTATAAATTTACAGAATCTCTAGTCTGCAATGGTGGGAAGTTTACAACAAATTCTTTAACTCGTTCTATAGGCGTTCTCTAAAGTTACAAAATGGATGCGGAATTTGCAAACACTTCCTACGAACTTCTGAAGTTCATATTAATTCCAACGAAGAACAAAAGTTCGTAGAAAACACAAATAATTATTTTTATTATATATGTGGGTTCCTACGAACAACATTTGTTGGTAACATTTCCTATGAACAAATGTTGTTCGTAAGAAATGGACTTTTAGTTCCTACGAACAATAATAGTCCGTAGGAATTAGAGTTGCAAATTTTCTGACTTTCACCATTGTGGCCTTCAACAGATATGAATGGACGTCTTACAAATGGGTTCTCTAAAATTTCCTTCCTAGAGCATCCACCATTGTGGATGCTCTAAAATCAATGAACCTTTTTTGGTTTGTGGCCCTTCTAATTCGTCAAAAGAAAAATTTGTGTCCCCTAGCAGGAATGCTAGCTCAGGGGAACAAAAACGGGTCTAAAAAAAAAAGGTCAGTGCAGAAGTTAGTAATGAAAATTAGAAAGGGAAGAAATGTGTCTACCTAGGTAATGCAATGTTAGGCCTGGAAAATATTAAGACGTTAAGGAGAACGGTGAAAAATCGCAATAAAAAGATATTATCAGAGAAGTTGAGCGGCGGGAATTTATTAACTCAATATCGGGGCGTCAACTAGAAGGTAAAATAAATAGGCATCTCTATGGGGACCCAGAGAATAGTTATAAGATGGTGGTGGTGGCGAGTGAGAAGTCTACTATGTAGGGGGTGGGGACGGGGGAGGAGGCTCATATTTTGATGAATTAAATGATTCTTGTCTATGCGTGGATTTAGAGATCCCGAGTCAAGAGGAGAAAATTGGGGGTTGTGAGGTAGAAGGGTGGGATGAAGACCCAGAGGGGTGGAGGGAGGAGTTGTTAGGACCATTTAGCAAAGATTCGGGAGTTATTTTTGAAGGGTTAAAGGGCGAGGTGTGGGAATTATTCGAGAAGATACAATGTGGTGCGTGGGGAGCAGCGGGGAGAAAGGGAGGGAAAGAGGGGAGGTTTTAAGAGCTTTAGTGTGTTTAATGAAATTACGCATTATTTCATGGAATGTGAGGGGGCTGAACGACACTAGCAAAAGGGGTATTGTTGGTGGGGTCATCTCTAGGTGGAAGCCCGATATACTGTGTTTACAAGAGACTAAGATGAGTGTGATGAATGAGGGCTATATTAGGTCTATTTAGGGAGGGCGTGGGATCAAATGGGTCAGTTTGGACCCAGTAGGTGTTTCGGGAGGGGTGTTAATTTTGTGGAATTCAGCAGTGGTCGAACTGATGGAGAGACTTGATGGTAGTTGGTCGTTATCTTGTCTCTTTAAAAATTTGGAGGATGGTTTTATGTAGATTTTCTCGGGTATATACGGGTCAGTGGAGGATTCAAGCAGGTGGGAGTTGTGGGAGGAATTAGTGGGAGTGAGTAGGGTGTGGGGTGTTCCATTGTGTATGGGAGGGGATTACAATGTGGTGATATTTGGTGCAGAGAAAATTAGCGGAGGTAGAATTTGCATATACATGAGAGAGTTCTCCGATTTTATTGATGACCTAGAGCTGATTGATCTGCCTCTTGAAGGAGGCTTGTTTACTTGGTCCAGTTTCAGGGACAGGTCGTCGATGTCTCGTTTGGATCGCTTTTTTATTTCTCAAAGGTGGGAGGAGCATTTTCAAGGGGTGATACAATCTACTTTACCTAGGGTCACTTCCGACCATTGCCCAATTCTGTTAGAGTGTGTGGGAGGAGGGAGGGAAGGATTTCGTTCATATTTGAGAATATGTGGCTCAAGCCGCAGGATTTTGCGGAGAGGGTGAGTGTCTGGTGGTCGGTGTATGGGGTGGAGGGGAACGCCAGTTTTAGATCGGCAACAAAGTCGGGTTTCTTGAAGAAGATATCAAAACGTGGAATAAAGAGGTCTTCGGTCAGGTGCGTCTGGTCACATCGAGTTATATGGAAGAGGTTAGGAGGTTAGATGAGAAAGAAGGGAGAGAAGGGCTCTCTGAGGAGGAAAGGAAAGGGAGAGAGACTAAAAAAGAAGAGGTAGATAAGAGGTTAATCCAAGAAGAAATTAGTTTGAGACAGAAATCGAGGGTTATGTGGTTGAAGGAAGGAGACTCGAATACCAAATTTTTTCACTCGGTGGCAAACTCGCACAGGAGGGGTAATCTTATTGGGAAAATCTCTATGAGGGTTGAGGTGTTCGAAGAAGAGAGAGGGGTGAGGGGGGCTATTTCTCAGTATTTTGAGGATTTGTTTAGGGAGGAAGATGAGTGGCGTCCTTCTCTTGATGGGGCTGAGCTGGAGAGTATTCTGATTTTCGAGGCATAAGCTATGGAGGTCGCCTTCTCTGAAGAAGAAGTTCTGCAGGTGCTTAAGTCAATGAGTGGGGACAAGGCATCGGGTCCGGACTATTTTACATTGGCTTTTTTCCAGCAATTGTGGACGTTGTCAGGACTGATGTGATGGCCTTTATTGAATAGTTTCATGATCGGGGCTACTTTTTGCCAAGGTTAATGCATCATTTATCACCCTAATTTCTAAGGAAGGGGGCTCGATTGATATTAGAGATTTCAGGCCGATGATCTTAATTAGGAGCATTTATAAGCTTCTAGCCAAAGTTTTGTCTGTTCGGCTAAGGAAAGTTATTGATCCTTTGATTTCGGAATCCCAAAATGCCTTCGTTAGGGGGAGGCGGATTCTTGATGCCATCTTAGTGGCTAACGAGTGTGTAGAGGCTAGGTCTAAAAGTGGGAATCCGGTCATTGCTTATAACTTCGACATTGAGAAGGCATACGATCATGTGAATTGGAAGTTCCTTCTTTACTTATTAAGAAGGATGGGTTTTGGAGAACGGTGGTGCAGATGGATTAAGAGGTGCATTTCTACGTCATGATTCTCGGTGCTGATTAACGGGGTTCCAGAGGGTTCTTTCCCTAGTTCACGTGTGCTTCGCCAAGGTGATCCGTTATCCCCCTTCTTATTTATCCTGGTCATGGAGGCTTTTAGTAAGATGATGGGTCGGGTGTTCGCAACTGGGTGGATTAGGGGCTTCAGATTTGGGTCTTCGAGCACGGGTATGATTTCGGTTTCTCATCTCTTATTTGCTGATGATGCGATTCTTTTTTGCGATGCTGATCGTAGATAAGTTTGTGCTTTGAGGATGCTTCTGATTTGTTTTGAGGCAGTGTCGGGGCTCAGGATCAGTACGGGTAAGTGTGAGTTGATCTCGATAGGGGAAGCGGGTAATGTGAACGAGCTCGTCGGTATTCTGGGTGGCAGGAGAGGGTCCTTTCCAAATACTTATCTGGGTTTGCCTTTTGGAGCCAGGTATAAGTCCAAGGCGATTTGCGACAAGGTCTTGGAAAGAATGAGGAAGAGGCTGGTAGGATGGAAGAATGGGTTTTTATCAAAGGGGGTAGGCTAACTCTTATCAAGAGTTGCTTGTCAAGTTTGCCTACTTATTACATGTCATTTTGCCTCTACCTGTGGTTGTGCATAAAAAAATGGAGAACCTTTTGAGAGATTTCTTATGGAGAGTCACGAAAGATGATTTTAGGCATAGCTTAGTTGGATGGGAGGAGGTTTGTAGGGCCATAAAGGAGGGTGGGGCAGGGGTGAGGAACTTGAGATTGTTTAATAGATCTTTGCTTGGGAAGTGGCTGTGGCGATTCCCTCAGGAGGAAAATAGATTGTGGAAAAGGGTAGTTGAAGCAAGGTGGGGTTCGTCGCAGATGGGGTGGAGGCCGGTTGTGGGGTCGATAGCCCATGGAGTGGGTTTGTGGAATCATATTGCGAAGGAGTGGGAGGATTATTCTACAAATACTAAGTTCAATCTAGGGAAAGGGGATAAGATTAGGTTCTGGATGGATAAATGGGGCGAGAATGGGTCGATTAAGGACCTGTTCCCCGGCATCTATAACCTAGGGGTGAATAAAGAGGGTACAGTAGTAGATCATGTGAATGTCAGCGGTGAGGGTGTCACTTGGAGACCTCAACTTAGGAGAAAGCTTTGGGACTAGGAACTCCAAGAGGCAGATTCGTTCTTTGAATGGTTGAGATCGGCTCCACATTCGACGGCAATAGATGACTCTTTGAGGTGGAAGGGGGGCGGTGATGGGACGTTCACAGTTAGGGGGTACTATGTTATATTGAGTGACAGGGGAACCCCCTAGGCTCGATTCCCCTGGAAGAAGATTTGGAAGGTTAAGGCGCCGCCTAAGGTAAGATTCTTTGTTTGGACGACGGCTAGACAGGCCATATTGACGCTGAAAGGTTTGCAGAAGAGGAGATATCGCCTCGCTAGCCAGTGTTGGTTTTGCAAGGAGGAAGAGTAGAAGATCAACCATCTTCTTCTACACTGCAGGGTGATGAGAGGCCTGCGGGATATTTTCCTGGCCATATCTAAGACCGAATGGGTCATGCCCGCATCAGTGAGGGCTCTTTTAGAGGCGTGGAAGCCTCCTTGGGGGTGGGTGGGAGACAAAAGGGTTTAGCATTTGGTTCCTCATTGCATTATGTGGACGATATGGAAGGAGATGAATGCTCGTTGTTTCAAAGGAATGGAGATGGCGCCATCGAGACTTCGTTATCTATTTTTAAGCACCCTGCTTAGCTAGTCCAAGGGAAAGATCTCCATCACGACACAGGATTTTGTTGAGTTTTTAGAGGAGATCCGATCGGTGATGTAATTTGGGAGTCCGTATGGAAGGTGTCTGTTAGTTTGTTCTGGTTTCCCTTCTATTGCTTTTGATTTGTATACTTCCAGTATACAAGTTCGCTCCCTCAGCGTTTGGTTTTTAATTAATTCATTTAATTATATAAAAAAAGAATTATCGATTAGGTCATGCTTTGTTAATTATCTTAATTATGTTGTCTTTAAAAGTCACTTATGCTTATTTAAAGTTGATGTTTTAATATTTTTACCTAACAAACTTGGAAAGAAGTAGGGTTTGCTTTTTCCTCATAGTTAATTTATTACTTTCGCTTCCTTTGATTTTATTTACTCGGATGTGGGGAAACCTTCTCATATCAAAATGAAGATCCAAATAATTTGTACTCTTCATTAATGATAACACCCATTGCACATGGACGTATCTCATCAAAGAATCGTTCATAATTTCTAGCATTCCATTATAATTTTGTTCACATGCTTAAAGGAAATTCTCTCGTACCATAAAAGTACCGTGTGCCCACAGTGCCACAAAATGGGTATGTAGAGCACAAGAATTATCATATACTACACCATTTGTGCCTTTTATCACGGTCAACAACCGTGACAATTCTAGGGGTGACAAAGCCATGTGTTACGGTGATTAACCGTGACAACTACCCTTTGTCACGATCCTTTTTACACTGATAAAATCAATAAAAATTGGGATGACCAAGACTTGTCACGGTCAAGAACTGTGATAACATGGCCATGTCACAGTCCTTAACTGTGATAAGAATTGGTATGGTCTTTAACCATGATAAGGCCAAACTTATCCGTGTGCATGACTGACTTTTGCCCGTGCACACGACGAGAGGCGATGCTAAAATGTTTGATGATCATGCGCACAGATCAAAACAAAGGTCGTGCGAATGTATAATTTTTTTCTACCATATTGTTACGGTCCTAGACTATGGCACTCATTTTTGTCATGACCAAGGATCGTGACAATACTGTGGAATATGGAAAACAATTGTTAGGAAATGTATATTGCCCATAGTAAACTTGTTTCAAATAAGTCATGTTTTTTGTTCAAACCAACATCAATACTATCAATAATATAATACAATAGTATAATATACATGAAACCAAAATATAAAAATTCCATATATAAAAAAAAATTAAGGTTTCAAGTTAATTCAAAGAACATCAATTTCAAATACAGTAATTCCTAAAAAAAAAAACTTAATAACGGTTGAGGATAAAAGTCGGCTAAACGATGTACGCCCTCAATGTTCCGTCAATATGTCCGACATCGGATTGTTGGTCCACCGACAATATGTCTTCCTCTTTCCCCTCCATAATCTCAATGATGTGGACCTGTAACTCAAAATCTTACAGTGGATGATTGTGCACCATTGTACCACGAGATATGCTCATGTCCTTCACTCCCTTAGAAATTAGGGAACCTCTACGTGTGTCAAGGACATAGATTGTCTCACCATATGGATTAAATGAAATCGGAATAGTTGGGTTGGGGGTAGAGTACATGTCGAACGGGGATAATGGTCAGTCGGAGTAGGCGAGAGCGATAGAGTAGTGGTCCCCTCACCTACTTGTCATTGCCCTTGATTTTATCATTCGCTTTCGTCTTCCCTTTACCTTTATCCCTCTTCCCTTTCCCTTTCCCTTTCCCTTTCCCTTTATCCATGATGGCTCGTTTGATCCATTTGAATATGCGGTTCATCGTTTGTTGGAGACTATTCAATTTCGAGTATATGTCTAATTTGTACGTGTCGAACTTGTAAGAAAATCCACTATTCAATTTCGAATTTTGGCTTGATCTTATCTTAACGATTGTAAGACAACTCTAACTCACTTGACACCACTACGAGACTCATTTATCTTGATGGTACTCTCCTTAATAATCTTTGTGTATATCATCAATCGTTAGGGAATGTTGTTTATCTTACAGTTATTCGTCCAAATATTGCATAAGTAATTCATATTGTTAACTAGTTCTTATCTTGGTCCACTCACTATGATGTTGTTCTACATATTCCCCATTACATCAAATCCATTATATTTTACGACCTTCATTTTTCTTATCACCCATTTTCGATTTTATGTGCATATTCTGATGATTATTGAACTGGACATCCTACCAATTGTCTCTCTACTATAGGTTATTGGTTTTTATTGGGTGACTATCTTATTTCTTAGATAAACAAGAAATAATATGCCACCTCTTGATCGAGTACATAATTTCAATATCGATCTTTTTTTATAATATTGAAGAACTTCTTTGGCTTCATTGGTTATTTAAAGATATGGGGTTTCTTATTTTGCTTCCATTGTTCTCTACTATGACAATCAAAGTGATATGATTAATATTTACTCAATCATTTGTTTATTAGATGGATTAATCAATTCACGTGGTATATAATTTATTCCACTTAGTTAGAGTGAGTCAAAATGGTTACACACAATAGGGGTAATACAAAAATAATAAATAATTCCAAATTGTTTTTTGGTAATTATAAACTTTCTATTTTGATATGTGGATAATTATAAGATGGATTAATAAATATATAATATATTTAATGCGGTTGTGTTTAGAATATTAATAACCTTAAGTTGTATTTAGATATTCGCGAGTCCTTTGACAACATTTAGATCAATGTCACTAGTATACGTGACCCTGTAGATATAGGCTCAATAGCTCACCCAACCTATATATACATGTAAGGTGTGTTCTTGGAGACATATATCTGACATTATAATTATTTATTAAATCCTCAGAGTGGAACAAAAATATTATTAATTTTTTTAATAACATTTTTTTAATCCATTTTGCTTGTTTTAATTCCTTTTGTTAAACACACCTTGAGTCTTACTTAGTATACTCTTTATGTGCATTAAAAGTGACCGACACCTCATCGAGGGCCTCATCTTTGTTCTACCACTAGGTTTAAATCCCGCGCGATGCGCGGGCGCGCTAATTTTTTTTAAAGAAACTTTTTTTAATTTAGAAAAATTATTAGTGAAAATAAGTCTGTTTTTCAATGGATAATTTTAGAAGTGGGTAATTTTATTTATAAAAAAATGATTTTAAAAAATAATGTATATTTAAAAAAAAAATTTAATATACGTTTGAATTAAAAAGTAGTGTTATCTTATGAAATAAAATGGGGATTGATATGTGTTAGTAGGGTACTGACTAAAGAAGTCGGGGGAAGTTATCAACTAATATGGGCATTAGTATTAACAAATCATTGAGCAAATAGAAAACTAAAATTTAACCAAATTATGATTGGAAAATATCATCGATGAAATCAATAGCAGCTCATATACAAAATAGATAAAAATAAATCACAAAGTACCAAAAACAATATTAAACCCAAAACCAAACTCCATTATTAGAAATTATTTGTTTCAAGCTTTAACTCACATAATCATAAATACAAATAGGTAGTATGAAACAATATGATTAATATTTTTCTTGTACTTCCATTAAAAAAGTATTATGCTGCAGAGACCCGTTCTTTGAATCAAGTAGTTTCAATAATGGCACCAAGCAGCCGTTATGAGCAATACCATCTTGATTGTGCATGTCCTATGCCAACCTCCCAAGTGCAAAGGCAGACATTTGTCTAAGGCTTAAAGGTTTTATGTACAGTAGATAGATTAAATATCATTAGAACATCACGTTAAGCAACACCATCTCAACGATCAAAAATGAAATCCACCATTACCCGGACGCCTCAAATTTCCTTAAACCAAATTCAATAAACAAATTCAAATCCCCACCACAAAACCAAAACAAATAAAACCCCTCAATCCGCGTGCCCAAGTAACCTCCAATCATTATCCGCCACATCATCACCTTAGTTTCCCGACAACACATAAACAAGAATAAAGTTACACAGATTCGCACCCTTTTTCCATACTCGGTACATAAAAATATTATATTTTATTGTTGTGAGGCCCATCAGGACACAAGGTACAATCTTTTATCAGCCCTGCCTTATTAGGCTGGTACCACAATGAGTATAAAAAAAGAATCCATATAATGGTACTCCATAAACAATGCCCTAATCCCTCTCCTCCCAAAACCCCTCTACGAATTCCCAATAATAATAATAATCTATACATAATCTATTCATACACACACACATACATACATATATATATATATATATATATATATATATATATATAGTTCTGTTCTTGTGCGGACTAGTCCGCATTTTAAGAATGCGGACCGGACATGTGTCACCTGGCGGTGAGCCCAGAAAAGAGAGAGAGTGTGCCTATAATTTAAGCGATAATTTATCGGCGCACTGTTAAGTGACACATGTCCGCAGAGGAACATTATATATATATATATATATATATATATATATATATATATATATAGTTACGTGATGATGTTAATGATTTCGAATTCTCCGTCATCGTTGAAAATTCAAATGCTTTATACCCATTTCTCCCAATCTTCAAAGGTGATAAAAAAATTAAAGACATCGATAACATCTATGGGATTTGAATTTTGTTAAAAGAAACATGGAAAAATGAAGTGAAAAGGTGGCATTGGATCACCTGTATTGCAATGACGTCAGGGTTTAGAGTTTGGAGGAAGTTAGTGAAGTCAGGCCAGTCGTTTTTACCACGAAGAAGGAAGCTATTAGCATTCCACGTCACCAACTTCACCCGCTCTTTCTTATTGTCATTTTCATCATCTAGACCTGGACTTGTTTCTTCAACGTCCTTCACTGAATTAGAAGAAGAAGAATTGGGTTTCTTGAAGGACCCAGCTTTCTGTACTGGTTGGAAAAATTGCTTCATCTTTTCCAACACCTTGTCCTTCCCCTGCTCTCTCCAACTCTATTCACCTTTGCTTCCGGAGAACCATCTTATACGCATTGGGTAAGAAATATATGGGGAGAGAGGAGAATAAGAACAACTGGTATTTAGTGAAGGTCATTGGAAGGATTGGGAAAAGAAGAGATTCGAGGATTCTAAGAGAAAATATTATCGATAAGGAAATCTTTATTGTTGCCACTTGTCTACCAACTCTGTAAAGACGTGTTTAATAGATTATATGAGAGAGCATGCAGAATAAGATACATACATGAATTATAAGCATTGCCTCTCTTCAAATATCAATGAGAAGAGGGAGCCGTGACTATGGACGTGAAAATAGTCGTGAAAATAGTGAAATCAATAGTATTATCATGTGTCAATCCTCTAAAATGTGACATTAAAATTATATTTAGTTATTAGATGCTCATGTTCTCACTATGAAAGGTAAATTGATTTAGAGATGTATTATACACTATCGGTTTAATATTGCTAAAGTTGGAAAGTTACCGTTCTTAAAACTACTTTCGAAAAAAACCATTGAGATTTTTAGGGACACTTACCTCTACATTATATGAAATGATTTTTGAAACCCATAAAGTCTATTTGTGCTGAATAGTTAAAATTCAGGGAGCTTCACAACTTGCCTCGCTACTTTATCCTATCATGCAAGATGTTTGTATCGCGTGAACTTTAACTTTGCACATCTAAAGATCCTATTCACATATCGTGAACATATTGTGAACCCTGTTATATTGGATATTTAAACTTGATCTTCCAAAACCCCTTCTGAAGTTTTGGCCTAATTTTTTTCCATGCGCAAGTCACACTTAATGTCACTTCTCTGTTGATTCCTGGTGAACAAGTAACAATTTACTCGTGTTTAAAAATAAATAGATTGTCCATTAACCTTTTGGAGATGTTTTGAAATGTAATGTTAGGATTGACTTACGTCCCTTTGTATGGTATTATGAGAAAAAAAGATTGTCTTCGTTTGTTAAGTTTTTTTGTGGGAGAATTTTGCAAACGAGAAAAAACCCTTTTGAGAGGAAGGCTTGAACCATTGTTATTCTCTCTTTATTTCTCATTAATTGTTTCGAGAAGCTTTACTCTTTTTGAATATTCTCAAACTTTAAACAAAGAACTTTATTTTTTATTTTGTGAGATTTTCTTTTACTTTATTCCTAAAAAGCACTTTGTTAGTGACATAACCTTTTGTCATGTTCTTACACACTCTTTATATACACATATAATTTGGAAGATATTTGGCGAGTTAGATAGATTATTTTTCTTCGAAATGTGGTATGAAAATTATTCGTTCATTTTGTTAAAATTTCAATTTAATAATAAGATATTTGATATAACCCCAGTTTGTATAGACAACACAAAATTTTCATGAATAGTACTTTTGATTTTCATTGAATACGTGTATTATATCAATAAATATATGTCTATAGTAGTTGATTTGCATAAATAAGTGTCAATTTTGCAAAAAAATGGTGTAATGTCTAATTATTTGTAAAAACTATAATTAAGTTAAATATTGTATTTTAAAATTAAGGTCTTGTCAATATAAAATAAAATTATATCAACTGAAAAAAGATAATTTTTTAAGCAAAAATCTATCTAGTATTGAGACGCTACAACACATTGGGTATTTGAATAGACTTGTTCAAAGCTTGAGAAGACGCAAAAAAACAAAAGTTCTCAAAACATATATTTTTTTATTTTGTGACAAAAAAGCACTTTGTCAGTGACATAACCTTATCATATTCCTGCATACTCTTTTATATACATATATACTTAGCAAGATCTTTGGCTATATAAATTGATAATTTTTCTTCCAAATTTAGGGTGAAAACTTATTTTAACTAGAAGGAAGAAACTTTTTACGTGACAATATACAATGAAAGATAATGACATAACATGAGTTTAAACTCAGGTAACACACTCACACTCTAAGGAATCCACCAAAAAGAAGGAGTAACACTCGTCACCAATTGGAATCCACCAAAAGATAAAGAGTAAAAGAAGAAGAATCCACTTCTTGGACAAAAAAATTATTTATAGTCTGAAATCAATCGACTTTAGCTTCATACATTCCCAAACCTTATATAGGATCTCGAAACATTAGTCCAATAATAGGTAATTAATAGATATTAAATATAGTACTAAATAAAGTAGAAGTTGAAAAACTAACACAGACCTTGGGAACTCAAAACTAATCTACCTTGAAATTTTATGTCACTTTCAATTCAAGTCGTTCTCTGTTTAAATTGAATTAGAAGGCGAACCATATACCAAATGAAAGTTATGGAAATATTACTTGAAATTTTCTTTGAATGAAGCCATTTGGACGTCTTAGGAGTGAGTTATGACTGTTTTACCAAAGGGTGTGTCTACTGGGAGCATACTTCGAAAATAGACTATTTACTTCTTTTCAATTAAATCAATGAACCGTAAAGCTTGTAGGGAATCAAAGGTTGCTCCTTCATCATTCTCCCTCGATTTAAAAGATCCTCAAATCAAAGTCGGGTTCATTATCATGATATGGTAAAAGATCCGACATATTTAAAGTTGTTGAAGCACTATACTCTCTAGGAAGTTCGATCTTGTAAGCATTATGCCCATCCTTCTCAAGGACTTTGAATGTACCAATAACCATGGGCTTAATATTTCGATGTTTCCCAAAAGAAAACATTTCTTTTCACAGATTAATCCACACCGAGTCACCCTATTTGAATGCAACAAGCTTGCAATGCTTATTGACTTGATTTCGATACTTCTCATTCTGCTTGATTATTTTCTCAAGTACTTGCTCATGCAAATTTTTGATGTACTTGGTTTCCTCTTATTCATCCCCACTGAATTAATGAGGTGTTGAAAGTGGACCAAAATCTAATGGTGCGAATAAATTTATCCCATACATAATTTTAAATGGACTAGCACTCGTAGTTTGGCTCGGAGATCTATTGAAGGTAAATTCAGCTTGGGCTAGGATAATATCCCACTTTCGGATGTTAATTCCCACTAAACTCTTTAATAAATCTCCCATTCTTCGATTCACAGCTTCAGTTTGTCCATTAGTTTGTAGATGGTGAGATGAACTAAATTACAAATGAGTTCGAAGCTTTTTCCAAAAAGTGCGCCAAAAGTGATTCATGAAATTTATATCATGATTAGAAGTTATGGTATTTGGGAAGCCATATAGCTTAAAAATTTCATGAAAATAAAGATCAACAATATGAGATGCATACAAGGTTTGATTACATAGCACAAAATGAGCCATTTTAGAGAAATGATCAACAACCACCATAATTGAATCATTGTTTCTTTGATTTCGAGGCAACTCAACAAGAAAGTTTAAAATTGCATCTTCCCAAAGAGCTAATGGAATAGGGAGAGGTATATACACACCCATATTTTGGGAATGGATTTTTACAATGTGAGAAGTTCTACATCTCACCACATGCCTAGCAACATCATATTCCATCCTTGGCCAATAAAAAATTACCTTTAATAAGAGCAAGTGTTTTATCCCTCCCAAAATGTCTACCAAATCCACCACCATTAGCCTCAATTAGAATAGTTTATCTTAATGAAAAATCATGAATGCACAATTGATTATTTCTGAAAATATAGCCATCATGCAATAATAATTGTTGATAAGTCTCATTGGAATACTTTTTCCAAATCTGACCAAAGAAAGGATCATTTTTGTACAACTCCTTTAACACTTCAAATCCAAATACCTTCACTTGCATAAAAATAAGCAAGGAATGCCATCGACTTAAGGCATCCGCTACTTGATTTTGAACACTAGATTTGTGCTTGATATGAAAACTAAAGGCTTGTAAAAATTCAACGTATTTGTCATGTCTCAAATTAAGTTTGTGTTGACCATTAATGTACTTCAGCGCCTCACGATCCAAAAAGGAATGAACTCTTTGGAATATGGTAATGTCTTCAATTATCCAAGGTCCGTACAATAGCATAGAACTCCTTATCATAACTTGAATACATTTGCTGAGAATTGCCTAATTTTTCACTGAATTATGTAATAGGCTTCCCTTTTTAGATAATAAAAACACTTATACCCACATTTGAAGCATCATAATTAACTCCAAACACATTGTTAAAATATAGAAAAGATATATTTGGTGCTTCCACCCTTTTATATTTTATAAGATCAAAACTCTTTTGTAGTTCATTACTCCATTTTAAAGGTACCCTCCTTTAAGCATTCAATAATTGGAGCAATAATTATGCTAAAGTTCTTCAGAATTTTTTTATTAAAATAAGTAAGGCCGTTAAAACTTTGAACATCATGAATCTGACTAGGAATTGTCCAACTAGTAATTGTGTCCACTTTTTTTGGATCCACCTTCACACCATCGCTTGAGACAATATAGCCCATGAATATTAAACTAACACATCAAAAACCATTTGAAGATGTTCAAAATGTTGATTTTGATCTTTTCTAAACACGAGAATGTCAATGAAGTAAACCATAATGAACTTACTATTATAAGGTTGAAATATGTGATTTATAATACTCATAAATGAGTTAGGAGCAATAGAATCCCATATAGAGTTACCATCCATTCAAACAATCCGTCAGATATCTTGAAAGTGATTTCCATTCATCTCCCGATCCCATACAAATTTGATGATAACAACTTTGAAGGTCAATTTTTGAAAAGATTATACTCCCACAAAGTTTTTCAAGTAGATCATTAAGTTAAGGAAAAAGAAAGAAATAATTGACGGTAATTTTATTCATTGCCCTACTATCAACACACATCCTCTAAGATTCATATTTTTTAGGCACGAGTAATGCTGGGACAACATAAGGACTCATGCTCCCTTTAAAAATCCATTTATCCAATAAATCATCAAATTGATTTTAAAGCTCCTGATATTTTTTAGGATTCATTCGGTATGATACTTTATTTGGAAGCATAGACTCAGAACAAAGTCAATACAATGTTGAATATCTCTCACTGGTGGGAGGCCGGATGGAATCTCCTTGGTGCCACATCATGAAATTCTTCCAGAAAAGGTTACAATTCCGGTGGAATTTCAAACTTCACTTTATTCCCTCCATTACCATTAGAACAAATACATGTTTATCTCCTTCCATTTCTTTACGAAATTCGTCCTTTGAGAGAAAATGATTTAAATTCCCCTTGCCATGAGAAGTGCAATGGGTGTGAACAATATTGTTTCAAATCCATTGATCATCCTCCACATAGGTTGCATTTAAGCTTCAAACAAAAAAAAAATGCACCTTGGTCACTATATACAATTTCACCCTCAATTTCATCTTCATTACTAATAATTTTTTCCACATCTTCATTAGCGTCCTCCTCCACTAATGAAATAATACTTTGATTTGGACATTCGGATGAAATATGCTCAAATCCATAACATTTAAAACCTTGGCGAGAACTTGAATTCGAAGAACCGGTTGTATTGCTTTACCCACTATATCTTGCTTTGAAGGGGGCTTGAAAGAACATATATTTGAAGACTTAGAAGTAGAATTACTCCCCCGGTTAGAACCTCATTCACAAATTCAAGTTCAAAAACTACTATTATCCTTGGGTTGTTTATCCACCTTTAGGGACAATTTGAACACATCATTATAAGTACAATAAGCTTGAATTGGATGTCATTTGAAATTTCAGTCCTTAAACCACCAAGACAACGAGCAATCGTTTATTCCTCTGACTAGAATAAATCACATCTCATCATGAGATTACCAAATTATTTTGAATACTCCTCCACGGACAAATTATTTTGCTTAAATTTTTTATACTTAAGAAAAGCATCTTGTAAGTAATGACTAGGAGAGAATTTCATCTTTAACTCTTTTTTCATCTATTTCAAAGTTGCGATTCTTTTTTTTTTTTCATAATCACATTGCTTCTTTAAACGTTCCCACCAAATTGAGGCATATTTCTTCAACTTATTAGCAACCAACTTCACCTTTTGGATTAGTGGAATTTCATGGGAGTAGAAAATTCTCTCCTCGTTGTTGATCCAATCAATGAATTCATTGCCTTAGATTTGACCTTCAAATTATGGAATGTCAACTTTGATATTATCATGGTGATAAGGTTGGTTTCTTCTACATCTACGATTCAAAGGAGCCTAAAATCTTCTTTCGATACACGTTCATGGAGAGTCTAAAAGGGATTAATCTCCTCTTCATCATGTGATAATTCATAATCTAAAACATGACGCGATCATCATGTTCCTGAGCTTCATAGCATAATACTCATTACTAGAGTTGGTTCACTTGTCTCCTCAAATGATCAATTTCAATGTCAAGTCTCATTTGTGTACCGATGCATTGACATTTAGACCACGAAGATGACGATTTACCACCTCAACCTAGACTCTGATACCAAAATGACATCGGATAATGAACGAAAATGATATAACATAAGTGTAAACTCAGGTAACACATTCATACTCTAAGGAATACAACAATAGAGGGAGAAACACCCGTCACCAATTGGAGTCCACGAAAGGGTAATATAAGAGGAATCGACTTATTACACAAAATTCTGTTTATATTCTCAAATCAATTCGCATTAGCTTTATATATTCCCAACCCTTATATATGATCTTAGAACAACACTCCATCTATAGGTAATGAATAGATATTAAAGAGAACACTAAATAAATTATAAGTTAGAAAACTAAAAGAGTAGACCTTTAGAACTCAAAATTAATTTTCCTTAAAATTTAGTGTCACTTAAATTGCTTGTCGTACTCTGTGTATATTGAATTAAAAGGATAACCATATATAAAATAAAAGGTCTGGAAGTCTTCTTTCAAATTAGCTTTGAATAAAGGCATTTAACCTTTTGAGGAACGAGTTATAAGTTTTTCATCATGCAATTAAAATTTGACTACCAAGAAAAAATTCAAAGCTATAAGTTTTTCGTAATACCTTATATATTTAATTATCTTTAGCGCTTAACTATATTTAAAAGTATATATGAATTAATTTGCAATCTTATAAATTATCTTCATGAATGTATTATTTATCAAAAAAACTATTTAAATAAAAAATTACATTTAAAATTTTAAACTAATTGTTATTCTCTTGGTTGGCAAGATAACAAGGATTACAACAAGCAATGATGGTCAAGTCTCATTTTATTTTCAACTAAACTATTGTTTCTATAATGGTCAAACCAATAAACATATTTAGTTTATGCAGTTTATGCATGTCGGATTTTTTATTATGACTTATATTCCAGAAAAAAAATTTGTGAAACCCATAATGGCATGCATATTAAATATAATTTTGAAACTAAGTCTTTAAATTATAATATTTATATACTTTTATATTATAAAAATAACAAGTCTAGTTAAAATCCAAAATTACCACTTAGTCAAATATGTTAATGCGCATAAAGTAGGTTATCTGGCGATATTAGTTCTATGATATCGATCGAGGGGAAATTGAAGGGTGATTGTTTTTAACATAATCAATTTACAAGACTCAAACTCGACATAAAATCGAGTAATGAGAAGATCTAATTGACAATTGAATTAATATTTAACCAAATAAACAACACCTCAATTACTAAATGCATAAACTAAATAAAATATCAATTAAACTAGACGAGCAACAATGCTAAAATATCAATTTCCCTATGTCAATATACATAGTTTGCTACAATTTCTCTCTCTCTCTCTCTCTCTCTCTCTCTCTCCATATATATATAGTTTTGCTCTAGTGCGGATCAGTCCGCATTTAAGTATATATATATATATATATATATATATATATATATATATATATATAGACGCGCGCGCGCGCACACACACACACACACAATGAAACTCTAAATAAACATCCTAACAACTTACCTATAAACCTACCTATTTTTAAAAATAGAAAAAAATATATATTTTTTTTCAACCAAATTTGTATACATGATTTCCATAATGAGAATATCATTTTTAAAAAATCATCCAAAAATATAACTTGGAAGAGGGTGAGATAATGATCACAAGTTAATGGTTAAAAATGCACATGTTCATACAATTTTCAAATCAACTAATTCCAAATCATATGTTTGAATGAATTATTTCGTAGATTATCTTCTCATTATGTAATCATGCATATCAAATTTGGTTGAATTATTTTTACTATATTTAAAAAATAGTATGCTGTTAAAAGGAATGTTGAAGAGTTTGACTATATATATATATATATATATATATATTAATTTTTTTGGTAAGGTACACCTATGTATAATATTTTTGTTTATTCTTGATAGGGTAATGATGCTAATGGATAATAATATTTTTGTTTCATTATATTTTCTTCGATTGTGATAATCCCATTATGGAGCCATAAAATATTTTTTCCTTGAATTTGCACATAACAATAATATAAGATAAACTATTTTACTAGCATTCATTAAGTGAATAAATTAAAGTTGACTATTGTGGATTTCATACAATGCGTTAAATCTTATAACATGACCTAATTTTTCGAATGAGTTACACTTCCAGAATCTCAAAACGTATCTCTCTCTATTATCAGAGTTAGTGTTGGATGAGTGTATTTATTAATAGGCAAAAATTTCTTTATAGGTTCTGATAAGATGTTCCCTAATGGCATATATTAAGATCACAAAAATAGTAGAGACAGAGTTTCGACATACATTCAATACAGAACATATACTAATGTAGAGGTCTAACATTTATTATTTTGAAGCTCAAAACATGTGCCCTATGGGCACATGTTATCATTTTCCTTTCTTTATCACCACTCTTTATCTAAATTAACCAATAAATAATAACTTCCCTTAACCGACCGTGTACAAATGAGGGAATGGTTGGTACAAATGAGGGAATGTTTGATAATAGTTGTGTTAAAATAATGAAAAGGATAAGATTATTTAGAATAACTAATGAAAAAATTGCCTTGGAAAAGTTTTCCTTGGGGAATTTATGAAAACAAAAGATACTAATTGCGAATTTGCATGCTTTAACAAGTTGTACATTTGAGTTGGTTAAAATGTCCAAGTAAAATTTGTGGAAACACCCGAGTGAGCATGGTTCATCTCAACGGTTAATTTTATCATAATTTTGTAGTGGCTGGACTTTTAAATGCAACCTGCGGAAATGCTACAGAGCTCATAATAGTAATATTTGCTCTCATCCATCGCAAAGTGGATGTGGTCAAGTACTCTCTCTTGGGATCTGTACTTTCTGAGATTCTCTTAGTTCTTGGAAGCTCTCTCTTATGTGGTGGCCTTGCCAACTTCGAAACGGATCAAAAATTTGATAAGGTCTCTCTCTCTCTCGAAACATCTACTTTGGGACTTGTCCCAGTTTCATACCTATTGTCTAAATGAATGTTTTGTTCGACAGAAACAAGCCAATGTGAACTTGATATTTTTGTTTCTAGCATTGGTATGCCACACACTACCATTGATGTTTCAATATGCTGGGAAATCACCAAATGCAAAGGCAACACTCGAGCTGTCGAGAGTGAGTAGCATTGTGATGCTTATTGTGTACTCTGCTTACATTGCCTTCCAATTATTGACTCACCGGGCTTTACTCCACGCACGACAGGTGATTGTTCATCATTTCCCTCTAATAAAATGGTTAGCATATGGGTGGTGTTCCAATAAATAAATAACTGATATACAAAATAAGATTGAGACGTTCTATAGTTGAAGAAACTTAGCTTGGAGATACTCTTTAGTAACTATATCATATAGTATTAGGCCCGACCTAAATAATTTTTTTTGGAATAAATGAATGATTGTATTAGCACCAAACGCTAAGAGAGTGACCCCGTATACAGGTAGTATACAAAGTTAAAGAGAAATAAGAAAATATAGAAAGTACAAACATACACCAACATCATACACTCCCAAATTACAATGTAGCATGGATTTCCTCCATGAACTCCAGAAAATCCTGAGTAGTGATGGTAATCTTCACCTTATACCAACTGAAAAGAGTGCTAAAAAAAAGATGACGAAGTCTCGATAGCGCCATCTCGATACCTTCGAAACAACGAGCATTCATCTCCTTCCAAACCGTCCAAAAAATGGAGTGAGGTACAGTCCGCCAAACCCGTATGTCGCCCGACCACCCCCTAGGAGGATTCCACAGCTCAAGAAGCTCCCTGACAGAAGCAGGCATGACCCATTCGGTCCTAATTATGGCTAGGAAAACGCCCCACAAACCTCTCATCACCCTGCAGTGCAGTAGGAGATGGTTGGTCTTCTCCACTTCCTCCTTGCATAGCTAGCACTGACAAGCCAGAAGATAACTTTTCTTTTGAAGACCTTCCATCGTCAAAATGGCCTATCTAGCCGCAGTCCAAACGAAGAATTTGACCTTAGGCGGTGCCCTAACCTTCCAAATCTTCTTCCAGGGGAAACGGACCCTGGGGATCCCTCTGTCTCTCAATATATCATAGTAGTGACAGACCGTAAAGACCCCAGTTCCTCCCCCCTTCCACCTCAATGTGTCCTCCCTAATCGTCGGGCGGGGAGCCAAACTTAACCACCCAAAGATCAAATCCGCCTCCTGAAGTTCCCAGTCCCAGAGCCTTCTCCTAAGCAGAGGTCTCCACGTGACACCATCTCCACTGGCATACACATGGTCAGCCACCATTCCATATTGATTCACACCAAGATTAAAGATCCCGGGAAAAAGCTCCTGAATAAACCCATTCTCACCTGATTTATTTTTCCAGAATCTTATCGTATCCCCTTTCCCTAAAAGAAACTCAGTGTTCCTAGAATAATCCACCCACTCCCTCGCAATATGCTTCCACATACCCACTCCATGGGCCATAGACCCCACAACCGGCCTCCACCCCATCTACGATGAACCCCACCTCGCACCAACAACCCTTCTCCATAATCTATTACCCTCGTGCGGGAACTCGACCTAAATAACAAAATGATATGGTATGGGCGTGAACAAGAAATTATGTACTTGATCTTAATTTGAGAAAAACATGTAGTGCCATAGAATATCAATTCGATTAATTTGTATTAATCTAAAAATATTATCAAAACACTAACCCTAAGGCTAATCATGATAATGCCCAAGATATAAATATACTAACCATTATAAGGAAATGTAGAGTATTTACCAAATTCACAATAAATGAACGTCAATAATCATACTATGACGACCTAAAACATATAAGGAACTCTTGTGCTTGTGCTGATACAAAGTGGAGGGTATCCAAAATTCCTTTTGAATCAAAGACGGCATAAAGGGTGACAATTATTCCATAAACCCCACGTTATGACCAAGTAACAACCTTTATAAGACAGGAACATTGTTAAAAGGAAAATGATGTCCTCCTCAAAAGCCAACCTTGAAATTACAGAAATCATGTTCTAGGGGTGTTGTACGTCGAGACGGTACAACACCCATAAAGCATGATTTCAATCATTTCTGGAGCTGGGTTTTGGTAAGACTAGCATTGTTCTTGTTAAAACCTTTGCATAAGCATATAGGAAAGGAGATATGGTCAAGAAAGATGATATACATGAAATTACATCACCAACTAGCTAAAAATACTCAATTCACATGCATCTTCCACCATTAGCCTATACTTTATTATCCACAAGTTACGAGATGATTCTTCATCATCTTAATTCCAATTGATACTATATATATTGAATTAGGGGAAATTTTTAACCAATAAAGAGTTTGTATGTCTCCATGGTTGATTAAGGAATAAAGAGAGAAATAGAGTATCGCCTTCAGTAATTACGAATCACTTCATGGAGACGACCAATCTAGATTTGAATAATGGAGACCCTGATATTAAAGAAATGAATGGGGTGAGAATTATGTAAGAGAATTCTCGTACGCACTAGGGACTCAATAAGATAAAGATTGATCGTTTTCCCAAGAGAATCATTGGCGAATACACATAGGATATATGTACTCGACTTTTTCTATACCTTGAACACCTAAATATATCAATAAAGACCTCCCCTAATTATAAGAGGTTGTTAGACAATTATTTCAACCTAGGGATTAGGCTCTCAATTCTGGCATACAAATTCTTCACCGTTAATAAAATATCTTCCACTCGTTACTCTAGTGGGCCTAGGTAAGGCCAAGCTTGTTGAACCATAGAAATCATTTTGTATGCCCATTTTTAATGTGGTTTCTTAAAATCTTTTAGGTAATTATCATTGCAAAGGGTTAATCCCTTATCACTATCTCGCTCGCTGATATTGTGATTCACTTAGGGCTAAGGCATTGAAATCTTAGAGTGCATATTATTAACATATGTGAAGATCATTGAAGACAAGATGGAAATATTAAGAGTTTTTTTTTACATGGATACCTTTTTGCGAAAATATTTGAATGAAAGGTATAAGGGTAATTATCGATCACCCATGGTTCCACTCAACAACACGGGACTTAGGGAAACTTCTTTCTAGGTACACCCCGAACTCCTTCTAAGAATGGGAGTCTTAATTTAGGAGTCCATGAGAGATTATGATGAATCACAAAGAAGCTAGTTGATATAGGACACCTCATCATGTTGAATGAATAGGTGACCACATAGATGCACTCTCATGACAATCATTATAGTGTTATTCATCAGGTTCCTTAAAATGAATTATTGTCAAATTAAAAATTACCGCAATGCAGGAGGTATTAATAGTATAGCTTACGAAAAATACGAGTCGAACCTACAGAGATTTGTCAATTTTAATGTTTAAATGATTGCAACTGTCCAATTAAACTAAATGTGGTAGAAAATAAATATGCACTAAATTATATTAAAGGAAATATGAGAGCACACACGAGAGTTGTCAACAATATGGAAATAAATAGAATTCGGGGTCCATTTATCACGTAACTAATATTGTACACTAATTTAATGTTGTCATTCCATTTTCATAACTCAAATTAAATTGACTCTCGTCATGTTTAATACGAAAAATATAACGGTTATGTTTGAAATATTTTTAACATCTTTAATAGATGGTTAAAATCTCTATTCTCTTAGAAAATACAAGTTTTTAAGTTCGCAAATGTATTTAAACATAGACTATCACAACAATCAAAGTGAAAGAATAATCCATAAAAATTACTATTTTTAAATCTTAAAACTTGATTTAACAAAACAATTTTTGAACGTTTTAAAACACACTCTCGTATCATTTTAAAATAAATACCAATTTTTTTATAACAATTAAAATGAGTAGGGAATAAACAATACTGAATTAACATGAAAATATTAACTAATTATGATAAACTTCACCATAATTCTAGTAGAAGAATTAAGCTACCAAAATGAAAGACAAAAATAAATTGCAAGAATGAGTAAAAATTTTCATTTATAAATCAAACTTACAATAAGTTCTCATATAATAATCTTCAATCCTCTCAAAATTATAAAATCATGCTCCTTATATTGAATAAAATCACTCAAAAAAATTTCCAAAAAATTCTATGTGAAAAAGTGAGCCTACGAATCCTTTTTATAAGTTATGAGGTAAGATATTTGGGTTGTAGTAAAACTCTCTTTACCTAGTGAAGAAGTGTTCGAACCAAACACTCCACAACCTTTAGTCTTTGGATCGGAATAAGGTGCTAAATTTTTTCCCACACGGGGTCTCTTATTTTTTCTTGTCGAATACGCACGCTGATTTTTGTCCAATTTGGATGATAAATTTATTTGACCTTTTTTTGATTTCACAGGTGTAAAATTACTTTTTTGAAAGATTGTAAAATTCATCTTTTTCGTGCTTTTCTGCAGTTGATCATCAATTTGTACCAAATTCCATCATTACGAGCAAAATATTCACTAGGCAATTTTTTTTCACAAATTAGCATAAGAAAATTATAAGATTATCGAAATGCCCATTTTTTTACTTAAAACTACCGTTTTGAATCTGAATTCAATCAGTCTTGCATTATTTTCTTTGTCTAACAAAATGGTCCTAAGAACTTAGTAAATAAATTAAAATGGTCCTAACAAAGTATAAATTTTGGTTTAAAATATACAAAATAATGCACTCATCGAAATGTTAGACGCAAGAAGGTCATCTAGAGACAGTATATATCAACATGCCTTTATTTGAAAGCCTTTTAGGGGAAGAATCCTAGACTCCATGGATCGAAATCCTAACGATATATCAGAAATGCTTTGAGTAAGAATGGAATCATCTTTCATCAAACTGAACAGGTAAAACTAGAGGTTTGTTCCTGCCAACCATATATGTGATAATCCTAACTTATGGCCCAATGGAATAACTATAAAACCATCATAAGTCACGCGTTACATTCTTATTTCGGTGATATATCCCTGAAATGATTTGAGAAGGAATTAATTGTAGGTCCATTTTCAATTTCATAAAATTATCCAAACATTTTAGGATCCATTTTATCACAAGTAGCAAATAAGTTCAAGAAGTCGAATCAATGATCTCAATCAGAAGGAAATAAGGTCAAACCCTAAGGAAGCATATCCAAAGGTATTTAGATATTTACAACAAGATAGGTGATGTAATAAGAAGTGTATGTGTTGTCCTTTAAGTTTGGTCTAGTTAGAATCGATGATTTGTATCAATCTCTTATTAAGAAACTGAGTAACAATTTGGAAATTTATGCAAAAGTCAAAGATGAACTATATAAATAAGAAACAATGCTAATTTTATCCTTAAAATTATAATAAAAAATTACTATATGGTTGTCGATTGCCTTACGTATACACACTGTTCTAAAAAACCCGCCTAGGCTCCGCCTAGGCATGCCTAGGCTTAAGGCTTGGGAGAAACGCCTCGCCTTACGCTTTTCACGCCTTATTCTTGGTAAAACCCTTAAGGCACACTTTTTTCTAAAAATAACAATGCTTTAGTGAAACGATGTCGCCTTTTAAAGAATTTCTTTACAAACCGGACCATTATCTCATCCAAAATAATAAAATAGTATTTTAATTTGCATATATTCTGACATATTTTTATGATATATGCAATTTTTGTATTTTAATAGCCTTGTTATGGTTAAAAAATATTAAAATATATTAAGAAGGCCTAAACGCCTTTTCACGCCTTTTTACGTCTAGGCCCGCCTAGGCTTCTAAGGCTTAAGGCTTGGCCTCCACGCCTCAATCACGCCCCGCGTTTTTTAGAACCTTGCGTATACACTAACATTATCAAATATATGAAGATTTTCCTAAGCCCTAAGACTCCTCTCTTATCATCATTAAAATTGATGACGATTTGAATGCTCTAATATGGCCTTTGCCTTTCACACAAGGGGGAATTGATATAATGATTCCCATACTTAGAGACTTAGGATATTAAAATTTCCTAGCCACAACCAATTTTTACTTCAATAACTTGGTTAAGGATGAGTCGTTAACTCACACTTGATATATTAATATGCAATAATTCATATGCAAAAAAAAATAAATTAGCATTCGCAAAGTCTTCGTATTTAAGAAAAATACATTTAAGTTTCTTCTATGGAACAACCCCTTTAACCCCAAGCTCAAAACGTATTTGGAGGGACTCATTAAGGTCACCTTTACTTGTCGCACAATTTCATACCATTCATAGTGAATGGAATAAACATTAGTTCCTTGGTCATCGAATGCAATGAACCTTAGGAAATTGTATCCATTAATATTTTTAATCGATTTTAGATTTAGCTCGGTCTAGTTTGATTCCCAACTTATTAATAAATTCATTTTCTAGTTCATTCTTCATTTTTTATGCTACTATTATTATAATGTTCATCAAGTACGTAAGATTGGGAAAAATGGGAAATAATTTTACATTTCAATATTCTTATTAAATTTGATCGAGTCTATAAGATCGAAGAAACACTATTCTCTTATAAAGATCAAGACAACCATAATAAAAATCCTAAAAGGGAGGAACACAAAGACAAGCTGCATGATGCTTAATGTATTTGAGTTCAACTGGACATGATTAGACAAAAGAACTAATGTCGGCCAAACCAATTGGACTTAATATTCGGTTAAGTGTAAGTGGTAATTTTCTACAAATAATAGTATCCAACGCTCATGAGCTAAACAAAAACAAATATTAAAGAGAATAATAGAGTCACACACAACTCAAGATGTATGTGGTTTGGCATCGGGCCTACTTCCATGGGGTTTAGATTTTTCTCTTTATTAATTTATAGAACTGGTCGACAAAATTATAATACTACTCAAAGATAAAATATCACACTCCCCACTCAATGGGGAGAGGGTTTACATTTATAGAGAATCTTTAGAGAGTCTTGAACTTCTCCAGTAATTGTTCCTAAAAGTTAGGACCTATCCTTTATCAACTCCAGTCATTACAAATGAGGGACACTTGATAGTCTTCTGTAATTTGGAATCCTCAATAAGTTAGAGCACAATAACCCCGTTCGCTCATGTTCAGCACATATCAGCGTAATTATGTTCCTCACAATTTCACTCATAGATCATTGTGTCTTTGAGATCGCTAACCTTTGTTGTATGTAGTTCGAATGTTAATCCTGATAAGTCTTCATACTTAAGAGTAAAATAGTATTCATTCCTCGAAAGTTGATTTTTTTTTGGAATTTTCACTGGTTGGTGAGAAGGAAATTGAGTAGAACCCTCAAAATTGGAGATTTTTTGTCTGCTATGTGCCCCAGGGGTACACTCATAATTCGAGCCTCTATTTTTTGCAGTAAACCATTTCTTCAATAGTATCCACACACGTGTGTGATCATTATAATTTTTGGGGAACTATGAGGCCATTTTTCACCACAAAATAACGTTTTCATATCTTTCCTCACTTTCTTGTTCATTTAAAAAACATGCGGACTTCAAAGGATGGCTCTCACTGTCTTCATTCATCTGTAAGAACTTTTAAAAATCTCAACTTCATTTTAGTTTCTTTTCTTCACTTTTTCAATTTATATTATTAAGTTTTCATCTTTAACCATGGTTTAAGTTATTGACGAAAACATCGTGGATAAAAAATCAAACTTAATCATCAAATCCCCCAGTGGGTAACTATAGGATTAGTTAAAGGTCCCCGTGACCTTTGTGCCTTTTCTGAAGGCCATTGGTTGCCTTCAATCTTTATTACTGAATGTAGGGTCACTTTTCCCTCAAATTGCTTATTTTTAGAGTTTTGTTAACATTTTGATGTGGTCCTAACCCAAGTCGCTTTGAATACATAAAGGATCGTTAATGGGGTACATCGCATTAACGAGCCATACAAGACCCATCGGAATATCACTACCACAATGTGTTATTACCAATGGACAACAATTAATGTGAATATTAATTACTTAAAGTCGAGGGTGGCCAACCTGGACCTGATCGTGAGTCTTCTTGATTCTAATGAAGACTACTGGGATTATGGGCAGATTATGAAACTCTATAATCATTATCCCCTTCCCGGGGGTATGACATAGGATCATTGTGCCCCTAGGAAGGGAGAAGACTAGTTTAGAAAGAAATTATATTTCTAACTTTGCCATCTTTACTGATTGAGGCTAATGGTGTGTGCTTTTCTTTGTTCTTTAAAGCAAAAAATAAGAAAAGAATTCCTCACGAAAGTGACGTTAATTTTATTTATCTTCGAACAACTTGGGCTATCCAACAGAGGGCTAGGACTGTTGATCATCCCAGGTCAGCATCATTCCTAGTCGATTATAATACGTTTACCCCCTTCTATGATGCGAGGCCAGTAGAATGAACACCGGTTATTTCCATTTCCTTAGACGACCCAAAAGCTCCCAATTCCCAAGACTCCAAAAGGGAAGGATCAAACTAATAAGGAACATCATCTTCCTTTAATTTGTTAGACGTTTCTTTGGTTCCTTATATCATTTCTCCCAGTGATATGGCAAAGAGGAAGGTTGTAAACCTAATCATCTCCCCCCATCTTGCACTAGCCAGTTAAACAAAAAGAAAGATCATGCTCAACCGACGAGCAAGAAAAATTAAGTTAGGGGTTTCACTAACCCCATGGACATCGATGGTTTCCCATATGAGGAACATGAGCCTCTTACAAAGAGGCAAAATAAATATCACACCCCTCCGGAGTTGATAAGGGAAGGGAATTTCCCAATCCAGAGTTCCTCACCCTGAGCTAGTCCGTGAGTTGATTCGGTTGAGTGTATTTCATGCTGATAGGGCGGTTGGTTCTTACCTGCCTCATTGTCGACTGTTGGAGCATGCTAACCACAATCTCCCCCTCGTAATCTTATTGTTTACTTTTCTTCTTCTTCTTTTTGTGTTTCCTATTATTTATATTTTTCTTATCATTATTCCTCTTTTTACTAGTAGTTCTTGGTCGATACAGATTAGTTATTAGAGAGGAACAACGCGCTGAAGAAATCCTCTGTTGATGTTGAGGTAGCTTTTGATGAGATAAAAAAGTCTCTGAAATCTGCTCGAAAGCTCAATGTTACCGAGGCAGACAAAACGTTGAAGCTAACTGATTAGGTTAATAGCTTGAAGGATGAGAAGTTTAAGCTTAAGAAGAATATTTAAGACTCTACCAAGTTGATAGTTGCTGACGAATGGGATAATAAATATGCCGAGGATGATAAGGCCGAGGCTAATCTCTTTAAGACACAAGCCAGTGAGGTCAAGGCCAAAGCCGAGGAGGCCATGGCTGGTGTATCAAAGACCAGGGATGATGCCTATACTCGGGAATGGGACAAAGACTTTGCTAGTGTCGATATGTAGATTGCCTACCTTAGAAAGGTATTTTTAATAATGGATGGGATGAGGCTCTTGCCAAGGTTGGCAGTGTTGAGGATTCTGACCCTTTTCAGGAGCACCGTATAGGTTCCATTCCTTGATTTGAGGAAGAGGTAAAGTATGATGATTAAGTGATAGTTGGATAACATATTTCTACTACCGATCTTGCTTAGGTGAAAAATGATCAAACGGTTGTGATTGGGGTCCACCATTCAGAAGCCATAGCTACTTAGCAAGCTGTTGAGAAGGAGAAGTTCAACGAGAGTGCTTTTTATAAAATTTTAGAAAACATTGTATTTCACTCTTTTCAATGAATGATGTAGTGGATTTACCCATTTGCAATCTATTTAATGAAACATATAATTAGATCAAATTATTTCCCGTTTGTATGCCTTATTATTCTTTGCATATTTTCTTTTATCTTGGCAAACTTTTATGTTCGACCACTAGTTCATGTAGTTTAACGTAAGACTCACGGTGCTAGTCGATGTTCTGCTCGAATTTCAAGTAAGACATGGAATACTGTATGCAGTTGGTCACAGTGAATATGATTATGATGATGACCTTTACCAGCACTTAAGTAATAATGTGTTTGTCCAAGCAAGGAGGGCTTACTTGGATCTTCGTCGCCTCTTCCATCGGGTTATGGTAGATAACGCTGACCTTTATGATATGATTCTCATTGCCCAAATTAGTCACAAGAAGTCCTTAGTCAATATAAAGGTTGACTATGATTGGAGGCTTTCTGTGTTAAATAATTGGAGAGGGTTTGATAGAAAAATTGCCCGACCTTGAGTCCGCTCACTCGAGGAAAAAATTCGTTCTTCATGCTGGACTTATAGGTTCTAGGGAGGTCACCACCTTTATCAAAATGGATAACAACGATATGAGGCCTGAGATTGAAAGACATAACAAGTCCATACCAAGTGAACATGCTAGAGAAGGAGGTCCCTTTTAGGAAAAAGGTAACACTGAGTTGAAAGAGGAATTGGAGAAGACTCAAAAGTCTTTGAATGATAAAGTTGCAATTATTATTACTCCCAAAGTCAGAAGGATGGTTGTCTAGTAGATTATCTAGAGAAGGCTAAGAAGTCTTTACTGAATAAATTTTTGACCATCAAAAGTCTGACCAAGAAGATTGACCGTTTTACATTCCAATTCCATAAGCAACCTCGCCAAGTATGGATGTATGACTATGACAATGCCCTTCTTAATATGGACACCATTTTGAATGATACTCAGAATGTTGGGTACAAAAAGCCCGGCTCAATTCCCTTACAATGGAAAAGTTGTCATAGGATTCTAAGTTATGGTGTTAGTATGACCTAGGTTGCCATTATAAGCTAAAGCCTCCTTATAATCTTGATGTTACACGGATCCTGACGGTATCCATTCTAGTTAGATTGATAAGGAAATACCTCAGTGACTATGGCCTTGAATGAGGTAATGGACTTTATCGACCTTAACATTTGTTTAACAGGGTGAGTCTTTGGGGCATCAAGGATTGTGGATATATCCGTAACTATTACTTCTTATATGTTGCTGGAGTTGATCCAATTGTATTTATTATTTTATTTTAAATTATTTTCTTTTCAATTTCCTTGTATTAACTTAAAAGTGTTAATTGAAATGTTTGCATTTTCCTTCCCGTTATGGTGTGTGTTCTTTTGGCCTAACCTTTTGGGTGTTGTCGTCACATCAAACCTTAGGCATAGAGATAGATTAGAAAAAATGCATCTGTTTGTGGGGTCATTTCCGAACGAGGACCTTTGCGACCCAATTGGTCATGGGCGCCTAAGGTTTTCTAGTAGGTCTTTCATCAGCATTGAGAAATTGTTTACGCTTTGTCGATCTCCAAAACATTTTGGGTTTAGTTGATCGTTGGTCGACCAACCAAGTAGTCAGTTATGCCCGCAATTAAATTTAGATTTTCTCTATGGTCGTTCTATTAATCAGTATTAAAAGAAGACTTTTGAAAGAATACAATCATCACAACAATAAGTAAGATGTCAAAGAGAAAGATATTCAACTAATTGATCTTCATCACTAAATACTCACCCGCTTGCAACTTTGAATAGTGCATATAGATAAATGCAAGAAGTCCAAAAGAACTTCTGAAAAATAATTTAAAATTAAAATAAAATAAAAAAACTTAAACTTTAAAACTATAACTTCTTTAAATTGGTAGAATTCATTCATGGGGAACCTCTTTGCCCTCCTTTTATTTCTAAGTGGTAGGATCTCATCAAGTCATCTTGAATGACTTTGAGTGGGCCTTTCCAATTGGTCCCAAGTTTCTCGTTTGAGGGATTCTTAGAACTGCCCATAATATTTCTGAGTACATAATTCCCGATCTTGAAGCTCCTCGCTTTGACCCTTTATTATACTTCTTGACCAAATTTTGCTCATATGAGGCAAATTTTACAAGAGAAAATTCCCCTTTTTCATCATCCAAGTCAAGATCTGCTCTAATCGCTTCGCCGTTGAGGTCTTGGTCGACTAAGGTGAACTTCATGTTCGGTAGACCTGCATGCGGTGGAATGACTACCTCCCTTCGACATAATAAGTCAAAGCGTGTTTCCCTCGTTGATCGCATATGCGTTGTTCAAAATTCAAAAAGAACGTGGGGGTGCTGATCGAACCATGCGCCCTTTGCATTCTCCAATCTCTTTCTTATCCTATCGAGGACTGCCTTATTAGATGCTTCTTCTTTTTAGTTGCTCTAAAGGTAGGCCAGTGAACTGTAGTATTGCCTAATGTCGTGGTCATCACGAAAACTTTAGAAGATAATGCTTTTGAACTGAGGTTCGTTGTCTGTGATGATGAGCTAAGGGATGCCAACCCGTGTTATGATTTTCTTACATATGAACTTGATAATGTCAGCATCTCGGATGTTCGCCAATTATTCTCCTTAAATCCATTTTGAGAAGTAATTTTTACTAATTAACCGATACTTCCTACTTCTAGAGGCGAGAGGAAATGGGTCAATGATATCAAACCCCCACTAGGTAAAAGGTCAAAAGACTTGAGGTCGCAGGTTGGCTAATGCAATAACGACGAGAGGAGTTGATAGTTTTTTGCATTTTTGGACGTAATAAGCTACATAATTTTGTATATATGGACACCAATATCCTTATTTTATTTCCATGAACACTAGCGACCTGCCCCTACGTGGATCCCACATATCTCCTTATGAAGCTCGTAAAGGGTCTGCTCGATATCGTCTGGGTGCACGCATTGGAGGTAAGGTCTCAAAAGAGACTGTTGATAAAGCTTCTGATCTGTCGCTAAATAGATTCGAGTGGCTTTCATTCCTACTTTTTGTTCTCCCTTATTATCAATTGGCAGAGCATCTTCCATTAGGTAGCCCATGATCTGGTCCATTTAGCTCGAGGTCCTATAGTTGACCATAACTTGCCCGGTAAATTTCTCTTTCTTGCTACTGATTTGGTTGAGGTATTCTACTTCAATTTTTCGTTTCATATTCCCCTTAACATCTGAAGTGAGTGTGGACAATGCGTCTTCATAAATGTTATTCCCCCTTAGAAATTATTGCACTTGTACCTGCTTGAACGGGGTGACATGGTGTTGGGCGTCTTCAACGTACACATCAATGCCCTCATCCCTAACGTTGTAGTCTCTTGATATCTAATTTGATACCATCCTTGAGTCACCGAAGATGTAAAGGTTATGGGGGTCTAGGGATAACATATTCTGTAATACTCTAAGCAACATACTCAGCTTCGTTATTAATGGCTTTAAATCTTAAGCGAGTTGCCTGCTCGAGAAAAGTTTTCTCCTGGGATACCAGCACTGTCTTAACTACCCCCGAAAATCTGAGGCTCCTTCAATATATATTGGCCATTTTCACCCTTTTCAAGTGATTTTTTAACAGGCTCCGCACTTTCGGTGATAGTCTCCAGTGGTTTTTGGAAATTGAGAATGAAGTTTACTAAGATTTTTCGCTTGACTGATGATATAGGCTAAAATCGGATATCAAATCTTCTGAGTTCTACCGACCACTTGGATATCCATCCCGACAGGTCGTCCTTCTTGTGTATTGCTTTTAGAGGTAAGGTAGTTAGAACAACGATAGTGTGTACTTCGAAGTAGTGTTCTAACTTTTTATAGGCTATCACCAATGCATATGCAAGTTTTTTCAGTGAGAGGTACCTTTTCGCAGCGCTGAGCACGATTTTTCTCACATACTAAATGGAATCCTAACTCCCACTCTTTTCCCAAACTAAAGTCGAGCTAACCATATTACTGGACACCGTCAGATATAATTGCAAAGGTTTCTCATCATCAGGAATGGTCAGTAATGGTGGTCGGCTCAAATAGTTTTTTACCTATACATGTGCCCAGGTGTATTCATTATTCCTTATTTCCTTCCTTTCTTTCCTAAGTGATTGAAAGAAATTTCATCACTTATATGAGGATCTTTATATGAAGGGGTTGGTTGCGACGAGCAAGCTAGTTAACTCTTACACCTCACGTACAGTTCTAGGGAGATGCTCCTTCATGTTGGTTTCGATTTGATCGGGATTTGCCTAGTTACCCTTTTTACTAACTATGTATCTTGGGAACTTTCCCTATTGTAACCCAATGGATAACTTGGATACATTTAGTTTATCTTATAATAGAAAATAACTTCAAAGGTTTTTGCTAAGTCAATGAGGTGGTGCTATTTTTCCTTACTTTCACAAACTTTTCATCTGTGTAAAACTCCATTATATCTGACAGCTGCTGGTTGAACATTTTTTCACTAATATTTGATAACATGGCCCGTCATTCTTTAATCCGAATGGCATCACTCTATAATAATATATGCCCAACGTGGTGATGAAGGAAGTCCTTTCCTAGTCGAGAGCGAACATTTAGATTTGGTGGTAGCCTGAGTAGGCATCAAGAAAGCTCATATGCTCATGTTTAGAGGTGACGCCAACCAGCTGATCTATTTTGCTTAAAGGAAAATTATCATTTAGACATGCTTGGTTCAGATCGGTGAAGTCTACACAGACGCTCCATTTTTTAAGGAGTTTCTTCACGACGACTGGATTTGAAACTGACTTGGGGAATTGAACTTCCTTGATAGACTTCGGCTCAATAAGTTTCCCACTTCCTCTTCGACGCCCGTGGCTTTCTCGAGCGCCGTTCGTAATGGATCCACGTGGATCTTGTGTCACATTAATTCTGGATCTATCCTTGGTAGATTGTATGGTTGCTAGGTAAATATATATTAATTATTTTTAAAAAAAGAAATAGGTTCTTATCTCTCTTTAAGAATGTCTTCTCATGTTGGTTGTCATCAAAATGTTATCTCATGAAGAGGTTCCATGACCCAATAAATAAGGCCATCCCGATTTCCTGAACACCAGATCACTCATACTTTTGTTAGTACTTGGAAGATATAGAGCCCTCCACTGTATCTTTAACTTTGTCCTTTTCCTGTATTGGTCAGATGGAAGCTATAAAGAACTTTCGGGTTAAGGATTAGCTCCCCCAAATTTCTATGACCCCTTTGCCAGTGATGCAGTTTACCTTTTGGTGGTAGGTGGATGGCACTGTCCTCGTGGCATGCAATCATCCTATGTCAAGTATGGCATTATATGGTGAATTTATATCTACCATGAGGAAATTAATAAGCTTAGAGACTCCTCCTAATTGAATAAATAACATTCCTCAGGTGCAGAGTCATCTTTCCTGCAAAGTTGACATGGGTATAATGGCCTCTTGGAGGTTTTTTATACATAAGTTTAACTAGTTGAACATTCTGAGATATGTCACTTTTGAGGAACTCCCCTGATCCACCAATAGCTTGTCCATATCCCAGTTAGCAACCCTGGGAGTGATTATGAGAGCATCATGGTGGGGAGTCTTTACTACAACCAAATCGTCGTTGGTGAAACGACGTACTTCGAATAATCAATAATATCAGGTCGCCAATGTTTTCCCACTATGGACTTGGTCAGGTTGATATGAAAGCCTTCCATAACTGTTGTAAGTTTCTTAACATCCATCCTGAGGGCATTCTGGTTTGGGTTTAAGGACCCATAAATAAAAGTAAATTCATGACCCAAACAATCATCTAAGACATTACCTGGTCCAGGGCACCCATAGATTGCCACGAACTCGTGTCCCCATTTCACCATATTTTTGGTCTTTGTTCGTGTGTATGTGGTACTTCACCTTCCTTCTTCTCTACATAATTGTTTAGGTTTCCATCCTGAACTAGTTCCTCGTGGTGGGACTTAGGTGCCTTGTAATTTTCGGTATTGTGACCGTGATCTTTATGATATGCAAACTTCAATGCCTGGTTTCTCTTCTTGGTGTCACTGAACATATTCTCGAGCATTTAAAGTATTTCTGACCTATGATCTTATATAATATCTTGTATTTTGGTTCGAAGAAAACCGTGTTAATGAATTTAAAGACTTTTTTAGGATCCTTCTTCTTGGCCCCGTTATGCTTTTTGGCGTTTTCCCTCCTTTCTTTTTCATCCCCTTTGTGTCTCCATTCATGGTCTATTTTTTTCAATCTCTTTCCTAACCAACTCTGGTCATTGTATCTTCAACCTTTGTGTACTTATCGATTCGTTCCATAAGGTCATTTATGGTAATGGCCTCCCTCTTAAAACGGGACTAGTAAATCATGGAGCTTTTCGATAGCCCAATCTTAAAGGATGCTACCTCAACCTGTTGGGTAAAATCCTCCACCTCATTATACACCTCCCAGTACCTTCTAGCGTACTCGTGGTGTGTTTTTAGAGGCTTCTTCTTCATTGTCAGAAATTAAGTCCACCCGTTTAGGATGATTGATGCTAGTAATAAATCTGGTCGTGAAGGCCTCAGCCAAATCCTTGAAGGAAGTAATCAATCTGTTTATCAACTTCTCAAACCACTTATGGGTAGTATCTCCAATACTAGATGGGAATATTCGACACATCAATCCTTCACTGGTGTTCCACAACGTCACCACCTAGCAATATTTCCCTTTACGTGATCGTTAGGGTCAGTTTTCTCATCATAGAATTTGAATCTCAGGGGAGTAAATTTATTAAAAGTATCAAAATCTTCAATATCCCAGTTGAAGAGCGACTTCATCTGGTAGATAAAGGATCTCCTTGCGAGTTCCTTGATCATGAAAGCTCCTTGATGGGGTGGGTGCCTATCCATTTCTCTTCTGATAAATTCGCAAAGCTCTTTATTTCACAGTCGCTTGTCAGAGCCTGGTCTCCTCTCATGAGTTCTCTTATGGGGATGTGGTTAGTTTTTTCATAGAATATTCCTCCCTCGATTGCGAGCTCTACTCGCTAGAGGGTTTTATCGATTTTGTGTATTTTGGGGAGGTACATGCTCACTTTAGGTTTTTGTTCCTTCTCACTCGTTTTAGTTGAAAGGCTATTTTCTATATTACTCATTTAGTATTTTCCTTTTTAGAAGGTGTGGTTTTTTTTTATTATGTGGTCACTTATATCGTTATGTGCTCATTATGTTGACGTATTCCCTATATGCGGCGTACTCTGAGGGCGGGGTCATTTATGTTGTTAGTTTCATCCAGGGAGCTCTTGAATGGGATGACTATTGAGACTCTATGTATCTCAGTGTCTCTTATCCTTTCTCTTTTCTTTGGTTTTTAATATTTAGATGCTTATTCAGAATTATTTCCTTTCTTGGTGTTTCTCTGGAGGTGGTGGTCATTATTCTTTATATTTTATCCCCTAGGGCGCGACTTTTTGTGTGAATCTGGAATGGACCAATATAGTCACTACATACTATAGGTTGTTAAACTTTCCCCTTGCATGGTCATGGGGAGCAAGGTTGTCTAGTTCCATCTTAGTTGAATATGAGTATCTTCGAAAGGGGGGGACCTTCTCGTGGAGGATGAAATCGGTGGATCATATCATCTTGGTGTTCGATTATGCCAACTATGTGGGAGGTTAGTGCCCCCGTGACTGCATCCTACATCGGTGTAATCATTCTGCTCCTATTGGAAACCCTTTAATCTGGTAGGCTCTTATCATAGTTATCAATGAGCCTTGAGATCTAGTAAGACCACTCAAGCTCGTCACTATTCAATTTTTTCCTCCTTCTGAGGATGGCAATGTGCATCGGAGGATTGGTAATAATTAACAATATCGAACCCAAGCCTCTGAGAGGGAAGAGATGACTGATAACCCTCATGGTTGTCATGATCATCATAGTTAAGGGGATATCCCTCCGAGTCTCCGTAACCGACTTGCTGATGACCCTACTGGTCACTGATATTTTAATGATCTTGTTGGGTGAATTAGGCATCTTAGGAAATTGGCTAATGGAAAACAACTCATATCGTTCCCATAGACGGCGCCAATTGTATGTGGTACTTTTCTACAGATGATAGTATCCAATGCTCACGATCAAAATAAGAATAAATATTAAAGAGAATAATGGACTCATACACACAATGCAAGATGTTCGTGGTTCGACAACATGCCTACGTTCACGGGGTTTAGGGTTTGCTCTTTATTACTTTATTGAATTGGTCGGTAGAATTATAATACCACTCGATGATACAATGTCACATGCCCCACTCAATGGAGAGCGAGTATATATTTATAGAGAAGCTTAAGAGATTTTTAAGCTCTGTTAATAGTTATTACTAAAAGTTTAGATCTATCATTTATTAACTTTAATCATTCCAAGTGAGTGATACGTGATCGTCTTCTGTGATTTGGACTCTTTAATAACTTGGAGCCTAAGAATCCTGGTTGTTCATGTTGAGCACGTGCTGACGAAACTATGGTCTCCATATCAACAATATTTCATTGAGTGAGAATATCTCTTGAATAACACAAGATAAAATAAGACTTGTTTCTCTCCTGACTAATGTCTCATTTATAATAGCTAATAAAAATGCATCAATGTGCTTACTTTCTACTTATTCAACTCATAATCAACCAGGTATCATTGGTGTCACGCCTTTGAAATTATGCAAAAGTAAAAGATCATCAAAAATACTATGCTTGTGAACTAGTGTGCAATCTAAGGCCAATAAAATTTCTTCAAAAACCTCGCTAACTTTTTAAATTGATACGAACTATGCCTAATTAGGGGGATTTCTAATCATATTTAAAGCATAACATATGTACACCTTAAAAACCTGAACATCATAACTAGGAACCACATTTGAGACTTCTTCGTTATCTACGTAGTCACCTTATTTCTTTAAAACAAGCAATAACGATGAATTTGTTGGTACTTGGTTTGCAGCCGAGTATGATGTGAGTGACCTTCTAATTGAATTCCTTATTATTTAACTTTTTTTAAGATCTCCAAGCTAATGATAGATTTTCTAGGATTTATTTTTTATCATTACCTACAAGAAAACCATGAAACATACACCATCAGGTTGGCGTATAAAAAACATATTGCATAATACATTAAAATATTCCACATATTGATAAAACAAGTTCCAGGGTTACCCTCCCTTCAACGAATGATCATTCATCTGTAATTATACTCAGGGTGATCAAAGAAGTCATGGAAGTTCAATATATGACTCTCTTATCCTCTTTATTCATTTTAGGAAGCTACGTTGTTAAGAACCTAGAACTTTATACTATTAAATTATAATGGGCCAACTATAAGGAGGTCGCCTGGGTATCTTTTAATAGAGATGATTTCTAGCAAAATAATTAATGTAGTTGGTTAGGGTTTTCACTGGAAAATGTAAGGAAAGGTAAGGAAATCTCAATGGTTTGATAAATAATCTTCCCACCACCAACACTATTATAAGGAACCATAATTATCACTATTTTTGGGATGTAAAATATCTCTTGACAAGAGTCGATGTCTTTTGTAAAAAACATCATATGTCTTTTATCCATTTTTATAAAAAGAAGAAAACAATGAAACTTGAAAAAAATCAACAAATGGGGAAGATTAAGAATTGCATACCCAATTTCTGTTCAAATGCTAATAATAATAGGAGTTTTCACCCCTTAAGTTCCTAGTTGATAAAACTAAGTGAACTCCTTAATTAACGTAAAAAGTCTCTTTGGGATCCATATCAACATGACCCACACAACATAATGACAATAAAAATAGGATTAACTAATAATGCATAAAGCATTATACCATTTGGTTGCAACACATCATCACCTAATTTTTTGTAGTCACTGTGCAAATAAGGCACGCGTTGATAGTTAGGTGCGAAGACTTTATCTAAAATCATCTCAATGTGGAACTTTTCTAAGCATCTTATGGGGAAGTGAAGGAGGACAAATTAACTAATCAATAAGGAGTTTCCTCGTGTCCATAAATAACTAAGGCATAGATAGAGAAGTTAGTTGCCGACCAATATGCTTACGAGTAGCTTCATATGAGAGGATTAAAGTTTCTTGGTATAACAAGGACCCAATTATTTAATGCTATAATCCAAATTTCGTGGTTAATGCCTGAGTTGGTGAGGGCATTATTAGAGGCCTAGAAACCCCTAAGGGTTGGAAGGGTGCCAGAAAAGTTTATGTCTGTTCCCACACTGTATCTTTTAGACGATTTGGCAAGAGAGAAACTCGAGATGGTTTGAAGGTAGGGAGATTGGGCCATCTAGAATACGTTAGCTATTTTAGAGTACCTTATAGAGTTGGTATAAGGATAGACATGCCACTTCTCTTTCTAACTTTATATATTTTTAAAAGATTTGCAAAGGTTCTTATAGTTCGGGCTATTTCATTTTATGGTGGCCAGTTTAGGTTCCCATTTTTTGTTACAGTGTTTACTCTTTGTATACTGGTTCTGCTCCCTTAGCGATTGGTTTTTATAATACATTTATTTTTATATAAAAAAAATATTCAACACACCAATGACTCGAGAAGATAAGGGTAGAACCTATCTATCCTAGGTTCGTTAGTTGCACCACACCTAAACTAAAGATTACTAATGGTTTTGAACCGTTAAAAAAATTATTACTAACATTTTTTTCCATTAGGAATAACCTGTGAGTTATTTTACTAATGGAATTTCTAATGGTTAAAACTAGTTAGTACTTGATCTATAAACTAAAAAATATCAATTGATTTTCTAATGCTTTGAGGATGCCATTAGACCATTACTTTAATCTAGGCACTTACTTTCAACTAACATATCTAAGCACACAAGCACTTCACCATTAATAAATATATCTCCCCTCTTTTATCTCATGGTTATGGTAATGCCAACCTTTCTTAATAATGTAAATCCTTATGTTTTATCATTATGGTTGTATGTTCTTAAAGTTGTTTTTGATAATTATCATTCTGCAGGGTAATCCCCTACACACACACACACACACACGCGCACACACACACACACACTCGTGGCTATGTTTTATCATCATGATTGTGTGTGTGTGTGTGTGTGTGTGTGTGAGAGAGAGAGAGAGAGAGAGAGAGTATTCTTCCAAGAGGAAATAAAAAAGAAAGGTTTCTAAGGAACATGGAGAAACAAATATAAAATAAAAAATAAACTAAAAATACTTTTATCTATTAGGAATCTATGAGTATTAATACATTAAAATTTGGTGTATGTTGTTTATAATTAGATAAAGTATTTAGGTTTTATTGAGAAGATATTCTGAATCCTAAGGTTTTATTCATTAAGTGTTCTTAGAAGCCAAAAATTAAGTTAGTTTCAGTCGATTGATAATATATAAAAATAATATTTCTATAATGTTCTAGAAAAAGGTCTTAAAAGTTGAATGCATGCAAATTTTTTGTTCGTAACGTTGCAAACTTTATTTATATAGAGATTGTCTAAGCTATGACATTAGTTATACATATCTTAAGAAATAATCCCTCCCTTCAAAATCAAAAATAGTTTCGTAATTTTAGGCTAAAAGAGTATTATGTTTGCTCAAAGATTCGATCAACGTTTTCTACCATTTACAATTTTCATGCAAGAAGAAGTATGCAACGTATGGGGGCAAAGTACAACATTTCTTGAGCTTTAAGGGTTTATTGCAAGAAATGCAATAATTTTGGATTGGTTTTTAGGAGAAACACCCCTAGCCTCATTCCCTCAACATTATAAACTTTATAAGCCTCAAACATTATGTTTCAACTATCCAACAATGCAAAATTTAATTGCCTTCTACTCGACACGACATGAACCTTTCATATAATACACATATCCCTTATAATTATTAAAGGAGTTGAACCTTCGGCTACACACATATCTAACACTACCCTCCACCATTTTTAGCAGAGTGCTTCATTGGATTGAAGAAAATAAGGGTCTATTACTCATTTTGGGAGGTATATATCGTGTTTACTTGAAAGGATATTATTGGGCAATTTATAATTAGGTCCCTTGATAACAATTTTCAAACATTTAAGGACAATTTACTATTAGGTCCACTTGTTATGCCACTAGTGTGGACTTCTACAAGAAGAGAATTAGTGAACCTAAGTATTTAAAATTTGTCAAAACAACCCAACCTGGTATGCCCCAGCGGTAAGGGCGGGCTTGGGATTGTGTGGTTAGGCGCACGGTCCTGGGTTCGATTCCCCGCTGGTAAGCCAGTATTTAAGCGGGGTGCATGTGGGAGGTGGGTCCTGCGCAGTACCCCCCTGTTTAACTTGTACGGGGGAGTCCAAAGGGCTCATTCGTGTGGAGGTTCAGGGTTCTCAAAAAAATAAATAAATAAATTGTCAAAATTCCTTTAGTGTTTAAAATTTGTTTGTGAGGGACCTAAAAGTACTTTTTCCAAAGTTATTTAATCCCGACTAACTGAAGTCTCTAGTCACTCCACCAAAAAAAAGGTATGATAAATAGGCTACATTAGTATTGGTAAGAAAATTTAAACCATATAGTTAAATAACATAGCTGGCATCATTTTCTCTTAATTATCAATATAATAGTACAAATTAAAAAAATGTCATCATTACATATGAATATATTAGTAGTAAAACTATTGTTTTTTCAAAATTTATGTTTCCTTGTGAAAAAACCTGTCAGAAAATTCGAAAAATACAATTCTTAATGATATAAACTTAGTGCCATTTAAGTTTCGTAATTAAAAGATTATTTTTATATTTCAAATACACCGAGTGTGTTTTCCCTTATGAAATATGATGATATAAAGGCAAGAGCACTCTCAATTTTACACATATTCATTTTTGTTGCTCTAATGAATTCACATTCATACATGTACCCAACATAAAATGTGGCAATAAATATAGAGATCGATAGTCACCCAAAAATATCAGCCCACCCCTCTAGAAAATTCCGGCTTGGCCCTTGTGTGGGTGCGTAGGTGTGTGAATTAGTATCTCAACAAATCCATCACAACAAAGTCAAAGGGAAAAGTTATGTTAAGTTATACTTGTATATGCATTTAGTTTCGTTTGGATACTCAAAACTGTTTTGCAAATTGAGTGATTCTAGGTGAACCGCCACATAACCCGCTTGGGGACCGCATTTTGTCATTTACATTTTTTTTTCTAGTTTTTTATTCTTTTGTTGATATAAAAAGAGTTTTTTATATAAAAAAAAGATACTTTTTTATATTAAAAAAAACAATTTTCCTATTAATATATACAAAAAGTTTTTTTATTAAAATTAAACATCTTTTAATGAAAATTAAAAAATATATATTTTCATAAATAAATAAAACTATGTTTATTAATAAAAAATATATAAAACATTTTTTTTATTATTGAAAAAATATCGCGATTAATTAGTGCCTCTGACGTGAACTCACATTCCCGGACTTACATCATTTGTTGAATGTGGGTCCGATTAATTAGTGCCGCCGGCGCGGACCCACATTCAATAAATGATGTGGGTCCAAGTATATGGGTTTGCGCCAACGGTACTAATTAATCGCGATATTTTATATTGAAAAAATATCGCGATTAATTAGTGCCGTTGGCGCGGATCCACATTCAACAAATGATATGTGTCCTGGAATGTGGATTCGCGCCAACGGTATTAATTAATCGCGATTTTTTTTATTAAAAAAATAACGCGATTAATTAGTACCGCTGACGCGGACTCACATTCAACAAATGATATGTGTCCTGGAATGTAGGTTCGCGCTAGCGGTACTAAATAATCGCGATATTTTTTTATTGAAAAAATATCGTGATAAATTAGTGCCGCTGGCGCGGATCCACATTCAACAAATGATGTGGGACTTGGAATCCGGATTCTCGCTAGCGGGAGTAATCAATCGCGATATCACCATGTTAATAAACATAGTTTATTTTTATTTATGAAAAAAAATTAATAAAAAACTGTTAAGTTTTAATTAAAAAAAACTATTTTTTTTTATTTAATTGAAAAACTATTTCTTTATAATTACAAAAAACTTTTGTTTTTATAATAATAGAAAAACTGTTTTTTTTTTTTTATTTAGAAACTGTTTCTATATAAAAACAAAAGTATAAGAAACTTAAAAAAAAAGGAAAAAAAAGAGAAAAAAACATGCGGTCCCAAAGCGGTGCAAACAGATGGTTCACCTAGAATTAGTCTTTGCAAATTTTATCGCCCGTAGTGAGTTAGTGTAATAAGGAAGATCAAATAAATAGTGGATCATCATCTCCTCACTGAGTTAAACAAAATGTTGAACCTTTATAATAGGTGATAACTTGGCGTAAGATAATTGAAGTTTATACACGGGAGTCAACAACTGACTATCAAGTCAATAACACAATCTCGATAATAAGACACTGAGAATCGGTGGTTGGGGGTGTATTACGGTCTCAAAATATTGATTGCTTACATACATTGGCGAACCCAAAATTTTGAGAAAAGTTTTGATGATAGTCTGGGGTTTCGGAGCTGGAGCGCTCGAGATGAATATTTTCAGATTGTTTTTGCTTTTTTCTGAATTTAAATTTTTTACTAATTAGTCATATTTATTAAGAATGTAGTTCAATAACGCATAACATTTTTTTTGGTCCATTAACTCCCACAAAAAAAGATTTTTGTTTCAACAGCTCCTATTTGTAAACATATAGGAAATATTTACTATATGCACAAATAAGACTTATTAAAGAAAAAATATTGTGATAAGCCCTATTAAAAATGTCCCATATAAATAAAACTTAATAGAAAAATCTTCATTTTTTAACCCTAAAAATGTTGAGGTATTAATTCACTAAATTTTGGTTCCTACTTTATTCATGATTTTTTTTTTTTTTTGGTAATACTTCAACATTTTGCCAACAAACATTTAACTTTTGAACAAACAAATTTAGCATTTTATCAACTAACATTTTGCCAACAAACAATTAACTAATTTAACTATTGAACAACTCAACAATCCAGAAATTTAACCCGACACTTTAAACAAAACGAATAAATTTTTTCATAAATTACAATAAATATATGTAATCATTCAACCATTTAATTTTAAGCATTAAAAATTAAACTGACATAACATTTAATCATTTGAACATTGAATTGAAAAAAAATTAAACATAACATTTAGTTTAAAAAAAACATAACATAACTTTTAAAAATTAAACTAACATAACTGATAAAAAAACCTTAAACATAACATAACATTTAAAAAAAGGATTGACTTAACTCTTAAAGATTAACATAATTATTTTAAAAAATTAAACATAACATAACATTTAACATAACTGTTAAAAATTAAAGTAACATAACTCTTGAAAAAACTTATCATATAACGTAGCATTTCATAAAAAAACTAAACATTGAATTGAAAATGGAAGTTACCTATTTTTGGTTCAATTCAGTGTAGGAGGGAGGTGGCGGACGGACCTAGTAGTGGAAGGAAGCCGGGGGGGGGGATGCTGGCAGAGGAAGTGGTGGGCGTTGGTTGGCCGTGGAGGAAGGCGGCATGGGTGGACGGTGGAGAGAGGGAGGGGAGAGGAAAGAGTGTGGTTAAAAAAAATTAGTTTAATGAAAGAGGTGCGTGTTGTGTGTTTATCATAAATATTACAATTTCACCCCTCATACTTTAAAAAGGAAAAAACTCAATGCCTTGCACTTCCAAAAATCACACATAGACCCAATTCTTTTAGCAAATATATATAAAAAATTATCGAAAACTCGGGGTCGGCGACCGCCCACCCTCGGGCCCATGTAGGTCCGCCCCTGCTTACATAGGAATATGGATAAATTTCATGATGTCGAGAAAGTAAATTTTAACTTGATATCTACCAATCAGATTGAAGCCTTGCAAAAAATTCCAATTCTCCATGGTTGAATGGGTTAGTAGGATCTGTAATTATAAAATAGGACTCGATGTGAAGCTATGAGTTCATGAATACCATCTTAGTTTACGCTAGCATATTAAAATTTGGAAAAAAATCTAACTCTCTATAGTTGTTTCAATTAGTAATAGGGGTGCAACCGGTACGGGTTTTTACCGTACCATACCGTGTTGGTCCGAAAAAAATTGATTTTGGTTTCATATTATGAAATACCGAAAACTAATTTTACCGAAACCGAAAATACCGTCAAAATTTTGGTTGGTTTTAGTTTTTAGATACAAAAAACCGATTTATCGAATTTACTGTACCGATATCGTACCAAAATTACCGTACCGAAATACCGTACCAAACTTTTTGTGCAGTGTCAAATTATTTTGGGTATCATACTACTTCTATTTATTTTATTTCTCATGAGTGAGTTTTTATATTCTCCTTGAATTTAAATTTATTTATTTGAGTATTTAGTTGAAGTGTTAAATAATTATGTTAATTAAACATATATTTTGTTTAATTAATCAAACATTTAACACAAAATGAATTAGGCAGCATTTTGTTAAAATAAAAAGAGCCGTTTGTTTTGTTGGCTATATTTTCGTTTTTCCCTTATTTCATTTGGGCTTTATATTGTGGTTTGTGTAGAGATATTTTTTTAGGGTTTTCATTTCATTTTTTTTACCTCTTTCTCTCTCAAAAAGTGTGGTCGTCATTTTTGTTTGAGCTCTCTCTCTCTCATTTTTTTTTCTTCTTCAACCTTGGGTTGATTTTGAGAAATATTTTTTTTGGGACTTTTATTTGAGAACACCATTTTTTTTATTTGAGATTTGGCTTTCGATTTGGTATGGTTACTTCGTTTTGGGATCGGGTTTCCGGTGACAATTTTTCGGTGCCAGCTGTATTCGGATTTGAGTTCCCTCCGTGTTTTCCGGTGATTTTTTTTCCCGACGAGTTGGCTTTTCCGATGAGTTGGCTTTTTCGGCGAAGGTTTGTTTTTCTGGTGTTGGAGGTGTGGATGATTTTGACTTTCCGGCGAATATTTTTTGAGGTAACAGCTCCCTCATTTTTTGAGGCTCATCATCTTGGCTCACTCTCCTCAAGCACCAGCTCCCTCATCTCCTCTCACTCTCCTCCGACTCCGACAAAAGCAAATCGGTTAGTTGGGTCTCGTATCTGTTTAAATCTATTGTTCAAAATGCTACAAATTGTACTTGTTTGTAGATGTTTCTAATTGTTCCAAACAACTAGAAATGCTAGAAATTATAATAGCTAGAAATGCTAGAAATTATAACAGCTAGAAATGGGTATATCGAAATATATACCAGATTTACCGATTGCATAAACCGATTTGAAATTCTGGTGTTTACCGGGAAAAAATCGAATTGAAACCGAAATTACCGAAACAAAAAAAACCCGAAAATGCCGAAAAAACCGAAAAATCGTTCGGTTTGGTTTTGGTTTTTGTTTTGATGTACCAGTCGGTAAATTGGTACGGTACGGTTTTACCATATAAAATGGGGTTTTGATATTGGTAAGGGGTCGTTGCCGACCATACCGTACCGGTTGCACTCCTAATTAGTACGGGCCAAGGGTGTAAAAAATACTTCTTGTTGGAAACCAAGTCAAGTTGATTTAACAAAAAATGGTGATGAATCCATAAACCCTTTAGGAATTAATGATAATGGCAAACTAAAAACACCTTTTTCATTAAGTCCACGTGGATTACAATTATTATTATAGATACCTGAATATAGATATAATTACAATTATTAAGATAAATAGAGTTACTGCGCTACTAATGTAAATAGCGCTACAATTGAAGTTGTATCTATATTAATAAGTGTAATTGTATCTACATTAATAATTTTAATTGTATTGTTTAGACTTATCAATAATTAATTAAAAAGTTTATCGGTTTAAAATACCAACAAAATTATCACTAGGACTGATCATATATAAATAGATTTTTAAGGGATTTATTAGCTAATGTCCCTTGATTTAATTCATCATTTGTGTTTTTATAATATTTCATTGTGATTCTTCACAATTTAAACTTTTAAATATTCATATATTAGGTATTAAAATGTAAATGATTTATATAGTAGTAGGATAATTCATATAAAAGCATGTTTAAGAGCAATGTTATTAAATCATGAATTCGTTAAGATGGTTAAGCATAAATATGTAACTCTTAATTAATAATAGGATCCTGATCTTCATGTATTCACAGGTTGTACCTACATTTTAATGGAATAAGAAAATGTTTTTATCGACTTATTTGAATTAGATGGAGCCATAAAGTTTGTCCTCTGATTCCTTTGTTTGATTGTGCTAGCAAATCCTTTGAAAGAAAGTTGCAATTATTTGAAATTTCAAAATTTTCTCTCTTTCGACAAATATATTGTGTTAATATGGAGATTATGGATGGAATATAACCTAATATATATGGGGTGAGAGATGACCCAAATTTTGTTATTTTACTATAATTTTACCATACGTCATAGTTAGACTTCAATTAGAATACTAACCAATCATCAGTACCTTAAAAATCTTATTGACTTATCCAAAGAATTTCTAATGAAACCTTACTTCTTATGTGGATCACATTAAATATGACACTTTTAATTAATTAATTAATTAATTAATTAATTAATTAATTGATTGATTAATTAATTAATTAATTAATTCTAAATTTACATTAATTCTAAAATTCATTATTTATGCAAAAAATCTTAATAGCTACGACTAATACTTACATCCTTGTATTGATCACACATAAATTAATGATTCAAATCTTAGAATGGACATCTCATTGTATTCATAATATTGAACTACTGCTGGTAAGCTAGTATTTAAGCGGGGTGCGTGTGGGAGGTGGGTCCTGCGCAGTATCCCCCCTGTTTAATTTGCACGGGGAAGTTCAAAGGGCTCATTCGTGTGGAGGTTCAGAATTATTAAAAAAAAAATAATATTATTGAATTACATCATTCAAATGAAAAGGATTTCGTGGATGATTTCAGAACCATGTAAGTATGCATGAAACTATATTACATAGTTAATATCTACTTAAGTTTTACGAATTGTTATACCCTTCCCATGTTTTGGATTTCTAGGATATTGGGTTCCGTCGTAATGAAGTTTCACTTCCTTATACGGTTGTTGCCATTCCTAATACGAATGCCACCTTCTCAAACGACATACAACCTATAAATATTGATGCCAGTCACCACTTTGTGATAAATGAGGTAAGATTTAATTTTTATTAATCAAGACTTATTATATCCGACTTATTTACTCTTTTTTACTATCCTAATGCAAATGCCACCATTCTTAATATGAAGTTTTAGGTTTTTACACCATGTGATGCGCTTGTTATTAAGTGGTGTGGAGTAATCAAATATAAGAACAATATATAAACTAGCATCAACTTATCAAATTAAAAGGACCAAATGTCTTAATATACCAATTCTAAAAAATAAACATAAAATGATTAATATTGAATACACTATTTTCAAACAAAGATCAAACAAAAATATTCCAAATTAATCCACTAATTGTTCCCACCTATACCAGCACATGTTAATTAAAATCAATTATCACTTCTTGTTCTTTTTCTTTGATCATTATAGAGATCTGGTCATTCTTTTACTTCTACTAATGACACCCTATCATGACACATGTCCTCATATCGTGTCTCCCTAGTTACACCCTTAAAAAACATATAATCATCCATTTGCTTCTTATATGGGTTGAATACAACCTAGATGGCATGTACAAAACTTTGGGAAAAATTGGTATAGGAATAACAATATGACACTAAATTAAAATGTCTAATATGTAAGTATTTATACAAAGTACCGAAATATAATTTAATGTGTTATTAATCATAAGTACTTTCAGTCACACCGATAATTGTCAAGTATCTGAAAACTTGTTTTACCATGACTAGTGAGGAAAGACCCAAATGGCAATAAAGATATGCAAAATATCCATACCATACACAACCCCATCCACTTCAATAAGATCACACAAACTTTGCAAATAAAACATTGAAACTTTGGTGGAAGTCTAAATGGAAATACCATACATCTCTCAAAATACAAAAGATATCATGTAACACAAATTGCATTCTCTTGAATCCTCATTTGTCCCAAATAAAGGTCCTTAATATATGCGTAGCTTTGTTAAAGTGCCTTTGTACTGTCCTCAAAACATCCTGTTATTGTCACTGTAATTTGTTTTGTAAATGATAAAATTTATTATTATATTCAATGATTACTTTGTATGAGATCAGGATGAAGAAGAAGATGAGAATGAAGATATGATTTCTGAAGAATCTCCAGTAATAGGATTCTGGAGTGGATTTTTATGGTTGGCTGTGATGACTGTCGTCACGGCGTTGTTATCTGAGTATATCGTGAACACTATTGAGGTAACTAAACCCTTCTCAAACTCTCATAATATGTAGCTATATAAACATAACATATAAATGAAATTGTTCATTGTGTTCGCATTTCATCGATGTTAAAAATTTGAAATTTTTTGTGCTTAGTTTCCTTATTTAAAAAGTGGGCATTTCACCTTTGACACTAAACTATTTCTTCGGTTTTTTTTTTCGGTATCTACTCATGTCGTTAATGCACCATTGGTCCCTAAAATGGATGAAAGTCATCAAGTTTGCCTTTTTGACTGTTGAGTACTAAAGACGGCTAATATTTTATCTTTCCCTTGCCAAATCCAGGTCCTTACATACTGCATGAGCCATGTGTCACCAAAGTTCACCTATTAATACGACGATTTAAACATTATTAATCTTTAAATGCAGTAAATTTAGGATCAAATACCTAAAAGTATTTCAAATCTTTTTTTAATATACATTTAGTTCAACCCTATTATTTTGTACCAAAAAGTCTCTTATTATCTTATCTTTAAAGGGTCGCGCCAGCGGCATGGTAAAACATTTTTGGCATGGTGAAGAACTTTTTGATACAAAATAAAAACGCTTAGACTAAATGTGTATTAAAAAAATTCGAAGGACTATTTAGTATATGGTCATTAAATTTATTAATAGAAAATTTGACATTGCCCCTTAGATAAATCTCTTTGTCCATGACATTCCACTATTAGTGACATTTTACACCCCCTAACCAAACCATGTGCTTAAATATGGGCCCTTTGTGTAAAATGAACTTAAATTTATTAGCCCTCTCTAGTTAAGAACATTATCACCCTCCAATGTAATGTGATTGGTTAAAAAATGAATAACTTATTAAAATTTGACCATCCATTAATTGTTAGGGTTTTATTCGTAATACAATGTATGACGTTTATTTTTCAATAAAGGTGTGTGAATTCATTTTCAAAATAAAAATTATATTTGTGAGAATGCCTTTTTTTTTATTTTAAATATATTATATATCATGTTGGTCAATTGGACATAGTAAGAATTTTGGTGACTTGGGTTCAACCTAGTCACGGGAGATCGGAATTTCGATGCTAATACAATGGAACAATTTACAACATGTATAGGGAGTTGAGATACTATCGATAAAGTTGCAAGTGCAATCCTAGTAGTTTATCTCAAACTACGGGAACAAGTCTGATGGTTTGAGAACTTGTATGATAGTTCAAAGAGGATTATGAGCGGTACATTCAAGGATGTATTGAATAGATACACCAACGAGATTCAAGTCTAGGTGTTGTGACGATTACACTTGAAAAATCTCACAATGTTTTCAAAGGGTGCATATGTTCTTAATCCCGAGGATTATTAGGATTGCAATGCTTACATAATTGTTTCTTTTTTACTGTTAGGGAAAAGATTAAATCTTATTGGATCTGAATCTCCGTAGGTTAGAAAATCGTTGCGTGAGTAGGTCTGGGATCATAATTCAGAGGGATCAGCATCCAATGAAGACCTTGGAATTATGACACCCCTTAATATACTTATAGGTTTTTTATTCTACCAGTAAACCTAGGAAGCATAGAATATAAAATAAGTTAAGTTATAGAATCAAGGAATAAATAAGAACATGGTTAAAATCGATTAGCTACCAATTCATTTGACCAAGCGAACATTGTATGCTTAACACGGGGATCATATTATGTACCATACGAACTTTTCAAACAAGACCTCCTTATTCCTAGTGAGTTTGAGATAATTAAGTTGGAGTGCATTCATGATTATTTAGTGGAATTAATCATGATTAAATAAGAAATGAAATAAATTACAAGGATGTAATTTCGTATTTTAAAGTATTTATTTGGAACCCAATTTAATTATTTAGTATTGTCCATCAGTAGGCCCAGACTATTTGGAAACTCAGTTTATCCCAATCTCATTTCTTATACCTATATATAAAGGTGTAAGATAGGATTTTTTGTTGTATGTCATGGAGGGTTAGAGGGGGAGAGGAAACACACTATTCATAGTTTTATGAAGGCGTGAGGTGAGAGAAAATAATTTTTCTCATATTTTATCATGTTATCATCTCTGTAAGTACCCACACATAGGATTTACTTCGGCTGGATCATATACTAGAAGATCCGAGGCTTTTGGGGGCATCTAACAAGATCATCATCTTTATCAGCATAGTTCTCCTCATTTGGATCAACAACAAGATCCTCAAACATGTTGAGATTTGAAACCCTAGGTTTATGATTTAAACCTAGTTCTTGTTTTTCAATATCTATCTCATAATTAATCAAAGTTTGGGGGTTCAAAAGTTAATCGCATTTATGTCAATCCACAACATTAATGGCTCATTAATGTCTTGACTAATCATAGTTGAGTTTTTGTTAACCCTCATTTGGAGAGGGTCAACAAATTTGAATAAGGTAGAAGGTGATTGTTCCACTTTTGAGGATGAGAAAATTGCTAACAAAAAAGAACAACACATCCGTATATTTTATTATCAATTCCTATAATTGATTGCGATAAGATAACCCTAGGAATATGGCTACCGTTTAAACTCTAACTGACGATGAGTTTTTGATGCATTGTGGGAGATGGCTAGATGTCATGTACACATATAATAAATCTAATAAAACTCATTGTCGATACCAAAATTAATATGCTGATGTGGACGAATCATACGAAGACATTTGTCAATCTACGTGGTGCAATAACGACGAGGAAGTTCATTTCCTGACCAACCATGATTCTCCCCGAGCAACGAGGATGCACCGAGGAACTCTAGCGCTCCGAGGTACTCTAGCGCTCCGAGGAACTCTTGAGCAACGAGCAACTGTGGCGGTCCGAGCTGCACCTCGATCGTATCATTAATTGCCAGATAATCAATAGTTCAAATATTCATTGAATGTTTATATTCTTGACGCGCACGCTGCATTAAATGTATTACCCTTTCACATGTATATCATTTAATGTATCGAACCTTTCATGTACAGCCTATGGGCTATAAATACCTTGTATCATCCTCATTCAAAGGGGACCGGAATTTCTTGAGAGAACTTGTAATCAAGAATTCTGCAAACAATCAGCAATAACATAACAGTGGACGTAGGCTTTATTCCTAGCCGAACCACTTTAAAAATCTTTGTCTTATTTATTTATCTGTGATTGAATAATTAGAGCGATCTAATTTTTTACATCAACAGATTGGCGCCGTCTGTGGGAAACGACTATTACTATCATTTTTCATAAAAAATCATTTATCATCAATGGCAGATAATCCAGAATCCAGTAATCGAAATGCTGGAAATACTGGAAATCTTCCAAATCCATCTGCACCTCCAGATCTGGCCAGAATTATGACGAATCTGGCTCAAGGACAAACCGCCATGCAAGAATCTATGAGGCAACTCATTCAAACTCTTCAAGGCGGTGCACCTACCTATTCAGGGCAAAGGAGTGATCGTGGGCAATCGCAATCCAGACGTACTGGGTCATATCGCAATGGAGAATCTAATGATTCTTCTTATCAACCTGGGCGAACTTCATCAATACAGGCTACGGATACAGATCAACGTATCACTCTCTCTCCAGAGAGAACTAGCGCTTTAGAAAGATTAAGCAGGGTGTCTCCTTTCAGTCGGTTAGGACCAAGGAGGAATATGAGTCCACCTAGAGCTCCATCGAGAAGTTTGCGGCCACCATCAGGTTTGAGAGAAGGATCAGCACAATCACGACCAACTACTCGTCGAGATAAATCTCAGGAAGCTACGTCAGAGCAATCAATTGCTCGGACTAAGCGGCCTGAGGAAGGAAATGAAGCATGGAAAGGTTCCATTCAGCGGTTGGAGGATAGACTGGGAGAAATGGCTAAGGCAAGAAACCCCTTACAGAGAACTTTTGTTCAAGGGACACCTTTTGTGCAAGCCATTGTGGATTTTCCTACACCATCGAAATTCAAAGCACCTGTGGTGACCCCCAAGTACGATGGAAAGACAGATCCTGTACTTCATATAGAACAATACCAAGCTGCTGCCGACATCTATGCCGTCCCCGACGAGATGAGGTGTAGAGCATTCTCGGGAACTCTTACCGGATCTGCACAGATATGGTACAATAATCTTCCTCAGGGTAAGATTTCAACTTTTATTCAGTTAGCTGAGTTGTTCATCGGCAATTTTTGTTTTGGAGCAAAGCCGGTAAAGCGAGTAGCGCACTTGCTAAGTGTTAGACAAAAATCAGGTGAAAGTACTAGAGATTACATAACTCGTTTCAATAACGAGAAGTAGGAGGTCATAGATTACGAAGAAAAAACAACGATCACTGCTTTGATGAGTGGTTTGCTGCCTAACAAGATGTACTACACCTTGGCCAAAGATCCACCTAAAACTATGTCCGAGTTGATGGCAAAAGCAGCCAAAATCATGAATGCCGAGGAGGCTATGTCTGCGAAGAAGAATATGGATAAAGAAACTAAGGTGGAGGTCGACAAATCTAAGAAGAAAGATCAGAAAGGTAATGGTGGTGACAAGCACTCCAAGAATAATAGGACGTCATGGGAAGTCCTAAAGAAGTACGATAATTATACTCCATTGAAAATGGGTATTAATCATGTTTTAGAAGAAATCAAGAATAGTGAGGACATCAAGTGGCCAGATAAACTGAGGACAAATCCTGATCTGAGGAATAAGGCCAAATATTGCGAGTTTCACAAAGATCATGGCCATATGACCAAAAATTGTATAGCCCTCCAGAACGAGATTGAAACGCTCATCCGAAGAGGAAAGTTGTTAAAGTATGTAGATCACAGGGGCGAGAGGAAGAATGATGATAGAATTAGAGAGAGATCTAGATCTCCTCGTTGTGCAGAAGAGAAAAAGAAGAGGGATCACGAAGAGGATCCAGATGATGACCCTGATCTTCCCAAGAAGCCAAGGCAACCTGAACGAGAGGTATTTTCCATACATTTTGGGTCTTTTGATTGTAATGTTATTACAGGAGGAGATGCAGGAGGAGGAGACCTTACTGCAGAAAGAAAAGCTTACCTTGGAGAGGCTAAAGCTTGTTCATATATTCAGCGAATAAATCTGGCCGAAGATGATCGTCCGAGGAAAGTAAACAAAGAGAAGCTAGTTATTGGTTTTTCAAAAAACGACCTAGCAGGTGTTCTTTACCCTCATGACGATCCTTTGGTGATCAAAATGAGGATGAAGGAGGTGGTGATTTCAAGGGTGTTAGTAGGCAATGGTAGTTCAACAGACATCATGTACTATTCATGCTTTGATAGCCTGAATTTGAAATTATCTCAATTGGAGCCTTATCATAGACCCCTTCTGGGTTTTGCTGGCGAGAAAGTTTTTCCACTTGGAACGATCAAGTTGGATATATTCATCGGGACTTGGCCTGCTTGTCGAACGGAAAGAATACGCTTTTTTGTGATGGATAAGAATGTGCAGTCAGCCTACAACATCATCATGGGAAGAGTTGGATTGAAGAAGTTCGAAGCAGTTCCTTCTACAATACATCAGTGTTTGAAATTCCCAACAAATTTTGGAGTCGGAGTTGTGAAAGGTGATCAAAAAGTAGATCAGGAATGCTATTACTCGTCTGCCGAGCAAGAGGAACTTGAAGAATCAAGGAAAAAGACTACTACTTACCAAGTGGATGAAGGTACAAAAATTAAAACTCTTGACCCTAGGGATGAATCTCAACTTGTAAAAGGACAGGTGGTGGAATCTACAGAAAATATTATTCTGGACGAAGAGCATCCTGAACGAGTAACCCAGATAGGATCGTCGTTGGATGTTTCAATAAAACAGGAGTTGATAACTTTCTTGAGAAATAGGAAGAATACTTTTGCTTGGAGTCATGAAGACATGCCAGGAATAGATCCAAACTTCTTATGTCATGAGCTCAATGTGAATAAGGAGATCAAGCCTGTGAAGCAGAGGAGAAGAGTGTTTAGTCCCGAGAAGAATCAGGCCATACAAGAGGAAGTCGAGAAGCTCCAGAAAGCCCAATTCATTGAAGATGTAAAATATCCAGATTGGTTGGCAAATGTGGTAATGGTAAAGAAGAAGAACAATAAATGGAGAATGTGTGTTGATTTCACTGATCTTAACAAGGCATGCCCAAAAGATCATTTTCCATTGCCCAGAATCGACCAACTAGTAGATGCTACCTCGGGACATGAGCTGCTCAGCTTCATGGAGGCATACTCTGGCTACAATCAGATCAAAATGAAACCTGAAGACAGGGAAAGTACTTCTTTTATTACCCCAAGGGGAACTTATTGTTATAATGTTATGCCTTTTGGTTTAAAAAATGCAGGTGCAACATATCAGCGACTGATGAACAAGGTTTTTGCCGAACAAATCAGTTGCAACATGGAAGTCTATGTCGACGACATACTCACCAAAAGCAAGAGAGCTATTGATCATCTAGTTGACTTAGGCCAAACCTTTGATCAACTGGACAAATACCAAATGAAGCTCAACCCGACGAAGTGTACCTTTGGAGTACGAGAAGGAATGTTCCTCGGATACATCGTCAACCAACGAGGTATTGAGGCAAATCCAGAAAAGATCAAAGCTCTTTTAGGGCTGCGATCCCCAAAGACGAGGAAAGAAGTACAGAGTCTTACAGGACGAGTTGCAGCGCTCAACAGATTTGTATCCCGAGCAACTGATAAATGCCTCCCATTCTTCAAAACAGTGCGAAAAAGTTTTGAGTGGACTGATGAATGTGAGAAGGCTTTTCAAGACTTGAAGAAGTATTTGGGAGCACCACCATTGTTGTCCAGGCCAATAACCGGAGAGAGATTGTACTTGTATCTGGCCGTATCAGAGAATGCAGTCAGCTCTGCATTGTTCAGATTGGAGAATGGAGTCCAGAAACCTATCTATTACACAAGTAAAGCTTTCCGAGGTGCAGAAATCAGGTGCCCAAAGCTAGAAAAATTGGCACTGGCACTAATCGAAGCAAGTAGAAGAATGAGGCCATATTTCCAGGCCCATACCATCATTGTGTACACCGACATGCCGCTGAGACAAACCCTCCATAAGCCAGAAAAATCAGGGAGATTGATGTACTGGGCGATAGAACTTGGTGAATATGATATTGTGTATGAACCCAGATCATCATTAAAGGGGCAAGCTGTAGCAGATTTTATAGCAGAGTTCACGTACCCTGATACCCCCGAGGAACAAAAGGTGCTTGCTGACCAACCTGTGGACGATGCGGGATCAACAGACACAGGTCTAGACCAACTAAGGTTGGTAAAAGGACTTGTGAATGTAGAAAAATCATCATATTCAAACCTAGACCAACTCCGGTTGGTAAAAGGGTGTGAACAGATAGTCGGCGAGGAGCGAAAAACACCAGGGGATGATGAAAGAAAACATCAGATATTTTACCGAGGAGCTCTGTCAGATAAGAAATTTGAAGACGAGTCACTTACATGGCGATTGTATGTGGATGGGTCATCTTGCGCAGCTGGTTGTGGAGCAGGGATTGTTTTAAATACCCTAGATGATATTGATATGGAGTATGCCTTGCGATTCCAATTCAAAGCCTCCAATAATGAGGCTGAGTATGAGGCCCTGATAGCAGGCTTAAATTTAGCGAAATTTATGGAAGCACGGCAAATAATGGTGTTCAGTGATTCTCAATTAATTGTGAATCAGATGATGGGAGTATATACAGTCAAGGGAGAATTAATGGCGAAGTATCATGCAAAGGTGATGGAATTATTGGTAAAATTTGATGCCATTCAATTGGTGAGAATATCGAGGATGGAGAATGCTAGAGCAGACGCATTGGCTCGATTAGCGTCAGCTACGCGCACCGAGCTACGAAGAACAATACCCATTGAAGTATTAGAAAGTCGGAGCATAGAAGAAGACCTGATAGTGAATATAATAACCCTTGATTTAGGACCATTTTGGATGGATCCTATCAGGGCATACATTGAAGAAGGAGAATTACTGGAGGATAAGCTAGCCGCTAAGAAATTGAAGTATAAAGCTGCTCGGTATGTGTTAATTAATGGTGTTTTGTATAGACGAGGAATTATGGCAGGTTTGCAGAGATGCGTACATCCATCAGAAGTCAAGGAATTGGTTGAGGAAATCCATGAAGGATCCTGTGGAGCTCATGTAGCAGGTCGGACACTTTTGCAAAGGGTGATGACACAGGGATACTACTGGCCGACGATGAGGGCTGATTGTATAGCCTATGCCAAGAAGTGTGACAAGTGCCAACGCTTTTCCTCCATCCGAAGAACTCCACAAGCATTTTTGACACCCATAAATTCACCTTGGCCATTTGCCATGTGGGAGATTGATTTAGTTGGACCATTGTCGACGACCCGAGGAAAGTTCAAGTACCTCGTTGTGGCAGTGGATTATTTTACAAAGTGGGTGGAAGCTGAGCCACTAATTGATATGACGTACGAGAAGGTATATCAGTTCATTTGGAAGAACATCATTTGTCGATATGGTATCCCCCATGCTTTCATCACGGACCATGGAACACAATTCGATAACGAAGAATTTGCTGCCTATTGTCATCAGTCGAACATTTTGAAGTTTCATTCAGCACTAGGCCATCCCCAAAGCAATGGACAGGCTGAAGTGACGAACAGAACATTACTAAATGGTTTGAAAAAGAGATTAAGTGAAGCTAAAGCAAATTGGATTAATGAGCTTCAATCAGTACTATGGGCTTACCGAACAACTCCTCGAGCAGCAACTGGAGAGTCACCATACATGTTAGCATTTGGAAGTGAGGCTGTAATACCTGCCGAGTTGGGTCTCCCAACACATAGAGTGCTGAATTTTAATTCCCCAATCAGCGATTTAATGAGAAGACTGGATTTGGATATGCTCGAGGAGGTTAGAGAAGAGGCATCTATCAGAAATGCTGCTTATCAACAACGAACAGCTCTGTTCTACAACAAAAGGGTGAAGAAATGCGATTTAAAAGAGGGGGATTATGTGCTAAAGAAGGTCAATCAGAAGCATAATAAACTGGAAGCAAACTGGCATGGACCTTATCGAGTTGTGGAAGTTGTTCGACCAGGAACTTACAGAATAGCAACTCTAGAGGGAGAGGAATTTAAGAATGCATGGAATGCTGAACACCTGCGCAAGTATTATCAGTAATGTAAAATGTAAAGCATTTCCTTCAGTATGAATAAAACGAGGATGTTTCACCATTTTCTTTCTGTTGAAAGTTTTTCGGGGAATACTAGTGTAATATGCTACGCTTACAGTTCGAAAGAAAAAATATACTCCTTTGGTTAGGAGGTGACACTAGTGTGACCAACCACGGTTGGTAAGATATCTAGTGGACAGTTCGAAAGAACCAAAAAATATACTCCTTTGGTTAGGAGGTGACACTAGTGTGACCAACTACGGTTGGTAAGATATCTAGTGGACAGTTCGAAAGAACCAAAAAATATACTCCTTTGGTTAGGAGGTGACACTAGTGTGACCAACTACGGTTGGTAAGATATCTAGTGGACAGTTCGAAAGAACCAAAAAATATACTCCTTTGGTTAGGAGGTGACGCTAGTGTGACCAACTACGGTTGGTAAGATATCTAGTGGACAGTTCGAAAGAACCAAAATATACTCCTTTGGTTAGGAGGTGACACTAGTGTGACCAACTACGGTTGGTAATATATCTAATGGACAGTTCGAAAGAACCAAAATATACTCCTTTGGTTAGGAGGTGACACTAGTGTGACCAACTACGGTTGGTAAGATATCTAGTGGACAGTTCGAAAGAACCAAAATATACTCCTTTGGTTAGGAGACGTACACTAGTGTGCCAACTACGGTTGGTAAGATATCTAGTGGACATATAGTTCGAAAGAACCATTACTACTCCTTTGGTTAAGGGGTGTACACCAGCATGATCAATTACGGTTGGTAAGATAAAAATATACTCTCACATTACAACTTATGTTGGTCGGGAGGTAAGATTAATACAAAAAGTTCCTCAGAGAACAAAATATTCCAAACTGAACCAAGTATAGTTGGTCGGAGATAAAAACCCACTAACTGTAGTTGGTCGACGAGGATAAATTATTAACCTTGGTTGGTCGGACACATTTTATGAAAATATTTGAAATTTAACCAAGTATGGCTGGTCGGGTATAAAATCCCATCAACTGTAGTTGGTCGACAAACATTATTTAACAACTGTAGTTGGTCGACAAACATTATTTAACCACTTTTATTGGTTAGAAACATTTTGAACATTTTATACTCAAGTGATTGAACAACCTTGATGCTTGTAACTTTTTATTAAGTTGCTCAATGAACAATATTATTGTTATCTTTTTAACAGATACATATGCACAAATGTAAAGGTGTTTGATAAACACAAGACAATAGCAAAATTTGCAAACAGAAAATGAAAGTCTTTTCATTAAAATTCAAAATAAATTACAGGTTACATGAATGTACTAACTATTACATTGATATTCCTATTCTATTGGTTTCTTGCCCTTTGCTTTAGAAATAGGCTCTTCGCCAGCAGGAGGATCTTCCAGGCAAAGGGGAGAATTAATAAAGTTCAAGTCCTTCAACATTCTGACATTCATTATTGAGGGTGTCTCCATTAGATGCTCTGGACGAGATACTTCGATTTGGGAATGAAGGCTATAATCACCGAGGTATTTTGAAATTAAGCTACGAGGAATGGAACGAGCTGGGATCCAGGCCATGTCCAATTTGAAAGGTGGCACAGGCAAGTCTAGTAACCCTGGAGCATGATAATCCCATAAAAAATGCCCTTGCTCCAATTTTAACACACCCAGTGCGTTCAACCACCCCTGCTTATAACCTTCATTGTTGGCATGTTCAATACGAGCATCCAAATGAACAAGAGCTTCATTATATCCTGCCATCCAGAATTCCCTGGGTTGCTTATGAAATTGAAAGGTTAATCTATCCAATTATTCATGAAGATTTTTGGCAAAAAGATCCTTGGAATGTAAAGCAGACTTAGTTGCAGTGAGTTGATCCTCCAAGGATAGATTTTTCTTGGATAGTTCAGATAAAGCTCGATCTTTGGCATTTAATTGGTATGCTTGAGTTTCCAAAGTAGATTGAGTACGAGCTTCTTCAACATTACGACTAAGAACTCTTGATCGACTCCGTCCAACGATTGGAGAACTTTGCTCCTCGGTAACATTTTGAACAGCTCTTCCTCACCCCCGAGAACCTCTTCCTCGTCCCCGAGCAGTCCCAGAAATAGCAGATCTTCTTAAGTCATCCAGTTCTTGCCTTAATTTGGCATTTTCGACCTCTAAGAACGAGAAACCTTCATCAGTAACTGGTACTAAAGCAGTGGAAGATGATGCTGCAGATTCATACTGAGCCAACTTTTTCTGCAAGTTATTGTTCTCCTGTTCCAGCAACTCAGCAATCTGCCTGCAGGCCTCAACCTCACCTTTTAGAGTTCTTTCCCTAACATCATATCCAACGAGGATCTTTTTATGGTCTGTTTCAGAAGAAGGCTGCTGATATCTATTTTCATATTCCTTATGCAGCAAAGCAGTTGATTCATTATGTTGATTCTGAAGATCTTCTAAGCTACAATGAAGTTCCTCAATCAAGTCATAGTAGGCGACATTGTTGACCACATCTCGGTCAAGTAAACCCTTCAAATACCGATAAGCCTCAATTGCTTGCTCTGAAACATCATGGCCAAGGATGTCAGAAATTTCTGATACACTTAGCTCTGTGTGACCAGCTTTATAGTATTCGTGACATTGCTGCATCAGTTTAGTATCATGGGCGGATAGCATTTCCATTCTAGCAACAAACTAATGAAGAGAAAACAACAATCAACAAAAACAAGTCATCAACAACATAGATGAACAAAGATGTATTTTATTAGATCATAAAAGGATTACATTGTTCGATTACAAGTAATGAAAGATAAAAATGATACCGAACAACTTCACACCTTTTCCTTGTCTCCCAAGACTTTCTCGGGAGGCTGGGACGAGGAGCTCGGTTGCTCGGTGGTAACAACGGCTTGATCGACAGGAATCTTCTCGGGAGGAGGAGGCATGGAAGAAATTTCCTCGGTGACAAAGGGTTGAGAAGCAGAGACTGGATCACCCATAGCCATAGAAGATTCATCTGAGAGAGGATCATCTTCTTCTTCTTCCACAATGGGTGGAGGGGGGCCAGGGAGGTGTAGTTGGAATAGCCCAGAATCTTCTTTGATCTTCAATTCCTGAAGGGCAGCTACCCAACCATCTCGGAAGTATTTCAACTTTCCATACTGGACTTGGGATGTCATTGCAGCAATCCCCTTGTCCCATCCTTTATCCCAGCCAGCGCTGAAGGATTTTTTAACTACGAGCTTTCTTCTCAACTTCTCCGAGGAAAGCTTCGCATCCAATTCTTCTTTTTGGCTTTTGATATCTCGCAGGGCGAGCAACTCTTCTTCTGCTTTCCTCAGTTTATCCTCAAACTCTCCAAAATTCTTAAGCTTGTCGTCGTATTTCTGATGCTCAACCTCCAAACTTTTCACCTTTTGCTCCAAACCCTTGGAGATTTCAGCCAACTTTACTTTCTCGGCTTCGAGTATTGACAGTTTTTCTCCCAAGCAGCCTTGTCCTCATTATACTGTTGGCGATATTCTTTCAAGGATTGGGTCAAACCCAACAGAGCATCCTCTACACCAGATGAGGAGATAGAAGCTTTAATTGCCTCGTCCTTCTTCACGATATTATTAAGACAGTTCACCAGCTGAAAAATAAGAAAAACAATAAGTCAGTGCAAAAAGACAAGTATTCAGAGAAAGAAAGGAAATTCAGAATGTAAAAAATCTGCTGAAGCAAGATGACGAGTGGCTAGGGACGTCAGCGTATCCCTAGGAATCTTTTCATCAATTCCCTGGACCTCGGGTATGATCCAAGTTTTCACCGAGCTCATTGCAGAGCTTGGAGGAATGATGGTTGGAACACCAGCACCACCAGCTGGCAGAGTAGAGGCAGTTTCAGCCAAACTGACTGAGGATGATTTCCTCAATCTCTTTAATGGAACGTCAGCAGCTTCAACCAAGGAAGAACTCTTGGTCGGAGAGATAGAAATTATCTCAGCAGGAGCAACCTTTTTGCTCGGGGCCACTGGGGGCTTCTCGGTAGTTTTTGAAGGCACAACATCCACCTTCTTAGTCCCCTCTGGGATATCCATTTTGATTTTCTTAGCCTCAACAGTAGAGGCAGTATCATCAAACAGAGAAGGAGGAGCTCTTTTCTTGCCCATTCTCTGACTTAAAGGAATATGAGAATCTGAAGAAGAGTCCTCTGGAGTTGAAGCTGGTTCAACAGGGCGAGCAGTATAAGAGGTTGTATAACTCTTATACTGTAGCAGATATGAAGCAGACCTGATGTGTTCGTCTGCAACGTTCTTATGCAAACCCCAGATAAGTTTCAGATGCTTAATATTAACCTCTGATTCTTTTGGAGTTTTTCTTTTGCTATCTACTGCAAATAAATACATAATGAGATGTCAGTCATACATTTTGTCAAACATGGTGAAAGAATAATTTCATAAGAAAAATAAAATGAAAAATAAACCTATCCCATTGCCATATGGGGGGCATCTGGGACCGTTGTATACTCCATCTCCAACTAAAGGGGCATATTGCCAATTTTTTATAACCAACCCATGTTCAAAATAATCTCTATTTGAGTCAGGGAGGTTAACTACAAGAGCCCTATTCAGAAACCTAGTTTTTAAGTAATAAATATTATCTAGAGTGGCCCATTTATAGCAATATATAATTTCAGGGATCCCTATACGAGTTCCATGAGTTAGATTTAATTTGTGCACCCCATTAATTATTCTCCATGAATTGGGGGCTATTTTTGCAGGAACAAGATCGAAATACTGACAAAACTCAAGACACAATGGGTTCGGTGGAAAAGAAAATCCACATTCAGCAACAAATAGACTGGGGAACCAATGTCCCTCAGCCAATCGAAAATAATCTAAAGGCTCAGAAAGAACCTCTAGAGTTACCCATGAAGGAATGGAAAAATCAGAACGAAATTTCTCAACAGATTCCACAATATAAACCATACTAAATAAAAGAGATACAGAATAAAGGAAGAAGATCTTACAGGAAGAAAGGAGGTATGTTGACAACGAACGAAAATAAGGATGAACGCACAAGAGAGAAGAAGAGAATAGAAAGCTTGAATGCAAGAAATTGGGAAAAGAAGAAGACGGCATGGTTACCTAAGAAGTTTAAATACTTTGCCTTGGGAAGCGGCGAAGGAAATGATTACAAAAAAGAAACTATTGAACTTCCGGCGGCTAAAAAGACAAAAAGGGCACTAAGATCGAAGCGCTCTTAAAAGTTCGAAAAAGGCGGATTCTTCGAAATTTGTAAATAAATTCAAATACGATGCTCCTAAAACCCAGGAAGATCAATTCAATATGGCCGAGTACCGAGAAAGAATGTTTCATACTCCTCAAAGTTCGAAATATAAAACATTGGGGGCTTCTGTTGATACCAAAATTAATATGCTGATGTGGACGAATCATACCAAGACATTTGTCAATCTACGTGGTGCAATAACGACGAGGAAGTTCATTTCCCGACCAATCATGATTCTCCCCGAGCAACGAGGATGCACTGAGGAACTCTAGCGCTCCGAGGTACTCTAGCGCTCCGAGGAACTCTTGAGCAACGAGCAACTATGGCGGTCCGAGCTGCACCTCGATCGTATCATTAATTTCCAGATAATCAACAGTTCAAATATTCATTGAATGTTTATATTCTTGACGCGCACGCTGCATTAAATGTATTACCCTTTCACATGTATATCATTTAATGTATCGAACCTTTCATGTACAGCCTATGGGCTATAAATACCTTGTATCATCCTCATTCAAGGGGGACCGGAATTTCTTGAGAGAACTTGTAATCAAGAATTCTGTAAACGATCAGCAATAACATAACAGTGGACGTAGGCTTTATTCCTAGCCGAACCACTTTAAAAATCTTTGTCTTATTTATTTATCTGTGATTGAATAATTAGAGCGATCTAATTTTTTACATTAACACTCATTACGTAAACTAAGAGAATATATGCATTAAAAAACAAGGTATAATCATCCATAAAGACGCATAAAACTTGGGTATCTTCCCAAGTCCAAGTATCTTGCAAACATGTTTAACTCATGTTTCTGTTAATCTAAAAGCAATTACGTTGGTACTGGAGAGAAAGTATATACCAAGTCGCATAAAGAATAAAAATATTTTTTTATTGTAAAAATAAAAGATATAATATAATATATATTTTTTTTTATGTTATGATAATGGATCTCCGTTTTATTCATTATTTACAGTTATCAGAAGTATATATCCATAAAACAAGGTTATTTGAAGGGTGTATTTGTTTATTTCATAGTATAAAGGCTCGAAATCATAATTCTTGAAAAGGGTCTTTATGTTTAACTAATAAGTACATGGATATACTTCAATATACTTTATATGTAGATATTAAGGGTGATATGGAATGTTCCCACTAATGACAATCAAATCCATAAAGGAAAAACTGATAATCTTAAACTCAGAAAGGCTCCAATCTCGTATTTTAGGAATTGTAATTTTATAACCATGATCTTTTTCTGAGATAAGTATTCTCTGTGATAATATTCTGAATTTTTTTTCTCATAATATCAGATTTGATAATTTTGAAAGTTAGTTCAGAAATTAGGATGTTATCAGTACCATAAGGCAATAGATGATCTAGAAGAAGGTAATCTTCCAATTTGGGTAGGTCACTTTTGAGCTAAGTAGAGAGAGTTTGAGAGGGAGTTATCACTTCAGATTGTTATCTAGAGATAAAAGCTACTCCAGAGAAACCTTCCTTGGGAAGGGGAAAGTTTTGTGGTTGAGCTGGTGTCACACACAGGGAGGCTTCACAGAAACAGGGCAAGTTCTACAGAAAGAGGAAATACACTAACAGGGAGGTGATTGTATGCTCGAGGTTTAGTAGTAATAATACATGGATTAATATTGTTGTGAGATGTGACGGAACTCGATCGTCGTTCTGATTATCAGAAGTGGTGGCCGGCAGGAGGCGGGGCTTTGCCAGATATGCATTCAAGAAAATGGAACCGGTAGTCCTGTGTGTGGATAAGACCAAGAATATTGAGAGGGTGGTTGGCATGAAGAGAGTTAAAGAACATAAGTCGTACCTTCAAGCTGCTAAGGTGGAGTCCTAGCCGTTTTCTCCCATCAATATCGGAGAGGACTCGTCGCATAAGACTGACCTCGCGGTACATGACAACTCCTATCTCGCAAGGTTTTGGTTTTTTCAAATAGCATTGATGGGGCCGGTGGGAACTTTTGAGATGTATCCTCCGTCCAGAGATAAGTTGAAAATTTCGGTTAAGTATAAATGGAAACCAAACGGGGAAGTACAAATGTCTTCATTCGTCCATGTTCTTGTTAGTTTTTGCATCAATTAAAGAAGTGGATAGGATTTTGGAAGGTAAGGATTAGTTTTTTTTCTTATGGAAAAAGGTTATGTCTACAAAGGTGGCACCATTTGTCATGTGCCACAAAACCAAGGTAATGGGACTTCCCTTCCATTTTTTTTTGTCTTTAAAGAAATTGGAGATAAGTGTAGAGGGTTTGTTAATGTGGATACATAGCTACTTAGGTGGGGGAGAAGTTACAATGGGCGAGGTTGTTGGTCAAGTGGCAAGAATATTTATGCGAGAATATTAAAATTAAAGTGGGTGGTTAGGCTTTTGCTTTAACTATTGTGAATGGAACACAATAGTGTTATTATGATGGGGAGAATGATCGGGAGGGCTTCGGTATTGGGCTTTCCCCGAGGCATGTTCCTAAGAGAGAAATGGAGATAAATGGTGGGGATTAACATGGGGAGTATTATGTGGTCGAGGATTGAGAGTGTACATGTTTGTAATAATCAGAGTAATCTAACTGATTACTTGTGATCAGTTAGTTAACTAGTTGTTAGACTTGTTTGCCACGTGTAATATCTGTTAGTTGTTAGAACATATTTGATATTCTGTTTGTTATTTTATTTCCTCTCGTGTAACAAATTTCCATCAATAAATACAATGATTTGCTCACAGTATTGGTTAAGTTTTTTCCAATACCTCTGAGATATTTCTTACAAAAGATTATAGATCCCTGGATAGTTTAAATTGGTAAATTTTGTTTTTATAGTATCATAGTCATAATATTTCCATAGAGTTTTCTTTCATTGAATCTTCATCTTCCTCCTCTTCTCACAATCCATTTTCTCATTCTTTGTCCTCGTCTCTCACTGTTCATCTTGATCATCTCAATTTTCTTTCATGGAAGTCTCAAGTCATTCCAATATTTATTGGACGTGGTTTGATTTTGTCTTGCTTTCTATTGATCATCGACTACAGTTTCTTGTTAATGGTGCCCTAAATCTTGAGTATATTATCTAGCATCAAAGGGATCAATTGATTCTTAGCTTGCTTTGATCTTCGATGTCAGAATCGATCCTTGCTTCTATTGATAAATTTTCTCCCTCTTACTCTCTTTGGAAAGCATTAGAGCAATGCTTCACTAGACACTCCAAGGATCGGCTTCTCCAGCTCAAAGCAAAGCTCAATGAACAACTTCATTCTGAATAGAAGGGAAGTCTTTATGTATCTGATTTCTGTGATCATCTTAAACTTATCACTGACAATCTTGCTTGTGTTGTACACTATGTTGATGATAGTGAATTTCTTATGAATCTTCTTAATGGTTTAGGACTGGAATTTGATTTAATTATAGCTAGTATTACTTCTCGATCTGATTCATTAACTTTTGATGAGGTCCAAGCACTACTCATAGCTCATAAGAGCATATTGGAATGGCACAATTATGATAAATCTATCAAGATGGAAAATATTTTTGTTAATTATGGCTCTAGAATGTTTAATTTTGGTCAAGATCGATCGGGATCATTTGGTAGAGGTAACACTTCCTTTTCTTCCGCTCGTGGTTCTTCATTTTCTCGAGGAGATAATGGTTGTTCTTCTAGTCGTAGAGGGCAATCTTTTAACAAAGGTGGCTCTATGAAACTGATATGTCAAGTTTATGCTAATTCTAACCACTCAGTTACAGTGTGTCACTATAGGTTTGATTGTGAATTCCAACCACCAATTGGTGTCTATTCAGGCCCTAGTGATTATCTATGTGATAAAGAGGGATTTAATAGTGATGCTTGTGCTTATTTCATTGAAACTGTAGTTGATTTTGGGACTGATATGGCTTGGTATGCTGATAGAGGTGCAACTAGTCATATCATTGCTGATTTAGATGCTCTCAACAATGTCTCTTCTTACTCAGAACTCGATATCTTAATGGTAGGAAATAGTAAGTGATTAGTTATCTCTCATATTGGTTCCACTACTTTTACTACTCCTACAACTCCTCTTAAACTTAAATATGTCCTTAATGTTCCTAAAATTACAAAGAATCTTGTTAGTGTTTCTCAACTAACAAAAGATAATCATGCATTCATGGAATTTCATTCCCCTTGTTGCCTTGTTAAGGACAAGAACACATGTAGAGTGTTGCTCAAAGGGAAAGCTAAAGATGGTTTGTACCTATTAAGCTCAACAAATAAAGAATGTCAGCTGCAATGTCATATAGCTGGTAGAAGTTGTCATTTGCTTGATTCTAGATCATTTCAAAAGTTTCTACTGCATTAAGCTCTTTCTTAAAGTCTTCTATTTCTAATTCTAATTTTAGTCAGCAAAATAACTCCGCAGATGTCTCTTTATTTGAGTCTAATGATGCACATGTTTCTAGTTTGACTTCAACTGTATCAAACACTAATTGTAATGAGTCTGTTTTACTAAATAAAACTTGTTCATGTGGTTCTCAAGCTTATTTTCTTATGCTTCGAGAATTACTAATTTAAATAGTTTTCATCTTGCTATTGACAATCTTGGTTCTATTAAGAGAAGAATCTTATCTGATGTCTCTCATAGTGGACATATCAAAGATCTCAAATTTTGTGAAGCTTGCCAACTTAATAAGATCTATAATCTACCATTCACTAGATCCTCTACACAAATAACACAACCTCTAGCTCTTATTCATACTGACTTATGGGGTCCTTCCTATACTGTTTCAGGAGATGGTTACATTTATTATATATAATTTATTAACAAGTACAATAAATACACTTGGCTTTATCCTCTTAGTCTTAAGTCTCAAGCCTTATCTGTATTTCAAAAGTTTAAAGTTCTAGTTGAAAAATAGTTTGGTCTCCCTGTTAAAGTTATCCAATCTGATTGGGGTAGTGAGTACATTCCTTTTGCTCAAATTTTAAAGTTTCAAGAACTCAGATTTCATCATCCTTATTCCCTAGTTCATGAACAAAATGGTAGAGAAGAACAAAATCATAGACACATTACAGAAGTTGACTTGACACTCTAGGCTCACTCTAGTTTAAGCATGGAGTATTGGTCGTATATTTTTCATATAGCTGTATATTTTATCAATAGATTACCTACAGTAATCTTCAGTGATCAATCTCCTCTTGAGGTACTTTTTGGCAGAAAACCAAATTACTACTCTCTAAATCCTTTTGGTTATGCGTGTTTTCCTTTTCTAAGAGCCTATTTACCTCATAAACTTCACTTTTAGTTAGAAATTGTACTTTTATTGGCTATTCTTCTACTCACAAAGGGTACTTATGCTTGACTCCAGCTAGTAGAATATACATAACAAGGCATGTTGTGTTCAAAGTTTTTTATTCCCCTCATCTCCAATCTTCTTCTATTTATAACCTTGCCAAAAATATTTCCCCTTCCTTTCCTATTGCAACATCTCATGTTTCCCCTCTTCCTTTAATCTCCATTATTTACCAACTACTTCAGCGTCTTCAGTTACTAGCTCAACTTCAGCTACCATTTTACCCTTGAATGATCCCATAGAATTTCCTGCCTTGACTCCAGTTAGATCTCCTACAGTTAAATCTACCCTACCCATAACCAGACAACATATTCCAAACTCTAAACCAGCCCCATCTAAAACTCACTAAGTGACAACCATATTACAAAATGGAATTATTAAGCCTATAATCTATCTAGCCAACAAACACCCTTAATCAGAATCTCTTCTACCTAAGGAACCCTTATCAGTAAAAAAAAGGCCGTACTGGATTCTGTTTGGTTTGCATCCATGCAAGCAGAATTTGATGCTCTATAGCTCAGATATGAATCTTATTAGCAACAAATGGGTGTTCTTGGTTAATATTAATGTTAATGGCATTTTAGATTAGTGTAAATCTCGATTGGTTTCCAAAGGTTTTCTTCAAATTCTTATCATAGACTATTTTGAAACTTTTAGCCCAGTGGTCAAGCCAACTACAGTCAAAACTATTCTCTCTCTTGTTGTATCTAAAAAATGGAATGTTCAACAGATAGATGAGTCAAATGCCTTTCTCAATGGTGATCTCTCTAAGAAGGTGTACATGACCCAACCGAAAGGCTTTATATATAAATGATTTCCTGATTATGTTTGCAAGTTAAATAAGGAACTTTATGGCCTTAAATAAGCACTATGTAATTGGAATGAGAAACTCAAAAATTCTTTAATGATTCTCTTGGTTTATGTGGATAACATCTTAGTCATAGGACCTTACATATCTCTAATTTCTCAACTTACTAAATATCTTAACCATATGTTTGCCCTTAAGGATGTTGGTCAGGTTCATTATTTCTTGGGTTTAAAGTGCATAGGACCTTTGCTAGTATATATCTTTCTCAGTTAAAATACATTATTGATCTACTTACAAGAGACAAGCTTAATGGTGTGAAACCATGTCCTAATCCAGTAAGAAAAGTTCAAAAACTCTCTTTACATGACAGTGCATTGTTTGATGATCCTTCTCTCTACACAAGTGTTGTAGCGCTCTTTAATACTCGGTCTGACATTGATTTCTTAGTCAGTTTATGCACTCTCCTACAACACTACATTGGAAAGCTTGCAAGCATATCCTTAGGTACTTCAAGGGTACTCTATATGAATGGATTTTTCTTAGACCAACCACTCATTTCTTCTTAGAAGATTATTATGATGTTGATTGGGCCAACTGCCCGATGATCGACATTCCACAGGAGGTTATGTAGTCTTTTTTGGTGGTAACATTATTTTATGGTCATCGAAGAAATAACCTATTGTAGCTCGATCCAGTATTGATAGTGAGATACGTGCTTTGGCAAATGCTTCAGCATAACTCATTTGGCGTAGTTCTCTGGTTAAGGAGCTTAGCATTGTACTTTCTCATTGTCCTATACTTGGGTGGATAATCAAATATCTATATCATTAGCTACAAATCTAGTTTTTATGCACGCTCCAAGCACATCGAGATTGATTATCATTTCGTTAGAGATCAGATACGTGGCAAAGACACTTGATGTCCTATTTGTACCATCACTAGACCAAGTTGCAGATGTTCTAAACCACTTGGTTTAGATATATCCAACTATTTGAAGTCCAAACTTCATATCATTCCCACTCCCTTTTGCTTGAGTGGGGATGACAGTGCTACTGTTAGTAATAATCAGAGTAATCTAGATCAGTTAGTTAATAGTTGTTAGACTTGTTTGCCAAGTGTAATATCTGTTAGTTGTTAGAACATATTTGATATTCTGTTTGTTATTCTGTTTCCTCTGCTGTAACAACTTTGCATCTATAAATACAATGCTCTGCTCAGAGTATTGGTTAAGTTTTTTCGAATACTTCTAAAATCTTTGTTACACAAGATTATAGATCTCTGAATAGTTTAAATTGGTAAATTTTGTTTTAAGGATGATAGCAGGGGTGTTCTAATAGGCAACAGTGCGGTGGGTAATGCCCAGTCAGAAGAAGATGAAGCTACTACAGCAGTTGGTCAAGCTACAATAACTTCTGGTCAAGTAGCAGCAGTAGCAAATACCGCCTCTTCTGGCCTCGTCGCTGCTTTAATGGATGTAAGGGATAAGGATTGTGTGGTGTCGTAGGTCATCTTCACCACTGGCAACATTTTTGGTGAGGGATTATTGCCAAGCTACCATTATGCATGGGAAGCATGTCACAGTAGGTATGCTGGGATGATGGTGCTTTAGTAAGGAGGTGAAAAAGAGATGGTAGTGGTCAAAGGCAGGCCTGAGGAGAGCAGGTATGGGTCGGCTAACATAATCATGTAATAATAGGTCAAAGTGGGGAGACAAGAATGAAGGGCTTATATAAAGTGAGGGGAGATTATTTGGGCAAAGAATGCGTGGGATTAATTAAGAACGAAGTGGGTCTTGTGGTCCCAACAACGAGGAGGACAACATTAAAACTTGGGTGGAAGTTATAGGTCAAAAAACATGAAGTGTTACTAAAGGTGGGAGTGGGTCTGTTAAGCCTAGTGGGTTTTGAGTGGAGGCAGAATATTCTAATAAAATTAAACCTTGGTCGACAGCTTTAGAGGAACGTTAGTCCCATGCAGTGTATCTAAGAGGAACGTAGGTGGAGGATGATACCAAAAAAGTAGGACACAAAAAGTTTTGTTACAGAAACTTTATGTTGGGCCTAAAGAATGCCAATGCTCACGTTAATTCTTGTAAAGTTGGGGAAAAAGGGAATGACAAGAGGAACAACAAAATTAAAGGGGGAGAAAGGAAAAAGAGACAGTAAGAAACATAGAGTTTCAGGAGAAGAATTGATGGAATATAATAGTGGAGATAAGGTAGCTACTGTTGTCGCTAATGAAAATTTGGAAAATAATTATGAGGGGGTAGTTTCTACCTTTGACATAGGTGGAACGAGTGCAGTGAGGAGGTTGGGTAATTACCAAGCATGTGGTAAAACAGTCAAGGGTTGAATTAAGAGGTAAGAGTCAACCGGAGGGAGGAGAAAAAGGTATTATTTTTTTAGAAACAATTATAAATTATGGGTGGAGATTGAGGTTTCAAGGGGGGACGATGTGTCACATGTGGGTGGGTTCAACAATGTGTTCGAACACTCAATTTTGAGCACTTTGATGAATTGGGTTGATGAAGAAATGGGTGGGGGATGGGGTGGGATATGGGGGCTTGAGATGACGATCCAAATGAGTGGGTAGAAGACGTGGTCAGAGGATTTAGTGAGATTGTGAGGGTTATCTATGAGTGGAGTGAGAGTGACGCTCTGATGTTATTTGAGAAATTAGGAGGAAAAGGATGAAGGAGTATGGAGTGCAAAAAGTGGGGGGAGAAATTTCGCAAACATAGGTAACTAGGAGGGGGAGTTAGGGAGATATAGGGAGTGGGGAGGAGAGAAGGGTGATAAGGGAAGGTGAAGAATCTCTATGAATTTTCATCTTATCTTGTGGAACGTGAGGGGGTTGAACGATGCTGACAAGTACAGTATTATTAATGGTTTCATGGCTAGGTGGAGGCCTGACATTTTATGCCTTTGGGAATTTAAGTTGAATCTTGTGGATGGAGATATAGTTAAATCTATTTAGGGAGGTGGTAGGATTGAGTGATGTAGCTTGGACGCTTTGGGAGTGTCAGGAGGAATTATCATTATGTGGGATTCCAAAATGGTTGAAATGGTGGAGAGTCTAGCGGGTAGGTGGTCATTGTCATGTCTGTTGAGGAATATGGAGGATGGATTCACATGGTGCTACTTTGTAGTTTATGGTATTGCGAAAAACAATAGTAGGTGGGAGTTAAGGGAGGAATTAACAAGAGTCAGTAGGGTGTGGAGAGTCCCTTGGTGTATAGGGGAGATTTTAGTATAGTGAGATTTACGTCTAAAAGGAGTTAGGGGATATCTAACGAATACATGAGGGAGTCCTTGGAATTTATTGATGAGTTGGATTTATTGGATTTTCCATTGGGAGATGGTTAATTCACGTGGTCTAGCAATGGGGGTTTTCTATCCTTGTCTCTATTAGATCGCTCTTTTATATCTCACGATTGGGAAGATCACTTCCCAAGGGTATCTTAATTTTGTATGCCTAGGGTAAATCCAGACCATAGCCCAATTCTTTTAGAGTGTGGGGGTGGATGAGCGAGGGAACCCCTTTCAGGTTCGAAAACAAGTTTATTTAGGAGGAGGATTTCATGGAAGGAGTTAGGGAGTGGTGGCAAGGTTATGTGGTGAAAGGAAGTGCTTGTTTCGTTCTAGCTAAGAAGCTCGGTCTCCTCAAAGAGGATATCAAGCGATGGAATAAGGTGTTTGGGATTGCTAGGGAAACTACTTCTAGGTATATAGAGGATATTATGATTTTAGATGATAAGTAAGGGAGGGAGGGGCCTTCTGGGGAGGAGAATGTGCAGAGGGAGGTGTGAATAGGTGATATAGGGAGAAGATTGATCCAGGAAGATATTTATTGGAGGAAAAAATCTCGTGCACGGTGGTTGAGAGAGGGAGACAGGAATACCAAATTCTTTCATAAGGTGGCAAACTCTCATCGTCGCATTAATCACATTAGAAAAATCACGATGGGTGGGAAAGAGTCCGAGCAGGTTAGCGAGGTTAGGGATGCTATCTCTTGCCTTTACGAGGGTTTCCAAAAAGAGGAGGAATATTGAACATCCTCCCTTGACGGAGCCGAGATGGAAAGCACTTTTGGGATGATGTAGTGGCGTTATAGAATCCCTTTTTGGAGGAGGAGATATTGTGGGTGTTAGGATCCATAAGTGAAGATTAGGCCCCCGACCCTAATGGCTTCACTATGGCTTTATTTCAACATTAATGATGAATAGTGTGAGGGAAGGTAATGGATTTCTTCCACGACTTCCATGATACAGTCTACTTCGTAAGGATTCGGAATGTGGCGTTTATTTATTTGATCCTAAAAAAGGGGGTTCATTAATATTCGTGACTTTAGGCCTATAAGTCTGATCAGAAGTACTTATAAGCTTCTTGCCAAATTGTTCTCGGTTTGGCTCTTATTTTTGAGTCCCAAAATGCTTTCGAAAGTGGAAGGCCAATTCTTGTTGCGATTTTGGTGTCTAATGAGTGCATGGAGTCCACGTCAAGAAGTGGAAAGGTCATCATTATGTCCAAATTAGGCATTAAGAAGGATTTTTATCACGTTAATTGGAGATTTTCCCTATATTTACTAGAGAGAATGGGATTCAGAGAGAGGTGGTATCATTGGATTAAGTGCTGCATATCTTTTGTCAGATTCTTTGTGTTAATCAATGGGATTCCAGAAGGATTTTTTTCATAGCTCACGCGGACTTCGTCAGGGAGATTCGTTGTCCCACTTTTTATACATTTTAGTTGTGGAAGCTTACAACCAGATGATGGGGAAAGTGGCCGATGCTAAGTTGATCAACCGCTTCATGGTGGGCCATCCAAATGCGAATTCTATCAAGATTTCTCACATTTTGTTTGTAGATGATATGATTTTTTTTACGATGGAGAAATAAGACAGGTGAGATCTTTAAGACTTTTTCTTTTGTGCTTTGAGGCGGTGTCGGTTGTTCATACCAATGTGAGGAAATGTGAGATGATTCAGATAGAGGACGTTGGAAGCATGGATCATCTAACTGCGAAGATTGGTTGTTGGGTGGGCTAACTATCTTCTACTTACCTTGACTTGCCTTTAGGGGCTAAATTCAAATCCAAGGTTATTTGGGATCCGATTCTGGAAAAAGTGAGGAAAAGTTTGGCCAGTTGGAAAAATGGCCATCTATTGAAAGGAGGGAGGTTAACTTCGATAAAAAGTAGGTTGTCGATTATGTCGACTTACTTATTAACCATCTTATCGTTGCCTTACTCAGTGCACAAGATGATGGAGAAGATGATGAGAGACTTCCTATGCAGAGGTAATAAATGGGACTTTAGATATAGTTTAGTGGGGTGGGAAGATGTGTGAAAGCCTATTATAGAGAGGGTGTGCGGGGTGAAGAAGCTAGAGTGGTTTAACAAAGCTTGGCCGGGGAAGTGGTTGTGGAGGTTCTCTTGGGATGAGTCTAGGTTATAGAGGAGAGTAGTGGCTACCGGGTGGGTAGAGGTGTTCCCCCTCCCCCCCCCCCCCCCCCCTTTTTTTTTTTTGGGGGGGGGGGGGGGGAGGGAGGGGGGGAGGGGTGATGGAGTGGAGAGGCCTTCTCACAGGTGGCTTGTGGAAGTATATTGCAAATGTGTGGGAGGATTTCTCCTGATACTCAGAGTTTCAGTTGGGAAAAGGGGATAGGATTAGATTTTAGAAGGACCGATATGGCTTAAATGGATAATTGGAGGATTAATTCTTAGGGATGTTCAGCTTAGGGGGAGATAAAGACAGGTTAATTGTATATCGCATGACGATAATTGGGGAATGAGTTATGTGGGACCCAAAATTCAAAAGACGGCTATGGGACTGTGAGTTAGAGGAAGAAGTTGCTTTCTTTGAGTGGATGGGGATGGCTCATAATCCATCGAATGGAGAAGATGAGTTGATATGGCAACATGGCAGAATGGGGTATTTATGGTGAGTGATTACTTCTCCGTTATGAGGGAGAGGGGAATCGAATCTCACTTTTTTCATGGAGAGATATTTGGAGGTCTAAGATTCCCTCAAGAGTCATGTTCTTTACATGGACCACAGCGAGACAAACTATTTTGACGATTAAGGGTTTACAAAAAAGGAAACGTTTGATGGCTAGCCGGAGATGGTTTTGTAAGGAGGAGGAAGAGATGAGTAATCACTTACTATTGTAATGTAGGGCGACGAGGGATTGTGGGGACCTCTTTATGTCTCTTAGTCAGACTCCTTAGATAATGCCCAAGTCGATGACGACTCAATAGTCTTAGTATCCTTAGAGGGGATGGACAGGGATTAGGAGAATTTGGATAATGATTCCTCACTTTATCTTCTGGACGATATGGCGAGAAAGGAATGCGAGATTTTTTTGAAGGAAAAAAAGCATCAACATCTAGCATTTTTTACTTGTTCTTGAGTAATTTTTGATATGGTATAAGGAAAGATATAACACATCTCTCCCTATTTTCTTACATTTATCAAAGTAGATGGAACAAGATTTGTAATTTAGGGTGATTATATGGAGAAGGCCCATTTTGGGCCTTTTCCCTTTTGTTGCTTTGTATACTTTCTGCATACGGGTTCCTCCCCTTGGCGGGAAGTCTATATATTTTATTTACTTATCAGAAAAATGTTCCCATTACTTTACGGGATTATTGTATATTAATCCATTATTTTTTATCATCCCTCATTTCAACTGCAATTAACTTTACTTTCACTATTTTACCCATATTTTTAATATATTTTAAACTAAATGTCAAAACTACCTATAAAACCTACCTCATATATATATATATATGTGTGTGTGTGTGTGTGTGTGTGTGTGTGTGTGTGTGTGTGTGTGTGTGTGTGTGTGTGTTGTGTGTGTGTGTGTGTGTGCGCGCGCGCGCATGTGTGTATATGTGTAATGCATGCATTTATATGTATGAGTATGGGTATATTTCTCTCCATATACATGTGCAAGTATGTGTATATGTGTATGAGTGTGTGTATATGCATATATTTATGTGTGTAAATATATGTGTGTGTGCACATTAGTGTTATCATAATATAAAGAAAGAACTAATATGAGTTGTGGATGCTTTTGTGTTGATATGCACTTTAAGTAATTTTTTTATTAGTATGTGAATATTTATCTACAAACAGAAATAGTGAATATTTACACTCAAATTAGATATTTGCTAAGAAGAGAAGAACATTAAGAGCAAAATGGAGATTAAAATGTTTCCAAGGATGTGGTTAGTGTTATTTTCTTATGATAGTGAATATTTACATTAAAAGTAAATGTTTACTTCCAGTAATTTTTTTTATGTTAGTAACATTCTTCTTCTTCTTTAAATTTTATAATAAATATTAACTGTGGTGGCGACGGTGACAATACTAGTGGTTGTGGCTGCGGTGGTGGTGGTGGCGATGAAAAATTGCGATAGTGACACTAGAATATGATGGTGGCATTATTTGTTAGGGTGGGCGCGGTAGTAGTTTGTGGTGGTCGTGGAAGCCTTGGTAAATATTCTAGAATTTAATTACTTTTTATATGTTAAAGTTATTTTAGCTATATATATTATAACAATATATGTATACTCATGTGCCCCACATAACTTGGATTGTCTTAGTCTGTTTTACAAAATGCACTTCGAGTGTAGTCCAACAGGTCTCCAGAAAGCTTTTTAAAGTTCATTTCGGATTATTCGTGTTATTTTCCCAAGCTAATCACTTCGGATAATTATATATTAACTATAGGACTTAGACTCACCCCTTTGGGTAAATATTTTCTTAAAGTAGAAATTTTTTTTTACCTTGTATTTTTTGGGATTTTCTAAATACATGATGTTATATTCTTCATGTATAAAACTTGTGTTTACTATGATTCGTTTGTACTTAGGACTTACTTGATCATAGGTTAATCAAGAAAACTCTGATTTTTGTAAAATTTTGTATAGCTGGTAAACTCTGGCTTTGTCCAAGACCTCGGTCGTTCACTGTTCACCTTAGCAAAAAAGGACTTCACACTAGCGAAGCGTCTTTGTCACTAGTCATGATCTTTTCACATAACTCCTGAAAATTTTTTGACTTATAAAGCGAACTTGTGTCACTGAGTCTTCGCGTCGGTGAATACTTTTTTGCGACCGTGAATCATCCAAAGGATTGCATATTATTTACTTTTCAAAATATGTTTCTAAGATATTGCTTTAGTAGTTGTGCCAAGACAAAATCGTGGTTGGTAGCCACATTGATCTTGTCTTGACCTATGAATTGCGCTAAAACTTTAGTATATCCCACTTTTCTTTATACACTTGTGTATGTAATAAAGAGTTGATCCATTTTTTCTGAACAAGAGGTGAAAAATGAATTTTTAAGATAAAAAATATATTATCTTTCAAAAGAATTTTTTTTAATCTTCTCATTTGAGTTTTTAAGAACTTGAAAACTTGAAAAACCCAAAACTTGAAGCCAAAATTTATTACATCTTTTCTAACCATAATATATTCTCACACATCCTAAATTACAGTCAATAATTAGTTCCTTTGGCCTAAAACACAAATTTTATTCCACTTAAAAGAAGATTATATTACCGTAAGACTTGAAGACACTGATTACGTACCAAAATCGATCTCGGTTGTGTAGCGTACTTCAGCTATTAGTGCTCTCCTTTGATAATATGGTGTCATAGAGTTGATAGGAAGATAGTGCATTATGTGGTTAATAGTTATTTTTTCCTATTTGTGTAAATCTCTACCATAGTAAAATTGTAGTTCATTTCTACCCAAGATTTTTTCTTCAGTAAGTGGGGTTTTTCCTCATACATTAAGATAAAATTGATTAGATTCTAATATTGATAAAATATTTTTCCACGAAGATTTTTTGGATGCTTTACACCCTTTTTGTTTTAAGAAACGAAATTATCTTTTTAAATGGGTAAATAATATTTAATTGGATAGTTACCTTCGAGGGCTCGCACTCTTATATATTTTTATTATAGAGTAATATTAATTATTTAATAGTTGTTTCTTTAATATGACTTACATTAAAAAAAACACTTTTAAATGAGACCAATACATAAGAACCCCTCTTTATTTTAACATATATAGAAGTTTAATTAGAAATTTTGTATTTGTTTGCTACGAAATAGGGTGTTCATGTGGAATTTATATCATTAGAAGTCCACCTTAACATTTTGGAATTTTATTAGTTTTTTTTTTATTTTCTTTCAATACGTCCATAATTGTCTATTTTTAAATTTGATACATTTTACAAACTAACTTGGAGTTTTGTACCTTTGCGTTATATGGTCGTTAAACTTATCGGGGGAAAAACAAAACAAAAAGTAAAAACATAAATATAAAAAGGACAACCCAAAATCCATCAATCTCATCATCCTCCACACACACACACACACACACACACACACACACACACACACACTATATATATATATATATATATATATATATATATATATATATATATATATATATATATGCAATCAATTTATAATTGGAACCCTAAAAACAATTTTGAAAACAGAGAACTTGCAAGCTTAAATAACACTCAAAAATATGAACATAGTTCGTTTTGGATAATTTGGGCCAAGGCTTGGGGCTCTAGAAACACCTGTTTTATCAAAATTACAAAAAAAAACATAATAAATAGTTAAGACAAGGAAATTTAATTTTTTACAATGAGTTTATAAATGAAAACAAATAGATAGGTACACGAGGGAGGCGAAGACGATGGCAACATGGGAAGTGTTAGAATTATAGAGTGGCAGTGGGGTAGGGGTAGGTGAGAACGATGGTGGTTGGGTATTCCCTTATTTATTTATTTTTTCTTAAACTCCTTTTTTCTAAATTTCAATTTCTTTTCTTTATTTTTTCTTCTTTCTAAATTTTTTTTTAGTCACAAGAGTGACCGCTGAGTCCAACAAAACTATAGCGAAAAATTACCAAATTTAAAGTCAACATATAAAAAGAGGCGTTCACGCATTGCTCCTCATAATAAACATATGCAACATGCAACTTAAGGCTAAAGCATATGAAATGAGAATGACAAAATCTCTTAGAATAGATAAAAATATCCTTCATTATGATAAAAAGACTATTAATTTTCTCTTTCAAACTCAATTTCATCAAGATCTCCGCCCACTACCAGTTAAAACTATGGTGATGGATCTCAGGTGACTCCTTAGCTATGCTCCAACAACTCTTTGGCACACCTCTATAACTTTGGACACCTTTCTACGAGTCTTTCGTGAGCTCCATGACTCCGATGAGTCGTCAATGAATACCCTATAGAGTATCCGATGACAACACGCGGTCCAACAACCTTCTGGTGGCTCTGTGGTGAGTACCCGGTGCTATAACAAATTCACATTACAAATTCGCAATGGAAAATTTCTTATTTATTTATTTTTCTTCAAAATTCACATTTAAAGTAAACTCAATTGATAAATATTAATATAATTATTCAAAAAATTCAAGATTAATAAAAACATGAACATTTATAATAACAAAAGTTTAATAAAAAATGGAGTTTCTCACATGAAATAACATTGTGAAATTCCCAAATAAAAATTTACCCCAGAAATATAAATTAGAAATTTCAGTGCGAAATTACAAATTTCAAACTTTGAAACTAAATATTATTCATGGATTTCTTTTTATAAATTTTGTCAAGATCTTTCCAAATATATAAATTTCATTCCAAACGAACTTATATTTTGGGAAGTATTTAATTTTATAGTTTGCTCACTAAAAGACGATATAGTAATCAAGGGCAAATTTGACCTGAGTGGTTTGAGCTTCTTACTTAAAAAGGTTTTGTATCTCGGCTAATTGTTCAACATGTTTTACACCAAACGTTTTTCACTCAAATCTTCTTCTAACGATACTTTAATTTTAAAATGAGGTAATTATGAACGTAATTAAGTCAGAAAACTATGTTATGTTTCTTACTCGTTAGTGTAATAGGAAAGTCTCTGAATACTTACGGAGGTAAGGTTAGGTTATGACTTTCGGGTAAAGAAGATAGTTGTAATTTTGGGACTATAAGCTTCTAAAATTTTACTCATATGACCCTCAAAGAAAGAGATTTTATTAAAAAAAGAAGCTAAGTTTAAAGTAAAGAGTGGAGTATAAATTTGTTGATGTATATTAAGATGACAATGTGATATTGGTTGCATACAAATTTGATTTCTTAAAAAAATCATGACATGATAGAACATCAATGGGGAATAAAGAATTAAATATTACAAACCAACACCATACACTCAAAAGATCAAATAAGAAATAATACTAAGATAACCAAACAAATGAAAAATAAAAAACCAAAAAAATTACACAACTTTCCAACAATATTCTATATAAAAAAATTATGATAATTTTTTTACTTATAAATATGTATGTTTTGAGGGAATAATCCGACCTAAGAGGAACATATGACGCACTTCCGGCTAGTTGGATAAGCGATCGCAACTGGAAGATAAAAATATGGAGAAGCCAATCAACTGAAATATTGGGTTTGGATTTGCTCGACCATATCACAATGGAGCTACAAAGCAATGGGAAGATTGAGGCCTCCCACAAAACAGTGCTCGACGAAATGAAAAAATGGATGGAGAAGTTAAAAGGCACTTGGGTGGATGAGTTTGCCCACGTCCTCTGGGCTTATCGAACAACTCCTAGGATGTTGACTGGGGAACCAACCTTCGCCGTGGCTTATGGAATGGAAGCCGTGATTCCATCATGAAGGCAAAAAATCTAAAAATGAAGAAATCATAAGGATTGAGCTCAACCTAGCCGAGGAATGAAGGGAATAAGCCTTGATGAAACTGGCATCCTACCAATAGCAGTTGGCCAAGAAGTATAACAAAGGCATCAATCCGAGGAAGTTCCAGGTCGGAGATTACATTTTCACAGAGGTGATTGGAAATGCGATGAAGAAGACATAAGATAAATTGGTCCCTAATTGGGAAGGACCATTCAAAGTCATCAGAGATGACCCCCAAGGAGCCTACCATCTGGAAATAATTGGGGGGGGGGGGGGGGGGGGTATCCAAGCCTGGAATGCGGCCAACAATAGGAGATTTTATTTCTAAAACTTTTTTAGTCAAGTTTAAAGCTTATGATATGCCAACTTCTTAGATACTTTAAAGTTCAATTAATTCAATTATCTTTCTTATTGCTCTAAATGGCAGGCTAACTTTGTCAATTACAAATTATCATGACAAGTATATCTCCATTATAAATTTCTTCAAATTTATCCGATTAAGTTTTGATCTATAATTTAAATACCTTTGTGAGATTAAACTTATTTGAGCCTTAAGGTTACATGTTTTCCTCACTAATAAACTTAAAAACATAAATAATTTCATAGGCAAGAAAAAGACCAGTGGGGGAACCCCAGGCACTAAGTGCCCAGACTTTGGTCGGTTAAAAATCTTGAACAGGTTGATTGACTTGTGACCAGGTGCATTTTTTCTATAGTTTGTCCTAGGCCTAAGGTGGTGTGACGACACTATCCTAAAAGGTAAGGTAAATAACAAACACATGCTCAGCATAGAATTTGGAAAATGCAAGATATGTAATGAAATTATATATTTTCATTCATTTTCATAGATATTAAAAGTTACCATATTTGCGAGTCACAAAAGACTGAGTTACAAAAACAAAAAAATACAAATCTTGATCACTGCTACTTTATCCTCAACAATCAAACTCAATAGTGATAGCAACACGGTGATCATCATTTGGATTGGGACAAAACTTTTCATTGCTATAATGATCATGAAGATAATATCATATCACTTAGATGGTAATGACTTCGGCAGGAATCAATGATTCCTCACCCCCAAGGTGAGGGAGCCAAACAAAAGGGTAATCGACCCTATAACAGTGCTAGAACTAAGAATCGTGAAGAACTCTCATAACGCCCAATACATTCAGCCACTCATGCTTGTAGGCGACTTGCCTAGCTTCATCCAAGTGCGACGGAGCATCGATCCAAACATGGTCATAGCCTCTCGACCACACTTCATGAGGCCTAAGTCGAAATTAGTATCTCAATCTCATGACCTTTTGGTGCAAACTTCTCTAGGACACCTAGTCACCTCTAAAGGTTTGCTTAGCCTTGTCGAGCTTCTCCCTTAAAGATTTATTTTCATTTTAGAGTAGGCTATCGATGTCTCTCAAGTCTTTGATCCTGGCTTGAAGAGAAGATACCAAACGGGTCTGCTCACTGCATGCACTTATCATTTTCTGAAGTGTTTACCGAAAAGACGAAAATGCTTCATGTGCTTGCCCAGAAGCATCTCGACCAACTATGAAGTACATATATTCACTTGTATGAGCCATTGGCACTAGTTCCAAGGTACTATTAGACTACAAAAAAAAGGGAAGGCATTCAAAAACTGAAGATGGAACAAGTATATAGTAATACTTAAAAATATTGAAGCAAGATATAAAAAGACCAAAAATGATAAAATTCTTCATTGAAATATAAGGATTGGAAAACCCTTAAAATGCAAACAATAAAAAAAAATAAAGTTCTTGACTAATCTAACTAGATTGACCTTCTTTTTCCTTCATCTATTCTTGATTGGACAAGACCTTTCTCGAGTTTGTGGCCTCCTTTACCTGATATGTCCCTTCTTTTTATTGGTCATTTCTTGAAGATTCATCCTCTCCTATATCCAGGTTGGGAGGAGTACTTGGATTCCGCTCACCAAACAAGTCGAACTTAAGGGGATCCCTGTCATGATTAAGGCCCCATCCCATACCTTCATCATCCTTCACCAGCTGCTTGTTTGCAGATCTCAGCTTGGTCAGCTCCAGTTCTCTGGCCTGCTTCTCAATAGTATAGGTCTTTTGGAAGACTTTAGAGAACTATCGAAATCAGATAAAGCTTTGCCAAGATTGAAATTGGACCTTTCCCGGTTGGTCCTTTTTCTAATATATCGACAAAGTCCATCATAAATTGTAAGAAAAAAGTCGATCAAAGGAGTTATTATAACGAAACAAGTTTTGAATAACTATCTGAGTAAAATGTAACTTACTAAAGACAATTTTTGGGCATCATGAGAGACCAATTGGTCGGTGGAGAGTTTGAAGAACACCTCTTTATCGGCGTGCAAGTACGCCCTATTCAGCATAGCGAGGACCAAATCGGGATTTTTGGCCATTGATATCACAATAAGACCTTTCCCCTTACCAAGTTCATCCACCTTCATTGTGGGAACAGTAATTGAAACAAGAATGTTCCAGTGTTACTCTTCTTCGTAAGCTGCTTGTGATTAGTCAGTGGAATCCCCATAGTTTATTGGGTCGGATGGCCTCTTGACCTCCTTCCATTTGGAGGCTTGAGATTTTGGAGAAGTGGGGACGTCTGACTCATCCAGTAGGCCGTGGATTCTACTTATCGAAGGAATTTCTGCTTCTGAGGTAGAAATGATCATAATAGGAATCAAGGTGACATTTAAAAACTCAAAGGAACCTAAGATTCTCACTTAAAGACTCTTTACTACCAAAAAGAACTAGGATTTTCGATACTTTGCCTATCGACCTCATGACGAAGGAAATAGTGGTGTTGATGTACTCTAAAAATAAAGACTCCAACCTCAGTTGTTCGACACCATCAGTTCCCAGACCTTTCTCAGATCGTCAAAACTAACATAGGCCTAGTCGAGCTCTTTCCTTTTTAAAGCTTATAGAACAAAGAAGATTGACATCAATAAATAATCATACGAGATGTGGTTGTTCAAAATGAAAGGCAATTGAAAATAACAATCAACCTATCTCATGTCCTCTATTGGGGTACCTAAATCCCATATAGGGTTCACCACCTTCAGGAATCAGTGGATGTTCCCACTTCTTTACAACAAAGCTATGAGACCAATAGTCTTCATTAAAACTAGGTAAGTTCACAACCAATGCTCTCTCCACGTTCCTCACCTTTAAGTAAAAAATGTTGCCATTCATTCGTACCCACATGTAGTGATATCTGATTCATGGGATCCCTAATTGAGTTCAATGTAACTCATTTATACTATTCACTATGTTAATTATTCTTCAAGTATTTTAGGTGCATTCAGTAGGAACAACACAAAAATGTTCATAGAACTTCAAAAACAGTTGATTCAGAGAAAATTTTACACCTACTTCAACAATAAACTCAGAGAACAACTAGTATCCTCCCTCTATGTTGTAATAATATCTAGGTTTTTCCCTAAAGTCTATAAAGGCCCACTCTGGAATTGAAAACATCCCCTAAACTCTCCCATGAAATTCTCACTATCTAGAAAAACTATTTTCACGACTCAAAGAAGAAAAATGACGAAGAAGATGGAGTAAAAATTATCGAGAAATAAGGAATATGAGGGAAGAAGAAAACTTACAACGACTGAAGAAGGCAAACTGTTCTGAAATGTTTTGAATATTGAGTGAGAATATGACCCAGAAATAACGATATGAAAGTCATCAAATAGCCTAGTTTAACTTCCATGAAAAAATAATGATTTGAATGCGACCCTAGATGACGGCTAACACATATGTCGCAACCTTTTAATCTCATCAATGCGCAATTGCTAGTGTATCCTCGAAACATTGTGAATGCGACCCCGTGGACATAGGTACGTTGCCGAATCACGTATATACTGTGTTCTGCGATTGTGATTTTATTCTATGCTCGGCTTAACTGTGTTGAATTAATCATAGTAGAAATTTACCACCTATATATGTTATAATATATTAGGCTTATTTGTATTATAGGTTTTACTAGTAATGTTTTTGTGTCCAAGAGTGTAATATTATGGTTTACTAATGATTTAGAATTTTGATTTTAATTTTTTCATCATTTAATAAAATAGTACTTATACATTAAGAAAGTTTGTGACATTTAAATGTAATAATAATACAGTAATAAAGTTTGGGATTTGTATACATAATATTAATTTATTTATTAAAACAAATTGGTACATTTGAAAGGGTTTAAAATCCTTAAACCCAAATGGGAGCTAAGACTATTATGAAAAAGAATGTAGGTGTATTATAAGGTTTTGACATTTACCCTAATTTCTTTATAAGCAGGGTCGGAGGTTGGCGGGGGCAAGTGGGTGCTCAAGCCCGAACATTTTAAACAAAATAAATAATTTTATATCTATACAAATTTTTAGGGATAAAAACATAAAGTTTTAAAAACTAGGATTACACAACGTAAATACCAATACCTTCTTGAAATAAGTTTTGCCTGCCTACTTCCCCAAAAAACACTTGCCTCTTTATTCAAGTATGGAGCTCTCTGCCTCTAACTCTTGCAACATTTCCACACACATCAACGACACACTAAACCACCTCCTTTATTCCACTCACTAAGCGAAACAACTTATGACTTTTACTCTATAGGGTTGTTATTCATGTTTTCTTTTACTCTCATGTCATTAACTATATTTTTATGTGGTTGCATTATTAGGGTTTCAATTTTTTTATCAATCAAAATTTGTTTCTCTTCCATTAAATTTATGTTTGTTATGAATACTAAATATTACGATTGATTGATTTTGATATTGAAATACTTCATCTGTCCCAAATTAAGAGTTTGTCTTTATTTTGTATAGATTAAGAATACACACAATCAATGACTAAGATTAAGTCTTTTTCTCTGTCTAGAAATTGGTTCGTTGATTAAGTAAAAAAAAAGTATATCCTTAATTTGAGACAATCTGAAAAGGAATAGTGAACCTTTAATTTAGGACGAAGAGAGTATTATTGATTGATAAACAAATTAAAATGTTAGCGATTGATGAAATTATTTTGGTTATTAAAAGAGTTACCTTATGGAGAAGTATATTGTGAATTTTGTTTTTTGAATTTAATTTACAGACTAAAATGTTACTAGTCAAATGAAAATTAAATTAATAATTTGAATTTAGGATTAATGTATTGTAATGAATTTTTATTGTTAATAATTGATTGTGTGTTTATCTTATTGTTAATATATGAGCAATTATACACTAAACATAAGAAATGATCTCAAAAAATTCGCCTCGGGCTTCCCACTCCCAAACATCTGATATTTCTTACCAAATCAGCCCCCACACACTAAAAATTCTGGCTCCGTCCTTGTTCATAAGGTTGTATCAGAGTCATGGGGGATTTCTGTAAGCTTCATTAGCATCATCCTGCTACCGTTTGTTGGAAACGCGACAGAACATGCTGCGGCTATTTTATTTGCTCTTAAGAACAAGCTGGTAAGTAATGAATTCAACTAAAAATTTGGGTTATTCTGCCCTTAACCCCCGTTTTTATTGTGTGTATTATGACTTTAATACCAAACTGAAGATATTAATTTATACAAAAATGCAGGATCTATCATTGGGTGTTGCTCTGGGCTCTGCTACTCAAATTGCTATGTTTGTGGTGAGTATCTGGTATCCAAGTTACAAATTGGTAGCCTTTGGTCATCTATATAAGTTATTGTGTAAATATGACTCAGGTTCCCTTAAGCGTAATTGTGGCCTGGATAATGGATATCAAGATGGATCTTGATCTCAAGCTCCTTGGGACCGTATCTCTCGCTCTGTCAATTTTAATCACAGCCTTGACTTTGCAGGTAAGAATTATAAGCATAATGATGATCTAATAATATCAAACCTAAAAAATAGATAAATGAGAGAAGAAAATAATATATACATGGATGATGGATATTAATGTAATCATATTATTATAGGATGCGACTTCAAACTATCTGAAAGGGTTGGGTCTTGTGATGTGCTACATTGTTGTTGGGGCATGTTTTTTCCTTTCTAAGGCACCAATTGGTAAGTTTACTGTTTATATGAACACTCCAAAATCACTCTCATGTTGCGGGCTTCAATTCAAATTCTTTTATTCACTTGGTATTTTGTTTTCCAGACTGTGAATTAATTTACATGGAATCAGATCATCACCTGTAGAGTCCTCAAGTGTTTAAGAGGTAAATTAAAAATTAACGTATGATGAAATATATTGTATCTTTTAGCACATTATTTATGGATTCATGCTGCTCTAATTCTACAGGCCTTAGGTATTCGCTATTCTTTGATTGATGCGTATGGAGGCTGCAAATATACTTTTAGCAGTAAGATATGGATGATGTCGTCAAGGTAGCTATAGTGTAGTCATCTATATGTCGACAATCCAAAACAAGTGAACGGTTTAAATGAAATGAAACAAATGACGCAAGTATGCGATCATATTTAGTGGTGGCAGACAACGCTTTCTTTCTTTTATATATGTTGTTAAAGAGGAAATACATCTTTATTCTATTTAATCAGTAGCCATCAAGAAATTTTATAGTGGTTGATGTGAAAGTTAGGACATCTAATCTGAATTTAATTCTGTTGATACTCTAGGAACATCATTTGCAATAAAAAAATATGAAAGTAGTTTTAAATTAGGAAAAATTATAGACCAAAAAAATAGATGAAATGAGGTATAGGAAAAAAAGGGTCAAAGACTTAACTTCGCCCCAGTTCGCTAATGCTTAATTCCTTCAAATTTTTCGCTTAGTAATTCTGCACCCCAAATGATCAATGGCGTCCCTAACCTATTAGTGTTTTCATGCAAAGCCTAAAGTGCCCTTATAGCTTTATAAAACATTGACGTCAGGTCTAAATACGGTTTCATTATATAACATTTTTATTTATAATTTTTGGGTGAATTTGACTTTAATACATTATTAATTGGCGAATTAAGATTTAAATACAAATTTGTTTGAAAGTTAGACTTTAACACAAAACATGAAAAACTACGTGTCATTTTCAATTAAAATGAAACTCTTAAAATTAAAAAAGAAAACTTAAAAGATAAAAACTAAAAAACATTGTCTTAAAAAAATCAAAAACCTTAATCAATATTTAAACCTTAATTCAAAAAACACATCTCTCTCTCTCCCCCCCCCTAACCGCACAAACCCCCACCCGCACCCCCTACACCCCCTACAACACCCTAACTAGGGCTGTAAATCGGGCTGGGTGAGCCGGGCTTGGGGTTGCTCAGGCTCGGCCCGAACTCACTTACCCATGCTCAAGCCCGAGCTCGGCCCGAATTATGTTTTCCCACCTAGGCCCGAACTCGGCTCACAAGTATTACGGGCTTCGGGCCCGATTTCAATTTTTTTTGTTAAAAAAGTTTGAATTAATTTTTTTTTCTTGTATTTCCATCATGGTCAAAATTACACATTAAAATATAATTGATATTTCATGAAATAAAATATATAATTATGAAATGTATTAAATTAAAACAAGGGAAATAAGAGTGAAAATTTACAATTGCCTATTAAATTTCATACATTTAGCAAAATTTGATCACTACCAAAAGCCTATTATGACTTGAGCAATTATTAAATCAAATACCCATAATGAGATTAACAATAAAATCACAAAATTAAAAATCACATGTAATCTAATGTATGGTAACAAATAATTTTTTTTTAAAAGTACTAAATGAAATAAAAGGACGAAACCTAATTAAACAATGTTAACAAAAATATGTTATATTATATAAATTATTTATTTATTTATTTATAAATATGAAGTTCGGGCTTCGGGCCCAATTCGGGCTTGGCAAAGTTCGGCCCGAAATTAATTCGGGCTTGAAATTTTGGCTCAGACTCGGCTCGGCTCAAACTCAAATAAAGCTCGGCCCGAAAATAGCGGGCCGAATGGGAGGGCTTCGGGCCTCGGGCCTCGGGCGCTCAATTTACAGGCCTAACCTAACCCCCTTCCCACCTAGCCACCCCGACAACCCCTTCTCTCTTTACCCACCGTCATTTCTGGCCATTTCCTTCCGCCCCACCCAGCACGCACTCTCGGCAACAACATTGAATTTCGCAACAAAGAAATAAACCTCAAAATTCAAAATCAAAACAGAAAACTCAAAAGCCAGATCTCAAAAACAAAATTGAAAACAGATGTCAGGTTTTGTGATTCACATGTTAGGTTTTGCGATTTAATATGTGGGTTTAGTTGATTGGTTGTTTGTGGAGATGGTGTGTGCGAGGTAAAGAGAAGAGGGCGGGGAGTCTCCCGGTTGTGCGTGGGTTAGGGGGGGTATGTGTGTGGTTGGGATCGTGAGGGTTTGAGGGGTGGTGGTGGTTGATGGCCCGGGGGGGGTGGGGGGGGGGGGGGTGAGGAGAGTTTTTTATTTTTATTTTCTCTGTTTTTTTTTAAAAATTTTTATAAACATTGTTTTTTACTTTTGCTTTTAGTTTTTGTCTTTTAAGTTTTCTTTATTTTTTATTTTTTTATTTTAAAGAGTTTTTTGGATTTTTTAAATCATTCTAAATGGAAATGCCACGTGGTTGTAAAAAGTTAACAGATTTTTTTTACCTTTTGTATTAAAGTCTAATTTTCAATTTTTTTTATTTAAGTCTAAATTCGCCAATTAATAATGTATGAAAGTCAAAGTCACCCATAATTTTTTCATAAAACAGTTATTCTATAACTTTTTCTAAAAAAAGGGTTAAAACTTATATATATATATAAAAATTTATTTATAAATAGAAGACTTTTATTTTTAATAAACAATTTTTTTTATAACAAAGTCATAACAAAAAAATTTATAAACAAGAAATTTTTTTTATAATTATAAAAATTGACTTTTGTTTATAAAACATTTTATATTTAACTTTTTTATAAAACAGTTTTATTATAATTTTTTTAAACGTTTTTATTATAAATAAAATTATTATTTTTAAATAAAAACATATTTTTATGGAAGAGTTCTTTTATAAATTTTTTTTTATAAAAATTTTTCACTCACAATTCAATAATAAGGAAATAATAATGTTTACCAGTAACACTCAATAAACAGTAAAAGATCGAAACACCAGATGTACGTGGTGCCACCAAATTTGGCATACGTCCATGGGACAAAGGGAAAGGGGAGCATTCTTTATTGATTTGGAGTATTACCAAGATTTTTTGTACATGGATATTCATTTGTAGATCTCAATGCTATGATTGAATTTATATACAAAACCTTCCAATGTCATTCCTATGTTGTCGATAACACGTTGGGGGAAGTTGAGTTGAGTGGTACACGCATTCATCTCAGAATGCTTCATGCGCTCCCATGTTTCCTATTTTCCAGGATAGTGGTTCGCTTTCATAGAGAATTTGAGGGTTGTTTGAAATACGACTAATTAACAAAGTTTCATGGATTCGAATGAACGATTACTATTCGCCTGGAGAAGAGGAGTGGTCGGTTGCCCACTTGGTGAAGCTATTCCTGAATAGTTGATCACCCGTTCAGAGTAGTGTTCGGCTAATTCATAGGGTGATCCTGCTTGGAACCAATCTGACCAGAAATATCCCTTATCAGCTACCCCAGACTATTTACCTTTATACAGATGAGTCGAATAGTCTTTCTCGTAGCCGAACATAGTCCATGCTATTTACGTTGCTTCTGCTTCTTGTGGCATCTTGCTTACATACTGGAATAATTACCTCCTTCATATTGACATGTGATAGATTCGTCTCTTGGTTGGATTCTGATAAAGCATAATCCACTTGGGATTCTGTGTTACCGCGTGGTGATCTGATGAGTTGCCAATGTGTAATCCCGATGTGAGGCGACGTTTGATAGAAGCATCATAATCATTACACGCCTCACAATTCACCTTCTCGTAAGGCGTCTGGGTGATTGGATCTACCCCATGCACCCCGACCGCACGTTTCATCCACCGAACGCTCATATCCATTGGATCAATTATGATTTGTTAGTTGAATTCGAAGAGGTTATTTCTTTCTAGTATAAAACTAAGGAAATACCATTTATTAAAGTTTTCCATTCTTGAGTTTTATATGCAGAGATTATACTAATCTTTCTATTTCCTCACATATCAAACTCTCTTTCTTGATTTGTCATTTCCCTGCTGCCTAGGTGTTATGAAGCTTCACCACTCTTTAATAATTATTCCCCAATCCCTTATTTATTAAAGTGAGCACATTATATCACTATTTCACTAGTACACTTTCCTCCCTCAATTCTATGGATTTGTAAGTCCGGCTTCACAAAGCCTAGGTTTTATCTTTCATTTCACAAGAATTAGCAAGTTTGTGGCTCAGTTACCTGACGGGAACCCCCTTATTTCTAATTACATTTCCTCTGATTCTCCATTATATCATTACATTGATTAGCTTCAGCCTTTCAATAACACCCTTAACTTGACTCACCAAGAAAGATGTAGATGTCAATATGCTAAAAATTGTAGATGCTTTTGGGCCCGATCATAATGAATGAAAGGGCTCCACTGGGCGTCTTCTGCATCAATCGCTAGGAGATACAACCGTCTGGGTAGGAGTTAGAACCATATTCGACACGTAAGTCCCTCAAACCTTCCTCAGGCTAGGACCTCTGGAGTAGCCCCCCAAGTCCTTATGACGCCGTAAACTGTATGCCTGAGCTAAAAGCTATCGATTGGGGTTAGCATATTTCTTTCAATAAAGATCTATCGATCCGATTCTCCGATGATTTGATCATGCTTCGAATGCCGGTGAGGGATAAGTATTCCTTTATGAGCACTGCTTCCAAGACGACTTTGGGATCCTTTTGTCGAAGCGTATCCATGATATCCTTTCTTTCCCAACCTTCCACCTTCTCAAACGCTTGGTCGATTCTAGTAAGATCCATGGTACATTTCCATGATTTGTTCAGAGCAGACCACCCCTCGCTATAAATGAATTTATGGTCGTATACAAACCCATGGAGTCACAAGGAGGGTGGCATACCCTTGCCTACAAAAATAAGAATGGAAGTTTTTTTTACCTCTTTTCCTTCCTCCAATTATGACTGCATGCATCGCTTCCTTTTTGTCTGTGGAGATGGTTGGGATGGTTACGAACATAATTACCTTATAAGTCATCTTTTTACAGTTCCACTTGTTTGGAATAAATCGGATTTGAGCTAGTCTTATACTTGTATAGGTTTATGCTTCATTCTTCAAATGGAATCTATTTACATTACTAAATCCATTCTTCATTGTACATATGATTTTTTTATGATTTACCGTAGATCAACATTGACTGCAAGGAGAGGGGGTAAGCTCACCTTGGAGAAAGCTTTCACCCTTTCAAAGATATTTGTGACCTTCAAAGGCTTAAGCGTCTCGAGTTCATTGAAAAAGGTGAAGCAATGCATGATCATGACGCCTTTAATCTCCGAGCTAAAATAAAAAATGGGAACCTCCTTGTCCTTCGATTCCAACGTTCATACTTTCTAGAGTAAATAGGTATAATTGTTCATATGAGATATTTTTTTCCCAAGTCTTGAAATTTTGGTAACTTATCCAAATGTTTTGTCATCCAGTGGAGCCATGTCTCATAAAGCATTCATTCCAACTCTGCAAAGGAACAATTAGGCACCGATGCCCCTCAGCCTGCCGATCCAACCGATTATGTCGTTCTTCAGTTGAATGTTAGTAAGGAGACGTCCTCTCCTAAGTTATTGTATGAAGAGCCTTTTCAGAGGTGTGCTGAAAAGAGGCCTATAGAGGTTGAGACTACTCCCACCTCTTCCCAAAGGAGGTTGGTTATCAATAATGATCCTACTGAGGTTAACGAACTGAACGTCGATCCTCACCAAATTCAATATGATGATCTGGGAAAAACTACCTGGCTATTTAGGCTGGCGAATTTGAATCCTTTTATGGGGTCCGATTGGGTGTGGAAAATATATCATCTAGCTAGGGTCTCAGGTAATTACATCACTTAGTCATATTTATCTTAACATTTCTCTATGTTGTATAACTAATTTTCCTTCTTTATATATGAGCATCCTCGGGACTTACATGGCCTACGGGTGGAAGGAGTGGAATGGTGAGGCTAGGTTTATCCCAAAGTCGGAAGGGGTATTCAGATTAAGGTCGAACATGACCTTACAAATTTTAGGATAAAGCTGAAAATGAGAAGAATGCTAAGAACTTGGCATTGAGTGAGAAGAGCAAAATAATTGTGGAGAGGGATCGACTTCATAATGAGGTGACCGAATTGGAGCGCCAACTGGTAGAAAAAAATCATGGATAAGTCCGAAGTTTTTCAAGCTAAGAGGGATTTGGCGACTCTCATTCATTTTCGGTATCTGAGATTGATGCGAGGGAAACCGAGTGTTCGTGCAGGGACACTATCATTGATTTCGGCTCCCACTCGGCATGCAAAAGAATAAACCTAAGCTACAGCTACACTTGACAAGCAAGTAAAGCGGTAAGTCGGGTATCGAGAATCCACAGGGAGTTATTAAATTTCAGATGTTAATTGTTTAATTACTTCAGGAATAAAAGTGTAAAATGTGATGTGTGGTTATGGTGACAAAAGAAAAGAGAAGTTAACGCTAAATTAAAGGAAAGCGAGAATCGGGATCGCATTCTACCAAACGGATCGAAACAACTACTAACTAGAGTTAAGGCTCGAAAGCAATCTAATCGAGCATTTTCAATTAAGCATAAACATCACACAATAAGGAATTTAAGCCAAAGTTGCGAGATTAAACATTTAACTGAAAAATGATCACACGCGGATTAAAATCGGATTGTCGCTATAAACTCTAACGTTGCGTGACAAAGAAAGATAAACGCTTAACAATCCAACTTTAATACACGCGGTTTCAATTAAACGCGATTTTGCACTAAACCTAGTTTTCGGAGCTCGGGGCCCGAAAATGGCGGAAATGAAATCCCGACCCTATTTATCTAAGGGTGCATGGTGAGTTAAACTAAATTATGCTAATTAGACTAAGAAAGCAAGAATTAAAACATGTAAACTAGTTAGAAAGCATTGAAACTAAATTACAAGGCAAGAGGAGAAGAAGAACAAACTATATAAATGGAGAGGAAGTGAATAGTTCAATCTTACAAACCACATGGGTTGTCAATCCAAGAAGAAGAAGAAAGGAAATCTCCACACCAAACCCTAACTAAACTATCTAATTCAGAATCTCTCTAAAAAATATAAGGTCTCCCTTTTATTACAACCAAAACCAACTTATATAGTAAGTTGTAATAAAAGAAAATATCTGCAGGGGAGAAAACAGGGGATCGATCGATCGACCTCTGGTGTCGATCGATCGACAGTGTAATTCGTGGAAAAAATAATAAGGATCGATCGATCGATCCCCAGGCTTGATCGATCGATCAAGCATGGGCAGCCTGCAATCCTCCCTATTTTGGCATACAATCCAACGTCGCTCCAATAGCCGTAACTTTGTCGTTATGCATCGGAATCGCGCACCGTTCGCGGCCACGCGAAGCTAGCGAAGAGAGCTACAACTTCCGTGTAGATGTCGGGCCAGGTGCCCAAGCTGTCAAAAGACTAAAATGCCCTTGCACGTGCGGTTGTGTACGGAAATCGAGCGAAACGCATCCGGACTTCACACTTAGCATCCAAATACCTACAAAAGCTCAATTAACCCCTGCAAAACATGTTAACATAGAAATCCGAGGGTTGTCTGGTTAACGAGCATAAATATAGGGAATAAGATACCCGAGGGGGCTAATAACGCGTAGGTTAACGGGTGAAATACGCAATATTTCCGCCGTATCACACCCCCTAACTTACACATTGCTAGTCCCTAGCAATGAAATAAGATGCAACAAGAACTAGTAAACCAACACAGGAGAGAGTACAAAAGTATGGTATAAAAGCAATAAAAAGATAAGGCCACTTTCGCGGGCGATTCGATTGCATTTAGCGTATGCAATAAGCCGTTAAACCCCTAGGTTACCCTAGTGGACGAGTGTCGTCTCGTGAGGGTTTTCAGTGATGAAACCCACAAACATCATAAAGTTTCCTCAAAATATGCCCAATCAAGTAAGACAAACTCATCAGTGCGAACAAGATTTCAACATGTTATTAGCATAGTAAACGAATTCGCATGAGAAGTCCGTAGTTATTAACATTATCGAATGCACCTCAATGAATTGAAACTCTAACATGTGGGAGGGGAGTGAGCATATGCAAGGTATGATTTGGCGAAAAACTTAAATAATTCGGATACTAAACATCAAAGCATGCATACATTCAATCCTCACGGGCATTACGCTCAACAAATGAATTCACTATGAAAAGGGAGGTAATACACGGGACATGCGGGCATAAAGAGTAAATGTAAATGGAAACTAGGCCGCGCACATGTCACAAAAGAAGAACGCTATATAGGAAATAAAAATTGCAATCTCAGTGAAAGGATACTGCACACTAAAAGAGGCGAAATGCATTTTCACAGATTATCAACACTATTTAAACATTTGAATTACATCTACTTAAGATCACATAGGACTTGTAATAGGGTTGTAATGTATGGCTAGGTTAAGGTATGAAATGAAAGGGATGTATATACGGATTCAAAGTGTTTGAGGATGAAACTCAGAATAATGTGAAAAAGTGGGCAATATCAAAAGTTGGACAAAGATGTCCAAACGAGAATAGATATAACAATTGAGAGAGTAATCAAAGCTTATTGAAACACTACAAACAATATTTACAACTTTCTCTTTCTTTTTCTTCTCTTCCTTTTTCTCACTTTTTCTTTTGTTTTCTTTGCTTTTTGCTTTCTCTTTTTCTTCTTTTTCACTACATTCATTCTGACACTTCTTACTATTTTCATACTCAAATTGCAACCACACAACAATAATAACATTCAATTCCAAACAACAATCCAAACAAGGGTATGTAAGGTAATATATATGGTATAAAACTCCAATTTGGAGTTGGTTATGGAATTTTGGGTAATGAAACGAAAGGCTAGTATTTAGGCTCAAGTGGGTTGACTAGGGAACATATAAAAGGTGAGGTCAAGGTCATATGGGTGATATATCAAAGAGGGCCTATGATCATTTCACAAAGTAAACGCAATTCGCGAGTCAAAACAACATAAGAAAATCATGCTCAAGTAACACATTTCAATGATGAACTCAATTAATGAACGGTCAATGAAAGAATAAAGAGATTACCAACGACTGTAACGTTTTCAATGAGAAAAGAATAGTGTATACACTCACAAATGAAGATAAGTCTCTAATCTCACTCGGTGTAAGTATATACAATGCAGCAAAAGCATACCGAGTTATAAAAATCTTAAGCCAATTCAATGTAACAAGAATGGTGCATATGTTCATGGATAAAGTTTAATTCATGAAGTTATTCATAATATTAATGATTTAGGGACTAGAATCTAATAACTTCTAAAATCGAGAACATGCATAGTTGAATTGTCTATTTGATCGGGCAATTATTAAAATTTATCATCGGAAACAAGGGCAAAATGCCCAACAAAGGAGAAAAAAGAAAGAAAATATTTTTGAAATTTTAACAAAAACATGCTTTGTAACTAAATTGTAATCCAATCTAAGGACTAAACAGCAAAATGGATAGACTATCCTACACCCCCTAACTTAAATGTTGCATTGTCCCCAATGCGTCCATTAAAGAACACAACACAAAGCTAGGAAAAGAATGATATTACCCACACGTGGAGCGATCTCCATAAGTACAAGTCCAAATGAAGCTGCAAAACAAGTTAGTACAAAGCATATGAAGAATATGTACCGATGTATCAAGTGAAGAGAATCTATGTCACAAGTCACAATAATATAGAGGGGCTGAAGTGCAAATACTAGATAAATTGATGGTGAACTTTTTGATTTTATAAAATGGAAGGTCACACACATCAAAATCCAATAAACAACCACAAACTACATTTTCATTTCTCATTTCATAAGTTCAATACAAAGTAACTTAATACATTACAACTTCTGAAATAAAAGAAATACAAATAAAAATAAAAATAAAAATAAAAATAAAAAAATAAAAAATACAACATACTATCCTATCCCAAAATACAAAAATGAAACCCAGCACAACAACAGCCTAGTGGCCAGAACCACTAGGATCGGAGGGGTCCTGAAAATGAGGAGGCACCGGTGCGTCGGAATCACTGCGCTGCAGATAAAGATCTCTCATCATCCGCTGCATCATCCGATACTCCTGTCTGCTCTGTGCCCTGGCCTGCCTCTGCACTGACCACTCCTGCCGCTGCTCGACCTGAAACTGCTCCTGATGAGCCTGCTGCTGTAACCAATGCTTCCGCTGCTCGGCCTGCAACTGGTCCAGGCGCGACTCCCAAGTCGCCCACCTGAGCTGGGTCTCCTCCCAGCGCTGGTCCTACACAGCCTGAAATGCCGCAAAACGGGCATCATCCTCTGTGTGTGGCATGCCAGAACCCTCACCAGTCTCCATCTCTCTAATCTCATCCTCCTCCTCCTCGTCGTCAGGCAAGTCAGGTGTCTCAGCCCTCGGTCTCTTCCCATCCGGTTGCCCCCACTCGCGCTTCAGCATTTTTGCGATGTTGTCTTTTGAGAGAAGCCCGAGTGGCACATGCTTACGGTCTGCGTCCAACTCCTGGCAACCGTGAGAAATACAAATCTTCGTAATAAGAGCAGGAAAAGGAAGGGAATATCTCCAAGCGACCTCCTTCGCCGTAGCGCACATCATGTCAAGAAAAATAGCGGGCAAACTGATACTGCCCAATCCATTCAGCATAGTGTAGATCCGTGCGGCATGCTTGTGACGAACCTCAGACCTGTTGTTCGTCACCATAAAGGAATGGACATTGATGTAGTGGAGTAGTCTAGGCAAGTCCTCCATTGCCGCCGAGCGGAAATCACCCCTCTTCCACGGCTCGCCCGGTGCAAGGGCCTCAATCAATGTCCCACGGCCGAAGATAGACCCATCGAGAAAGCTGACTGGGTCCGCGGGTAGAGGAACATCCATAAAAGCTGCCAAGTCTGAAATAGTAAATGGAATCCTCACCCCACGAACCATGACCTCATATGTGGTCGGCCCATCACTGCTCTTCACCGCTACTAACGTCGCGTAGAATATACGGACCAATTCCTCGTTGATACGACCGTTAGTAGAAAGGAAGGGCTCCCACCCCTGCCGGCGCAACAAAACCCGAGCCTCCCTCGGTATATCCTCAAGGACCCATGCAAAATGATTACCGAGCGGTCGCTCGGACGTATAGAAATGTGCACGGAACCAATCACGCTCTTGTTCTGTGCGGAACCCATCGACGCCCCCGGCGGGCACACACCTAGTAGAAGCATACTTTTTCGGCGCCATTTCAACCTACAAAACACAAATTACACAATACAAGCAAGTGTAAGCACAATTTATGGTTAGTAGTGTGAAAATTGAAATGGTGGTGCAAGTGCGCAAAAACCGAGGTGAATAAAAGCAACAATGCGATGAAAAATGTCGAAATGCGACTAGGCATGAAAATCACCCAAGTGTTCGTCAAAATAAGGATTTAAATCTGTTTTAGGCATTTTGACGAACACTTGGCGTGCGCAATGTGCGTCAAGGTCGAAAATACCAACATTGAACCAACAAAACCACCCCACTCATGAACAACCAACAATGCAGCAATCAAAACATGTTCATGAGTGGATTTCTAACAAGAATCATGCAAAATTTCAGTTGGAACAAATCGAAATCAGGGGAAACACCAACATTCAAACAAAGTGTCAAACTAGGGTTTCAAACATACAATTTGTGACACATTTCTACCAAAAACTACAAATTCATGTAAAACAAGTAGAGATATACCTGAATGTGCAGTAATTTGGAAGAAAAGAGAAGAATGTGGTGAGGGGAAATATCTAGGGCACAAACGGTTTAAGAGAGGAAGGAGAGAAATAAGAGAAGTGGGGGAAAATAAGGCAGAACTCGGCTTAAACCTGGTCGATCGATCGATCGACCCCCAGGCTCGATCGATCGATCAAGCAGGTGCAAGCCTACTGCATCCAATTTTTATGGGGGGGGGGGGGGGGGAAATTGCAATTTGGGTACAAATATGGGGTATAAAATCAAAATAACTATAAATATAGTATATATATATATATATATACAAACATAAAAATATGAAATAAAAATAGAAAAATAAAAATAAAAATAAAATAAAAATAAATACACATAGGCATAAATATACACACAAAAAAAAACCTATGCTAAAGAAAATAAAATAATAAAAATGAAAGAAAATAAAAATATGCACACGAACAACGCACACGCATAATCATGACAACAAATGAAACATAAAAATAAAATAAAAGGAAAACAAAAACAAATGCAAATGCGTGAGGATGCGAGTGTGAATATCAAAGGCAAAAAAAAATGTTTTTGTGATTTTTGATTGTTTTCTTAACAAATGTGTGCCAGGCGCATATCTCCGCAAATTCAAGTCCGTTGAACCTACAAAAGAATTAGAACCAAGCATACGAAAAGAAATAAAAAGAGTTTAGCTAATTACACTAGGCTAAAATCAAGAAAAACAAAAAGAAAGAAGTTAGTATATACAACCTACACTCGGAATGCGCACTTAACTATATACCAAAAGTTGAAATTTTTGAGGGTCCATCCAAAACACGATTTGACTTTGGAGGATCAACGGTGGACCCTCCCGAGCATGCATGCCTCCCGGAAAATAGGAATTCCGTTTGAACAACGGAAGGCATGTGGGCGGTGAAAGAAATGAACCATCGCCAATTTGAAATTCTAGGCGGACGATGGGGGATTTGGATAACAAGGGGGAAAAGTACACTTGAGGTCCAAGAAAAATCGATTCATCTCCCAAAGGTTTTTCAAATGAAATGGGAGATGGTGCACACATCGGGACAACAACCATCGACAACAAGTCCGGTAAAGAGTCCTCGTCGGCAAAAAGTGTAGAAATTATAAAAGTTTCTACCGACTCATAGGAATCGACCGGTAATTCTAATGGTTCGATCACGGAAAACGAATATGGTGATGAAACAAATTCAATCTCAATCGACTCATCGTCGGAAGGAGATTGAATTTCGAGGGAGAGAGATTCACACTCGATGAGAAATTCTTTGAAAAATTGAGGTGAAACACAAGTTTCCACCTCCTCGTTGTTTTGTGCATAAGAATTCATCTCATCGCAAAGTGAACCAAGTCTCATTCCAGCACCATTTAGGCTTTCCAAACCTTGGGAGTAAAGAAGAAAAGTTTCTTCCAAAGTAGGCTTCCTCGGCTCTAGATCCTCGGATTCCTCATTTGGTTGAAACTCGTCTTCGAAAGTAATGAAATGAAGATCGTCATTGGATTCGTATAATGAATCCAACTCAAGCTCCCAATGACGATTTTCATTTCGATAAATGTTTTCAAGTCTTTCATTTTCAAGAAAATCTTGAAAATGGAAAACTTGAAAACTATCCCCAAAGTAAGAATCATTAGAATAACTGTAATAACTATAAAAGAAAGACATGGCTACCTCGTTGTTGAAAGATGGAGAATCCAAGAAAGAAAGTGAGCAACCGCGAATGAAAGTTTCTTAGCGCTCAAAGTATGCAAATCCTGCAAGAAAGGTTAAAAGAAAGAATACAAATAGAAAAGGAAAAATACTACGAAATCAGAAAACAATTACTATCTAAAACAATAATTCCCCGGCAACGGCGCCAATTTGATGCGAGGAAAACCGAGTGTTCGTGCAGGGACACTATCGTTGATTTCGGCTCCCGCTCGGCATGCAAAATAATAAACCTAAGCTACAGCTACACTTGACAAGCAAGTAAAGCGGTAAGTCGGGTATCGAGAATCCACAGGGAGTTATTAAATTTCAGATGTTAATTGTTTAATTACTTCAGGAATAAAAGTGTAAAAGGTGATGTGTGGTTATGGTGACAAAAGAAAAGAGAAGTTAACGCTAAATTAAAGGAAAGCGAGAATCGGGATCGCATTCTAACAAACGGATCGAAACAACTACTAACTAGAGTTAAGGCTCGAAAGCAATCTAATCGAGCATTTTCAATTAAGCATAAACATCACACAATAAGGAATTTAAGCCAAAGTTGCAAGATTAAACATTTAACTGAAAAATGATCACACGTGGATTAAAATCGGATTGTCGCTATAAACTCTAACGTTGCGTGACAAAGAAAGATAAACGCTTAACAATCCAACTTTAATACACGCGGTTTCAATTAAACGCGATTTTGCACTAAACCTAGTTTTCGGAGCTCGGGGCCCGAAAATGGCGGAAATGAAATCCCGACCCTATTTATCTAAGGGTGCATGGTGAGTTAAACTAAATTATGCTAATTAGACTAAGAAAGCAAGAATTAAAACATGTAAACTAGTTAGAAAGCATTGAAACTAAATTACAAGGCAAGAGGAGAAGAAGAACAAACTATATAAATGGAGAGGAAGTGAATAGTTCAATCTTACAAACCACATGGGTTGTCAATCCAAGAAGAAGAAGAAAGGAAATCTCCACACCAAACCCTAACTAAACTATCTAATTCAGAATCTCTCTAAAAAATATAAGGTCTCCCTTTTATTACAACCAAAACCAACTTATATAGTAAGTTGTAATAAAAGAAAATATCTGCAGGGGAGAAAACAGGGGATCGATCGATCGACCTCTGGTGTCGATCGATCGACAGTGTAATTCGTGGCAAAAATAATAAGGATCGATCGATCGATCCCCAGGCTTGATCGATCGATCAAGCAGGGGCAGCCTGCAATCCTCCCTGTTTTGGCATACAATCCAACGTCGCTCCAATAGCCGTAACTTTGTCGTTATGCATCGGAATCGCGCACCGTTCGCGGCCACGCGAAGCTAGCGATGAGAGCTACAACTTCCGTGTAGATGTCGGGCCAGGTGCCCAAGCTGTCAAAAGACTAAAATGCCCTTGCGCGTGCGGTTGTGTACGGAAATCGAGCGAAATGCATCCGGACTTCACACTTAGCGTCCAAATACCTACAAAAGCTCAATTAACCCCTGCAAAACATGTTAACATAGAAATCCGAGGGTTTTCTGGTTAACGAGCATAAATATAGGGAATAAGATACCCAAGGGGGCTAATAACGCGTAGGTTAACGGGTGAAGTACGCAATATTTCCGCCGTATCAGAGATCTATTCTAACCTCTACCTATTGCAGATTGATGAAGTACCAATGCTTTCTAAATCGTGAATTCGGTCAGGATAGTTCGCCCTGACGTGGATTTACCCTCTTTTAACCTTAAGGAATGTGAAAGGGATGAGGAGGAGTCGATGCCTTCACCTTCTTATATGGCTCACGAGGGGTATGTTGAATATTGAAGACTCCTTATCGACATATGACTCCCTAAAGTATTTAACACTGTTCTAAAAAACTCGCCTAGGCTTGAGGCTTGGGAGAAACGCCCCGCCTTAAGATTTTGACGTCTTATGCTTGGTAAAACCCTTAAGGCGTACTTTTTATCTAAAAACAACAATGCTCTAGTGAAACGATATCGCCTTTTAAAGATTTTTTTACAAACCGGACCATTATATCATCCAAAATAATCAAATAGTATTTTTATTTACAAATATTCAGACATATCTTTATGATATGTACAATTTTAGTATTTTAATAGCCTTGTTATGATTAAAAAATATTAAAAAGGCCTTTACGCCTTTTTATGCCTAAGCCCGCCTAGGCTTCTAAAGCTTAATGCTTGGCCTCCACGCCTCGATCACGCCCCGCGTTTTTTAGAACCTTGGTATTTAAGGAAGAAAACCTCTACTTGTCCATACATGAAGAGTGAAGTCACATCTTGCCTTCTACTTTTTCTCTAACTCCATAGATTACCCTCTTTTATATTATGATCAATTGAATATTTTTATCATTCTGTAATATTTGTTTTTGAACATCGTGATCTCAATCTCGATTTTACTTGTAACTCTAAATTAATTTTTTCTTAGTGATATGGTTGTTGCCTTCTATTCTTTCTCCTAATGGTATGCCTCTACTACTTAATTTTCACGGTGTGAATGATGTGACAAGTTTTTACTTAGTTTGAAACTTTCTATGAGTAGTTAACCCTTTTGCAGGTGATTGATGTTGCCGATTTAATTATGTATATTCGGTTATTAGCCGAGTTAAGTGCCGAATCAATTATTTATACTCGATTAATGAACTTAGTTATTTATACTTCATAAGTCAATATTGTGAAGGGTGATGCGAACACTAATTTTGTTTTCGATCAATAATTTTTGTTTTAAAAAATTCTTTGAACTTGAATATGCCCGCTTTATTTCCTCAGTATATCCCTTTTTAAAATATGAACTGTGTGATCATAATTTGCCCTTATTTACTCAGATTTATCCTTTATTTATAATCGCGCCCACCACGTCGTGAAAATTGTATCAGGTCTGAGGGGATTGGGAGTTCACTTGGTGATCAACCGAGTTTTTCTTCAAAGATATGTGAGTCTGGAAAAACTATACAAGTATAAAGCCCAGTGTGAGCCTTAATTTGACCTTGTTGTTTGTACACAATCTTCTATGTCTTGAATAGTTTAGGTGGGCATCCGACCACTTTAGTGATGCATAAATGAGTATGCTCCAAGTGAGTTGAGCGGGCATAATTAAAAAACATATCATTCATAAAAACATCTTTCTTTATTCATAATGGTGATGATACAGAGAGATATATTGTAAGGAAAGAAAAAAGAAATATAGAAATTAAATATTTAAGGAAAATTAATGGATACAAAGATGTTTCATAGATTCTAATTGTTTAAAAGTTCCTTGTCACGCTCGATCTTTTCTTGTTCGGCTACTAATAATATAATTTTAGGTTTTCCACATTCTATGGTTAAGGGAGATTGTGACCTTCTGATCCTTTAGGCAATAAGTTCTTGATCGTATTATCCGGGAGACGACATATGGCCCCTCCCAGTTGTCAGTCAATTTTCCATGGCATGGATTCTTCGTTAACTGCATCATTTTTCTAAGGACCAAGTCACTGACCTCGAATGTTTGATTTTTTACCCTCCTATTATAGTACCTAGAAGCTTTCGATTGAGTTGCGTCCATCTTGAGTGATTCTTCTTCTCTTTTCTTTTTTAAAGGCTCAAGGTTGTCTTCAAGTCATTCATTATTCTCCTCTATTTGAAAATAGTGCATCGGCAAACTGAGTATCTCAAGCCCGATCGGTACCACGACTTTTGTGCCGTAAGTTAGAGTGGAGGGTGTTTCCCCAGTGGGTCCCCTTATCGTCATCTTGTACATTCATAGGTTTGTAATTAGATTCTTTACCGACATTACCTTAGAATGTCGCAACTCAATTTTTATCTCGTGTAACAGTGTTTGGTTCATGGACTTATGCCTATCCGTTGTACCTAGGATGTTTGGGAGCAGAGAAGTAATGATTGATTCTGAATTATTCACATAGTTTGTCAATCATTATGCTGCCAAATTGTTTTCTATCATTAGAGATTATGGCGTGTGGGATGCCTAACCCACTAATGATGTATCTCCGGATGAACAAATGAACCTTATGGTTGGTAATCCTTGCTAGGGGTTTATCTTTAACCTATTTTGTAAAGTAGTCGATCACTACTACGAGATACTTGCATTAAAACTTCCGAGTTGGAAATGGACCAAGAATATCCACTTCCCATAGGGCGAATGGCCACGGTGACATAATTTCCCTCAATTCTTCAATGAAATGATGGATGTCGTTTGCAATTCACAAGAATCTATGGAACTTCCTTACATAATATTTGACATCCTTGCTCACTGTCTGCCAATAGTAACCCTACATCAGTGATCTTTGCGCTAGACTCCTATTCTCTGGATATCCTCTGCGCATTCCTTTATAAAGGCTTTACAAGTATGTCGACACCTCTGTTGGATGTACATAGTGAAGAATTGGTCGGGCGTAAAACCTTCGATATAGGACCTCATCATAGATTAAGTACTTTATTTTCCTTAACCTCCACATTCTTGGCTTCCACCCGATCTTACAAAAGGATTCCCTCTTTTATGTACTTGACGTACTTATCCATCCAACTAGGCATTCACTCTATTATACCGATTACCTTTTATTCTCCCATCTGAATGTTGGGTTGATCCCAGGTCTCCATGAGGGGATTCCCCTAATCTATTGATGCGAGCCTAGCCAGGTAATCAACCTATTCATTGTCTTCTCGCTTGATATACCCGATAGTGAACACCCAAAATTTACCTACCACTTTTTGAAACCATCTCAAATATGTGATAATATTTTCCATTGGCTTCGAATTCTCCCATCACTTGCTGAAGGACCACATTTGAGTCGCTGAAGAATTCCACCTGTCCTACTCTGAGAGATAGGGAGAGTCATGCTTCGTTGATCAAGGCCTCATACTCAGACTCCTTATTGGACGCCCTAAAATTAAACCTCAGTGTGTACTGTACAAATAATCTATCTGTTGTCTAGATGACTAGTCCTACTCCACAACCGTCCTTATTAGAAGATCCATGTACATGGATAACCCATACATCTTTCCCATCCTCCATTTCTTGACAAGTCTCTTTGCTTTTAGTTCTTATAAATTATGTGATAAAGTTAGCAACTGTTTGTCCCTCAGCTTATACTTTAAGTAGAACACCCCAAGCTCAAGTTGACCATTTAATTAATCGCCCTAAGACTTTTAGCTTGTGGAGAGATTGTCTAAGTGGATAGTCAATTAGGATGACTATAATGTGAGCTTAGAAGTACGGTCCCATCTTTTGGACCGAGACAATGAGTGCGAAGGCTAGCTTTCTTACATAGGGTACCTGAATACTCTGCTAGCCTTTCATAGAAAAGACAGCGAGGTAAATATACAAATCCTATCATGGGACTAGTTTCGAAATGAGTGTGACCTAAAAAAAATTTATTTTCGGATCTTGAAAAGCCTATTCGCATTCGTCGGTCTAGTCGGATGCTTTTTTCAATGTCCTGAAGGAAAAGATGAACTTGTCACTTGATTTGCTGATGAATCTGTTCAATGACGTTACTCTCCCTATCATCGATTGCATTTCCTCAACTATCATTAGAGTCCTTATGTTCAACACTGCCTAAATTTTTTTCAAGGTCGCCTCTACCCCCCTTTAGGTAAAGGTAAAACCCAATAATTTCCCAGATGCCATATCAAAGGCACATTTCTCTAGGTTCAGCTTCATCAGATATCGATTGAGAATATTTTGGATCTCCTCTAAGTTTGTAATGTGACCCTCCCCCTTCAGGCTTTTTAGCAACATTTCATCAACATACATGATATACCCTAGTGTAAACATGTCTCGACCTGGGACTCGCTCGGCCCAGGCTGACCTCAAAAAGCACACTTTCTACAAGGAATGCAACATCAGTAGTCTTGGTCTTGTCCATCCTCTCAGGTCGAGACCCTCCAATAGCCCTGACCACTTTCAAGTCTCATCTCGTATTCCATCCCAAACACATGTGACTTTATTGGTTCCGCTATAATCCTGTCTCGTCCAGACGCATGCCCAGTTGAGACCACACTTCAGAATTCTCTAGCATATAATTGAGCATAACTTTGGTAGTCTCATACTCGGCCTAGCGGAGATCGCTCTAGATGACATTTCTCCCCCATGTGATGCAAGACTTCAGTATTGCAAGTCCACGTGGATAGATAGTTATAATCGAATCACATGTGCATGTGGGGGGAATATTTTCATCATCATTACTTATAACTTCTAAGAACAGGTGTCAAGATCTTATTTGTGACTCAACTAAGGCACATATTTTACATGCTTGGGGGTGCATTGTACACCCCAAGCACTATTTGATCCATCCTTCCTACCTAGAAGAAAGGATCGTAATATTAAAAACATAGCCATAACTTTGTTACTATTACAATAGAGAGAGAAAATAGTGAGAATTGTATCACTAAGGCCATTAAAGCTCATTTTCATAGTGAAATTCATACTCACCTGCACAATGAAGTAGGCCAATGGCTGAACCACTTATAGTAGAGTCTTACTCCTATCACTTATACACTTGTGTAAACACCATTATTGCACTTGTAAATATTTTTTCGATTGAGCTCATACTATTTTACTTGTTGATACTATATCTAGTAACATCATTTGGCACCGTCTATGGGTACGAAGGTTATACATCTTCTTCCTCTTCATTTTTTACTCGTATCTCACTTGATTCTCTGGTGGTGATCCATTTACACCATTGGTTAGATCTGTATCACCATTGAAAGAGATCTTGCTGAGTTTTTCAAGATTTTCTCGAGCTCACTTAGCTCAACCAGCTCACTTTTTGTTCTATTCGTTCGTCGGAATAGATAATTTCCAATTTTCCTCAAGGCGTTGACCCCAACTCCATCTAGGTGCCTCCTCAGCCAATAATGGTTGAGGTTATGGTAGCGCTATGGTCACTGGTGGCCAACCATAAAAAAATGCAGGATCAACTTACTACCTTAAGCCAAAATGTGATGGCTAGATCCACTGGTGCTGTAGCGGAGATGATAACTTCGACCGCCAGAGAGGGTGTAGATTCGGTGATAGGGGAACCAACCACAACCCCCCAAAAATAAATGTCATATTAACAGACATGTAGAGATGTGGATTACCCTTGGTGATTGCAATTGGGAAAGCGGGGTCAGGAATTCCAAGATGACCAGTGCTGTGATGAGGGCGAGCACTAGGAGCCCTATGAAATATCTAGAGGTACAATCCTGATTAGCAAGGAAATAGTGGGAGACCGAGAAGAGATGTCCAACCCAGAGCTTCAGCATTATACAAATTGAGTAGAGGTTCAGCTTTCGATAGGCTCGACCCAATTAATGATCTACAAGGCCGACTCTCTAGGTCGTGCAGTATTGCATGTTCTAGGAAAACGGAGGATGTGTTGATTATTCGCCTCCACAAGGTCGATCTAAGGAATAAATATAGGTAAATAATCAACTAAGGATGACTGACATAGAACCTGTGACAGAGAAGGGGTTGGGGATAATGCTGTTGCAGCCGAGGGAGGTAAGTCAGTAGCTGCCGATAAGCCATGGAACAGTTCCATGCAGAGGCTTGAAGACAAAATCGATGATATCTTAAAGAGTAGAGACCCCCTGCGGAGGGGTTACATTGAAGGGTCACCACTTTTGCAAGAATTATGAGCAACCTAACCCCAACTAAGTTCAAGCCATCAGTTGTTACGCCAAAGTACGATGGGAGTATGAACCATGTTCATCATGTGGAAATGTACCATTTAGCTGCCTATATCTAATCGATTTTTTATGAGATGAGATACCGAGCTTTCTCAAGAACACTTAATGGTGCTGCGCATGTATGGTACACCTCTCTACCCAAGAACTCTATTGAGAATTTTAAGCAGTTGGATGGAAGGTTTATCCACAATTTTTGCTTCAGAGTGAAGCCTTTGAAAAAGACCACACATTTACTACACGTCAAGCAAGGGAAAAATTAGTCCTTGAGAGACTATATAGACCGATTTAATAAATAAAAGATGTAATTAGAAGACTACAAGGAAAGAATCACGATGATTGCCTCATGGGGGGACTATATACAGGAAAACTCATATGGAAGTTAACTGAAGATCCTTCAAAAACCATGGTTGAACTCCTGGCCATGGATGGGAGGCTCATGAATGCGGAGGAGGCCATGGCTTCCAGGGTAAACGATGATAAATGAACAAGTGGGAGTAAAACCCAAAAATCCAAAGGACAGAAAGGTAAAAAGAGGTTGGTGGACGATAAGTTCTCTGACTATAATCTATTGACGATCAGTCCCAATATGATATTGAACGAGATCAAAGACGATTGGTCTTCAAGATGGCCAAAAAAGATGAGAGCCCCTACTCACAAGTGGGATAAGAGAAAATGGTGAGAGTCTCACCAAAATCATGGACACACTACTGATAAGTTAATTGCACTTAAGGATGAGATTGAGAAAATGTTAAAGTAAGAAAAGCTCAAGAAATATATTGATAAGAGTGGCGCCAAAGGTAATAAAGATAACAATAGGAAGAGACAAGACGACAAGCCTAGAAGGGATGTTCCTGGAAATGAAAATGATGATGTCTCTGATGATGATGATGAGGTCGACCCCGATCTTCCACCAAGGGTACCTGCACCTAAGGGCCGGCTACATACGCTGTAACGCCCCGACCCGAATTTAAAGGTCAAATAAGGATTAACCCGATCCGAATCATACGTTAATAGTGAAGTGCAATGAAACATCCTAATTAATGTTTCTAATCCATTGTTATTAGTATTTAACGTTACACTTATTAGCATGCAAGTCCAAATTACAATCACTACGTGATATGACCCAAGGGAAGTGCTCCCAAGGCCAAGTAAACAAAGCTACTAATCGTAAATGCAGATAGTTACTTACCTGTATAGCGTTCTCAAAGTACGGAATATCATACAACCTGCCGCAACAAAAGAAGGGATGTGAGCCGAATGCTCAGTGGGATCATATACAAATGCAGTATAAAAATGAGCGGCAGAAAGAAGTACTCACACGCTACACTACATGCATGTGAAAATATGTATATATCTACATATATACCTTTTAAATATACATATGCCAATGTATTTAACTGTTTATTTCAAAAACATCTTGTAATACAATTTAACTTCCCTGACATTACAAAATAGTCATTTTCATTATCATGCTTAGGACTTATACGTGTTTTCCATGAACTCACATAGTTTAAACAAAAGGCATTTGTTTGGAAAACATTGTTCTTACTTTCAAGGAGATTTACTCCCCAATATTCATTAACTCATGCCAAAGTTACTTAACCATTTCAGGACTTCCATTCAACACACACACATTGTAAACCTCATGTAACACATGCTTATGTTTACTTTAAGTCAACTGTTCTTAGGTAGCTTAATTTTATTAAGTCACCTTACTAAACCATTCCATGTTGACACATGAATTTCAAACATTTAATGCGTTATTCTTGCATTAGTAAATCAATGAATTAGAGCCATACATTTATGCCTCTTTCATGAATATTCGATTCATTACTTAGCACTATTTCTATTTGGGATCTGCCAACAAACACTCACAGACTTCGTGGCCTCACACCACCGGTCTCCGCCGCCATATACTACAGTAGTTGGTTTGGGGTCTTTCACCACTAGGGACGTCATGTCCTCCTTAATTATTTTCTCTCGGCGTCATCCGACTATCATTATCTTGTCAATGTTTTCAACATTTTCGCAGTTGTGCTTCAATTTTCATTCCTTTGCGCCAAAGCCAAAGACTTGAACTTAACCGTCCATTTTCCCATTATACTTGGAAAATAATTACTTCTCTTTAAGTCCTTTGTTTACACACGTGTTAATATTTCACAAAAATGATTCACATTTTAGGACTTAATTCAATTTCATCGTGCTTAATAAAAATGCCGCGCTTTAGGTAAATTATCGATTTACCCTTCTTTTCATCAAAACTCGCAACCTCATTCTTTTTCAAGTGTTATTCAGTAAAACACCCTTTTTGAGTTCCGTTCTCGACATGTAGGCATTTTCGTCATTAAAACACTTGTTTAACTTCACTTTATCAAAATTACACATTTTGCATTTTAGCCTCTTTAATATATAAAATCATGCCTTTCACATATTAAAGTCCCCGCACTTGATTTTGTGAGTTTAACACTAAAACTCCATTTTAACCAACATTTACACATTTGACAGTTTATAATTTCAAACTTGGTGTCACACACTTTCATCATGATTAATTGCATAAAAACCTATACTTAATCATTTCTTCCATACTTAGTCTCCTATATTCTCATTATTTACATTTTTACCCAAAGTTCTCAAAAAGACTACACTTTTGCATATTTACGCTTTTAACCCCAAAACTTAGTTTAAACAAACTAAATAGTACACTTTATAAGTGAAAGTTTATTTGTGCACTTTATAATGATTTATCAACATAAACTCACTATACCAATCTATCAAAAGGGTACACAAGCTTCAATTGTTCCTTTATCAAAGAAATCATTTATTCACCTTAAAACTTAAAATTTAAACATTTTACTCCATAAAATGTTGTCATTTGGGGCTGAAATTTATCTATTTTAAAAACCCATTAAACCTCTTGTTGTAAGTACCCATTTTCATAGAAAATAGTAAGCATGATACTATTAAGTCTATTAGTACATTCAAACCTCATTATTATTTCATAAAAATACTCATCTTTATACAAAATACCAATAGTGTAACTAATAAACCCATGAATTGGTTTTAACCATTTTCTCACACAATTTACACCCAAATGGTGGAAAATACTATTATGAAATTTTGTCAAATTAAAAACCCATTTAAATCACTTCTTTGAAAACCCACTTGTCCAAGAAATTATAGAAACTCACCCAATGAACTTCATGGATGAAAATCAACACAAATCCTTCATATATTGAAACTAATATATGTAAATAGCAATATGACATTATGCTAAATAATAAACCTATACCAAAGTTAAAGAATCCTACCTCAAAATGTCGTTAAATAATGGTAGAGAAGGTGGGTGACTCCCCCACCTCCAAAGGTGGCCCTAAAGGGAGTCACAATAGTCCCCTCTTCAAGATTCCAATTAATCTTCAAGCATTATGAACTACTCTTTCTTCTACTATGATAAATTCCTTTTAAAATCACCCAACAAGACTTCCTTTGAGCTCCAAAAATTTATCTCAAAATCTGCTATGAGCTGTGCCAACTTTGAGAGGTGTTTTAATGGAGTTTGGGGACCTCCAATGTGGTGTTTTGATGGTGGAAAAGTGGTGGCAAAGGAGGACCACGAATTTGGAAGGAGGAACAACTCTTGCAAGAGCTAGAAGATGGAGATATAATCTGAATATATTTGAGAGTTTTGGCTCCAAGTATTTACCTCCTATTTATCTTACAATGAATGATTTCCACCCTTGACCAACAAACCCAAGGTTTTGAATGCCCCAATGGGTGTAATTTGGCTTTCCAAGATCTATATAATAAGTCTTGAAAGTGACTACACGTACACCAAACATGTGATCCCCAAGATTCATTTGAAAAATGCCCAAAAACACCCACAAAAGTTGATTTGCGTCACTTTTGGTACAAGCCCCAAAAAAATTCTTTTTTTTTTCTGAAATTTTTAACCGAATAATCATATTCCTTGCATTTGTTTTGGCTAAAAAATCATATTTACAATAGTCGTTTGGTCTCTCGGATGGTCCTATACAAGGCGCGCAAGAATCAAGACCTGCGTACAAAAGTATTTTTTTTTTCGATTTTTCTCTTCATAATAATATTCCTTATATTTTTGTGAGTCAAAAAACATATTCACAATATTTTTTTGACCTCCCTAGACGTCCTAAACAATTTGTACAAGACTGGACTTTCACTTTGTCGCGCGTCGTAAGACAATTAGTACACATGCTTGCATAGCATTCGTTGCTTGTCCGAATCGCACGAAACTTAACCAAAGTGCTTAAAATAATTATACAAACTCAAAATAAAACTCGTGTGAACCATGAAACATAAAACTACCTCTATTAACCCATATTGCGATATTTTTCTTTTCGTACCATTTAAATGTCGCGTCGTATTAACCTTGTCCGTGTCGCATCCGTTCCTTGATATTTTATTCCTCAAACTTAATGGACATACTAGCCAATACTATTAGAGATTAAATATGCATTAATGCGATACATGCATTGTTGGATTTGTTTTTGTTTAAACCATTTACGTAATATGCCACCTTACGTATTACTTGACATGTTACACTTCGATTATTTATTCCTCCAATTTTTTTTTGGAGAAAACACTTCAAATAACGTTAAATACCAATTTTCTAGGGCGGGGTATTACATTCTTCCCTCCTTAGGAAATTTCCTCCCCGAAATTTGTTGTCATCATCCTCATACATCATTCATCCAACAAATTAATTCCAATCCTAAGTGTCTTTAACACTATAGTCTAACCAAAAGATTTCATACCATTAATCAGTTATAATTATGGTGGATCCTAAGATATTATTGTTAACTCCCAAGTATGCCTAACAGGTCCATATAAACAATTCCTCAAAGTAACTAATAATGAGCAAGTATCATCCTAACACCCAATGAACTCATTATCTTGTATTATACTAAACATCGGGATTTACAAGCCTACGTTTCATCAAACGAGTGAGTTTTGCCTAGCTTAGGTAGATACATCCTCAACATCAATAACTATTCACATTAAAACTTTCAAGACAGTAATTTAATCCCAATGGTCTATCCGACCGGTATCTCCTACGAGACTAAGCATTAGCCTAGAGTAACCCTAGCTATGACAACCCAAATACACACTAGAGACTACATTCTCAATTCGTAATTTCCATACGGGGTGCAACCCTAGCATTTAATGTTCCATCAAGTTCTAATATTTATATCTTAGAGTCGTGAACTCAAATCCATGATATACATTATAACCAACTATACTGGTTAACTGACGACTGTATTAACCTAAAGATATTAAGTACCCATGCAAACTACATGTAACAAATCGCGATACCATGCGTACACTCCAACCAATGTAAAATAAAGGTTCTTCCGAAGAAGAGCGTACTCATGTACCGTGACACAACAGCCTCTAACTAGCTTATTCCACATCACTACTGAGCTACGCAACGCTACACCTGACTACCAACCCATAATTGAAACAACTTTCCATTACTCAGTTAAAAGAAGGCACAATAATATGCAATGGATCAGGCGGCTTCCACGCCAGGATGAAACAATTGAATTTGGAGAATGAACCATGCTACGTGAAGTACGAACCACGTACACTTAAAGTTTAAAATTTTCACTGACCCATACGTACGGTAAAGTATTAGCTTAGCCATGTTCCCTAGCTTGAATCATTAATCACGGCTACCCATTTTTAAAGACAACGACTTGGGGATCGATTCACTTGGGAAGCTAAAATGCTAGGCTTCCCTCCTTAAGACTGAGGTTACTCGTTATCCTTCATAACAAAGCGAAGTTACATTTTTCATTGCTTAACGTTAGTTATTGAACTAATATACTCAAGTCTCCACAATTCCAACATGCGAGTGCTAACTTTCAAACCTCGAGATCCTTCTCATTTAGTGAGACACAATAATTACATAAATTCATCCTTAGGGATCATCGCTACAATTCTTGGCAACGTCTTATATAATCCCAAATCATAACTATCGTACTAGTTACAACGTCAACTCGATTTTTTTTAGTATGACTCATGCCTAATACCCAATGATTTTCCTCACCAATGTCATTCTAATCCATACGGGTAGCACACACAGGTGTTATAATTACGCCTAACACTCGACTCCGAGTGTTATTTCTAAAACCATACTGAACATCATTGTGTCATAAGTCTCCCGAGTGTAAAACCTAGCATGTATCAACCTATTCTTAATATTCTCCCCAAGTCATACCATAATGTAAGCTTATAAACAAAATCATGGCACTAACTCTAAGGTACCGCCACAAATAACATGACTAAATTGTATTACAATCACCGATAGCTTATGTATTCCTCAATATGATAACTTTTCCCAATGCTTCATGGAAGAGTCACCACGTCAATTGACTCCAATTGAACACACGTATCCTAGCCTGGGAGTTATCATGAAAAAAAATCCTTTCAAGTATAACACTCGAGCATGGCCGCTAAATTATTTTCTCAAAGGCCAAACACTAATCCCAATCACTATGTATCATACCATTCATAACTCTATATTCCTGAAGTCATAAGGGATTCCATAATATCAACGAGAGACGTCGACAGTACCGTACTACGTGGTACAACCTTAATTTCACCATTATTAGGGAAAGCATATTACTTGCACTGACACTTCATTAGATAAACCTTAGTACATATATCCAAGGATCAATCATGAGTTCACCTTCTTATCCATAATGCTAACCCAAGATCAAACTCATTATAGCCTATCATTTAACCTCTGTGATTATTCAACCACGACAACTAACGTGCCTCATTATGTAGCCATCACACTCATTTTCCAGATCGCAAGTTATCATCATTATAAAACTTTTGGTAGGATACTAGGCATCAGGTACTACCTATAAAACTTTTAGTCCAATACCTTTGATGACACAAAAGATCCTATTCCTCAATAGCACCTCATTTTTCTAAAATCATGATTTAACATCATCATTTTTAACACTAAGTCCCAAGGACTATATGTATTTGTTCTTAAAGAACTTGAAATTGTCAAGGTTATTTAAACCCAAAACATAATCAAGTTACTTAGTCATTCTGATTTCCATAGATGAGACTACAAGCATACCAGCTAAATTCAACTGAAATCATTAACTCTTACTAATCATCGAACTTCCATGTGATGCACATCGCAGAAGACTAAGGTGTTACCACATAATGGTTGAGAATTAAACAAAATTTAACTCACCTTCCTCCAAAGTTAAACTCAACTAATCTTTCTAGCGACAATTTAACTCACACTATTTGGTGCATTAACTTCTCATATTCTTTGTTACCATTAAAATCAACACACATTATATCTCTTATACAATGGAATTACGATGTTGGCGCCATTAGCTTATGATGACGCCTGTAATTTCAAACATATCTATATAAAAAATGCGGAAGCGATTTATAACTATCAACCTGATCGTGTGCCACTTGACACCAACTTACTTGTCATGCTAACCTCTTTGACATTATTGACGAGTATACAACTGTCACCAAACTAGCATGATCGACAAAAACCAACATCGGCGTTGAAAGATCCACTATCGACCTCACCACGTCGCACCCGAAAGAAACATTGAACCTAAAGCTCTAATACCAAGTTGTAACGCCCCGACCCGGATTTAAAGGTCAATTAAGGATTAACCCGATCCGAATCATACGTTAATAGTGAAGTGCAATGAAACATCCTAATTAATGTTTCTAATCCATTCTTATTAGTATTTAACGTTACACTTATTAGCATGCAAGTCCAAATTACAATCACTAGGTGATATGACCCAAGGGAAGTGATCCCAAGGCCAAGTAAACAGAGCTACTAATCGTAAATGCAGATAGTTACTTACCTATATAGCGCTCTCAAAGTACGGAATATCATACAACCTGCCGCAACAAAAGAAGGGATGTGAGCCGAATGCTCAGTGGGATCATATATAAATGCAGTATAGAAATGAGAGGCAGAAAGAAGTACTCACACACTACACTACATGCATGTGAAAATATGTATATATCTACATATATACCTTTGAAAAATACATATGCCAATGTATTTAACTGTTTATTTCAAAAACATCTTTTAATACCATTTAACTTCCCTAACATTACAAAACAGTCATTTGCATTATCATGCTTAGGACTTATACGTGTTTTCCATTAACTCACACATTTTAAACAAACGTCATTTGTTTGGAAAACATTGTTCTTACTTTTAAGGAGATTTACTCCCCAATATTCATTAACTCGCGCCAAAGTTACTTAACCATTTCAGGACTTCCATTCAACACACACACATGCCGTGTTTAGAAAAATACTCTTTTCCATTGTAAACCTCATGTAAGACACGCTTATGTTTACTTTAATTCAACTGTTCTTAGGTAGCTTAATTTTATTAAGTCACCTTATTAAACCATTCCATGTTGACACATGAATTTTAAACATTTATTGCGTTATTCTTGCATTAGTAAATCAATGAATTAGTGCCATACATTTATGCCTCTTTCATGAATATTCGATTCGTTACTTAAAATTATTTCTCTTTGGGATCTTCCAACAAACACTCACAGACTTCGTGACCTCGCACCACCGGTCTCCGCCGTTATATACTACTACAGTTGGTTTGGGGTCTTTCACCACTAGGACGGCATGCCCTCCTTAATTATTTTCTCTCGGCATCATCCGACTATCATTATTCTGTCAATGTTTTCAATATTTTCACAATTGTGCTTCAATTTTCATTCCTTTGGGCCGAAGCCAAAGACTTGGACTTAACCGTCCATTTTTCCATTATACTTGGAAAATCATTACTTCTATTTAAGTCCTTTGTTTACAGACGTGTTTATATTTCACAAAAATGATTCACATTTTAGGACTTAATTCAATTTCATCGTGCTTAATAAAAATGTCCCGCTTTACGTAAATTATCGATTTACCCTTCTTTTCATCAAAACTCGCAACCTCATTCTTTTTCAAGTGTAATTCACTAAAATACCATTTTTGAATTCAGTTCTCGACACGTAGGCATTTTCGTCATTAAAACACTTGTTTAACTTCTCACTTTATCAAAATTACACATTTTGCATTTTAGCTTCTTTAATATATAAAATCATGCCTTTCACATATTAAAGTCCCCGCACTTGATTTTGTGAGTTTAACACTAAAACTCCATTTTAACCAACATTTACACATTTGACACTTTATAATTTGAAACTTGGTGTCACGCACTTTCATCATGATTAATTGCATAAAAACCTATACTTAATCATTTCATCCATTAGTCTCCTATATTCTCATTATTTACATTTTTACCCAAAGTTCTCAAAAAGACTACACTTTTGCATATTTACGCTTTTAACCCCAAAACTTAGTTTAAACAAACTAAATAGTACACTTTATAAGTGAAAGTTTATTTGTGCACTTTATAATGATTTATCAACATAAACTCACTATACCAATCTATCAAAAGGGTACACAAGCTTCAATTGTTCCTTTATCAAAGAAATCATTTATTCACCTTAAAACTTAAAATTTAAACATTTTACTCCATAAAATGTTGTCATTTGGGGCTGAAGTTCATCTATGTTAAAACCCCATTAAACCTCTTGTTGTAAGTACCCATTTTCATAGAAAATAGTAAGCATGATACTAATAAGTCTATTAGTACATTCAAACCTCATTATTATTTCATAAAAATACTCATCTTTACAAAAAATACCAATAGTGTAACTAATAAACCCATGAATTGGTTTTAACCATTTTCTCACACAATTTACACCCAAATGGTGGAAAGTACTATTCTGAAATTTTTTCAAATTAAAAACCCATTTAAAGCACTTCTTTGAAAACCCACTTGTCCAAGAAATTGTAGAAACTCACCCAATGAACTCCATGGATGAAAATCAACACAAATCCTTCATATATTAAAACTAATATATGTAAATAGCAATATGACATTATGCTAAATAATAAACCTATACCAAGGTTAAAGAATCCTACCTCAAAATGTCGTTAAATAATGGTAGAGAAGGTGGGTGACTCCCCCACCTCCAAAGGTGGCCCTAAAGGGAGTCACAATAGTCCCCTCTTCAAGATTCCAATTAATCTTCAAGCATTATGAACTACTCTTTCTTCTACTATGATAAATTCCTTTTAGAATCACCCAACAAGACTTCCTTTGAGCTTCAAAAATTTATCTCAAAATCTCCTATGAGCTGTGCCAACTTTGAGAGGTGTTTTAATGGAGTTTGGGGACCTCCAATGTGGTGTTTTGATGGTGGAAAAGTGGTGGCAAAGGAGGACCACAAATTTGGAAGGAAGAACAACTCTTGCAGGAGCTAGAAGATGGAGATATAATTTGAAAATATTTGAGAGTTTTGGCTCCAAGTATTTACCTCCCATTATCTTACAATGGAAGCTTTCCACCCTTGACTAACAAACCCAAGGTTTTGAATGCCCCAATGGGTGTAATTTGGTTTCCCAAGATCTGTATAATAAGTCTTGAAAGTGACTACATATACACCAAACATGTGATCCCCAAGATTCATTTTAAAAATGCCCAAAAACACCCACAAAAGTTGATTTGCGTCACTTTTGGTACAAGCCCAAAAAAAATTATTTTTTTTTGAAATTTTTAACTGAATAATCATATTCCTTGCATTTTTTTGGCTAAAAAATCATATTTACAATAGTCGTTTGGTCTCCCGGATTGTCTTATACAAGGCGCGCAAGAATCGGGACCTCCGTACAAAAGTAATTTTTTTTCGGTTTTTCTCTTCATAATAATATTCCTTATATTTTTGTGAGTCAAAAAAATATTCAAAATATTTGTTTGACCTCCCGAGACGTCTTAATCAATTTGCACAAGACTGGACTTTGGCTTTGTTGCGCGTCGTAAGATAATTAGTACACATGCTTGCGTAGCATTCGTTGCTTGTCCGAATCGCACGAAACTTAACCAAAGTGCTTAAAATAATTATACAAACTCAAAAGAAAAGTCGTGTGAACCATGAAACATAAAACTACCTCGTTTAACCCATATTGCGATATTTTGCTTTTCGTACCATTTAAATGTCGTGTCGTATTAACCTTGTCCGTGTCGCATCCGTTCCTTGATATTTTTTTCGTCAAACTTAATGGACATCGTAGACAATAATATTAGAGATTAAATATGCATTAATGCGATACATGCATTGTTGGATGTGTTTTTGTTTAAACTCTTTACGTAATATGCCACCTTACATATTACTTGACGTGTTACACTTCGATTATTTATTCCTCCAATTTTTTTTTTGGAGAAAACACGTCAAATAACGTTAAATACCTATTTTCTAGGGCGGGGTATTACATACGTTCTCCTTTGGAGTAAAGATGATATTTGGTGGTTTAGCAGGTGGCGACAAAGATATGGCCAATAGGAAAGCCTATGTAAGAGGAAGAAGGTTGATATGGATAACTTGGTGATATGTCTCTCAAGGTTATACTTAAAGGGGATACTAGCCCCTCATGATGACCCCTAGTGATCACAACAAGAGTGAATGGATATGAGGTTCCTAGAATACTCGTCGATACAAGGAGTTAGCTGGTGTGATGTTTTGGGAATGCTTCAAAGGATTGGGGCTTAGCAAGAAGAGGCTTGTCTTGTACCATCAGCCTTTGATCGGATTCAGCGGTGAAAAAGTCCATCCTCTGAGGGTATATGAGATGGATGTGTGTATGGGGAATTGGCTGAGGTGCCTCACAAAAAAGATAAATTTCTTTGTAATGGATGAAAATATCTACTCGGCTTATAATATTATCATGGGAAGGGTATCCCTCAAAGAATTTGAGGCAGTGCTCTCTACTGTACAGCAGATGATAAATTCTCGACTCCCTATGAAGTAGGTAAAGTTCAGGGTGATCAAGTAGAGGCAAAATAATGCTACTTTAAATTGGCCGAAGAGAGAGAAGCTCATGAAAAATCTATAACCACCTACAACATTAATGCTCTCGATCCAAGGGATGAAACAAAATTAAAAAAGGTGAAACCATCGAGGAGGTATAATCTTTCGTCCTCAACGAGGACGAGCCAAAAAAACTCGTCCAAATTGGAAAAGCCTTAAAAGAAAGGAATAAATGAGGAGTTGATCAAGCATTGAGGGAGAGGCCATGTATTTATTCCTGGAGTCACGAGGAAATGCCTGGAATTGATCCAAAGATTCTCTGCCAAATGCTGAATGTGGATGGAGGAGTAAATCCGATTAGACAGAGGCAACAAATCTATCTAGAGAAAAGTACGAGGTAATAAGAGATAAATTTAGAAATCTAGAGAAGGCAAAGTTCATCAGGGAAGTGGTCTACACATAGTAGCTTACTAATGTAGGATGAATAGTAAATGGAGGATGTGTGTAAACTTCACTGATTTGAATAAACCTTATCCAAAAGATAACTTTCCCCTCCCAAGGATTGACCAGATGGTAGATGCCACAGTTGGGAATGAATTGATGAATTTCATCGATGCCTATTCAGGTTATGGTTAGATCTTTATGGATCCAGCCGATGCTAAGAAGACATCATTCATCACAGACAAAGGAACGTATTACCACAAAGTCATGCCCTTCGTCCTAAAAAATATTGGGGTAACATATCAGACTCTGGTGAAGAAGATGTTTGAGGATCAGATTGGAACAACCATGGATGTAAATGTGGACGACTTGTTGACAAAAAGCCTCAAGGCCGAGACACATATGGCCGACCTTGAGCAAACTTTTAACACCATAGACGAGTGCCGAATAAAGCTTAACCCTGCCAAATCTGTGTTTGGGGTAGGAGCAGAAAAATTCCCAGGATTCATTGTCAATCAGCGAGGAATAGAGGCAAATCCTAAAAATATCAAAGATTCAATTGAGATGAAGACCCCAAAAACTATTAAGGATGTTCAGAGGCTGATAGGACGAGTTGCTGTGCTGAATAGGTTTATATAAAGGGCTGTAGACAAATGTTTACCCTTTTTTTAAAATATTAAGGAAAGCCTTTGAATGGAATGAAGAATGTGAAAAGTCCTTCTAGGAGCTCAAATCTTACTTAATCTCTCCAATGCTGTTGTCCCAACCAGTTTAGGGTGAGAAGCTATATCTATATCTAAATGGATTTGAGTTGGCCGTTAGTGCTGCAATTATACGAGGTGATGATGGGGTGTAGAAGTCAGTGTAGTTTAATATTAAGGACCTTTAGGGGGCTGAGCAGAGGTATCCTAAGATAGAGAGAGGTGAATGTACGCCTTTATACTTATGTTGAGAAGATAAAACTATATTTTCAATCTCATTTGATGGTCATCCTCATTGAGTCTCCTCTGAGATAGGTAAGCTATAAACCTGAGAAATAGAGTAGGTTGATGGCCTGGTCGGTTGAGCTAGGAGAATTTGATATTGTCTACCAGGCGAGAACAACGATCAAAGGGAAAGCTTTAGCTGACTTCGTAGCTGAGTTCACTTGGGATGAGGCCCATAGTGAAGATTTTGAAATACCAACAAATGAGCCAGAGAAAGCGAGTGGAAGCCAGGCCGAGGTTGAGACCAGTGTAGTAAGGCTAGTTACTACTGACAATGAAGAAGACAATATTTATTTAACAATGGAATTCTGGATAAAGGAGCCTTCTCAAAAGAAGGCAGAATTTGGAGACTGTTTGTAGATGGTTCTTCATGTTAAATAGGAAGTGGAGTCGGGTTGATAGTATTGGCCCCAGATGGAACCGACATCGAATACACTCTGATATTCAGCTTCAAGGCATCCAACAATGAGTTAGAATATGAAGCTCTTTTGGCATAACTCTCCCTTTCCAAAGCATTAAATGTTGGACAAATGATAGTTCACACTGACTCTCGATAAGTGGTGAATCAGATCTTGGGAGCGTACAAGGCTAAAGATGAAAGGATGGCCAGATACCTGGAATGAGTGAAGGAAATACTGAGGAACTTCAGAGAGGTAAAACTCAAAAGGATCCCTTGTCTAGACAATAACCGACTTGATACCCTGGAAAGGTTAGTATCTTCAATAAGAACTACGATCCGACGATTAGTGCTCACCGAGGGGTTGGGGACACCTATATTTTTCATGTCATCACGTGGGTCTGATTTTTATCATGGGATTACTTACCTTGGGCATGTCCGAGCACGATGTGACTATTGACATGCATTGACTTGTGGTATACGAGAGCATATGTACTACTATTAACCAGCATCTTGTCTTCTAGAGAAGAGTAGATGAGTAGACTCTATTTGAAATCAATAAAAAAAAACCTAAATTTTTTTTTTGTTTAAATCGATAAACTTGATATTTTTTTTGATAAACCAAATTTTTATAAACTATTGACTAAAGACCTGAGGAGTTTCGATGACCGACTACTTTAGGTAGTAGTGTATCGGGGGGGTTCCTTATTTGGATTTGTCTTGCGACACACCCCACGCATGAAACTAATAACCGCTGGCAGTCGAAATAAGATAGGTCATTAGAATATGAGTTTATAACATTAGCTATTACAATGAAAGTTGTACGATAGGGTGTATGGGCGCGCTGGATGATTGGATTGTAGTAGTTTTCAAAATTGTGAAACAGTAAGCAGTTGTGACTTCAAGATTTATTTGTTTAATAAGTGAGTATCATTTTTCCCAAACTTTGTCACGAGGACAGTGTAGGGAAGATTGGGTATAATTTAAATTTGATTCAGTTGGAACTATATGGTGAGACTTAGTGTAACATCGATGGGGATTTTCGTTAATGTACTGTATGGGCGGTACTACTTAGATTTCTTGCGATGTGAGATTTATACTCGGAGTTGACCTTATCAGTATGGTTCATTTTTTTGAATTTCGGGACGAAATTCTGTTATAAGGGAGGAAGTATGTGATACCCCGTAATTTTAATGACTTTTAAAATGGGTTATATTTTAAATTAATTGATTAATTGGATCTTATTATAAATTAATTTATTTGGGTTTTATCCGAATTGTGGATATTAAAATGGATGATTCTGAATATTACTTAAAGATATTTAGGTAATATTTGAATGTGATGTCATTGATATGACGGTATGATATAAATTCAGTAATTTGAATTTTTAGTCAGACGCGATATGGGACGTGTCGGGACTAATTTATTAAATTAAAAAGGAAATTTATTTTGTATCGACCTTATAGTCATTTTGACTTCGTCGTTGCGTCCGGAAGGTTCGAAATAGTCAGAAAAGTCTATTTGGATGTTAATTTTGAGTCTCGGGTCATTTGGAAATGAAAAGACAACCCAAAAGGGCATTTTGGTTATTTTTACAAGAGGGATGAATAGTGATTTCGGATTTTGTCTTATTATAAGTATTTGGAGATTAGTGTATGTAGGTTCATTTCATCTCTTCTACACAAAACTGAAAAGTCATCTTCTTAGAGAGAGTGGAAGGTTGCTTGGAAAGAAAAAGAAGTTTGCTTGGGAAGGAGGAAAACCAAAGGTCAAAGGTCACCACCACCATCACCACCTGTGTTATTCAACTCCAAAGGTTCAGATCTTCATTAGAGGCCAGTGTTTGATATTTGCAATTTAAGTTCGTATATTGTCCATGTTAGGATAGTTATAAAAAGAGATGATTTTCATGCTTGGAAGATGAAAGGATATAGTTGTTAATGAATTTTTGGAATCGAAAAATATATAGGAATTAAACTCATGTTGTAGGTAGTTAGTAATCCAATAAATATTCATCAATCTGTGGAAGAAATTATGAAAATAATTTAGTGTTCTTGAAGATAATATGTTGTTAATTTTCTGGAAAAAGAGGCAAAAACGAGTGGAATGAGAAGAGTCAATTTGGAATGTTTAGATCTTCTTTTTGAGTGCATTTGGATGAGATTTAAGAAAAACTCAAAACATATACCTGACTCAATTTTTCGTGTAGAATCCAAATCTGAAGTCGGATTGATGATTTGAATAATTTTTGGATCTAATTTTTCTGAGTATTTAAAATATGAGAATTCATTATGTTATTTCTTTTTAATGTTGGTTCTTATCCGAAAACTTTTGTAGATCTTCGATGATTATTAATTGGATATTATGGGACTTAGAGAAGATCAGTAAGCCCTAGTTAAGATTTGAATTAATTTGATTGAGATTTAATTGATAGAATTATGATAATTAAAGTTAAAGAGATTTCGGTTGCTAGATTCATGTGTTGGATTCTAATCTGTTTGTATGAGGATTAAGGATAGTTCAAGTAGGGGAGATTTAATATAACACCTGGGTAGCCTTAGGGTTACAATTTAAACATCAAGGACTGAGTTTAAGCCCATTATTGATTTTGCAAGGGCTGAGTGTAGTACAAGAGCGTAGTGGTATGGCTCCTGGATAGAGATGGGAGTTTAGAACACATTTGGTTGAAAGAGGGGATGAGGTTATTCCGATCGCATATTTGAAGTTGACGAACCTCCTCGATCGACAAAGTTAAGTAGTAGTGTATTGGAGGGGTTCCTTGTTTGGATTTCGCTTTGCGAGACACTCCGCGCATGAACCTTAATGACGGCGGGAGTGGAGATACTACACCAAAATGGGCAAATTGTCACCTTTCAGCCGACCAGCCTTGTCAAGGTCATTGACCGTGACAAAAAAACACGCATTTTGTGTCACGGTCATTGACCTTGACACGACCGTGACAACGACTTGTCACAGTCTTTGACCGTGACAAGTCCGTGACAAGGCCGTGGCAAGTAAATTTGTCACGGACTTGTCACGGTCAATGACCGTGACAAGTCGTGTCACGGTCAAAGACCTTGACACGACCGTGACAATGTTCATAGCAAAAACCCTATCCCCCTTCTTTTTTCCCTCCCGCGCCGTTCCCTCCATCTCTCTCTCTCTCTCGACGCTGCTCTCTCTCTCTCTCTCTCTCTCCTTTCAGGTCCATTTTCTCTCTCTCTCTCTCTCTCTTCCATTTATATATATATTTGTGTGTATATTTATGTGTGTATGTGTATATATATGTGTGTGTATGTGTGTGCGTGGAGGGGGCAGGGGGTGGGGCAGGGTGGGGGAGGGGGTGGTGGAGGGTGGGGTGGGGTGTGTGTGTGTGTGTGTGTGGTGGTGTGTGGTGGGTGAGGGGGTGGGGTGGGGTGGGGTGTGTGTGTGTGTGTGGTGGTGTGTGGTGGGGGAGGGGGTGGATGAGGGGTGGGGCAGGGGGTGGGGTGGGGCAGGGTGTGTGTGTGTGTGGTGGTGGTGTGGTGTGGGGTGTGTGTGTGTGTGTGTGGTGGTGTGTGGTGGGGGAGGGGGTGGTGGAGGGGGGCAGGGGGTGGGGAGGAGGTGGTGGAGGACGAAAATTATTGTTGTAGCACTAAGAGAATAAATGAAAATGAATTGAAACTATGAAATTGTTATGGAATATAATAAATTTGGAACTATTGTCTTTTCAACCATCCAATAAAAGTTTTCCTTCATGGAATGTTAGAATTGTTTCTAGGATAATAATCAGACTATAAGATAATTGCTCAAAATAAATATTAAATAATAATTACTAAGATATCAATTCAAATAAAGTCTTAATAACTTAACCAAAAGAAATAAAATAAAATATCAAATAAATTATCATCCACCTCATAGACATTCCCTACCAATCATTTTAAGATAATTTTTTCCTTATAAAGATAAATACCTTTGATTGCAAAGCATGCACTTGTATTATTATTATTATACAACATGTATTATTTCGACGTGTAATTCTAAAATCTCACCTAGTTTTGTATACTATTTTTAAAATCATACTATCAATTCACGAGACACTAAACAAGAAAGAGGGCATATTAATTTGGAAATGCTTGTTTTTCTTTCTAGAGATCCGTGTCGTCAAAACTTGGTATTAGATACTTGCGTGGTTTTACCTAACTTGAATGAATTAATAAATGTTTCAGTAAAGGTTGAAGTGGACAAAAAACGTGTGAATTGATTAATATCCATAATGTAAATAAAAGGTAAAGTAAGTGTGTAAATGGGTGGTTGAGCAAGCTAAGAGGTCTAACCCATATTTAATACATAGGTGTGTTATGAAAGGTTTTCAAAGGGTAATTAAGTATTTTCAAATAATGACCCCGAAACATAGAAATTCAATCTCAAGCAATTTAATTTCAATCTCTACAAATTTATGCATGTATTCAACGGATTTATGAAGGATTAATATTAAAATTCAATTCCTATACATAATCTAAAAATTATATGTGTGTGTGCGTGTGCATAGGTGTGCGTGTGTGTGTGGAGGGGGGAGGGGGCAGGGGTGGGGCACCCATTTAATAACTCTTTAAATATTTGGAAAAAACATAATATTACAAAATTGAAACGAAATGGTATTGACGGAACTTACACATACGTTATAATATAGACGGAACATTTTTTTATCTGTACTAATAACATTTTTTTTATCTGTACTAATAACATTTTTTTTACAGCAAAAATGTCTCCTTCAGATGTTAGGGCGAAGATGATGATGCTGTTTATGATGATGTCGTCGTCTGGGTTCGGTGGTAGCGGAGGCGACGAGGGCTCCTCCGCCCCTAGGCTCCCCAAATATGGAAAATTTGGGATTACCGTCGAAAACAAGTCGGAGCTTTTAGCGAGATCCCTCGAGCTGCTAAAGACGGTCATCGGCCCGGGGTTTATGAGTTGGAAGGAGGTGCCGTATGAGCTCAAGTTAGCTGTTTGGGTGGCACTACAGGTAATATTTATATGAATATTTCAATTTCAATTTATATTTATATTTATATTTATATTTATATTTATTCGCAACTAACATTTTATTTGTTGGACAGGAACAATTCAACTTAGATCCAAAGCTACGCGATTCCGTCTTGGAGCAGTTGAGGGAGCAACACAAGACGTGAAAAAAAAATATGCGGACACGGTACTTTGGAAAAACACGAGAGACCATTTTACAATGGCGCGGATCCGTCCCGCCCAAGGAGCCGATCTCATTGGCACAATGGCAAAAGTTCATTGACAATGAGCTCGAGGATCGACAATTGGCATCTCGCCAATCAGGGAGGGAAAATCGGGCTAAAAAGACGGACGTGCACTACTCCGGCCGGACCTCTTACGCTGAGGTGGAGCATAGGATGAAGATAATATTTAATTTATCTATAACTACAGAAATATATTATTGGATATTATTTTACTTTGCGGGGCCGATACTAATTTTACTTTACTTTATTTTATTTCAGGGGTAGGGAGTGGTCCAGGGGGTAAGCCACATAGGCTCGATACTTATGTGGCTCTTCGGACGAAGAAGGGGAAGGACAAGGAGGTGTCCCCGAGCGTCGCGGCCACGATTGTAAGTAATCCGACAGTTTAATTATTGTTAATTACGTTATAATTTTTTAGTTTACTTATTTTACTAATCATGTGCTTTTTGTCGTTTCAGGCAAAGCTTAAGGAAGTGCATGAGTTGCAGTCTGATGCCGACAAGGCATCTTTGTCCACAGACGCACTCAGCCAAGTGCTTGGCTCTGATCGCAAGGGGAGGACAAGGGGAGTGAGCTCGCGGGTGGCCAAATCTAGGATCATCGGATTGGAGACGAGCGACACCGGGTTGGCTCGAACGGTGGATTCACACGACGCGAAGCTGTCCCGTTTGGAGGCGACGGTCCAAGATATGTACGCATTCATGAAGCGTACGTTGGGTGGAGACCGTAAAGAGAAAGGTAAAGGGAAAGGGAAGGAGAAGGCGGTGGAGGAGGAGGTGCTGGAGGACGAGGAGGTGCGGGAGGACGAGGCGCAGGATGACAAGGATGTGGACCTCGCTGCTTCATCACCGACACGTTCGTACTTCGACGATACACTTCCCTATTTGACGCCCTCCAACAGACCATTATCGACAATTGGTTGGCCGAGCGTGTTCATATTGGACATATTTGATGGCCAGCGGATAGGGCGGGGGTTAAGGGATCCAAACATCGTCGAGGGTGGAATAGTCCATGGACGTGTGCTTCAAGAGATGGAGTCCAGGGTGCTCGTCACGCATGTCATACCCGGGAAGGAGAACTCCCTATTGTGGTTGCGCGAACAATGCGGCACGACGTATATTAGTGGGTGCGTCAATTCGTATGTCGTGTGGCCTACTCACCTCCTCAGTTTTATCTAAGACATGTAGTAGCATTATTTTTAAGTTTGTCCATTTTAATTATATTTGGATTATATCGTCATGTATATTATTTTTACTTTGAAGATTTGGATTATACTGTCATGAATATATATTTGCATTATCTTTAGTTTGTGTTGGATATATGATGTTTGGAACAGGTACAACGTTGCTATAACAGGTACAAATATAATGCTGGGCAGTGGCGGTGGCCATACTGCCCAGCATATTTTTTTTAAATTCTGCCCAGAATTGTCACGGTCATTGACCGTGACAATTTTTTTAAAAAGGGTCACGGCTTTGTTACGGTTATAAACCGTGACAAACGTGTCACGGTCATTGACCTTGACATGACCGTGACACAAAACGCGAGTTTTGTGTCAAGGTCAATGACCGTGACACGACCGTGACAAAAAAAGTTGTCTCGCCTCGAAATGTCACGGTCATTGACCTTGACAAGGTGAATTTGTCAAGGTCAATGACCTTGACAAATGGGCAGATTTGGTGTAGTGAGAGATGTTATAGGTGTGAGGATAATTAAATTATGAAGTAAAGATATGATATTTTAATAACTGGAAATTAAAAGAGATATAATGCTACGTATGGGAATTATCTTAGGGTAGTGATATTACCTTATTAATATTATATTATAGGTATGATAATGCCTATTTGATTGATTGATGATTTATGTGTATGACATACCTAGCTTACTTGCTATCGGTGGGAGGTTTGCGCGTGAGGGAAGTCATATCCTGATGAATCCATGGGATCTTTGATTTGTCGCTCGAGAATATAGGTCTATGAAAGACTTATGGGGGAGTTGATAAGTCCGCTGACTATGGGTACGTAGGTATGTGCGTGACCCATGAGTATGAGAACTATGTTCGCCTCCAATGATTGTGTTGTTGTTTATTGTTAGAGGAATCCTTACCGAACCTTTTGTCCACTATTCGACGACCAGCGATATTGGGACATGATAGCAGAGTAATGCATTGCACCGCAGCTGTGACTCGGGGTGTCGTATTATATATATATATATATATATATATATATATATAATGGATTAAATGAATGAATGGATATTTATTATGGTTAAATCTATCTATGGTGATAATTGTAGATAACGGTGAATAGAGAAAGATAATTGAATTAAGTTAATGAATGTTTATTGAAAAACTTAATTCATATTAATTGAGAAATGATTCATGTTAATGAGAAACGATGAGAAATGTAAATGAATAATAATGTGACGTATGGTATGGGACATAGGGGGATTATGATATTGGGATGGAATTATAATATGGAGACTAGAAAAGAGGAACCATTAACTAGGAGGTTAATAGGAAACGTTAAGTGTGCACTCTAGTTGAGAGGTGATAATGGCAAGTGAGAGTTGGGTCTAACATGTACATAATAAAAGATTTATTGCACTTGTTAAATACTTGCTGTTTTAAAAATCATTTTCACAATCGGGCTCTGACCTGTTTCCTTGCATATTTTCTTTTCTATTGTATCTTCTATATCAGGTGTCCAGCAACAGGGATGCCAACCTTAGCGGATTATGACAGGCTATGGATTTATGGAGTTTTACTTAGACGCCTATCATCATTTGATTGACAGTATTCTCTTAGTAGGGCATGGCACCCAAAGGATTCAGTTATCTTCTTCTATCGGGGTCAAATACTATGGTATTCATGTCCTTTTAATACATTTGATATTGTTGGGATTACTGTAATGGATTAATATTATTTGGGAATGTTTATTCTAATTGCATTCAAGTTATTTTGTGTTATCTAATTGGTTATCAGTGTTGTAGAATAAAATGTGTTGTGTTATTCTTAAACTGGAAATGGATTTTGTTAAATTAAAATTTGAAAACTTTTTAACACCAGCTTAATTGAGTATTGGGTGAGTTGTAAATATTTTCGACAGTGATGCTAAGAATGAGCCAACTGTATATTCTGTTTTAATTTGGTAAGGGACTTGCCACCCTGTATTTAATTAGGCGGGGTGTTACATCTATCCACCATTAACACACCATAGCAAAAAATCCATTACCATCTTTCTCTTCTCATTCTCGCACCATCTGCCTCCCAAATAACCAACTCCTGCCCCCCCCCCCCCCCCCCCCCGTCGCCGTCGACTCGATCTGTCCTACCGGCGACGCCAAACTCCCTTTCCACACCACCGACCTGCCTTCCTACCCGCTGTCGCCGACGGACAACTCAACTCTTACCACCGCTGCCCCAACCCGCATCCCATTTCCGAGCCCCCCATCCGCTGGACCTGCGCGACCTCACCACTACCCTAGCGGAAACTCGGATACCCTTAAATCCATACCAGCGCCGACCACAACTAGAACCATCCCCTGTTCCGACAGATAGCCCCAACCCGGACCCCTTCGCAACCCAACTTGCCAAACCCTCACCCACGTCCCATCTCCCCCACGCGCAGACCCCCCTCCGGCGCTAATCCCACTCGCCGGAGCTCCAGCCACAAGCCTCTGACCTGCCCTGCTCCGGCATCAATCCAACCCACATGTCCAACCCGGTTTGAAACCCGAGACCTCCACGAAACCCATTTCTCTTATTGCCCAACACGATTTCATCTCAGCAATCCAAGACAAAACAATACAAAGCCAAACCAAAAATAAAGACAAAACTCCACATGCCTATTAAACCTCTTTTACCCCACTTCCCAAAATACCCCCAACTAACTTAATTTTCCTTTTCCAAAAATAACCCTTATACCAAATCTGATTTTATTTCCAAATCCCCTCACCCAAAAGACCTCACATTCCTCTCACCATTTCCATGCACACTCATGTCCATTCCCAAAAATACCCCTAGCTCCATGCCTATTATAAAAACAAGATGAAGAATCAAATAAAGAGAGCTTTAGAGATAGGAATTTTTAGAGAGAGAATTAGATAGAGAAACACCATTTTTATTTTTTTAGTAGTTTATTTTTTTTATTTTTTTAGATTAGAGAAATTCAATAAATTGAGATTTGTAATTAATTGAGATGAATGAAGAATTAAAGAATTAATGCAATTGGAGGCAATTTTGGTTTGATTACTCCTCTCTAATTTTCATTTTATGCTCTTATTTGATTCTAATTTTTATTGGATGATGATTATGGAGGGCTAGTCATCCCATTCAAGGGATGAATTGAAACCCGCATGAATCCAATTTGGTTTAATTATCAATTAGAATTTTGTTAGTTTCCTTTGATTAGTAAATTTAATTCCTAATTGTTTTCACATTGAGAAATGGAAAATCATCCTTGATAAAGGATTGAAAATTTTATTATCATTCGATTCAAACTAGAGATAGGCTTATCACTTGATTTAAATGCTAGTATAATTTTCATCTACTCTTGTTTTTACTTTGTCTAATTAAAATTAGTTTGGTGAATCAATCCTAGCGGGTGATGCATTTAATTGACTTTAATTCATTTAGAGTAGTGCTTGTGGGGATTAAACTTACTTTTCTAAAATAATATTCAATTAATTCATTAGTGTAATGAGAGTTAGCTTTTGAATTAAATGAATATTTTGGAAATTGATGAAATTAAAATTGTGCAAGTTAGATAAATTTGTGTGAATTGAGGGTGGATTTTTCGTCCCTTGAATATTTTATCTCATTTAGTTAGACTCCACTCATTTTTATCACACACTTGTTTATATTTTTTCACATTTTTCTTTTAGTTTGATTACCCCCTTTTTTTAGTTTAATTTAAAACCTCACCCTATTGTTTAATATTGAAAAAGCTAAAAAAAAAAGTAGAAAAGTGAAAAAGAACAAAAAGAAAATAAAAAGTGAATTACAATTGTGTTCCCTTTGCTTTACCCCCTTGGAAGTGGATTGACACCCTTACTTACCGCTAAACTTGAGATTGTTATATTTTGTAGGTATTTGAGGTTTTGATTAGGACTTTTCAAGCAACAATGAAAAGAAAAGAAAATATACGCAAAAGTTCTTTCTATCAAACAACACCACCATAAAAATGTGCACACATAATAAACATGTATTTGCAGTGTATGTGTCCTAATTATGGTTCAAGAGTTGTACTTACCTCAGTGTGTCACATTGGAGTACTTGGACTCGGATTCAACTTTTGATGAAACTTGATGCCTTTTTGAGATAGAGTAACTCGAAAAAATATAATCCTATTTTCTCTCGATATCCAAACTAGTTGGAACTCCTACATAGCACAGACTCAAGTAAGTTAACCATATAGTGTGTTATCAAAAAATAACAACTCCTAGCACACGACTGGATCTTGTACACTATCCCGTCCCATTTGACACTAGTAATCAAAGGGTAAGGGATTGTATTAATAAAATCGGATCACATCTACTTAGGGTTGTTCGCCCGATCAAAATGTTGTAGGACTAAGGCAATTTGTTACCAAAAACTCCACCTACAATGTAGCTGACTTAGGGATCCTCCCTATTATGAATGGTAATTTGATTAATCCCTCTATTATACTTGGTGTCTGAAAAATCCTAAGAGCAGGAATTTCACTAGCTTCAGTTAGTCTCCCCACATATTCATTTCGTTAAAGAACTCATTATAAATCATGACTGCTGAACTCCCCATATCGACCATGATCCTCTCAATTTTCCCCTTAGATATCAATGCCTCCGTCATAAGGGTATAATCATATGGGGTAATAAGATTTTAATAATCCTTCGACGTGAAAATTATGTCTTCCCAGTCTTCTAGGGTCTTCTATATTTAGACCTCCATAAACTCCCATTTTTTACTCTTATGTTCTCTTTGAGATAACGTTGACTCCCCTCCTGCCGCCGATCTTCTAGAGATCATGTTAACCCCCCTTTCTTTTTCTGTAATAGTTATCTCTTTAGGATCCCGTGGCTCTATTCTTGTTCCTTTTATTAGCTTCTCCACTGATTCTGCCCTCACTCTTTGTACCACTCATTTTATTTTTTTCCTCTTATATCCACAACTCTTGTAAATGTCCCATATGAACAAATGCCTCATTATAACTCTAAAGATGGAGAGAGTAATTCATATTATGGACATAATGACGTAGGAACTGGAAACACAAGTTGGACTTCAGCTTTAGAAGTTTGTTCTTAGGCATGTTCGGACACCTAAACATCTTTAGGTCAGCCATGGTACTCATCACCCATCCCACGGTTGTGTTGACCGGAGTATATTACTCAGCGCGAGTTTGATTCAGCCAGTAGTTGCCTTTCGGGGGGAAATATTCATTTGTTCTTATCGTCCCCTAATCCCCCTTCTCATAAATCTCCCACCCTATGATGGGTTATTAGTTATTAATGGTGTCCTCTGTGTAAATATGTTTCTCCATCTTTTTTATCAGTTCCTCCATATTGGTAAAAGGGTTATTTGACAAGGAGTAAATAATATCGCTACTATAAAGGTTGCATAAGAAAGATCGTCTGGGTGGTCGATCGAAAGCAACTCATCGATAAATCTCTTAACATATTCCCTAAGAGTTTCATCCTTAGTATGGTGGACGTTGAACAAGTGGTCGGTGGTCTTCTTGTTAACCTGGCATCTTATAAAGTGCCGAATATATCGCTCAAAGTGTTCCCTAAAGCAGGAGATGGAATTTAGGGGCATCTAATTAAACTAAGTCCTTGCCGACTCCTTTAACGTCACGAAGAAGGCCCAACATTTTATATGTTCTAGGATGGTAAGGAAATTATTGTGTCCTTTGTATAAATCTACGTGATTCATAGGATTCGACGTTCTATCAAATGAATCCATGCTTTGGAGCTTAAAGTTTGGCGATATGGGGAAATCCACTACCTCTCGACATAATGAAGATGCCTATACGATACTGTCGACGTTTATGAAGATTGGTGTGGGGTTAATACCCTTTGCCACTTATGCTCTATGAGTAGTGGACTAAAGAGTTTATGGAGGTGGATGTGGAAGGGGATATTATTTTTAAATATTTCTCTACAGGCAGGTCCCGATCTACATGATGCTCTAATGCAGGCAATGGGTTAGGCTGCAATCTATAAAAAAAAATGAGGCGAACTGGTATTAAAGATCTTATTGATCCTTCAGGGCATTGATGGCCTTAGTTATTTAATTCTTGTGCTTGGATTAGGAACTGTCATTCCCACAGACTACGCCAAAGATGTTGAGGTGAAAATACGACTTTCCCTCACAACACAATAATAAGGAAAAAATAAAGCTTAACACTAACACAAAATGAACAGTAAAATATAGGAACACTAGATGCAGACGGTTCGATGGGATTTAGCTTAAGTCCACGGGGCAAAGGGAGAGGGGAGTAGTATTTATTGATTTGTAGGATGATGGAGAATTTTTTACGTAGAAATTCACTTCTCTATCTTAATGTTATGCTTGGCTTTATATACACATCATTACAACGTTACTCCTACATTTCGCTTGTACGTTGAGGGAAGTTGAGTTGTGTTATGAACGTGTTCATCACTGACTGCTCCATGCGCTCTCACTTTTCTTATTTTCCAGGTTAATGACCCGCTTTCATAAGTAACGTGAAGCTTGTTTGAAATAATGGCTAGTTGATAAAGTCTCATGGATTCAGACGAACCATTATTGTTCGGATGGGGAAGAGGAGTGGTCGGCTACCCTCTTGTTAAGCTATATCTTAATATTTGATAATCCATTCATAGAAGCATTCGACCAATTCATAGAGTGATCCTGTTTCGACCCAATCCGACAAGAAATATTACTTATCAATAAAAAAATATATTAAAATGTTTATTAATAAATAACGCACTTTTTTCATAGATATTAAAATGATTTTCTTATATAAAACATTTTCTTCATATTTTTTTTATATAAACTTGAGCTCATGGAAACCTGGGCTTGAGTGATGTTTTGATAAATAATAAAAAAGATTGAGAAGAGTAACAAGCCCTCCTCAGGCTTACAATGAATCAAATATCAAAAGTTGTCGAAGTGACTTAACCATCTTACAATGTAAATAAATATCATACTCTTCCAAAACTAAATAAGACATAAGATCAAAATGCTTTACTCTGATGTACACTTAACTCCAAATAAAGGGGAACCAAGAACAACGTAGACAGGTTAACCACAATTAGGTAGAAATTCCATGACAAGACGAAAAGAACAAGTGGTAAACGAGACTCAATGGTCTTAGCTTCCAATCATAAAACATTCCAAACATAGAATAGTCTAGAAGAACTAATCATGAAATTTCTAGTGTGGATCATTAGATTTGATCCAATTGATTGGGCTTAGACTCTCCCAAATTCAATTCCCACGAAAAAGTCACATAACCTAATGTTTAGAGGCACCTAAATATACTCAGTACCCTTTTTAAAAACGACATAGGTTATCCCCACTAACAATTCCATTTGATCTTAGAAACTAAATGGGTTAAACTTCCCTTAGGTCACTTCCCACCTCAAAGCATATAAAATTTCCCATATAAGTAGTCCCTTGATTTTAGCCAATGGTTTGGAAACCAAAGAAACCATGCAAAGAACCACGAGCAACAGAAGATGAAAAACAAGAAACCCCTTGTTCTTAGTCAATGGATGGGGGTTAGACTTTTGTCCCACACATTTACTTCCCTTACCAAAGACATCGAGAAAAGGCCCTAAGCAGAACCAATAAGCCCATGAGACCAAACAAAACACCAAAGCAAATCCATAAAAGTAGAAAAACATGCTATTAGCAAAGAAGTACAAAAGAGTTAACCCCTAAAAATGAAATTAATAACTTCCAAATTAAAATCCACTTTAGGTGAAAACCCATTCCATCGTGCAAAATGTATCCTAAAAAGCATGTCCACTTCAGCAAAACTCCTGCTGCATGCCAAAAACTGGATCAATTGATTCATGAATAAAAAAACATAGGACTTCCTATGGGTCGTTAAATCAAATTAATTTGAAACTAATTGTTTCCAATTTTAAAATTATTTTATCTTAGGTCAATATATTAATTCAAATTCAAATTCAAATTATTTTAAATAAAATAAACATGGTGCAAATTATAAAGACCGATTTAATTTAATTTTAATTAAATTAATTAAGCCAATTTTATAATTAACCAATTAATTAATTAGGTCCAAATTACATATGAGGTGAAAGAAATTAAGTAAGGTGGAAAATAAAAATAATCGCACCAATAGGGACACAATCATTTAACATGGAAATCTTTTGATAAAAACCATACACACCAACTACAAACAAAAGTGCACTAGTACAAAAAGTTTAAGGAATTATAAAAGGACATACACAACCTATAATTCTTGATTTAACCGTAGCCATAAATTATTGTTGTTTCAAACCTTTAACCTCCGCGGTACTAGTTTTGTCTACCTCCACTACTACTTTGACATGGAAACCACAAACATTTCTCTTCGGTATCCACCGATTTAAGAAGCATATGGGTCTACTCAAATCTCCACTGTAACTTCGACTCCTTGCTCACCAGTCTCTCAACCTAAGTCAATTGGTTCACCGATCTTCAACCTCAACAAGCTTTGAATGCAACCAAAGCTAAACCTCTATAATTTTTTTAATATATACTGTTGGAAATTATGTTTTCGAAAACACCATTTAAATATGTGAATTATTTTTCAAAATATTTTCTAAAACATTAAAAAGAGAACAAAGTACCAACCGGTAGGTTTGGGAGATTTTAAGGATTTTTAGGCTCACAAAGGTTCTCTGCAATAAATAATTGAGCTATTCGAAAGTTAATCATAAATCCTATTTAAATAGGTTTAATAAGCTAGGAGTGAGTAGTCTATTGCGATAAAAATACTCAAAACAATTATAAAAAATGAACATAACTCTCCCCGAGACATACTCGTGACCAAGCCGAACCACGAACGTGACAATGGTAGGTACTCGTGACGAGATCAAGTCACTATCGCGGGAATCAATTTTTCCAGCTTGGCCGTTGTCAGCTTGTGGGGAATGCTTGAAATCTTCTTTTCTCTTTTAAGGCTTTTCAGAAACCCTATAGGTTGAATCCATGTTAAGGGTAATGTTTACATGTCAATAAAAGAATGTCTCAAATTTTTTTTTATCTTGCACGTTGAAAAAACCTTATAAAATTCTTTAAAAATTTTCCAAAGAATATTTTAAAATTTGTTAATAAAAGTGACCAAAAGTAAAATTTATTTTATCTTTTCAAAAATCATATTTCCCACATGTATTGCATGTTTGTGTGGCTTATGCTCTAGTGTGATGGATATTGATGTCTTATTTTATGTCGTTATGTAGTTGGCGTAGAATTCGATTGTGTAGACGATCTTAAATTAAAATGACACAAACCTAAGATATATTTTATTCAACGTGGAATTCAAACAATAAAAGAATTATATTTTTACAGAAAATAAATCAATTAAGCAAACAATTGACTATTGACCACTACAATAATCGATTATTATGAACATGGATCAATTCCCTAACCAATTGAATTTTGATGAAGTAAGCAAAGAATAACACTAACACTATTGTGAAAAATGGACCATTAATTAATTGAGACGAGTATTTGAAAAAAATGGATGAAAATTAAAAGTTTACACCCCGTCAATTTAAAATCTCTCTCCCAAAATATATTTATCCATTTTTATCACAAATAAATAAAGGGAAAGGTGGAAAGGATAAAAGGAAACAAATAGCACAACGTATCTCACTAAAGAGCAACATCGAAGGATAGATACTAAGGGATAAACAAAATATATCCCCATACTCAGCTAACTTATTAATACTAAATATATGATTATGCAAACTTAAGGTTGCTGTAATAGGAATCCATAAATGGATTATCATAAACATACACCAATTTCCCAAGTAATTGAATTTTGATAAAGCAAGCAAAGAATACCACTAAGACCACTATGAAAAATTTACCATTTATTAAAGGGACCTAGATAATTGAATCTCCTACCCACATGACAAATCCCCCTAGCCATCGAAGAACAAATGAAAGGAAATCATTTTGACCCGTCCCTATAATTATCCCTTGCTAAAGCACTGTTAAAAACATCTTAAAAAAGTTCCTTTCATGTGCTTGATCCCAGATGCTAATGACTTTTGACCAATCATAGCCACGATAGATAAAAGATGACGTGATATATAATCGACTTCTTTCATGATTGAATGATTCAAAGGCGAAACCTTAAATGCTACATAGCTGAACCATCTAAAGTTGTGAGCTTTGGATCAAAACCCTTAAAAAATCATGATAACTATGCCATATATTGGGAATGGTTATGGTTTTGGACCATGAATAAGTTTTAGGTTCGCGATTTTGGCACATGACCATTTTAGGGTTTGCGGTTTGAATCCATGGAAATAATTAGTTGTCATAGTCTTTTTGGTGACATCAAAATTAGGTTCTTATTCACGGTTGTGGATTGTGACCAAGTGGTCTCGGCTCAGAACCATGGCTCCAACCGTGATAACTGGTCCTATTGTTTTGAAGGTCATGGGGCCCAACCATGACCTTCATTAATATAATCTTGATGTTGGTCATGATCTCCAACCACAAGTCTCTCTTGTGACCAAAATGGTCACAGCTCAGAACCGTGACCAGAACTGTTACCATTTAAATTGTATTAATATATGGTCATGGTGTAAGCCGTAAATTTAGTTAAAAAAAATTTAATTTTTTACCTCCCCCAAAAAACTTGTAGATGCTTTCAAACTTGTATACATTTCCATGATAAAACTATCGAATCTATGAATAAAAAAATAATAATATAACATAAATTAACTAACTATTAAGCCATCAAATTGTTCAACATAAATAATAATACAACACAACCTGTATTCATTTTCACAAATAATAATACAACCCTAGTTGTATTTATTTCAATAAATAATAATACAACAAAACCTATACATTTCCGCAAATGAGTATTTAAATCTTTAATGTGTTCCTTCTATCAAACATAAGAAAAATCTTCAAAGTGTTCCTTCTCCAACTAGGCCAACAAATATTTCAAAATGTTTCAAATGGTAAGAAATGACTTGAATCCCCAAAAGGCTTCATGATGCCTAGATAATAAAAAATGGCATCAAAGTCCACGTAGTTCGTACGATGAACAAGGTTAGGTCTAACCCCTAAACTGAATTTAGGGTGTCACTTTTAATTTATGAAAATGGATGTCAAATGTGTTGGAAATCTAGAAAAATTATGTGAATTGTCTAAATTGGAAATTGTGGCATAAGCCCCATTTTTTTGGTTTTCAATTTATGAAAATAGATTTGAATGGGCATATCATAATAAAAAGAGTAAGTTTAGTATTAGAAGTATTATAAACAATCTACAAATGAAATAAGATCACTAAAATATGGAAAATAACATTTGGAAACAAGTAAACCATAAAGTATATTACAATCGTCACAAACCACAATTCGAGACAAATAGTGAACATCGACAAAAACCTTAACCATTCGTGTGGTTACCTCAAATTGGCGATTTGTTTTCATTGTCGCATTCAAAACTTAATAAAATCTACAAGAAAATTATAAAATGATAGCGACGAGGAAGCAAGTGAGCAAGAACTAAATATGTGAGTAGTAGATGCACAAATGTAAATAAATACAAGGGTTGTTCCAATACATAAGATACAAATACGGTTGTTAACTAAATAATAATGTAAGAGATATTTATAATTTCTCATTATGTTTATACATTTGGCATATTCCACTACATCTTTACCATCATGTACATTATCAAGAGTTTCACGTGAAGACTAGTTAGTGACCGAATGCAACAATTGAAGATCGAAGAGTTAAGATTGTCAGTACAATCATTGGAGAAGGTATATGGTTTAATTTTGTGTAATCAATTTATACACGGGTATTTTAAAAGTTTTTGAAAACATAAAATATTTTTCAAAAGTTTTTAAACAATTTTTTTCGGCATCTCGTTAGAGCGTGTTCATGAGCATCGTTCGAACGAGGTCATTTAATATCTATCGTTCGAATGAGTTTCCAATGAACCATTTTCCTTCCTTCCCCAATGTATTTCAACCTCTCATTTATTTTTTGTTTGAATGAGAGTGGGTACTTCATTAGAATGGGATGTACTTCGTTCGAACGAGTCGACGAAATTTTGTTTTAACCTGATTTCAAATCTCATCTTTCAAGCTCATCTCTTGAGATTTTTCTCCCTATATATTGAGATACGAGCCTACTTTTCTAATCAAACCTTTTATACATATTTTTATGATCAAAATATATATATTTTTTTAAATCTAAACTCCTTGGATGATTGACATCACATTATCAAACCACGAAGAACACAATCTATGTGGAGCTAATTCTTCACCGTTAAAGATAGGAATACAGTTTCCTGAGGTGGATCGGTGGACACCGGGGCAAGTTGATATTATTGTAGAGCGTTGCTGGATCTGCATTAATTTTTGTCAAGAACGAGGAAGGAAGACATTACTGCATCACTTAGTGGAGTCTAAGTTTTGTAATTCTATAGATGTCCTTCTATAGTACCTAGTTGTAACAGTGATGAATATAGGTTTTGACCAAAAGGGATTTTTCCTCATCTCATGTCTTCTTGGTTTGTGGTTTGTTTTTTTCTATTTAGTTTTTATATCTTGCATGTTTAGGCTCACCTTATTAATCAAGATAAAAGTTGGAATAAATAGAATTTGCTATGTGTGTCTATGACCAAATTTACAATTTTTATATGTAACTGAATCACTCTATTGTCCTTTTCAAATTGGTATCAGATATTATTTCTACAACTTATTTAGACGATCTTGGTGGTTATATGGATAAATCGTATAATAGGCCGCATTAGCTTGATGGCCCAAATTATGCCTATTGAAAAGATAGAATGAGATCGTCTCTAAAATCGATTGATGAGTGCGTTTGGGTTGCTGTTAAAAGGGGGTGGAATCCTCCTACCATGACTAGTGAAAATGTCATTAATCTCAAGCGATCCGCTAATTATACAGAGGATGATATTATAATATGAAATTTTAACTCTCGAGGTTTAAATGTTATGTTTGGTGCTATCACATAAAAGGAATTTTGTCGCATCATGACGTGTACGACATCTAAAAAAGACCAGGACATCCTCCAACTTACACACAAGGGTAATAATGCTGTGAAAGCTTCCAAACTTCAAAACCACATCACATAATTTGTGACTATATGCATACATGAAACAGACACTTTTGATGAATTTTATGCAAGTTTGTATGATATTGTGAATTCTAGTTTTAATTTGGGTGAGAAAATTTTGGAAGTGAGAGTGGTTAAGAAAAATCTAAGGTCTCACTCGCTTCTTTTTAGTGTGAAAGTCACTGTCCTCAACTCTTTCGGAGTACTGGACATGATTAGGCTACAAGATATCGTAGGTGATCTTCAGATCAATGAAATAAACATGTTCTCCAAACTAAAAGGAAAAAAATGGATAACTTTAAAAGATAAATCGAAAGAAATGTTTTCTAACCCTTATTTTGAAATTGATCAAGATGATCATGAACTTCTGCTAAAAATTTCAAACCAGTTCTCAAATTCAAAAACCAAAATTCTTCCAAACTGAAAAATAAAAATTTTGAGGAAAAAAATTTACAAAGAGGGTAAGAAAGTTTTTGAGGATGATCAAATGAAATCTAAAGGTGAGTGTCAGAAAAAAGATGAATCAGAGAGATTTTATGAGTACGAGGAGAAAGGCCATAAAGCCCATGAATGTACCACTGGACTTAAGATATAATGCAAAGGCAAAGGAACATATAATTCCACTGTAAGCGATAGTGATGTTGAGTCAGCGGATTCCGGGATGACTCACCACATGAACTAAATTTATTTGCATTCATGTTTTGTCACATTAACATTACTAGTTTTCCTTCCACCGATGAGGATACTTCTAAATGGGTTAGCCTCGATAATGTGTCAAACCATTTTGGAGAGTGTAAAGTTAATGATTTGAGTAAGGGTGGAGATTTAAGTGAGGGAGAATGAGGTCTTCAATGTTCATAATCTAAACTTTACACTGAGTCTTTAACAACCAAAATGAAAAATAAAAGTTTGATTCTTAGGGTGTTGTCTTTAGAGAATGAGTTGAATGTTTCGAGAGAGAACAAGATCTCGGTGAGAATGTCTTTGAGTTAGGAACTTATTTCGGTGGCAATGGAAAATAAATACTTGACCAAAAAAGTGGCTAGTCTTAAGAGAGATCTTCAAGCATTATTTTAGACTCGTGAGAAACTTGAAGCCCATATTTCTCAACTCGAGAAAGATCTCGAACATTTTAGGGACGTCAAAGTAACATTAGAGGACACATCTAAGATGGTTGGAAAAATATTTTAGGTCCTCCATTAGGTTTTAAAGAGAGACATGGAATATGTTTTGATATTCGTAGACTCCGTAAGTATCATTAATTAGGTCAATCAAAGGATGATGTGCTGGAGAATCATTCACCACTTCCACTTATTGGGGTTCTGTTATGCGGTAGGGTACTAATAATTCTTCCAAAACATATGGTACATTATTTTCCCTATAAAATATCCATATCTTATAGTCTTGTTATATACCCCACCTTAGTAAATGCAACTCAACGTCTTCCAAAGACTTCAATTTTCCGTTCATACAACAGTTGGACGAACACGAAACCTTGTCACTGTAAAGATTTTTATCTGTAAATTTAATAAATTCACGAATGCCCTTTACATGATTACCAAAGACTATATTACTCTCTCTCATCCACTATTTGTATTACAGAAAAACCAATAAATAGTATTCAAAATTCAAGTCACCAGTATAAATAGGTTGAAACGAAGGTCATGTCTGATATAAGAACTTTTAGTTTGTAATTCAATCAAATTCATCAACCAGACCATTTAATTAAAAAAAAATGTCATTAAATCCCCAAAAATTAAAATTAAAGTAACTTATAATGTAAAAAATGTCCCACATAAATAAAACATTACAAACTTGTTCCTAATAAAACATTATTCATCGCCTAATACCGACCTACAAATAAACTGGCCAAACAATATAATAATTTTGATAATATTTTAATCTATGACCTTCACCGGAGTCAATATGTATAAGTTCATCTCCACAATCTTGGTATATATTATCAACAAATGTATGAGCCTCACCCACCTCCAAAGGGAGACCGTGGATAGGTCTTTCAATATTCAAGGAAACGAATGTGCATATGTCATAGACAATGATATTGGGCATGTCCCTAAAAGAATACCCCTCGTCATAGTAATCTTCCATGGACGATAATGATCCACAACATGTTATAGCAGGAGGCACTTGGGAGGAGAAACCTTGAGACGTAGGAAAGGAAATGTTTGGGGAGGAATTTGGGAGGGTAAACCATGTTATTGACTAAACAATTAGGTTGACACCTTGATTTCATTTGCCAGTAGTCCCAAGTTATTAGTAACATCAATCATTATGTTCTTAACCTATGACAATTCCACTTTTTCCTGGATTGTTCTTCGCCTGCCTCGACACGTGACTCTTCACCAAAGACACATTTTCCAATAGAGGTGTATTTATAATATGGTACTTGGAACATGTGACCCTAAACCTATTGTCTTCCCCCTTTTGGCCTTCAAAATACTTTGGATGTGGCATATGATTCAATGGCACATGGGCTGTGCTCAAACTAACTTCTCGTCATGCCTTATATTATTTCCTGTACCATAATATATATTTCGAACTACGATTTCAAAATTATTTTATTATAGCATGTATATATATAATAACTAAATTCAAACTCACCAAAGTGTGAGCTAAATTGTCTCAAAATTTATTGGTATCTTTATCCCATTGGGCATACAAATACAAGTTGACCCGATAAGGGCTTTACCTTCTTCAGGATTTTCTTGTGTCCAGTCCACAAATTCACCATTCAAACTATCATATGATTTTCCCCCAAGTTTGTGGGCATGAACTTTATTTGCCCTATTCTTATTATTTTTCTCCCTCTCAGCCAGTTTTTCCTTCCTAGCCTCATTATCCAAGAAGTTGTTCCATTGGTAGATGGGCATTTAAACATTTTGAGAATTTTTTTTTCAACCCAGAAATATGAGAACTTGATGCCCCCTTCGAGAATTTTTTTCCAATGTTTCTTACGATAGGTTTCCATATCTTCACTTACTCAGGAAAGAATCCTTACCTTAAAACCAGATGGGAAAATAAAATTATTACAAAGTTGACCACACATGTCATGTTTTATGGAAGGATCAACCTTCTTCTAGTTGTCTGAGCTCTCAACACCCATAGTCATCTTTTGGAGAGAGAAATAATGGGCTTTAAAAATCTGGATGTCATTTTCTTACCGGTAGTATTCCTAAAATTGGAGAACCCAATGGATTTCTTATCATTTATTTGGGATTCCTTAGTATAGGGAGGTGGGTGTTGGATTAATCAAGGTTTGTTGAGTTTTATCACATAAAGATGGAGTGGTTGACTGCACTTGGAATGCAGTAGAGTATTCTCACCCCGTAGGTGATGATAATTGAGGTTCGGGGGAGGGGGGGGGGTAAGAATGGATTGATTTTGAGGTGTTTCATTATTTGGTTGATTATCTGTGCTCCTGATTGACATTTCCTAGAAATAAATAAATAAAATTAGTGAATAATGTACGACATTCACGTTTACGACTATATATATATATATATATATATATATATATATATATATATATATATATACCTTTGCGGCAACTTTTAAAACATGCTCGATATATCTGATTTCCATCCAATTGGTATTAGTTTTTAAAAATTTATGAAATTCCACATGAGGCCAACTGGGCATAAGTGTATCTATGATTGATGTATAAAGCTCCATGAAAGGAACTCGAAATCCTTTATTCTTCAACTTATTTGAAAGCTCGTTTTTAATGTGCATATGTTATGAGACATCATCATCTGGGTGAATGCTATCTTTATAGAGTTGTATCTATAATGGATGCATATTTTTTATACCTTTTCTATCAGTGTCACTAACGTTAGTGACCTATTTGGATTATGAAGGAAAAATATATTCTCTACCGTCTCATTCAAGCATTCTAGCAAGGAAAACAAAATACAATCGAACATGCATGCTTACAAGAGATCAACCTAACGATTTCAAGGTAATTAAATTGTTTAATTTTCTTATTCTCACACTTGTAAATAGGAGTTCCCTATATATGGGGCGCACTAATAAAACATGTTTTAGTTCGGTCCAATTCCAACCTTTCGTACTCTTTTTGAAAGTAATTGTTATCCTGACTCATTTTTCCTGAGCAAATATATAGTAGGATGGTGTGAATATGACTCTTAGAAGTAATGCCTTTAATCTATCTTAAACTAATTATTCTTTTCCAAATGACCAATCATACACAACAAGTCCAATTTAAGTTCATTTAAATTAAATTAATTCTAAAATTACTATGTGTCCAACAAATGTGCAAGCATTTCTGCCAATTTGTGTTCACCTAAACAACAACCACGTAAGGAATGGGTAAATACGGCCACAACAATGAACCAAACATTTATTTGCATTAATATTCATCTATACAATATCAACAAGTCTAATTTAAGTCCATTGTAATTAAATTAATCCTAAAATTATTATGCGTCCACCAAATGTGCAAGCCCTTCCACCAATTTGTGAACACCCAAATAATAACCACTTAAAGAAGGGGTGAAAATGACAAATATATATATATATATATATATATATATTCATTAATTACATCTGCACAATATCAATAAGTCCAATTTTTCATTTTAATTAAATTAATCCTAAAATTACTATGTGTCTACCAAATGTGCAAACCCTTCCATCAATTTGTATTCACCCTAATAGCAACCACTTAAGAAAGGGGTGAAAACGACCACAATAGTTAATAAAGAAGTAAGACTATATTACATAAAAGAAAATATAAGTAAAATTACCTGAATAAAGAAAACGCCTACAATCAATTGAGCTTCAATAATTGTTCTCCAATGGCATGTGCACATGGAACGAAAAGAAAATGTGTTAAAACATTATTCAATCTATAATGTTAATAAATAACCATATTCTAAACATGCAATTTATGTATCTCTTATTACTGAAAACTTTCATTTTAGTAAAAAGTGTATTCTGCATATATACATGCATGTGTTATACGTGCTCATATATATATATACACATATATATTGGGGGGCGGGGGTGTATGTGTGAGTGTGTGAGTATATGAGGGACTTCATGTATGCATAGAAATTCATGTATTTATATATTTATTTTATCACGAATCATTTATTTTTTTGTTTTAGTATTGATTTGTGCTAGTGTAAGTGTGTTTATATATATGTGTGATTCAGGGGGGGGACCTATGTGGTCCTGAGGGTGGCAGGCCTCCCACCTAGGTTTCTCAAAATTTCTTCCCAGGTATAGGCTATTTTTTTGGACGTTTGTGTCATGTTTCATAATAGAAGGTATTAAGTTTGTGGGGCAAAAATTATAAATAAAACTAACTCTAATTTCATACGTTGATATAACAATACACACACGCATTTTAAAACCCTTTTTAACCTAATCGTATCTCTCTCCTTCCTCTCCTAACGCAGCCGATCTCTTTCCTCTCCTTTATCAACCTCAAAAATCTAGCAGAGCAGCTCCGCTCCACTCCTAAGCAGATCAGCCTCTGCTCCGCTCCATTTCCTCCTCCAAGCAACAAGTTTGCAACATGGGTGGAAGTTAACAAGTTAACTACAACAAGTTAGAAAATTAGCAAGTTAGGAAGTTAACAACATCTCACCAACAAGCTAAGCTGCACTGCACTAAGTAGGTGTTTTTATTTTTATTTTTATAATTTATGAGTCATCTATTCTATATATTTGAAATTAGTTAATTTAAAAAAAATTAATTTATTGTAAAAACATTGTTATTTTATTGTAAAAATTAGTTTATTGAAAAAAAATTGTTTATTATAAAAACATTGTTAATTTATTGTAAAATCATTGAAAAAGATTAGTTTATTGTAAAAATTAGTTTATTGAAAAAATAGTTTATTGTAAAAACATTATTAAATTAGTTTATTGAAAACATTGTTACTTTATTTAGGTTGTTAGGTCGTTAAAAAAATTTATTCTTTGCTAGAAATGATTAAAATTTAAACCTAAATTTATTGATTGTGAGAAATGATTAAATTAAAAAAAATCCTTAAATTAGTTTAATTTTTCCGTTCAATGTCAAATTTTGGTCTCTTGGGTAGTCAAATTTTGCTGTAATTTTTATTTTATGATATTTTACCGCTAAAATATAACTTAAAGGAGTAATTTTTATAATACAACTTGAATAAGTATGTATCGTTCAATTAATATATTTTCAAGGCTAAAAAACTGCAAAAAACTACAAATAACACTTCGGGGGCTCTTGCCCCCAAACCCCCCGCACTACTCATAACTTTCGCACCCCCGACTAAAAATCCTGGGTCCGCCACTGGTATGGTAGTATCAAAGTACATATAAAGACATATATGTGTTGTATGTGTGCGCATATGTGTATATATATGTGCACGTGTGAGTATATGTGTATATATGTGCACGAGTGTGTCTATATATGTATATATGTGTGAAGTTATGTGTAAATATATGCGCGATTGTGTAAAAGTATATATGTACATGTGAGTATATAAGGAACTTAATGTATGTATAGGAATTCATGTTTTTATATATTCATTTTATCATGAATCATTTCTTTTTTAGTTTTAGTGTTGATGTGTGTGAGTGTAAGTGTGTGTATATATATGTGCGATTGTGTTAAAGTGTGTGTGTGTGTGTATATATATATATATATATATATATATATATATATATATATATATGCCCGTATGTGTTATATATATGTGTGTATGTGTCAATATATGTGCATGTGTGAGTATATGTGTATAAGTTTGTGTATATATGTATAAGTTTGCGTATGTGTTGATGTTTCGTCCAATTCCATCCCAAAAATCTAACATAACTCATCAAGGGTATAATTAATTACAAAGTTACTATTCTAATGCGTATGAAATATCCAAACATGTGAAACTATGCTAGCTTATCAAATCACACCAACAACGTGCAATTATACCTTTATCCGAACCACGTATATGGATTTATATTTCAAAATACCCAATTGGGTATAAATAAAAAACAAATGTACAAAAATTACACAACATTATACCAAATTTCAATTTTAATTTTAGATTTACACTACATTATACGGAATTTCAATTTTAATTTCAGATTTACACAACAACATTAGGCTAATTTCATATTTATACCTAATTTTTTTTATAAATACTAAATTAATGTAACAGAAACACACACACACACACACACACACACACACACACACATATATATATATATATACACACACACACACACACGCATAAATAAACACACACACTGACATAGACAAACATATACAAAGACACATACCAACACCCCCATATAGAGAGAGAGTATTATCGTGAGTGTAGAGAGAGAGTTAAGCACCGATGAAAAAGAAAGAGTGAGCGGAGAGCAAGAGCGAGAGAGAGGTTAGTGAAATGAACTAAACACCCTTGTGGTTTTTATTTATACCCGATACTTGATCACAGTTCGAGATCATGATTCCTAAAATAATCAATTATATCATCATGGTTTCCAATGTATGGCCCTGATTCCCAATCCTGACCTATTACATCACCCTGACTTGGTCACGATCTAAGAATGCCCCTTAGCAATGTGTGCTTACGTAAATATATCAAAGTAAAAGGATTACGAATTACGAATCTTGGATCTTTAAATGTAAAGGGTGAAATAAGGGATTTGGAACGTTGGTAAATAGGTAGGAAAACATTTTTCGCCAAAAGTTCTTAAAAAATCTAAGTCTAACATGCCTTAAATTGTAAAAACATGAATATCGAGGCGTCAAACTCATTCGAATGAAAACAGAGGGTCGTTTGAAAGAAACTGAATTTCGTTTGAATGGAATGTCTTTCTCATTCAAACGACCTTCCAACAAGCTTCAAACTATGTTTGAATTCCTTGACATCGATATTTCGTTTGATGGCCGTTAGATAGTCATTTTAATGAGATCTTAATATGGTTCTGACGAGACTAAAAGTCATTCTAATGAAAATTGTATTTTTTTTCTAACGAGCTTAATTCTCGTTCTAACGAGATTAAAATCAAAAGATATTTTTCTTTATGAAATATTTTCAAAACAGTCCCAAACATTTTGACTACAATCATAATCACCCTTTAAAATATCCAATGATTCATATTTAATAGGAATTTATACCTTTGAGATCCTCAGTAAATGTGAAGATGAACTAGGAACGATGTATCCAATATTTAAAGCTTGGCCACTACATCTTCATCAAAAACTCGTAGGCTTATGGGATCAACAACCCAAAGTTTATCCTATGACTAAAACATTGTTTTCGAAATAAATCCAATTACATAAAATTGTCTCAATTGGAAATTTTTCCTTACAAATCCCCCCCTTTGGCTATTCAGCGATAAAACCAAAACAAAAATTCTTTGGGTCTTCAATCTCTCTAAATGACTCATTTCCCAATGCTAAAACAAAAAAGAGTATAAACACACAAATTGAGTATCTTTGTTTTTCTTGAAAACTTTGCTGCATGTTGCGGACCTATAAACCTGAACACTTAAAAACATCTTCAAATGAAAAGAGTATATAAAAGTATAAATTTTCAAATGAATAAACATCTAACAATGTCTAAAACAATCTTAACCTAGGTAAGACATCTTCCCCTAAGATAAAAATATCCTAATCAAACAAAGGAAAGATACCATTTCCCCCCATTTTTATTGAGGAATAGACAAAGCAAGATAGCATAAAATAATTACCCCCTCCACCAAGAAACCGAACCCCCCTTAAAAATTAGATCATAAGATACCAATTTGATACCACAAATTTAACCATAAAGAGAAGGTAATAAGTATGCGATAGTGTAAAGTGTAACAAACACATAACATGACAACTTAAGCACAAATAATCCAAGCCATAATCAAATAATATAAATATCAATACTAAAATATACCAATATGAATAAGTAGATATGTATGATACCAATTTTGAAATTACCAATTTGAGAAAAGATGCCAAAAAGATATCAATGATTTTATAACATGCCAAAAATAATCCAAAGATAAAGCATATGGAAAACATGGATTAAATGCAAATCTCAAAGACTCAAAACAAAATACCATATATAATATATGTAAAATATACCAATGAAAACTAGACACATATATATAGGTATAAACATCCAAAAAATTGACAGAAACACATAAGCTTTACACACTAGCATAGTATAGATTTGTCTAAACATGTGAGATGGAATAAAATAGGTGTGAACTAACTACAAATGAATTATGACCCAAACACTAAAATATGTTCAAGAAGTTAAAATTGAGTGCAAAACTTTATCAAAATAAGATTTAGCCTCAAGTGATAAGATAAAGTGGACTTTATGAACAACAATCACAATGCACATAAGCCTAGAATATTGATGATTCTACAAATTAATAGTGCTATGACAAGATAAGCATAACTAGGATTCATTGTGCAAGGTCATTGATCTTCAACTAAATACCCTCGAAAGATAAACACATGTCATATTTTCTTATCTTTTCTCAATTCTTTTGAAGCTATTTCTTTTGAAAGATCAAACAAACTAAACTATGTTAGCCCTTGGCAATTTTTTTGTATTGTTAGCCTTTGGTAATTTTTTTTTGTATTTATTGCCTTTAATCTTTTCATTATTCTCTTGCCAATGGTGGCTTTACCACAAAGGATATTTGCCACTTTCACATCCCTTTCCCGTGCACCCTCATATATTATTTTTCCATAGTAAACAAAACAGCTCATTGGCAAAAGTTCTTACATATACAAATCCCTCATAGTCACAAAACATGTAGATTACAAGATTGATGGCTTAAATATATATATGTGAATTTAATGTTCAAAAAGCTCGTGCATGTGTGTGAGGAGGCATATACAAAATTGAATCCATAAAGCAAATCAAGTTCAAAACTACTCCATGTAAGCATGACTAAGAAAAATCTAAATATCTACAATCATAACCAAATGTCCAGCCACATGAAAAGTGAAGAATGAATTGGACTCAAACATATCAAATGTGTAAAACTAAAGTACACAAAAATCCAAAATCTTTTTGATTTATCTAAAAAATTTCAAAATAAAATACCAATTTTTTAATTTGTGAAAACAAACTCTAACTCAAAAGACAATTTTTTTTTACATTTTTCAATATGACTCAAAATGAAAAAAAAATAAAACACAAAAGATACATATGTCCTAACACTAGAAAACATATATCATGAAGCACAAACTAGAGTATAACAAATGAGCTAACACAATCAACCATTAGATATTAAATGGGAACCATCATGTGCAAGCAAATAAGAATTAATAAGTCTAATATGTAAGGCCTCGAGATCCACTTTCCTAACCCAAGTAGGTGTAACATGATAGTTAGGGGCTTTGGGAACCATAATGACTCTATTCTTAGAGTTTATACGACCGTTTTTAAGATCATAGAAAAAACACCTAAGGTGACCTTTCCTACAGCAATGAGTGCAAGTGTAAACATGACAAGGGGTGTTACCTAAGGGTTACCCTTTCCTAACATTCCAAGTTAACTCTCTCAAAAACATGGTCTTTACTTTAGTAGAGGAAGCATTATGATCATCGAAGCCAATTCCACTCTTTTCATCTTTGATTTGGACGGGGCCTAGCATTTTATCCAACTTCTATGACCTAGACTCCAAATCAAATTTGACCCTACTCGAATCTCTCAATTTCTCCTCAATATCAATATCCTCGACTCGAGTAAATGCATAGAATCCTCAAAATCTATAAGATGTTTCTTCATAGCCTCCATCAAATGACTAAAATTATTTCTCTCACCCTCAACACACTCTAGCTTCTCTCGAAGAGTCCTCTCATGCGCCTTAAAGTCCTCAATCAAAATACTATCATCATTCACTACAACACATTCTTTCAACTTTGCTTCCACCTTCAAGTAAGCCTTTTTTACCTTTAAAGTTTTCACATATAATTCACGAAAAGTAACTTGGAGTTCACTTTACTCCTACTCTTCTTGACTCACTCTCATCTCCACTCACTTTACCATCAATCACTTTGGATATGCAAACTATGGCCTCAAAGTGTCATGCGAAGAAATATCTTTACGGGAAGATTTCTCATCAAAGCCCACATGACTAGCCATGAACGCGATAAAGTTTCTCTAAGTGGGGGGACCGTTTCCCTCTTTTGGATCACTATGGCATGAAATGATATCGGTCTCTTACCGTCTTTTCTTAGTTTAGTGGGGCAGTCAACTACCTTATGGCCATAACTCTCATGACCATAACATCTCTCCCACTCATCCTTCTTGAAATTCTCATTACTATTCTTACGGAGGTTATCGTCCTTATTGTGATTATTTTTCTCACATGTTTTTGCAACTTTCAATTGATTTGGGAATTTAAGAAATTTCTTTTCCAACATTGATAAATATTCGGAATCGATGTCCAACTTATCATCCGAAATAGGTGTTTCCTCCTTCCGAGATTTCAAAGCAATGACCTTTTCTTTCTTCGTCACATTCTTGGAGGTAAGCACGTCAAGATCATACGTTTATAAGTCATGTACAAGCTCTTCGAGTTTCGTAGAATCTAACGTACCTAACTAATTCAAAACAATCACGTTTGGGTTAAATCTTTCAGTCTACAACCTTAAGATTTTCTTGATCACACAATTATCTGGTATATTCTCTCCTAAGTTAAACGATAATTTAACTTTGAGGGACATTCTAGTGTAAAACTCATCAAAGGTCTCACTCCAACATTTTAATTGTTTTAAATTGAGTGGTGAGGTTTTGGAGTTTGAAATTCTTAACAACACTAGTTTCTACAATGGTATGTTGGACTATTTACCAAGCGTCTTTAGATGTCTCATAAGTCATAATACGTAGAAACTTCTCCGGGTTGACCGAACAAAACAAAACATTTAAACCTAGAGAATTAAAAATTTTGAACCTATGTTCAACCTCGCTCCATAATTCTACGATTTTTAAATGAATTACCCCTCCATCTCTAGTGACTGGTGGAGACCAACCTTTAATAACAACTAACTAAGCCCGCTTATCTATAGCCTTAAGTGTTAACTTCATATGCATTTTATAGTATGCATAGTTCAATCCATCAAACAATGAGGTTCTAATACCATCATATCCTCCCAAATTCACGCCTAAAGACACAGAATCAAAATACAATAACTATGTGTTCTAGCTCTAATACCAATTTGAGAACGTCCCTTAACAGTGTGTGCTTAGGCAAAGAGAGTAAACATAAGTCCAATTTTTAAATTTTTCCAAATTTTAATGATTTAAACTTTAAACAAATTAAACCCAATTAATTTTAGCACCGATTTTAAACCATAGTTGTGGATTTTTTTTATCCAATTTAATCTCTTGATCCTAAACATTCATTTAAGTGATAAGCAGATAAAATAAATAAATCATCATCAAGGGTCCGATGTATGAGAAAAATAACAAAGGAAAAAACCTCGGATGACCCAACCAAATAGATCACTAAGATAAGGTTTTACAAAAAATAGACTATAAGCTTACTCAATGAATCGATCCCCACAAGTCTTGATGATATTCTATCTTCTACCGATCCTACAAATTACAATCCGGCAGTCCAGCCAAGAAAACCATGACAACGCATGATTCCACACACGTCTTAGTATCCACCAATACGGTTTAGCAATTGTCTACACTGTAAACAGCACGCACGAAGTCCACCACACGAAACAAGTTTTCTCATGATGAAGAGAAACATACTTTGATGCCTAAACTTAATATCTCAAAGAATAAGAATTATGAATCTTGGTTCTTTAATTGTAAAGTGTGAAACAAGGGTTTTGAAACTTTGGTAAAGAGTTAGGAAAATATTTTTCGCCAAAAGATCTTAAAAAATCTGAATTCAACAAGCCTTAAATAGTAAACACACAAATTTCGAGGAATCAAACTCTTTCGAATTAAAACAAAGGGTCGTTCGAACAAGATTTTATTGATGTTACAACAAAACCAAATGTGTTCGAACAAAATGGCTTATCATTCAAACGACCTTTCAAGATTCAAATGAAGTGTGAAATCCTTGACGAATATATTTCGTTTGATGGTCATTAGATAGTCGTTCTAACGATATCTTAATACTGTTCTAATGAAAATAATATTTTCGTTCTAATGAGCTTAATTCTCGTTCTAACTAGATTAAAATAAAAAACAAATTTTCGCTGAAAAATATTTTAAAAACAGTTCCAAATGTTTTGAGTTAAAAAATAAACACCGTTACAAATATCCAAGGACACATATTCAATATGACTTCATACTTGCGATATCCTTGGTACAAATATGGCATGATAAACATGACATGATGTATCCAATCTTGATGCTTGGCCACTATGTCTTTATTAAACATGTATTGGGCTTATGGGATTAACAAGAAAAGTCTATAGTATGACTCAAATGTTTTCTTGAATAATGCAAATTACATACAAATTGACTAAATTGGAAATTTTTCCTTACACGATCCCTAACCATGACCATTGTTCCATGAGAAATTCTAATTAAAATGTTGTCAGAGTTTTGGGTCATGGTTCACTATGGTTTGTCAAGGTTTGAAATCGCGGCCCTCAACTTAACAAAATTGACACCAAAATTCCCTCCATATGGGTTAAATTTGGCTCACAATCACAGTCTGGAACTGATACCATTTTCAGGTCTAGGTCACTGCTGGAAGGGATCACAAACTTTGTCACAGTATTTTACTGTGGTCAGAAGTTTGGATCGTGACCGTCGTGGTCACAGATTCGGATTGTCCCTCGCATCCCGTAATGATTCTAGATATATTACATAGCGGACGGATGATGTCTTAATGAGGAAAGCCATGTGATGACATTAGAAACCTTATGCTCAATGTGTGAACAAACCGTGGCTGGAAATGGGACTCATCATATGGGCAGATGAACCAATCCATATATCCACATATATGAAGACATTGGTATGATATTAATCCATGAGATATTGGACCCATCATATCTCGATAATTTCCTTTGACATACCAAAATTGACCTTATGATAACAAATGACCCAAACTCTGGGGACATGCCATGTATGATACTTCGTGTGAACACTATGTGGAAATGAACCTTCGTCTTCTTCCAAAGTGAATAATGAATCAACACTATTACATTTATTATAATTTACGATCTATGTAACTGCATTTTAAGAAAATGGTACCTAGGATATCTGATCTCTTGATCTCTTACTCTCCATGTCCCACGCGAAGAGAATGGACTCACTCCTTATAATGAAGAGGAATCCGTAAGAGACCCCGCGTGAATATGAACGGGCGGAAAAAGTGTGTTCGTGTGAGGACACAATCGTTGTGTGTTTCGCCGCCGCGATACAAAAAAAAACTAAGCTACTACTACACTTGACAAGAAAGCACAGCAGTAAGTCGGGTATCGTAAGAAATCCGCAAGGAGTGATTGAATTTTAGATGTTAATTGTTTAATTACTTAAGGAATAAAAGTGTAAAAGATGATAGGTTGGAAATGGTGACAAAAGAAAAGAATAAGTTAACGCTAAATTAAAGGAAAGCGAGGATCGGGATCGCATCCTACCACACGGATCGAAACAACTACTAACTAGAGTTAAGGCTCGAAAGCAATTTAATCGAGCATATCCAATTAAGCATAAACATCACACAATAAGGAATTTAAGCCAAAGTTGCGAGCTTAAACATTTAATGGAAAATGGTCGCACACGGATTAAATTCGGATTGTCCCTATAAACACTAAAGTTGTGTGACAAATAAAGTTAAACGCATAACAACACAACTTTAATACACGCGGTTTCAATTAAACGCGATTTTGTACGAAACCTAATTTTCGGAGCTCGGGGTCCAAAAATGGCGGAAATGAAATCCCGACCCTATTTATCTAAGGGTGCATGGTGAGTTAAACTAAATTGTGATAATTAAACTAGGAAAGCAAGAATTAAAGCATGTAAACTAGTTAGAAAGCATGGAAACTAAATTACAAGGCAAGAAAAGATGAAGAACAAACTATATTAATGGAGAGGAAGTGAATAGTTCAATCTTACAAAACCACATGGGTTGTCAATCCAAGAAGACGAGAAAATGAACTCTCCAAACCAAACCCTAACTAAAAACTATCTAAATCAGAATATGAGAGTCTCTCCTCTTATTACAACAAAAACTAGCTTATATAGTAAGTTGGAATAAAAGAAAAGAAGAAAGAAAAGAAAGAAAATATCTGCAGGAGAAAACAGGGGATCGATCGATCGACCCTTGTGGTCGATCGATCGACCCTCAGGCTCGATCGATTGATTAAGCAGTGGCAGCCTGCAATTTCCCCTATTTTGGCAAACTTTCCATCTCCGCTCAATTCTCCGTAACATTGTCATACAGACTCGGAATCATGCACCGTTCACGATCACATGAAGCTAGCGAGGAGAGCTACAACTTCCGTGTAGATGTCGGGCCAGGTAACCAATCTGTGAAATGACCGGATTGCCCTTGAACGTACGGTTGCGTACGAAAATTGCGCGGAATGCGTCCGGATCCCATACTTGGTACCTAAATACCTACAAAATCCCAATTATACCTCATATAGCATGTTAACAGTATAAACCGAGGTTGTCTAGTTAACGGGCTTAAATATAGCTTTTAAGGCACCCGAGGGGGATAAAATGCGTAGGTTCGACGGTTGAAATACGCAATATTTCCATCGTATCACACCCCCTAACTTACACATTGCTAGTCCCTAGCAATGAAATAGGATACAACAAGAAGAACAAGTAAACCAACACATGAGAGAGTACAAAAGTATGGTACAAAAGCAATAAAAAGATAAGGCCACTTTCGCGGGCGATTCAATTGCATTTAGCGTATGCAATAAGCCGTTAAACCCCTAGGTTACCCTAGTGGACGAGTGTCGTCTCGTGAGGGTTTTCAGTGATGGAACCCACAAACATCATAAAGTTTCCTCAAAATATGCCCAATCAAACATGAGACAAGCCCAATAATGGCGAAAAGGATTTCATACGCATTCTTAGCAAAGTGAATGAAGTCACACAAAAGTCCAAATCATTAACATTATCGAATGCACCTCAATGAATTGAAACTCTAACATATGGGAGGGGAGTGAGCATATGCAAAGTATGATTTGGTGAAAAACATAAATAACTCGGATACTAAATATCAAAGCATGCATAAAAGTAAATCCTCACGGGCATTACACTCATCAAATGATATCACTTGAAACGGGAGGGAACACACGGAACATGCGGGCATAAAGAGTAAATGTAATTGGAAACTAGGCCGCACACATGTCACAAATGAAGAACGCTATATATAAAAGGAAAAACTGTAATCTCAATGAAAGGATACCGCACACTAAAAGAGGAGAAATGCATTTTCACAGATTATCAAAACTATTATGACTTTTAAATTAAATGCACCCTAAGATCACATAGGACTTTATGGGGTTGTAATGTAGGTTTGGGGTTAAGGTACAAAATGAACGGTATATGTACGGATTCAAAGTGTTCGGAGATGAAAACTTGAAATAATGGAAAGAATGCGGGCAATACCAAAATTGGAAAATAAGTTCCAAACGAGCATTAGATATATCATCGGGGAGAGTAATCAAAGCTTATTGAACACTATACACAACATATACAACTTTCTCTTTTTTTTCTTTTCTTCTTTTTCTCACTTTTTTTTTCTTTTGCTTTCAACTTTCTCTTTTTCACTCTTTTTCTTTCTTTTTTTTTTCTTTTCACTTCTTACTCTTTTCATACTCAAATTGCAACCACACAACAATAATAACATTCAATTCCAAGCAACAATCCAAACAAGGGTATGTAAGGTAATATATATGGTATAAAACTCCAATTTGGAGTTGGATATGGGATTTTGGGTAGTGTAAAGAAAGGCTAGTATTTAGGCTCGATTGGGTTGACTAAGGAACATATAAAAGGTGAGGTCAAGGTCATATGGGCGATAAAACAAAGATGGCCTATGATCATTTCAAAAAGTATACGTAATTCTCGAGTCAAAACAATATATGAAAATCATGCTCAAATAACACATTTCAAGGATGAACTCAATTAATGAACGGTCAATGAAAGAATAGAGAGATTACCAACGAATTCAACGTTTTCAACGAGGAAAGAATAGTGTATAACACTCACAAACGATGAAAGGTACAAAGCTTACTCGGTGTAAGTATATACAATGCAACAAAAGATTACCGAGTTATAAAAATCTTAAACCAAATCAATAGAACAAGGAAAGTGCATATGCTCATGGGATAAAGTTTAATTCATGAAGTTATTCACAATATCAATGATTTAAGGACTAAAATCTAATAACTTCTAAAATCGAGAACATGCATCATTGAGTTGTCAATCGGATCGGGCAATTATTAAAATTTATCATCGGAAACAAGGCAAAATGCCCAACAAAGGAGAAAAAAGAAAGAAAATATTTTTGAATTGTTTTATTTTTTAACAAAAAGGCGTACTTAGTAACTAACAAGTAAGCAAATCCATGGACTACACATGAAATGGATAGAATATCCTACACATTTTGTGACCGGGCGGAAAAAGTGTGTTCGTGTGAGGACACAATCGTTGTGTGTTTCGCCGCCGCGATACAAAAAAAAACCCTAAGCTACTACTACACTTGACAAGCAAGCATAGTGTTAAGTCGGGTATCGTAAGAAATCCACAGGGAGTGATTGAATTTTAGATGTTAATTGTTTAATTACTTCAGGAATAAAAGTGTAAAAGATGATAGGTTGGAAATGGTGACAAAAGAAAAGAATAAGTTAACGCTAAATTAGAGGAAAGCGAGGATCGGGATCGCATCCTACCACACGGATCGAAACAACTACTAACTAGAGTTAAGGCTCGAAAGCAATTTAATCGAGCATATCCAATTAAGCATAAACATCACACAATAAGGAATTTAAGCCAAAGTTGCGAGATTAAACATTTAATGGAAAATGGTCGCACCCGGATTAAATTCGGATTGTTGCTATAAACACTAAAGTTTCGTGACAAATAAAGTTAAACGCATAACAATCCAACTTTAATACACGCGGTTTCAATTAAACACGATTTTGCACGAAACCTAGTTTTCGGAGCTCGGGGCCCGAAAATGGCGGAAATGAAATCACGACCCTATTTATCTAAGGGTGCATGGTGAGTTAAACTAAATTGTGATAATTAAACTAGGAAAGCAAGAATTAAAGAATGTAAACTAGTTAGAAAGCATGGAAACTAAATTACAAGGAAAGAAAAGATGAAGAACAAACTATATTAATGGAGAGGAAGTGAATAGTTCAATCTTACAAAACCACATGGGTTGTCAATCCAAGAAGAAGAGAAAATGAAATCTCCAAACCAAACCCTAACTAAAAACTATCTAAATCAGAATATGAGAGCCTCTCCTCTTATTACAACAAAAACTAGCTTATATAGTAAGTTGGAATAAAAGAAAAGAAGAAAGAAAAGAAAGAAAATATCTGCAGGAGAAAACAGGGGATCGATCGATTGACCCCTATGGTCAATCGATCGACAGTGTAAATCATGTCAGAAATAAGAAGGCTCGATCGATCGACCCTCAGGCTCGATCGATCGATCAAGCAGTGGCAGCCTGCAATTTCCACTGTTTTGGCATACTTTCCATATTCGCTCAATTCGCCGTAACTTTGTCATACGAACTCGGAATCATGAACCGTTCGTCGTCACGTGAAGCTAGCGAGGAGAGATACAACTTCCATGTAGATGTCGGGCCAGGTGCCCAATCTTTGAAATGATCGGATTGCCCTTGAACTTACGGTTGCGTACGAAAATTGCGCGGAGTGCGTACGGATCCCATACTTGGTACCTAAATACCTAAAAAAGCCCAATTATACCTCATATAGCATGTTAACAGTATAAACTGAGGTTGTCTAGTTAACGGGCTTAAATATAGCAATTAAGTCACCCGAGGGGGCTGAAATGCGTAGGTTCGACGGTTGAAATACGCAATATTTACGTCGTATCACACCCCCTAACTTACACATTGCTAGTCCCTAGCAGTGAAATAGGATGAAATAAGAAGAACAATCAAAACAACACAGGAGAGAGTAAAAAAGTATGGTACAAAAGCAATAAAAAGACAAGGACACTTTCGCGGGCGATTCGATTGCATTTAGTGTATGCAATAAGCCGTTAAACCCCTAGGTTACCCTAGTGGACAAGTGTCGTCTCGTGAGGGTTTTCAGTGATGGAACCCACAAACATCATAAAGTTTCCTCAAAATATGCCCAATCAAACATGCGACAAGCCCAATAATGGCGAAAAGGATTTCATACGCATTCTTAGAAAAGTGAATGAAGTCACACAAAAGTCCAAATCATTAACATTATCGAATGCACCTCAATGAATTGAAACTCTAACATATGGGAGGGGAGTGAGCATATGCAAAGTATGATTTGGCGAAAAACTTAAATAACTCGGATACTAAATATCAAAGCATGCATAAAAGTCAATCCTCAGGGGCATTACACTCATCAAATGATTTCACTTGAAACGGGAGGGAACACACGGAACATGCGGGCATAAAGAGTAAATGTAATTGGAAACTAGGCCGTGAACATGTCACAAATGAAGAACGCTATATATAAAAGGAAAAACTGTAATCTCAATGAAAGGATACCGCACACTAAAAGAGGCGAAATGCATTTTCACAGATTATCAAAACTATTATGACTTTTAAATTAAATGCACCCTAAGATCACATAGGACTTTATAGGGTTGTAATGTAGGTTTGGGGTTAAGGTACGAAATGAATGGTATATGTACGGATTCAAAGTGTTCGGAGATGAAAACTTGAAATAATGGAAAGAATGTGGGCAATACCAAAATTGGAAAATAAGTTCCAAACGAGCATTAGATATATCATCAGGGAGAGTAATCAAAGCTTATTGAACACTATACACAACATATACAACTTTCTCTTTTTTTTCTTTTCTTCTTTTTCTCACTTTTTTTTTCTTTTGCTTTCAACTTTCTCTTTTTCACTCTTTTTCTTTCTTTTTTTTTTCTTTTCACTTCTTACTCTTTTCATACTCAAATTGCAACCACACAACAATAATAACATTCAATTCCAAGCAACAATCCAAACAAGGGTATGTAAGGTAATATATATGGTATAAAACTCCAATTTGGAGTTGGATATGGGATTTTGGGTAGTGAAATGAAAGGCTAGTATTTAGGCTCGATTGGGTTGACTAAGGAACATATAAAAGGTGAGGTTAAGGTCATATGAGCGATAAAACAAAGATGGCCTATGATCATTTCACAAAGTATACGCAATTCTCGAGTCAAAACAATATATGAAAATCATGCTCAAATAACACATTTCAAGGATGAACTCAATTAATGAAAGGTCAATGAAAGAATAGAGAGATTACCAACGAATTCAACGTTTTCAACGAGGAAAGAATAGTGTATAGCACTCACAAACGACGAAAGGTACAAAGCTTACCCGGTGTAAGTATATACAATGCAACAAAAGATTACCGAGTTGTAAAAATCTTAAACCAAATCAATAGAACAAGGAAAGTGCATATGCTCATGGGATAAAGTTTAATTCATGAAGTTATTCACAATATCAATGATTTAAGAACTAAAATCTAATAACTTCTAAAATCGAGAACATGCATCATTGAATTGTCAATCAGATCGGGTAATTATTAAAATTTATCATCGGAAACAAGGCAAAATGCCCAACAAAGGAGAAAAAAGAAAGAAAATATTTTTGAATTTTTAACAAAAAGGCGTACTTAGTAACTAACAAGTAAGCAAATCCATGGACTACACATGAAATGGATAGAATATCCTACACCCCCTAACTTAAATGTTTCATTCTCCTCAATGCGCATTAAGAACACAACACAAAGAGAGGAAAGAACGATATTACCCAAAATTGGAGCGATCTCCATAAGCGCGAGTCCAAATGAAGCTGCAAAACAAGTTAGTACAAAGGATATGAAGAATATGTACCGATGTATTATGTTAAGAGAATCTATGTCACAAGTCACAATAATATAGAGGGGATGAAGTGCAAATACTAGATAAATTGATGGTGAACTTTTTGTTATTATAAAATGGAAGGTCACACACATCAAAATCCAATAAACAACCACAAACTACATTTTCATTTCTCATTTCATAAGTTCAATACAAAATCACTTAATACATTACAACTAGTGAAATTAAAGAAAAACAAATAAAAATAAAAAATAAAAAGTACAACATACTATCCGATCCCAGAATACAAAAATAACCCAGTACAGCAACAACCTAGTGGCCAGAACCACTAGGATCAGAGGGATCCTGAAAATGAGGAGGCAACGATGTGTCGAAATCACTGCGCTGCAGATGAAGATCTCTCATCATCCGCTGCATCATCCGGTAATCCTGTCTATGCTGTGCCTTCGCCTGCCTCTGCATGGCCCACTCATGCCACTGCTCGACGTGAAACTGCCGCTGGTCAGCCTGCTGCTGTGCCCACTGCTGCCGCTGCTCGGCCTGTAACTGGTCCAGGCAGGACTCCCAAGTCGCCCACCTGAGCTGGGTCTCCTCTCAGCGCTGGTCCTGCATGGCCTGGAATGCCACAAAGCGGGCATCATCATCAGTGTGTGGCGCGTGAGAACCCTCACCCATCTCCATCTCACGTATCTCATCCTCCTCGTCGTCCGGCAAGTCAGCCATCTCTGCCCTCTGTCTCTTACCCGTCGGTTGCCCCCACCGTGCTTCAGCATTTTTGAGATGTTGTCCTTAGAGAGAAGCCCAAGTGGGTCATGCTTACGGTCAACGTCCAACTCAGGAAAACCATGTGAAATACATATCCTCGTGATGAGGGAAGGAAAAGAAAGGTAAAATCTCCATGCGATCTCCTTCGCAATCGCGCACATCATGTCTAGAAAAATACTGGGCAAGCTGATACTACCCAAGCCATTGATCATTGTGTAGATCAATGTGGCATGCTTGTGACGAACCTCAGACCGGTTGTTCGTCACCATGAAGGAATGAACATTGATGTAGTGTAATAATCAAGGCAAGTCCTCCATCGCAGCTGAGCGGAAAGCACCCTTCTTCCACGCCTCGCCCGGTGCAAGGGCCTCTATCAATGTCCCTCGGCCGAAAATAGTCCCATCAAGAAAACTGACTGAATCTGCGGGAAGTGGAACATCCATAAAATCTGCTAAATATGATATAGTGAAGGGAATTCGCACCCCACGGACCATGACCTCGTATATAGTCGGCCCACTGCTGGCCTTTACCTCCACTAACGTCGCATAGAATATTCGGACCAATTCCTCATTGACGCGCCCGTTAGTAGCAAGAAAGGGCTCCCACCCCTGACGGCGCAACAGAACACGCGCCTCCCTCGGTATCTCCTCAAGGACCCACGCAAAGTGATAACCAAGCGGTCTCTCGGAGGTATAAAAGTGTGCGCAGAACCAATCTTGCTCCAGCTCGCAGCAGAAACCATCAACGCCCCCAGCGGGCACACACCTAGTAGACGAGTATTTCTTTGGTGCCATTTCAACCTACAAAACAAGAATTACACAATACAAAGCAAAGTGCAAGCACAAATTATGGTTAGTAGTGTACAAGTTGAAATGGTGGTGCAAGTGCTCAAAACCGAGGTGAAAATATGCAACATTGCGATGAAGAATGTCGGAATGCGACAAGGCATGAAAATCACCCAAGTGTGCGTCAAAAATTGGATTGAAATCTGTTTTAGGCATTTTGACGAACACTTGGCGTGCACAATGTGCGTCAAGGTTGAAAATACCGATTTGAACCAAAGAAATCACCCCACTCATGAACAAAAAAACAATGCAGCAATATAAACTTGTTCATGAGTGGATTTATATCAAGAATCATGAAAAACAAGGGTTGGAACAACAAAAAATCAGGGGCAAACAACCACATTCAAACATATGTCAATCTAGGGTTTAAACATGTAATTAGTGACACAAATCAAACAAAAGCTACAAATTCATGTAAAAGTAATGTAGATTATACCTTGAATATGTAGAATTTGGATGAAAATGGAAGAAATGTGCGTGGGGAAAATCTAGGGCACGAACTAGTTTGAGAGAGGAGAGGAGAGAATAAGAGAAAAGAGGGGAAAAAAGTAGCAGCCCTCGGCCTTAACCTGCTCGATCGATCGATCGAGGCCAGGCTCGATCGATCGATCGAGCAGGGCCAGGCACACTGCATCCTTTTTTAAATGGGGGGGGGGGGGGGGGGGGGAATTGCAATTCGGGGATAAATATGGGGTCTAAATATAAAATAACTATATATATATATATATATATATATATATATATACATAAAAATATGAAATAAAAATAGAAAAATAAAAATAAAAATAAAATAAAAATAATTACACATAGGCTTAAATATACACACATAAAGGCCTATGCTAACCAAAAAAATAAAAATATGTACAATGAGAAACACACACGCATGGTCACGACAAAATGAAAAATAAAATAAAATAAAAAAGAAAAACAAATGCAAATGCGTGAGAATGCGCATGTGAAAAACAAAGGAAAAAAATGTTTTTGTGACTTTTTTGATTGTTTTCTTAAGAAATGTGTGCCGGGATGCATAGTCTCTGCAAATTCAAGTCCGTTGAACCTACAAAAGAGTTAGAACCAAGCATACAAAAAGAAATAAAAAGAGATTAACTAATTATACTAGGCTAAAATTAAGAAAAACAAAAATGAAGAAGTTAGTATATACAACCTACACTTAGGATGTGCAATTAACTATATACCAAAAGTTTAAACTTTTGAGGGTCCATCCAAAACACAATTTGAATTTGGCGGATCAATGGTGGACCCTCCCGAACATGCATGCCTCCCGGAAAATAGGAATTCCGTTTGAACAACGGAAGGCATGTGGGCGGTGAAAGAAATGAACCATCGCCAATTTGAAATTCTGGGTGGACGATGGGGGATTTGGATAACAAGGGGGAAAGGTACACCTGAGGTCCAAGAAAATTTAACTCATCTCGCAAAGATTTTTCAAACGGAATGGGAGATGGTGCACACGTCGGGATACCATCCATCGAAAACAAGTCCTGTAAAGAGTCCTCATCGGTAAAAAGTGTAGTTTTAAAAGTTTCTACCGACTCATAGGAATCAACCAGTAATTCTAATGGTTCAATGACGGAAAACGTATATGGTAATGAAGTAAATTCAATCTCCATCAACATATCATCGGAAGGAGATTGAATTTCGGGGGATAGAGATTCACATTCGATGAGAAATTCTTTGAAAAATTGAGGTGAAACACAAGTTTCCACCTCCTCGTTGTTTTGTGCATAAGAATTCATCTCATCGCAAACTGCTCCAAGTCTCATTCCAGCATCATTTAAGCTTTCCAAACCTTGGGAGTAAAGAAGCAAAGTTTCTTCCAAAGTAGGCTTCCTCGGCTCAAGAGCCTCAGACTCCTCATTTGGTTGAAACTCGTCTTCGAAATTAATGAAATAAGAATCGCCATTAGATTCGAATAATGAATCCAACTCAAGCTCCCAATAACGATTTTCATTGCGATAAATGTTTTCAAGTCTTTCATTTTCAAGAAAATCTTGAAAATGAAAAACTTGAAAACTATCCCCAAAGTATGAATCATTAGAATAACCGTAATAACTATAATATTAGGACATGATTACCTCGTTGTTTGTAGATGGAGAATCCGAGAAAGAAAGTGAGCAACCGCGAATCAAAGTTTCTTAGCGCTCAAATATGCTATCCTGCAAAAAAGGTTAAAACAAAGAATACAAATACAAAAGGAAAAATACTACGAAATAATAAAATAATTACTATCTAAAACACACTCCCCGGCAACGGCGCCATTTTGTGACCGGGCGGAAAAAGTGTGTTCGTGTGACGACACAATCGTTGTGTGTTTCGCCGCCGCGATACAAAAAAAAACCCTAAGCTACTACTACACTTGACAAGCAAGCACAGCGGTAAGTCGGGTATCGTAAGAAATACACAGGGAGTGATTGAATTTTAGATGTTAATTGTTTAATTACTTCAGGAATAAAAGTGTAAAAGATGATAGGTTGGAAATGGTGACAAAAGAAAAGAATAAGTTAACGCTAAATTAAAGGAAAGCGAGGATCGGGATCGCATCCTACCACACGGATCGAAACAACTACTAACTAGAGTTAAGGCTCGAAAGCAATTTAATCGAGCATATCCAATTAAGCATAAACATCACACAATAAGGAATTTAAGCCAAAGTTGAGAGATTAAACATTTAATGGAAAATGGTTGCACGCGGATTAAATTCGGATTGTCGCTATAAACACTAAAGTTGTGCGACAAATAAAGTTAAACGCATAACAATCCAACTTTAATACACGCGGTTTCAATTAAACGCGATTTTGCACGAAACCTAGTTTTCGGAGCTCGAGGCCCAAAAATGGCGGAAATGAAATCCCGACCCTATTTATCTAAGGGTGCATGGTGGGTTAAACTAAATTGTTCTAATTAAACTAGGAAAGTAAGAATTAAAGCATGTAAACTAGTTAGAAAGCATGGAAACTAAATTACAAGGCAAGGAAAGATGAAGAACAAACTATATTAATGGAGAGGAAGTGAATAGTTCAATCTTACAAAACCACATGGGTTGTCAATCCAAGAAGAAGAGAAAATGAACTCTCCAAACCAAACCCTAACTAAAAACTATCTAAATCAGAATATGAGAGTCTCTCCTCTTATTACAACAACAACAACTAGCTTATATAGTAAGTTGGGATAAAAGAAAAGAAGAAAGAAAAGAAAGAAAATATCTGCAGGAGAAAACAGGGGATCGATTTATCGACCCCTGTGGTCGATCGATCGACAGTGTAATTCGTGGCAAAAATAATAAGGCTCGATCGATCGACCCTCAGGCTCGATCGATCGATCATGCAGTGGCAGCGTGCAATTTCCCCTGTTTTGGCATACTTTCCATCTCCGCTCAATTGACCGTAACTTTGTCATACGGACTCGGAATCACGCACCGTTCGCGGTCACACGAAGCTAGAGAGGAGAGATACAACTTCCGTGTAGATGTCGGGCTAGGTGCCCAATCTGTGAAATGATCGGATTACCCTTGAACGTGCGGTTACGTACGAAAATTGCGCGGAATGCGTCCGGATCCCATACTTGGTACCTAAATACCTATAAAAGCCCAATTATACCTCATATAGCATGTTAACAGTATAAACCGAGGTTTTCTGGTTAACGATCTTAAATATAGCGATTAAGGCACCCGAGGGGGCTAAAATGCGTAGGTTCGACGGTTGAAATACGCAATATTTGCGTCGTATCAGAATATACTCTCCACTATTGGTAAGTGTATAATGAAGTGGATAATTTCTCCGAATAAGAAATAGGGAATTCATTTAAGATCGGACTATTCAGTAGATCGATGTTGCATTAATACCTTACTAAGGAGGCAACACTATCGATGAGATCATATCTCAGATTAAGAAATATGACAAGGTTGAATGTGTGGTAAAAAGCACCCAAAAAGATAATGGTTGACCAATGTTGAGAGAGAATGGGGACATGGATAATTCTCCCAGGAAGGGGGATAAGAAATAGAATGGCGGACCTAAGGTCGATGATAAAATAAGCCCTAATAAGACCCATTGTCCCATCAACATTATTTTTAAAGAGTCGGTCTACATAATCTTGGAAAAGATTAAGGATCAATAATATTTCAAGTGGCTGAGGAAGATGGAAAAGGAACCATCGAATAGGAATAACTCCCCGATATGTTCCTAGCATAAAGACTACGGGGATAAAAAAGTAAACTCCAAGGCATTCAAGTCACACCCTGAGGAACTAACCTAAGAAGGTTATATAGATGAATACATAGAGAAGAAGAATGTAAAGGCCCGTGTGTAGAATAATTAAAATCCTGGTAATGTCTTAGACAATGACGAGATGGGACATAAGTTTTTGGTTATCCATCGTTCCTCAAGACCAAGTCAAATTCAAGTCAATGCCATATGGATGGAACTGAAGAAGGTTACCACAATCATGGAAGCTTTCAAAATTGACCCTTCTAAATATTTAAATGAAAACCATTATTGACCCAAAGATATCTACTATGATAAGTATATAATTTTCAACGAGGAGGACCCGGTTTGAGTTAGAAATACATATCATGATATGCTAATAATCACTCTAATACTTTTTAGCATGGTTGTGGATAAGCTACTAGTGGACCATGGGTGCTCTTTGAAAGTCATGTACTTGAAGTTGTTTAACAAACTCAACCTCAATATGGGGGACCTGAAAGAAGTGACCATATCCTTGATCGTATTCATCGGAAGGATGATAATCCCCCTGGGAAAGGTGGTACTTCTTGTACGAACTGGGAACATATCTGAGCTAATATAATTTCTTATAGTGGACATTGAGTCTCCATATAATGCACTTCTAGGGCGAGGATGGATACACACTTTGAAAGTTGTTCCTTCCACCTACCTTCATAAGATTAAATGCATTACCGACCGAGGCATAATTAATATACATAAAAACTAAGCTACCTCTTGACAATTCTTCATCGCTGCTATTAGACCCAAATAAGAAAAGAAGAAGGAAAATGTGGAGTGCCACTCCTAAAAAATATCAACTAAAGTACAAAAGACCTGGGTTGGAATAAATATGGATTTCCCCATCATATAGAGTCATGGAATCACTATAATACGTCATGTTCAACGAATCTCACCCACAAAAGAAATTTCTTATCGGTAGCTCACTTACCAATCACAAGAAGGAAGAAATGATCTTATTTCTCAAGGAAACTTGGATGTGTTTTCTTGGCAGCCATATAATGTGCTTAGAATTTATATTGAGGTGATGTTCCACCCACTTTACTTAGACTCAACTTTCCCACCAATCATGCAGAAGAAGAGCCAAACAACCCCTGAAAAGGCTAAGGCGGTAAAAGAAGAAGCTGGAAAACTTTTAGTAGCAAGGTCCATCATAGAAATTTAATTCCCTAAATGTATTTCAAACCTAGTCGTACTTAGAATGATCAATGGAAAGTGGAGAGTCTCCATTCATTGCACCAACCTAAACAAAGCATGTCTTAAGGATAACTTTGACTTCCTAAAGATTGAGCCATAAACGAATGAGTATTTTAGACATTTATTCAGGATATCATCTGATCCCCCCTATTCAGTCCTAACCAAGAGAATATATCCTTCTTCACTAACCCTGGCCTTTACTACGACACTATTATGCTATTTGGGTGCAAAATGAAAGAGCAATTTAACAGTGGCTGGTTACCAAGATTTTCAATCATTAGTTGGGTGATACCGTGGAGGTATACATATATGACATGGTCGTGAAAGAATATATGTAAGAGAAATTTTTATACTTGTTCATGTTTTATTTTTATTTTTGGCATATCCTGCCCCTACATGACTTCTCAGGACTCAAAGATAAAGTTGAAAAAATTTGAAAGTTGGAAGAATCATTCATCTCAACATCCTTGGAAGAAGTTATGGTTTTGATTGGTAAAATGGTTTATTTATTATTTCCGTGGTATAAGAATTTTTAAGAGGTTACTTTTTCTAAAAAGGATTGAAATTTTCTTTTAGATTTTTTTTTGAAAATTATGATGCCTAGTTCGAACGAGATCGGCTGTCATTCAAATGAATGTCATTCGATACCCACTCGAACGAGATCATATGTGTCGTTTGAATGATATACATGTTCGTTCGAATGACCACGTGATATTTTTTTTAATTAGATCTAGTGCAAATATTTCATACATATCCAATTTTAACCAACTATTTTATAAATAAGGTTAATATGATTAGATTTCTGAAGAACTCTTTTTGTAATAAAAAAAAACACCTCTTTTGAGTTCTTTTTGTGATAAAACACCTCCATAAACATTTCAAACCCCTTGGGATAATTTAGATCACTTTACCAAGTGACGATGAAGGTTTCCATCTTATAAACCTTTATGGAGAGAAATATCTATTGTTGAATTGTGAAACCTGATTTTCACTACTAATGAAGATAAGACTAATCGTATGACATTGAGAGTAGACCACTACTTGTGGATGACTCAGGATCGAGACGTATTGTATTGAAGGTTCTTAAGGCTCTGTGCATCTCACTTAGATTGTCTAAGTTTTGTAAGTCAATTATTGTTGAAAACATTTAAATAGTGTTGAGTATATGGTTTTCCCCTTTATAGGGACTTTTCCTCATCACTTGTGTTGATTGCATACTTAGTTTGAAAATTAGAAATTGACAAATCTTGTATGCACACCTAATTTAATTGAAGATAAAATTTGATGAAGATTGGATTTTTGTATGTGTTAATTTAAGATAAAACTAAGTCCATTGAATCTCTTGTGAGAGTGCACCAACAATCAATGATTAACTTATTTAATTTAATTCAACTTTTTAATCCCAAAAAATCTTAACTCTTACAAATAAATTATGACAGACTAATTAAATCAAACCAAGCATGTATATTTAATCATAATATGAGGAAAAATACCCCAAAGGGGCAGAACCATTTTTATTTCACTATAATTCATAACAACTTACAATTACAGATAAATATAGTGAAACACGAATACCCACAGGCATTGGTTCGTTATCGTCAGTGTTGTCAACAATAAATCCCGCAAGAGCTCTAATTCAGCAATGGAGAACAACCTTATTCTCCACAAGATTACTCCAAAAGAGTAGAACAGTTATATATAGGGTTTATAAGACTCAAATATATGTTTGAGAATGATTTGTGAATAAAAAAGGTTGAAAAACCATGAAAATGAAGTTTGGAAATATGCAGCAGTTCTGTAAAAATGTGAGTGGCAAAGACTTGAAAATCTTGTAGAATGGGCACTACTATAAAAAAAAATCGAGGCGGCGCGTTGCTCGAACAAAAGCAACTATCGCTCGAACGATAAGCCAATCTTGCTCGAACGACATCAACGACATTTTTTCCCTTCACGTCTACACTTAGAAAAATTTCTTATTCTGAAGTAAAAATAATCCAGACCCTTTCCAAATATTTATGCAAATAATAGACACTCAAAATAAATTATTTTACCGTAATTGGGAGTGGAGTAGTGGGAATAGTTGAAGTGCATGTTGCATGTTGCATGATGCACATATGAAGATGATGGATGCAAGGATTCGGATCAAGGCCATCATGGATGATTGTGTTGACATGCCTAATGTAGCGGTATCAGACATACTAACCCTGATCTAGGACATAAAGAAAATTTCCTAGATTCTAACATGAACATTTATAAAATCACGTCCTTATAAATGTCCCCTTGTGTCTATGCCGGTACATACATGAAAAATCCGAATTATACTACCCAAATAAAAACCAAAGGACAAACAATTTAATATCCCTATTAAATCCAAAAACTGGAAATACTAAATAACATGTCTTCAAACAAAATTCAACATCTTTAAATCTCCAACTTTCCAAACTTTCTTTGTCATCATCAGGGTGTACAAAAATAATCCTCAATTTTATACCTACATACATGAGACAAAAAACAATACCCGTGACGTGTAACAGATTTAGATATAGTGATAAGCAAAAGTTAACATCAATTAAGCTTAAGCCAATCACTATAAAATTCTCCACCGTAATTCATTCTCCCCCTTTTTATGATGTCCCCAAATAGAAAAATATGAAGAACATAAATAAATGCATATGGAGAATGTCACATGGTAATCAAACATTCTCTTTTTGAATTTTTCAAAATTTTTCTCACAAAATATACGGAAAAAAATCACACCATGAAAGAACACGAAAACAACCGAGTCAGTGATAGTGGAAATTTAGGGATGTGAACAAATTCGACAGGAAAATCAATACATACAACCATAACATATGTGCATGATGAATTTTGAATATGACTAATGAATGAACTCAACATCATCCTTAGGTGTAAAAATTTTGTAAATAAAAGAAATTGACTCAATCAAATCAGCAAATCAAAGCTCACAGTGATTTCATCACCAATAACGTCCAAAACGTTGTAACGATTTTTCATGACTTTCAAGGATGTGCAAACCCTTTTTTCATTTCTTTCCATCCAAAATCCCTCATAGATAATTATGCATTATATTTTTCTTTTGAGGTGATGAAACTAAAACCTATTGGCCCATTTAATTTGGCATATTTTTCTCTTTATTGCCTTTTAATTTTTTTTGGCTCTTTTGAAATGGTGGCTTTCAAACGAGTTAATTTTCTACTTTCGCAGCCCTTTCCCATGATTCACTCAACATATTTTGTTGCAATTAAATCCTCACAGTAAATGATTTTACATGCACTACTTTTTGTCAAGTTTTATCGCATTTTGGTCGTTGTATAGAAAGAATTGAGATGGAAACACTCAAGATAATATGTGATTAACAAGTACAATACTCAAACAATACCGTGCATGTGTACAATAAAGGAGATAAGGATCCAAACATGTAGAGGATATCACTAAACACATCTCAAAGTCTCCAAACAATGTAAAGCACATGGATGAAATGATGTAGCATCTTAAATCACTATCAAACAGTCACGTGGAATATGAAATGAAGTTGTGACTATGGCTTCTTAAATGTTCATCCATAAATGGTGTAAACAAAATACAAAACTCTTTTGGTGTTTTTTAAAAAAAAATTATAAAAAGAAAATATTTTTGATTTTTCTAAAATTTTCAAAAATAAAATATATTTAGATTCTTTAAATTTTAAAAAAATAATAAAAAACAAAAGACAAATAATGATACGAATGATACAATATAGATATATATATAAGATGATAAGAACATTAGAAATGCATACTACTCTAGACATGGTGACCACCCCTCAGTCAATTGCTCAAATTCCTAATGACTTCCTAAGACTCTCGAATCTAAGGGTGTTTAAAAGGCTTTGTGAAAATATTGACTAACTAGAGGTCGGTAGATACAAAACTAAGGATACGACCTTCTCTTCTACTAACTCTCAGATAAAGTTCTCGCGTATCCTAATGTTCTTTGTGCGTGAATGCTGGACTGGATTACGAGATATGTGTATTGCGCTCGTGTTATCACAAGAAATAGTCATGGTGTCCTGTGATATCCCATAATCCTCCAATATCTTCTTCCTCCATAGAAGTTGTGTTCAACAACTCTCGTTAACTATGTACTCAACCTTCGCAGTGGATAAAGAGATGGAGTTTTTCTTCTTGCTCAACCAAGAGACAAGAGCAGAACCAAAGAAGAAACACCCACCTTAAGTGATCCTACATCAATCCGCATCCCCAACCTAATCGGCATCTGAAGAGGTGAATAAATAACCATTGTTATCAAAGGAATACCAAATGCCATGTGAGAGGGTCCCACTAACGTATTGGGTAATACGTTCAAGTGTGAGTAAGTGTGACTGATTCGGGGATGCCTAATATTGCGTACAAACTCCAACACTAAAGGCTATGTCGAGATGACTAGTAGTCAAGTGGATAAGACTTCCTATCATGCTCTGCTATAAGGTTTGCTCTAAGTCCTTACCTAAAGTGTCCTTGCTAAGCTTTATTGAGGTACCCATCGGTGTACGTGCGTGCTTAGCAGAGTCTACACTAATTTTCTTCACAAGGTCTCTAGCATACTTGGATTAGGAGATGAACGTCCCATCCTCTAGATGAAGAACTTCGAGACCTAGGAAGAAAGTAATCTCACATACCATGCTTGTCTCAAACTCACTCTTCAACTCCTCCTCAAATTTGTGAGCATGATGGGAGCACATGGATCAAAAGGCCATGTCATCCACATAGACCCGGGAAACCAAAATATCATTGTCATATCTCCTAATGAACAATGTCATATTAACTTGTACTCTCTTGAAGCCATGAGCTAAGAGATAGGAAGTAATCCTCCCGTACCAAGCATGCGATGCTTGCTTCAAACCATACAAGGCTTTCCTCAGATAGTAGATGTGATCAGGGTGCTTAGGGTATTCAAACCCTTTTTGTTATTCCACGTAAACCTCCTCCTGTATAATTTGATTAAGAAAGGCACTCTTGACATCCATTTGATATAACTTGAAGTGCAAATGACATGCGGTGATGACTAATAAGCGGACAGACTCAAGCCCCGCAACAGGAGAAAATGTCACTTCAAAGTCTACACCCTCTATCTGTGTGTAGTATTGAGAAACTGACCTAGCCTTATTTTGGATAATAGTACTAGTCTCGTCCACCTTATTATTGAAGATGCACTTAGTACCTATCATATTTATCTCACTAGGTCGGGGGACCAGTTCCCAGACATCATTCTTTCTAAACTGAAGAAACTCATCCTTCATAGCACATATCCAGTAGTCATCTTTGAGTGTTTCCTTATAATTCTTGGTCTCAACTTTGGACGTGTAGCAAACATGGATAACAACGTTCTCTAGCTGAGCACGAGTCTTGACCCCTAGAGTGGGATCTCCTAAAATAGCAGTAGAATCATGACTCTTGTGAACCCAAGAAGGAGTGTCCCCTAAATCTATAATAGGGTCCACCTGATGTGTGGGAGTCACAATGGGATCATTAGTAAAAAGTGCATCATCCTGAGATAAAAAGTTAGAATCAACAAACGCCGACGGTTCCTTATCTTTCACTGTGACAATTATTGAATCCATAACCTTAGAGCTAGTCAGGTTAAAAACTTAATATTCTTTACTAGACGATGAATATCCTAACAATATTCCATCGTCGTTCTCATAGTCGAACTTTCCTAATTGATCTCTATCTCGTAGTATGTAGAGTTTACTCCCAAAGACACGAAAAATGATAGGATGGGCCTCTTTCCAGTCCATAATTCGTATGACATCTTAAGTGTGTGTGGACGAAGGTAAATCCTATTCACCATGTGGCATTCAAAATACACCGCGTCTGCCCAAAATCTCCTAGCAACTCTTCAACCTAGAAGCATAGATCTAGCCATCTCCTGAATCATCCGGCTCTCCCTCTCAATAATCCCATTTTTTTGAGGAGTCTTCACAGCAAAAAATTCATGTTTGATCCCGAGGCTATCATAGTAATGATCTACTTTAACTTCCTTAAACTCAGTGCCATTATCACTACATATTCTATTGATAGTGACTTCGTGTTTATTTTGCAGGACACGACACTTGATCGTAAGAATTCCAGAACATCGAAATTATCTCTCAGAAAATCTACAATCGAGTAATGAGACAAATCATCTATCATGACAAGGATATACCTATTACCACCTAAACTCTCATTACAAGTAGGACCCATAATATCCATGTGTATCAACTCAAGAACTTGTGAAGTGGTAATGGAATTCAACTTCGTATGGGGGCTACGGACTTGCTTTCCCAACTGATAGGGTCCATAAACCGCAGAAGTTGGATTTCAAAATGATGGCAAGCCACATACTAGGTCCTTTTTAGCTAATTTCTCCAAATCTCTAAAATTCACATGACATAGACGTTGATGCCACAGATCTATAGGAGTGATCTTGGTGCTATTACGGACAAATGAGGACTTGGGAACAATCCCATAGCAATTATCTTCGGTCCTCACCCCTTGTAATAAAAGTTTACCGACTTGATAAAAAACATTGCATTCATTCCGATCAAACTTAAATTCAAAGTCAGTGTCGCACAACTAGGTAATGCTGAGAACGTTTGACTTAAAACCTTTGGTGTTCAAAACATCCTCTAGCTTAGAAAATCTTGGTATTTCTACAGTACCTCATCCTATTATGCTAAATTTTCTTCTGTCTCCAAAGGTGACTTTACCTTCCTTGTGATCCTCTAGGTAGGTAAAAAATGAGACATCCATTTCGTGTGCCTGGAGCACCCACTATCAAAATACCATTGAGAATTGTTATGTGCTTTAAGAGAAACATGAAAAACAAGGGCTTTTGCATCGAGTTTAGGTACCCAAGATGAGGTAACCTTTTCTTTTCCCTTGTCATTGTTGGCTTTAGACGTGATATTAGAAGTGTCCGCTGACGGCATAGAAATCTGTTGGAACTATTCCATTAGATTATGAGAAGTGGCGATTAAAAACTCAACCTTCTCTCTATGACTAAAAAAATCACTAGTGTCACGTGGTGGGGAAAATGTACGTTTTGTCAGACCCAAACTATAGCAAAACTCCCTAAGATGGCCATTTATTTTACAGTAGGTACAGAAGTACACAGTCGTTGCCAACCTTAGATTGATTTTCTTGGCCGAACTCTTCTCTGACATTTTTAATGATGGCTATATGGATTCGTAGTAAACTCGGGAATTGGTTATGGTGTCACATGGGATGTGGAGGCACCATCAAAACCCATTCCCTTATTTTCACCGAAACCTAAAGCAGGTAGGAGGAACATCTTTCCCATCTTTCGAGATCTATCCTCTATTTTTACCTTGACCTCCTTGGCTATCTCAAGATCATGAGTAAGATGGGGTACAAGGGCTTCAAGTTTCTTACGAGTGTCCATGGAGGTCTGGATCTCACTCATAAGACTAGACATTTTCCTTTATCTTTCTCTAAACATTTGTCTCTCTCATTAAACTAACTCTCTCTCCACAGAAACTCTCTTTCTCTCTCAATGCAAACAGTCTCTCTCAAGGCGGTGCTAATGGATGAATCTATATCTCATCTCTCCCAAATATTTCTATAAGGCAACTATCCTAAGTGCTAATGCTTTGTTACACATTTTAGTTTTAAAATAATCAGCACATAAATCAACATACGCACGTCGTAGATTACTCTCGCTTTCACTTGCAGCATCCTCCCCTTCACTCACATCGCTACCAATGTCTAGGTGTTCCTGTGAAGTAACATCCTTATCATCTTAAGGCTCACTGTCAGAACTCACGCGACGAGCCATGAATGCGTGAAGTTACATTTATGTGGTGACTCGTCTCTAGAATCCACCAACTCGACCTCACTATCATCACTAAAGGAGGCATTAAGAGCAACTTTATCTTTGCCTTGACGTCCCAACTTAGTAGGACACTCAAAAGCCTTATGACCATTATCGTCATGCTCATAAAATCTCTTCTCGTCTTTCTTAAGCGCACCCTTTTGCATCCTTTTCAGACTTATGTTTCTTAAAATTCTTTTTATCTTTCAAATTGTCATTTTTCTTTAATTTGAGAAATTTCTTAAAATTTTTTGCAAATAAAGCCAAATCATCTAAGTTAAAATCAAACTCAGAATCAGATATATCTTCCTCTCTTTTCCTATACGAATCTCCTCTCTTTCTTGTTAACCCCTTACTCTTCTTCACCTGGGCTTTAAGTGCTACCCCTTTATCTTTTGATTTTATCCTATTAGGAAACATGTCAATTTCATAAGTCTGGAGGTCTCCTACCAATTCTTATTATTTCAGACTACTCAAATTTCCTACAGAATTTAGTAGAGTGACTTTAGGGGTAAAATGCTTAGGCAGTGATCTCAAAATATTTTTAACTACACTATCATCAGGAATGTGTTCATCTAAATTGAAACTTGTGTTAACAATATCAGATAAGCGAGCATTGAATTCATGAAAAACACTAAGATTGAAGCATGTTGATTATCTCAAATTATGTAGTTAAATTTTGCAATTTTGATCCTTTAACTGCATTAGTTCCTTCATGGGTAAGTTGAAGAACATCCCATGCTTCTTTAGAGGTGGTACATATCATGATGCGTTGAAGCTCGTCGGGGCTGATGTTTTCAAAAACTGCACTATGCCCATGTGAGTTATATTTTCTCCATTTAAATTCATCATCAGTCCATATAGTCACAGATTTTAAAATGGTTACATTATCTACAGTGACAGTGGGAGGCGCCCACCCTTTTTCACACACAACCTAAACATGTTCGTTAATGGCCTTGCTTTGATACCAATTTTAAAGTGCGCCAGCAATCAATGATTTATTTGTTTAATTAAATTCTAATTTTTAATCCCAAAAAATCCTTACTCTTGCAAACAAATTGTGACAGACTAATTAAATCAAACCCATCATGCACAGTCTATCACAATATGAGGAAAAACCCCCCAAAGGGGCAAAACCATTTTTATTTCACTATAATTCATAACAACTTACAATTACAAAAAAATAGAGTGAGATACAAATACCTGTAGGCATCGGTTCATGATCGTCAGTGTTGTAAGTAAGACATCCCACAAGAGTTCCAATTCAGCAATGGAGAACAATCTTCTTCTCCACAATATTACTCCAAAATAGTAGAATAATTATATCTCGGGTTTATAAGACTCACATATATGTTTGGAAATGATTTGTGAATCAAAAAGGGTGAAAAACCATGAAAAACGAAGTCTGGAATATGCACCAGTTATGTAGAAACGTGAGTGCCAAAGACTTGAAAATCGTGCCGAATGGGCACTGCTATAAAAACAAAAATCGAGGTGGCACGTCGCTCAAACGAATAACCATGTAGATTGAACAACTTCGCACGAGATGCCTATGTCGCTAGAACGACAAGCCAATCTCGCTAAAACGACGTCAGTTAGATTTTTTTTCTTTCGCCTACACACTTAGAAAAATTTCTTATTCCCAAGTAAAAACGCTCTTGACCCTAAAAAATATGTTATAAAGTTCCCAAATATTTATGAAAATAATAGACACTCTAAATAAATTATTTTACCATAATCAGGAGTGGAGTAGTGGGAATATTTGAAGAGCATGTTGCATGATGCACGTATGAAGATGATGGATGCAAGGATTCAGATCAAGGCCGTCATGGATGATCGTGTTGACGTGCCTAATGTAGAAGTATCAAATAACTATGATCTAGGACACAAAGTAAATTTCCAAGATCCAAACTCGAACATTTATAAAATCATGTCCTTACAGCTTGCATTCTCAATATATAAGTGTAACGACACAAATTTCCAATTGAGTCTTATGTAGCTTTGGCTCAATTCCGGAAAAAAACATTTAAGTCATAGGATAGTGTTCTTGTCTATCCTTCAAGCCTATGACAAGTTTGAGTTGAAGACGTTGCGTCCTACTTATCAAGAGAACATGATTGTCGAGTTTCAGTGCCATGTTTCACGTCATCAACATCGTATTTCAAGTCTCCAAAGGTATGAATGCTTTTATATATTTATAGGAGACTTGGAATAATTTTATAATGGGTGTAATTTTATTTTAAAATGAATTTTATTGTCAAAAGGTTATTTTAGAACTTTTAATAAAGTTTTTGGGCTTAAAATTGAAAAATGAACTTTCTGGGATTTCGTTCGATATTTTTGTTCCAACGAGTTTTTCGTTCGAATAGGTTTGCCAATGAATTTCACTTTTTGGCCACTGGAACATCGTTAGATGGTCGTTCGAATGAGACTTCGTTCGAATAAAAATCTCGTTCGAACGAGATTTCTGGCGGTAAATTTTTTTGGGCAGTTTTCTCCATGTTCCCATTTGTTTTGTCCCATTAACTTTTGACAAAATTAATATGTGCGGGAGAAAACATTGGAAAACTAACTTTTGATATTTTTTAAATACATTGGAGAGAACATTTTTAGAGAGAAAAGTTTCTTAGTTCATTTGTTTAGTGTTTTTGCGTATCCATGAACTAGTTCCAATAAAAACACTTACACCCAAAGTTTAGTTTATCCAAGTTTCTACTTCTATATATTTTCTTGGAGTTTGCTTGGCACCGGGTTCACTTTTCTACCTAAGAATAAAAGAGTTTAGGTTTACTTCTATATCCCTCAAAGAAGAATAATCTTTGATTTTGCAGAGGCATTCTCACATGGTGAAAGGCACCATATGTGGTTGATGGTTACTTTCTCTCAATTGGTTAACTCCAAAGTTTCGATGGACTCCGGGATTACTCGCTAGGCGGAGGTTGAAGTTCTAAGGAGCGCGTCAAGGCCTGAAGGGAGTCGAGTCGGTTGTGTAATTCCTCTTGTCGAGTCTTTGTAAAATCCATACAATACTTAGTGAATTTGTTAGGCCATGGCCGTCCGAGTTTTTTTATTTTTCTGGATTTGGGTTTTTCCTCGGACATCGTCGTGTTATGGGATTGTGAATTTATTTTATCTTTTCAAAAAATCACATAGAACTCATGCTTAGGGTAAAAAGATAAAATTGGGTTTAATTCGCATTCTTGATTAAAATGGTGTAAGTTTAATTATTTGGGTAAATTTAGTTTAAGTTAATTTAATTCAAGTTGGTACTAAATTAATTGGATAATATTCTTGTCTAATTTGTTTAAACTTTATAATTAAACTAATTTGAGTTGAGTGAATTTAAAGTATCTGTGAGTTCACTTTAATTCAGTTTGTTGTGTTTAATTTTAATTATTTTTAAGAAATTAAAATTTGTCATTTGTGTGTGTTGTGTTGAACCATCTTTATTCCACACTTATAGGAAATAAAAGTGAAAGTTTTCAAAATTGGGCGTACTTTTCCTTTTTCAAATTGGTATCAGAGCCAGAGCGGTAATTTATTGCATTAAGGTCCTTTTAAATATTTTTTGTTAAAAATGGTATTTCTCCATTTTCAAAATTTCCTATTTTCAATGGTTCTAACTACGCGTATTGAAAAGTGTGTATGAAATCGACACTAAAATATATCGACGAGAGCTTTTGGTTGTCAGTTGTTAACGGCTGGTACCCACCCACAAATTTGGTCGAAAATGAGCGGGTTCCTAAATTCGTAGATAGACGGAGTGAGAATAAATTTAAATTTTGTTAATTTTAATTTCTGAGGTTTAAATGCATTGTTTATCGTGGTCACACTTGATGAATCATGACGTATCATGACGTGTGAAACTGCTTAGGAAGCTTGGGATATATTACAACTCAATCATGAGGGAACTACTGTCGTTAAAGCTTCTAAACTCCAAAACCTCACCACTCAATTTGAAACAATCAAAATGAATGAAAAGTAAATATTTGATGAATTTTATGCTGGACTTTTCGTTATAGTTAATTCATCTTTTAATTTGGGAGAGAAAATACCAGACGGCTGAGTAGTAAAGAAAAGTTTAAGGTCCCTACCCGAGAGATTTATTCCCAAAGTGACCGTTTTAAATTCTTTACCCCTCTTGAACTCTACCAAACTTGAGGAACTAGTAGGTGATTTACAAACTTATGAAGTAGATATGTTCCCCTCCAAAAATGAAAAGAAAATTGATAAGGACATTGCCTTGAAAGCCCGAAAAGAGGAAAAATAAGTTGGGGATAATGAGAGTGATTGTGACTCGGAGGACATGGCTATGTTTTCTAGGAAGCTTCATAAATTTATTAAATTTAGTAAAGATAAATTTAAAAATGGTTTTAAGAAATTTGGAAATTCTAAGCATGACAAAGCCGAAAAGATCCCTTAAACTTTTAATGATAATTTAAATAGGGACGAGTCTAATAGGTGTTACGGTTGTGAGGGTTATGGACATAGGGAATTTGAATTCCCCACTAAACTAAGGAAAGAGGGTAAATAACCAATTTAATATAATGCTACCTTTAGTGATAGTGATAAGGAAGAGGGACCCTCTTCCCCCTTTGAGCACAACTTCTTCACGTTCATGGCAAGTCAGGTGAGCACCAATAACGAATCTTCCCATGAATATATACAAATACATGACACTTTCGAGGTTAAAGTTTATGATTCCCTTGTTTTTGATGGTTGTGAGAGTAAAGAAGAGAGATAGAGTAAAAATGAAGAAGAGGTTGATGTGAGTGATCTTAAATTTTCATTTCAAGAACTATAGGATTAATCTATTAAATTGAAAAGAGAAAATTTGAAGTTAAAAACTAGTTTAAAAGGGAGTGATAAGGTCGTTGATGAGAGTGCGTTAGTTGATGACCTTAGGAAACGAGAGAGAGCTCTTCGAGAGAAGCTTGAGTATATATAAGGCGGGAGAGATAACCTTAGAGGTTTGATGGTATCCTTGAAAAAGTATCTTCTCGAGTTTGAAGAGAGAAATGGTTTTCTTGAGTCTAGGATTGTAGAGCTTGAGAAGAAAGTGAGAGACTCAATAAGAGTCAAATTTGATTTGGAGAATCGTTCGGAGAAATTAGATAAAATCTTAAGAACGGTCCAAATTAAAAATGACACTTGTGGTTTGGACTTTGATTCTTGTAACGATTACACTATTAAGCCAAAACCAATGTTTTAAGAGAATCTTCTAGGAACAATGTTATAGATCATTCCTTATGTAAGTCTATTCACCGAGTCTTTAGGTGCTCGCATTGTAGTCGAAAAGGTCATCTTAGGAACTTTTTTTTTATCTTAAACGAGGTCCTAGAAAATCCCAACGTAAGGCAACCGAGGTAGCTAAGATTCCTATATCTCGAGATCGTCATTATTTATTAGCTTGGATTTGGAGATCCGACTTGGTAGATTTACAAAATTGGATTTTTGATTTTCATTTACTTTCACACGATACCTCCCTTACAAAATCTAAAGGTTGAATGTGTTAGTTTTTTGCATACTTTAGCTTTTGTGCTTCACACTCTATTATCATGCTAATTGTATGATTGTTTATCATTTTCTAGTCATTGCCTTATCTTATATCTCATGATAGAATTATGATTTTTGTTTATCTTTTGTATTATAATTCTTTCATTTTAGTTTACAGTAAATGAAAAATACAAAAACATATTGTTTGTCTTTTGAGTAAATATTTTTTATGTTTGGTTACAAATTTTAAAAACTCAAAACGATTTTTGTTATGTGTATTTTAGTTTGACACACTTTATGTGGCATATACTTGTATTCGAATCCTTTCCTTTTCGCTTCCATGTGTCTAGAAATTTTTGTTAAGATTATTAATCCTTAAAATGTTCTTTGTCATGCATGCATACAGTAGTTGGATTTTGTGTTGTTCAATGGATTCTATTTTTATATGCCTCAATTCACACATGCACGAGTTCATTTGAAAGTTAAATGTCACGTGTATATTTGAGCTAAGTGAGATGTTCTCTCATCAATTTAGTCATCTACATTTTGCTATGACTATGGAGGATTTATGAATGTAATAACCGTTTCCCGGATGTAAAAAATAGAAACATATGTTTATCCGGTGCAGTAGTTTATCAATGGAATCGAGTTGTGAAAGACAAAAATACTTTGTGTGAAAAGCCATCATTGAATTTTAGGCCTTAAAAATATGGCATTAAAAAGAATATTTGCCAAGTCCGAAATTATTTAGTTAATATGTTCAAAAGAAAAGAAAAGAAAAATGATGAGGAGTTTGGTTGGATATATTAATGGGTTTGCACAATGACTTTGAATCCTAGTTAAGCTTTTATTGTCATGACTCTATTGGTTTGTAGAATCATCAAAATTCTAAGCTTATGTGCATTGTGTATATTTGTTCATTGAGTTCAATTTATATTGTCACATGAGGCTATATCGAAATGTGATAAAGTTTTTAAATCAAATTAGAACTCCGTGAACATGTTTTAAGTGATTGGGTCTAAATTTAATTGTTATTATCTCACACGCTACACTTCCGTTTACCACATATATTTGGACACATTTCTACCATACGAGTGTGAAAAGCTTAATGTTTTTTGTGTCATACGTGGTGTTTATACCTATATATATGCGCATTAGTGCTATTCATTATGTATACATATATTGGGTATTTTATCTTTTTTGGTCTTTGCCATTTTAGCTAGTCCACCTATACTTTAATTCATAATTGGTATCTAACTAGTTGAAAAATGTTTGTTTGATATCACATGATTAGTATCTTATTTGTCATATTGGTATGACTTGTTTTTGCACCTAGTTGGTATCCATTAATATTTGTGTGGATTAGTTCGTGCTATAATTGCCCATATGCTTTTGTGCTCTTATCACTTTATGCTTAATCATATTTAATTTTCTTCCCATAATTTATCCCTTATGTAGTTGTTAGGGGGAGAAATGGTACTTATTTAGATTGGGGTAGAATGTGTAATTAATTAATTCATAATCCTTTGCCTATTCCTGAACAAAAAGGGGGAGAAGTGGTTTCTAAACCTTTAGTTTAGAAGATTTAACTTAGGGGGTGTCACGGTCTTCTTAGGTAGATCATACTGGTTACAGGGGGAGAATTGGTTTAGGGGGAGTATTTATTTTAATTGCATTTAATCTTTTGATATTATCTATGTGTTTAATGTTTTGTTTAAGTGTGCAGGAATTATTCTAACGCCAACATTCACCGACAAAGATAGTAATCATCCTTGGGTTTTTGATTCAAGCTTGTATTTTTTATTTTTGGGTGAGAAGTTTTTGAGTCTAGTAGACCTTGATGGCCCTTTAGGATTTTTGTTTGGTTTTTGTCCCCGAATAGCCAAAGGGGGAGATTTGTAAGGACACAAATTTTCCATTGAGTCTTATGTAGTGTTGGCTCAATTTCGAACAAAAACATTTGAGTCATAGGATAGTGCTATTTTGTATCCTTCAAGCCTATGAAAAGTTTGAGTTGAAGACGTTGCGGCCTACTTATCAAGAGAACATCATTGCCGAGTTTCAGTGCCATGTTTCACATCATCAACATCATATTTCAAGTCTCCAAACGTACGAATGCTTTTATATATTTATAGGAGACTTGGAATAATTTTATAATGGGTGTACTGTTATTTTAAAATGAATTTTATTTTAAGAAGGTTATTTTAGAACTTTTAATAAAGTTTTCGGGCTTAAAATAAAAAAATGAACTTTCTGGGATTTTGTTCGATATTTTTGTTCGAACTAGAATTTCGTTCGAAGAACTTTGCCAAAGAATTTTCCTTTTTGGCCACTGGAACATCGTTAGATGGTCGTTCGAACAAGACTTCGAATGAGATTTCTGGTGGGATTTTTTTTGGCAATTTTCTCCATGTTCCCTCTTCTTTTGCCCCATTAAATTTTGACAGAATTAATAGGTGCGGGAGCCAACATTGGAAAACTATCTTTTGAAATTTTCTAAATACATTGGAGAGAACATTTTTAGAGCAAAAAATTTCTTAGTTCAAAAGTTCATTTGTTTAGTGTTTTCGTGTATCCATGAACTAGTTCCTATAAAAACACTTACACCCAATGTTTAGTTTATCCATGTTTCTAGTTCTATATATTTGCTTGGAGTTTGTTTGTCATCGGGTTTACTTTTCTACCTAAGAAGAAAAGAGTTTGGGTTTACTTCTACATACCTCAAAGAAGAAGAAGCTTTGGTTTTAAACTGGCATTCTCACATGGTGAAAGGCACCATGTGTGGTCAATGGTTACTTTCTCTCAATTAGAGGACTCCAAGGTTCCGATGGATTCCGAGATTATTCGCTAGGCGGAGGTTGAGGTTCGAAGGAGCGCATAAAGTCCCGAAGGGAGTCGAGTCGGTTGTGTAAGTCCTCTTGTAGAGTCTTTGTAAAATTCATACAATACTTAGTGGATTTGTTAGGCCATGGCCGTCTGAGGTTTTTTACCGATTTGAGTTTTTCCTCTTACCTTTTCGTGTTATGGGATTGTGAATTTATTTTACCTTTTGCAAAAATTACCTAGAACTCATGCATAGGGTAAAAAGATAAAATTCGGTTTAATTCGCATTCTTGATTAAAATGGTGCAAGTTTAATTATTTGGGTAAATTTAGTTTAAGTTAGTTTAATTCAAGTTGGCACTAAATTGATCGGATAATAATCTAGTCTAATTTGTTTAAACTTGATAATTAAACTAATTTAGGTTGAGTTAATTGTAATACCCCGTATTTTTATAGCTTTTAAATTATGGGATTAATTAAATTTAATTGAGATAAATTAATGTAATTTTAATCCGGAATGTTGCTTTAAATATTTACTAGCGTGACGAGAGTTAGTAATTATTGGAAATTTGATATTTGTTGAATATTACTTGATGAGTATCGTAATATATGAGATTTATTGTTATAATATTATCACGTGTGAATAAAATGACAATTATGGAAATTTAAGTCGGGACGCGCCTGTGTCGTGTCGGGACTAAATGTTGATTTATAAAAGTGAATAAAATATAAGTTGCTCATATGGTCGTTTTGAGTGCGCCAACGTGTTCGGAAGGGTCGAGATAGTCAGAAAAGTGTACCCGGGGGTTTAGTTTGGATCTCGAGGCATTTTTAGGCCTAATGAATACCCTGAGAGGGTGTTTTGGACATTTCGCAATTATGGGTAATTAAACCTACGAATTTTATAGAGTTATATCAAATGGAAAGTGTCATATTTTAGGTTTAACACAATGAAATACTAATGACGGCCATTAGAGAGGAAGAGGAGAAGCTCTCCAAGGAGTTCTAGGCCAAGAACACCTCCGATTTCACCGCCGTCACCACCAACGCGTAGATCGCGCGACGGGGAACACAACCACACCAAAATTGTCCGCAAATCAGAACTGAAATTTTCTTGGAAAGTATCTATCTTGCTTTTATCAAGTTAATGCATCCTTTTATATTAGTCTTAGGTTGATTAGATTAGTATTCTTGAAGAAAAACATAAATTGGAGACACAAATTGCATGTTATAATGTTAGAGGTCATAATTCTGGAAACCCATTTCACATATAGAGGATGAGCCACGAAATTCCTTGATATTAGAAATAGAAAATCTGGAAAAAGAATGAAAGAGATTAAGTTAAAGGAAAGATTGGGGTTCATAAAAATGATGTAGAGTTTGTCCCTTTTTAACCCATGATTCTTGAGGAAAATTCGCATGTGTTACGTAGGAAATTGTTTAAATGGGAATACAACACTTATAGTATAATTGATTGGGAGTTTGGGACTGTAACATGATGATTTGGAGGAGTTTGGGGTGAGAATCCCGTAACTGGGTTGGCTGCAGAATCTGCATAACTGCTTGATCGATCGATCGAGCCCAGAGCATCGATCGATCAAAGATTTGATCGATCGACCCCTTTTATCGATCGATCGACCCTCCTGGGAAAAATGCATTTTTTCTCGTGTTAGCTTAATCCGATTTTATGCGTAGTAAACCTTGATTAGGGTTGCTAGAATATAATGGAACATAAAGTGGACCAGTAGGGTCAAGAGAAAATCCCATAAAGTGGAACTTTAATACGAAGGGAAATAAAGGATAAACGGGGAGACTTTCAGACTTAAGAAATCATACGTGTGGTGATTAAATAATCGGAACATCTATTAAGTTGGATTAGAAGGCAAGAGAGGGCCTACTGAAATTGCACTTAGATAAAGGAAATACTTCGAGAGACAAAAAGTGAGTTAAAAATGACTTAACTACGAGAATAAAGAAGAATGATGACGTTATACGATATAATTGAGTAAAACGCGTAATAACGGATGATGATAATTTTGGGTCGTAAGAGTACCTAATTTAATAATGTGGATGTGAATACATATTTATATATGACGGTGTGATTGTGCATATATATTATTTCTGTGTAAAAATCGTACCCGCGCTACTTGCTATCCCTGAGGTTACCGCGCTGGGACAGTCTTATCTCGATGTGACCTTTATGGGGGATATTAACTCGTATCCTAGAAGATAGACATCCTTGGTACAGGCTATCGAGTCGATAGTTCAGACGGTTCTAAGAGGCGTGAGGGTATGTACTGACCTCTTAGAGACTTAGAATCTATGCTTCGCCTCAATGTTGTTTGTGTTTGTGTTAATACAGTTCGAGAGTGATTCCGAACTAGTATTTCCCTTAGTTTGTGTGATACGGGGACTTTATAACAGAGTATTCCAGCACCATAGATTTTATGTGGGGTGCCGTTAGTATATATATAATTTATGAGTGATTGGTATATATATACTTAGATATGGAAATCTAACACCATAGATTTTATGTGGGGTGTTGTTTGTATATATATATTATACGAGTAATTAAAATATATATGTGTAACTATATGAGAACTTTCTACTGAGTAAAATAGTAGTTAAGGAAAGTATGAAATTTAATCAGCCTCATTATAAGTATTCGAAAACGTTACAATAATACGAAATTATTCTAAAAAAAATGTAAGAAATCTTGGAGAGTTAGACTTTGCTAAAGTGTATATCATAACCTTAATTCCACGTGTTAAAACTTATGGGGAATAAATTAGAGAGATTGATGGGGCTCATTAGTATGATAGATGTGCGCACTAGATGAGAGGTGAGAATTCTCAAGAGAGTGTCGCTTACTAATATGACTGTTGCATTAGCCGGTAGCATTTTAAATACTTGCTAAACTATTTTTTTAAAACGGTTCTCCATTCGGGCTCTATCCCGTTTGCTGTTACTTCTTCTCTCTTGTGTCTATATATATATATGTATTACAGGTGCCCAGCCACATGGGTGTCTTACTTAGGATTCTTTGGATGGGACGCGCTGTAACTTTTGTGGGAGTTGCAGGCCATTGCTTAGACGACCTCATTGTTGACTCTACTTCTAATTCAGCTTTATCCAGCAGGGCATGTGTCGCCCCATTTCCATTATTTAGTTGGGATTGTCAGAGATTGTAATTCTTTTTATTTCAGTATCTTTATTTTGGGATTGTTAATGTCAGGATGTTTTCCTTAGTATTTTAATGTTGGGATTTATCATTGTTGGGTAAACTCTTGAATGATCATTTTATTCTTCTACTTATTGTGTGACTATTAAAAATGTAAATGGTTAAAGGTTTTATAACCGGATTTAATAAAATGAGAATAAGGTTTTAAATGGTTTTGACACTTAGCTTAATTAATTAGGGTGTTTAAATTGGAAAAGTTTTATTTTCGACAGTGATGCTGAGAATGAACCAACTGTTCACCTTGAATTAATTTAATAAAGGAGTGATCGCCCGGTATTTAATTAGGCGGGGTGTCACATTAATTTAAAGTATGTGTGAGTTTACTTTAATTCACTTTGTTGTGTATAATTTTAATTTATTTTAAGAAATTAAAATTTGTCATTTATGTGTGTTGTGTTGAACCATCTTTATTCCACACTTATAGGAAATTAAAGTGAAAGTTTTTAAAATTTGGAATACTTGTCCCTTTTTCAAATTGGTATCAGAGCCGGAGCGCTAATTTATTGCGTTAAGGTCCTTTTAAATATTTTTTGTTAAAAATGGAATTTTCCCATTTTCGAATTTTCCTGTTTTCGATGGTTCTAACAACGCGTATTGAAAAGCGCGGATGAAATTGGCACTAAACTATATCGACGAGAGGGTTTGGTTGTCAGTTGTTAACAGGTGGTCCCCACTCACATATTTGGTCGAAAATGAGCGTGTTCCTAAACCCGTAGATAGATGGAGTGAGGATGAATTTAAATTTTGTTAATTTTAATTCTCGAGGTTTAAATGCCTTGTTTAGCGCGGTCACACTGGGTGAATTTCAACGTATCATGACGTGTGAAACTACTAAGGAAGCTTGGTATATATTATAACTCACTCATGAGGGAAGTACCGTCGTTAAAGATTCTAAACTCCAAAACCTGACCACTCAATTTGAAACCATCAAAATGAATGAAAAACAAATATTTGATGAATTTTATGTTAGACTTTTCGATATAGTTAATTCATCTTTTAATTTCGGAGAGAAAATACCCCACGACCGAGTAATAAAGAAAATTTTAAGGTCCCTACCCGAGATATTTATTCCCAAAGTGAGCGTTTTAAATTCTTTACCCACCTTGAACTCTACCAAACTTGAGAAACTAGTAGGTGATTTACAAACTTATGAACTAGATATGTTCCCCTCCAAAAATGAAAAGAAAATTTATAAGGGCATTGCTTTGAAAGCCCGAAAGGAGGAAAAACAAGTTGGGGATAATGAGAGTGATAGTAACTCGGAGGACTTGCCTATGTTTTCTAGGAAGTTTATTAGATTTTTTAAATTTAACAAAGATAAATTTAAAAATGATTTTAAGAAATTTGAAAATTCTAAGCATGACAAAGCCGAAAAGATCCCTTAAACTTTTAATGAAAATTTAAATAGGGACGAGTCTAATAGGTGTTACGATTGTGAGGGTTATGGCCATAGGGCTTTTGAATTCCCCACTAAACTAAGGAAAGAGGGTAAACAACTAATTTCATATAATGCTACCCTTAGTGATAGTGGTAAGGAAGAGGGACCCTCTTCCCCCTTTGAGAGCAACTTCGTCGCGTTTATGGCAAGTCATGTGAGCACCGATAATGAATCTTCCCATGAAGATATACAAATACAGGACACTTTCGAGGTCAAAGTTTATGATTCCCTTATTTTTGATGGTTGTGAGAGTAAAGAAGAGAGAGAGAGTGAAAATGAAGAAGAGGTTGATGCGAGTGAACTTCTATTTGCATTTCAAGAACTATACGATTAATCTATTAAATTAAAAAGAGAAAATTTGAAGTTAGAAGCTATTTTAAAAGGGAGTGCTAAGGTCGTTGATGAGCGTGCGTTAGTGGATGACCTTAGGACACGAGAGAGAGCTCTTCGAGAGAAGCTTGAGCATATGTATAAGGCGAGAGAGATAGCCTTAGAGGTTTGATGGTATCCTTGAAAAAGGATCTTCTCGAGTTTGAATAGAGAAATGGTTTTCTTGAGTCTAGTATTGTAAAGCTTGAGAAGAAAGTGAGAGACTGAAGAAAAGTCGAATTTGATTTGGAGAGTCGTGCGGAGAAATTAGATAAAATATTAGGAACGGTCCAAATTAAAAATGACACTTGTGGTTTAGGCTTTGATTCTTGTAACGATTCCACTATTAAAGACAAAACCAATGTTTTAAGAGAATCCTCTAGGAACAATGTTATAGATCATTTGTTAGGTAAGTCTTTTCACCGAGTCTTTAGGTGCTCACATTGTGGTCGAAAAGGTCATCTTAGGAAGTTTTCTTTTGATCTTAAAAGAGGTCCTAGAAAATCCAAACGTAAGGCAACCGAGGTAGCCAAGATTACTATATCCCGAGATTGTCATTATTCATTAGCTTGGGTTAGGAGATCCGACTTAGTAGCTTTACAAAATAGGATTTTTGTTTCTCATTTACTTTCACATGATACCTCACTTGAAAAATCTAAAGGTTGAATGTGTTAGTTGTTTGCATACTTTAGCTTTTGTGCTTCACGCTCTATTATCATGCTAATTGTATGCTTGTTTATCATTTTCTAGTCATTGCCTTATCTCATATCTCATGCTCTAATTATGATTTTTGTTTATCTTTTGTATTATAATTCTTTCCTTTTAGTTTACGTTAAATGAAAAATACAAAAAGATTTTGTTTGTCTTTTAAGTAAATATGTTTTATGTTTGGTTAAAAATTTCAAAAACTCAAAAAGATTTTTGTTATGTGTATTTTAGATTGAGACACTTTATGTGGCATATACTTGTATTCGAATCCTTTCCTTTTCGCTTCCATGTGTCTAGAACTTTTGGTTAAGATTATCAATCCTTAAAATGGTCTTTGTCATGCATGCATGGAGTACTTAGATTTTGTGTTGCTCAATGGATTCTATTTTTATATGCCTTAATTCACACATGCACGAGCTCATTTGAAACCTAAATGTTACGTGTATATTTGAGCTAAGTGAGATGTTCTATCGTCAATTTAGTCATCTAGATTTTGCTATCACTATGGAGGATTTTTTCATGTAATTATTGTTTCCCGAATGTAAAAAGTAAAAACATATGTTTATCCGGTGCATTAGTTTATCAATGGAATCGGGATGCGTAAGACAAAATTACTTTGGGTGAAAAGGCACCTTTGAATTTTAGGCCTTAAAAATGTGGCATTAAAAAGAATATTTGCCAAGGCCGAAATTGAAAGCAATATCTCTCCCATTTGGATATCCTTCCCTAACTCCCTATACACGTTATCTCAAAATCATCCTTATTTTCAATCTCCCAAATAATTGGAAAACCACTCAATCTTTATGCATCCACACCCGACATCAATAGGCACGTCGTAGCTCGTGTTTGTGTAAAAGTGGATCTAACTAAACATATATCCAAGAGAGTTTGGATCGGACGCGAAGACAAAGGGTTTTGGCAGGAGGTGAGTTTTGAAAATAAGCCAAAATACTGCAGAAATTGTTGTAAAAAGGGTCATGATGAGGACTCTTTTATTTTTTTGCTTCCCAATCAAACTGGCAAGGCTAAGAACAAAAAAGATTTAAAACCCAAAAATATTCTGCAAAGAGTGGATAAGGGAGATAAGGAAGATCCCCTTGTAGTCAAGCAAAATGACTAGCTAATCCAACTTAATGAGTCTACCACTGCAAATTTCCTAGAAGACAATAATGAGGTAGATCAAATTGCTCAAAAAGAAGAGGTTTAAGGCCAAAATAAAACTCTGCTTTAGGGATAAATGAAATGGAAAGCAAAAGGTGGAAATAAAGAAGACAATCTCGTAGTTAGGCAAATAGGTCATTCTAAATAAGGAGAAGAATCCAACACCGCAGACTAGCTAGAAGATATGAATGAGGCAGGACAAATCGTACAAATAGAGGATGTGGAAGATAAACATCAATTTCTTCTTCGGGGTATAAGGGAATGGCCAGCTAAAGGATCGAAATTTAAAGAGCATAATACTATGAATAACAATCAAGAACTTGGTTATTCAGATGCTATAGTTGTATGTAACAGTTTATTATCCCCCAAAAGCACTGATATCCCAGTTTTTTTAGAAGAACCAAGAAGCAAAGCCTTTGTATTTAACTGATGAGGAAGGCGAGGCAGGTTTCCACAACACAATGATTGAGGATCTCCATCTGTTTGCTTCATAATTAGAAGATACTCTTAGTTCAAAAAAGAATATTGGCCTAATAGAGAAGCAGAAGCCTAAAAGAACAACCTATTTTGTTAAAGAGAAGAAAATTAAAATGCCAGATCCGATGTTCAAAAGAATGACAAGATCCACATCCAAAGGTATCTCAAACTCTAATCCCTCCAAATCTCAATGATAAATTTAATTGTTTGGAACATTATAGGGGCATTAAAGAAAACCTCTTCCAGAGGGCTCAATCTCCTAAAAAAGATTTATAAAACTCCATTTTTTGCTCTTCTTGAACCTAAAGTTGATATGGGAAAATTAGACTGCTACAAAAAGAAATGAAATTTTAAAGGATGTTTCTCTAACTTAAATGGGAATATATGGTTGTTTTGGCGATTTAATGTCTCTGTAGTATGTCTCTTTGATCACCAACAACATCTTACTTTAAAAATTAGTCATCCAAATGTCTAGTATCAATTGGTGCTAAATATAGTCTATGCAAATTGGACCAAAGAGGAAAGATCTGACCTATGGGATCAGGTGAATTATGTATCAAGTCTCAACTAGGATCTTCCTAACATAGTTGTGGGATATTTTAATGTTGCGGTGGATCAAAATGAAAAATTAGGAGGGAATAATATAGAAAAAGGATCAGTAGATGATTTTATTCAAGCTATAGAAGAAAATGGTCTCATTAATTTGGGCTATAATGGCTCAAAATTCACATGGTGCAACAATAGGAAGGAGGAAGATCTAATCATGGCCAGTTTAGATAGGTTCTTAGCATGTCAAGCTTTCTTCTCTAATTTTCCTTTTTCTAAGGTCAACCATCTAAACAGAACAACTTCAGATCATGCTCCTTTACTTCTCTCTATTAAAACTTCATAAGATTCTTTTCCTAAACCTTTCAAGTTCTAACAAATGTGATGTAATCACCCACAATTTCTAGATCTTGTCCAGAAATCTTGGGAAGAAGATTTGCAGGACTCAGCTTTAGGAAAGTTTGGAAAGAAACTCCAAAGATTAAAGGGGGTTCTAAAGACATGGAATAAAGAGACCTGTAAGGATGTGTTCCAAATAGTAAAAAACATAGAAGATGAAATTCTTCAACTGGAGCTCAACTATGATTTAAATAGTAATGAAGACAATAGAATGGATTTAAACAAGGGGAGAGCAGACTTAATCCATGCTAAAAAAATGAAGAGGATTTTCGGAGACAAAGAGCTGCCAATAATTGGCTCCATCATGGAGATGCTAACAATAAGTTCTTTCATAATTTTGTGAAGGCAAAAAACCAAAAGTTATATATTCATTAATTAAAAGATGAAGCTGGTGATACACTTGATGATCCAGAAGCAATTAAGAAGCACATCTTGGAGTTTTACAAATCTCAGCTTACAGTATATCCATTTATTCCTTTGGCAGATGTTAGTGATACTATTCCTTCTCTTCTAACTAAAGATATCAATGAATCTCTTGAGGCTTTTACCAATGAAGATAAAGTATTAGCAGGTATTAAAGACTTAAATGACCAATCTGCTCTAGGGCTAGATGGATTTGGAGGATACTTCTATAGGTCTTCCTGGTTAATTATAAAATATGATTTGACTTGTGCTATTGACTATTTTTTTGCAGAGTTTGATCTTCCCTTTAGTTGGACTAGTACATTCATTGTGCTAGTTCCCAAAGTGAAGTTTCCAAAGAAATGTGGGGATTTAAGGCCAATTAGCTTATGCAACTTCTTATTCAAGATTATTACAATGATTTTGTCCTCTAGAATCTCTTCAGTGCTTCCATCTATCATCTCTTCTATCGAAAGTGGATTTATAAAACATAGAGCTATTCAAGAAAATGTGATTCTAGCAAAAGAGATGGTGCATAATTTAGGGAAAAAAATGTCTTGGGGGAAATGTCATATTCAAATTTGATATGGAGAAGCCATATAATAGAGTTCACTAGGGATTCTTGATGCAAGTTCTAAGAGATTTTAGTTTTGGAGAGAGGTGGATAAACCTTATTTAGAGGAGTATATCTAACAATTATTTCTCTGTGTTAATTAATGGCCAATCTTGTGGTCTTTTCAAGTCTTCTAGAGGTTTAGTCAAGGGGACCCTTTGTCTCCTAGCCTCTTTATCCTTGCTGCTGATTTTTTTAGTAGAGGCCTCAATAAATTGATGAATTCGATCCATCTCTCCATATTACCATTATAGTGGTACTCCATTGATATCTCACCTGTCTTTTACTGATGACATCATTATTTTCAGTAGAGGAGACAAAAGAATGATAATAAACCTAAAGAAACTCTTCCACTTCTATTGCTGTCTGTCAGGGAAATTGATCAACACTAGTAAAAGTAGCTTCACAATGGCTTCAAATTGTAGACATGCCTTTAAATAAAAAGTGTCTATCTTATCAGGTCTTTCTCACAAAGACTTGCCTCTAAAATATTTAGGTTGTCCTCTTTTCAAGGGAAGAAACAATATTAAGTATTATGACAACCTCATTTTTGCTTTGAGATCTAGAATTTTTGGATGGCAATTAAAAACTCTTTCTTCTGAAGGTAAAATGATTTTTTAGCATGTCTTATCTTCTATTCCTTCATACTTATTAGCCTCTATTTTTCCTCTCAATGTAGTCATTCTAAAAATTCATTGAATTTTCAACAAGTTCTTTTGGGGTGGAAGTGAAGTAGATTGATGGAAACATCAATGGGTGAAATGAGATATCATCTGTGGAGATTTCAAAGAAGGTGGTCTGGGAATGGTTGATCTTTTTAGTCTTTCAAAATCATCAGTTATGAGTGCTTTACTGGAAAATGAAAACAAATATTTCTCTTTGGGATTCTTAAATGTCTAACATATATAAAAACAGTTGTATCCAATCTATTGAGACTTCGAACACTTGGAAATTAAAAGTCTATGGATGGGCCTTAAATTATGTTTGGAATTTGGGATAAAAGATGTGCAAATTGAGTCAGACTCTTCATATGTGGTGAACTTGATTACTCAGAACTAGAAACCTCCTTGGAATCTCATTAACTGTGTTCAAGACATTAAAAACAGTCTTATGAATCTAAACTTCTCTATCACTCATTGCTTTTGGGAATCAAACATGGCGTCTAACACTCTCGCAAAATTTGGCTCAAAATCTCAATCTGATCTTATTTTCAATAATCTTTTGGATCTTCCATCCAAGGCTAGAGGGGCTATTAAGTTGGACAAGTTAGGTTGCTATTACCTGAGATCCTAGATTTGTTCTTGGCTATTCTTTGTAATGGGGCTATCATAAAGCCCCATATTTATTATTTTTCTTCTCTTGCTTGTAAGCCAGCTTTGCCATTTGGGAGGGGCTTTTTCTCCCCTTTTAATAATATGTTTGGGGATAATTTCCCTATTTAAAATATATATGTATATACACTTTTTGAAAATACATGTCTCAATGTATTAAACCTTTTTATTTCAAAAAAGTTATCTGATACCAATTGTCCTTCTCATCTTTACAAAATAATCATATTGTATTTTATGGTTAAAACTAGCATATTCTTCCCATTCACTCACCCAACAATTTATAATTATTTAAAAAACCTCATTCACTTTCAAATGTTTATTACCTAACATTCATTAACTCACACTAGATATGCTTAATCTTTACTTAAGACTTTCTTTCAACGTACATGCATATCGGGTTAAAGAATATTCATTAACATTGAAAGCCGTATATAACACACACACTTGTGTTATTATGGGTTTAAACCTCATTAGGTAGCTTAATTACCCATTAAGTCACTTTGCTTAACTGCTTCACTTCCCTTATGGACATTTGTCATCATTCTTAATTTACTTGTCCGCATTCGTTAATCAGAACTTTAATCACTCGTACAAGTTAGGTTATCTTTATCTTAGAACCCATACCTCATCATGTTCCCAATTATACCATTTTCTTTTGGATTTAACAAACAACCATAGACTTTGTGGCCTCTCACCATTGATATCCTCCGACATATGCTACTGCAGTTACTTTGGGGTCTTTCACCACTAGGGATGTCATGCCCTGCTCAATTATATCTTCGGCATCCTCTGAATTTTCCATTATCTTTTCAATGTGCTCAACATTATTTCAATGTTCCCATTATTTAACATTTACGGGCCGAAGCCTAAAGCCTGGACTTAACTGTTTGTTTTTCCATTAACGCTTGGAGAATTATTATATTTTCCTTTAAGTCCTTTATTAACACATACATTGATTTTATACCAAAAATTATTCATGTTTTATGACTTAATTAATTTTCATCCATACCAGTGTAAAAACAATCATCAATATTTTTAATTTATAAAAATGTTCCACTTTAAGTAAATTAGCAATTTATCCTTTTTATTGACAAACTTGCAATTTAATACTTTAACAAATTCCATTTTTCATAAAGGTAGTTAAAGTTTTCAATTCAATACTTAAACACGTTTAACCATTAAAACACTTATTCATTAGCATGCTTCACTCAACTTTTACATTTTTTTCACTTTACGCACAATTAATATATAAGTTCGCACATTTTATATATTAAAGCCTCATTTTCCACATATTTGATAAACAAACTTTATTTGTTTGGAATTTTACATCTGAACCCCCATTTTACCAACATTTACACATTAACCCATATAATTTCTTAATTATGAGTTTACACACTTTATTTTTGGGGTTTTATATCTTAACATCCATTTAACCAATATTTATACTATGATCCATACTATTTTCTTATTATGAGTTTACACACTCTAAATAACTATTTAAAGTAAAAACATTCCTTTACTTTAAAGCTCTTCATTTAATGTAGTAAAACACATATTCATTCTACAAAATGGCATGAACAGGCTTAAAACACTACTATTAACCCAACTCCCTTTTCTTCTTTTAAAACACACTTTTAACACATTTTATTTCATAAAATGATCTTGAATAGTGTTCTGGAAATTCATACACCTTTAAAACGCATTTGAAATCATACTTTTAGTACCGATTTTAGCACAAAATGATGGCATGAAGACCAACTAACTCATGGATGCATAATCACTTATATTCTACGCATTCTATGGCTAAAATAAGTAGAATAACATGCTAAAAATTATAACTTTTCTAAACTTAATTCAAGGCTAGAAAATCCCACCTAAATGTCTTCAAAATAGTGTAGGAAGTAAAGAAGATAGTTGACTCCTCCACCTCCAAAGGTGGCCTTAAAGGGAGTCACAATAACTCCTCTTTCCAAGCTCCAATGGGTGATCCATCAAGCTCCATGAAATCCTTCTTGTAGCTCCAAGAATCCCTCTACAAAACCTCCACCCAACTCTAACAACTTCATCTTTTTCAACCCATCAATACCCACTTTAGTTTCCATGGTGTTATAAGGTGGTTCTAGGCTCTTTAATGGTGTTTTCATGGTGGTTTAAGGTGGCGTATGGGGGTGTATTGGTCCGGGGCATATTTGCCCTCTCCATGAAAGACCAAGATTAGAGAGAGAGAGGGTACAAAATGTGATGGAAATTATCAAATCATATCCCAAACTCTCTATATTTAAATACAAAACCTTTCAAGACTTTTCATACCATAAATGTCAATGCCACCAACCCTCCTAATGAGAAAAACTCAAAATATCAAGGTCTGAGGTCTTAGAGATGTCGACATGTGTCCTAGATCAAGGATACAAAACGAAGACAATGCCAAAATATTTTTACTATATTTTAGATCGAAAATCTGCTAAAAATTGGTTTAATTGATTTTTTCCAGAGATGTTGAAGAAGGGAAAGTTGCTCAAAATTAAATTCTAAGTCAATTTGAAGATTTACATAATTTACTGAGCATTTTAATTTTTTGATGAAAATAATTTTTATTTATTTTTTTACTTTTGACCCCATGGTATTTTTATATGCATTTTTATGGTTTCATATATATGGTCATTTTATTTTTGTAACCTTTCAATAGTTCTAAACAATTGGCGCAAAGTTGCACTTTTGCAGTGTCGCTTACGTCAGAAAGTGTTAGATTAACTTTTTTTTTTACTTTGCCTCTACAGGGTATTCTTCCTTATATTTTTAGAGCTCCAAAAAGGTAGTCACACTATTTTTATCCCTCTCCAATTGTCCTATAAAATTCGTGCAATTTTGCATCCTGCGCGACACGTGCTGATAAAAATTGCGTTATATTAACCATGACCGCATCACAATCATTCCTTCGTATTTTCGCATCAAACTTAACCAACATACTTACTAGGACTATTAGAACTTAAATATGCGTCCATGCGAACCATGCGATGTGGGCATTTTTTGTCTCCTTAATTACTTTTCGTAATGTGTAATTTTTCATGTTATTTGACGTAATTCCCTTATATATCCGTTCCTCAAATTTTCCTTTTAATAAAATACTTCGATTATTTTTAAATACTTGTTTTTTTAGGGAGGGGTACTATAGTCGAAGTTGAATCAAAGAAAATCCCAACCAAATTGTGGAAATAAAAAATATCCATCAACCTAAAATAGTTTGGAACGTTAAAACGTTTACGAGGATGTTGGCAGCACTCAACCTCTTTATCCCCAGATCCTCTAAAAAGAGGTGACCTTTATTTTAGCTATTGAGGAAGGAGAAAAACCAAATATTGATAAAAGAATGTTCAAAGACACTCGAGGATATCAAGCTTTACATAATCCTACCCCCCTGTTTGTCATCCAAAATTTTAGTGATCCAGTATACTTGCATCTCTCGATGTCCGACCACGTAGTCAACTCGGCCTTCATTTGCTAAAAAGAGGGGAACCAAGCCCCTATCTATTATGTCATCAAGATATTATTGGAAGAAAAAACTCTATTGACGTCTGAAAAAGTTGTCTTATTCATTAGTGATGAGATCACGCAAGTTAAAGTGTTACTTCAAAGTGCATTTAGTCATAGTCATAACGTGCTTTCTGCTAAAGGAAATCCTTATAAAGGTCAACTTCTATGGACGGATGTTCAAGTGGTCAGTGGAACTTGGGAGGTTTGATATCCATTTTTAACCCAGAACTGCTATAAAAGGATAAGTACTGACAAACTTCATCGTTAAAGTTGTTAGAGGCCATCGGTCTATCAAAAGATAACTCACCAATAAAGTGACCACTAGGGAACCTAATCGACTCAAGAAATGGATGATATATGTTAATGGATCATCCAATTAAAAAGTGTTAAGAGTATGAATTGTTTTGGTCATTCTAGAGCATACTGTGCTCGAGTAGGGAATCAAACTTGTCTTTGAGAAATCCAATTACAAAACCGAATATAAGGGTTCAGGGATAAGTTCACCTGAGTTAAATAAGGAATTAACATCATTAAACAGTTTAATATAAAAGGTATCAAACGTCTCAGGCTCTTCCATTCTAATGTTCTCAAACTTAGTTATCATATTTTGCAACTTAGACACTCTAAATTTATCCGTACCCTTATCCATGGAATTCAAAATATCCCAAGCACATTTTCCACTCTCACATGTCATTATTATCCTAAACTCTTCAGTCGTGACAACATATAAAATATCACACGCCATTAGACTTAAAAGTTGATGCATGTTTTTAGCCTTACTCCTAAGGGAACACGCTTTAGGCAAACCACCTTGAATAAGTTAAGTCGACATTTTGTCCACAGAGCTTCAATATTCTCATCAATACATTTTATTATCTGCACCTTCCAATAGGGATATTTTGAACCAACTATAAAACGTGACTATGTAATAATTGATTAAATTCGCCAATTTCTATTTTGACACACTTATTTAATTAGAGTCGATTTAAACCAAATCAAATCAGCCCCTAAACATGCAGCTATGTGTGTGCGCGTGTCAACCCATAAATAAATAAAGCATGTGACAGATATATTCAGGGAAAATCCCCGAAGGTAAATACCTTTTTATTTATAGAACTTTAAAGAATTCATAAGGCGATTGACTTACATACAACCTGATAATCGCCCTCAAGTATAACGCACGGTGTCTTCGTCAAACCTTCAAAGCAACGACTAGAAATGTCGTGGGCTAGAATCTCCCGCAAGAACTCCAGATGGTCAACAATGGAAAAGAAGCCGCTTCTCCACAAGTGTGAACTTTATAAGTAATCCCTCCACAATAACACGTAGCTCTCCGATTGTAGAGTTCTCCCCACAAAGGTAAACAATAGCAAAAGTGTGTTTTTCAACACCAAAACAATTCATCAAAGCATATGGGATTTTTGTGAATTGAAAACAAAAAGTAATTAAATCCTAAAAGAAGAAGTCAAAAGGATTATGCTATTTCGCAGATTTCTATCTTTCAAAATACTGGGACTTCTTAATGAAAATGAAACCATTTAATGAGTATTTATACAAAAATGTGCTACCTCGGTATAAGAGCTTGTTCGAACGAGATAAGGATCTCGCGCAAATGACGTAGATATGTTGTTCAAACGACATCGTGCAACATCAATAAGTCACTCGAACGAGATAGATATCTCGCTTGAACGACCTGGGCGTCAAAATCGAGGTACGCTTCAGGACTTAGAAAAAATACTCTTACTCAAATTTTGACGAAAAAGTCCACTCCAACACTTAGAAAATATTTTGTAAAAATATCCCAAAAGCTCTAAGTGGAAAGCTAAGGTATTTAAAACAAAACCTTACCAAATTAAACTTTGCGGAGTCTTTTTGATGAAGAACTTGATATTTGGATTCTTCTATGATGCTTGAATACTCTTCGATGGTGTAGCGGTATATGCCATAATAAATTGACAGGGATATTTATAAAAATATGTCATTACAAATATACCCCTACGTCTTATGCCGGTACATACATAAAAACATTCGATTTATCAAAAACCAAACTACTTATACAAATCTACCCTCCCAAGAATAAATTTGCAAGATCTCAAACTGTTCTTAAAAAAGTCTTCATCAAATCTCAAAGCTTTTCTCATCAGGGTGTGCAACATAGTAATCTTCAATCTTTGTACCTACACACATGAGATAAATAAAAATACCTTCATGACGCATCGACTTTGAAATGATATAAGAATAAATCATAAGTAAAACATATCTCCTCCATAATGCGAAAACTCCCCCAAAACATGTTAATTCTTTCTCCCCCTTTTTATGATGTCCCCAAATAGACAGATAAGAAGAAAAAATTCAAAACATGGAGTATCACGATTAAATGCATAGGGAACATGGATCAAACTCCGAGCAACCAAAGGTATGTTCCAAAAACTTTAACAAACTATTTTTGGATTTTTTAATTTTTCGTACAAAAATAGGATCCTAAAAATCACACCACAGATTTAAACTAAAACAAACAAGTTGTGGAAATGGAATGTATGGGTGTGAACACATTCTATAGGAAAATAAATTCAATCAATAATAAATTCAAAAGTGCATGATGGATACGTGTACTCCTAACGAATGAACATCAAAAGTATCAATAGGTGTAAAAATTATTGAATTTAAATGACATCGTCTTATACAAATCAAAAAATCAAAGTCAAAGTGATTTCCACACCAATAACGTCCAAAATAATGTAGCACTTTTTTAATACTTTCAAGGACGTGAAAATCAATTTTAATTCTCTATCCAAACTTCCTCATATATATTTTCTTTTAGTGGCAAATAAACTAAATTCTCAAACATTGGAGAATTGGTGCAGAAACCTAATTGGCCCATAATTGGCATGAATTTCTTTTTATTGGCTTTAAATTTTTTCGGGCTCTTTTAAACCTCTTTGGACCCCAGATAATAAAATTCCTCAATTTTCTAGGTCCAATTAAACAACGGCTTAATCGCAAAGGATAAATGATAATCTTTCGTAGCCCTTCACCGTTTTAAAAAAAAAAGCACACAAACTCACAAACGTCTCTTACATGCACAACTTTCTTATTAATTTTTATCATGCTTGGTTCATTTTTAAAGACAGGATTAAAGTTAAAACACCCAACCAACATGTGATAAGATAAGCACAATAATCAAACAAATCTGTGCACGTGTGCAATAAAGGATATCACGAGTCAAACATGTAGGAGGTAACACTTAATTACATCTTAATGACTCCAAACATTATAAAGCACATGGATGAATTGACCTATTGTCTCAAAACACTATCAAATAGTCACATGAAAAAAATGGAATGATGTTGTGACTCGGTCATCCTAAGTGTTCATCCATAAACGGTGCAAACAAAATACAAAAATCTTTTTGGATTTTTCAAAATTATTATCAAAATAAAATCTTTTTGTATTTTTCAAAAAAATTTTCAAAAATAAAAATATACAAAAAGTACATGTCATTACACTAGCAAATATATATCATGAAACCACAAATAGTGTATGACAAATATGCAAAAACAATCATCTATATGATATGGCAAGAGAAGAATCATGTGCAAGCAAACGGGAATCAACTTGTCTAAAATCTAGTGCCTCTAAAAGTGATTTCCTAACCCAAATATATGTGAAACGTCATGTGGGGGCTTTGGGAGCCATGGGAACACTAGACATCAACTTCCTAGGGCGTTTTCCAAGATCAAAACAAAAACGCCTAAGGTGACCTTTTCTTCCACAATATCAACATGTGTAAACGAGTGGAACAACACCTATGAGTTAACCTTTTCAATTGTCCTTGGGAATGGCTGACCCTCTAAAACAAATAATGATTTTGGCTTTAGCACTAGAAGCATGAGAACAAGATGAGTCATTACCATCACTATCAAGCCTACTCGAGTCTGTCAAATCATTTTTTAACATCAAAATTTTTTACTCAAGCAAAGAATTAGACTCTTCCAATTTAAGGGACGCCTTTTTCAAGTTTTCAACAATTCCTAAAAGGGTATCTCTCTCCCCCTTAATTAATTTAAACTTATCCCTAAGAGTCTTTTCACGTGACGTAAAATCATCGATTAATTTTTTATCCTCGACGGCACAAACGGGAACCCTAGAATTTTTTAAGTCCTCCCATTCCTTTTCTAAAGATAGGACTTTATCATCACTCTCCTTTTTAGACAATTTTAAATCATTAAAGTCTTGGTCCAAAGAAACAAATTTTTCACGATAAAAATCTCTTTGATTTTGAACCGTTTGCAAAAGATCCATCGTGGATTTAAAATGAGAATTTTGTTTTTCCAAAACTTTAATTCTTTTGCAAAGATTCAAATTCAAAAGTTTTAATTTTTCAGCACTTTCGTGAACTTTTTCAAAAATAGGCTCCTCATTAGATGGGCGTTCCATTGGAAAAATTGCGATTATTCACAAAATTGATTATTCAAAAAATATCAATATCACACGATTTTTAGGAAAATAGGAATACGCGATAAATTAGCGCAACCCGCTCTGATACCAATTTGTAAAATGTGACTGTGTGATAATTTATTAAATGTGCAAATTTCTATTTTGACACACTTATTTAATTAGAGTCGATTTAAACCAAATCAAATCAGCCCCTAAACATGCAACTATGTGTGTGCGTGTGTCAACCCATAAATAAATAAAGCATGTGACACAAATATTTAAGAAAAATCCCTGAAGGGCAAAACCTTTTTATTTTTAGAACTTTGAAGAATTCACAAGACCATTGACTTACAGACAACCTGATAATCGCCCACAAGTGTAATGCATGGTGCCTTCGTCAAACCTTCAAAGCAACAACTAGAATTGTCGTCGGCTGGAATCTCCCGCAAGAACTCCAGATGGTCATCAATGGAAAAGAAATGGCTTTTCCACAAGTGTGAAATTTATAAGGAATCCCTCCACAATAGCACGTAGCTCTCTAGTTGTAGAGTTCTCCCCACAAAGGTAAACAACAACAAAAGTGTGTTTTTCAACACCAAAATAATTCACCAAAGCATATGGGATTTTTGTGAATTGAAAACAAAAAGGGATTAAGCCCTAAAAGAAGAAGTCAAAAGGATTATGTTATTTCACAGTTTTCTGTCTTTCAAAATGCTGGGACTTCTTAATGAAAATGAAACCATTTAATGAGTATTTATATAAAAACACGCCACCTTGGTGTACGAGCTCGTTCAAATGAGATAAAGATCTCGTGCGAACGATGTATAAATGTCGTTCAAATGACATCACGCGACATCCATAAGTCGCTCGAACGAGATAGCTATCTCGCTTAAACGACCAGGGTGTCAAAATCGAGGTACGCTTCAGGACTTAGAAAAAATACTCTTACTCAAATTTTGACGAAAAACTCCGCCCAAACACTTAAAAAATATTTCGTAAAAATATCCCAAAAGCTCTAAGTGGAAAGTTAAGGTATTTGAAACAAAACTTTACCAAAGTAAGCTTCGCAGAGTTTTTTTTATGAAGAACTTGATATTCGAATCCATCTATGATGCTTGAATGTTCTTGTATACTCGTCGACGGTGTAGCAGTATATGACATAATAATTTGACACGGATATTTATAAAAATATGTCCTTACACCATAAAAAATAGGAGGCCAGGTAATGGAATTACCCTCACAATTAAAATCCATAAAAAAAAGAAATCCTAAAAACACACTAAATGAGGATCAACTTAATAACTTAGACAAACCCACTCTGATACCAATTTGAAAATGCAAAGTGTGCACAAGAATACGAATTTTTAATTTTAATCAAATTAATTACAAAGTGAGAAAAAAGAAAAAAATTAATCAATAAGGTTTCAATATGTGTTGTGTAAACATTAGTCAAATTTTATCTTGCTTAACATTGATCTATGTGAGATTAAAAGAGTAAGTCAACAAACACATAACTCTATGATATACGAGAAAAACCCATGATAATAAAGCCTCAGACGACCTAGCCTACACAAGTCCATTATGATATATGGTTTATATTGGGATGATGGACGCCTTAGTCACTGACTTGACTACCTTCAAGATAGAAGAAATCTTCTCTCCGTGAACATTCTTCACAGCAGGTGTAAGAATCCACTAATGACATACAATTTAGACCTCATGTATCTCAATATCCAGCAATATCAGAAAAGTCTTCGTCACGTAGCAACACGAAATCCACCGCGCCAAAGAAAATCTAATAAATAAATAGTAAACTTCTCTAGGGATCAAAACCTGAGATCTCTACACATAATTATTATGTTAATCTTCTATAACATAAACATGGTATAAATAGGTGTATGTGAGGCTATAGTTTGTCTCTCAAAAACCCTTACGACATTGAAATACCTCTGCTATCACATTTATTTTGAAAATTGTGAAATATTGGCAGAATAAATTTCAATGAAAGTTTTCTAATGGCGTTCGAATGAAATTGAGGCCTCGATCGAATCACATTGGCTTCTCGTTTGAACTACAACCCTAAATTCATTAGAATGGGAATTAAAAAAAGATTATAATCGCAATTTAAAAGGTGGACAATAAGCACTCATTTTAAGCTCACTGGAAGCTCATTTGAACGAAATGTCAATATCGTTTAAACCAGAAACAAATATCATTTGAATGAGATCCCAAACCACATTAGAATAAATAATAATTTCATTATAATGACTTCCAAAAATGAAAACAAATTATCCTAAACAATTCAAAAAATAGCCTTAATAAATTGAAACACATAACTAGTATTCCATGGATCAACATATTAATCTTTTTTACCTTTTTTAGATCCCAAGATTAAATATGAAAACTTGGAATGGATTTTATGTTTCTTTAAGAGGCTCGCTTCATGTGCTCATTACGTAGGCTTGACGATACAAACATAAACGACTAAACCTAGTTTTATCCACCAGAGTAAAGCCGATTTACACAATTTGTAATGTTCATTGCAATTATTACAAAACTTGTCCCGAAACATAAGAAAGGGAGAATTTTAAAAGTATGAGACCTATTGACATTAGATACTCGATTTAAATTTATTCTCGCTGAAAAGTAATCTTTTCATTTAATTTAAATTTGGGCAAAATATTATCCTATTGTCTAAGTGGAAAATATGATTATTTTTTTTTCAAGTTAACATATTTTCATTAAGCATATAATGGAATAAAAGTGTTGAAAACTAATCATGAATTTAAGACAATGATTTTTACATGGAAACGCCTGTGAGAGAAAAGCTTAGGTATCCTGAGTCAATACTTGGAATCATTGTGTAACAGTTATCCTAAGTACTGTTTCTCATGTAAATATAGTTACCATCCTTATTTAAAATCTTGCATTTAGTTATAGAAATGGTAACTGTGTGATCAGAATCACTATTTTGAGATATACTAAGAAGATTTTCTTTAAGGCCTTTTACTAACAGAACATCATTAAGAACCCAAAGTCCTTCTTCACAAGGTGTTCCTTTACTAATGATCTCAGACGAGACTCCATCACCAAACAGGACATTACCTCCTAAGAAGTTTATTTTATTTGTCAGTTTAGTCTTATCCCTCGTCTTGTGTTTTGAACAATCGGAGTCATGATACCATCCTAATGAGGTGGGTTTAGATTTAAAAGTAGTTATCACTACATTGAAGCTAAGTTGGGGTAACATGTCATCTTTTCTAACCCAAATGGCCCCGATTTTTAAAAAAATTCCTAGCCTCCGATTTAAAAAAGGTTTTAGGAGTTCTCCTGAATGATTTCATTTTAGTGCGAGACTTTCTCTTGTTCTTCATAGATTTAGAGTTTTTATTGGTTTGCCTAGGGAGAACATAAGTATTGTGCATTTGTTTAGAAAATTTAAAGTTTACATAGACTGGTGTGTAAATTCTCTTTTGAAAACACTCAACAAGAGTGTTACCATAGACATTACAATAACTATATTATTGATGTGAGGTTTTCATGACTTTATTTTATAAGACTTTAGAAGGTTTTGACTCACTTTTAAAGTTAGGTTCAACTGCAACAAGGTTTGGCTTTGCCTAATGTCTCTAGTTGTGTGTGTGTGTGTGTGTGTGGGGGGGGGGGGGGGGGGGGGGGACAAACATACTTTGCCTTATTAGTAAACTTTTTCTTAGGATTACATGAGATCTTTGCAGCTTGTGAGACATTAAATTTTTAAATTCCTTTTTGACATTTTTCAAAATCTTGAGCTGGTTTACATGTTAAGGTTCCATAACAAAAAAACATAGTTTGTGAATTTTTTAAATTAGTTTTTGCTCCTTTGCAGTTTTTGTCAAATCCTAAGCTAGTTTTATCTTACGAATTTATTTTGCAAGAAATGGTTATTTAATGGTATGCTTTCACATTAGTCTCAAAATGGAGGAATCTAAAAAAAAGGTTGAGAATTTTTCTCTGGATTGCTTGAGTTCTACCAAAGTTGATTTATATATTTCTTCCAGAATAAAATTATTCTAAAAATGTTCATTTATTTTCGAAACATGATTTTTTTTTCTGTCTCATGAGCCACACACTGATTAGTGTATTCCTCAACATTCTTCCTAACAATATTATTTAAGCTCTCGACACATTCAATTAGGTATTTAACCATTTTCTTAAGTTTAGCACTTTTCTTAAGAGTCTTAGAGTGTATGTTAGGTAAATCATCATCGGACTCACTAAGTGATGTGTGTGATTTGTCCCCTATCGCTTCAATTTGAGATTTTGAACTCACACACCCATTCAATTCGCAATAATGATTTTCACTTTGGCTTTCATTCATGCAAGATTTATTCAAATCTTATATCACAACAACATTAGACACTTCATTAACACAAGCATGGGGTATAGCAATAACAGTAGTATCATCAAGCAAGTATGCATTATCATCAGTGTAAATAATTTTAGCAAAGAAAGATATTCATTATTCATTTGTTTTAGATGAATTTGTCTCATCATCTTTTGATTCTACACAGTGTCCCAAGTCTTACACATATGGGCCTTAAGATTAGTCTTAATATTAGAATTACGTCTATAAGCATAATGTCCCATATTACCACATTTGTGGCACTGTATATTTCTTAAATATTTTTTAGGCTTCTGAGTATTGTTAGAAGTTTGTCAATCAATAGTCTTGTCATGGGGTTTAGGAGGTTAAGAACTCTGATAACTAGCCTTCCCTTGTTTGGACGCCATAACATTCCTGAACTTTATAATTTTCTTAAAATGCTTCTTCATTAGGGTAATTTGGTTGTCAATGCTCTCAAGGTCACAATCTTCATCTAAGCCTAGGTTATACTAAGATAATGTTATCTTAGGGAGAGTCAATTGAGATGAAAAGACTACATTAGATCAAGATGATCTTTTAGTGTTAGGGGTCACGTGTTTCTTGTATTTTAACTCCATTTCAAATGTTCTAAGTTTACTACTTAACAAATTTGGATGTTAAATTAGGATCATCCACTTTCTCTATTGCATATCTCTTATTATCAAATATTGGAGGTGAAGATCTAAGTATATTAAGAACTATTTCCTTTATATCAAGTATAATCCCGTTTTCTTGGAATTTTGTGATAATATCAGTAAGCTTTGTTTAGAAATCATCAAAGGACTCAGACTCATCCATCATTAGGGTATTGTATTTCCGCTCTAGAATTTTTGTTTTTACAGCCTTAACACGCTTGTCACCTTCATGGATTGTGATGAGAGTATCCCTGACTTCTTTCAAAATGGTGCATATGGATATCCTTTTAAATTTATGTTAATTCACGGATATAAATATTCAGTTTTTACCCTTATTATTACTAAGAGACATTTTTTTTCCTTATTTAGTAAACTAGCAGAGATTTTTCTTAACCCCTAGTGTGCTTACCGCTGTTAAAGGCTTGGTGGGGGTGAGTATAATCGTTTTATTTTGTTTTTGAGACCTCATCAGCCAGGTTCCTTGATTGAACACAATCATTCTCACTTTCTAGTAGGGAAAATTGTGTCCATCAAATAAGGGTTGTCAGTAAAGTTACCAATCTTCTCACATTTTTCATCCATATTTGGAGAGATTACAAAAGTAATTTTGAGAGTTTGCGGATCCAAAGAAATTTCTAAAACCACTCTAATACCACTTGTAATTACTTAACCATGTTATTAACCAAGTTTAAAAATTTGGTTTTGTGTTTCGAATTTTTTTTTAGGAAACTCCTTTTGTTTTAGAAACACAAGATGTGTAAAAATATATAAACAATGAGAACCTTAAGATTCTTGGTAATCAATAAATAAAGTTTTGTAAATCCTTATTAATCCTTTAGGACAAATGGTCACACGCAAGAATTAAAATCAATCACAATAAGAATGGACGAAAATTTTACGTGGTAAATTTCCAAATTAGGGAAAACATCCACGATGAGCTCTATGCCACAAAACAAAAAAATCTACTATAGTGAGGCAAGGTTACAAGTTACAACATGAAATCACTATATCAACAGTAAAAAATAGATATACCTAACATGCCAAAGCCACAACTCCTTAAGTACTCTTTTTATAATCTCCACAACAGTTTGAAACTCCTTCCTCCTCTAGTATTTCTTTACGTCGACTCTTTCACAAGTCTTTCAAGAAAACAACACACTTTACTAAACGTGAAGTGTGTGGAATAGTGTCAAGGTGTGTGTCTAACATATACGAATGATTATGCATAACACACTCACACTTATACAAACATTCCTAGTAATTCCAGAGAGTAACCATATTCTCTTGTTTTAAAATTTTAAAAATTAGAATGGTTTGAAGGTTTTTAGATCTGACTTAGATCTGACAAAAAAAAAGATCTAGAAATTTATTTATATAGAACATGATTTCACAAACTGTAAAATCACTTTGAAAAAATCAAATCTAAACATGCAAAGTTAATATCTTCTGGTTTTCACTATTTTATAACTAAAAGTTGTGGATCTAATAGATTTTAAATGATATACAAAGATCCACTAGAGAAGAATGTTTCTACTTAAAAAAAAATGTTTAAGAAAATGCGTAGAAATAGGTCTAATAACGTAGAGTTTATAAATGTGTCACTATTTTTTAGATCCTAGATTTTATAAGGAAAAATTGAGTCTCTACAAAGTGAATGTTGTTATTACGAGAAACAAGTTTTGAGAGGAATCTTGAGAAAAAAATAAGTAGTAAAAACACTCAAAACTTAACTCATAAACACAAAAAACCCTAAATGTTTGAAAATTAGTAAGACTACGAGTTTCTCAGAAGTGTATTTTGAAAATGAAGGGAGATCCTTCGTGTTTGAAAACCCTAAAACACTTATGGTTTATTAAAAAAAAATTCTCTCTTTAGAATGACAAACGTTTTTTTGAATGTGAAGACGAGGCTTCCTTTTATAGCTGAGAAAAAAGGTTCTAGAGTAGTGGACATCCCTCCCATTCGGCGCGTGTGCGTGCGGGTTTCTCGCGCCCTTCCTCGAGGCGATTCGACCGTTATAAATTTAGGTGATTTGTGGGTAACGTATAGAGATAGAGTCACTAGCCTATTTTGCACAAAATAAGCAAAAGAAATGTTGATGCCTCGAGAGAATGTCAGCAAAGACATACTAACTCTTGTGAAACCAATGAGTTTAAGGATTCGGGGACTAAGTTGAATAATGAGAAGGTGTTAGGCACCCATCCTGACCTTTCAGTCTCTGATGGGCATGTGTTATTCTTGTCCTTAATAACTCCGTAAATGGTGTACATGCATGTATAAATGAAGAATGCAATTACTCGACTAGCGTCATGGATAAAGGTGGAGTGAGGTCATCCTTATGAGTGTTCCTAAAATAGTAATCAAAATATTATGTTGGCATTTATCGAGTCACCGATCATTTATAGAACGACGATGGTGTAGTTTGGACAAAACTCAAGCATGAATCACATGTATAGGATATGAAAATAATATATGAACATAAATAGGAGAGGACCCGAATCTCGAATTTTACCCGAGATGCCTACGTAGCCTAAAAAGGAATCAAAGTCCATGTACTTCACATATAACACGGGTCGGGCTTTATACCATAAATCCAATCGGGGAGTTTTGTTTGGTGGGGGGGGGGGGGGGAGGGATGATGTTTTGGTGTTAGAAAATGCAATGAGAAATCTTCGTCTGGAATTTACAAGCAAACCCTCTTTTTTATAGAAAGTATAGTATGTGCAATACTACTAATAAAAAAGTTGGTTATTAATATTAAAATGAAATTCTAAAACAAGAATTAAGTAACTAGCATGAAAGTAAGAGTGTTTAAAGAAAGAGTTATAGATGTGGACCTTTTTTTTTTAAGCCTTGAAGTTGATCTTGAATGTTGAAGATCTACTCTTATAAGTGAATGAAGGTGGTAGGAGGATAGGGAAGGGAATTTACCAAATTGGGTAAGGAAAGGGTGGAAATGAAACATAGGGGAGAGGTTATAAGATAGAAACCACGCTGACTTTGAGGGAATGTTGCTTAGATCACTGATAGGGATAACTCATGCCTTCCTTATATAGGGTCAAGGGGGTGTAAATCGACATTGTCCTTGACTTTCCTATCAACATGGTAGCCAAGACACACTATCGATAGGCAGGGAAATGTGTTTGCTGTTCGACAGTGTTATGCAAATTTTCCAAAAAATGATCGTAATACATAATTCGTATGTTTGAATCACGCACTAGAAGATCATTGGAAAGGTATTTTAGATCCTTTTAAGAATACCTAGGTTGCTCCTACATTCAGGAATTGATTGTGGTCAAGGGAGACTCAGAAGTGCTCACTGGTCTTTTGGACAAGAGGGAAACGGGACATTTGTTTGAACTCCAAGGCCGATTCATGCACATAATGAATCATTAGAAAGGTTATGCAATTATCTTTGATGTTCCAAAGAACTTAGCTCAGGTAGGAGAGATGACCACAATCACAGGGGGTCTGAAAGCACTCGGTGACCCTTTGAAGTGAAATGGGTCATTAGTCCATACCGTAAGGTTGATTCGTGCACGGGATAGACCATTAGATATGGTATTAAGATCCCTTTGCCAATCTAAATATCTTCTCTCAAGTTGGAGAGTTGATTGGAGTTAAATGGGGACGAGGAGCACCTGGTGTTCTATAGATAAGTTTGTGGGGAAATGGACTATTTGTTCGAATGGTAAGGTTGATTCCCACACTAGGTGGATTGTTAGATTGGGGATTCAAGTCCATTCAAAGATTAAATGAGCTTTCTCTCATGTGAGAAAGTTAATCAGTAGTTAAACGGGGCTCAGGAGCGCCCGGTGGCCTCCAATTCAGTATTCGGAATATGGCCTAGGGTTTATGGTGAAGGAGGAAGTGCTAGAGGCCTAAGGAGATGCTTTAAGGGTCCTAGAGTGGGGTGTTTACAGAGCCCCTCGACGGGTGATGTTGGAATAAGTGAAGGCCATCAAATAGTTACCACATTTACATTGGGAAAAAGGGTGTTTAAGGCCAATTATGTGGACCAAAGGGACGAGGGTGACCGGTTCAATGGTCGAGGTCGATTATGAATACCTAAGGTGGTACTAGGGATGACCAATTCGGAGTCCGAGGTCAGTTATGAGGAGGAACGATTCTTCAGGTCGAGGTGAATTCTGAGGACTTAGAGTTATAGGGACCAATTTTACGGGTCGAGGTCAATTCTGAGGACCTAGAGTTGTAGGGATTGATTATGTGGGCCGAGGTCTATTCTGAGGGACTAAAGTTGTAGGGATCGATTTTGCGGGTCGAGGTCAATTTTGAGGACCTAAAGTTATAGGGACCGATTATGCGAGGTGAGGTCAATTTTGAGGACGTAAGTTTATAGGGATCGATTCTGGGATTGACATCAATTTTGAGGACATATAGTTGTTAGGACCGATTTCGAGGGTCGAGGTTAATTCTGAGAACCTAAAGTTGATATGAGGAGTTGCTCTCTTGAGAACTTGTAGTTTTTGAGAGAGGACAACTTTGCTCGGGAAATCGTAATGGATTTTGATGCAGGTGCATCTTGAAGTTTAGTTGGGGGACAGGTTTGGGGGGAGGTTTTCACTGGATATTTCATTTGGGAAGTGTTTGATTTTGGGGTTGTGATTCTGTTGGGTAAGTAGTGACTTGAGATTGAGATTTCACTAGGGAATGGTAGTAGACGTGGATGCTGGAATATTAATCCTTCTAGGGTTTTTAAGGGCTTGTAAGTGGGATTACTTCTCCAAAAAATGGTTTTCTTGATGAAGAAATGTTCCAATATTTTTCAAGTAATTTTAGGAATTTTTTCGGTACTTTTTGATTTTTCTGGAATTTTTGTACAAAATTTGTAGGGGGTGCTGATAGGTGGGGTGGATGAGTTTCCGTTAGATAAAGGCACAGACTCTCGGGCTTCCTTTGTAAGATGAATATGAAGTTGCCAATCAGTATGTATAGGGGTCTACCGATCGGCATGACACCTAGTCCCCAATAAAAATGGGGTGATCCCTCCTCATTTTTACACATTCAAGTGCTTGAATCTTTTTCTTTTTCTCTCTAATAACTGTTACTAAGTACTTTCCCTTTTAATAGTTCAAATGGAGGGTTCTTCTAATGAGGGGTACAATATGGAGTGGCTGGGTGTTGACGACTGGGCTGGCCTGTCGCAAAAGTCTAGGGTGCCCCTTGCCTTAGGCAATGAAAATGCCTTCGATATTTTTGAGCCAGTAACTAAAGATCACTTCCCTTTGCATGATCTTGCACACCACCATTCGTCTAGGGTGAAGAACCCCAGTGGCTACATATGTAGGGTGATGTTTGGTGTTCTATTTTATTTTTGTCCTTGCGCTGGTGAAAGGTTTTTTCTTTTTTTGCTTTGGCTGACTGATATAGCTTCTTCGAGTATGCATTCTCAGGGAACGACTTGGTTGAAAGATATTTGGGAGCATCTCCCGATGCCATTGTGTTGGATAGTTTCTTCTTCCCATTTTGGTCGTCTGACATAGGCCTTGGATGAGACACTGCGTTCTACCACGATGTTGTGTGCTCTAAGAGAGAGGTGGTGGGACACTACCCACACCTTCCATTTGGCCTTCGGGGAAACGAATATTACTCCCATTAATTTTTAACAGCTGCTGGGAATTTCAAGCGACCTTTTACCCTTGTGGGATAATTCCTCATGATACGGGGGTGACAAATATGCATATGCAGATGCGGCGATTGATGGCGCACAAGTTTAGGTACGTCTGGTAACTAGGAGAGAAAGTGTAGATATAGATTGTGGAGGATGATGTGGTGGTCCCACCATTGGTGCCTTCGATGTACATGAGGCGAGTGAGGGATAGGTCGAATGAGGCCTGAGCGTCAGCATTTATTGGGAGCCCTACACACACTATATAGACACGGTGGCGGCTTATAATTACTTAAAATTTATGAGATTTTTTATGACCCCTTGCATTTATGATGTAGGGAATATGCCTCTGCCCCTATGACTACACCATCGAGTAGGGGTACTAGCAGACCATTGGGATCTTCCCACAATACAGGTGGTGGTATATCAGTGATGACAACAGCGATAGAGGAGGCTCAGATTATTGATGTTACTCCCCCTTCTTATAATTTCCAATTGAGTAGTGGGGAGTCATTCATCATGCTCAATCATCCGAATCCATCGACTCCGAGGTTGATGGGGCTTACGGATGATGTCCTTTAGTCTGAGGTATATTCTTCTTATTACCTTCTCTTGCCTCTCTTGATTCTTTATTTTCTCTTTACTGACTGATTGGTCCTTTTCTTTTGTTTCTTTGCTTACAGTATGTTTAGGTGCCGTCCACCTGGCTGAAGGATATTAAGGACTGGGTGGCTCTGTGTCTGCTTACATCAGGGAGTCAGTTCCTTAATTCTTGGTTTCGTCTGCCTACTTGGGTGAGGATTCGGTCTCTGGGAGTGGGGGTTCCACCACTCGTCACCGGAGAAAGCGTGTCCATCACAGAGGGTAAGGATTATGAGAGAGATATTTCTTGCTCAAGTAGAGTCCCATTTTTTGTATGTTTCTGCTTTTCTTCTTTTACCTGCAAGGATGTAATTATATATATATATATATATATATATATATATATATATATATATATATATATATATATATATATATATATATATATATATATACACTAGGGTATGCCTATGCCAGAAGTCATGACGCAAATTTTTGAAAATGTACGTCGTTGATTGGATCATACATCATATTTAGTTCACAATAAATAAATATTTTAGAAATAACCTATGTTACAAACCTATTGCTTAAAAAAATTGTGCAATTTTTAAATCCTGTATAATTATGTCGAAATGTTTTTTTACAATAATTTTGTAAATAATTTTAAAAAAGTTGGACCACAGTAATAGTCCATCTTGAACCTCGTATAAACAACAATAATCCTTATGATTTCATCTAAATAACTTAATAAATTCCACAAAGTACATTTGGTTAGCATTATAATTAATAACCACCAAAATATTTGAGATGAAGATATAAAATATGATCAACAAAATTCTAAGCAAAATAAATATATAATACGATCTTAATTAAGTATCCCATTTACATCCTTGACAACAATGTGAAGATAAAAATAATAAAATGTGCGATCCTAGTGAGACTATCGGCATCCCGGATGCGCTGCCGACGTGAATGCATCCCAATGATAAATCAACTATATCCAAGCTCTCCTTTCAATTCATAGCTCCCAAACCTGAAACAACGTATTTTATAATTAGATGAGTATAAGAGATGTGCAAATAGTCCTTTTGCAACAGATTAATGGCAGTGTTAACAATAAAAATCAAGGCAGAGGGAGATATGATGAGGTTGTTCAAGTGAGCTACCACAAAAATATTTCAATGCATCATAGTGACATATGGTTTCCAATAGATATAAGAGTTCATGAAATTAAGTACTCATTAATCTATAAAATTATTATTGAGAGATAACATCAACCACATAGCGAGTAGAAATAATGGCCATTACTACTACTGCTTCTCACATACATAGTGTAACAACCCGAGGTTTTGGAGTCGACAATTTATTTATTTTGGGAGAAATAAATAATATTTTATTAGAGAAATAATTAAATTGGCAAGTGAGGTCAAAATTTAGAGTCGTTAGAAAGAGTGTCGAATGTTGATTCTGAGGGTACCATTGTTTCCGGAAGGGTCAAGAAAGTCGAAATGACTGTACTTGGGGTCTATTTGAGTTCCGAAATAATTAGGACCGTTTGACTCGAATTAAAGTCACCGAGTCATTTAAAGTGTGTATTATCATTTAAAGATGTGTATTTTGGGATTTGGGCTTATTAAGCCTACGGGAGAAATAATTCTCCAAAGAGAAAGAGAAATAGAAGAAATAAAGAAAGAAAGAGAGAAAGATGAAGAAAAGGAAGGAGAAAGGAAAGAAAAAGAGGATTTCCGGGACAATACGCGATTTCAAGGCAGATTCAGACCCTACAAACCCGAGGCAAGTGATTAAACTTGCTAAATGATTGTTGCGTATCAATTATTGCATGATTTGTGGATTGAATTTTGGGGTTTAGGTTTAAATTGACAAAACCTAATTTTTGGGAAAAATCTTAGATTTGTATTGTATTAATGGATTTAAGGTTAGAAAACTTGTATATATGTGTTCTTGCATGAAAATAAATGTCATATTTGTGTTTGGATTGAATCAAAATAGTTGGAAGATGATAAAAATGATTTTTGGGTATTTTGGGTTAAGAATAAAATAATCCATTTTGTAGCTTGCTGCCCTTGCCGAATCGATTCGCCCCTACCGAATCGATTCGGTCTGTTGCAGATTGCCCAGGTCTTTAGGGCCGAATCGATTCGCTCCTTGCGAATCGATTCGGTATGTAGCAGACTCCCAGGTCCTTTGGACCGAATCGATTCGGATGGGCCGAATTGATTCGCTTTTGGGAGCCGAATCGATTCGGATGGGCCAAATCGATTCGGAACCAGGGGATTTTAGAGATGTTTTTCTAGGAAGAATTTCATCCCGTTTCGTCTAAAGTTATCAATTGGGAACTTCTATGGGAGTTAATTGGAGTATGTTTTGGTGACTTCTAAATAGTTTCCATTATAGGAAATGATTGGAGTCATATTGACTAAATTTGAGGAATACCGATTGGATATTATGGTTTATTCTAAGTGGGGAAGCCCACCTTGATCGGGAGGTTATACTTGGAGATAATAAATTCAATTCATAGGAAAGAATGTGAATAATTTAGAGATACCGGATCTTAGGATCCAAATCCCGAATGGGATAACTTTAAAAAGGTTCATAAAATGAATTGAACCCTATTATGAATGGAAAATAATAAATGCTATTTGATGTGCATATGGATATAGAAATATCCTTATTGATGATTGACTTGGGAGACATCTCATACAATGAGAAATGCTAATTGAGGTGCAATAGGATATAGAATATCCTTAACTTAAATAGAATTTAAAGACAATTCATACTAGTAGCGACATGAGAGCTGCAAGCGAGAATTAGTAGATCATATAATAAGTGGGGTTAATGTGTGAGGTGGTGCGTTAGTATATCTTGAGAGAAATATACTAAACAAATGATGTTAATCAAATTACGCCTAAGAGCGTACAATGAATATGATGTTGTAGGTGTACTTTATATAAAATGGTATATCTTTATTATGTGGGATGTATGTATACCTTATATGATGGCGTATATACATGTTAAGCATACCCCCTCCTTGCTATCATTGGGAAGTTTCGTGCATAGATGGTGAGCATTCTAACTAGAAAAGCAGGATGTGGATATTCCCCAGGTCATAGTCGTCCTTTGTGGTCAGCAAATGACATTTATGATATATATATCTATTTATTTTGGGGGTGAGAGGTCGGGGGTATGTGACGCTCTCACTTGCAGGTTAGGAACTATGACCGCTTCCCGGGACGTTGTGTGCGTGAGTTGATCACGAGCTGGGTGTCGTTGAACACCACCAGGTGGACCCAGTTTGCTACGTATATGGGATGCTGGAAGATGATAGCATATGAGCCTGCATCCTTCGAGTTATAGCTCGGTTAGATGGTTATTATTGCTTGTGTTTGTACTTGGGTGTCAAGGGCATAATGGACCTCAACGACCTACATTACCAGGATTAGTGTACCGGGAGGGTTCCTTGTTTGGATTTCTCTTCGGCGAGACGTACCACGCACGAAACGCAGTATAATGTTGGAACTTGGGGATAATTTTAGTCCTTAATGCTCATAATTATATATATCTAAATCACCTATCCCGACAATCGACAGTGCTAGGAGTAGTGTAACAGGGGGGTTCCTTGTTTTGATTTCGCTTCGGTGAGACGTCCCACGCATGAAACGCCATGTACTATTGAGAATTGGGAATATTAATTAATTAAAATTGGACAATAATAATTTGGGTTACATGCATCTTGCTTTGAGGGCATAACGAGCCCCGAGGATCGATACGGTCAGGAGTAGTGTAACGGGGGGTTCCTTGTTTGGATTTCGCCTCGGTGAGACGTCCCACGCACGAAACGCAACACCGTGTTGAGAATCGGGAGGAGTTTAGTCCTTAACTCTTGATGCTAATAACTCATCTATAATAATTATGTATATGGTATCAAGCCTTATATGGGCATCACTAGAATATAAATTCTAGTAATTGAGATTGTGGATGTATTGTGATGATGTGGACCTGATTGGATCATGTAACTTTATATGTTCAACAAATGAACATTATAAAGATAACTGTAACTATTACATTAAAGTTAAAGCATTTAACTTAAAGATATTTGAGATAAATGTAGATTGGGACATAGGTTAGACGGTTTCACTTAAATACTTCTTTTGGGTTTAAGCTAGAATCCTCTTACCTAAATAGAATCGGGCATCCATTTGGAGATCACGTGCATACGCTTAATGCGCGCTTTAGTTGAGAGGTGATATGGTTTTTATGGAGAGCTCGATTCCAACTAAATCATGTAATAATGCATTTATAATTATTATGGATTTTAATACACTTGCTATAAACTGTTTTTCAAAACTCGGGCTCTGGCCCGTTTATATTTTCCTCCTCCATGTATATATTGTATTACTTCAGGTGTTCCTCCACAAGGACGCCTTTGATATTCCTCCATTCAGGATTTGTGGTGCTGTGGTAGTGGCGGACTGTTGCGGAACTTTTCTTTAGTCTATCCCTATCTATTGTACATCTATATTAGGATTCCGTTTTATTGAGTTAGTATTCAAGTGTTGTAGATTAACACTTTCATATTTTATTTATCAGATTATAGTATTGTCTGTTTCCCGACAGCATATTCGGGTATTTCATTGTTGAGATTTTAGTTGTATAATGTATTGTACTCTTTTATTATTGGAGCAGGCACATTTCACATCATAATTAGATGTATATTGTTGGTTGTGTGCATTATTGGTTTTCTTGTTGTTGTTAAAAATAAAAGTTTTAAATTTTTGGCAATTCGTACTTTATGATTTCGGGTAGTTAGCCTTATATTATAGTGTTTAGTTGTTGATGTTGAGACTGTACCATCTGAGATACCTGATTTATGTAGTATAGGGATGGCCACCCGTTATTATTTGGATCGGGTTGTCACAGGTGGTATCTGAGCATCAGGTTCTAGTGTCTTTAGGATCTGTGTGCGTTACTACGATCTTCCGTAAGCGTTCTTAATGTAGATCCTTATCATTAGGATGATTGCATTCATACGTCCAAATCTTTCTGCGAATCGAAAATATTTGAAAGGCATTTTGATATGATTGTTCTTGTTTCAGATGCCACCGAAGGGAGGTCGTTCAATCAGGGCAAACAAAGGGAAACCCCAAATGCCTCAAAGGAACATAACTACGAAGGATGTTGCCAATATAGTGGCACAAGCAGTAACTGCTGCCGTTTCTACGATGGCTCAGCAATCTGCCGCTCAAGCAGCCCCACCCTATTTAGGATTGTCCTTATGGGAGAGAGTGAAGGAAGATTTTAGTAAGGGGCATCCTCCCGAGTTTGCAGGGGGAGTTGATGCGATGGCTGCAAGTCAATGTAAAAACATTATGCAGAGGCACCTTCATATGGTTGAGTTTAGTGAGGTGCAAAAACAATTTTTAGCCACCTTTAAGTTATCGGGTGCAGCTCTTCAATGGTGGGAGTCTGTCACCACATCTGAACAGAGAGACACTTTACCTATAAAAGAATTTTGGGAACTTTTTGATCGAAGGTATTTGCCTTCCCCTACTCAGGATATGGGGATTTTTCAAGGAAATAGGACGGTGGAAGAATATGAAAAAGATTTTTCCCTTTGGGCGAGATTAGTACCTAATGAGGTAAATACGGAAGAGAAACGCATATCGAAGTTTTTTCAAGGTTTAGATTGGAAAATCCAACAACATTTGTTAGAAAGTCCTAAGTTAATGACTTTCATCGAGGTAGTGAATGCGGCACTACTAAAGTGTCATGAATATCATTTTCGTTCTCAAAAGAGTAAGAACTTTGGAGATTCGTATTCATCAAGTATGTTTGGCAAAGAGAGTGCCAGTAATGTGAGTGGGCAGAATGGGTTTATGGGTAAGTGTTTCTTTTGTAAAGAAATAGGTCATAAAAAGAGAGATTGTCCTAATAGAGGTAAAGGACCACGTTTTGATGAAATTTTGGAAATGCAACCCCTACAGCAGATTCGAGGTCGCTTTAGACCGGGGGACTATGTTTGGGAGCCCATTGATGAGGATGGGCAATGGGACTAGAGATGGATGTTGTAAGTAATTTTTCCTTTATTAATAAGATTATTACTATATGAAGTTTTGGAATATCGTATGGGAGATATATATGAATCGGGTAGTGCTTTAGCCCTTTTTGTTTATGTATGGTATGTAATGACCCTAAGGGGGAAAACTTGGAGCAAAATAGGCTCTTATTCTATGATTTTGTAAAGGATAGAGGATTTTGCAAGGTGCTCATAAAGAGCTTTAAACCTTGTGGTTAATGTAAGAATGGGAATGGTGATAAGTAGTAATGATAAAAGCTACTTCTTTTATATAGTCATGATAGACTATTGTGATTGGTGAATTCCAGATATGGATGTGCCTTATAAAAAGGCTATATATATTGAAATGATGTGAGATGATGTTTATGCTTGAAAGTTGATTGTAGTTTGATGGGACGCAGGTAAAATTTTTGCTCATGGGTATGATAATATTTGTGAGCTACATGTTATAATAGGTGATGATCTATAAAGACCTTGTGTTGGACATGAGGCATTTTATATTATGTTATAATATATAAACCGTTTTCAAAATAAACTATTTTCAAAATAAAACTTTTATCGGCCTTCGGGCCCTTTCAAAATAAAATTTTTCCACTAAAATATTTTCAAATTCTAGTCCGGATTTAACAAACTCTCAATCCCCGACGTCGCCACACAGTAGTGTATTGGGAGGGTTCCTTGTTTGGATTTCGCTTTTGCGAGACGTCCCCCGCACAAAAGTGGCGATTGTCAGTAGTTGAGAGGAGTTATTTCTTTGGACCATTCAAATTTTTGTTCTATTAAAGTTTTAGTATTATTTATATAATTGGAATTGTATAACTTTCGAGGAAAATAAAGCCCCATTATGATTGTTGTTGAGCACAAAGCTCAATTATAAAGGTTGTATGGGTGCCCTTGTTATGGAAATTGGTTTTATCTAATTCATAATCAACTTAAAATAAAATAAAATAAATTAATTCGTCGTGGGAAGTTAAAAGTTTGGAGATAGGATTAGTGATGATGGGTAGAATAGAAGTAGTTGAGCTTTGGAGAATTAGGCTTAGCTAAATTTCGAGGACGAAATTTTTGTAAGTGGGGAAGTTTGTAACAACTCGAGGTTTTGGAGTCGATAATTTATTTATTTTGGGAGAAATAAATAATATTTTATTGGAGAACTAGTTAAATTGGCAAGTGATGTCAAAATTTAGAGTCGTTAGAAAGAGTGTCGAATGTCGATTCTGAGGGTACCATTGTTTCCGGAAGGGTCAAGAAAGTCGAAATGACTGTACTTGGGGTCTATTTGGGTTCTGAAATAAATTAGGACCGTTTGACTCGAATTAGAGTCACCGAGTCATTTAAAGTGTGTATTATCATTTAAAGATGTGTATTTTGGGATTTCGGCTTATTAAGCTTACGGGAGAAATGATTCTCGAAAGAGAAAGAGAAATAGAAGAAAGAAAGAAAGAAAGAGAGAAAGAAGAAGAAAATGAAGGAGAAAGGAAAGAAAAAGAGGATTTTCGGGCCAATACGCGATTTCAAGGCGGATTCAAACCCTACGAACCCTAGGCAAGTGATTTAACTTGCTAAATAATTGTTGTGTATCAATTATTGCATGATTTGTGGATTGAATTTTGGGGTTTAGGTTTAAATTGACAAAACCTAATTTTTGGGAAAAATCTTAGATTTGTATTGTATTAATGGATTTAAGGTTAGAAAACTTGTATATATGTGTTCTTGCATGAAAATAAATGTCATATTTGTGTTTGGATTGAATCAAAATAGTTGGAAGATGATAAAAATGATTTTTGGGTATTTTGGGTTAAGAATAAAACAATCCATTTCGTAGCTTGCTGCCCTTGCCGAATCGATTCGCCCCTACCGAATCGATTCAGTCTGTTGCAGATTGCCCAGGTCTTTAGGGCCGAATCGATTCGTCCCTTGCGAATCAATTCGGTATGTAGCAGACTCCCAGGTCCTTTGGACCGAATCGATTCGGATGGGACGAATCGATTTGGAACCAGGGGATTTTGGAGATGTTTTTCTAGGAAGAATTTCATCCGGTTTCATCTAAAGTTATCAATTGGGAACTTCTATGGGAGTTAATTGGAGTATGTTTTGGAGACTTTTAGATAGTTTCCCTTATAGGAAATGATTGGAGTCATATTGACTAAATTTGAGGAATACCGATTGGATATTATGGTTTATTCTAAGTGCGGAAGCCCACCTTGATCGGGAGGTTATACTTGGAGATAATAAATTCAATTCACAGGAAAGAATGTGAATAATTTAGAGATACCGGATCTTAGGATCCAAATCCCAAATGGGATAACTTTAAAAAGGTTCATAAAATGAATTGAACCCTATTATGAATGGAAAATAATAAATGCTATTTAATGTGCATATGGATATAGAAATATCCTTATTGATGATTGACTTGGGAGACATCTCATACAATGAGAAATGCTAATTGAGGTGCAATAGGATATAGAATATCCTTACCTTAAATAGAATTTAAAGACAATTCATACTAGAAGCGACATGAGAGCTTCAAGAGAGAATTAGTATAGCATATAGTAAGTGGGGTTAATGTGCGAGGTAGAGCGTTAGTATATCTTGAGAGAAATATACTAAACAAATGATGTTAATCAAATTACGCCTAAGGGCGTATAATGAATATGAAAATGAATATGATGTTGTAGGTGTACCTTATATAAAATGGTATATCTTTATTATTTGGGATGTATGTATACCTTATATGATGGTGTATATACATGTTAAGCATACCCCCTCCTTGCTATCATTGGGAAGTTTCGTGCGTAGAGGGTGAGCATTCTGACTAGAAAAGCAGGATGTGGATATTCCCCCGGTCATAGTCGTCCTTTGTGGTCAGTAAATGACATTTATGATATATATATCTATTTATTTTGGGGGCGAGAGGTCAGGGGTATGTGACGCTCTCACTTGCCGGTTAGGAACTATGACCGCTTCCCGGGACGTTGTGTGCATGAGTTGATCACGAGGTGGGTGTCGTTGAACCCCACCAGGTGGCCCCAGTTTTCTACGTATATGGGCTGCTGGAAGATGATACGACGTGAGCCTGCGTCTTTCGAGTTATAGCTCGGTTGGATGGTTATTATTACTTGTGTTTTTACTTGGGTGTCAAGGGCATAATGGACCTCAACGACCTACATTGCCAGGATTAGTGTATCGGGGGGGGGGGGTTTCTTGTTTGGATTTCGCTTCGGCGAGACGTCCCATGCACGAACCGTAGTGTAATGTTGGAACTTGGCGATAAGTTTAGTCCTTAATGCTCATCATTATATATATCTAAATCACCTATCCCGACAATCGAAAGTGCCAGGAGTAGTGTAACGGGGGGGTTCCTTGTTTGGATTTAGCTTCGGCGAGACGTCCCACACGTGAAACGCCGTGTACTGTTGAGAATTGGGAATATTAATTAATTAAAATTCGACAATAATCATTTGGGTTACATGCATCTTGCTTTGAGGGCATAACGAGCCTCAAGGATCGATACGGCCAGGAATAGTGTAATAGGGGGTTCCTTGTTTGGATTTCGCCTCGACGAGACGTCCCACGCACGAAACGCAGCACCGTGTTGAGAATGGGGAGGAGTTTAGTCCTTAACTCTTGATGCTAATAACTCATCTATAATAATTATGTATATGGTATCATGACTTACATGGGCATCACTAGAATATAAATTCTAGTAATTGAGATTGTGGATGTATTGTGATGATGTGGACATGATTGGATCATGTAACTTTATATGTTCAACAAATGAACATTATAAGTATAACTGTAACTATTACATTAAAGCTAAAGCATTTAACTTAAAGATATTTGAGATAAATGTAGATTGAGACATAGGTTAGACGGTTTCACTTAAATACTTCTTTTGGGTTTAAGCTAGAATCCTCTTACCTAAATAGAATCGGGCATCCATTTGGAGATCACGTGCATACGCTTAATGCGCGCTTTAGTTGAGAGGTGAGGTTTTTATGGAGAGCTCGATTCCAACTAAATCATGTAATAATGCATTTATAATTATTATGCATTTTAATACACTTGCTATAAACTGTTTTTCAAAACTCGGGCTCTGGCCCGTTTATATTTTCCTCCTCCATGTATATATTGTATTACTTCAGGTGTTCCTCCACAAGGACGCCTTTGATATTCCTCCATTCAGGATTTGTGGAGTTGTGGCAGTGGCGAACTGTTGTGGCACTTTTCTTTAGTCGATCCCTATCTATTGTACATCTAGATTAGGATTCCGTTTTATTGAGTTAGTATTCAAGTGTTGTAGATTAACACTTTCATATTTTATTTATCAGATTATTGTATTATCTATTGCCCGACAGCATATTCGGGTATTTCATTGTTGAGATTTTTGTTGTACAATGTATTTTACTCTTTTATTATTGGAGTATGCACATTTCACATCATAGTTAGATGTATATTGTTGGTTGTGTGCATTATTGGTTTTGTTGTTGTTGTTAAAAATAAAAGTTTTAAATTTTTGGCAATTCGCACTTTATGATTTCGGGTAGTTAGCCTTATATTATAGTGTTTTGTTGTTGGTGTTGAGACTGTACCATCGGAGATACCTGATTTATGTAGTATAGGGCTGGCCACCCGTTATTATTTGGAGCGGGTTGTCACACATAGCCTCGTAATACTGCGAGTCATCAAATACAGGGAGTAGTAGCTGTTCCAAGACGCAGACGTTTGACCTGACCAAATACCGTGAGTCGTGAATTAGTTGATTGACTTTAACAGCTTCTAATAATTTTAGAAGTCCTACATTCTCCTTACTATATGTATCATTCCACAGTAATTCACAGTGTGTGGTCTGTGGCATGTTCTAACTGGTCTACCTGCCTCTTTTATCCACACACAAACCAAATTTGAGAGGAAGGAAAATTGTTCATTCAGTGACTAAATTCAAACTTTAAAAATGTAACTCAATTAAAAAAATGTAAAATACTTGAGAAAAGTTTAAACTCAATCTTTAAAAAGTCACCATTGAGAGAAGTTTGTAAGCTAAGAAAACTCAATTTTTAGAGTAGGGACACTAAGTCTTGGGCCTTCAAAACCTTCCCGGAGTCATCCACCTCGTACAACGTAAATAATATAATGCTTCAGATCTGAAACCAAAGACCAAAAAGAAAAATTGTTAGCATATGCTTTAGATTTGAAATGTGCAAATGAAGACGATAATTTTAAAATCTATGGATGCTTAGGGTGGAGAAAGAAGTTAAGGATCGATAGAAACCTTGATGATAAAGATTAAAAGATTATAAGGTGTACATCGTTTGCACTAAAAGCTAAGGATAGTTAGGGTGGAGAGAATAATTAGCTACTTTGGAACACAACAAATAAAGTCAGGTATGGAGTGAAGTCAATACATCACATTGAGAGATTAGTTATACTACACATTGCTTGTGTAGTGACAATATATAAAGGCAGGTATGGAGTGAAGTCAATACATCAAATTGAGCGATTAAGCAGCTACATTGGAACCAGGCCAATAAGATGATGTATTGACTTCACTCGATACATGCCCAAATGTGGCAATGCATATACTACATTGTAAGTATAGATGTCGATATAACTATGACCCGTAAGTGATAGGAGAGTGAGAGAAACACCCTCAACACACAGTATAAGTGCAGAGAGAGATAAATTCTGCCACTTTTACTGCTTTCACCTACAAAAGTCTTAAAATAACATTAGTTCTACCATAAAGAATGAAAATGTTTATAAAAAAGATGTTTTCCAGTAAATATGTTTATAAAATATGTCATAGTCATAGTTTAACTAAATTGAAGCATTATCTATCGATACCTTTATACATCCCTCCATCTATACCTTTTACACCTTTTATAAATTGAAGCATTATATAAAATACTGATAAGAAGAGAAGAACATCCCCGAGCCATTCTTCAGGCACTGATGGATGAAAACTTAGATGATCCGCATGACCACGTTGAGATTTCTTAAAGCCATGCTTTCTATAGGCCTTCACTTCTTGGGCAGCCCTGATATTTGTTCCAATGGAAGTAATCAATAACTATACAAATTGCATTTGTTGGAAGAATTACATAGTTAAACACTAAACTAAAACATAGTTCTATTTTTGTAATGGATTATTTATCATCTCACTTCTTTGAAATAAAAAAAATCTTTGATGAGCAGGCTATAATATTTGATACAATATGTTGAGCAGATAATCGATCATCATTTCACTAAGTCTATGATTAATACCCCATCGGGAAATATGTCAAAAATGGAAAACCAATAACTAAGCACTTCAAAACAGTGGAAAATGGTCAGATGATAGTTGGAATAGAGGGACTATCTGATGCTCCAAATGAAAAATTCCATTTCCATGTCTCCCCTAAATTCTACTGAAAAAAGGACCTCGGACAACTCTTACTTTATTCAACGTCATGATGTTGAATACAACTTCATTAAATCTAGAGAAACTGATAGGACAAAAATATCCAAAGAATAACTCATGAAGAATCAATTGATCCTCATCAGATGCTTGACTTGATCACTAATCTGCTTCAATTAGATAGTTCAGTGGATGTGGTTCAGGTAAGTCGTTCTGCTAAGACCATCACATAAGTTGCTATGATTATGTGATCTCCCAAACCTCTTGACTTTTTCCCTCCTAAACAGTAATAGTAAAATTGAGATATTAAGAAATTAATAATTCTGGAGCTTTAATTTAAAGAACTTGAACTTCGTTGGATAAGAATTCTACAGAAGAAATATTTAAAAAATTAAGATACGTCCTGTTGTGAATCAAAGAATAACCAAAATGAGTTTATGGATATAAATTCAACTTAATGGAATAATCCCTATTAACACTAACATATATAACTAAACACACAACACATATAATTAGGACAACAAACAACTCAAACCAAAACCATATGCATAGAACTCCATAAATAAAAATATAATATGAAAAATACCATGGTATCTACAATAACAAAAACTATAATTATCTCCAAACCCCGCAAATATGACTTAAAATTTATTGGTGTCCTGAATAAATTACTTAGACATACAGATCCCCTCTAGTCAAATAGTGCATATTCTTACATGTAGGTGCAAGCACACACCATACATATATTCATACATGTATGTATGTATGTATGTATGTATGTATGTATGTATGTATGTATGTATGTATGTATAGTGTAGTGTAGTGTAGTGTAGTGAAAAAAGATGATTAAATACCAACCACACACTTAGGTGGGGTAATGTGGTAGCGTGATTTGTAGTGAAAAGAGATAATTAAATATATGACACACACTGAATGGAGAATTGATTATAGAAAAACATTCAAACTCTTCGGATTACAAAACATCAACTAAAACTTATTTTATAAAGGAAGCTACAGAGAACCTTACAGTTGGTAGGGTATCTAGATAATCATTACCACATAAAAGTTTCAACTGATAGATATGCCCTGCATGAACTGGTCAGTGAAATTGTTGTGTATATCACACGCATAAAAAAATTAGAGAAAGATAAAAATTATAATATATAGATCATGAGAATCCTGGATCATTATCAAGTTTGCTGACGAACAAACACAATAGAGTCAGCTCCTAAGTTATAATTTTAGCAGCTCCTAAGTTGTCATTTGGAAAGGTGAGGCACAGTAACATAAAATTGTCACTCAATTCATAAGGAAATGAATTATAATATGTTATGTACTTTTCTACTGGTGTTAATTTAACCATGAAACAACTTAATATGGGAAAGTTCATTTAAACCTTGTTGTGTGTCTTTATGTAATAAACTTATAAACTATTAGAGCCGCAATGAAAAAAAGAGTCGAGCTAAGAGCATTTTCCATTTAAATCTCTATTTTTTTTATAACGTGAATGTGTAAATAGACAATATAAATACTATGTGAATGTGGAAATAGACAATCTAAAAGAATGACAGATCTAAACAACCAATATTTTTTAGAAGGATCTCACACATTAATCGTCATAAGCACAAAATAAAGAAGGGCATTATGGAATCAATCTAGGGTTTTGATACTTCATCAATACTACTATCCTCACCGGAATTAATCTAGATCCCCAAAAATTTCTAAAAGAATCAAGAAGATGGAGGTTAGTCAACACAACGATAGTTATGTAGTCAAGATCTCGGTTGATTCAACTTAGGCTACCTGATTCAACCCTTGGTTAAGTAATGGTAAACTCAAAGGAGGAGATTCTTCTCCAAGCAATGCTAACTGTTAGAAAGAATTAGATGAGTGGGGCTTGGAAAATAATCTGTTCAAAGATCAAAACTATGGAATCATGTATTGAATATGATGTAAAAAAAGTAAAAACTTTTTAACAAATAATATATATGCATGCAATGATAAAAAAGTTTTGGCTGACAAAATACAGTTTGAAGAAGTTACCAACCTTGGTAGTCATTAACTCTCAAACTGTGTGCCCATAAGCCTACAAATCAAGGCATAAACTTTTCAAAAGACAAACTAAACAAAATGAAAGAATGTCACAATATCGATTTAGTTTACTAATTAAACCTTTGCACCAAAGCTTAAACTCTCAATCGTTTTCATGTTTAATCGCTTTCCCTATGCATATAACCTAAATACTTGAATTACCGATTCATAGCAACCAGAAATCTATAGGCATCAGAATAATATGGAATTCTACGGCTAACAATTAAATTACGTGAATAAGAGAGACAGTAATTTGCAAAAAAGATGTGAAGGTGAGAGATCACCTTCTAATTTTAACATGTAGCTTTTCACATATAAAGACCACCTTCTAATATTAACATATAGTTTCATATAATCTAGTCCACCTTCTAATTTTAACATATATTCTCCTGCAAAATAAGGGATGAATATGAGAGATCACATTCCATATGAATCTAGTAATACTCAAACTAATTATACAAATTATATAAAACTTATTTAAAAATAGAAAAATCAAGTTTAAAATAAGAAAAATACACAGAATGGTAAAAATGTTTACTCACTCTATATTTGTATATGTGTTTGATAGAGTATTAGATTATGGAAGATGTGAAAATCAACAAACTAAGCATTGTTGAGCGATAAATAGAGTGTGCGTTTGTTAAGTTTGGTTTCCTCTTAGTGCACTATGACCGACAATCATCCCCAGTGAGTGAAGAAAGAAAACCACGGGAACGATCAAGACTCTTTCTGATGTCTCTCTCAATTAAAATTGGGAAGGATCAATGCAAACCCCACCACTAAGCTTATACATGCACATCAACAATGTTCTCCTTTCATCCAAACGTAGGAACTTCTCATCTTAGCAATCCTTTATAGGAGATCATCACAGCAATTCACAACTCCGTTGACCTTATCTTGTGAAACAAACACACTGCTATACACACTGACCTTATCTTGTAACCTTCATAATAAGTTCATGTAGTTTAAGTGCAACATTTTCTTAGCTTAATCCGATAGATCTCTTCTTTTATTACCTCTGAAATATGAAAACATAGAGCTAATCAACATTTGTGTATCAATTGAAAATATCAAATATCTTAATAAAAACCAATCATTTTTGTAACATTAAAACTCATTACTTGAGCAATTTAACTAATTGAATTTACATAAGAACATATCATTTTTACTATGAATCAAAGTTTTAACATTCAGTCACACCTACAAATAAATTTACTTAAAACTCTTGATTTAAGGCATCAATAAAAAAATAAATATTATGCTCAAAGCTCATATCTTAGGCGTTGGGATTAGATCATGGTCATTAATATGAGGAAAAAAATAAACATAAAATCCTCACCAATTCTAAAGTAGATCAGATAAATCCCGAATCCAACAAAAATGACAATGAAAACTAACATGTTAGAATCTAAATAAAAACACAAAATACAATCATTTTAACAAACAACACTCCACAAAGCAATGTTTTAAAGTGATGATAACATCGAAATTTCTGACTCAAATACAAAAAGTGATGATAATAATAATGATACAAAAGTTTTGAGAACATTTATGTCTAATCTATCTATGGATGTTGATAGTAAGGGATCGTGCCTACAACAAATAACATCGTGACATATTAATCATAATGCGTTGATATATTAACCATACCTGGGTAACTTGAGCAACTACAACATCAAAATCTAGATGATAGAACCGAAATCCCTATAATCAAACAAAAATCCCTATAATCGACCAAAAAACAAACCAAAATCAAAATCCCTGTTATAGAACAAAAATCAAAATCAAAGAAATAAAAATACACACACGCACAAGAATGACAAAAAAAATGTACACCAAACTGAAACTGATAAGATCAACAACGTTGCAAAACAATAGTCATAGTTGATAAATTCGAAACCCTAAATAAAAAATGCACAAAAGTCATAGTCGATCTATAAAAAAAGAACAAAAATACACACACGCACATTATTATATCTTCAAAACAAAACTTGAAAAAAAAAATCTACCTCATGGAGAAGAGAAGACATGGAAAGATCAGATAGAGCGTCAAGAGCAAGAACTGTGGAGAGAGAGAGGTGAGGGTTTGTATGGAGGAGGAGGCTGATTCAATAGAGGTTTTGGGTAGTTGTTCGATTGATAGCGACAGTGTACTCGTTAGTGTAAAAAGGTTTCAATGTGTTAGTTTCCTATTTTATCCATGTATTTGAATTTTGGGTAAAAGAAGGAATGGAAATGAAGGGTTAAAAAAGAGGGGAACTCAAATATGTAAGGGACAAAAATGGTAAGAGGAATATTTTAATCTCAACCACTGGATCGTTGCCTTGTTGGCTTCGATTTGAATCATGAAGTGTCCTCCCATCTTATGAATAGTGAAAACACCATTGTAAATTATTATATAGATATATATATGAAGGAGATGCATTATTATTTTTCTTGATTTAATGACTTATCCTATATGTACTTTACTTTTCTGCGGAGATTGCAAAGATGATAAGATGCTTATCTATTCAAGATAAAGAGAGTAAATTAACTCAGGGAAAATATTTATTTTGGGAATAATAAGTATAATCGGTTAATTAAGAATAAATGAACCAGGGGGTTTCAAAATAAGGATTTCTTTTTGAGAATTTGATTTTGACAAAAGAGGAGAGATGGTATTTTCCAAAATAAGAGGGTTGCTAATCAGCATACCCCTTGTCCTGCCTATTAGTATATGGGTCAAGTCAAATCACTCTAAGTCTTTGATTGCACTTTCTTACACATCAAAATACTCTTTCAAAACCAATAAGTTCGAAGATTCGGGAACTAAGTTACGGAATGGGAAGGTGTTAGTTACCCATCCCGCCCTTTCGGTCTCTCATGGGCACGTGTTATTATTCTCTTTAATAACTCCATGAAGTGTGTACGTGTATATATAAATGAAGAGTGCAATTACTTGACTCGTGTCATGGATAAATATATTGTGAGGTGATCCTTAGGGGAGTTCTGAAAATAGTAATCAAAATATTATGTGGGCATTTGTCTGGTCACCGATCTTTTATAGAAGGACGATGGCATATATCTGACAAAACGCAAGCATGCATCACAAATATATGATATGACAATAATATATGAACAAAAATAGGAGAGTACTAGAATATCTAATTTTACCCGAGACGCCTATGTAGCCTAAAAAGGAATCAAAGTCCACGTAGTTCGCATAAAACCCGGGGTGGGTTTATCCCATAAATCTAACCGGTGACATTTATTATATATGTGTGTGGAAAAAGGTTGTTTTGGTGTGAAAAAATACAGTGAGAAATCCCTGTTTGGAATTTACAAGGAAACCCTATTTTTCTTATTTTTTTTTATAGAAAGTATAGTATGCGCAATACTACGAATAAAAAACTTGGATATTAATTTGTACAATCTAATAAAAATGAAATGTTAAAATAAGAATAAAGTAACTAGTGAGAAAATAAGAGAGTTTAAAGATAGAGTGAAAGAGTTAGACCTTCTTTTGAATCCTTAAAGTTGATCTCGAATGTTTAAGGGCTTCTTTTGTAGGTGACTAGGAGGAGAGGGAAGGGAATTTTGCGAAATTGGGTAAGGAAAGGATGGAAATGGAATGTAGGGGAGAGCTTTTAAGATGGATACTACGCTGACTTCAAAAGAATGTCGCTTAGATCACTGAGAGGGATGTTTCTGAGGTGCCTTTCGAAGTGAGCTCATGCCCTCCTTATATGTGTCCAAGAGGTGCTGGTCAGCATTGTCATTGACCTACCTATCGGCATGGTAACCTAAGACACGCTGTTGATAGGTAGGGAAATGGGTTTACCGTTCAGCAGTCCTCTGGAGATTTCTTAGAAGATGGTCATAAAATGCAATTCATACGTTTGAATCGTGCGCGGGACAAACCATTGGAAAGGGTATTTAGATACCTTTAAGAATCCATTGGGCCACTCCCATGCTAAAAAAATGACTATGGTCAAACAGGGCTCGGAATCGCCCATAAGTTTTTTGGACAAGAGGGAAATGGGTCGTTCATCTGAACCTCGATGCCAATTCAAGAAAGAGACGAGCCGTTAGAAAGTTTACAGAGGGAACTTTGATGATCCAAAGAGATTATCTCAGTTCAAAGAGTTTACCAAGGTCAATCGGAGCCCGAAAGTCCCTGGTGACCCTTCAGAGTGAAACAGGTTGTTCATTCTTACCGTAAGGTTAATTCGTGCACGGGGTAGACCATTAAAAAGGGTATTGATAGTCGTTTGAGGATATAAATATCTTCGCTCAAGTTGGAGAGTTGATTGGGGTAAAATGGGGCCCAGAACCACCCTGTGGCCTACAAATTAGTTTTCAGGGATAATAGATCATTCGTTTGAATCGTAAGGTTGATTCGTATATGAGACAGACTGTTGGAAGGGGATTTAGGGGCCTTTGAGGATTCAATGATATTCCTCTCAAGTGAGAAAGTTGAACGGTAGTGAGATGAGGATCGGGAGCTCCGAGTGGACTCTAGTTTAGTACCTGGAGTATGACCTAGGATTTATGGTGAATGAGGAAGTGCTAGGGACCTAAGGATAGGTTTAGGGGTGTCCTAGAATAGGGTGTCTATAGGTATAGAATGGACGGATGAGATCATTCTGACTAGTATGATTTAAATATTACCGCTGATAATGAAGCGTCTTAGGTACACTTGAAGGCTTATAGTCGATTGTTAGTTCCAACATTTCATTGGTTGATATAGGAATGACATGGATCAGACGAGATTCAAAATGGATCATTGATAAAAATAGATCTACGGTTGAAAACATGCAACAGTTATGTGAGTATAAAACATACACATCCATCCATTGTGAACATGACAAGTGGTATAGAGGTGGCAACTCAACACAAGGCACAAAAAGAATGCATTAATTTGGTTTTAATTTTCTAGAAATCTAACTTTTCTTCCCAAAGATTTTATAAAGATTAATAAGCCACAAAATCAATTTTTTTAAATTTATTTTAAGTCCAAATATTTGTTTAAAAAAAATATTTTAAAATTTTTCAAAAAATCTAAAAAATTAATTATGAGTGCAATCTAAAAAATCTAACAAGTAATGAAATATGAGTGCAAGTGTCCTAAAGTGTGCCATTTTATACCTTTTATATACGAATTATGAATTATCTGGCTCGAGTTATTGAGGATGATCTTTCTTCAATGCCTGAAATTTGTAGTACCTTATAAAAAGGCTCATGGAAAGTAAAGAAAATTATTTTGTCTTCATATCCAAACTAGTTGAGACGCCTATATGGTGAAGGCTCCTAATAAGTCAACTACATGGAGGTTTTCACCATCGGGATCAAGGCCACACATTTGATAATTGCTTCTCTATGAATGATGAGATCAAGATGTTGTTGAAATAAGGAAAGCTGTGAAAGTACATCGACAAGGATGGAAGCAAAGACGATAATAGGAAAGGATATTCCTCATCAAAAGATGGCAATCTAAAGAAGAATAGAGTCCAAGTGAACCGAAACGATGTAAAGTTGGACGATGACGAGGAGGATGACCTTGATCTTCCTGCAAAACATATCATGATTAAACGTAACCTTCACATGATCTTTTTTAATGTTAAAATGTCATCTCAGGAATGGAAGATGGAGGAAAGGAGTCGATCGACTAAAAGGCTCATGTTATTGAGGACAAATCTGGGCTGAAAAGGGTAGACGTGAGCTTGAAAAAATTCAAAGAAAATATCAGAAAGTTTATGAAATTTACCATAGAGAGTATCGAAGTAGGTTTCTTAAGGTTGGATTCCACGGGGATTATGGCCCCGCACGATGACCCACTCATCTTCAGCACACAAGTTTATGGTTACAATGTGTCTCGTATCCCGATGGACAAGGGGATCTCGACCGATGTTATGTTTTGGGATTATTTTAAAGGCCTTAAGCTTATAAAGAAAAGAATCGTCCCATATCACCATTCATTTATTGGATTTATCGATTAAATATCCATTAATTGGGGATGTTTAAAATTGATGTTTGCATGAAAACCTGGTCGAGATGCTTGACTAGGAGAATATTTTTTTTTGTAATGGACAAGAATGTTTGCTCTCCTAATAATATCATACGAGGAAGAGTATCTTTAAAAGAATTCGAATTTTTTTCTTCCACTATACATCAAATGATAAAATTCTAGACTCGTTATGGAGTATGGGAAGTCAGAGTAATCAAGTAGAAGCACGATAATGATACATCTCGTCGATGGAAAAAAAAGAAGCTCACAAGAGGAAAATAACCCCGTTCAACATTGACACTCTTGACCCAAGAGATGAAGATAAATTGAAAAAGGGAGAGCCTACAGAAGAGGTAAAATTCATTGTCCTCAATAAGGATGAACCAAAAAAACCCATATAAATTGGTTCATCCTTAGAACTGTCGTTAAAGAAAGAATAGCTTGAACTGTTGAGAAAAATGAAAAGTATCTTCGCATGGAGTCACATTCAAATGCCTGAGATGGACCCCGATGTTATATGTCATCGACTTGATCAGGAAGATAAAGTAAAGTTAGTGAAGAAGCGAAGGTGAACTTTTTCTAAAGACTGTATAAAGTCATCGAAGAAAATGTGAAGAATATTTAGATAATGGATTTCATTAAATAAGTTGAGTATGTATAATGGTTGTCTAATTTCATGATGGTGCTAAAGAAGAATGGAAAGTGGAGGATGTGCATAGAATTCACTAATATTTACAAGGCTTTCCGAAAAGATGGTTTCCCTTTAACCAGAATTGATTAGATGGTAATGCTACAATGTGGTATGAACTCATGAGCTTCGTGGATGCTTACTTAGGTTACAACCAAATCTCCATGTTTGAGGGTGATGTCGAGAAGACATCCTTTATAACTGATAAAGGGACTTAATGTTATAAGGATGATGGATTCTAACCTAAAGTACGCGGGAGCTACTTACCAAAGACTCGCCAATAAGATGTTCAAAGATTAGATTAGAAAGATGAGGGAAGTTTATGTCGATGACATGTTGACAAAGATTCTGAACGTCAAGAACCATGTGGAAGATCTGGAAAGAAATTTTGACTACATGGATCAGTACAAGAGGAATCTAAACCTTACAAAATATGTGTTCGGTGTCGAAATAAGAAAATTTATGGACTTCATAGTCAATTAAAGGGGATTTGAGGCCAACCTAGTCAAGATCATTGATTGATATAAAAACCCCAACAAACACAAAAGACATCCAAGCATTGATATGTCGATTTGCTGCACTCAACATATTTATCTCATGAGCAACTGATAAATTACTACCCTTTTTAAGATTATGAAGAACATGTTCATTTGGGATGAAAAATAAGATAGACCATTCAAGGAGCTAAAATCCTATTTAGGCTCACCAATGATTTTGTCTCGGACCATTCAGGTGGAGAAACTATATCTATACCTAGCAATCTCACAGTCGTCTATTAATGCAGAGATTGTCAGAAACAACAACAAGACTCAAAAGCTGTGTGCTACAACAACAAAGCACTACAAGGGGTTGAGACGAGGTGCTTAAAAATGGAAAAAATTACCATATGCCATGATACAGGCATTGATAAAGATGAAGCCATGTTTTCAAGCTCATATGATAGTAGAACTCACCAGCACACCTCTCGGACACGTTATTCATAAACTCAAAAAATCGGGTAGGTTAATGCTTTGTCGGTTGAGTTAGTTGATTTCGAGACGTCTATTAATCGAGAAGTACAACTAAGGGGCAAAATTTGGAAGATTTTTTTGCATAGTTCACTTGGTAGTAAAAAAAAGAGACCGAAGTATAACCACAAGTTGAAAGCTAAAAAATACCCAATAACATAAAATAAAGAACATAGGAGAATACATCGGTCGATAATATAGTTGGTGCTCCAGAGCCAGATTGATTAATTTAAAAAGATTTTTTTGCGCAAGAACGTTTTGCATCAGATATGGAAGTTTGAAGTTTGCTCATTGATGGCTCCTCCAGTACGAATGGTAGTGGGGTTGGGCTGATATTTTTGACCCCAAACGAGACTAATATTGATTACTCTTTGAGGTTAAAGCATCTAATAGTGAGGCCGAGTATGAATACTTGTAATAGTTCTTCTAGTGGCAAAGGAATTGAGTGTTAGCCAACTATTTTCCCACAGTGATTCACAATGGGTAGTAAAGTAGATGCTAGGAGTCTACGAGGCAAAGGATGAAAAAATAACTGAAGACTTGTAAATAGTGAAAACGACACTGGCGACCGTCTAGGGGGTAATGATGAAGAGAATACAAAGAAGTGAGAATGGAGCAGACGCCCTTGCAAGAATCACATCGGCTATAAGAGAGAAAATCCATTAAAAAGTTCCAATCATAATTCTCCTAAAGCCGAGCAATGAGCGAGAATAAGCTGAGACCTTATAATGCTTTAACTTGAACTTGGAACCATCTTGTATGGACCTAGTCATTGAGTAATTAACGGATGGGAATCCTCTAGAAAGAAAATCCAAAAGTGGAAAGTACGATATCGAGCTTCTAAATTCGCTATCATAGGATCTATATTATACAAAAGAGGATATCTTCTCCCACTGTTGAGGTGAATGCACCCAACATAAGTAAGTTATGTTATTAAAGATGTTCATGAGGGGATCTACAAGAGACATATCTAAAGTTGATCATTATCGAAGAAAATAATCACTCAAAGTTACTATTGGTCGAACCTAGCTAAGGACTTGACCAAGTAAATTCTCAAGTAAACCAAGTGTTAGAGCTTCCCCAATATAACCCATCAACTGTTTTCTCATATCTCAGCCTCATGTCCTTTTGTGATGTGGGGGAATGATTTGATCATTCCATTACTAAGAACCATGGGGAACTTACCTTTTTTTATTGTTGCGATTGATTAATTTTTGAAATGGGTAGAGGCAAAGGACACGATAACTATCTCGAAAGATACGTGTTTCAGATTCAGTTGGATAAATATCATATGTGGATATGGACTCTCGGAAGAGAAGTGCTTTAGATTTAATTGACCTCTAATGATAAGGAAGATTAAGAAAAGAATAAAAATAATTGTCACCTTCAGATTGATCCCATGATTCACAAGTTCATCTGCCACTGAATTTTCTTATCTATAACAATGAGAAGTAGTGTAGTAAACAACTTAAGAATATCATCAATCTCTTCTATAATCCCAAGGGGTTTGTGCTTAATGATGTTAACCAAAATTTGAGAATATGATTCATTATCAATGAAGAAGAAACAATGCTGAATTCGTAAGATGAGACAATGTTTAAGAGTTTCAGGTTCTCCAAAAACAATGGAGCCAAAACCTAGTTATTTAGAAAAAACCATCTTGAAATATCCTCTATAATCTCTAATGACACTCCACAAGAAATAGTTCCTAGACTATCTTTACAAGCCCCATAAACATTAAGGTTCAATTTATAATAAGTAGGCTTGCACTACTGGATACATTTACAATTAAACTTTTCTTGAAAGTTTAAATGTGGAACACTTGACATATATGAGAATAAAAACTACAAATGTAATCTTCAAACATGAAGGAAGAAAATAAACTTTTAGTGTTCTTGATAACATTCTAGATCAAGATATAAGGAGATAATTGGACTGTCTCATAAAAAGCCTTATTCCTCAATTTCCAAATCTTCTAACACATGATAATACGCAAAGAAACTATCAATAACTTCATGATGTTTTGATTCATTTTTTTCAAAATCTAATAGACAAATATAGAATTAAGAGATCACAAATTGATGA